>JAQFVV010000077.1:460228-1817971 GCA_028023455.1 Epiperipatus broadwayi
TCTATTTTGATTAAAGATATTTTTTAAAATTAAAAATTGTATAATACATATTGTGATAAAAATCCTACAAAGTTATTTTTGAAAAAATTAAGGTAAACTGAAAAGATCCAATAACTTTTTTCATTCAAGATAAAGAAAAATTACTTTTAATTATTGTGTTTTTTCCACCCTGATTAAAAAAGTTCAAAAAAAAAATTAAGGGAGTTTTTTGTTTTTACAGATTATAATAGCATGATGACTATGAAGTTATAACTGAAGGCAAGAGTCAAATCAGTTGTTTCTACTAATGTTGCAATGATAGAGTTTGGATTTACATGGAAATAAAGTGCCTGCTTTTTGTGTCCCATAGCTCATATATATTGGGTACTATCCAGTATACATGAAGTCTATCAAATTCTATACTAAGTGGAGTATGCCAACATTTACTGAATTACACCTTTTGTGAAGATGACAATAAACCAGTGCAATATTTTAGAAGAAAGGAGCCATTAGCTTGCTGAAGAATGTGTATACATATACTGTTTTATCTATATGCAGAGAAGCATCAATAAAGATTCATCATATAAATATAACATACAGTTAATTGAAAAACAAATGAACTTGACAGAATATTTTTAAAAATGTTTATATTTAATCAAGAAAAAAGAACTTTCCAAAATAAATCTTATGATAATTTTTTTTTAAAAAAGGAAAACTTTTTTACTATTAGAAATAGTGAATGAATTAATAACTTTTGATTCTATATATATATATATATATATATATATATATATATATATATATATATATATATATATATATATATATATATATATATATATATATGCACATGTACATGTAAATTTTATGTATATTTTGGATATTAAATTAATTATGATTGATGAAAATATATATTTTAATAAGCTTATTTGTTAACTAATGAAATATCATTAGGATATAAAGGTCTGTATGTGCTGATATCTGAAAGCATACCCAAACATATATTAAATTGATATCATTAAAAATGAATAAAAAGTTATATAGCATATCTGTGCTTATTTATATAGATATGTGTCATGTAAACATCTACTCTGTAAATTGTTAAATTAATTATTATATATTATAAAAATCAATTTCATTTACATGTTTTGACTATTCTAATATGTTCATTTTATATTATACCAGCACATCTGTGTGTGGCTATATAGGTATTTATGTATTGTCTTATATGCAAATTTCAATGTAATAGTGGATTTATTTTGTATTAATCAAAATCAGAATGACAAATTTATATTTATAACATACCCAGCAGTCTTTAATTTCATTTTAATTGTTTCTAATTAATAAATTGATATTTTATTGTTAAAGTTATTCTAATCGATTTAATTAATCCTAGAATAGATTTAAAACACATGTTAGAATCATATATCTTAATCAATTTAAAGTCCATGAACTACATTTTATTTTATTTCTTAGAAATTTAGTTTAGAGTTGGCCAGCACATTAACAGTACTAAGTACAGAGAACTGATGATGATCAGCATGTTTTAGTATCACAATATTATTTTTTTAATTATTGTTCTCATAGATTAGCACTTAAGTTTGGGTATCCAAATTATTATGTTGGATTGCAGCCTAAGTTTGACATGGGCCAAATAATGTCTGGTTTATAGTAGACCATGTTGATTTTTCATTATTAATCATTCATTAGCTGATATATATTGTGTATTATTCAGTTTCCCTGAAGTTTTTAAAATTCTAGTCTAAATGGAGCTAAATCTATGTATGTTAACAGTTACCAGATTGTACCTTTCCCAAAGATGACAAAAATCCAGTTTACTGTTTTAAAAGAAACCAGATTACCCAGAGAATCTATCAGTTTGCTGAAGAATTAATTTATGTTTATACTGTTTTATCTATATACAGAAAGGCACAGATTTACTGCATCATATATATATATATATATTGTACCGGTCGAAACCCACCACCACCGCAAGTCAAATCGGATTCAAACTCAGCTTCACCAAAACTGAATTCAAACCCAACTCAACAGCTCAGATAGCAGAAATCGACGGCACAGTGCTATGCGCCAAGAACTAGCTCCACGGTTGGTGAGGACGAGAGACCCTTGCACTGACACGAATATCTAATAATTAATTATTTTGAATACTTTTTAAATCACATCATATGTATGTTCGGGTTGCCAACACAGATAGCGGGTATGAACATTTAAATAATTATAAAAGGAATGATGAACTAAGAAACCAAGTATGTTAGAAATATTTAATAATAATAATAATTTGTTTTGTTCAATAAAATATAGATTGCATTAGTTACCTCTAGTCTTTAAAATAATTTATAAATATAATAAGAGTGGCGGTCCTTATCATATGCCAACAAGAATTACACAACATGGGATTCTATGTCTATGCCCCCAACGAGAAATATAAAGGCAGATAAAGGTATTCATTAAGAATGGAAATGATTGTTCTAATTTTATTACGGTGGAATGTGAGATTGATTTTCACATTCGGAAATCTATTCATGAAGAGCAAAACGTATTTCAAGGCATAACTTTAATCTTGATTTGAAAACTGATTTAAACTAAATATATTTGAGAATTGGTTCGACTTTAATTTAAATCACTCCATCACGAATTACGAGTACGGAGCAGGTTTTACCGGAACAAAGATGCAATGGTACTGACGAATTACAAGGCAGAGAGTAAAATTGAAAGATGATCACTAGTCGATGATCGAAGTCCTATGGCGGCTTGCATTTGGCAAGTCTTGCGCCCTTTGACTAATGAATCGGAAAGGAAGTACTTTCTTCCTCGAGAAATTTAAATAAGAGAATATGATCACCGACCAGCCTAACGGAGCGGAAGATGGCCCTACATCAGCAACATTTGATGATGATGACTTGATAGTCATCGTTGAAAAATAAAACTCATGTAGAATGCTCTACGTGATGACTTGACCAATTAATTAAAGTCAAACGAGCTTTTATCGAACTATTTTAAAACATTTATAAACTATATTAATTATGCCCTAATATCGTGCCCTTCCTGAATATTAATATAAAATAACAAAAGTGGAATTAAAATACATTTAACCCTTTATCGACCCTTTTTGCAATAAAAACATTTAAGGTTATATTCGAATAAATATATATTAGTAGAACAAGAAATCAATATTTTAACATTATTTGAATACATATATATAGATACTTATAACGTAGATAGGAGCTGGGGACATAGGTGAAACATTGAGCTAATAATTTATTAATAGCTAAAGGTAAGAAAAAAATAGTAAACATGTAATATTTTCTTTCGACTCGATGATTAATAGAACTTATAAATTTAGTTCTAATGGGCGAGAATAACTATTTAAAATTAATATTATAATATTTGCATGAGGCAAGTAGAACAGAGGAGCTCATCGAGTTGAAAGATTATTGGCATATAATTTTTAAATAGCATTAATAAATCACACGATAAATACATATACATAATATGTTAAACGAACCGCCAGGTAAGAAAAGAAAAAGTTTAAAGACTAGAGACTGAAAGAATTACAATATAAATTTATAGTAGCATTTTATAAAGATTTTTACATTAAATAATAAAGAGCTCTTAAATAGGAGGAGTGTAAAATAAAGTTCGAACTGGCCAGAAAGTTTAACGTTCATTATAGAAATATATTACCCCTTCCGCTGGTCCTTAAGTTACACCTCCAGGTTGTTGAAAACGTAGGCATCATTGGTTGACTACTGGAACAGTATTTTAGTAGCTTTCATAATTTTAGCAGAATGATCGGTCCGGAAAAAGGTTCAGCAGCTCCATTAAAGATTTCTCGGGACTTTAGGAACCATAGCCAGATTCCTGATGTTCTAGCCCTCTATCATGATGAAATACAATTTTTATACGCACAGAGTTCACTGCACTACTCTACAACAAAGCTCGTCTCTCTTCTCTTTTACTTTTTAGGGCTATATATCTACTGTTCACTGATGCCTCCGGCTAGCGCTCATTTTATTATCAATCTCTTTTTTTTTATAATTAGTTGTTTTCAGAAACATTCCTTCGATAAGCTTTCAAACTAATTTGTGAATTCCTTTCCTAATTAGAAAATGAATTCTTAAAGTCTGAAATGATTTTAATTAAAAATTGAATTCTTATCTTTTTTTTTTTATTAATAAAACTTTACTGTTGTTTTTGAGAATTTGAAAGCCTTTGGAAGGAATGTAGCTTTTAATCGCAAAACTTTACAAATTATTTAAAAGTGAAAAAAAACAAGTATTCCCGACGCAATGAAACTTTCGAACAATTATATATATTTAATATTTACAAACATATATACGCACAATCCAGGCAATTTAATATATGTAAATTCATGAACATTTTATCATGAATTTATTTAGAGAATTGATCCAATTTAAACTAAACTAATTAATTTTACTACGTATTTGAAACAAGTTATTCATTATGGAAATTAGCGTGGATTGAACGTATAAAGCCCCATTGCATCGGAAATTTAAAGTTAGTATTAGGGTAAATAACATGAAGCTAGGATCGAACTCAGATCCGACTGCTTCAATATATATATATATATATATATAAAGTACAGTTAGTGAATTATTTTAAATAATTTCTTTAATGAAAATGACAGTTGTCATTTTTTAAATTCAATTTTTTTTTAAAGTAAATCATTTTTTTCAACAAACAGTAAGATGTTTTTCCAGTATATTGATTAACAAAGGAAAACTGTAAAAATCTTTCTAGATTAGGAAACAAAATGCTGGAGTATATTTAAAGATGTTTATAATTAAGCAAGAGTAACCTGTTAAGAAAGAAAAAAACTTTTATGAAGAACTGTCAAAGAAATAATATCATTTTTTAAATGTAATAAAGGATTTTTTTACTATTAGATGATGAATGAATTAATAACTTTTATTCATTCTATTTTTTATACATACACACATCATACATGTGCATTTATATATTATGAAAAATGGAGTGAATTATTTATATAAGTCTATGACAATTTGAACATATTAATTTAATTTATTATACAGCACATCTGAGTGCTTATATATATATATATATATATATGTGTGTGTGTGTTTGTATGTGTGTGTGCATTTGTTATGTATATTTTTGACATTGAATTAATTGTGTATTAAAAATATGATATGGCTTATTAGGTTTATTATTTTTATAAATGACAGTGTGTGTTCACATTTCCATGCACACATACATATTATATTAGTCAAATCCCATGCACTGCACTTTAGTTTAGTCTTATTAAAAATTAAGTTTATAATGGTCAGTACTTTAATGGTCTAAAGACCATTGATGATGATCAGTATGTTTTAATATTCCAGCATTATTACTTTTATAACTGTATATCCTATGGATTGGCACATAGGTTGGTGCATCCAAGTTAATGGTTAAATAATTTCCCCAAGCTGGCAATGGTTAAATAGTTAGCCTGGTCTACAGGAGACGCACTTCAAATCCAGTCATCAGATTGACTGTTGATTTATTTTGATTGTTTGTCATTCATGATGATGGATGCTTATTTTGTTTGAGTATTACTAGTACTTATTTATATTTATTGATAATGCTGGTTGATGTATGATTGATTATACTTTTAGTTGCTCTAAGGAATTAACAGAGCTCATCCTAGAGAGATATTCTTTCTCTCATGCTCTTATAATATATAACATTACTTATATTTTTGTGATACTAAACATTACTTTAATATCGCTTACTTTAATATCTTACTTAAATATTATACTTGGTTGTAAATTTTATATTATATCTTATTTTATTTGTTGATGCTGATTTTTCATCACCCTATGACCATCCTGATTCCCCATCCTGTTATTATATATATATATATATATATATATATATATATATATATATATATATATATATATATAAAACAGTATGCTTCATATTTAATATCAGAATTTAGTATATTATATATTATAAAAACTTGGATGCTTTTTGCTTGATTATATAGGAAACAAGTCTTTCTCCATATTTATAAATTATATAATCCCTGTGACCACATTATAAATTTTAATTTTTTTGACAGGTATTTTAAATCTTTGTAAAACTGCTTCAATTAATATTCATGGAACTATTGAACAGAATATTTGGGAAATTGCATTTTAATAACCATATAGATCTTAACTATGATAATGCAACTAATCTTGTCTTTCAGAATCACTAATCAAAAAGCTTGATGTCAAAATCTTTTTTATTGGGTTACAGAGAAGAAGGGTCAATAATTAATAATATGTAGAAAAAGTTATTTATCTACTTTCACATGACCCTCAACCATCCATGCTGTCTCATACTGCTGACACATTTGATCATACACATGTCATATGAGATAGTGTGGATAGTTGAGGGTTGTGTAAAAGTCTGAGTTCAAACCCTTATATATTACATATTGGAATATATGTATGAAAAAGCCTGTAGTGCAGAAAAAATTCATATATTATATATTTTACATAAAAGTCAATTGTGTCAAAAAACCATGTATGAGTCTTTTTGAGAAATATTATATAACCAGATTTTACGACAGTATATGTCAATAATTCCTCCAACAACATATTTTCTAATTCTTTTATAGATGAATGGATTTCCAATTGTCACCATGATTAAATTTTGAGATGTATTATCATTTATATATTATAGTTTGAGTTATATTAGATCTATTTGACTGATCTCTTCTATCTAGATAGACTAGTCCCCGCCTCACCAAGTATAATATTTTTCACAATTTTACTAGAAATCTGGGCTGACAATTTAGAAAATTGATGCCAAATAGAGGAACAATAAATATTCTGCCAAATGACTTAATTTTTTTGAATTGACAAAATAACATTAACTAATCCAAGAGTATTTTTTGTTGATGTTTTTAGAATATTGCATGATAAAAGGTCCTGCTCTCAATAAATAATTATTTATATATTTACTAATGTGTGCTATTGTTATAATGATTTT
Organism: Epiperipatus broadwayi; assembly: GCA_028023455.1. Taxonomy (NCBI): domain Eukaryota; kingdom Metazoa; phylum Onychophora; class Udeonychophora; order Euonychophora; family Peripatidae; genus Epiperipatus; species Epiperipatus broadwayi. The sequence continues at coordinate 467,231 of JAQFVV010000077.1, forward strand.
ACAGGACTAAGATGCATAGCTTGCCAAAAGACTTTTGAGAATAGAATTAACTATTTTAAATTTAAGTTCTGAGTGGCATTTAATTGGATTGTAAGTAAATAATTTAGTCAAAAATTTATTGATGATTAATTTATTAAGTTTTAAATTTATTTTGGTCATTGTATACTAAAGAATTTAGTTGAGGTAGCTGTAAATATTGATGGAATATTCTTCCTGTCAATATTTGCTATGTTGAAGATTTTTTTCCTAATGCAATTAATTCAGTTATGCTTGAAATTTCGTTTAAGCATTTCTCTGTAATGAAAAATGTCAGAGACTCTTCTAATAAGTATCACAACAACACTGAGTTGTTGCTGGTCTATTTTTTATATAATTTATTAATCTCCATATAAGGATGAAATTTTCATTAATAGTATTAGGTATCCATTTAGCTAGATAATAAAAGTCAACATGATCAAAGCACTTTTGAAATCAATTTTTATTGCAAAATTTCCCCCCACATGTTACAACTTTCAACTTAATAGTATGCCAATATTACATGATGAATGTGTCATCAGGAGATAAAAAATGGATAGGTATCAGTTTAGGTGTTAAAAAGTGCTGGAGTCTATTCTAATAAATATTTTAGTAGATATCTTTTCAACTCTTATAGGTCTTACTTAAGTCATAAATGGACTGATGATATTAGCGTTCTTCACTATCGTAGATAATATATAAAACAGAGGCAAAACTCTTCCTCCAGTAGTACCACCAAATGCAAGCCAGAGTAATCAATGGGTGCAAAAAGTTTTATGCATAAAATTCCTATCTAGTGCTTATTCATCCAATATCCCCAGACTAGTGGCTTTCATCAGTAATGAGCCTTGGAGCTGAGAACACTCCATCTAGACCTTAGAATCTAATACAGTCAGTTTTTACTCTTTAAATAACTATAAATCTGTGAGTCCAAAATGAAAACACAATAATGTTTTCAATCCAAGCTCATTTGCTTGTATAGTTATATAGATCTGAAACCAATTCAGAATGTATATATTTTGGTGTCTTTGGTTTTTTAATAACCAGCTACTATCATCCTAGGAGCAAGATTGATATTAAACACTGAACGTCACATGATTACCATTTCCTATGCTTTCACAAGTTGTTAAAACAGAGGCAAAATGCTACTAGTCTGAGGATATTGGATGAGTAAGCATTAGGTAGGAATTATTTTAATGATTGACTATCCTAGCACCTCACTGAGAATGCCAGTAGCAGAAATTGGTCTGAGGTTGAGGGTATTCTACAAGACTTGTTAAGAGGTTGTTATGCGAGCTTTATATATAACATTTGTAAATACAAGCTTATTAAATTAGGTCATGCAACATCTGACTTGATTTTTTTTTAATTAGATAGGGATTTTATGCACAAACCTTCTTGCATCCATTAATTACTCTGACTTATACTGGGTGGCAATATTGAATGGAGAATATTGCCTTTAACAGCTTTGATGTTTACTGGGTAAATGATATATGTTTGTTAAATATTTGTCTATTCTAAATGAATTTACATAAGTATTATGTAATTTTTGAAAATCCTAATGTTATTGCAAGTTTTAGATTCTCTATTTATTCAATCATGTTGTCAAGGAAAATCAAAAATGATTTTGAAAAATCTGCATTTTTTCCCAATTCCATGATGATTGCTATTATCATGTATAATTATAGATATTAGAAATATTTCCAAATTGTATGATCCACCTGACTTTACACTAGAATGTTATCTTGTTCTTTTAATGTGTGAATTTATCTCTGGTAATATGATTTTGTCTTAGCATACTTCATAGTTAAATAAACCAGGTTATTAGACAAACGAATTATACTTCTATATTTTAGTGACTGCATAATTTCTTGAACATCATATAATTTATTATATTGATGTTTTTATTTTGTTAATTTTTTCGTTTTTGTTAACTGATAATGGAATCTTTTTTCAATGTGTCTGAAATTTATTTCATAAAATATCTTGTAAGGTTTGATGGATTATGACTTGTTATAAATGATTTGATTGGTGGACTGTAAAAATCTCATAAATTTGCTTATTGTATTATGTTTGTTGACCCTCTTAAATTAAAATTGTTAATAATAATATTTACAGATCATAAGCATTCAGTTGTAAATTAAATTGACTACTTTTTTTCTAACATACATAATGAAATTTGTTTCTTTTTTGGTGTTTGGTATTAAACTCAATTATTTTAAAGTCAATGAAAACCATTGATATAGAAGTGACTTTAGGGTTTAGCCACAAATTAGGAAAAAAAAAAGATCAATCAATATTGATGACTGCTGTTTTTTTAGCAAATATCTTACTGAGGTATACATATTATAAGATAAGAAATACCGATTTTAATTCCTTAAGGAAATGCTGCATTTGGATATTAAAATTGCCCATTATGATACTTAGGTCATGGTTTTTTTGATTGGTAATATTATGTTGGTTGATTATTTCCCCCTCTGGGTTAAATAATATACATAGACAAAAATTTTAATGTTTAAATAGTCAAAGATATGATTATGTATGTTCCTGATATTTCAAGTATTGATATTAATCCAGATATTTTATTCTTTACTGATTAAGGATAGTTGCATTTCTTATAGGGCAATTATTTTAAAAAAGAATGGTATACCAATAGTTAGATATCAATTTAAAAATATTTGTATTAGTGCTGTGAATGAATTTTGCTTCAGTAATTAATTGTCAACATTTCAAAAGATATTCTACTGAAGTATCTGATGAATTTATAAACTTTCAATCAAGTATTTTGCAAAATTTTATTTCATTATTGATCGTTTTTCAATGTGTTGATATTTATGTCCTGAAATGATTGTCTCATCATCAGGGTTTCTGGAATCTTTTTTGTTTTTATGTTTGTCTCATCATCTGGACTAGAGAATTCTTACTTTTTGTGTGTGTTTTTCTTTTAAAGAATTGATTTGTCTTTCTTTTGAAAACAGTTAATCCTCTTCTTCAGAGGATAGTTTAGAATTTTCTTATTTCAATTGGATATGAAAGTGGATGAATTGATATTGTTTTGAAATCTTTGGATTTTTTGTTTAAATATTTCTTTTGAATTCTTATAGCATTAGACAAATTGTTATTATCAAATTGCTCCAAGTCTTCTGAACTTTCACTGCATTCTAACATCATGGCATCATTGTTCTCAATATGAGACTCTGTACTGATATTTCCTTTAGATGAATTAAGTAGCATAGGGTAACTACATTCAATTTTATCAAGGCAATCATGAGTAAAACATTTACTCATTGGGCATTTGGATACATATTGTCCTGGCCTGCAGCATTTAAATAGCCAGGTAATCTTCCATACTGTACATGAGAATCTATCAATCATAACTGTGTATGGTATGTCTTCAGCTGTTTTATCTCCCCTCCCCCACACCTTTTAAACAAAAATCAAAACTATTTGTTTGTTTAGTTTTATTATCCATTTTAGTCATTCTACATTTTAATTCAAGGTCAGTTGTGTCATTCTGTATTGCTTTAGAAAATATTTGGTCAAATTATATAGGTGTTTGTATTATTTCCAATCAATGTTTGAATAAGATTTTAAACTTTTATTTTATTTTCTAATGTTAAATTTATGATTACTAAAAAGTCTTTTGAAAATAAAAAAGAAATGAACTTGATTTTATCAATTAGACCTACTTTATTTTAAAAAAATCAATATAATCTGAATATGAAGGATGAACAAATAATTTCTCAGTCACTGTATATCAGATCATACTAATAGTTATTTAGTTTTTTTTAATGTGGTCACATTAATTTGAGGTTTCTGTTATTGTTTTTTTCAATTTGTACTGGGTGTGGTCAGACAGTTTTCTTTATCATCTGTCATTCTATTATCATAAGAAACTGTTATTTCTTTATTAATTCTTTGCATTTGGTCATTTCATTTTCAAATGTATCTCAACTGTTGTTGTGACTTTTCACTGTCTATAATCATGCTCTTTGTTGACATAATTGCTATTTTTGTCTTCAATTTCTACAGCATGTTTTCTCACCCTCTTCTATGTGATTAATATTACTGTTTTTGTAATTAATATTTTTTTTTGATGGGTTTATTTTGTTGTTGATGCTTTTGACATTTGTAAAATTTTCTAAGGGGTATTTAAAAATATGTTGATATACTTGGTCAATGATTAAGTACAAAAATTTAAAAAAAATTATTTATACTTATGGAGCCAATTTCAACCATTTCTAGCAAATAGCATCACCTAACTGAACCTAGGAAGCTTACATGCTAGCGAATAATAACTAAATATTAATTATCTGATTTAATATTAAGCTTTTTTAAGATCTGTAAATAATTGCAAGGTTCAGCTGATCAAGTCTTAAACTCCCAAGTCATAGGATTCTATAAAACTCTTTTGAGTGGTTAAGATATTGGCCTTTATGTTTATAATCTGGAATTGAATCTAAGTTGCATAAACTTAAAAAAAGGAATTCCATCACAAAAACAGACATAGAATATTTATCTCCAAATAGTCAGCTTATAGTTAATTGAACTAATTATCCAATAGTGGCCAATAATGGATATCTTATCAATTCTCTACGATAGGATAAACATACCAATTTAATTTTGGCTACATCCAATTGCAACTATACTTTGATGCAATTCCCATTACTGATAGGAAAGATGTTTTACTCTTACTAATATTGAGCCTAGAGTTATCTTTATTTTAATAAAAAAAAAATAATTATATTTAAAGAAACTAATGCAATGTATGAAAATACTCCCCCTCCTAAATTTTTAAAAACAAATTTAGGGATCTAAGCATTAGAGCAGTGGTGCCCAACCTTTAACTTGACGCGAGCCAGTTGAGAATTTAAAAAAAATTGGGGAGCCACAATTATATATTACATTTTTCATATTACATTTATAAACATGGTACTTGGGTACTAAACCTGCAATGTAGGGAGATAGGTGGGGGTGGGGGGTGGCCTATTCACATTGGTATCAATCCGCCGTTTCTAATGTGGCCAAAATAACGTGTACACGGATCTTTCTCGATGAAAACATCAATATATACAGCAAAATATATATGTGTACACGAATCTATCTCGATAAAAACAACTATTTACAGCACTAAACATCAATATATATATACAGCAAAATATATACGTGTACATGGATAAAAACAACTGTTTACAACACTAAACATCGATATATACAGCAAAATATATACGTGTACATGGATCTATCTCGATAAAAACTATTTCCAGCACTAAACACACTATATATACAGCACCAAACCAAATGTCTACAAGGATCTTTTTCGATAAAAACAACAATATATACAAGAGCACTAAACACAATATATATATATAGCACCAAACCAAACGTGTAAAGCAAAAAAAAAAAATGGTGTAATATGTTAAAAAGAAAAAAAAATGTAAATACATTTTATTTATTAAAAATTTGGTAACATACATATAAATTACAATTACAGGAAAAAAATATTTTATTTAATGTGAAACCTGACACTGCATATCGTTATTGTTTGTATGGCAAAAATGTTTATTTTTTAGTGTGTGCATGTGCCATCAAGGAACATAAAATATTTTATCAATTTTTTTGAAGAGTGCAATTCGAGCCACATTAAACAGTTACGCGAGCCACATGTGACTCGCGAGCTACGGGTTGGGCATCCCTGCATTAAAGTAACAACACTAAATAAATATATAAGTACCCTAGAGAATATTATTAAATTCCTACCCAAAAGCAAGCTATCATTAAAAGGTAGAATACATTCAAGCAATAATACTTGATCATCATCACCAGTAGTTGATTATTGAGTGTCAATGCTTTTATTTCATCTTTTCATATTTTTAACACTACTTTAGAAATAATATTAATCTTTAATGCTGGTAGCTATATTATAAATTAATAAAATTCTCTTCCATTAAGATGCCATTATTTATCAACATTTTAAATATAACTTATTTTATGATTTATATTTAGAGCATTCCATGATAAATATGGGACTAATATTTACATTGTAAAACCTCAAAGGAGGTTTTAAAGACAATCAAAAATATGTCAAAATGGTGTAAACTATTCTATAGAAATCATTTCCATAATAAATATTTTGACATAATTAGGTTTGGAATGCATGAGGCATTTTTGCTAATGATTGGATCAGTTCTTTATTGCATTAAGATATAAACTTAAAGGTATTAAAAAATTATTATGCCAATAGTAGATTCGTTTATATTATTTTATAGCCAAAGCATATAGAAATAATAAAATTGCATAAATACTGATTTATGGCAAATTTTATAATTTATGAATGTTATCAAAAATAAAAAGTCCTCAGTTATTAATTAACATTAAAATATATTTGAATTCAAAGAGGCTTGGATATTATTCCAAATTATAATCAGACTTGAGTCCCCCCCCCCCCCCAAGAAATTGGTTGATAGTCACTCAGCCTACTTTCCAGTTCCTGATTAATAATGAGAATATAATTATTCAAGCAGAAAATAAAATAAATTAACTAACAAACAAAAGCTTTAAACCCTCTTTACCCAAAGGTTGACCAGCCTCGTAAATAATGTCTTCTTTTGAGAAGACTGTTTGAAGCACTGCAGTGGGGTATTTAAAGTTTACTTAAGGAAGTAAATGTGAAATAATAAAACGAATTGACTAAAAAATACCATATTTGTCTGTTAAATCTGTATTTGAAAAAATATTTAAGTGCACATATTTAGTTTTAAGCAGTAGCATATTAAGTAGGTCAGAACAATCTATGGGAGGCAAAACATTAATTTTTTAATAAAATCCTTCTACTCCAGCTCCATCATCTATTGTAAGTATAAGTAATCAACAGGTGATAAGCATTATGCTTATCCAATATTAACCTATCCATATCCCCAGACTAGTTTCCAATCTAAAGTTTTTGTCAGTGAAGAATTTTGAATATGGATTTAGCGTATCTGGATTTTTGGGATCTAATACCCTTTTCCTACAACAGCATCCCTATTTATTTATTTTTTGTATATCAAGCTCAGTCTAAAATTCCAAAATATTGATTCCAAACCAATTTGTTTGCATACTTATATAGATCTGAGACCAGTTTAGTACTATATATTTTTAACATTTTCAGTTTTTTTATTAGCTGAACTTATTTCTATCTTTTGATTAGTTTTGTTATATGTATAAAAATATCACATGACCTTCAAAATATATTGCTACAGAACTGGTATCAGTTTTATTACTATGCAAGCAAGTTAAGTCAGATTCATAATAATTAATGTTTTGAATTTCAGGCTAATATATTGCTTTATAATACAAAAAATAAAATGTAATACTGAATTAAAAATGCATTAGATTCAAAAAATCTAGGTGTATTAGATCCAGGTTCAAATCTTCTCACTGAATAGGAATTGAATGAGTATTATGTGTAGCATCTATTAATTATTTGAGTTTACTGTGTCAGAATTGTAATGGAATAAATATATTGAATCTTGTGTGTGTATGATAAAGACCCACAAAAATCTTGGATTCCTGTTCTCATGTACTATTATTTTGCAAGTTTTTTTCCCTAGAGCCAATATACTTTCTAAGCTATTCCTCCACTTACAAGTCAAATATTTCCCCCAAGCCCCACATTTTATTTTCAGGTTATATTGTTTTTTCAAGCTGTATGTTTTAAACCATAATTGATTTTAATCATATATAATAAGATTATACAATTAGTATTGGGCAGTAATCAATTAGGTATAGAGTCTCACAATGTAGTCTATAGAGGATTCACTTATCAAAATTATGATCAAAAGTTCAAATCTAGATAAAATGTGGATATTTTTCAATTGGATAAAATTTTCCAAACAAATTTAGAATTTTTTTTCAATTTACCACAGTTCTCATTATTTGTTATTTAATTATAGACCAGTAAATGCTGCAAAACGAAAAGAAATCCATAAAAACTTTTATCAACTGACCGTTGGCTATCTTAGTTTATAGTCTCTACTCTTTGATTGTTTCTTAACTTTGCAGAAGAATACTGGAAAAGTCTCTTCTCTGAAGTGAGCTATTTTGCTTAAATAATATTTAGTATTTTTCTTATTTGAAAACGTTTAACTCATTTATATATACAAAAATCTACAAAGGTTTTATACAGAATTAATTTTAAAATCACGATGTAATTGCTAAAAACAAGCACACTATATTTCTTCAAATTATATTTAATCTGCTTAAGATGGTAACTAATAATCTCTCGTTCTCTCTAGAAATAATCAGTGGACATTAGATAGCAGTGGAAACAGACTTTAATGTCCACAATTCTAGCTAATTGTTTATTTTCAATAGCTATTGCCTGATGAAGATCGATTAGTAAAGTTTTGCAACTACAGATTGTCCTTTAATATTGAAATGATGGATCAATCATTACTATTAAAAAAAAAGTTTTCATTGATAATTGAATGCGCATTTATTAATGTATAAAACATTCTTATTTTCTCAAAGTCAATTATTTACAACAAAAAAGTTTAAAGACAAAATCTTTGAACATGTTTGGGAATCTTTATACATATATCAAGTGTTCTTAAAGGTGGATAGCTTATTTAAGCAATAAATACTACGGATCAACCGTTGAACTTATTTATTGGTAATTTTTGCTTGTTTGCTATTCTCTAATATTTTTAATTAAATAAAGCTTTATTTTTTTCTGTATAAAATTGATTGGATGTCTTAGCAAAAGAATGAATAGCAAAAAAAATATTTTTTCTATTCCAATATTATTAATTACATTCAATAGTAAAAAGTTAACAATACGAGAAACTTTTGCTTTCATTTTTAAGAAATTTTGTTTACATTTTAGTCAGTGCTAAAGTTATCCACGTAAAGCGTTTGAAAAAAAAAGCTTATGATCAGGCATTTGTTCAAAAAAAAAAAGATCAATCTGTAATATTCATTAAGTTTATTAATAAGAATCGATATTTGGGCAAAAATGAGAAGTGGGTCAAATCAAAAATAATCATATGTATGGTTGCGGCATCTACACAGGCTTTTTTAAATTCTTAAACAACTAATAGCCTGCATATATTTTTGCTTTATTATTGCTATTGGATTGTACATATAAAGATAATATTCAACCAACAATTGTTTAATTCCTTTGAAAAAAAATGACCCTTTTAAATTAAAAAAATAATAAGATTTTATTAATATTATTTTTACTAATTTATCAGAAAAACTAAAAAAAGAATTGCATGTGAATGTTGGACAATGTACTGTACTATTTAAAATGGAGTAATTTTAAATATTTGTCAATAGTTTGATATAATGTAATTTAATAATATTTATTTACCAGAATTTATTAATTAAAAAAATCCCTCATTGCATAAATGACTCAAATTTTAATAAAACTTGTTTCTTTTAATAGGACTCTAAGGGGGCTTAGAATTTTTCTTTCATGTAATTACCTATACCCCACTTAGCTAGTCATCCAATTATTCGTTGGTAAACTTACTATTTATAGCTACAAAATGCACAGTATAGTTTAATGTAGTGATAGCATACTCTAAAACTCAAGGTTCATAGATTACTGTTCATTTTTGCCACTTCCAGTGCTCAAACTTCATATGAATTCCAATCGACATACCATTTGATTATTTATTTAAAGCTATGAAGTAAAACAAGAATTGAAAACTATCAAAATCTTAACCAACTAACAATTGCTAATCATAGAGGATGATGTCTTTTTCTTTATTGGTCTTATTTTGAGAATTATTAGAAGGACCTTTATCTACAGTGAATTAATCAAGGACTTTTTTCCCCGTGTGTTAATTATATTGAATAGGGTTCATCCAATTTAGATGTAATAATATAGCAATAATCTCACAGTCATAAGTAAAAATAGAAGTAAAAATGCACTATGATATAGAGAATTAAAATTTTAATTGTAATTTGTACAATAAAAAAAAATCACAAATACTTCAAGTTTTTTATATAATATTGTATTTATATCAATTAAAAGCATAATCATGTGATACTCAGAATTTTCTTTTAAGTAGTCAATCTGGATAACCTATCCAATATTAGGTTAAAAACAATGGTCTAGTTCTTGTTAATTGGAGAATGTGGTTTGGTTAGATAATATTGATATGCTCATTGTAAAAACAAAAATATGACTGAAATTATAACTTGATTTTCTCTATTACTGGAGGCTCAGAGATATCATCTACCTACTGATATTGAGTCCATAGTTTATCTTTTATAGAAATTAGAATAGTTATTTAATATGAACATCATTTTACAAAAGCCCATAAAGATCTGAGGTTTTTGTTATTACTATTTTGAATATTAACAATTATATGCCATAAGATAAATAACACATGTAATGTATCTTCTACAATATTAGAAATAAAATGAAATATATATATTTTAGGCACTTTTTGCATTCAGTTTAATTTTGTAAACTGGATTATATATATAAGTGGCATACCATTATTACTGTTGGTTTAATCCATACAATTCTTTTGTTGTTCATCAAACTCTCAAAATAGTGGGGCAGCATGCTCCAATAAAAAAATGTGCTAAAAATATTAAAACAAGATTGGTTAATACATGTATGCTTTTAAATTATTATGGAGAAAAACATCTTAAACTTTATGTCTCAATCTCATGTTTTCCACTGGCTTTGTATAATATGTGATGTTTTTTTTAAAAATTAGTTTATGTATCATGAGTTGTGGCTTTACTGTATGTTGGCTAAATTAATAAACTGCAAATTTCTATAAAATAGACTGAATGAGCAATATAGTTAGTTAAGATTCAAAAGAGTTAAACTACAATTATGAAGAGAAATCAATACAAATATGCAACTGTATCATAAATATAATTAATGATTAAGATACAAAATATTATACACAAATGCAATCTGAAGTTTAAAAATTTAAAATACTCGGAGATATATACTAATTTGTATTTTTACAAAAAATTAATCAAAAAACAAAACAAAACATGAACAGACATTTATTAATAGCAAAGTTAGATGTATACAAAATAAAATAAATTAATTTACAAATGAGACCGAATTTATAGATTAAATTCTATTTATACAGTTAAGAACAAATATTAGTCTCACTGTATGCTCTGACCAATATTTTGTAATACAATATATCACTACATTCCCTGACAAATATGATATATCATTACATGGTCTGGTCAATTCATGCCATAGTGTATGTTCTGAACTGCGTAATGTATCCTTTTAATCTGAAAACGAAAGCAGCAACAAAAACAAATGCAATAGCGGAAACATACTACAAAATCAAATAATTATTACAATATTAGATTTTTAATTATTTAAAATCATTATAAAATATGGTATTTACAATGGAGAATGTATCCAAGAAGTGACTAGCATAATATAACTAAAGATGATAGAGATATGATTGCATAAACATGAATATAGTTTATGTCAAACTCAATACTTCGTAGAAAAAGGTATTTAAATTTCCAATGATACCACATACATTTATTAGTTACTTAATTTACGATGTTCACTTATACTGTATAAGATTATATTTGAAAAATATTTAAAAAAGTTTAAAAATAAACTGCAATTATTTGATAATGTTGAATATGCAACTTATATTTTATATAGCTGCAAAGTAAAACTGAGATTGCAGAGAAACAATATTTCTTCTATGTTAAATAAAATAAAACGGTTTATTGGTTTGAGATAGCTAGCCATTGGTTTTGATGATTACAAAATAATGATTTATGCCCTTCTTAAAAATATTGTTTTCTAAATTGACAAAAATGCTTCACGTTATATGAATGTGCAATACCTCCGAGTAAAGTCGTTATGAAGTCAAAATATATTGTTTTATACATGTTAAAGATATATTTAAAGGGGTTTGAATCCAGACTTTCAAAATCCCTACAGTCATCCACTCTATTCATTATAACTAATACACATGACAACATACATGTGAAAAAGATAAATAATCTACAATATATGTATGGTCCGGTGGTCAGTTTATATTGAGACAGTTCTACACACTTCCTCTCCTCTCTCCAGCCATCCATATCACTGAAAATCTGATGATGGAATGCTCAAAGCTCATGATGATGCCAGTATTGAGTATGACTATAATAGTGGCATCGAGGGCTTTCAGCATTCCATCATCAGATTTTCAGTGATATGAATGGCCGAAGAGTGGAGAGGATTGAAAAGCCTGTCCTTTGAAGTATGATTTACTATCTTAATATAAATCGAACACTGATTATATGTGTGGGAGATGATCTGAACCAACTGATGAGTGCTGGTTCAGTATGAAATATGTATATTGGAGATCATTTGTCTTTTCACATATATGTGGTTATGTATATCAGTTATATTGGATAGTGGGATGACTGTAAGGAGCTTGAAAGTCTGGTTCAAATCCCTTTAATTACATCTAGGTTAACTATATACATTATAGTTGTATTTCAATATTACAGGTTAAAGATATAGGTAATAGAAAAATCTCAATGATGCAGTGGTAATGTATCTATCTGTCATTCCCACAGTCTAGGTCAAGGTTGAAATCTTTTCCTTTCAGGAAGCCAAATCAAAAACAGTTATCCAATACTTTTAAATATTATCTAATTATTTTTAGGTAGAGGTTAAAACCTAATAGTTGCAAGTCTAGGTTATGCTGCTTTTTTCATTATATCTTTATGAAAGATTTTTGCCTTGCAGAAAACAAACTGCTTTACATTATTATATACAATTGTCACTGTGTGGTTTGGCACAGTTGGTAGTGTGTATGATTTGTAATTAGGTCCCGGAATAGATTCTGGTACTCAAACTTCTTATAAAGCCATATGTGCATTATTTACATAATTCATCATCATCATCATCAACCATTATCAATCCACTGCAGGATGAAGGTCTCTCCAAGTTTAATCCATCTTCTCCGATCTTTAGCTTCTCTTTTCCACAACACCCCTGCACATTTTCTTATTTCATCCATCCATCTCACATGTGGTCTCTTTCTGGGTCTTTTACAATCTCTTGGAATCCAGTTTAAAATTTCAATTGTCCATCTATTATCATTTCTTCTAGCAATATGTCCAGCCCAACTCCATTTCAATCTTTTAATTTTTTCAATAAGGTCAGTAACACCTGTTTGTTGTCTTACCCATACATTGCATTTTCGATCTCTTCTTGTTACTCCCGACATACATCTCTCCAGACTCCTTTGAGTGGTCTGAAGTCTCTGTATTGCTCTTCTATTAAGTGTCCAAGTCTCAGATCCATAAGTAAGAACTGGTAAGCACTCCAACCAAGTTTAATTCTATGATTAATTTCCTCCATTATGTTTCCATCTGTATTAATAACCTGACCAAGGTATTTGTAACTGTTAACTTTTTCTAATTCTTCATAATCAATCTTTATTTTCATATTTTGAGCAAATCGATTAAACATTACTTTAGTCTTTTTAACATTTATCTTTAGTCCTACTTTCATCTGCTAACTCCTGCAACATTTCCTGCAGCTCTGAGGTATTATTTGCAAAAACAACTACATCATCTGCAAAATCTAAATGACTTAAATACTCTCCATTTACTTTCATTCCTTTAGTTTCCTATTTTAATCCACAAAATACTTCTTGCAGCACTGCTGTAAAAAGTTTTGGAGATATGGAGTCACTTTGTCTTACACCTTTCTCAATGTTGATTTTTCCAGTATCATTATGTAATCTAATTGTTGCTGTTGCATTTTTATAAATATTCTTTAAAATATGACAATATCCTGGATCTATACCTTGATGATCCAATGCTTTAATCACTGAAGAAATGTGTATAGAATCAAATGCCTTTTCATAATCTACAAATCCAAAACATAATGACAACTCATATTCATTTGTCCTTTCTATGACTTCTCTCAATACCTGGATATGATCTATTGTACTAAAACCACTTTTAAATCCAGCTTGTTCTCTTGGTTGGTGGAAATCCAAAGTTCTCTGTAGACGAGTTGTAATTATCTTGGTAAAATTTTTATATAAAACTGATAGGTCTGTAATTTCTAATATCTTCTTTATCACCTTTTTTAAATATTAATATTATTACTGCATTCTTCCAATCTTCTGGTACATCTTTATCATTTAGACATTTGGTATATAACTTTGCTAAAATTGTTTCTATTTCTTCACCTGCTTCTTTTAATATATCAATTACAATTCCATCATTTCCTGGAGCCTTTCCTTTCTTCATACATTTAATTGCATGTCTCACTTCTCCATTTAAAATTCTGGGCAATTCGGAAGATGTAATAGATATAGGAGGTACTTGTTCTTTATTACTATATAATTCTTGATAAAAATCTTCTACCAATTTCATGATGTCATCTCTCTTTTTAGTAATAATTCCATCTTTTTTTCTTATTGAAGATATAAATTTCCTACCAATACCAAAATGTTGTTTAACATTCTTGAGACTTTTATTTTCTTCTACAGCTTTCCTTGCTATTTCACAGTTATACTTTCTTGTATCATTTTCAACTCTTTTCCGTACCATTTTACAAAATTCGAGATATTCAATTCTTCTTAATACATCATTTTTGTATATCTTCATATTCCTTCTTTTCTTCATAAATTCTCTAGTCTCAGTAAAAATTTTATTAGTCAATTGCTGCTTTTTTCTATCAGCTATCTTTGTTGCAGTTTTTAAAAGTGTATCAGTTATTTTCATATTAATTTCATTCAAATCTGAATCATGTTCAAAATCTCCTAACACTTGAAACCTATTTGTAAGTTCTAATTTAAATTCATTAGAATGTTTCTGAAGATTAGGAATATCAACTGTAAATATTGTTTTTCTTAATAATTTTTGTCTCTCTTGTTTTACATTAACACGTAACTTACACCTTACTAATCGATGATCACTTCCTGTGTTAAATTTATTAAGAACATTACAATCTTGAAATATGTATTTCCTGTTAGTCAAAATATAATCCAATTCTGCTGTACCTTCATTTGGATGCTTCCATGTCCATTTCCTTTTAACATTTTTCTCAAAAAATGAATTCATAATATAAAGTTTTTCTTTTTCTACAAACTCCACAAGTCTATGTCCTCTCTCATTTCTATTACCATAACCAAAATTACCTACAGCAATTTCATCTTTCATTTGTCTACCAATTCTAGCATTAAAGTCTCCCATAATAATTTTAAATTGTTGTTTACTCTGATCAAAAGCCTTTTGTACATCCATATAAAAATCTTCTACTTCATCACTATGAGAACTTGTTGGGGCATAAACCTGAATTATCTGCATTTGGTATCTGCTATTAAGTTGTATAACTAATCTTGCAACTCTGTCCAATACACCATCAATCTCCACAATATTGTTCTTCCACTTTTTATTTATAAATGAATCCTACTCCACTTGTATTTCCAATATGTGTGCCTTTATAATAGAGTATATGTCCACTTTTTAAATCAATTGTTTCTTCACCTTTTCTTCTAACTTCACAAAGTCCAATAATGTCCCATTTAATATAAGACAATTCTTCTAATTCTTGCAATCTTCCTTCGCTTGAAAGTTATCTGCAGTTGTAAGTACCTAAATAGTCGTCATCAAATGGCAGCCTGGGTCTGCAATCAGGGGATTCTTAGCACCTTCCGCCACCAACCGCTGCATCGGTTGGTGACTTTACAGCCTCCTGGGAATAAGGGCCATGCTTTATTTTTGTCTGTCATAATTGTATATATGTATTGGAAAAATATTTATTATTTACACAAACATTCATTCTGCCTTATCAGGCACTGAGAAGACCATGGTGTTTCTTGATCTTAAACTCAGAGGTAAAAAGCCAATAAACTCATCACGCTGGCTAATGCATGTTGGTGAGCAGCCCATCCATGTTCGTATACTATATGAATAATCACATAGTAATAACAGCTGCAACGACAAGAACGTATGGAGTGGACATTAGGAATTTGCCCTGCTTGGTTCCTTTAAGGCCTCCAAGAGGAATCAAAGGGTCTCCTTTCATCTAATAGCAAACTCATAATTACCAACATATATATTAGTCAAGTCTTACTTTGCTTTTATCAAACATGAGAAAAATGTAAATATTCTATATTTAAAAATAGTGCGAGGATAGAAAATTTCTTTCAAGCAATATCAAATGATGTGATTATAATATCCTATTACATAACTGCTTAGAAGTGCCTTTAGATAGAAAATATGCAACTTATATCCATATTTATTGTTGAAGTAAACAGCTAATTAACAATGGATATTACAAACAACTAAGGATTCTTGATCTGTTTCTTAATTATTTAGAGTTAATCATAAGCTTAAATGAACTGTTCATTATGTTTTAAATCATTGTAGAATCAATTATACTGATTAAGCAACTGATTGTGTGAAAATTGATTGATTAGTTGACAATAGAATATTATCATTAATACTTGATCATCAATGGTAGTTTGCTTTATTCACAACCTCTTAACACAAATCATGTAGCTTAATCACACATTTTAATCAATCCTTTTCTTATAATAAATTAAAAGAATTAAAAGAAGTAAATGGTAGGTAAAGTTAAATTACAGATTGTGCATTGGTACTTAGATAATTAACCCAGATGCAACCATTATCTCCAGTAAATAATAGCAAGATACCAATACCAACACGTAATCACTATTTGAAAAAAATCCTAAATCTGTTTGACCTGAAATTTTTTAAAAATATTTTCATGGGCTTTGTACTCAAAGCCCAGATTATGAATTCAGGTTAATGTTATCAGTGATCCATTTGATCTTGTTAAAATAATGACAGAAAATTTATTATAAATTTGTTTTCCTTAGTATGTTAACCCATTATTAAATAATTTTTTCTAATTATCAGATTTGGTAACTCAAGTTTATAGTTTGATCACTTTTATTTTCATGATGAATATATATTAAAGTTCTGAAAAGCAGATCTACCTTAAGAGATCTTGTAATTAATGAATATTACAATAAAATAATAGTTTGCCACATTGTCCAACATGATTTAATTTGACATAATCTTAGTGATTTACACTACAATTGTGTCCATTACCTTCCGCAGATGACCTTAAAATTCTTATGTATGGAATTTTCTTTTTTAAATGAATCAAAATATCTTTCTTATGAGTATTAAATAGACATTTTTTTATAACTTGCATTTGATTATAATATATATTTCAATATTGAACAAAATAAACTATTTTTTATTTTTCATTAATCATAAGAGTAATATGTCAAAAGATAATTTAAATGGAGAACTAATCTCCTAAAATCTCAGTTTTCTCACATTGAATAAAATAAATGAGAGTTGACTATATTCATCAATTATCTTTTTAAAAAAAAAATTGCAGGAAATTCATCTATGCTGGTCACTGCATTGACTTCATAAGAGATCTTTTCCAGAAATATCTTATAATAATTTGATTTATTCAAATTGTGTCGCTTTATTAATTTTAGCTAGCCCATTTATCGTGTTACAGATTTGGCATTGTACAATTTATTCAATTACAGATTTTGGCATCCAAAATGCAAATAAAATCTCATATAAAAATTTAGAAATCTTTCTTAAAGATTAAATTAGAGATTTATTCTTAATCCAGTAGATACTATACTCATCTTTTCATTTAAATACTAGAAAAACATCTCAAAGTCTTAATATAACTTTTCACAATAACGTAATGAACATACAATCCTATTCTAAGCTAATTAGAAATGATCTCATATTGTAGCCTAACTTTTTAACTACAAAAAAATTTGATTAAAATATATTTCTAGGAATAACCTTCTTGAAAATCTGGCATGAAATGGGATTGTGATGCAAATAATTTCAGTTGCCTTAGTACTAGCATATTCTACTGGTGAATACTATGCCCTTGTTTGGAAACAAAATGCTGACTAAATTTCTAGATACATTACCATGAAAAATATTACTGTAACAGTCAAGCCTATTCTTTTGTAGTGGCTTTGTATTTTCACATTCATCAAAGACAAATTACTTCATAAAAACATATAAAAAGCTATTAAATAAATAAAAGTTTCCAATGAGTCAATATATACTTTCATCAAATTAAGATTTCTTTTATGAATGTTCAACCAAGATTTTCATTGAACAATTAGATTATTGTATAAAAATGGATTTGAATTTGGTAAAAGTTCAAAATAATTTTTTTTTTCATATTCACACCGGATTTGATCTTTATTATTTAAAGTTGCAATACATTTAGCATCACCCAAGAGCATTGTATTAATTGTTTAAAAGCAGAACCATAATTGTCAAATCTAGGATAGTGGAAAATTGAAGGATGCAATTCAATTAATAAATTTAATTTTTGACTGGAATATTTACAATTTCTTTGCGACACTTGTTAATAGGTTTTTTTTTTTTAAAAAAAAGGGTGGGGGGATCCATATGCTTAATAAATAAATATTTTATTTATTTTCATATATTACTCACATGACCAAGAGTAACAAGGCCTCTGATGGGATAGTTGTTCCAGAGCTCCATGACAACAATTTGATTAAAGAATTCCAATTTTATGCTTTAGTTTAATTTCACCTTCTACTATATTTAGAAATAATTCTTAAAATTGAGATTAAGGTTGCACACCTTGATAAATGTCTAGCAAAAATTAATTTTAATATAATTATTTTTTTAAAAAAAGATGCAATTGAATGTATATTGCCTTTACAATCTTACATTGATTAAATTAATTGATCCTGCTTATTAAAACTTTGGATTATGAACTTTAATATTACATTATTTTAAAATTATAAATGACTGACAATTTCCATTTTTAAGGAATATGAAGAACAGAGGCATGCCAAGTTTGAGGTTCAAAGCTGTAGCAAAAGACTTTTTCCAATTACATTCTAGATTATTGCATCTGCTTAAGAAAAATATCAGTCAATGGTTATCCCTGGAATTATGAAATATTACAGCTAAGCAATTAAGGAAATGCATATACATACTTTTTGATACCTATGCTGCAAAAATTTCAAGCATACGGAGTCCAAGTATTGACAGACATTAGATATCAAGATTTTAATATATTAATCATTGATTGTATGGGTATATTTTTTATTTACTTATACATATATATAAAAGCATCAATATCTTTTTTGTAACATTATAAAAGCAGCAGCTATCTCACTGCATTAGAAAAATTAAATCATTTTACTATTTTAATGTAAATTTCATATTTGGGAGCAAATAAACATTATATCTTGTGCTGCTAAAAAAAAAAAAAAAAAAATCATTATATTATGGGACAGTAATTTATATATCACTGTCTATGAATATTTATAATTTTTTCATCTCAATTTTAATTGTTGAACTTTCTAAATATATACAGCACTATACATTTGAATAAAACCAAATAGTTATATAACAATAAATATTGTAATTTTTAATATACAAAAGCTTCTTTTGGCAAGTGAGAATATTTACAAATTATTATATACATATAGTTTCCACCTAAATTTTTTAGAATATTTACAAATCATTATATACATATAGTTTTTTTTCTCCTCATGTGTCGTAGCATCAGCCGAACCCGCTAATCCGGGACAACTGCTTGTAAAGCAGCTGTCGCTGATCTCTCGACCACCAATGCTTGACTATACATATTTACACCTAAATTTTTTAATATAACACCTCCCTCTCCTCTTTTTTCCCTAACCATGGCACAAACTAAAAATGAGTTTTTTAATAATTTGTAATATTTATTATTAATATAGGTTTATATAAAATATTTTTTCTTGATAATCACGTACACCCATATAGAACGCTATACACACACACGCATTATAGTTTTAAATTCAAGTTTAAATGATCAATTAATTACTAGTTAATTGTATATATATTTTCAAAATATATTATATATCTTTTCTTTACTATATTTAGTGTAGTTTCGGACTTATTTTAACCTATATTAAAAATTCAAATAAAAGAAATAAAAAACGAATACAAAATATTTATACAATTAATTAGTAATTGAATATATATATAGATTTGTATTATGATAGAGAAGTGTGTATACACATATATACAGTAAATTACTATATTTTATTTATAAATAAATGTCATATATACTGTATATACAAATCTATATTACTGATACATAATATAAACTATAACAATATATATTATTTTTAGCTTGAAGATATTTTTCATTTGTGAATTGAAAGGAAAGGGTGGGGTGCTGAAAAAAAATATTTTTAAAAAAGTCTAATGTCACTATATGTCTTTAAATAGACTCAATAATGTTATATTGCAATAAAATATTGCAGAAAGTTTTTATGTATTAAAAAATACAATATTTAGTTATATAATTTTTTTATTTATTTACATGTAAAAAAAATTACATATTTATTTTCATTTTGTGATAGCAATTTAGACTGTAGAATTCAATAATATGAGGAATAAACAACTTATTCTTTATAATCTAAATTCTAAAAAAGTACACTTGTATTGCAATTTCTTATTTCTTTGTAAATATACATTGTTTTATTTAACTCTCATCATGTGTAACCAGATTCAATTCTTCCATACTGTAGTAGATTTGTTTTCCTGATGAGACTTTATGTAGTTTAACTTTTGATTTTAATATAAAACTTTATTTGATAGTAATATACATTTGCAACCCCTCCAAAAAAAAATCATATTTGAACTTTGAAAATATGGGGGGGGGGGATCATAATGACAACAAACTTTCACCATTAAACAACACATGGTTGAACAGAGTAATTTCAGAAAATGAACAAAATCTTTTGTAATTGAAATTTGTTCTCAAAATGTTGAATGAAAAAATATAAGTCAAATTTTTCTTTAAATTATTAAAATTGTTTCCTAATTTTTATATCATCTCAGATTATTTTAAAAGTAACAG
The DNA here is from genome assembly GCA_028023455.1 of Epiperipatus broadwayi. Lineage (NCBI taxonomy): Eukaryota > Metazoa > Onychophora > Udeonychophora > Euonychophora > Peripatidae > Epiperipatus > Epiperipatus broadwayi. The sequence goes on from JAQFVV010000077.1 coordinate 488,172, forward strand.
CAGAGATATATTAGCCATAATTTTTATAAGGTGGGCTGATGAAAATGCCATGATTTTCTTTGTTAATGTTACAATACAAATTATTATATTCTATTTTTAAAAAAATATTTATGTATTAAAAAACCCAGTAATAATGTATACTTTTATCAAGCGTTGGTGGTCGAGGGGTTAGCACCGCTGCCTTACAAGCAGTTGTCCCAGATTTGTGGGTTTGCTTCCCAGCCAATGCTTTGACACATGAAAAATAATAATATATACTTCTGACTTTTAACCCTTAAACCGCTAATTTTATCATTGGTTGTATCAGATAAAAATCAAATCTTTGAATTGGCCAACTCACAAACTGAAGACAAAGCCTATTGTTAAAACATATTCGCCTATAATATTAAATTCAACTCAGATACATTTATAAAAAGTATATAATTAATTTTTCAGGTCATGAAAAAAACGAAAGTTCTTTCAAAAATAAATTGCTATTTATTTATTCTAAAATATTCAACATCGGCAACATAAAAGTTATAATGTAAACAAAAAGATCGACTTTTACGTTATAGAAAAGTAAATATTTCTTTTTACTACAACTTCAATATTTGGACTAAAATCTTCAATATTTTTCGAAAATAATTTTGTTTTTTTATTATTCTCTCTGAAAATTATGTTTAATTTCCATAAATATTATTTAACAATAATTTAAATCGTATTCGAAATGAAAATCTCAGCGTTTTTCTTTATTTTCTTTGATCAGGCAGTTTCTTTGTTCTTTCCAGCCAATCAGAATGTCTTTTTCGGCTGAGAGCATGCTAAGAACCAATCACAAATAATGTTCCTTCTTTGTTTAGGTTTAAATGCGTTTTTTTCTATTTTTTACTTCTAAAATAAATCGGAAGATGTCACCATCGTACAGAACTTTTAAAAACGAATTCAATACGTATTTAACGAATTTTTTCGTATGAAAACGAACTGAGTTAGAGTGATTTCAGATGTCGACGAGGAGCCTCGTCGAGCGCGGGAAAAGGGTTAATAATCATTACACAAATATTGTGTAAAAATAATCAAGAATCTTAATAAATGTTGCAAAAATATTTTTTAGTTATTCCAAAAATGTTCTTGTAATAATCTCACAAATAATGTGATACCAATTACAAATAAATGTCAGTCAAAAAGAAGGCAAAGCTTTGAACTTTTACTCGGCTGCTATTTGGTTTTACTGGCCTCCTGATTTTTTAAAAATTAAACATGAATTTACAAATTAAAAAAAAGTAGCTCAATATCTCAGATGACTCTACAAATGAAATTAACACGGTTGCAGCATTTTTGTGTTTTTAATTCCTCTGATAGAATGTCTCCAGGCTGATATCCTAATATGATTAACATATTTCAATTTTACTTGTTATCTACACAGGATTCTGAGATACAGGAATTATTTTATACAAAGTCTGAGATACAGGAATTATTTTATACAAAGTACTTGAACTTGCACAATTTATAATTTAGGATCACATATTGAAATTTATATCAAAATAAAATTGCAAATCCAGGATTTGTTTCTAGATCTACGAAGTGAAATTTTGGACAGGATTTTTAGTATTAAAATCTACACCGGTCTATAAATAATGACAACTTTGAAATTTTAACAAAGGTATTGGAATCTATAAAGTAGTTGAAAAGTTGGGAGTGGGGAATTGGGTTACTAAAAGTAATACAAAAAAATTTATATTTAAAATTAATCTTCCAAAAAACAGGAGGGAATAAAATGTTCAATTATACAATATCTTTTATAAAAAACAAAAACAAATTCTAATTATAATATAAAAATAAAACAAATATATTTTCAAAAATCACAATTTTATTTACAGATCACATTATCTTCAGGATACATTTTTAAAAACTAACATTGATTTATTAAATAGACGACAATCATTATTTTTTTAAATTACAAATAGTGTTATATACTTTAATATAATAATCCAAATCTCTTATAAAAGGAACTGTTTATTTTAGATATACATTAAAATTATATAAGAAATTTGTCATTTCTAAATATTTTTATAATGAAAACAAATGGAATTCATGCCATGATTTTAAACGAACACATAATTGTTTATGTAAACTGGGTTCCGCAAATATATTTCTCTGCATAAAAATTAGTAAGTAATTAGTTATTCAGTAGACAAAATAATATTTTTATTGATATTAGTAATACTAAAATAATGTCGTGCAGACTAAGTACTGTAGAAATTTAATATAACATTTTCAGTAATTGATATTCCCAATATTACTCTATTAGAAATTTATAAAAAGTGGAATACATTTTCCTATATTTTGTATAATTTATCAAGCCTTGAAAATGCAAGATTATTATTATAGAAGATTAATATATTATTTTAGAAAGAGTTAGTGTTTTATTCTATGATAGCAATAATATTCTCTCCATCAATAAAACTATGTTGATCATCACTATTAGAATTATTGGTACTTATATATTAGCCCAGCACTGAGATATCACGTATGTATTAGTTCAATAATAATTTTCTAATCTTGTGATCTCAGAAAATGACTACATGGGAGCTTTTGATAAACTTAATCCATCAATTTGGAAAAATGACCACTTTTAAGTTTATTACTACAAAATGGTGACCTATAACTTTATTTAGTGAAAATGAAACAAACGCATATTACTTCACTTAGTAAATATTAACTGTCTCAACCAGCTATAAATAAATCTGCATAGTCACAAACTTATTTCCATTATAAATGTATACCCACTTTTGAGGGAAACAGCACCATGGATTATCCAAACTATGGACATAAAATACCATTATGGCAAGACTTTTTGTGATGGCTGAATGTCATACTTTTAAAAATAGTGTCTGCATTGTCCTTGACAGCAGGTAGTTCCCAAATTTTAATCATTTATTTTTGGAAAAAAATATTACGTTCATTCACTTTGCAAGAATTAAAAATAAATAGTAAATCCCACGTACATATTATTTCCATTCGGATAATCGATTACTCAAGCCAGCATTCTTTCATGACATCACAGCATAGTTTAAATCATAAAATGATGAGCAAAACCAACATTTTGACTAAATACTTCCTCCTCTTCGGAATATTATCTAATATTCACTTAATTAATTCATTTCTTTTCCGAAGATTGTAAATGTGTTTCATTTAGTCTTTATATACACATCTGTTTGTGCCAGTGACTTTCATCAGTGCTGAAATAATACATAAGTACCGATTTATTGAGTTTATGGGTAAAAACAAACAAACTGGAATATTAAAACTAAACTTATCCCATACTATTACTGAATGACAAATGGTGAAAGATAAATCAATAAACCTTATCTGTGTTTCATTTAATTTATATTTAATGTTGAGATAACTTAGTTTTGGTGCTTCCTAGTTATCAACTTTTAGTAATAAGTTACAGATTTTTTCATATTCAGTTAAAATTACTATGCAGTTCACAGAAGAGAAGTATCATATTTACTAATATTGTCTTAAAACTTATAGTTAATTGTATAATATCCTACTTTTTAAAATAACTTCAAAAAACCAAAATATTCACATTTTCTCACAAAAAATATTCTATTTCATCAAATTAAAGCTCTTAATTTAATTTTTCTGAATTAAAAAACTATATATAAACTAGCAATTCTTTCTCTAAAATTATTATTAATAAAAATATTTTAAAATTACATTTAAATGTAATTAAAAAATAAAACAATTGTATTTCTCTCTGTCAAAATGAAAAAAATCAAGCATTCTTTAAAAATTCTTAGAAACTATCAAATATGCAGAGAAATATAAAACCATATGTAAAATTGATGAAATTCAAGTTTTAAGATTCAAAATACTTATTTATTTTATGATCATCGTTTAGACATCAACAGAAGTACCAAGTGGATTTTAAATATAATTTTTTTCGACTATCCAGATTGATATATTTTAAAAAACTTTATACTATATTTCTTAGCCACTAAAAAATTTGGAGATCATTTATTTTGCAGGAATTCCTATAATCATCGAATATAATATTCAAAATAATTAAATTCAACACCTTTAAGTTACAAAAATAGTATTTTTTCTTGTTATACCAATAAATTTAGGCCATTTCTTCTACACATTATCTAACACTGGAAATACAAAGATAAAACATGCAAAATTATTATTTTATTAATATTTATTAAAAAAAAATTACCCATCATTCATTAAAGTAGTTTATCAGCATTGGCTAATGATGTTAACAACACTTCCCAAAAATCAAGCATTTAATGAGAAAGGAGTTGAATTTATTTATCTTAAATCATAATATAGTTTGGCAAATAAAACTACCAGTATATTTAAATATTATTAGTAAACTAATTTTTGAGTTTTTTTGAAAATTATATACTAAAAACCCATGTTTTTGACTATAAACAATAGTGTGTAAACGTTTTTTTTTTACACACGATTCTAATCAGAGATAAAAATCTCTTCACTTTTTAACTTTTATAAAATCAAATAGTGCCAAAATAAGTATTAATAATAATTACTTGTGAATTTGTTTTTTTTTGTTGTAGAAATTAAATAATAAAAATATAATTATAACATCACAACTTTCATGTATAAGGAAATATAAAATCTAAATTACATGGTTGAAGTTTAATCTTATAATAATTTTTTTTATTTTCTTATAGAAATTATCAGTTTTAATTTGAATATAATTTTCTTATACATATTGCCATTTAAAATTTTGTATTGTTATTTCTCAGTAAAATATGATCACCGTCAATATTTTGATCTTAATTTCTATTATCAGAAAGTTGGGGTTTCTTTTATCATAGTTGACCAAAGTTAGTTAAGAGCATTTTATTTGTTATGGAGAAAAAATTAATATCACTATCGTCAGTAAAATTATTAGATTCTTAATGTAATGCCTGTTACAGTAATAGATAAGAAATTGATGGGCAAACTTTAATGCAATATATATATTTTTTGAATACATTAAAAAAAGTCACCAATGTAATGAATATTGAAAACATATATATATATATTAATTGTTAATCTGCCACAGAAGAATCAATGTATAACAATGCAATACATGAATAAGTTTTATATGTATGCAGTAATTGGAAATTTTTAGAAATTCTAAAATTTATTCAGACTTAGAAAACTTGAAATTAATCTGCAAAAATCACACTTATACTGACATTATTAAACTTTTTTTTTTTTTTGAGAAAAAAGTGCAAAAAAATGACATGAAATAAAAAAAAAAAAAACTGCAATAGAAACAATAATCAACTTTACTTAATCTTCTTCAGAACTAAATATCGTAAGCTTGAATATATTAGCCAGAAATTAGTCTTAAATTTGATTGGCTCTACCAACCAATATCCACTGATTATTCGAGATTACGGTAGATAGAGTTTTGAAGTAGATAAAAAGTGGAATACTGCCCCTAATGCAGATGTTATTTTATATTAATCTAAAGGCACTTGAATTTATTTTGCTAATAAAAAATAAGTCTGATTCAATTGAAATAACTATACTTATATTGACCAGAATTTGAATCTTTTCTTTTGCATTTAACTCAAAATATTTTCTACAAATTCTGTGTTTAATATAAACACAGAATATAAAATTTCACAATAGTAGTTTTTTTTTTAAATTTTCATGATTCCTTCATAAAAAAAATATTGTCAGTTATTTATAAATCTTTTTAAAAATATGAAGATCTGCACAATACAAATAGTATACATATAATTATTACAATGAGTACAATTGTTGTAATGTTAAAATACATATTTACATTTTTAAGTAGGCAATCCAGTTATTATTGCCACAATTACAAGTCCAGTATTTACATAGTCCATCCATTACACTCGGGAATGATTTTTTAAAATCTTATTTGAACTTTTTCTTCTCACAGTTTAATTCTTATAAAGTTTATTTATAATTAAAGTCATTATAAATATTTGCTTGTAAGAATGTTTCACTAAAAATTTGCTTGAGTTAGTATTATTATTATCCCAAATTACATAAATTAGTGCCTTCCCTTGTAACTTTATCTTTGATTTGTTTCCATTCTTCGAATCTGGGTGCACACTGTAGAAGAGGAGTTCCTAACTGCATGATTCCCATAAAAAGAAACTGTCCATGGCCAATTTTCACTCCACATTTCAAAGGTGTTGTAAAAGTTCCATGTTTAACACCATTTTTCTTTTCTTTAAACATTAAATGATTTTGTCGATAAATTTTAGTTGCCCACACATTTATATGTGTTTCTTCAATTTCTTCTAGATGTTTCACATTATGCATTTCACCAAGAACAACTAAAAAAACAAAACAAATAAATATATTAATAAATAAATGAATTACAAAAAAAAACCACACAATATAATTAATTTAAAATATATATATATATTAATAGCATTGTAATTAATTAGTTATTCACCAGTAAATACAAATTAAATACTGCAAGTCTTTTCTCAGCATCAGATGTGACCACACAACTGATATGATACCAAAGTGGACCTCATTTAGGCAAATGCTAGACAAAAAAAGGTACCAATCTAATACTTTTTATTCTTATTATGCTATCCAAACTAATGACATGAAAGTTTTCAATCTCTATGGTTTTAAAATACACAGTTATGTAAAAATAAAACTAGTTTAGATGAAAGATAAAGTACATATAATAAAATAACTTGTGAATATATTTATACATTGTGTATCTCCACATCAGTATCTGTTATTTATTGCCTATCAAAGAGATAATGTTAAATATTATTTAGAATAAGGATTCATTGGGAATTAAAACAGTTTAACAAATTGTGAATAATTTTAAAGTAATCATAATTAAATAAATAAATAAAAGAACAAAACAATATTAATATATATTTATGCAAAAATAACATAATTCTGACAAAATTAAATTTAAATATCATAAAAGAATAAGACAATAAGTATAAATTTCTATTAATCATCACATGATCACCATCTCTCACTGATTATCTCACTGATGATGGCCACAAGCCAGAAACTAATCTGGGGGATATTGGATGAGTAGGCATTAGATAGGGATTTTATGCATAAGCCTTCTGCATCCATTGATTACTCTGTTTGGCACAGGGTGGCACTACTATATGGAGAGTTTTGCCTTTGTTATAAATTTCTATTGTTAAATGATTATACTGATACCAAGTATTTACAGTGGGTTTTTTTTTTTTCTATATTCATTCTCAACTAGTTTATAACTATATGATCATATATGAAAATAATAACTGACCACATATTTTTCTTTCAATTTATCCAAATCCCTTTAGAATCTTTTTATTATACAGTACTTTAATTACTACTGACTTTCTAAAAAATTTTGAAATTTCTCAACTTATTTTTCAATAAAGCTTTAAAAATATATACTTTAATAAAGTTAAAGCATTTGACATTAATGTTTTTCATCTAGGAATTTCCAGATATTTTCAACTTTTATCAAACTTTAGGAAAGTAGCCCAATACTTGAGAATATATATATGTTTAACTGTTTAAATATGAAACAGACAAAGATTGCATCTTATTATAATTTTGAGTTTAAATAAAATGAAAATTGTATTTCATAAATTAAAGATGGTACCCAAAAGTTTAATCAAAAATAAAATGATATATTTAGTAAAAAAATTACTCATCCTTTTACACATTGATATTAATTTTTTTTAAACGCATGTTGATATAGGATTACATATATGCCAAAATCACCAAATCAACTAGCTCATCAAATGAGTACATATTGGCAGTGAAAAATATGTTTTTAATGTGACTTGACCTTTACTAAAAACGAAGTTATACACCTATCGATGCTGAACTCATATTTTATCATTACTATTAATACTGAAGTAGTTACACTTAGCTGCTCAGAATCAGTTTGTTGTATTCCCCATTTTAAATAGCAGGTTAAATTGGAGTAATTGGGGGAGGGGGTACTACAATTAAGCAATAGCACTTCATTATTGTAGGTGGTGATTTACTTTTTCCATTCTTTAATAAAGCTACATCATAAATTTTAATGAGCAATTAACATCACTAGAGACCATGAACTGAGTATCAATAGACTATAACATATTACAATAATATTTTTTATTTTAACAGTCATCATATTTTTTGATTACCTGACCAATCCAGAAAAAAACAAATCTTTACCTTCTATCTAAGAATAGCTAGAAACCCATTTACTGTCCACTATTGAATGATTAGATGTGCTGTTTGTGTGCCAACTATTTGAAAGAAAAAGTCTTTGGTCTATTCCAGTTCTGAAAAAATTTCAAAGTTTTCTTGTTCTGAATTTGAACTCCATGTCATTAGCATGGCAGGAAGATGTGCTAATGATTAAGAGAGAGATTTTTTTTTTACTATTTTTCACTTTAAATTTCGATAACACCTGATCATTTTTTAAATTTGCATTAGCTTCAAAACAAAAATGTCAATCCAAAGTTTGAGGGTGGTGGAAATTAAAAATATAATAGTAAAAAAAAAATTATGGGTATATATTATCAAAAATTACATGTAAATACTCATTAAATTCTAATAGCAAAACCACCCAAGTAAAGCAAAACTTTTAAGTGACCCCAAAATATTTAATTCAAAATATAGTTGCAATGAAATATTTTATTTTAAATATATATTACTATCTGAAGATCAACACAAAAATCTATAAAAAAGAAAAGAAAAGCAAAATAAATAGAGATAAATGATTATTGATATTCTATTGGATTCTACAGTTAAAATATTATAATTAATTCAACTAATGCCAACATTAATATTATGCAGATTATATAAACATTTTTGTATTTCAATGATACCTGTAATTTATCAAATTTCCAATATAGGTTTGTTTGTTAAAAGATGATTCATGCAGCCAAGCCTTTAAAAATGTTTTCTTTAGTATAAAGCTCATATAAAAGAGATGGGAGAAAAAAACTTCAAATATTATTCCCAAATAACGCATACAATCTAATACAGCAATAAGTCAATTACACACACACACACATATATAAAAATGGCAGGCTAAATATTGTGTGTAAAATTAAATAAATATATTTCACCTATTCTAACATCTCTTATAAAACACACAGAAATGAAATACAAAGATAGAAAGAACTCCAAAGATATAAAAAATATTTCTAGGAATAAGTTATAGAAATGAGAAATAAATGTATTTGGGCTAAATTTGAGGTTCATAATGAGAACAATAAAGGTGTTAAGTTAGATATGTTACTATATAAAGAATAAACAATGGACTACAAAATTTATATAAAAATAAATAAATAAATAGACTACCAAATTAAATACATAATAGTTTTAGCTACTGAAAATAACTTTTGTTAAAGAAATGTGTGAATCAGTACAGAAATCCTTCTTTCTTACAATCTGATTTTCAGATACACAATTACTACAAAAATAAATACATTGTACAGGCTTAAACCTGCATTTATATATGTAATATATGCAGGATTCGAACTCAGACTTTCACAGGACCCACTACTCTCAGTGCCATCTCATATTGCTGACCCACCTGATCACACACATGTTGAAAAGATAAATAATCATTAATATACGTATTTCATGCTAAACCAGCAATCATCAGTTGGTCTAGATTAATCAGTGCTCAGCTTTATATTAAGATAGCCAATCTTCATACTTTAATGGACAGGCTTCAAACTATTCCAACTCACAACTCTTCAGCCTTCCATTTCATTGAAAATCTGATGGTGGAACTTTCAAAGCCCTTGTTAGCGCCAAGGTTGTCATCCTACCCATGTTGACATATTAAGTCATTCTGACCCCTCATGTACAGAAGAATAATCCATTTATACATACACATGCAAGGGATGGGCAGACCTTTTACACACTATTTATATAAATTAATACATTGTATAGGCTTAAACCTGCATTTATATATGTAATATATGCGGGATTCGAACTCAGACTTTCACACGACCCACTACTCTCAGTGCCATCTCATATTGCTGAACCACCTGACTACAAAAGTACTGACAATTTTTCAAAAATTTTGAAATGTTATAGAATACATACTATCATAAAAATGTCAAAGAATGAATGTTAAAGCTATTACATTTAATACAGTAACTATCAATCGCCCTACAACATCAATACTTCATCATCATGTTTTTTGAGCATGATCTTTTAATTCTAAGTCATATCAATCAGAACTTAGAACAAATAAATAAAGCAAAATCAATGTTCAACAAGAAATTATAACAAAAACATTTTATTGGCTTTATTCATGACTGATCCAAATTTTTTTGTGATTAGGATTCACATATGACATCATTTATATTGTTTTGTGTTGATCATCGCCAAATTGTTGCATTATAAATTAGTGAAAAATTTATATACATCTCATACCACATATATACATATAAATGACACCACCCACTAATATTCAATAATTATTTCCAAAATAAATTTTTTCCCTATAATTTTCAATGCTGATTTGGTATTGCAAACTTGACCCACCATATGCCATTTATCTAAACAATCATAGCACTTATTGATGAAACTTCTTAGTTGCCAGATATTAGATATGGTATCAAAAAAGTCATGTTAAAAATGAACATCTATATTCTCTAACTAGCATTAAGAATAACAGATAACATTTATACTGATATTACAACTATTGAACTTTTGACATGTTAGTGTACCATTCACGTAGTTTATATAAGACACCCGTTACTTCACCTGTTAGGTTACTCTGTGCATATGTAAAAAAATATATTTCAAAAGTCTTATTCTAGAAAGTTTGGACTGGTTAATTTACCCTCTGAATTATAATCTATACATACATGCACACCCATATTAAGTACAAAATATTTCCTCTCACTATTATATTCCTCAGCTAGCTTTTGTTTTCTTAACTTGCAATTATTTAAAAATTATGTTACAACATAAAAGCTTTTTTACATCTGATATTTTCACCTAAAAGTTTTCTTATTACTCAGTAAATTGATGACAGAAATCCAGACTTGTAAATCATTCTTACCATCCTTTTTGTGACTAGAATTAACGATTTTGGTTTAAATTACTGTTATAACTTTATCCACAGCTTTAAAATGTATAAGCAAGTTAGAGGATATGTAAGTTTTTCTAATTAAAAGCAGACACATCTAAAGGATAAACTACCAGTTTAGAAATCCTCACATATTAAAGAAATGTGAACTTGGTTATTTTCCAACACATATGGTAGCATTTGAATAAAGAAAACAATAGTGGATCAATGAAAGTATATCCATCAAGTTATATGTATAAAAAAAACTTCCTTTATGCTCTGTTTAATCTGCAATATGGTTTTAATAAACATTTATTTTAACAGTGATATATAATTTTTAAGCTTAAATTACTTTTTTTTTTTTGGAAAATTTTCACCATGAAAATAACTTGTGAAAAGCAGAATAAAAATCTGTGCACTATATAGTTTCTTTTAAACAGTCAGCATATATATGCATCTGCGCAGATAAAACATATATATAATAATTTTCTCTGCCTGAAAGCATATTGAATAATTAGTCTAATAAAATCTATTTTTATTCACTACTTCAATCAAGTGTTAACCATTAATTAACACTTTTTAATATATTTTTATAGTATCTGAATTTTATATATGTGATATCTTAAGTTAGAATGGTAGCAGATATTAAAAAAACCAAGACATACACCTAAATTTCAAAACTTATATTAAAGATAAATCACTGTTAATAACTTACTGGCTACATAGACTCTTCAAGAGGTTTTCAAAGAGAGCCAGAAACAAGACAATACTTGCCAGCCATTCAACTTCTGAGCAGGAAAGATTTTCCTTCCTTGTATTAAACTATAATAATAACTTAGAAATTCATTTATCTATCACTAGTTAAATAGTTCTAGTTTAGTTGACAAAAAAAATCCTAAGCTATTTTTTATCTGAAAAATAAATTTCAGGTTTCAGTCAATCAGTACAAGCCTCAAATCAGGAATATAGCAAATAAGAGCACTAATTATCATTCTACAAAGCCCTTCACAAATATTCATCATCATCATCATTATCAACCATTATCAATCCACTGCAGGATGAAGGTCTCTCCAAGTTTAATCCATCTTCTCCGATCTTCAGCTGCTCTTCTCCACATCACCCCTGCACACTTTCTTACTTCATCCATCCATCGCACATGTGGTCTCTTTCTGGGTCTTTTACAATCTCTTGGAATCCAGTTTAAAATTTCAATTGTCCATCTATTGTCATCTCTTCTAGAAATATGTCCAGCCCAACTCCACTTCAATCTCTTCTAGAAATATGTCCAGCCCAACTCCACTTCAATCTTTTAATTTTTTCAATGAGGTCAGTAACACCTGTTTGTTTTAGCAGAGCCTCATGGAAATCAATTTTATCTAATAATATAATTTGATTATATACAAGTTAGTGATATTTGAAATTTCAAAAACTATTTTTGGCACAAAATACAGACCAAAGTAATAATAAAAATGACTTAATTATTATCTGCAGTAGTTTCTCCCAACACTTATTGAACAGTGCAGCATCTCTTCATGATTCAACACAAAGTAATCCCTAAATTACAACAAAAATGGACTTGCAGATCATAAAAAAGGATCTAAATAGCAAAAGATGTAAACAGTAATAAATCATTAACAGATAAAATCCACATAAATGTTTTCTGATGTGTCTAATACTTTGAATTCCCAAAATGGGTTATTTTAGTTTTTGAAATTTGATTAAGGTTAAATTACATCGGTCTTATAAAAATATGACTATTTTTTATAACTTAATGATATAAACAGCTCTACTGACTACAATAAGCCTTTAAATATAAGATGCTTAAAAAATTGCATTGAAGAGATTTTTTATAATGACAATCTATGTTTGTGCCTAGTGATAATATTTAACAGATATCCTAATATATTTTCAAATAGCAAAGTTTGACATATGTATATTTGAATATTGAATTATATATTATTTGGTAAATAATCAAATGATTGTTTGGGAAATCACATGAACATCTCAAGAATCAGAAGTGGCAAATTAAGTTTCAATCTGATAATCTTTGGAATCAGTCCAGTTATGTGGAAAATTCCAACTCTCTTCTAGTACTTCTAATCTTAGAGCATAGCCAGCTAATATATCATTTTAATGTGAGGCTTTTACTATAACATTTTTAATACAAGTTATTCATCATAGCATTTTCATTAGATTCTTAATATTCAGACTTTCATTTTATCCTTTGAAGTATAGGATTTGAATTTCTTATCATATTTCACCTTGCTTTCAATAATGGACTAGTCCAGATTCCTTATCTTGATCAGATTGAGCAATAATTGCCATTAACCAATGTGCATGTAAAGAGAAACTGGCCAATAGGCAATGATGCTCACTGAATCCAAATGTTTCTGTTAAGATTGGGGATCTGACAATAAGTAGTCTTTTTGAAGGTAGGGTCAGAGAACTACTGTTAAACCTGAACAGCAGTGTATATGTTCTCCAAACAATAGCTATCAAAGTTAATGGTTAATGCAGCAAAGCAAGACCATATTCAGGACTGGAAGATGCTAGCACCAAATGCTAACATGAGGCAAGCTTCCAAGTACAACTGGAAGTGTCACTGAATTTACTCTTTAGGCAGGCTTCCAATATACATCTGGAAGTGGATAGAAAATCTATAAGGGCATGTACAGTCCCTTCATCCACAGTAGAACAAGCAGCTAGACCCACCAATAGAAGCAGGTGAAATATAGCCATGTTAAATAGAGCATAAAATACAGGTATATATTTGTATTTATATATCATTAATAAATATATCATAAAATGTATTTAAACTTGTCTGTCTATACATAAAATTCCTAAAAGCAAATTTTTCTGTCTATAAATATGTTTAACATCAAAATTGGAAAAGAATAAATATCTTTATGTTGTTCTTCCACAAAATAATAATCAGAAAATAATAATTTCTTTACAATAGCTAAATAAATATCAAATTTGTTTATACATTTTCAGTACTCAATTTGGTGCTCTTTTCAAATGTTAATAATCTATTGCATTAACGAACTATTTCAGACATAAAACCATCTAATGTTCATAATGAAATTAAAACAAACAATACCAATATAAATCATTAAAATAAATTACATGAATTTTTTCCTTTTTTTTATAATTATATATATATGTTAATTTATAATTTTCCATTCATTTTTAATTCACCAATTATTTAAATTATTTTTAATATAGTATGTTTCATATATTTGTCTTCTTTTTGGAGCATCTCTTCTATTAATTGCATTATTATGTTCTTTAGCTCTTACCCTAATTGTTTGCCAGTATGCCCAAAGTAAATCATTTTACAAACTTCACATGTAATTTTATAATACAATTCCTTTTTTGTACCATATATCATCTCTTAACATATAATTATCTACTACTAGATTGAGATACTGTTTGACCAGCCAATATTTATATTCTTCTCAATATAATTTTTGTTATATCTTAATGTATTATATATATCTTAGGAAAATATGAAAGTCCAATCCATTTCTTATTTGATTCATTATTACCATTATCAATACCATTATTTTTCTCAGAAATTTTATCACCCACTACAGATGTTTTAGAATTAAAAAATATATTTTTAATAGTTGTAGGATTATATCTATAATCTTTATATAATTTAATAAATTGATTCTTTTGTAACTGAGGTGTAGTGGGTGATAAAAATTCTAAGGAAAATAATGGTATTGATAATGATAATAATGAATCAAATAAGAAATGGATTAGACTTTCATATTGTCCTAAGATATATATAATACATTAAGATATAACAAAAATTATATTGAGAAGAATATAAATATTGGCTGGATAAATAGTAGAAATCTCGATCTAGTAGTAGGTAATTATAGGTTAAGAGATGATATATGGTACAAAAAAGGAATTGTATATAAAATTACATGTGAAATTTGTAAAATGATTTAGTTTGGGCATACTGGCAAACAATTAGAGGTAAGAGCCAAAGAACATAATAATGCAATTAATAGAAGAGCTGATAAATCTGCATTATACATTCATTATTTGAAATATGGGCATAGAATATATGCTACAAAAAGTATTAAATGTTTAAATTACATCAAAGATCCAAAAAGAAGACAAATACATGAAACATATTATATTAAAAATGAATATAAAATAATATTCAAAATGTTATACTGTTTACAAAACTGATATTAATTTTTAGAATTGCAAATATTCAACATTAATTTACATTTTTATTAGCTAAGTTAATTACTCTTTTGTGATTTTTTTTTTAATTATATATATAAAAAAAACCCACTGCTTTGAAATTTAACATACTATAATAGCTTCAGTTGAAATTATGATAGTAAAATAACTGCAAATAATTAGTAATGAAAAGAACATTGAATGAAGAACTCACAAATATAACTTAACACATCAACAAAAAAAATTTCCAATAGGAAAATAGTTCAATTTAATAATGTCCATGACAAAATTTACTATCAGAAAAATCCTTTCATGCACCCCCCCCCCAAAAAAAAAAACAACAGACAATATGAATATATACTATTTATTAATCAAATTAACAAAAGCCATACTAAGGTGTCAAATCATATACTAAAACAAGAAGAGCTATTGAGTAAGAGTTCTACAGCCAATCAATAAATATCAGCTATTATCATTAGTTGTAGTTTATTATTTCTTACCATATACTTTTATCACTATTTATTTTAGCATATCAATTTTAGAGCCATATTATAAACTTCAATATGCCTTTAGCTATATAATGTGTATCCAATTTACCACCAGTCTCATTTTTTAAAACTTTTATAAAATAAAAATTCAAGAATCTCCAAGATGTTTAACTGAATGCAATAAATAAGCAAAATCTAAAATGACTCAACATCTGATCATCATAAATAATGTTAGATAACATTTTATATGTGATTACAAATAGATAAAGACAAGTGTAG
Source organism: Epiperipatus broadwayi (assembly GCA_028023455.1). Lineage (NCBI taxonomy): Eukaryota > Metazoa > Onychophora > Udeonychophora > Euonychophora > Peripatidae > Epiperipatus > Epiperipatus broadwayi. The sequence continues at coordinate 504,192 of JAQFVV010000077.1, forward strand.
CTAAGCTGTCTTACTGATCTAAAAGAGAATTCATTAACATTTACAACACAGCCAAAAAAAATGATAGAATAATTTGCTGTTAAAAAATGGTGACCAATAAATTATCACTTATCAATAAATATTATCTTTGAGTCAGTGTTCAGCTCCTTTCTAAACCTGTCCTCATAAACTATTCTAGCTTTTCTTTTATTATATAAACATTCTCTACATATTTATACCTAAGAACATAATATTAAAAATACATACACACACATATTCATTATCAAAATACACCCTATAAAAAATATACAAATGATTCTACTAATATTCAAGCTTTGGTTCAAAGAAAACGTCAGACTTTTTAAATCTGATTAGAAACGGTAAACCTAATTGAAAATGCAGGAGGGGAAAAAAATCTTCAATGACCCATATTCATATAAACTTCAATCATTCTATTTACAAATTATCAGGTAAAAATCTTTAAAGTATGTGTTTAGACTAGTAATGACTTATAAATAATAACTAAATTTTAAGAAGCACAATCAAGAAAACAGAGATCACTAAGGTATTTTTTTAAGTGATATTTAAAAAATCCTATGTTGTTTAAAAAAAAGTATAATTAATATAAAATGCCTATAAATGTGTGTGTGTATATAAAGGTGATATTTAAAATACTTAGCACTACAGTTCTTGCCAATCACATCTTCAGTTTAAAATTAATATACACATACTGGCATTTTACAGAAGTTTATAAATAAAAATAAGTTTATAAAATAAGTTTAAAAATATACAAGAGTTCTCTCCCTAAGAGACTCATAAAATCATGCCTGTGATTTTAAAACATGTTGCTATTTTCTGATGCTAAAAATGAAAGGTTCGATTTTTGACGTTTAATTTTAATATATTTCACATAAATTAATATATATGCATTGCAAAGAATTTGACAGTATAAATTTAAAATAAAACATGTATCTATAACTTGAGTGTAAAATTAGAGGCTATGAAAAAAGAAATAGTAATAACAAAATACTATTAAATTGAAAATAAGTGAATAAACATTATTAGGATTTGCTTACACAGAGGCCAACTTTCCATACAGTAGTCCACTCAAGTGCAAGCCGGAGTAATGAATGGATGCAGGAGTAATGAATGGATGCAGGACGGTTTGTGCATACAACCCCTATCTAATGCCTACTCATCCAATATCCCCACACTAGTTTCTAGCTAATAATGGCGATCATGTGATGAAACTGAAAGTAACAACAAATCTGCATAAAATGAACATCAAATTAAATGAAAAAAGATTATAGAATCCATGAATTATGATTTTTTGTCTGGATAAAAAATATTTGTCCTATAAGTTCATCCAGAAAGTATTACCACTGCATACAAATACTCAAAAAAATTTAGTGATGAAGTTATAGAGAATATTGAAAAATGGCTTCTCTGCTTGCAGAAGTGATATATTTTTTTAAAATACAAAAATTCAATGACAAAACCTTACTGCTAACTGAAATACAAAGAAAAATTATCCAAGTGAACTAAAGTATTGATCTTCTGAAAATGGTGCCTTGAAAATATATTTCAAGTACCAATGAAAGAAGATTGTATGGACCCCCCCACCACGACCACTTGCTTTTCATTTTAAAGCATTGACGATTGCATAATTTTGTTTCATATTGATGATTTTAAAATGAGGCTGTTTTAGCTTACCGAAATGAAAATCGAGCGCTAATAATTATTATCCAATTTACATCATTAAATAATAATAATAATATACATTATTAAGAAACACAAAAAATTGATTATTATGTACCAAAACTATTGAAATTATATAAATTAAATATTCCAGTAATAATAATTTCTGAACAATGGCCCAACTTATAGTGCAAACTTTGAGAACTTGCTGATATTCGTAAGATGGTATTTTTCCCACTTATGCAATTATAGACAAGATGATGATTAGTGTTATGAAAGCTTAATATTTATAACTTTGAAAACACTTGGACAAACTCCAGATTTTTTGGGATGTGTTAAAACTTCTGATCAAACATTGGAGTTTTTGATTTTCCAATAAAAATATATGTCTGGAGGTTTATATCTGGAAGCTGTTCATTTTTTTGAAGACATTAATGCTTATACCATGAATGTGGAAATGGTAATTTGTAAAAAGTTAGGATTTTAAGAAGGTGTAAGTATTATCCAATGGTTACTGGAATCCTATTGTCTGCTATGAACAAAACAGATTAATGAATAGTTGATAAAAATGGCAGTGAGATTTTTTTCTGATATGAAACTATAATAGAGTTCATTTTCTTTAAGTGGTTTCAAATCTAAACGAGTTATTAAAATAATAGTGATAATGCTATCTCGAAGTTCTGTTTTAAAAATTATACATAAAAAAAAATTAGACTGAGAATCACAAACAGGCACTTATAATATAACTAGATAACATTATGACCAAATATCTTCAAACATTAAAATAAATATAACTGCCATAGAAGAAATATAAAAAAAGTCAGTATGTCGCAAAAAAAACAAACAAACTATAATTTGATACAAAGTAACCTATACTGCAAACACAAGATTAAAATTGGGTTGTATTTTCTTCCTTTAGATGCATCAGGATATTGTAAAGTGTCGAAAGTTAAATAAAAGTTAGACCACCAGGTGACAGAATTGAGCTGCAATTTATGAAATTTGAGCTCTAGAGACCGCCACTCTACCACAGCATTAAATTGCGCAAGCACTAGGGTATAATAACGCTGTAGATTGGAATAATAAAAATCTAAATTTAGAATTCAAATATCTTTCTTCCATTTAAATAAAAAAAACAACTATTCTCATAACTTTAAAACATTGATAAATTTTCATTTTAATTAATAAATTTAAATGAAATTACAGATTATAAATCTTGATTTAAACTGGCGTCTTTATTTGTCAGATTGTCTCATGCTGTTAAAGATAAGAAAACTTCCTGTTTCTTCATATATATAAAACATAAACACAGACATATATAATGAGCACTCATACCCCCCCCCCCCCCATATAATTTAAACCAACATTGTGATGAGTGTAACTTTAACCTTTGAATTAAATTTATTGAAGTTTTTGTCAATCATAATAATAAAGATTTTAAAAACTACTGATTAGACAGTTTCTTCTTTTTATTATCAAAAGAATAAATAGGATTTAAAAGTTTTTTTCTTTTGGACTTAAAACTAAACAAAAAAAATCAAATCGTGCAGTTGGCAAAATTAATTATAAAACAATTATCTTTCCAGGCGTTGCTTTTCAATTTATTTTTTTTAATAAAACGAAAATGTTTATATAGAATTACTAAGCTTAAAACTTTATATATAAATAATTATTCTAACATATATATAGTAGTAACACAGATAAAATACTATAAATTCGAATTTTAGGATTTTTTTTTTAGAGTTGTGAATTTTTCGGATTTCAAAAATGTTTTTAATTTAAACTAGATACTTTGTACTATAAACAGTTAAGTGTAAAATAGTATTGCCAATATATTAATCAAAATCATTGTAATTAAAATATTCGGTACTGTGGTATTAAAGCTGCGCAATGAAGAATTATAATCGTTTAATCATTTAATTAATTAGGTTATTAAATCAAAAACATTTTAAAATCTACATTAAAAAAAAAAAAACAATTTAACAAAAAAAAAAAAAAACCGAAAGCATTAATGTGACGAATAGTTAAAATGCGTGTTTAAATCAAATTGAGTGTGTGTTTGCACATGCATATTCTGCATAATCTATTTTAATACATTGTACAGGCTTACACCTGCATTTGTATATGTAATATATGCGGGATTCGAACTCAGACTTTCACAGACCTACAACTCTCAGTGCCATCTTATATTGCTGACTCACCTGATCACACACATGTTGATAAATAATCACCAATATATGTATTTCGTGCTAAACCAGCACTCATCAGTTGGTTCAGATTACCATCTCCACACATATATACAATTAGTACTCAGCTTTATATTAAGATAACCAATCTTCATACTTTAAAGAGTGCTGGTTTAGCACAAAATACCAATATTGGTGATTATTTATCTTTTCAGGTGAATCAGCAATATAAGATGACACTAAGAGTTGTAGGTCGTGTGAAAGTCTAAGTTCGAATCCCGCATATATTACATATATAAATGCAGATGTAAGCCTGCACAATGTATTAAAATAGATTATGCACGTACAAAGACACACTCAATTTGATTTAAACACGCATTTTAACTATTCTTCACATTAATGCTTTTAAGTTGTTGTTTTTTTTTATTAAATTGCTGTTTTTTTTTAATGTAGATTTTAAAATATGTTTTTGATTTAATAACTTAATTAAATTAATGATTAAACGATTATAATTCTTCGTGTCGCAGCTCTAATACCACAGTACCAAATATTCTTAATTATTTAGATTTATATAATTGGAAAGTTTAAGAGGTCCATGAAAAATTAGACTGTAGACATGGAACATAGAATCTTATTTGCTTCTGCTGTACTTACAAATTAAGACAGTATTTTGTTATAATGATACTGATTGTTTCAATTAAATTAAATGTACTACTAGATAGAGCTTCATTAAGAGCTATTCACTGATGTTTGTATATGAGAAGTTTAAAATTTTCAATACATTCAACATTTACTGATAGATGATGGAAATAGTCCAACACATTATCACACTTCATTAAGTTTGTTTCATATAATTTCTTTTGATTTTGGATATTGAAAACTATATCAATTAATATCAAGCTCAATGGCCTAGTGGTTTGCATAGTTGCCTTCCAAGCAGCTGGCCCGGGTTCACTTCCTGGTCAACGCTTTTGCCATATGAAAAAAAAAATTAATAGAAGTAATATTAACAATTAATACTAGCAATGTTAAATATAGCAAATGCAATTAGTAAGAAAAATGAATTTTGCTGATAATTCTATAATTAAAAGCCCGGGGAAAACAAGTGTTGAAAACAAATTAGAAAATATTTTTACCACAGGTAGTTATCTATCTATTTCAAACAATGCTATCAATAGATTAGAAATGGGCTCCAGTATGCTTGCCTCCTTATCTGATCCAGAAAAATTTCAAACAAAAAAAAAAACTGCTACTGGGTGAAAAATAGCTCACAAATGGAAATGAATAAAATTAATTTATGCACAGAAAATATTGATTTTGTAAATATAGATAATGAACAGCAAAATTGTAGAAATACTTCAATTCAGAACATTCATGAAAATGTAAAAATGACTGTTGAGGATTACATTACCCCATATGAGAAGTTTAAATCTTTTCATTAATTTTATAATGATAAAATAATCATTATTGCTATTACTGATATCAATATTTCCATCATAAAAACTATGGGGGTTGATCTACAAAATTCTAGATAATCCTAGTGACCAATATATTGTCCTGGAATTACATAATGTTGCTCAAAAGCAAATACTGAAAAAAATATGTAAATTTTTAAACAATAAAATTGTATGCTATACAGATGTCAATAGCCAAATAAGTCTGGCAGGACAAATCAAGAACTGTCATTAACTTCAAGACTCGTGCTCTATTAAGTCTTACTCTATAAATATGGGAAAATTTCAGATATTAAGTATCTGCTAGAAAAAAAGCCTCCATTCCAGTATTAATTAACAAAGCAAGAGTATAAGCAGACATAACTTATACTTGCTGATGGCCTGTCTACCAAATAGTCTAAAAATTACATCTGATAGGCACAGAGTTAAAGACCAAAAAAAAAAAAAATGTTATCTCATATCTTCTTCCATTTTATATTCTGCTTGCAAAAATATCTATCTTCTAAACTGCCATAATATCATTGACGAAGGTCATGAGATCACAAGATATGAAATAGCCTCAAAATTAAGCTCTATTCCAGTCAGCGCACATCTAGAGATACATGCTATTCCAAACTTTTTATTAGCATATCTGAGCCATTATATTATTCCAATAATTTACAACTTATTAAGCCATCTTGCAAAACAGATATACATTACCGACCAACTTTACCCAGTCTCACTAGTTCCTTTTTTTAAAAAAGGACATTCTTCCTTCATCACTTCATAATCTTAGACCTATATCTATGTCCCCATTTATTATCACAGTTGCCAAAGTCCTCATTAATGATAGGATACATCCTCAGATTCTCCGCTCTATATCCTTATACTAGTTTGCCAATAAGAGAAGCTCCACATCTGAAGCAGTAACACTACAAAGCAAGCTAAAAAGATAAATATTATTGTTCAATTAGACATAGTAGCTATTTTTGATTCTATGTCAATAAACTTCTAGAAATGCTCAGCCAATATAAAATCTCACTACCATTACAATATATACTGACCAATAGAAATATACATCAAAACTCTCCATATAGTAGTGCCATCTTGTGCTAACAAGAGCAATCAATGGATGCCAGAAGGCTTGTGCATAAAATCCCTATCTAGTGCCTACTCACCCAATATCCCCAGACTAGTTTCTGGCTTGTGGCCTTCATCAGTGAGGAGCCTTGGATCTGAGAGCATGTGATGTTTAGAAATATACATATTAGTCTTTAAGTGAAAATTATTTCCTGTGTTCTCCCCTGCACAATTTCATCTTTCAGAGTTCTCCTCAAAGTTCTTTATTCTTCATAACATATAATTATTCACTTTTATTTGAAAAAACAAACTGCCTGATATATGTATACTCCTCATAAATCAATCAATCAGTCATATTTCATATATGGATAAGTGTAACCTTCTGTCCTAAAAAAACTTCACCCCAAATTCCTCTTCATATTAAAACATTCCTCTCAAGTTTTCTCATTAACTTTTAAAAAAGTCATCAACATGGTGCATTCATACTGGAAAACAGATACAGATATTTTCTATTTATAGTGCCCCTCTTCATAAATTTTTAGGCTTTCCAATTTATCTTCTCAATTCATTAAGGCTAACAATACAAAATACTATTCTGGCTTCAATTGAAATCCCTCTCAAAATATCTATCACTACACAGTAAAAACTAATATTTTCAAAAATCAATTACTATGCTCAAATCAACAACTTTACTTTAAAAAAAAAAAATGAAAAAAATATAGAAACAACATAAATTAAATGTTCCCTTCTCACATTGTGTCCTTCCATCTTATTGTCAGAGAGCAGCCAATATATTGACCAACCTCATTGCCTCCTGTAATATACAACCATATATTTCTATGTAATAATATTATATATATATAAATTCATTATATCATTATTTCATATGTCTCTGTCACTCCTACAGACACATCATCTCATATCAGGAACAAATTCATAAGTATTTTACTCATTTTCATAATCCAAATACATAGGTTTATATTCTCACAAAAAATTGGGTATTGAGAAACCTATAACTTAATCACTATCACTGATGCTAAAGAAGTTTGCTATTCTTTCCATACTGTTTCTAATAAAAATAGTATGCAGAAGTTCAAGTTCTGGCATTTGGAACTAAATATATATATATATAAAAATCAACATCAAACCATACAAACTTTCCTAGCTGGAAGAATGGTATCTGCAAATATTGATGCAATGTGATCATTATGGATGTAGGAAGAGGAAACACTTGAACATTTTGTCTATGAATGCATTTCCGTAGCACCATCTTATAATAGCCAGTCCTTGTTGAACTTATTATTTTTAATCTGACATCAAATTTAAATTTCTTTTTTTCAATAACATGTTAAAAATTAAGATCAAAGATAAGGTTCTGGCTCTTATTAATATCATGTAGTAACCATTTGGAGCCTGATCTATCTCTTCCAACACCATAGACCATAATTTAGATTTAATATTTTTTTTACTTTTTTACAATACATTTACTAACCTTAATTACATACATATTTAATCCATACCCATGTTACTAATCTGTATAAAAAAAATATTTCAATCAGTTTCTATCATTTTAAACCACTAAACAGCACATGATCACCATCCCTTGATTACTCTGGTTAGCACAAGGTGGCACTACTATATGGAGAGTTTTTGCCTGTTTTCTATCATCTTGTAGAACTTTTTATTCCAATAATGGTACAATGTAACTTATTTAATTACTCTGTTTTGTTTATTGAGTCAATATTGTTATATGCTTAATAAAGTTTATATTTCAAAAGTAAATTAAATGCAACTGCTTTCTATCAAATTTAATACATGTCAGACATAATTTTTCCTACATAAAGGTATTTATTTAAGAATGTTCTCTAATATTCTGAAAATTTGATGTCAAGAACTTAAGACTAATTGCTTATAATTTTCAAGCTAACCAAAATGATATTGAATCTACTATTGTAAAAGCATTTCTTTGATAAAAGTTGGTTATTATTAATTAAAAAACTACACTTACTACCAATATTTTTTTTTCCCTAAAAAAAGTGTGATAAAATCTAGACATAGTTTTTATTTAAAAAATCAGAACTCGTTTAAATTAGAAAGATAATTTAAAGAGATATAATACTGATTGCTTTCACTGAATGATCTGGATAAAAATATAATATAATGGAGAATTACAAGTCAAAATGTATAATTTTTTTTTTTTTAAAGTTTGCTGCCAAAGTCAAAACCAAGCACTGAAAAATGTCGAGCGTTGTTAGCCGAGAGGTCATCGTAGCCGCCTTGCAAGCAAGTAGTTGGTTGCAGATGGTTGTGGGTTCGCCTCCCGGTCGATGCTATGACATATGGAAAAATGTCAAAAGAATAAAGGTAAAATATTCAGATGTGTGTGCATATCTGGGTTTCACAATTTTTTTCTTAATTTTTTCTCCTGAAGCTAGAATATCAACCTTCTTTACAGCTTGCTGCTAATTTAAGTAGAAATTATTTTTGATGAAACTTTCATCACTGAGGAAAAAAAATCAAAATAGTTACCCAACACATTTGTCTTAGTGCAATACACATTCAAAGCTGAATAACAGTTAACTTTATTATATATAAACAAATAGTAATAGTTTTTTTTTTTTTTTGTCAAATATTTAATATGTTAATAACTCTTCATGACTGAATTTTTTTTTATATATAAAGATACTACACATTCATTTGTCATGCCTAATACCTGGTGATTTGAATTTGGATCATGTTAATCTTGGGAAAATTTTGTTTTCCCAAATCAAAAGGAGGCTTAGGATTTTTCTTCAAATAATCAATATGAGTATGATCATTCACATTAGGCAGGAGAATGCTGTTATGATAACCATAAAACACACCCATGTATATGCTTACAAATGCTAATATGTTCCATCAATTACCACAATGTAATCCAGACTTAATAGTGAAGAAATTGTAACATTGCTGAGCTCAGGGTTATTACTATTTAGTTATCAAGAAAAATTATTTTGTATGATTTTTAGATGTGTTCAAAAGTGCATTTTTATTTTTCAGAAAATCATTTGGAATATTTCCAAATGAAACAAAAACGGGAAAATCCTATTAGATTGAAATCTGAAATTGAATAATTGTGGAAGTAGTGATAAAAAAATTAGAAGTGACAATTGTAGTGAGTAAAAGTTTCAAAAATGTTTTGTTTGGAGTATAGCTTTGTATGAGGACAAGTATTTGAAAAGTTTTATAGATGTGGATTTGGGAAGAATCAAAAAGATAACTGGGAAAAGAACAGAAATGTGAATTCATTATTTTTGAAAAAAATTATGAAAAGAAAGATGAAAAAGATAACTGGGAAAAGAACAGAAATGTGAAATCATTATTTTTGAAAAAAATTATGAAAAGAAAGATGAACACATTGCTCATTAAGAGTAGAATTATGTAAAGGACATTGTAAGAAAGTGTAAAGAATATGAGGGGGAAAAATTAAACGATGACCTTAAAAAAAATATAAATATGAGGGGGAAAAATTAAACGATGACCTTAAAAAGAATATAAACAGGTTTGGTATATAGGAGTTGCTTTTTTGGAAGATAATTCATAATAAAAAATGATGGATATATATATTTTAAAGGGGGGGTAGGACAAAATAAATAATAAATTTATGTGTAAATCATTAAAATAAAAAACCCTACAGATAAAAGGATATTACTAATTTTCTTCTTTTCTGAGTCAACATAAAATCTGGTAATTAATGAATATACTCACACAAAAGTAGTTTTTTTAATATTTAGTTTTAATATGCTAGGCAGTAATAAAGCTAAATATTAAAAAACTACCTTTTCTGCAAGTATATTCATTAATTACCTGATATTATAAAAATTATATATATTTAGCTTTCTAAGAAATTTTGATTTTATTACAGGAGTTATAAATTTCAGTCGTTTGGTTTTTCAATATGTAACCAAAGTCATTTAACAGACGTGAAACACAACATGGGCATTTTTATCTTGTATTTAAATAATTTTATGCATCTTAAGGATGAAAAAGACTTCATTTCTTTATATAACACAACATGGGCATTTTTATCTTGTATTTAAATAATTTTATGCATCTTAAGGATGAAAAAGACTTCATTTCTTTATATTTTTTTGTCATTACAGCTTTATAAAGAAAACCAGGCAAGGATTTATTTTAAATATATTGTAACTCTAACAAATTCAGATAACAGCTCAAATTAGTTGTATTACAAAGCTGCATGGAGAAAATAATTGTTTTAAAACAAATTATCATTGTGATTGAGTAATAAAAATATGAAGCATTTTATACTTTTTGAATATAAGTAAAATTTCCCACATTTTTATAGTAAATTTCACGGGGAAATCTAAAAATGATGCTAAAATTTTGGAATTGGTTTTATTTTAAAAGTTATCATTTATTAAAATTTAAATGTCAACAATGATTTTCTTTCTTCCTAAATTGAAAATAAATGTAAATAAGTAAGAGAGGGGGAAAATACTTTTTTCTTTCTTTTATTTATATATCAAGTCTTAACAATTCATTCATTTATGCATCAAATCATGATATATCTGTAAAACTGTTTTCATGTTGAGAAGAGAATAAAGAAATTATTTTCCAAAAAACATATAAGAAACAAGTCAAAAGCTGGTGATGAATTCACTGTTTGGAATGGAAAACATGTTATTGAACAACATCAAATAGGAATAAATAGGTCTGAGACAAGTAACTAAGAGAGTCTAGTCAAGTCCAGACAACAATCTATTTTAATTTATTTGAAGACTCAATTCAAACAGCAGTGTTGCATTGATCTAATGCAGAGAAGAGAAACTTCTGGTTAAAACTGTTTCCCTCATAACTCAAATAGCCATGTTTTGTGGTTTTTAAGTATTTTCAATACTCTAGTTAGCCCATATGATGATTTTATATAAGAGCAAACTATCTGCTATGAGTGGCTAGATAACTAAAAATCAAACACCCAAAACAATTGGAAAATGCAGTCAGAACCAGAATATAACACTGAAGTTAGCCAAAACCAGCCAGGGGATGCCTTAATAATGCCATGACATAAAGGAAGAAATGGACAGTGTTGGAAGAACTATCCAAGACTTACTGAAACTATACCTTATCTAATATCATCAGTGCTGCTGCCCTTTCCCCTCTAGCATCACTAGTGCCTAAAAAGAAAAGCTATCATTTTTGGAGGAACTAATGTTATCTCTGTAAAAAAATCATGGTTTGTAACTATTTAAATATTTCATGTGATAAGATCTTATCACCATAGATATTATAAGGCCTTAAAGTATAAATAGCTTTTATTACTATTATATTTCATATTTTGTATATGTATAAATAGTTATAAATATATATGCAACAGTTTTTCTTTATGCATTATTAATAAATTATTTTTTATTAATCCATTTCCTTTGTGTTTGCTTATCTAGCTCAATCCAAACATTGTTTTTAACATCCAATATGCTAATAATATCCACAATCCTGAGAAATCATGCAATGGGACATGCATGGATGAGTAAGTTTTCCTGAAGTAAATTTTCTAGTTAGAAGGTTTAGCACCTTAGAGTTTCATTTTTTATTTTATTGAAACAGAAAAACAAATAAAATAATTTTAGCCCAATTTATACTTATGCTATAAATCATCATCATTGTTGGGTTAACATTATTTTACTTATTTGAATTGAAAATATAGGGGATTTGAACTTAGACTTTCAAGCAACCTTCAACTATCCACATTATCTCATACCACTGATACACATGACCACACACATGTAGAAAAGATAAATAATAACCAATATATGTATTTCGTGCTGAACCAGCACTCACCAGTTGGTCCAGATTATCATCTTCCACACACATATATAATCAGCGCTTAGTTTATATTAAGATAGCAAATCTTTATACTTTAATGGACAGGTTTCAATCTATTCCAACCTCCAACTCTTCAGCCACCCATATCATTGAAAATCTGATGATAGAATGCCCATGTTGACCTCAAGTTACTCTGACCCCTCATGTATAGGACAGTATCCATTTAAATATATATAGAAGAGGAATGGGCAGAATGCAGGCTCAATGTGTAAGATTTAAAATACAGACATTCTTATACCTGGAACTTAATTATAAATATCAGTGGTATGAGATAGTGTGGATAGTTGAAGGTTGCTTGAAAGTCTATGTTCAAATTCCCTGTATTTACAATTAAGATCCAGATATAAGAATGCCTGTATTTCAAATCTTACACATTAAGCCTGCATTCTGCTCATCTCTCTTCTATGTATTTAAATAAATACTGTCCTATAAATGAGGAGTCAGAGTGACTTGAGGTTAATAACATGGGCATTACAACAATATTGGCATCAGCATGGGATTTGTGCATTCTATCATCAAATTTCAATGGTATGGATGGCTGAAGAGTTGGAGAGATTGAGGCCTGTCTATTAAAGTATAAAGATGTGCAATCTTAATATAAACTGAGCACTGATTATATATATATGTGCGGGAGATGATAATCTGGAACAATTGATGAGTGCTGGTTCAGCACAAAATACATATATTGATGATTATTTATCACTTCTACATGTGTGTGGTCATCTGTATCAGTGGTATGAGATAGAGTGGATAGTTGAAGGTTGCTTGAAAATCTGAGTTCAAATCCCTTATATTTACATAAGTTCCAGGTATAAGAATGCCTGTATTTCAAATCTTATTTGAATTGAATTATTTTTTATTTTATTAACTTAAATTTTCATCTAATATAAATATTAAATTTGAATGGAAACTGTTTGTACATCTTTGGTTCCTGGTTCAAACCCTTACCATGAATATTTACCGTTTCAATATGGGGGGGGGGTGCTAATTGCTATCTATACTATTTATATTAAAACTCTTTAATTTGTTTTTTTTTTTTATAAAAAATTTAAAATTCTTACAAAATGCATTTACTTTATATATGTAAGCTGCAGCACACAAAACAAAATACTATTAATATTTCACACTAATATAATGATTAAGTAAATTATTAAAAAAAAAAAAAATTTAAGACAAAAAGAAAAAAGCTTCAAGAAATATGGCTTTTAGCAATGCCTGACAGATAATGTCAAATTAAAATTTACAAAACAATGGCACGTGTTGTTAAAAAAAAAAAAAAACAATTTAAAAGAAAAAAAACTAAAGTAATTATTTTTCGTACACATGAATGCACACACATACACATACATCAATCTAAATATCATATGATTCTTGCCTTATCCAGTTTATAGTAGAGTGGTAAAGAAATACAAAATTGAAAGATGATTCTAAGCTGGGCAAAATAAAATTAAAAACTTGATTCAAATGATTGAATGAAAATTAGCTCAAATGTCACATGACTTCCCAAGCAAATAAATCATACAATTATTTATATTTTCTGTATCAGTTACTCTTCAGCAAATCTGAGTCCTAAGTATATATATATGGAAGTTCTGTATTAAAAAAAAAACTAACTAAATAACACATTAGTGTATCACAAAAATAAATAAATCATAAACTATTGATGGCGATAGTTAGCCTATGATTATTATTTTTTGTTCCAGGATTCCAATTTTGAAATTACATCATAGACTCATTAAAAGTTTATGAGGTAAATAAGAAATCAGAGAGAAATTCTATCATGAGGAAGACAAAGACAAGTACAGCATTAATGACAGACAAATAAGTTTTCTCATCTATGCTCTCTGGTTGCTCCGATGTGCCATCATTCTTGACCAGAGAGTACATTCAGTCAATCAAAAGCTCTTGGACCTAATTTGCACTCTCAAAACCAGAGATACCAAACTAGCCCCACCTCCACTCCTCACAGACACTTGGGCAATCCTCCAACTCCCATCCTCTCAGCCTCTGTTATAGGACTCAATCACAAAGACATGCTTTTCTAACCAGCCTGAACTACACACCATTTCCCCTCTCTACTTCCCATTCCCTTTTTACATGTATCCTTCCCCTCTTACCATTTTGTTCCTGAAATTTCATTTGTTTCACTGTATCTGTTGTTTTTTTTTTTTGATGAATAAACATGTCATCACTGAGAAAAAAAATAAGTTTTTCAGTCAATAAAAGTTCCAATTAATCAATGTATTGACTATTAAAACAACAACAAAAAATTGATATCAGCTTGGTTTTATATAGAAAATTAATAGAAACATATATGAAAAACCAACCAATAATTTTTTTAAATGATTGGAATTTGAAGACAAACTTCCAATGAAGTCAGACTTATAGTGCATATATAAATATGTTAATTTGTGAATGACCTTATAGTCATTGTAACTAAAACTTGAACATTAATCAAATATAAAAAATATATTCTAAATGGACACAAACCAATAAAATTGATTATTAAAACTGCTGCATAGTTATTTGACTTTTGAATCAATTTTTAAATTTGGAATTTTTCATTTTATCTATTCATATACAAGAAAGTCAGAAAAATTAATTTAAATTATGCCTACCAATAACGATTTGATGAAGATTACTTTTTTTTTTTTTTGAAACAAAAAAAAGTGAAAATTTTGTTATTATGTAATGTAAATTAAAATTACAATATGATTTAAATATACTAATAACGAATGTGACAAGTTAAAAAAATAAGTAACATGAAATTAAAAGACATTAGTATTACCCAGGCAAACTTTTTAATTTTTTTCTTTGAAAAAATTAGTCAAGTTATTTTTGACATTTTTAAGCATATATACATGCACTGAAAATTTGTAAAATGTTAGCTTCAAATTTTAAAACAAGATGAAAGAGATAATAATTATATGAATCATCCTTCAAACACACACAGACATAAAAAAACAAATCTTTTCAAAATAGACTTAAAACTGATAACACCCTAAGATAATTTAACTATATGTTTTTTTTCTTTCTAATTTGTTGATTACAATCATGTTCTAACATTTTTTTTTCTTAGTTCAAAAATATAGGTACAACCCTTCATATTGAAAATCCTTGCAAACTATCTCATATACATGTTATATATATATCACATATATATGCAAGTATTAGAAGAGATGTATGTAATGAGAGATTGAAAGTGAAATCTGAATCATTAACATTATTGACAAAATTAAGAGACTAAATGGAATCGAGTTGAAAATATTTTAGAAAAAATAATAGATGGACAGTTGGAGTCTTAAATTGGAGATAGTAAAAGATAGAAAAATACCATGTGCAATATGAATGAACTTAGAATGATCATCCTGCAATGGACTGATCAAATTCTGTAGTTCCCTGGCTATTTACTGTTGTGGTAGATGATTACATTGAATCATTACATCCATAATTTAGTTTTCAAATCTGAGGTGGATAAATATTAGTTAAAATTTTTACTTTTAAAAATATAAAATTATTTATAAAACTGTATTTTTGGCTAAATAAATTATTTTCAAAATTCATAAACTACAATATGTAAAAGAGGGCCATAAAAAAAGGTATGCATAACTTTAAAAAAAAGCTGATGCCCTTTGTCTACTTTATGGTCAACATTGGCAGTGGTATACAATGTATTATCATCATTAGCAGGTGACTATAAATGAATGTGACTGTTCAAACTACAGAAAACAAAGGTGAGTTTTGCAATCACTATACAAAACAATTTATTTGGTGCTTTAGTCTTGCTAGTTAACATCTAGTGATGCTATCTTAACTTTAGCAGTAACTTGCCTTATTATAGTTTTTAGTTGTGTTTTATACTCAACCATATCTTTCCAGTGAAAACAATATATAATGTGCCTGTTTAAAATAACTTTGAAATAATATTCATAAACTATATGAAGTTGCATCTCCAATTGTATAATATCATTTTTAAAGCAAATTTATTATTACACATTAAAACAAGTAAACTGAAAAACTTGTTTTATCATTTTGCATTGTATAAAGAGAATCTTGTGGAGCATCTTTGAATAACCTGCTCTTCTCCTGTATTTTTGTGTTATCTTGGTACAGGAATCCATATCTCACTTCCATGCAACTTAGATAGTTAAATTATTTGAGGTACTGCAATAATATCATTGTACATAAATAAAGAAAAT
Source organism: Epiperipatus broadwayi (assembly GCA_028023455.1). Taxonomy (NCBI): domain Eukaryota; kingdom Metazoa; phylum Onychophora; class Udeonychophora; order Euonychophora; family Peripatidae; genus Epiperipatus; species Epiperipatus broadwayi. The sequence goes on from JAQFVV010000077.1 coordinate 520,650, forward strand.
CCTAAGACATTTCAAAAATAAAGCAAATTAAATTAAGACTATTAATTATATAATTTTTAGAGCATCTTTAAAATTTGGATGGAACTTAGAAATTTTTTAAAGAATTTTTTTAAGTAATTGGCTCATAGCCAATCAAAGTAGAATCAATTCTTAGTTATGGGTTAACTTGGATTAGTCAGGAATGTTGACATACTGGTCATAAGACAAAACTATGGATATGATGCAGTTTTTATTATTTGTAGTGAATATATTATCTCTTCTTTATAGTTTTAATACTTTTCTTTCTATTAAAATGGGCTTGAACAATTGATTTAGTAATAGATAAAGCCCTCACATTTGCTATATTTTCTTCAAATACCCTTAGAAGATGGCATAAAATGGTGGAAAGCAGATCATTTTATTTGCAAATGTAATTATTGTGTATATTTGTCCTATATAGTAGAAGACATGGTGTCATATACCTCTCAAATCTGAGCCACGATTTGTTCATCTTTAAACACTGAAGGACTTTGACTGAAATTAATTCTTGAATATAAATTCAAATACAACTTGCCACAGACACACAATATAACAATATATATATTCCATTTCTTCCTTTTTTAAATAATCATCATTTGAATTAAATTAATTAGACAAATTGATATTTAAAAATAACAACAATATAAATCAAAGAAAGCAAAGATAAACTCAAAATATTTTAAATTTATTGACATAATTAATAACAGTTCATGTTATTGTTAGTTCATATTATTACTCTTAATAAAAACATGATTAGTTGCTCAAGACAGTAAATTAAGGCTAAAGCACCCTAGTGGCAGACTTATAATAACATCTGACAATTTGTGTTAATCTACTTAAGATACTTTGCATAAAATCATTAATGAAATCTTTGGTTCTAGAGTTTGTCTTTCTATCACTGCTCTAAATGGCCTTTCTTTCTTGGTCTAGCCACAATAGCTAATGTAAAATCTTCAGTAAACAGTGATAAAAAATAATTTTATAAATATTGGAAAAAATCATAAAAAGTGAAAGAAATCATATACTATTCTTAAAAATAAGACTTGGATTTATCATTATTGTTGTCTTTAAGTTTAAGAATGCACCAACTTCAACACCACCTTTTCTTATTTATTATTTGTTTATATAACAAGATTTTAAAAGTGATTAGTAATTTAAAACTTCAAATTTTCCAAGCATGAATCAGTTTAAGATTAATAAAAACATTTTAGAAACTAATGTTAGTTATTAAAAACCTTTTAAAATTTTGTAAGCTCTAAGTCAACTATGATTAATCAAGTGAAATTAACGATAATGGTTTTGTCTCCAGCAAATCCATTTATTTTAAACAAATCAGTACCTGTCTCTTTACAAAAAATACATTCTATAGTGAGTAACAACAAAACATTTTGTAGCATAAATTATTTTAAAATGCTGAAAAATAACTGACTTAAATAGAAACCTTTCAGATTAACTATATATATATATTCTCACATATGTAACATTATTGATCAATATTTGAAATAAAGTGGACAATTTGATGCTAATAATATATTGTCTTCCAGATAATAATTTTCTCGGATTATGTTCTGAAAATAGACTTTACAATATTAAAACTACTTTCACATTATAAATAAAAATAATAAATTCCAGAAAGTAAAAAAAAAAACTTAAATGAAAGGGTTCTGTGATTTTTCCACATGCCTGTGACTTAAGATTCAAATCCAGGCAAAATAAACCTTAGCATATATTCAGGTCACAAATTTGCCAACCTAACTAGTTATTGAGCAGTGGTTGATAAATATATAACTGACTATTCTTAGCTATAAGTTAAAGATCTTAGGTTAATCTTTGATTGGTCAGATCTTTATCAATCCTCTGTGAAACTAAAAACTAAGATTGTAGTAAGATATAGCTTTCAGCACTGAAAAAAAGTATATATTACATTACTATGACCAATGAGTCTATGGTTATCTTTTTAAACTTCATTAATACATTAATTAGTTGCTTGGGTGGTCATTTGATGTTTGAGAAGCAGAAACAGGTTGAATTTTGATCCAACTTTAGATCTTGAGCCTGCCACTTTACTGCTAATAAATAGTATAGGATAAAAAATTATTGAATAGTAAATTCCTTGTGAGTTCATGTGATACCAGTATTGGAATTTGACAGGCAGAGCTGCCGCATGCGGGTGTGCAATGCACCAAAGTGTTTCTCTACTAGGGCACCAAGACACCAAGATAATTAATAAAATCTATATGTAAATAAAATTGTTTACATTTTTTAATCATTTCATTGTTAGAAATTCATTCCGAGTGTAAATATTTTTTATTTAAATATAAGAGACATAATTCTGTAATTATCTGGGCTTCAAATTTCTAGGCACAAAGCTCAAAATATACTACATATACACTCTTATCATTATGCTAAACCGAACAGACTGATGGCATTTTGTTGTGATAATTAATAAAAGCAAATGTTTAGATTTCTGAATCACTTTATTTCTAGAAACACATTCTGATTGTAAATATTTATTATTTAAATTATAGGATAGTTTTATTGCGGCAGTTGCTCTAGCTTCAAAATATATTTCATATATACTCTACCTTTATACAAAACTTAACAGACCGATGCCCAACTAATAAAATTTATATGTAAATAAAAATGTTTAGATTTCCCAATCATTTTAATTTAAATATCCTAATTTCTATAAAAAGTAACATATTATTATTATTAATAATTTACTTCAAAATAAAATTTATTTTAAAAATATTGCCTCATAATTACAGTAATTCTGCATTGTATTTATCAATAATATTTTACAACTTTTAAACACAATATTTACTTGGAAGTATTGGTTGAGTGTCTGCCTCTCAAATGTCAGATCTGGGTTTGTGCTGTGTTGTGTTAACATTTTTTAAGAATGTTATCTTTCTCTTTTTTTTATTATTACGTATTATTTTTTTAAACGTTTTACTAAATAGCCTTTTCTATTTTTAAAAACAATATTATCTTTTTTTAGATGATATATTATTACCTTTTATATATTTTACTAAACAACTTTTTCTTGGATATGTTCTTTAGCTAAAAACTCTCAATTGATCCATTCCACATAAAAAATAAATAATTTATTCTGCTTTTCTTGGATTTTAACCATAAATAAATTTCATGGGAAATTTTTAGTATTGAATGAAAACAAGTGAAAATATTTTTACTGTAATAAATAGTTTATTTATGTATTTATAAACCGGAAGTTTAATTCTTAATAGAAACGTAAACAAGTTTTGTGTCAGGGAAATTCTGATTTAAAAATAACGAATAGATTTGGAAAACAGAGAATTTTATTTTTAACAAGAAGGTGTTAATGGGATGTAAAAAAAATTTAAATATCGGACTATATATATAATAAATTGTAATTTTTGATAAATGAAAAATTAAATAGCCATGTTAGTGTTAATACATTATTATTGAAGGTTTATAATTTTGCTAATAGCAAATGTCAATAAGTTTATGCATGATAGATTTTCAATGGGTTTTCAAATAAACAACTGACTTGCTGGTTAAAGTTGGTCTAAATATTGATTAAGTAAGAATAATGGAGATAACATATATGACAAGCTCTCTTCGCTCCTTGCTATGAAGGATGGAGCTTCCAAAGAATCATATTCTGGAAGTACATAATATTTTTAATAACTAGGTTAGTAATATATATTATATAATTTCTTATATAATGTCAGAGCTGGCCCGAGAGGAGGAGAAGAGCAGTTACATGTAAACTGATTTATTTTAAAAGATGTTAATGGACAGATTTTTAATCACGATGACATGGCAAGTCTAATTAATGTTTTATTTTAGCATGTTTTATTCTCAATGTTTATTTTATAAAAATAAATGATAAAACACAAAGTATTTACTTTACTGAACATATTAAATGACTAAAGCTATATTTTCCAGTTTAAAGCTATATTTTCCAGTTTTTCCTTGCAAAAATACTGAAAAAGTGTCTTTTAATTTACAAATTTTATTTCAGAGAATGGGGGGCTGAGTCTATCTTCCACAAAAGCTGTTCTTAGTCATGCGACAGCCCTGTTGACAGGTTGAACTTTGTTTCTGGAACCACCTTTAGGTATCATATTCATATTCTACTGTGTTAAATTGCAATTCACTAATAAAAACCACAGTCATTGTATAGAATTGGCAGTGAGAAGCTTTTCTTTTATAACTGAATATTAAACACTAATAAGATTTCTATAGGATTAAAATGAAGTAGTTTCACAGAAAGTATATAACCATGCCCCATTACTCTTAAAAATTAAATATTTTGTTTTGAAAAAGAATACTAACTTTTTTTTATTTATTTTAAAAACAAATGTTCTAAAAATAGTCAATTAATAAATATTTCTTTATTTAAAAGTTATTTATGATTAAAGTCAAATGTCCTTTATATTAGGTAATGAAAGGTTATTTGATTCCATTCTGAGGAAAGCATATATATCTAAACTTAGTCAATTAAATGGAATTATTGTTGTAAATTTCAAGTGACTGCTCAAATTTTGCATGCTCTTCTAAGAACTTTTTCTTGGAATCATTAACAAAACTCAAATTTTCTCCAGATTCAAAACCTAGGCCATAGGCATAGCAAGATAGGTACACTAATAAACCACACCACTTTCTAAAAAAAATCCTCCCTTTCCCCATTAGTCATAACTTTAATAAAATCAATAATGGTTGTTTTGCACACACACACAACTTTTTAAACAAAGTCTTTTCACTGTGAAAAGGCAAATCTTTCAATTGCAGTTCCCCTCTTTTCTTCCAAATCATAAGCTTGTGGTTAAGACCTGTAGAGGTCCCTATTATCACATTTTTACAAGCACATTCTTGAGGTTACAGCCTTAGTAAATATTAAATACTTAAATATGAAAAATAATTTCATAAGTTTTTCTAATTCATTTTTTGATTATTTGTGTGATCCATTTACCAAAATGCTAGTCTTACATTAGTTTTAAAAACAGTCTCTTTTTTGTGTTTTCTTTATCTTACATTAGTTTTAAAAACAGTCTCTTTTTGTGTTTTCTTTAATGTCTTTAAAAATATAGAAAAAAAGAAAGACTACAGCAATGTTATAAAATAACGATGCATATTGCTTGGGAATTTATAAGAAGTTTGACCAGAAGTGACAGTGATGGACCAGAATCCACTATATCTTAACTCCAGAGTCCATAATTCTATCACTGCACTAAATTATGGAAGGCAATATTAAAAAGTAGTTTGTTTTCAAAAGAACTACAGCCATATTTCATAAGGTTTGATACACATACAAAGAAATATATAATATAAAAAATATATTTTAGTTTTAAAAAAAAAATTAATACAATATAGAAATTATTTCAGTTTCTAAAATAAAATAAAAAATAATTAAGTTCGCATCATACCTTATTTCTTCAAAAATGTCAAACATTAATTATTTTCTACCATTTTCTCTGCAATTACTACAATAAATTATTTAAAGTGGTAATAATATACTGTTTTTTCAAACCTTTGTTAAGATATAATTCAATATCCCCAATTATAAAAAAAACATGATGACTGGATGATTTTTATATTCTATTGTCAGTTAAAAAGATGTAATTAAATATTAAGGCTACTATTATTTCCAAAATGAATTAAGAGTTTATTGTATTCATAATACTTTTTTTTTTAATAACAAAGAGAGAGAAAAAACTGTATTTAAAAAAAAAAAAGAAAATATGGCTAATTAAAAGCAATCATCTTTAAAAAGGAAGTTGAAAATTTTAAACTCTGAAATCTATTTAAGAGAATGTATTATTATCTTTTTTTTTTTACTGCTTAATATTCAAAAACTAGAGTTTTCTTTTTTTTCTATTAACGGACAAACTTTAAGTGAACATGCAATGTTAAAATCATTTTTACTACAGATTCCTGGGATGTAAGGGTAAATTACCCTCAAGATAATCATCAGATGATCACAGAGCACAACAAAACTGAATAAATTCTAGGGTCCAAGAGACCAATCTCATTTTCAGATATTAAGTTTATGTTCCACTTATCTTTTGTTGGGAAAAAAAATAGCTTGGTACAAGTTTCAGTTGTGCACCATTATTTCAAAATCCTTTTTGGATTTGGAAAATTTATACAAATGTATATTTCATGGTAAAATGCATAAAAATTAAACAATATATCAGTGCAGTTTAAATATTACTTATAGCAAATTGTTGTATATTAATAAAATATAAATACTGGCCCCTTTATGTAACATATATATTATTGGGAATATTTGCAAAGCATTAGGAATAGCGACATATAAACTTTTTTTAAAATAACTACAGCCCCCCCCCCTTTTCGCACAACTATTATACCTCAAATAAAAATAATATAGAATTTTAAAAACTCAATAAAAAAAATACTAACATAATCAAAACTTATACAATTTTCTTTTTTATAATCATAGTCACATCTATTAAATAAATAAATCAAAACTACACCAAAAACAAACGAAATGCCCCCCCCCCCATGCAACTATCTATAATTGAAAGAAATTCTCACAAGATTGATGGCCTCCATCCAAATTGATTACCAAGTAGTCTTTTTGATTTTTTAAAAAAAGTACTTTCATGAGTTTTAATTCTTTCACAGGTTTAATTTATCTTCACCTATTTCCTAAAACAATTGCATTCTTTTATCATCTCTTTAATTAAATAATTTTAAGAAATTGGTAAAAAACAAAAATATTCCAAATATATAGGCAAAAGTAAAATCATTAGTTTATTCATTATATTAAAAGTAAACAACATTGATCATACAATCATCATCAATATGACAGAAAACAAGACTACTACAGCTTCAGTGCCTAAATCACATGCACACAAGGTAATAAATCGAAAGTTTCCTCTGCTCATCCCAAAACATCATAGATGGTAAACAAAGCTATACAAAGCTTAAAAGAACATGGAAGTTCATCTCTGATGGCAAATAAAAATAGATCAAAGTCAAATATAAAGTTGATGTTGAAAAAACCATATCATTGACTCATAAATATTTGAAACAAAGTGTTTCCACTGGTAATTTGAATCAGACCAAAGATAAAAGTGCTAGTGGCTCTTTTGAATTCAATGCTTCTAAAAATTAAAAAACTTCCTAAATCTAGTAGTAGCAAGTCTGAAAAACCAAAGCAAATACACCTAAGTTCAAGAATGTTGATAAAATCCAGACCAGCTAAGAAATTAAAACCAAAGTCTCCACTATGCCCAAAAAATCTGCCACAGCTTAAAAACCCAATAAATCCAAATCCAAAGCTGCTAAACCAAAAGCAAAAAAGATATCTCAAAGAAAGCTACAAAGAAGATCTAAATTTTAATATAAATTAGAACCTTTATGAAAGAGTTAAAATTAATAAAAATAAAATTAAAAATGGTTATCTTAGCTTAATCTTATTCATTCGTTAACATTATGTTGGTTATAGAATATTATTTCATGGTACAAAGCTACCTAAAGAGACCCTTTTAATTAATCATTTTGTATCGGACACCATCAACTTTATGAGAACTTTAAATGTTTATAAACAAAGCAAAACTCTCCATACAGTATTGCCACCCTGTGCCGACCAGAGTAATCAATGAATGTTAGGGATAATTGCACTTGTTTTTGAATATGTTTGTTTTGGATGTAATTTCAATTAGAAAAGATCTATTTGTTTAGTAAGTGAAACCATGGTCATGATAAAAAAATAATTGTAAATTGTGATTTTGACATAATATACATGTGATTACTGAAAAAAAAAGCATGTTGGTATGTTTATTATTATTTATTCTTTGCTATATAATGGTCATGAGGAGGAAAGGGGGGGGGTATAAATATATTTAAAAAAATCTAGATATTGGCTAAATATAGTGTTCTGTAAACATTCACAATAATAAATACATTTCAGAAAAGCAATATAATATTACTTAAAGAATTTTTTATTTTTATATTAAAATAAATTTAGACATTATTTCTAATTACTGATTAAGAAAATTTGTGCCATTTTTTTTTCAGATGTTTCATAATAATGTTTGTGCTAATCAAATGTTTAATTTGTCTTTAATTAATAATTATTAATTTAAAAAAAATTAATTGTGAATATTATTTTTGAATATATTTGTTAATACATTTCATGTAATTTATAAGATTTGAACAAAGTGTATTAGTGTGATTAACTTAAATATAACTTCAAAAAAAAAAAAAAAAATCATTATATAGTTATATTTCATAGGCACAAACATGTGGCAAAAAATTCATAAAATTTATATTTTCTTCATATTCTGCTTTAGAAACTGTCAAGCCTTGTTAGCCGAGAGGTCAGTATAGCCACCTTGCAAGCAAGCAGTTGATTGCAGACGGTTGTTTCGGGTTCAAAAGTGATTGCTTTTATATTTGAGAATCAAGAACAAATAAACTGGCTTTTTTTTTAACAATTGAACTTGTCCATGAGAACTATATTTAGCGCATTTGCTTATTACACTGAGTTAGTGATTTATCCTTGATCAGACATTGAAATTATCATTATGTTTTTCTGTTACCAAGAGTTTTGAAAATGAACTTATAAAACATAGAATTATAATTTCTTTTGTTTTCAGATATCAATCTCAATTAAAATAACTTCACAAATCAGTATTATAAATATGACAATCTGTGACATGATTTAATAGTTCAAGTTAGCGGATACAATCATGATTGGACATTAAATTGGTTAGCACCACCCACCACCATATATTTTTGAAGATGAATTTTTATCACAGAATTGTATATTGTAAATATGTTATCTACACGACTGTCTTGGTCCATGGAAGATAACTCCCTCACATCTGGAGATTAAATGTTTTATGAACCCCAAAACAAAAAACCATTTGATTATTTTTTTATTATTCATACAGCTTATGAATAAATTATACTAAACGTTGTGGTTATTACACGTTTGACCATATGATTTTTGTTTAGGCTGATATAATAATGTCCCTCACCATTAAAAGCAAAATAGTCTTTTGGCAGAGTTGCAAATTTTTTGATTTTATATACTGTGCACAATTAATAATAAATATATATTTGTAAGTCTTTATATGTTTTATTTTTAATAGACTGGATTATAATGAATTAACAGGCAAATTTGCAAATAAGCAGATTAATCGATGTAGAAATTACTATTCATATACAAATAATGACTAATAATTCTTATCATTTCAATTATTCATTTATCAGTGAATCATGTTTTATTTAATAAAATTATCATCATTTATGTTTTCTCCAAACAATAAATCTTGGTAGATTTATACAGATTAGGTCTTGTTATTCATCTACGCTCATTAGCATCCTAATTTTGTAACCCTGTGAATAAATTGTTTGCAGTGATGGCATAATAGTATGATTGCAGAAAAATATACGAACTATCATTAGTGCCGATAAATGAAATAAAGGGAATTCATAAAACTTTAACTAATCCAGGAAAGTTCTTTGAAATTATAAAATTGATTTTCTAACAAGGCCTCTTTCAATATATATAATTATCAAACCAGGCTTTTAATGCCATATTGATTATGAATTGGCCACACACTTTTGTGGAATATAATCATCACTATAGTTGAAGTATTTTTGTTTAAGTATATATTAATTAGTTCTAATATCAAGTTACATTATAAAATAATGAAATTAATTATATATTATTATGATACCATTCTTTGAAATCAAATTAACTATCATTGATTTGGGAGAATATTTTGTCATTAGACTAGTAATCAAAATAGTAATTATGAATAAAATAATCAACAAACTTTACTTTCAAAAGCTGTTCTTTAAAATCTCCCTTTAACTTATGATAGCATAACAATATTTAAAGTTATAAAATAATACCACTTTTTTGCAATTAAGATGCAGAGATTAATATTATTGCCATATCTAATAATAGCATACTACATTAGAAAAAACATTTCTCTCTACTTACTACAGAACTATCTGTTACAAGCTTATTATAGTAGTGCTATTTCTATGCCATTGATAATCTGTGAACACAAGAATTTTCATTCACAACTAGCAATTCCCATTATCTCTTTATACTGTGTTTTAAAACATTTAAAGATTTTGAATCCAAAACAATTTGCCAAGATTTAGAAACTAGTGTGAGGAGGTAAAGACATTTCGTTTCTAGATGGCTCTGTATCTAAAGCAAATGTTAAAGGTAAGCAAAGAAAGTTCATAATACTTTAATAATAATAAACTATTTATCATTGTCTTCCAATGTTACAATATTTTGACTATAGTTAAAGATATTGTAAAAATATTATCATTATGTCAATTTTATTACAATGAACATCTTGAATGGCATCTAATATAAAATTAATGGACAATTACTAATATAATATTTTTGAAAATTTAATGTGAAAAATTAAAAAGAAAAGCCTTTTAAGATGCTAACAATTATATATTGAACTATTTATATTAGTCATATTTTTTTTTAAAAAAAAATCAGCCTTTATTTATACTTTTGAATATACATTCAAGTATTAGTAATCACACATGAAGTTCTAGTATAGAAATCAATATTTTGAGGTATTTCCTTGTCACTTTTATAGATGTCTAACCAGTAACAGCTACTACTGAAATTGAACTGGTGACCATAAATGATTCATAAACACTGAATTTAAGGCTTTCTAATCAAATAGGTCATTCTTTCAAAGGCAACAAACAGCCAATAAAAACTTTAAATACTTATAGATGAAGTTCCTCCTGATTTCTCCATTTGCTTGCATTTAAAGCCAAAGTTAATGAATGGTTTTCAAACATTATGGATTATTATATTAAGTTGAATTGAGATTTTTTTATCACTGTCATGAGAACTGATTCTTTAAATTTTATTTTTTCCACCCAACTTATTTTTTTGTTTTGCTAATCAAACATATGTTCATTGGTATATATATATGTTCTGTTATTTTATTCACACCTATCTTTTACTCTCCAATTATTGCTTTCAATTCCTTGCTATTTCTAGTCAGGCAAAAAATTCTCAACAGTGTTCCATATTAACATATGTGTTATGATTAAAATATTTAACAGTTCAAACTAGAAGATGGAAATAGTTCAATAAAATGCCACCACCACAAATCTTCAACCAAAAAATTTGAAATGCTGGTCTAGAAAAAGTATATTTTTAATATTATGATATTAAAAAGAGTTGGTTCTAAATTACATTTACTGAAAAAAATTGACAGAAAGGAATCAGATTGTGGTTGTTCCTAGAAATTGATAAAAGTTTTCATAATCAAGAATAGTTATAATTTTCATATGCAGTCAGTTTTTTGTTTTCAATGAAATTACCTTCTATTTCTATTTAAATTCAAAAATATTATGAATAAAAGCATTAAAACACTTTTACTGATCCATTAGTTGTAACTAAGATATATACAGTTATATAATAGAAAAATTTTGAATTGTGAGTTATTATAATACAAGACCTTAGGGATCATTTTCAAGGAAATCCCTTTATGAGTCATGCTAAGTTCTAGCATTACAAACTGTATATCAGAATAGGCTTGAATTATATATATATTAAAAAAATTGCACTAGCTTTATTTCAAAGTGTAAAAGGTAAAAAAAAACCTCACTATTTTAAAATGTGATACTTTATACTGTTTAGATAAAAGAAATGATCTAAAGGGGGATTTGCAGAATCCTATCTTTCATATACTAGGAAAGTTTTTGCTGAGTGTATGGTTTTTTTTTTTATTAAGAAAAATACACATACAATTACAATATAAATCTTGTTGGTATACATTTGTTTGGATTTGTTACGCATATTATAACAATTATTAGTAAATAATTTCCCAAATTAGAAAATATACCCGTTTGATACATTAGTTATTATTATGACAAATTAATTTCATGATCAGAGCAAGAAGCTCATCATTCAAACTTAGTCTATAATTATTGTGTAATAGTTTTATATCAGAACAACTGGCTCTTCATTTAATGACTTAACCAGTGATCATTGTGCACTCCATATTTTGATTGGCAGTGATCCTTTGTCATTCTCCATCTAACTGGACAATTTTTTAATCTTGAATTAATTTTTAATTAGCATGCTTGAGGATAGGCTCTTCATCCAGTGGCCTAAGTTGCCTCCAAGTGTCCTCAAAGAGCTTTTTCAGCGTTAATAAGCGATCCCTGGACATAGTCCTTCGAATAAAATTTTTACAACCTCCCATGGTTCTTTATTTTCTTGCTTGAAAACAAAATAATTCCTAGTTAACCACACAGCATAAAGCAGGAACATTCCCATTCTAATTGCAGCAAAGACACAACTCTATATAGCATTCCTGATTCTTAGAATTTTCATGTTAGCTGGCAGTACTCTGGTTATGATATTTTGTCTAGAAGGACTCAAAAATGGGCAAGCAGTAAAAATATGTCCAATAGTTTCATCTGCCACATTATATAAGCTACATAGTGGTTCTATTTTTGAGAAATTTCTATGATTTACCAAAAAATGATTCATTAGCAAGGCTTTCAAATTAAATTTTATGATAAAGTCAATATTTTTGGCTTCCAAATAGCAAAATTTTAGTTTCCTGATTAGTAATTTGGTAGATAAATCAAGCTCAGTAGTTATTCAGTAAAGTTTGCATGCATATATTTGTAAACTTGCCAGTAAGTGTTTGTGTTGTCAATAACTGATGCTGTAACTTTGAAGAATTTGTTGGCATATGCTAGCAGCTCCAGGCCCACTGGCAATCTTACATTCATTGCCTTAAGCATTGATAAGGATTTCTGAATGAAAAAGGTATTGAGATCATGCAACCCGAGCCCATTCAGGTATTTCGGTCTCTGCAGAATGTATGTTAAATTCTAAATCAAACAATCACAGTTAATAAGATATTGCAAATGAATTAGGCATTTTTTCACACAAATACATATATATAGCACCATAATAATTAAATGCAGAATGACAGAGTAATATAATTATAAAAATAAATATACAAATTAACTAATAATATGCTTTTTATTTAGTTGATAATTGAACTACATGAAAAAATATTATTTCATTGTTCATTTTTTCAGGAATTAGCAATTACAAGTAATCATTTTTTCCAAGAATCTTAGTTCAATTTCAAATATTATTATTACTCCTCATTTCTTTCCCAATTAATTTAGCTAATCAAATGACATGTTTTGTTTTTTATATTTTAATAGAAAAAATAAATAAATGGTTTATTGCTTGACAATTTCATAAAATTTAGGCGGCAATCAATGGACTTTGAGCTCCAGGATATGCCATCTGCATCAAGCCACACAGGGCTATATTTTAATTATTAAATAGCTAAATGGGAAGTCATTAATGCTTTTAAATTGTATATTAACTTTTGAGTTTAGATTGCATTGATAATAATATATAGCAAATTTTCATCATTTAAAATAAAACATCAATCTGTGAGATATGTATAAAATGCTGATAGCAGATAAAAAAGAAAATACGAAATGAAAATGTTAATTGTCATACTTCCCAATTCACATTCAAGCATGTATTTTATAAAATTACCAAAACAATAAGGAACATTTTAAAATATGCCACTATTATAGCAAATCACCAATAAATGAGTGATCATTATTCTAAGATGCTATTTGTAAATACTTGATAATTGTTAGCAGATTGCTTGTCTTTCATTCCTTTAGCACAATTTAATACATTAATATTTTTTTTAGACAAGTGAAGCATAATTTGAATAATCAAGATATAATATTAGAATAGATTATATGCGTCTATAACTCTAAATTTAATACTAAAATTAATAAGAACAATTCCATCTCCTGTCCAAACATGGGTAATATCTCTATTTTGTTATAAAAAATAGTTCAATCTCTCAGTCATGCACTTTAGAAATGCTAAAATTTAATAACTAATTCTCATGCTTTTAACTTTATACTTTATTTAATTTTTATATTATTTTAAAAATCCACTTTAAATATAAGCTTATTTAAATTTTGCAAATAAAGAAAAAAATAAAAAAAAAGAATAAACAATCAAACAAAAAAGTTCATTTTTAGCTTTATGGAAAATAAAATTTATTTTTAATGGAATTATATCATTCTTAACTAAGTTTTTATCAATAAAATCAATTTTGATAAAAATTACAATCAATAATTAAAATCATTTTGGTACTGCTTATGTTCTGCTATAAAAAAAATATTTTCAAACTGAATGAATACACACACATTTAACTATTGTACCACAAATATTTAAATTAATTTTACAAAAATAAGAATCAGAAATCGGTATAAAACTGTGTTTTCCAAGTTCACAAAAATCATGGTATTTTCTACTCACTGATAAACAAACTTTCAATGAAGTAATTAATTTTCTGTCAAAAACAAATATTTTCAAATAAAAGCTCAATGAATACATCACTTATGCATTAAAAAAAAAAAAAAATAATTTTTTACAAAAATAAAAATTAAATAAATTAAATATAAAGTGGCATTTTTCAACTCCCCCAAAATGGAAATCACTGTCGAAAAAAACAAAGTTTATCACATGCACTGAATAATTTCTAGTTATTTTGTAATTGTGAAAGCTTTGATCATCCAAAACTGACTTTGCACTCAAAAGTACGGGCAAAGTAATTTTTTTAAAAACATATATCAATCAAAATACATTTCATCTCTAGTTTTTGGCATCAACAAATTGCCAAAAATGAGCACCCTGAGTCAATTGCAACATCAACACCTCTATTATATAATCCTAAATTCAAAGGCTAAAATCACTTCAAAATTAATTCAAAATCAATGCTTTTTATGATTCAATATTATCATTAAATGTCATAGCAATCTTAAAATTTAATCTTAATGAAACTGACACACTAAAAACTTAAAAACCAATATAAAAAACAGTTCAATAAATATTTTTAAGAAAATTTTAAAATGAAAGTATGTGTAATTTTTATAATATAAAAATATAACCACTTAATCAAAATACTCCTTATCACTTTAGGATGCAGACATAAAAAAGATACTAAGATTTCAAATGAGAATACAAGCTTAATAATTGTTAACAAAATTCATTATACTATACTTTATTTTTTCTATACAAAAGTAATAAAGTCAATGCAATAATAGTAAATAATCAAACATAATTAATATATTTATAAAGTAAAAGAGCCCATGAATGTTAAAACTAATATTATTTAGCATAGATTCTTGAGCCTCGCATTTGAAGTTACCCCCCCCCCAACTCAAATTAAGTTTACAAAACATTAGGTGATTGAAACTTTAATATAATCAAATAATAATATCTGATCATATCAGTGGTTGCCCAATGTATATTTGGAATACCTTGATATTAATTTTTGGGGGAATTATTTATTATTGTTTATTGCTTGTTTGTGACAGCAATGATTTTAAAACTCCCCTGGTGTCCATAATGGCATAGAGCACATACTAAATCGGTACCATCAACAGAATGCAAGCAATGCAATTATAAATGCTGTGGGTAAGGACTGATATCACATGGAAGTTAGTGTATATATATATTAATACTGGGAAATTTTATTCTAGAAAGCATTTTCTAATACTGTTTTAAATTTTTTTAGTTTTTCAATAAAAATTTATAAACTTATACAGCTCTGCATGGTTTGATACAGAGCTAAAGATTCAGCTCTCAGAACTCAAACTTCTTATGAACTCCCAAAGCAGTAGACCAGCCATTTAAAAAAAAATAATCTAATGCTCATTCACACACACACACACACACACACACAGTCCATTAAATTTTCAATTTAAAGATAAATTTAATTTTTTTTTTTTTTAAAAAAAAAAAAGAAATCTTAATTTCTTCCTAAAGCTATTTAAAAGGGGCACTCCTAAAAAAACAACAAAATTTTATATACTAAATTTTTTAAAAAGATGAAAAAGATCAGATAATTTATCTACATTTCTTTCAAGTTGCCATCTTTTTAAATGTTTCATCTGCCTCAGGCAAAACTGACCAAGGATGTAATAAAAACATGAATACATAAATTGTTTTAAGTATTCCATATTTAATAAACAAGTTGCAATTTTCAATGGAAAAGTACATTAAATATGACAAGAATAGATAATGAAAGGTGTAGCAAGATTCAATTCACATTATGTGTTTATCTATTTATTATATAAAAAGTTTGTACAAAAAGCCAATCAATATTAGACTTATCCAGTCACTATTCATAGAGTATTTCATTCACCAAAAAATTATAAATAACTATCATCATCATTATCAACCATTATCAATACACTGCAGAATGAAGGTCTCTCCAAGTTTAATCCATTTCCGATCTTTAGCTTCTCTTCTCCACATCACCCCTGCACACTTTCTTATTTCAGCTATCCATCTCACATGTGGTCTCTTTCTGGGTCTTTTACAATCTCTTGGAATGCAGTTTAAAATTTCAATTGTCCATATATTATCATCTCTTCTAGCAATATGTCCAGCCCAACTCCATTTCAATCTTTTAATTTTTTCAATGAGGTCAGTAACACCTGTTTGTTCTCTTACCCATACATTGCGTCTTCGATCTCTTCTTATTACTCCCAACATACACCTCTCCATACTTCTTTGAGTGGTCTGAAGTCTCTGTATTGCTCTTCTATTGAGTGTCCAAGTGTCAGATCCATAAGTAAGAACTGGTAAAACACATTTGTTAAAAACCTTCCTTTTCAAACACATAGGCATATTTCCTTTTAGTATGAAGTTATTTCTACCAAAAGCACTTCAACCAAGTTTAATTCTATGATTAATTTCCTCCATTATGTTTCCATCTGTATTAATAATCTGACCAAGGTATTTGTAACTGTTAACTTCTAATTCATCATAATCAATCTTTATTTTCATATTTTGAGCAAATCGATTAAACATTACTTTAGTCTTTTTAACATTTATCTTTAATCTTACTTTCCTCTGATAACTCCTGCAACATTTCCTGCAGCTCTGAAGCATTATTTGCAAAAACAACTACATCATCTGCGAAATCTAAATGACTTTAAATAATCTCCATTTACTTTCACTCCTTTAGTTTCCCATTTTAATCCACAAAATACTTCTTGCAGCACTGCTGTAAAAAGTTTTGGAGATATGGAGTCACCTTATCTTACACCTTTCTCAATGTTGACTTTTTCAGTATCATTATGTAATCTAATTGTTGCTGTTGCATTTTTATAAATATTCTTTAAAATATGACAATATCCTGGATCTATATCTTGATGATCCAATGCTTTACACTGAAGAAATGTTTATAGAATCAAATGCCTTTTCATAATCTACAAATCCAAAACATAATGACAATTCATATTCATTTGTCCTTTCTATAACTTCTCTCAGTACCTAAATATGATCTACTGTACTAAAACCACTTTTAAATCCAGCTTGTTCTCTTGGTTGGTGGAAATCCAATGTTCTCTGTAGACGAGTTGTAATTGTCTTGGTAAAAATTTTATATAAAAGTGATAAAAGGCTGATAGGTCTGTAATTTCTAATATCTTCTTTATCATCCGGTACATCTTTATCATTTAGACATTTGGTTTATAACTTTGCTAAAATTTTTTGTTTCTTCACCTGCTTCTTTTAATATGTCAATTATAATTCCATCATTACCTGGAGCCTTTCCTTTCTTCATACATTTAATTGCATTTCTCACTTCTTCATTTAAAATTCTGGCAATTCGGAAGATGTAATAGATATAGGAGGTACTTGTTCTTTATTACTATATAATTATTGATAAAAAATTTCTACCAATTTCATGATGTCATCTCTCTTTTTAGTAATAATTCCATCTTTTTTCCTTATTGCAGCTATAAATTTCCTACCAATACCAAAATATTGTTTTACATTCTTAAGACTTTTCTTTTCTTTTACAGCTTTTCTTGCTAGTTCACAGTTATATTTTCTTATATCATTTTCAACTCTTTTCCATACCATTTTACAAAATTCGAGATATTCAATTCTTTTTAGTGCATCATTTTTGTATATCTTCATATTTCTTCTTTTCTTCATAAATTCTCTAGTCTCAGTAGAAATTTTATTGGTCAATTGCTGCTTTTTTCTACCAGCTATCTTTGCTGCAGTTTTTAAAAGTGTATCAGTTATTTTCATATTAATTTCATTCAAATCTGAATCATGTTCGAAATCTACTAATACTTGAAACCGATTTATAAGTTCTAATTTAAATTCATTAGAATGTTTCTGAAGATTAGGAATATCAACTGTAAATATTGTTTTTCTTAATAATTTTTGTCTTTCTAGTTTTACATTAACACCTTACTAATCGATGATCACTTCCTGTGTTAAATCTATTAAGAACATTACAATCTTGAAATATGTATTTCCTGTTAGTCAAAATATAATCCAATTCTGCTGTACCTTCATTTGGATGCTTCCATGTCCATTTTCTTTTAACATTTTTCTCAAAAAAAGAATTCATAAGATATAAATCATTAATTTTGAATTAATGCTGTATATAGTTTAGCACATGGCTGTTTAAAAAGGTTATCACTTCAGGTACTCAACTTCTTATGAACTCTCACAAGCCATAAACCATTTCTTTTTTTGTCTTTCTTATGCTCTTTTATAAAATAAAAAGTATTTTTAAATGTCAGTAAAAGCTAATAAATATATTAAATGTTCTTAAGAAGTACTTTCAATTGACTAAAAATAAACAAAAATTAAAACTAAAGAATTATTCAATAATCAGTAAAAGGATCCAATTTTTTTTTTAGTGTAGTTTATATATATATTTCATTTTATAATCTACAGAATAATTAATTCCATTACTTCTTAAATTAAAAAGTTTCAAAAGAATTATCAATCCACAACCCTATAATAAAACAAAAATCATTAGATAAAATGTAGCTTAGATAATGATTTTAACAGTATTTAGAACAGCATCAAAGTCTATTTACACTACAAACTAAATAAAAGATTACTGATAAAGAAAAAGTCAAAGGGAGGAAATAAACAAAAATAAATGCATGTTTAATTTGAGTTTCAATTTAATGCAAGATAAGGCAAAATGTCTATTTATCAAAAACTTGGATGTTGACCACACACAAAGAAAATACACAACAAAGCAGTCTTATTTAGATTTTTCAATTATTTAAAAAAAACTCTTTATTATTATTATTAGTTTAAATATGTCCATCACACCCTCATATATAGATAACACATTAAAATAAACAATTTATATGTGATAAATTATTCCAAAAGGCAAAATAGAGTGATTAAGCAAAGGGAATCATGAGAGAATACTTGATTATATTTGCACTATTTCAGTTTTAGAGCATACCATAAACTTTATTAATACAATATTTGAAAACACATCTAAAATGAGAAAATAGTTTGTAAATATTTTATAGAAGAAATGTTTTCAGAATTAAAACTTCTATTAAGTGTGTGTTTTAAAAAAGCACATAAGTAAGCACACAATATACTGTAATGGTCAAGATTGTATAATCAGTGAACAAGACCGAAAGACCAAGCAGGGACTCTCACCCAGCAGACACAGGGTTACCCCATGCCCCCTAGTTCAAACCCCTACCTAGGCTCCCGAGCCTCAACCATCTAATTAACATCCTTGATGGCACACACCTTCCCTTCTTCATATAGCGCGATGTAACTCAGGGTTCGAACACTGATTCTCTTTCTCAGGGTTCTTCATAACTTAAGACATTACAGCACACTAGCACTTTTGAGCCTTACCATTAATCTATTTATTTTGGTATGATTTGGGAGTTTACTCATTTCTCTAATGTTACCAAGTTAATATTATATCTATAAGATACAAAACCATGGATGTGTTTGTTGGACAATTAAATGACTTATTAAGTGACATACAACTTATCAGTAACACGCTTGGTTAACAATAATGATATAAATTTTATTATAAAATTAAAATAAAAGGGAGAGTAGCTTACAAAATATTATGTGAAGATGATCTATTGGCTTTTACATAGCGTTACAGAAGGTGGTAGCTGCGTATAACAATGATGTGTGCTCTAACTAGTTTAATTGTACATATTATAATCTATCAGCCTATTCTAGGCTTGAACATAACAGAAAATAAAATTTTGTTTAATGGGACAACTTGTGTACAAGTTTGAGTTTAGGTCATCCAGAATTGTTGATAAATGCAGGTGAAATCTAAAGACAACATTACTTGGAAATTGCGGTACTACCTACACGAGTGAGGTCAATGGTATATGAAATGAGGATGATCGGCTTAGCAATCTGATGGTATGGTCACTGCTGAAGAGCGAACGTCCATGACCACAGAGGTGCATCTGCTTCTAACCATGGGCTTATTCCAGTGGAGAAAGTGAAGATGTGCTAAATCTAGGAAGCTCTGCTCTGGCTTCTGCAGGACCTAGACCAGCACTAATCTATGGATTAGGAACCCAGGCATACACGCCTGGTCTGCCCTCATGCAGTTTGACCGTATGATGCATGAACCATACAGAGAATACATGATGAATACTAATACGACCATTGCCACACATAGATGCAGATAGGAACATATATAAAGTTAAACAAATTATTAAAACTTCCACCCACATGAATAAACATTATGAAACTTATTTTATACATAAACCATAAGCATACCCAGTTAACCATGTATGAGTAATTTATAATTAAAACCCATTCACAGTAACTATTTTAATAATCTTAAATTTGAAATTTAATAAAACAAATATTTAAGTCTTGGGGATATTACTTACTCCTAAAATAAGCTGATAGTGCAATCCATTATTCCTTACATAGCTTATATGTGGATTGTGGTTTTAATTTATATAGATATTAGATTGCATTGAGAAGCAATGCAATATACACATTTAGATAACTTTATTAATGTTACTTCTTACATAATAAAATCTTGAATTATCAATATTGCTGCATTTACAGGAGTTTTCATATATGAGATCATTTTTATCAAAAGGTACTTATTAATTTAGCGGCACATGAAATAACACTTTAAACAGAACATGCTATTTTATCACAAATATCCTTAATAAAGTTATTTTCTAACACACATATGATTATATTTATAGAGAGCCACATATGATAAACAACATATATATTTCATAAATTAATTGAATAGAAATATGCTCACTATCCTTCCTTAATTGTACACACAATTCTAAGAATTTTGATACATAACCTTTCTTGACATGATGGGGGGAATAAGACAAGAAACTAAGAAAACAATTTATATATGTCTTATTATTTTTAAAATAGATAAGTTTGGCATCTTCTCAGCTTGCTCCATCCCTTGGGATTTTGAGAGCAGAGAAGTGTAAACACATTTAATGAATTGAAATTTAACTCCCTTCATCATTCAAGGTAATATACCTAAATAAAATGCAAAATATAGATTTCTAATTTATTTAAATATTTAAGCCAGCAGATTTAAGATTAATAAATGATATAGATAGTTTATGAGGTTAAGACTTAATAAGATATATTAAATAATATTGAGTTACTGTTAAAACTTGAAATGAAAGCATTTTTACTGGCAACAAAATGATGACTTCGGAACTTCTGCACAGATAAGCAGATGGCATAGAATCTTCAGACTGGTATGGAAATGGTAGGACGTGGACGTATCTTCTACCTTTTGGTGAAACTTCTCGGGATGCAACTTCACCGATGATCATGGAGAAGCCAATGCCCGCCTACTCACTCATGGTGGTAGGTACTTCTAACATTTAAATTTCTTCTAGGCACTAGGTAAAATTTTAAGCTGGACAACAAATATATCTTCTATATTATATATTTTTGATAATTATTTGATAAGACAAAGCAGAATCATACAGAATCTATATTTTATTTAGAATACTACAGAAATCTGTAATACAATGCCCCATTCCATGTTTATATATTATTTTATGCCTGGGGTTGTATCTCGTGAGTTTTCTTAATGGATTTCAATCTAATTTCTCTAATTGCTGTTCCATCTCAATTTTGCATCTGCAGTCCTTTGTGCTGCCACATAGGTTCCCTCTCTTTTGTCTCTTACTTTCATTTAACACATTCAAGCATCTAACGGCTGTTCAACTGCAACTATTACAGCAGATGGTATGTATAGATAGAGAAATATGGCACTTACGCTCCCCTAATAGCTACCTACACCTTTCCCATTGTATATAATATTTTTAACATTATTTCTTAATTGATTCTACTTTTAATTAGATATACTTTTTGTTAAAATAAAATCACATGATTTAAACAATCAGCTTTTAACTTAAAATGATGCAATATTGTATATGCACACAAGCACATATTCCTAATGTATGCAGATATTAAAAAATAAATTATATATATACGATAGGAGATAGGTTAATATAAGTAAACAATAATATAGTTCTAAATTTGAAATACTGAAATAAATTAAAGGAGTAATAAGTAATAGCTAACTATTTGAGACAATGATCGTGTTATTTATTACTTGGTCAGATTAACATCTAATTAACCCAAACTTTTATTTTCAATCAGATATCATACATACAATTTTATCTAAGAAATACTTTTAGACTATCATATATCAACATTAGCATATCTTTTTAAATACATCAGTACTGATTTAGTTTGTGCTTACAACCATTTTGAAATCTAAAAACCACCACTGACACATCCAACCGATAAATGATATTGATTAACCTACACATGATCGCAGTGTTCCAAATAAAAAATAGTAATAAAACATTACGAAAAATAATTAAAACAAATAGAATAAACAGTAACAATAAAGAAATATTACTGAAGGAAAGTGAAACTCAGTATCGACTTTATATATACACAATGCAATTTCTAAAAAAAAGTATTTTAATAGGTTACTGTGAACATTGCATTTACATACCTAATGATAATCAATTCTCAATATATAAAATGGAAGTAGAATCAAATGATGCAGTTTGCTAAAAATCCAGACTGTACATTTCTTCTATTTGGCCTCCATTAGAAAAAAGAACTATTATTAGAGCATCTGCAGTAAAAAAAGACAGTATTCTGAAAAATTTATAATAATCATTTATATTTAACAATAAACTTGCTCTGGGCTAATTAATTAAATGTTAAAGAAAAAGATTAAAGATGCATTTTATGAAGATCTAAAGAAAGATTCGACTTTATAAAGATAAGAGCACCCACTATATAAATGTAACTTTATCCCCCCCCCCTGTGTCATAGCATCAGCAGGGAAGTGAACCCGCTAACCAGGATAACTGCTTGTAAAGCAGCTGTCGCTGACCTCTAGACCACCAATGCTTGACTTTTTTCTAATTTCCTTAAATTAAATATTATGGAATATTTACCTAGATAATGCAAGTAATGATTTTATGTAATGCTGTTAGATTGTAATTGAAAGTTGGGAAAAACTTAAGATATTTGATGTCAATATTTGTTTTTTATTTGTCTTTGGGAAAAAATAATTTGAAAGCATTGACAATAGACTTTCTTATTGCATTCCTGCGACCTTTTTTTTTTTGGCAATAAATTAATCGCTTTCAGAAATAGAAATTAAAATACATGTCTATCCTAACAAGTTTTGCAAAAAATAGTATGTGCTGATTTTATGTATGCATTAAATCACTATTTACTATTTTTATCCAACCTTAATGTAATACTCATGGAATTTCAAAAATGTCCTTTATATATATTGTATGCAAAAAAATATTAGTAATAAAATTTTTTTTCATAAGCTCTGTCAAAAGGGTGTGAGTGATCGGAGAAAGCTCTAGAGGATTGGACGTTGAAGGCAATAGGCATATACAAGAAATATATAAAAAAATTACAATATGGTTTCCTTTGGTCACTAGCATACCGCTAAAGTATAGATACAGTCCTCATAAACTTAGGAGTTTAAAACACATTTTTCTATAAGTATTACATTGTTTAAAAATAAAAAGACCACCTATTTTTGTTTCCTTTATATGGAAGACTCATGACATAGTATATAAGGCTTTTGAAAGATTAAAATGGCTTTGCAAGTAAGTGTAAACTTGAGAAATTGATTAAGTTTAAATAACTCCTCTGGCTGATCAAGATTAAAGAAAGAATTATCTTTTAAAATATCAATCTATTAAAATAATGTCATGACATTTTAAAAGTTATTCAGATTGGTAAATCAGTATTCTTAAATCTGTTTTAATAACATAAGAAATTTCATTATTTTCTAAAAAGCACGGTTTGATAAAATTTATGATATTGCCATAAAATTTAATAAGAAAATTCATTGATAATTGAACACATAATAGAATGGAAGCTTTTTACTTAAACCAATAATAGGTGAGAAAATGCAATGATATTTTTAATTAACCATTTGATAAATTTTTTATGCTTAAATATTATCCAATGCTCATTTCTTCAGTCTTGACTTTGTTTTCCTACTGATTTCACCTCCATCACATTCTTTTTTTTTCTTTCTACAATACTAATTTGTATTCAATTATTCCAATATTATGAACTCTTCAGTTTGTCAATACTTTATTTCTTCTGATTATGTTTTTCCAATTCTTGTATATATATAATTTCATATCTTAAAGGCTTTCAAATACATTACTAAACAAAATTTTACTAGTAGTTCATTATTTCTAATCTTAATGGCCAACAATATACTTTTTTGAAATTATTAATGAAAGCTTGATTTACTTCTTTGCAATCCTGGATTTGATTTAATTAGTTTTTCATCTCCTCAACAACCCCCCCTTCCAACTATTTAAAATAAAGAATTCATTTTCCCCTTTAAATGCTTATATATATATTTTCTTTGAAGACTAGCTGGGGCAACTAGACAATAGGGTACTGACTAAGTGATAATACTTGGTCAGTATCATTTGAAGTTTGCCACAGTTTTAACAATAGTTATTCTAGCATTTCAAATTGATGTTTGTGAACTCTTTATACATACATTTGATACTAGCAACCAGACTTAGAACAAATATGATTATTTTAATTCCAAAAGACTAAATTCCAAACTTACAGATGGACTTTGTGATGCAATTTTTAAACCCAAAGTATGTCTACAAATATCAAATGCTAGTACTTTAATCTATGTATATATCTTACTCATAATTTCTTTAGCAAACTTTTCTTCTTGAATATCTTAATATCTTTTATACAATGGAAAATTACAATTGGACAATCAGTTAGCAACTTAAAAAAAAAGTTCATTTATTTGTCTTGCGTTGTTAGCCGAGAGGTATCGCAGCCACCATGCAAGCAAGTAGTTGGTTGCAGACGGTTGTGGGTTCGCGTCCCGGCCCATGCTATGACATATGGAAAAATTCTATTAGCACACAGATGTATATATTCATTATAAATATTACATTTGTGTGTTTCTATACAAGTTCAAAAAAGCAATTAAAAAACCTTTCACCTTAAAACAAATACAGTATAATTAAACTGACAGAACCAAAATACAGTATTTTAAAAGCAGTCTTTTAAAATAATGATTATGTTGAAAAATTGCATTAAAACTTTTTTAAAAATTCCATTAAGTCCGTTCAAAGTTAGTGTCTTCCAAGGAGTGACCACTAGATCCCACTTGGCAATACTGATTTGTTTAGATAATTGATGCACTCTAACATCTGTTGGGTGTTTAACTTTCAAGTTGTAGCCAGAGGCTTAAAGAGAGAATTTGTTAAGAATGACCACTAGACGATCAGTGGTCAAGCAAGGCCAGATGGCAAGCAGTCTGGAATGCATCAAATGAGATTAACCAGATTGCCAACTTTTAACATGAAAAATAGCTAAACCTTTAAGGGAAGTAATAGAGAATAAAAAATTTATAATTAAGGTTTATATTTAAATAAAATAAAAAAATTAAAAGGCTTTTACATTTTGTTTATTTTTAATTGACTATTTACTTTATAAAAAAAAACTAAATATGTGTCTATTACTACTGCCTCCTGCCCCCCATTATTCTGAAGATTTTTGCTTTGTCTGCAAAGTATAAATCCATCAAGAAAATATATACACACACACACATTATATGGGCAGGCAGTACAGGGTGGTCAATGATACTTTTTAAAAAATCGGCTGATAATACCTCCCCTCCCCAATTAAATTAAATTAATTATAATTCTTTGAATTATAATTATATGGGATTAATAAGTGAAACACAGACTTAATATATACCATGTGTCTATATATGTAATATAGGGTATATGAGCACAGACTTTCACATGACCCACCACTCTCCACTCTATCTAATAACACTGATACTGTGACCCCAGCAACAAGCTTAAGCCTTTTCTTATATGTCTATTTTGTGTATGTATAATAATCTCTCTTTAGAGTGTGGGGGGAGGGGGTAATCTTTAAAATAATTGCTTGGTTGACTGATAATCCTCAGTATGTTCTATGCAATACAAAAATGCTATTAATAATACTTTAATCATCTATATCCATAATTATGTATTTTTACAAAGTTCATGTCCAACTGTCATATAACATGAATCAGAACTAATCAATAACATTTTAATATTTGGCCATATTAAATTTTGTAAATGCAAATTTCTATGTATTTGAATGTACTTTAGTATTTGTTTTTGGGTAACATCTAAGAAATTAAAAAAAAAAGATTATTAAAAACAGGAAGTATACTGAAATTATCATGTGGTCACCATTTTAATGAAATCTTTTTAAAACTAACTATACTAATAAAAAAAAAAAAATCTTTTATAGCCAGAACTGACCTGATGCAGGGTACAATGAGTACACTACATATAAGTTACAATTTTTTAGAAGCATAGTCTGCAATCCACAATCTTTTTCTCAATTACATATTTTTTAATTTTTCCCCATTCAATTACAAAATGATTAATAAGAATAAAGGCAGCTAGAAGACAAACTTTTATAATTGAAGTTGTAAAAAAATTCACAAATAAAAAAGTACAGATGAAAGCTTTTTTAAGTTTCAATTCTTAGGACTACCACATGTTCCATACATTCGAACTGATATAACACGATAGAGCTACTTCTACACATAATTATTCTCTGTGATAGAAATATAAACTCTTGAATTTAGGTCCAAAAATCGTGGTTCAGTCCCATCACTTCCGGTGCTTAAATTTCTTATAAGTTCTCAAGCAATAATCCATTCAATTAATTATTTATTAAATTATAACATATTCTCTGTTTAGGTGTTCTGATGAGATTGGAATTTTTTTTTTAAAAAATTAGACTTATGAATAATTCAAATTTGACTAGATACTATATATTCATCGAAACACCTCAATTTATATAAAGAATAAGCAATGTAAATGTTATAGTCATTTTTTAATAATATTTATATAACAATTACATTAACTGTGAACATTGCAGGATAAATCTTTAAATATGAGTAAACACAGATCAGAATTAATTTGATGCTAGCTGACCCATAGCCAGCTAGCTTGTAACATTACTAGCAAAAATGATTTGTTCAATGCTTCATATATCATTAGTAAAACCGAATCAATTTCTTGGACCCAAGCCATAATTTATTTTTAATAACCAACTTTTAGATAAATTGAAAATCATATATATATATCATTTTTATCATCTGAAGGTTTGTCTACCTGATTTATAATATTATGTGTTAAAAAATGATGCAGGTATATCAAATTGCATCCATAGTAAAACAGGTTGTTCTGATTTCTGGGCTAATAGATGTTTGTGATAGGGCAGAGCTAAGGTAAAATATACACTAATAGCAAAATACTTGAATGTATATAACTCTGTACTTGCAAATTCTGAGCACTGCAGTAAACTCTTTCACTTTATCTTTCTTGCGTATTCAGTTTTGTCTATTCATTTATATCTCCGTATCATATCTTTAATTTTTACTTCATACATAAAATATCACAGGATTTTGTCATCATAATAATTCAAGATGTATTTAATATAATGAAAATTTAACCAGCAATCTTATTCTTACACCTCTTTAATTAGGAGTCATTGCTAATAACATCAGATTATGGATCTATAAATCATAAATAATAGACCATAAAAATAAATAACAATTCAACAGCTTTAATTACTTTTAGTGCCTGACAAACTAGATTCAGATTTTGAGAGGAGTACAATCTCACAGGATTGCATAAAAATTGTTAATCATTATCCAAAAAAATTAAAGGACTATGATATAATCATAAATTCATTCATTCTCATTGATAGAAATTTTCAATTGTCTGCCATTTTCTTAATACAATCTAGTTTCTCATATTTAGAAAATACATTAAATTTTATTCAGCTTTGGTATACACAACTTTATCATAAAATAATAAAAGTTTCCTTACATCATTAAAAAATGTTATATTCTATTTTTAAAATTTTCTATTATTATAAACTGATGAGAAATAAAAATCCCAAGAGATCATTTTAACATTACTATGGTAGTACAAATAGATGTTAAAGGGTGTTGTAATAAGTGACTTAACATTAACTGCTACTTCCACTGAACTAGCCACTCAATCTATCTCCAAATAGGTAACTTAATTCAAGCACACTTACAAAAAAAAGTATATATTTTGTTTTCAACAATACATTTTGCTTGTTTTAATATATAGTCAAATATAAACTCCTTAAAAAATATTACAAATGTAACCAGTTTCTAACAAAAAATTCCTGGAATTTTTTCATACTTTTCCAAATCAATCTTAAAAAATAGATCATAAAATATATTTTTAAAGATGTTGATTTATTATAATCTTTAATTTTAGTAAAATAAATATTGTATCATATAGAATGATTGTTCTCAACCAATATCACGTTTCATAAATAATATGAAAGCTATATACTACTGCTCCTTTTCGAAAGATAATTTTTAATTCGCTAATAATTTTATTTATTTATTATATTTAACTTATATACAATAAACAAAATAAGATAATGTATGAACAAATTATTCATTAATTTACATACAATCAAGTATTACCAATTTGCATTTTCTCCAAGATGACTATTTTATGGCTTATGAATACTACTTGGAAGATAATCTATCAGTTTGCACTTGAGAGAAATGCACAAAGTTCTTTTATATATAAAACTTTAGAACAATTGAATATTAGGAAGTACAAATTAATTACAACATAGCTCTTTAAATATTAAGCTTTTAAACAATATAATAAATTAGTTTAAGGCAGAGTCAAAAACAATTATTATGACATTGAACATTTATTAATATTAATTAATAATTCACAATTACTAATAGACTGATATGAGAGAGAAAAGTATTGAAAATGTCTTAATCCAATTGTTTCATTACAATTAAAAATATAAATTAATGTATAAAAGGTAAATCATACATTTATTGTAAACTTGTAAATTATGCATCAAAGAAAATTAAATTCATATCTTTCAAATCTTATCAATTTTAACAGCATATTAACAATACCACCAATCAGCATCCTAGGTTAACTATTATGTAAATTACAAATACCAATCACCAGTTAGTTACAGAACTACAAGCAACAAATCTGTAATGAACAAAAGCCCTTTCTTTTAATATACAGATATTAAGGCATAAAATAATTACCTCAGGGGTTTTAAATATTAACCTTTTAAAGATAAAAGCATGTTTATGACTACTATTGAAAATATTACACTCACCATAACAAAAAACAGGAATACAGCATTAAGGCATCTTAAAAATAAATTATTTTATAACTAGATATTGAATTTGTTACTGATATGCTGCCAAAATATTTAAAACTCTGTCCAAATTGATATAAAATTATTATTACACTCTAATAAAAAATAATATTATAAATTAATGAAAATATTTACTATCTGCAATGCAACAACTTGACAATTTATGACTATAGACTGACTGATATGAAACAACTGCACTAAGACATTTTTAAATAGTAAGTTCTTTCTCATATAGACAATTCACTAATTACCTACTATGTATACACCCAAAAGTTAACAATTTCAGGATCACAGATCAATCTGTCAATTATGACAAACATAATAGTATCAAAAACAGGTTTATTTAACTATGTTTACAATAAAGAAAAAATTATAAAATAACATTAAATTTGGCAATACATTTATAAACCATTAAATTACTTAATGTCCAATATTAATAAGATTCCATGTGGAATTTGCTATTAGGTGAGGAGCTAACTTCAAATCTCTTTCTTTGATATCTTTTAATTTTTGTAAAAAAATTAATGTTGGATCAGGTATAACAGACTTGAAGATTATGAAGCATCTGACAAACCATAGACAGAAAGTGATGAAAGTTGCACTTCTTATAATTGCAAAATCCCCATAAGCAAAACCTTTTATGAGTGTGTTGATAATTGGATGTTTTGGTGTATAAATTTTATTAATCAATATTCTACATAATACAACCTCCTAAACAACTAATTGTTCAATTTTATTGTATTATTAATTAAATAAAACCAAAATAATTCTTCAATTGATAATAGATTGCATGCTATAATATATGATTGAATTTTACATTAATATCTGTTATAACAAAAAAAAATTATTATAGAATCGAATTGTATTATTTTCTGGATTTAAAAAAAAAAAAATTCTAAAATTTCCTGAATAAAAAACTTACCAATTCTAATAATTCTAACCTAAAATTATGTTTATAATATTACTTAATAAATAAGATGAAATTGTTAAGATTTAAAGTATTATTGGAGAATATAATAAATGACAAATTAATTAAAAAACCCTTTTTAAATTGAATGATTATATATTAAAGAATGAAGCAAGAATTACATGAATGGAAGAAGATATATCACATCATTAGACATTGGAGATATAGAATGATTTAAGAAAATAAAATGAATAGGAAGTCTAAGAAGCATACTTGAATATTAAAGCAGAAACAACTTGTCAGATGATTCTTAACTATTAGATAAGTTTGATTTTGCAATGAGCAAAATGATGATTAAATGCTTGTATCACAAAAGCTCATACTTTGATTTCAAGGAGTACAATTAAAAGATGGTAACGAAAAAAAAAAAACAATTCCTAATAATCATGGGAATAACATTTTGCTTATCAATAGAATTTAAGATAGTATATATAGGAATAATTGATGATCATTTTTTCTAATGCTGATCAAAACAATATGATGATAGGCTAGTGGTAAGACCATGGTCAACAATAACCAATATCATCCTACAGTGTTGCCACCTGACACATACATTAGCAATCAGATATTTTAAAAATATAAAAAGGTAAAACAAACATAAAAAATAATAGAGATGAAAAGGATTGTTAAAAGTTAGAAAAGATAAAACTTGGTAAAGAATTTAGCAATCCCTCCTCCCCTGCCTATGACCTTTGGCTTATATGCAAGACAGTGTCTTGAATTTTTAACACACATATACAGGTGTGTATA
This sequence comes from Epiperipatus broadwayi, assembly GCA_028023455.1. NCBI lineage: Eukaryota > Metazoa > Onychophora > Udeonychophora > Euonychophora > Peripatidae > Epiperipatus > Epiperipatus broadwayi. The sequence continues at coordinate 552,059 of JAQFVV010000077.1, forward strand.
TAAACACTGTTAACTAAGAAAAATTAAATTCATTTTTATTCAACATTCTTTTTAAAATAGTAAATAGTTGGAATAATGGATATCTAGAATGCAGATAAGAAAGTCTGTATATATAAGAGATGAAAATATTACAACTATTTACAGCATTTGGGGTTAACAAGTTATGAGCTCATGAGAGACAGAACATACATAAAATCAAAACAATAACTAAAATATAGAATTATATTAGCTGGGTTATAAGACAAAAAAAACTGTTTGAATAATTTTAGAGATTAAAAAAAAAAACTAGATGGACAATACTAATCATCAATATTCAAATACACTCCTGGTGCTTTTTTTTTCACAAGAAATTTGGTATTTATCAGATTATCTTGTCAAATTAATCATAGAAGCTTGGTGTCAAAACAGCCAATACTAATTTTTTTTTTAAAAGTAAAAAAAAAAAAAGAAGACTTAAATGAAAGGACTTGGAAAAGTAAAATGTCCTATTTAAACAAGTGACAAAATAATAACAGGTAATTAACTAATACATAACTAATTATTATTGATTATTTAGTACAATATTCAACCATTGGTGGGCAGGTAAATATAAATGTATGTGTAGCACATACACAAAATAACAATAATAAAACTCAGCAATTAATAAAATTAATTCTAATATTGTTAAATCCGCATTTACAACTGTGCCAATGTTATATCTGCAAGTCATACTGTGCGGTCAGCTAATAACGTTATACAATTCCCACGCTGTTCTTTTCCAACGAGTGCTCTCCAATGAATCGGTCTGCAACGAAGCTCTCCAACGAATTGGTCTGCAACGAAGCTCTCCAACGAATTGGTCTGCAATCTCTCCGCTGAATTGGTCTGCAATGAATGCTCCCCAACGAATTGGTCTGCCACAAAGCTCTCCAAATGAATTGGTCTGCAACGAAGCTCTCCAACGAATGCTCTTAATATCTCTGCTGCGGTCTCTTTCAGCTACACCCGTGAACTACATTTCCACTGGGCGCTGATCATTAACCGCCAGCACTGACGCGAGATATCTCTACTTAAATACTGCTTACTCAGTACTGCTTGACTGCTCTCTACAGCTCTCTATGTTACACTGCTAGATGTTACCCAGTCTTCTTATCGCTCTCTGACAACTGCAACGATCAATCAATGCACTGACCAATAAGGTAATGTCTCTTATCTAGAAACATTTGTAATTAGCAAATATCTCTAGGAATTGTCAATCGCTATTACGTCAATGCACTAATTAAATTCCTCAGCTATCAGAGCACGATCTAAAAACAGCCTTACGAATAAATTCTAATTTTTTCTGGAGTGCACAAACATGTCTGCCATTTTACAAAACACTACAAATATATTACACTCATTTCAAATATAAGGTTTATTTTTAAGATGTAATCATCAAAACAATGTTTAAATTTGTTTTTAAAAAGTGTATTAATTAAAAGTAAAGAAAAAAAAATACAGTATACTACATATCACTTCTACAATATTACATAAAACTAGCTATATTAATAAGACTATATCTGAATCTGTGACATATCTGTGAAACAAAGATATATACATAGATGAACAAGAATATTTGTTTATAAATAAATCATATTAAAATTTGTATTCTCTTTTTTTGTCCATAGCAAATTTCAGTTATTACTGCAATCATTATATATATTTTTATGCAGCCTATTCATATATTATTCATTCCATAACAGTTTATAATTGCCAGGTTTTTGTGGACAAATATCAAGGGAATATCATAAAATGTAGTAATTCTTACCATTCCTTCTCCAACCCCCCATTTTAGATATTTGGATAATTTGATCCCCCCTAGGCCTCATTGAACTTTTCCAAGCATGAGACAAAATAGTAACAATAATTTATCTTTCCACATAAGTAACAATAATTTGAAATAATTACTAACTATATACAAAATGTTGGTTTATAGAAATATACTTCTCTTTGAAGACTAGTGTTTGAAAGTGCTTTTGGGAGGGGAGATGATATGAATATGGAAAAATTATATCAGAAATCCCTTATATTAAAATAACAAACTAATTATAAAAAAAATAATAATAGTGATAATAGGTATTTAAAAAACATTACTATAAAACCCTACAGTAACAACATTAAATAACATATTTTAATGTCCTGATTTAGCTTGCGCTCATGACCATTTTGAAATCTAAAAACCACTGCTGACGCATCCAACTGCAGAATAAAAGTACTTTAAATCCATATTTTAGAAATTATAAGCTAGTAAAAATAATATGCTTTATTTTATTAGGGGGTTGTTTTTTTTTAATTTATCTTCATAAAATATTTAAAAATACGGCTTGGAATATGCGGGAAGGATGGTTTGGATGATATGGAGAAGACTGATCAAACCAAGCTTATAATTTCCAAATACTAAAAGATTATACTATATGCCCATATGAAATAAAGCATATTATTTTTACTAGCTTATAATTTCTAAAATATGGATTTAAAATACTTTTATATTTATGTCATTTATCGTTTGGAAGTGTTAGCAGTGGTTTTGTCTGGTCTTTAAATTTCAAAATGGCCGTGAGCACAAACTAAATCAGCATCCATTTTAACATTATGTAGTATTTATAGAATGTTCCAGCTAACTTCTTTATACAATCATTATCAACATTTAACTTTTCAATACTTTCAACAAAGCAATTCTAACTTTTGTCAAAATAATAATAATAAAGACTCACACATTAAATCAGAAATAGGAATAGGATTTTCTAAGGCCTACTATAATCAATGTAATAGGGAGAAGAGGTTGCCTTACAATAATATTATTTAAATGCTTCTTTATGTTGAATGTATAATTAAACAAATACTATCAGTTCTATGAACTTACATAAGATTCTATGCCAATACTTTCTATAAACACTGATTTTAGCATTCAAATTAATATCATAAAGGCAGGATGATTATGTAAAAAAATTCTTTAAGATTGCAAAAATTTATTAAATTTATTTCTGGATAACTTCTATTAATTAAAATATGAATGACTCTCTTAGTAAATATCTTTGATATTGTTTCTCATATAAACTGATTAGTGACTGAATTAAGAAATCTTTTAAATAGATGTGTAGAAATTGTATTATTCTCTTATCTTCTTATTCACATATTTAAACTTACAATTATATACGTGTATGTAAACACATATACTTTATATATAATGGCTTGCAATAATAATTAGAAAGATAGGTGAAGCAATTTTTTTATACAATTAAATACTTATTTATAAAATAGATGATCTTTTTTTCTTATTTTATTAAGCCGATTAATAAAAGTATCTCTATTGACATTTATCGTAATTTTGAATGATGACCTTTTCTAAAGCATTTCAGGCATGATTTTTATTTATTTTCAGGAATGAAAAGAATTTCAGCATCTAAATGATATGACAATAACCCTTGTAATTACTGAACAAATGCAGTTTTAACATAGTTGTTTCTGTAGCAAGAATGATAATTTTCTTCATGACTGTCGAATGCTAATTCAGGTATTTTTATAAGTCATGTTATGAATTAAATGTTCAAATATTTTTTCAATTTTGTTAATCCTATTATTTTGAATCAAAATATTCAAAACTGTTTGTATGCTTATAGTACAATGAATATGAGTCTAAGCAAATATTTTAAATGAAAACATCACTTTCAGCTGACTTGATATCATTTTGTGTTTGTTTTGAGTTTTAAATATATTAAATAAACTAGCAAAATGCCATAGTTTTTCTTATACATCTTATAAAACAAGATATTGTGGCATAATAGCTAGTACTGAAATATGGAAAATATATTTTTAAATTTGTTATTTTTCATTTTGGTCTTCCTGTCTGTACTATTATTTTCTTAATCAATACCAATAAAAGTAAGAATCAATCAATCATATAATATTGATCGCTATACAGTTATGTCAAAATCATAATGGCTCTAAAAATATTTTTATTTTAGAAATATCATTAACAATATCAAATTCAATAAGAACTTTACACCAGCAAACTACAGCATAATTCAATATTACTGTGGGTATTTAATTCAGAAATTGCTTTCACAAAATAAAATGCTTCATAGATTATAACATATCTTTAAAGTACTGTAAATTAATCGCTTAACTTAGAAATATTTCCATGGGATAAAATACTGAATTACTGTCATGTCATGTGGGCAAAATTCAAAAATTGCTTTCATTAGAACATATGTGCAATTACTAGAAAACATTGCAGAAGCACTTCATTTGGGATCCAATGAACATGCTTTATTAAATGAACAGAATATAATTTTTATATACATAAAGCTAAGAAAACTTACAAAATATATAAAAAACAAAGGTATAACTATATTAAGGGAATGGGGAGAGTAATATTTCTTTTACTTCCCAAATTGGCATGCAACTGATTACGTAGCAAAATATAAACATAGTAATAAATATCTAGAACGTGAACATTTTCTGTATCTTTAAAATCAGTATATGAAAACTTCAACAAATATTAAAAAACAAAATTATCAATTTTAATATTTCTTATATACAGTCAAATATTCAATATAAAAATTATTTATCCAAAATATTGTTATAGACATATGCTTAATATAATAATCACATGAATAAGATTGAAACAAACAATTAATTATAATTACAATTATTTAATTCTCAACCTGGCTTTCATCTCTTATTGAAACCTTTTCATTTGTAATAATAAAACAATTTACAATAGATTTATTTTTTTATGATTGCAAATTACAATAAATAGTTACTAAAACATGTTTAATTTTAAATATAATTTAAATCATTCAGCAGTAATTAGAATAACATAGTATTTGTATAAAATCCCTTAATTATTATGTAGCTTTATGGCACTATATAAAAACAAGTTTATTTTAACTCTTAACAAACAATTTTATTACTTATCATCTAAGAAATAATCCAAGTAAATAATTTCTTGTTTGAAGTAAACTATTGCCTGAAAATGAACACTGTTAATGACAAGTGTTCACAAAATAATGATTTTTTAATATAATTCTATTATATAGTTTTAAGTTAGTTCTATTCCAATTTATCTGCCCTTATCTTTTTTGTCATGACCTTCACCCATTGGACATTACCTTAAGGGTTCTGAGAAAATAGACAAATTTATCTTGTTATTTAAAAGTGATAATATAGAAAGACAGTATAAAGCAGCCAAGTCATATTCGTGCACTTCATAACGCATTTTTAGAAACCTACAGATTGAAAACTATTTTTAAAAAATTAAAAATTTGTACATTTAATTTCATAAATTTAGTGTAGTTCACATCAATGAGCATTGCTACAAATTATCTCTCAAACAGCCACTCCATCTTAAATTTTTCAGATGGCTTCTGTCCTGATTTTATTAATTGTGCTGTTATTTCATATTTGCAATATTGTCATGTCTTTTACTATGTTTTGTAATATCTTAAAATATATAATTTTTAAATTAAATTGTATTTTAGATATGGAAGATAATATGAATGTTAAAATGCAATTATATGAGATTCAGTATGAATCCATAGTTTCAAACAATCCCATGAAAGCTTAAATCCAAATGACTGTGGATATTGGACTTGTTAATAAAATAGGCATTTCAATATATCTATATAAAATCAAAAATTTTTCCTAGGGTTGGATTCTATTATCTACACAATCCCCTAGTTTAATGGGAAACTAATAATGTGCTTTTTTTCTAGTAATTTTTTCATATCAAAAAAATATATCTATATTTGTTTTAGATTTACAAAACTAAAAGATCCTTTGTCAAAGAGGGTAACTAGTAATGATAAACTATTATTGTCAATGATTAAGTATTATCACTTGTTTTTAATTTTCTACTGACAGTTTTTTTTATCTTGTCTTCAGTCAAAGAAAATAACAGACATTAAAGATCTCCCTGTATATATATAATGTGCACAAACATATGTATTTATATTAGTTTGCCATGACTTGAATTGTGCTAATATCCTTTCAATTTTTAATCATGTAAAGATTAAAACTGTACCTATAAACTTCTATCTTTTTATAATTAATAACTTTCTATTTGACTTGGCCCAGTTAATAATATTTCATAGTTGAAACAGGTTCATAAAAAATTAATTTGACCAGCCAGTAAATTTACAGTTTATTAGATATTGATAATTATGAGCAGTAATCTGATTAGGAAAGTATGTCATTCAATTAACATTCCTCAGGAATTGTCTGCTGAAGTTCAACCATTTGTTTATAATAAAAAGCAAATTTAGACTTCACTTTTAACTAATTGTAGGAATGTGTTTTAATTTTAAATATCTTTCAATAGTAAAACTCACGGGCTACAGAAAAAGACCTTTTGCAAGGATTAAATATACAAGAGGGAAACTTAATATTTCCACACTGCATTATTTATTAATCAAGCATACAGGTGTTTCCTGAGATGGCTGCTAAAGCTTTTAATCCTCTAATCATTTCTAAAACTTGTTCATACCAAAAAATATACATACTGTTTATTTAAGTCTTTACAGAAATAAAATGTCCTTTGTTTAATATGACAATCATTTATATATATACTCAATTAAACTTAAGTACATAAGTTAATAAATTGTTTAAAATATTTTCCATATGGTTGCATAAGATTTTTTAATTCTCACAGAATTGTAAAACGCTATAGGGAAAATTACAAGCTGCCAAGTTTATAAATAAGGGCAGATAACAGGATGCAACCAGCAAAATAAATAAATAAATATTCAAGATTTTATTACTATGTTTCAAACATTAATAAAAAATATATTTAATGAAATGATAATAAAGCAAATGCATTAAATTTATTAACTGAGGTTATAAAATTGTGATAAATTTTACAACCTATCATAAACCTGGATATAAACATTGTTATTGATTTTTTTTTTTTATCTATTTAAAATTAATTTTGATCCCACTTGTATAATAAACACAAATATGTGTCCATTATTCATGCTCTGCACATTAGGTTTTCTGCTCAAAGGCAAGTTTGAAGTATTAGGCAATGATACTACAGGTAGCATCCTGAGTGTGATTAATCGAAGCTTGACAGTACTATAGTCCCTTAACACAATTTATACAATTATCTAAATATTTAATATATCATAAACTTTATTAAGATATGTATTTATGAGCATATATCTATGTGCACAGATAAATATAAGCTAATTAATAATTTTTATTAGTCATACATTAGGCTAGAGATTGTTCCCTTAATGTATAATGTTTCTATAGTGTAATTTTCATCACTACACCATTTTCACGCATGGTAGGGATTGGATTCTATCCACTTTTAGCACCTTGTGAAGGAGTGTAATCGTAATTATATGACCAAAGATATATGATACCCAAGATGCATATTTTGTGCTGAACAGCACTCATCAGTTGGCCCAGACCACAATTTCTTACACTACCATTATATATTAAGATAACTTTAAAAAAAAATTAGTTGCAATATATGTAAAAAAAAATTATATATTTTCTTCTATCTCTATGTGCAAGGAAATGGCTCTACTCCCTTCTAGTAAATCTATGATGCAATTTTTATATGTATGATAACCAAAAAACAAGGCCTAAGTACTCAAAACCGCATACCATTGCATCATTACCGATGGTGATATCTGGTCTTAAAAGTCAGCATAATCAAACTGTCCTGGATTTTGCTTTATTCTTCATAAAAAAATTGAATGATAACTATTTTCTGAACAACAATGGATTTCTAGATTAGACAGTTAAAAATTTCTCAATTTTAATTTAAATTAGGTTCCCAAGTCATGAGCTTCGCATGTACCTATCACAAAATTCTTCCAATACCTTTATATTTTTTGTACATTTATAGCTTTAAAAATCAAATTTCTTTACACAGAAAAATACATATTCATATGGCAATTTTAAAGATCTGAAGAAAGTCATTCAAATAATCATAACAATAAAATAGGAAAAATGCTTAGAGTATTCCTGTATTTGTTGCTTTAAAGAGATTATTTATTAAAGAAAATTAAGTTTATTAACTGAACAAAATTAAAGATTATTTATTGACAGAACTTAAATATAATTTATTAATGCAATATATTCAATATAATTTATTAGGGAATATTGCTTTAAAAGGATTAAAGAAAAATATTTTAAATTCATTATTTACATTTTATTGGCTTTGTTCTGCAAAAATACAATAATGAAAATTGTTAGCCTTTTTGAATGCAATTTTAGAAATTATGGACTTTGAATACATGTTAATGTAAAAAGTGAATATATATTAAAACAATTATCATTATTGTTTTGATTTTTTATTTCATACATAGTTAAGAATCACCAGCAGATAAACTAACTTGATTTTTAAATCATTCAACCTTTTCACAAGTTTACATATATTGTCATTTGTGCATGAATTTCTATTTTATGATAACAGAAATGACAGAACATTAAGTGTTTACTGTTATTTATATGTTAACATTTCTTTTAAAGGTTAGATTAGAAATACAAATTTTTATTTTTATATATTTTAAATAATTCAACTTTTTCATACATTTCTCCATGTAAATTATAGTCTAAGCATGTTTGCTATTTTGTAATGGTGGACTTAAAAGTGATCAGATATTAGAAAATTAACATCTTTGTTTTTCAGTTGATGTTTTGAACTGCAAAACTTTCTGAAAAAGATTTTAAATATAGTTGAGAATTTAATATTTATATCATACAAAAAAACATGCTTTGATTTTCACCATTTTTAAATGTGAGTATATGATAGGAATTATAGTCTACTTTTTGCTACACTGTGATCCTGATATCAAAGTTTCGAATAACATTAATGAATGTCTAACTTGAATAATTAGTCTACAACATAAATAGTTTTGGCATAGTTTTCAATTAAAAAATTTTTAGTAAAAACTAACTGAAATTTTCATAAGTTATATATATAAAAGTCAATAAAACATTAAAACGTTTATAAAGCAATAGCAATTTAAACAAATGCAGCACTGAATGTAATAAATTTATTAAGTATATAAAAATAATGTTCATTTAAAAAATATTTGTTCATTTCAATACCCATTTTCTTTGCCATATATATATTTAAAAATGAATATAACATATTTAAAATTTCTTTTTAATGGAATTATTATTATTATTTTTTAAATAAAAAGAATAGTACTTATTACAATGCTGCAATATTTGCTGCCAAATATAATTATATTTATAATTTTAAATATATTTTTATTACGGGTTTTGTGACAATATAGACTTTAACTGCATTTGTTATGATACTAAAGCATTTGCCACAGATCCATATATAACTGTTTGACAAAGGCTGTAAGAAATATTTTCCAGTTTTATAGAAAATGAGCATCATTATATTGTTTCATAAATCTGAATTATGAAAGAAATAGAAATAATTAATAGAAATAATTAAGAGTATATATGTATATAATGAATGGATGTATCTGTTGTTACAAATAACCACAAACAACTTAAGCAACATACAAACCACAGGATGACGCCATAGGCTGTTGATAGCATGTGTAAACAAGATGTTTCAGTATTCCCACTTTAACTATAGCATAAGATCTATTTATAATGTTTTATAAGCTTTAGTTATCAATTTAATTCAAGTTATTGGCTCCATTTCTCAAAGCCTTCTAACTTCTAAATCAAACATTATGTTCGCAATCTTATTCTATACACTTTAATTTTTTATGATAAAATATTCATTATAAATTTATAATGGGTATAATTTAATTATTAAAATGTCAATCCCAATGCAATTAACTTAACAAACAATGATAATAAAAAAATTGTAAATAATGTGGTTAAATAGTCACCATTTCACTTCTTAACACAGCAGGAAATCAAACTGCTTATCTGTTTATTTAGACTATGATAAAATATAGAGTAATTTTTAAATTATTCTGCTGCATACACATAATAATTTTAACTATGATACAGCAAAAACAATTACATAATTAAAGTGGGCATAATACACATCTGTGAATACATTTCAGAGCTTTCCCACTTCATTTAAACTGACAGATCCCTTTGCCACATTTTAATTTACAGTATGATAATTCATTTACCTCTTTGTTACCTTTAGCAGTAAAAGACACATTTTTGTAAAAAAAAAAAAATTCCATTGCATACAAATAATTTAAACATGAATTAGAAAAACAGCATTAAGAAAGTAACTTCTGTGGATGTCAAGAAAACAACAATTTCTAAACAAAAAAAATAGTAAAAACATCAAATATTAATGCTGAATACAGAATGGCTAAATTGATGATCTGTACTATTTTAAAAAACAAGAATAAAATAAAAACGCATAAATCATGAAAGCAATCTCTAGATTAAATAGTTTTGTGATTTGTAATTTTAAAAGTAGATGGAAACTTTTTTATTAATGTGGATTAATGAAAAGCAAATGGTAGAGATTATATTAATTAATCCACATATGATAAGGCCAAAAAAATTTAAGAAACTCAATGCTAAAAATCCTAGTAAATTAAAAAAAGTGATAAAAAAAAGGTTTTGTTTTGTAGCAAAGATTCACTGTGATGAAATTGGCCTATTATTCTGAAAAGGAATGACATGAAAAACATATATCAAAAATGAAATTGCTTGCCTGGCTATGTACCAAAAAAAAAAAAAAGCTCTTCTATAATAATACTTTGTGGTACTGAATGCTCAAACAATATTTGTATACCATTTGGAAAACCCTATCATTTAAAAAAAAAAAAATCAAAGAAAAACGCTTTGAAGTTTTGTGGTGCTCCACAAGTGTGGTGACTGAGAGTTCTTTTTCCTAATAACTGAAGCATTTGGTCCCACTGTTCATGACTACTATTGAAGATTCTTTGTTATGGACAATACAATTTCATTAAGATATATTTGTCATTGAATACAGCACCTCTTCTGCAACCTATCACGAAAATATTTATTCACATATTATAAATAAAAAGAGCAAGCTTGGGATCAAAGAACTACAGGCTGTTGACCTCTCTCTAGAGTATGGACATGGAATGGATTACTCATAAATATATAAATATTGATATCTCATAGACAAAGACTATTTAATGAAAAAGTTCTGAAACCAATTAAGTCTGTTGCAAAGAGACCATTGACATAAGAGAATGACTGCATATTATAATATTCCTTAAGTTCTGTTTAATCAACAATAATAAATATGAAGATTTGATACAATAATTTTTGATTACATACAATTTGAGTGAGTGAATGAGAGTGAGAGAGTGAGTGAGAGGGAGTGAGTGAGAGAGAGAAAGACAGAGTGAGTGAGAGAGAGAAAGAGAGAGTGAGTGAGAGAGAGAGAGTGAGTGAGAGAGAGAACAAAATAATGGTTAAAAATATATTTTGAAAATAATTTTTCTTTATTATGCATTAAAAAAAAACTAATTTTTGAACCAATTAATCCAGATCATAATTTAAGCTGTAACCACAATTCAAAATCTATTTAAATTAATAGTAATCAAAGTTTACATTAAAACAAGAAGTTTACCAGTAATGTATGATTTGAGTAAGTTCAAGGATGTCTGTATATATCTTTGTGTTTCATTATTCATTACTAAATTTTACTTTTGTAATACTAATTTCTGCTTTTGATCTTAGAAGAATAAGACAAAAATTAGATCTTAGATTAAACCAAAAATTACTTTTAATAACCTTAACTGCAAGTTGCAAAGGAAGTTTATCTCCTTAACCGATTACATAAGAATGATTTGTGCATTTATTTTCTTCAAAGACATTGACTACAATATTGTTATAGTAAATAATAAGAAATATATTTTGGAGAGTTTCTTATGTTCACAGCAATAGAATTATCATTAAAGATATTTTGTATAAAATCCTTTGTTAATAATGAAGTCATTCATCAATATCTTTTATCCATTAGTAGCAATGCTGCCACGTGCCAATATGGTTTTTTTTGCAGACTAAAAATAATTATTATTAGTCAATCATTGGTGGCCTAGTGGTTAGCATAGCTGCCTTCCAATCAGCTGGCCTGGGTTCGCTTCCCAGTCAATGCATTTGACATATAAAAGAGAGAAAAAAAAGATAATTATTAAATACAACTAAAACATTGTGTTACAATAACAATAATAAGTATAGTTAAGATATTTATATTGTCTTTATCTGGTATAAATATATTTTCAAATTTTCCTTATTTCTAGATAACTAATTATTGCTTTGAGATTTATATAATTTGGAAAATCAGGTAGTACTTCAAGTATTTGTTGATAATTCAAAATTCTGATTGTATTTTATGGCCAATTTATTTATTATCCTTCTGCCCAAAAGTGACCAAAAACTCTAGCTTCTTATTCTATTCCTTAAAGCAAATCTTCCCGTTCTTGATTATATATATATTTGCCTAGAGGCTGACACTGGTGCATGAAAAAGTTATATATTGTGCACTCATACCAGCTGCAATCAATATAAAATATTATCTTAATGTTTTATAGATTTTAAATTAGCTTTCACCATTTTGTTTTATTCATAAGTACACTTTTATGTAAATTCATTGTAAAAATTTGCAATTTGTTGGACAACAATTTTTTTTCATTTTCTGTTGCATGAGGTTTTATAATTTTTTCTATATATTTCTGCATTGCTGATTCCAAATCTGAAATCCGTTTTTTGGTGCATGCTCTAGTTTTTATGCAATTTTAATTTCTTTTTGTTATAGTTAATGACATACATTGGTTTTCAAACAGGAGTTAAAGGGCAATGACTCTTGGATTGAACATAATCACAAGGCAATTAATGTTTTACAAACATCACTTTTACATAATTGTAGTTGTCTTTAAATGTAAAAAATTATTATCTGATAAAAAAACACCCTCTTATTTTGTTTTTAGATTGAATCATGGCTTCTTTGAGTAGGTATAAATGTAAAAATAATCCTGATACCTTCTGTTATATAATGTGTCTGTTACACATTTCTATGTCAAAGGTACAATATTTCATCATTTGTAACATGTGCATATATTGCCTATTTTCAAGTTCCCCTTGGCAATCAAGACAAACTCATATTGTGTCATAATTGTGAAAAAATGCTTTGTGACAGGACAAAAGGAAAACCCAAAGGAATGCCTTTTGGTATTCCCATGGTTTGGCATGGACCACAGCACCAGTAAAAAAATTCTTTCAAAATATAGTACTGTACACCAGCATTTTTTTAGCGGGTTTTAAGCTTGGAAATACAGCCAAATTACACATTCCTAAAAATTGATGAATTTGAATTCTTTAACATTGCAGTTCAGTATAATTTAGCTAATTTTACCGAAATATGACAAAATTGGTGAAAAAAAAGGCAATACAACCTATCCCACACTCTGAGATACTCCCAGTTCCAGTTTTCAATTGTTTTATTTCTTCTAAGGACAAAGAAAGTGAACATAGTGATCAAGTGTATTTTAATAAGATGCATGAGCAAATGGTTGTAGAATCTGAAGTGTCTTCTTCTGATGCCAAGCAGTCATTAACCCCTCAGCAGTTTAGCCAACCCGAATTGAATGACTTAGTAAGAAATTCTGATGCAATCATATCTTTTAGTGTATCAGTATATTTGCAGCATTATATAAATTATTATATTTTCACAAAGATAATGCCCAAGAAGACATTCTACTTCATTATGTTAAACTAAATGTTGAAAATTTTACAATAAGATGAAAACCTAAAATCTTGAATTACAAAAAAACTGTAGCTTACAGAGAAAAACTAATGTCAGGTTTGAGATCAGCACACTCAAATTAAGTAAGAACAAGTGTTTTTGTGGATGCAACAAAAATTTTGTTTCCCAGTGTTATGTATTTTTGGCACATTACTAGTTTTATTGCCTTATGCAGTTTAGCACAATAAAAACTAAAGATTCATGGATTAATTCTCTGGTTTTAGAACAACACAACTTGATCAACTGAATGGAATTGCTGCACTCAATCTGTCATTTTAATGATTGAACATCACCAACCTGACCATTCAAGCAACTGGCAATATAATTATTTTAACAGTTTTGTGGCTATTGAATGTATTTCAGAAGTATCAACATTTTAAAATGTTTCAAATTTTTAAAATTAAATATTACACGCTAATGTTTCAATAAAACATACTTTCATTTTACAATAAAAAAAAAAGTATTGTTATATTCAAAAAATTTGTTATTAAAAGGGTCTTTTTCAAATAGCCATGTACTTCAAAGGATCTCTAACAATAGATTCCTCAAAGGGAAATCATGCATCAGATTTGCCAACTATCAAGGAATTATTATTTACAGACTGTTTTTTTTCTTCTAGTAAAGAAAATTCTAAGTCTATTTTATCATATAAAAAATGCTCAACATTTATTTGATCTGAATTCGAACCCTGGTTGTGGGCAGGGCCAGTAGCATATATGCTAACCTGATATGAGGCTCTTCCATATATTTAATAGTTCATTTAAATTTTTTATCTTTATATATCTAATATTTAATTTGAAAATATGAACTTTTAAATAAAATATAAATATATATATTTTATAATTTAAATCAAGTTTTATTAAATGATATACTTAAAAAATTTTTAAGAGTTGTTTAGTTACAGAAATAAAATGTTTGCTATTTTTATATATTTTATACAAATATTTACAAATAATATTAATTTCTTAACATGTATAGAAGAATATTTTTTAAAAAATATAGAAACTGGTGTTGGGGGACAAAAAAAGCGACCAGTATAATTTAAAAAAAAAAATTAAAAAGTTCAAAAAGTAATAATTTTTACTAGCAACAGATGGTTTATGGAGAATTATGCCCTTAGGGAAGACTTTAAAATTAAAGTGAAACTCTTAATAGTTCTGTTGCTCTCTATAGGGGGCAAAAAATTCAATTTGTTAAAAGACTTACTATTGTTCATCTTATTGTTCAGGTAGGAGTGGGTGTTGGTTATTACTGTTGCAAAATTTGGAGGGACAGGTTCCATATTTACAGAGATTATTGTCACTTAATAGCCGCCTTAGTCACCACAAAGAGTAAACCAGGTGAAAATAATTGTCCAGTAATATAAGAAATTTGAAAAGAACAAAAATGTGACATAAAACTATGGTATTATTTTTTTTATAAGTATGATAGATTATCAAAATTATCTGAAATAAATTAAAAATATATAAAAGTACTTGATTTTGCTTTAAGGGCATGGCATTGTAGTATAACTGTTAGCTCATCCAGCCACCATTCCTATGACTTGAGATTCAATTTTTTTTCTCAGCCAGATGATAATTTCTGCTAGACTAGATCTTTTAAAGATAACCATCCAAATATTGGTCAGCAAATAGCCCTTTCTTGCTCTATTTCTACATGGAGGAGTAAGGTAATTTAAAACTTATCTATTAATTTTGTAATAAATAGTTTTATGATACCACACATATATTCTTTTAAATTAATAACTATTTTTCTATTTAAAACATAATACTTTTCAACATTTCCAAAAATAGGTGACAGTTTCAATTTCAGACAATATTCTTAAGAGCACTAACATACATATATATATAAGTATTTGGTACTGATATAGTATGTGGTCAATGTTCAATTTTCATTGCAGTTTTCACAGATGGGCCACCGAAACTGAACTGAAAATACTATTTAACAAATTAAACACTGCCATGTATTTCCATAAAAATAATACAAAATAACTTTTATTTCTGTCAAAATCAACAAAACAATAACATCAATATAAATGTTGATAATACTAAAGAACAAATTGTAAAAAAGTTGCTATTAATGAATAAATTACAGAATACACAAAGTTGGGATTTATGTAAACAATAATAAAAAATGAGCTTAGTATAGTAATACAAGGATACTCTTTTTTTTTTAAATAACATAAAAAAGAAAAAATGAAACTAACCTTTTTTGTTTTCCAGTTATGAACTTTTTTAATTAAACATACATCAGTGTATACGTAAACAAAGAGAGTAAATCACTCTCCTCCACCACTTTCCCTCAGACTAATTTAAAAACACTCTAAATGTTAAACAAAGGATCAAAAATAGAATGAATCTACTTATTCTAGGTAGCTCTGATGTTTATAAGTTTACCAATGATAAGTACAGAGGCTAGAAAGAAGTCCAGTTCACCATTGTCCTATCAATGACATTTTCCAGTATACATGATCCAGATCCAATCATTTGTATGTGCTTCAGACAGATTGACATAATGCAGTTGATGATTAACAATTGAATGTTGAAACCCTAGCATTGAGGTTGCTATCGGCTGGTCACTTGCTAGAGTGAATTACTGAGCCAGACAAGCATGTTCTCTCAGAGATGGGAAATCAGAATTATTCTGCCTTAGCATGGCATGCAATAGTAGTAATTAGACCCTATTTTCAAGTCAAATAGCGGATTCTGTAATGTGTATCTATTTTCAGATTATCAATAAAAAATCAAACAATACTGTATTACTTTGAATATAAGACACCCCTGAATTTAAGACGGAGTAGGAATTTAAGCTCAAAAAATTGGAAATTTTTTTTTTAATTATTTTATTGAAAAATAAGTTACATTTTTATTTATTTAAATAGATGCTCATTTAATTTATTTCATATCTTTTTTCAGACATACTTTCTACATCTTCACTTTCAGAATTTGAATTCTCATCTTTCCTCTTCCACCAGGCCATTTAAATGGTTAGCAATGCAACATTTAAAGATTTTTTTTTTTTTTTGATAAATTATTCAAGTATATCTTTCCAGGACTGCAAAACTCACTCAAAGTTATAGGTATATTATTTGCATTAAGAAGGTTTTTTTTTATAGTTTAAATACCATAACATTTTTTGTTCAATGAAAAAAAAAAGATTCTAAAATATGGTATTGACACTTAATGTTACTTGTAAATCTTTTTTCTTTTGATTAATTAAAACCCTTTCCTAAATGCAAATTAGTCATTTGTCAGATTATTAAAATAAACAAAAGCTTTTTAAAAATAAATTTCTCTTTATAATTGTCAAAAAGAATTTATAGCAATCAACACTCATCCAATTACAAATTGCATCTATATGTCATTGATTTTTTTCTCAATTTGCTTTTGTGTAAAAATAAATTTTTCTATTAAAATCTGAATCATTTTTTTAAAATAATTTATATTTTTACAAATGTTTTCTGGAAAAAAATTATAAATATGTTTAAAAAAGATTCTAAAACATGTTTTCACTTTGAAATCAAAACAAAAAAATCTTCATTGTCAAAATTGTTGTCAGACACTCTCTTATGTAGACAACAAGAAACAACCAATTAGAGCAAAGCCAGGTTCTTATCTCATTGTTGTATTGATTTATTAGTTGTAAACAAATTCTAAAGGTTATTCAGTATGGTTTTCTCAGAATAATAGTAAAATCAGCAAAATAACATTAAAAGTAGCGATTTGAGATAGTTAAAGTTGTTAACAAAATTAATCCAAAAAATATTGACGTTTATTAAATATTTTTTCCTTTGATTGAAAAAGAATTTAACATGTTATTTTACACAGAGATATCAACAATTATGATTATAATACTATATGCATATATAGAATTAAGCAAAGATCCACAGAAATAATATTAGATTTGAATTTAAGATGCACCCCTTTTTTACAGGTCCAAAATTTGAAAAAAAAAATGCATCTTAGATTCTAAGTAATACAGTATTTTATTATTGTATAAGTACAATATTTAACATCAGCCTACAGTCATTTTGTGAAGGAAATATGGGAAAATATTCAATTATTATTTTTAATATTGTTTCAGTGGATCAACATTATATGTAAAAGCAGAAATAGCAATGAAAAGTGGGTGTAGAGCTTATACTATATTGGTACCTAACTATCCTATCAGAAATTAAACTCACAAAAAAATTTCATAGGTATTAAAAACAAAAATTAAAATAATTTAAATCTGCTTTTTAAAATATTAATTTTACATCATATTACTTATACTAAGTATTTATTTCTCTATGTACATATGTAAGTTTTATTCTGATGCATTAATAATAGTTCCAACACAATTGAAATAAAACAACTATATAAAAATAATAAATATTTTCTTTATTGAACTGGTTTTCACTCTATATTAGGGTAAAAACCAGTTCAATAAAGAAAATATTTATTATTTTTATATAGTTGGGTTTTTTTTTTTCAATTGTGTTGGAATTATTATTAATTACTGAAAATAACATTATGGACAAATTTATGTTCGTCCATTATTAAGGATTATTCTGATGCATTAAATATATAATAACCAACATCAAAATAAAAATCACATTACACAATAAACCTATTCTACTTTAAGAAGTAATGACATTAGCCATCTCCAACAGTTTATTACAAGTTTGTTAGTATAGACTGTAATCGATCCTTATAGATTTCTCTAATATTTTCTGATAGTCTGGTCTTTATTAAGGAAGAAATATTGTTGGAATAGATATTGCAAAATGCTAATTCAATACATATATAATTGTGTTGCAGCTGATTAAAGACCTGAAGCATTTTAATTTCTAAAATTTGATATAAATCTTGTCAGAATTCTTAGATACAAGGCAAAACTCTCTCCATACACTAGTTCTGGCATCCATTGATTACTCTGTTTAGCACAGGGTTGCACTACTGTATGGAGAGAGTTTTGCCTTGTTTATAAACAATTATGTGCTAGTATGAGATAGTGATCATGTGATGCTTAGTGGTTTAATTCTTAGATACATATGTAGAGAGACACATGGTAGTAACTAGACCAATGTTTGAAGATTTCAAGTTATTAATTTGGATATAGTAATTACTAAATTAGATGGTATATTAGGATAATCTAATATTTTTGTTTTATAATGAAGACTAAATAACCAAAAACTGGTGAAGAATGAATGCATTGTGAATTCAAAGTTTTATCAAGCAGCTGATTGTAAATGTAGTAGTAGTTAATTGGCTTTACATTCAATGTGTTCTTAGAATATGACTTTAGAAGATGTTTATGCACCAATATTCATCATATTATAAATTTAAACTGAGAAATTTTTTAAATATTTATATTTATTAAACCAGTTTAAAAGATCGTGTTTATTGATCAGGAGTTCATAAAAAAATTTGATGGACATTGAAGCTACAATCCATAGACCTTAAGTTCCAGAATCTGTCAATCTATCACTGCATTAAACTACAAAGAGCATTATATTAGTTGATAATAATCTGATAAAGTAATTTAAAAAAAAAAAAGAGTTGAGGTTATCAGACGTCCATATTTAGTATGAATGGTCTATGTTATACTTGTAAAAAATAAATAAAATGTCTATATTTATAAAAATGTTATATTAAATGTCCATATTTTTAAAAATGTCATATTATCAGTCAATTTCAAACCTGGAAAAAACTTGTGTTGTTATATCATGTTTCTGCACTGATTTGAATAATAACTGCAATATATGCAAATTGTCATAGTTTAATTAATTAATAATTTATAACTTTATTTATTCAATTTATATTTAATAATTCAATGCCATGTCAAAAGAAACATCTAAAAATAAGGGATATTTTAATGTAGAATTACAAAATGAATTTCTAAAGGTAGAAAATGAAAATAGCGACATTATGAAGGGTAGGTTTATTCTAGCATTTGCAGGAAGAAACATCATTAAGCATATCAACTTCTTAAAACATCAGAAGACTGAAAAAGCAAATAATTGAGGTGAATAGTTTCTTATAAGGAAATAAAACCTAACAATTATATTCATGTAGCTAGAGAAGCTACATTTGCATTCCATATAGTTATGCATTTTCAAAGTTTTAAATCATCTGAATGCCAGTCTAAACTCATTTCAAAATTTTTCATTACTAGAACAAACCCAGAATCTATAGCCAATAATGTAATTGCAACTTTTATAATGAATAAAATACAAAAAAATTAAATTATGCCAATTTTGGGGTTATATTTACAGATGCAACTGTGTTATTCTACAAATTGGAAATAATCTAGCTAATAAGAGTTTAATGATTTGACAAGAATATCCTACATTTTAATTGACAAGTAATTAAAACACTAAAAAAATTTGATTTAGAAAAAAATATATCTTATTGTGCAGATAACACAAGCACAAATTTTGGAGGAGTGTGGCAAAAAAGTAAAAATAATGTTCACATAATAAAAAATCAGTAGACAACTTCTAGATATTGGGATTTATGCCCACATATTGTACATAATTGTATACAAAATGGCATTAATAAACTATTTTTTGATATAGAAATGATTGTAATTAAAATATATAGATATTTTCACATTTATGCAGTCAAGAGTGCAGAAATTAAAAGAATTCTACAAATTTCTAGACACTTGGGTATAAAAAATTGTTATCACATATTACCCATTCTTTATAGCAGTGGTCTTCAACCTTTTCACACCTGCGGACTGGCAAAAATAAGGATAATATTTAGCTAACCAGCAGAAGTCTACAGATAAATTTTCTTAAAAGATGTAAACTGTTTAGTCTTAGATGAGTATAATTGTTATAATTGACCAAAACAACCTACTAGTTACTGTGTATTGTAATGGTGTTGCTTACCTTCACATGCTGAACACTCAATTGCACAGTCATACTGCTACAGAAAACAGTACCATAACAATCATTCTCATTAATGTGCCTGCATTGCTACATTTATTATTTAATTGTTAAAACATGCAAGAATAAAATGTTATTCACCTGAATGTTGGGAAATATCATAGCTAGTGTAATTTCATGACAATGATTATGATAAATGTAATATCTGTATTAAATGTTAAATATACAAGATGAAGTTATATATATATGGAGTTTGTATAATAAAAAAACTTTTCTGCGGACCAGCGCCGGTCCATGGACCAAGGGTTGAAGACCACTGCTTTATAGGAATCTTTTAATTTGGGAAGAAT
Organism: Epiperipatus broadwayi; assembly: GCA_028023455.1. Lineage (NCBI taxonomy): Eukaryota > Metazoa > Onychophora > Udeonychophora > Euonychophora > Peripatidae > Epiperipatus > Epiperipatus broadwayi. The sequence goes on from JAQFVV010000077.1 coordinate 572,997, forward strand.
TGAATCTTTTTTCATTCTGAGTCAGAAATTCTTGTTTGAAATTAATAAAATTTTTTGAAAATCCACTCAATAAGTTGTTAGGTTTATTTATTAATGGCAGCCTTCATATTTTCCAAAAAATTAATATTATTTTTGTAGAGGTTGCTTTAAAGTACAAGGAATTAAAAATAAAATTAGAAGCCAGAAAAGACAAAAAATTCATTCTTCTTTGTAAACAAATAAAATTTTGAAAATCATATTTTAAGTTTTTACGAAAACTATATTCATTACTTAGAAATGTGAAAAAATATAGTTTCAATGATGCAGAAAAATTTTCATAGAATTAAAATAGGATTTTGAGTTTCAGCTATTGAATAACCAACAGAATTTATTAATTCAATTCTCCCTAAAGAATTAGCTTAATGATTTAGATAAAAATTTTGATGAAATTTCAGTTATAAAAATAGTAGATTTCAAACAAAGAATTGAGAAAAGTAAGCAGCAAAAAAAAAAAAGAATATTACTTCTAATGTTACTGAATTATGGATTGAGGTATTTAAAAACAAATGGAAATGAATGTCCTAACTTCACAAAATTATTAAATTCACTTTTTATCTACTAGGATTCACAGTGTTAGTTGAACAAGTATTTTCTATCACAAAAAATGTTTGGTCTGATGTTTAAAACAGGATTATTAGTAGAAAACACTATGTATGTATTACAAATAAAAATAAATACAGATGTCACTTGTGCATTATATGTTAGTAATGGGGTATTAAATTTCTTAGAAAAGGTTCAAAGGGAAGTAGGAAGACATGCATTGGATGCAGATGTATGGACAGCAAGGGAGGCAATTCAAGGAGAAATGGGATGGTCAAGTTTTCATATGAGAGATGTAAAAAGTAAAATGAAAATGTTTGGTAGATTGCAGTTTATGGATAATAAAAGAATAGCTAAAACAGTATTTAATTGGGTTATGAGTAAAGGGCAGGTAACAAGATGGGTAAGAAAGGTAATACGGTATGCAAAAGATTTGGATAAAGAATTTATATCTGTATATTTGTATAAAAGATGGGATGATTGTGTTAGGAGGATTGTTGAGTGTTATAGTGGTAAGGAATGGGATAAAAGAATATATTTACTAATAAAGAATAGGGAGTTAGAGAGATGGGGAACTAGTATGGAGAGTAAAAAGAGTTTAAATATATATAGAAATAAACAGATTATTAGGTGTGAGTTAATTTATGATAATAGTAAGAAAAGTAGTTTATTGTTTAAGGCTCGAACAGGATCCTTAGCAACAAGAAAATATACATGTAAATGGGAAAATATGAGTGATTTATTTTGTAAATTATGTAAGGAAGGAATAGAAAATATTAGGCATTTGTTAATTGAATGTAAATGCTTGAAAACAGAGAGGGCACATATAATGAAGTTATGGGAAAATAAATGTGAAAAAAGTGATTATACAGAAAGTAGATTATTGGTTTTTATGCTGGGTTTGGAAAAAGATAAGGGGGATTTAGATATAAAGGCTGTAGAGTAACAAAGATTATGTTGTGGAAATGGGATGGAGCAGAATATGGGAAAAATTACACTGGGGAATGTAAAATTAAGTAGCTAACAAGTTTTTCTTGGTATAATTGCTGAGAGATTCTTGACTTCATTTAAGGAGTAGCTACAGTACATACATCACATCACTAATTAGAAATGATAAGGTTTTGTTAAAAAAAACTCACTCAATCCAAAAATATGACTAATTAAAAAAATTAATTTGTTCAGTTTGAAAATTACTATTTTTGACTATTTTGATTTAATAAATATTATTGTTCAGTTTCAATATAAATATTTATTTAATCTAATAAATAGCTCTGGCATCAGCAATGGCAAATGTCGTTAAAAAGTTTTTTATTTTCCAAAATGTTAATGTATTTTGAATTGAAAATCTGATAATCCTAATATTAATGATCCTTTGGGGGAATTTTGGGAATGCCAATAACTCAATGGATCATTACTTTGAAAACTGTAATCTATAGTATAATGGTCAGAGAAGTGACTCTTACTCTCCCTGCTGTACAGGGCACCACAAGGCCATTTGAACCTGGAAAATTTATATAGTAGGCAGATACTTCTTTGCAAGATTCCATTTCTATTTGACTAATATATCTTAGTCACTAAGCTCAAGGAGTAGCTGAGATTTAATGATATATACTTTTAAACACATTTTTAATAATAAAAAAAAATAATAATAAAATAAGCCACTGCCAGTAACACTCACACATACATTTATTTACGTCCATATATAAAAATAAATTTGAGGAATAAATTATTTAACATTGCTTTTATTATTATTATTTTTAAGTTTTGATATCTGGATAATTTTGCACAGATGGACAATTTATATAATTTAATATTTTAGAATGTTGAGCATAGATTGGTGAAAACTTTTCAAAACATTTAATCTCAGGTTAAAAGTTCATAGCTAAACCAATGCTAGCTTCTTGATATACAGAAGTAACCAATGCAACATGAAGATTTTAGCATAAAACCATGCTGATAGGAACATGCATCTACAGCGTAATATTATTTAAAAAGAATGATCTTTGTCCCATACAGGAATATTCATCTGTCTGGCGAGGAAATCATATATATAAAAATGTAATAAGAAAATGCTTCATATGGAGGGAGAGCGGTCTTTGCTGACTTATAGTCCCAATCCACAGAATGAAAGATCAATGACATGGGAAATACATCCAAGTCCATTGCAACATAATAGCTACACCTCTGGGCCATGCATTCATTTGGGTATGATGCCGTGTATACTAACATGCTTCATATTACATTGATATAAACACCCATACATCCCTCTACCAGCATCGACTCAATTACAAAACAAATAGTCCAAAATTAACCTCTTATAATGTAGCCCCAAATTTAATGACTCTACACAGCCATCTACACCTAATGTTAAATTTAATAATTTAGTTAACAAACAAAACAACAACAAAAAAAATAATTAAATAAAAAAGAAAAATGGAAATGATTAATTTGCAAACTTAATACATAAATAAAATTATTATTAACTGATCTAGAGTCCTATTGCTGGTCAGATAAGAGTTTACTTATTTATATTTTCTTATGGATTGAATAATTATTGAAGAGATATGTTTTTAAAAAAAGGTTCAACTGAACAAGCCATACTTTCTGGAACTGTAATCAGGAAGGCCTCCTGAGCTGGTACAAATAAAAAAAACTAAATCTCTTGTGAGACTTCTATATCATGGAGTCTGCACTATAGCTAGCTGAAATACATAGATTGTCAGATTAACCAATGAATGCAATTATTTCTTTTATAATTTCTAGCCTCCCATATCACAAATTCTCCAGATCGATTGCACATGACATCATTTGTTCTTATAGATCCCGGATGTTTTCCTTTCTTGCCCATGCGTGGCTTGGTGCTTGCATTGATCAGTCTGCTTCAGAGTGGAAAACACAATTTTTAATGTTTCTCTTATCTGACCTTTCAATCATTTAAGTGCCCCAAGGGTTAGTTTGCTTTACATTCAAATATATTTTAATAGAACAATCACTTTCATTTTTCTTTTTCACTACTTTTAAACAAAAATGTCAATCTTTATTTCTAGATGTTTATATTAACTTGCTTTTATCTTTTACTCTTAAGTAATTTTTCTTTAAGTTTTTCATCTGTGCAATTATACATGTTACAATAACTATTTTAATTTTCTTTTACGTTTTTTAATAAGTCAATTTTATTTATGATTATTTTCCCCTTTTATTTTAATTTTAAAATAATGTAACAGCATATGGATTCCATTACAATAAGGATATGTCTTTATATGATGCTAGATTTTAATACATGGGACTCTCATTTCATTTGGTTCTAATCTTTACCTTTCTATATAAACAGCACACAGCTTTGAACATGTATATTACATATGCAAATAAATGTATGAATGTGTTCACATGATCTCTTAAAACAGAAATAATAATAAAGCTTAATATTCATTCTTGTGATGATCAGTGAATATAATGAAATAGAGAAAATATGTCTTTTAAATTTATAATTTCATAATGGAAAATTTGTTCTTATGAATTAACATAACAGTCTACTGCTTACATTGTTTTCTTTCACAATCAAAGTGACAAATTTTAAGAAAATACTTCATGAATTCTTTTAGGCTGACAAATTTGCTAATATTAATTACTTTGCATTTGAGGCTATTTTAATTAAATTAATATTTAATTTTATAATCCAAATAAAGAATTGATATATGCAATGCAAGATTAAACAATATGAAAGTTTTAAGTGCAATATATAGAAAGGGTGCTGCGAAACAAAAAAATGGTTGCTGACATAATGATAAATATTATAAAAACATATCATAATTTACTATTTTCCTAATTAATTTATATATTTTAAATTTTTTATTCAATATTTTTCAAACTGTATATGAGTGAATCAATAGATTTTGATTGGAGGATATAACAGTTTCACTGTAATATTATTTATTTAACAATAATAGTATAATTATAAATACAAGAGGAATCCAAAATTATGTATAATGAAAATTACAATTCATTACTTCAGTTTAAGTTGCCAAATTCCCCAAAATAAAAAGAATTTTTAATGTGAAAAATACTTAAATGGCAAATACCACAATGATTCCGATCATGTGATAATGAAACAATAAACCAATGACGACAAGATCCACCAATCAATAAATAGTTCAATCAAATTAAGGAGTAGTCAAGTATCTCAAACATAACTTGATACTAATCACATCACTACTGTAGAGTGAAGATGATAAGTGGCAAGAAAGAATTGCCCAAAAAACCTGATCTTTTAGAAGACCATCATAGGTTACAACCTAAGCATCACATGATCACATTTCCTATACTACCACATTAATTGTTGATAAACAGAGCAAAACTCTCCATACAGTATTGCCACCTGTGCTAAACAGAGTAATCAATGGATGCCAGAAGGCTTGTGCATAAAATCCCTATCTAATGCCTTCTCATCCAATATCCCCAGACTAGTTTCTGGCTTGTGGCCTTTGTCAGTGAGGAGCTTTGGATCTGAGAGCACTGCATCTAGATCTCATAGTTTTGTAGTTAAGTAGAGATAAAAGGTTGTTGCTAGAGGGTTGCATTAGATCCTAAGATCTAGATGCAGTGCTCTCAGATCCAAAGCTCTTCACTGACGAAGGCCATAAGCCAGAAACTAGTCTGGGGATATTGGATGAGTAGGCATTAGATAGGGATTTTATGCACAAGCCTTCTGGCGTTTATTGATTACTCTATTTAGCACAGGTGGCAATACTGTATGGAGAGTTTTGCTCTGTTTATCAACAATTAATGTGCTAGTATAGGAAATGTGATCATGTGATGCTTAATGGTTTAACACCAATCCTGCCTAATAGGATAGTGGTGGATATGGTTGTAAAAGAGCCAAAGACACCAAAATGTATGGGTGCTGAACTGAGTTCAGACCCATATGACTATATAAACTATTGAGCTTAGATTGAAAATATTTTTTGTGTTTTCAATTTCATTCTCATAGTTTTGTAGTTAAGTAGAGATAAAAGGTGGTTGCTAGAGGGTTGCATTAAATCCTAAGATCTAGATGCAGTGCTCTCAGATCCAAAGCTCCTCACTGACAAAGGCAACAAGCCAGAAACTAGTCTGGAGATGTTGGATGAGTAGGCATTAGATAGGGATTTTATGCACAAGCCTTCTGGCGTCCATTGATTACTCTGTTTAGCACAGGTGGCAATACTGTATGGAGAGTTTTGCTCTGTTTATTTAGGTTACAACCTAAAGAACAGATATTTAGATGCAACAGAGATCACACATACAAACATTAAGTTCTATATTTAAAAAGTTAAGAGGTATCATTTGAATATTTCCTTTAAAAAATAAACTGCTACTTTGACTTGCCTTTCAGACAGTATATATATATATATGTAAATTGTATATCAAAATGTAAGGTATTAAAGTAAAATTTAAGAAAGTGGCAAAATATCATTTGGCCATGGTAACCTATTATCTACTTATTCCAACCTGTTTTGAGGTAAATAATATTTAAATGAATTTCAACACCACTATATATATATTTATGGAAGATCTATCAGTCTGGATTGTATATTTATCCATCCATTAATTATTATCAATAATCAGTTAAATCATTCAAATACTTGCTTATTTATTTATTTACCAACACATTATTTTACATTTTAAAAAAAAAAATTAGAAAATTACAAATAATTTTACAACTAATTCTCATAGGTGAAAAACATTTTTCATTTAACAATCAAGTAAACAATTAATGACTCTTAAAAACAAAGTTCTGAATGAAAAGAAATAGTTACAACAAGATGACTATTAAATCTTTTTAGGTGAATGTAAATAAGAAAATTATCAGCTGTTTGCTGTTTAACTGCTTAATTCTTCAAGTCATTAAACATCCCATATGAAGCAATTTGAGGCTTTTATTAACCTTTTTATAACCATGGTTCCCAATATGTCTTCCACATGTTAAGATCAATTAAAATCATTTATTTGTTTATTAAATGGAAAAGTTTGTCATTCTAAACCACAATTTGAAAAGCTGTTCAAAGAAACAAAATAAAGATTAACACCTGGGAAAAAGAATAAAGTAAGTGATAAGAGTAACAAATAATTCCATAGGGCAGAAGAGAATGGGCATTCTTAACCATGTTTAAAATTAAACACTATATTACAAATCACACCTTTTAAGATAAAACTTTACCACACACACACTTATGAAAGAAGTGAAGAAGTTAAAAAGAATAATAAAATTGGCAAAGGATGCATTTATTAAGAGAAAGAAAACATTTTGTGAACATTTGAAAAGAGAATTAAGAAAAAGATTAATTTAATGCTATGTGTGGAGTGTACTAATATATATATGGTTATGAAACATGGACAATGGGTAATAAAAATTAGAAACCAATTGGAAGCCTTTGAGATGTGGACAGGAGAAAAATAGAAAAAAATCAGTTGGATGAATAAAATAACAAATAAAGTTTTGAAAACAATAAATGAAAAAAGAAGATTGATTGAGAAAATCAGAAAGAAAGAGAAACTGGATTGTGTATATGTTAAGAAGAAATTATAGTTTAATGAAAGATGTTTTGCAGGAAATGGTGAGTGGAAGTAAGAAGAAAGGATGGAAGAGATTGACATTGTTGGATAATATAAGAGATAGGAAGAGTTACGTGGAATTGAAGAGCTGGGCAAGGAAGAGAATGGAATGGAAAAATGGATGAATTGATGCTGTAACTACTCTCCAGATCTGTCCATTTGACAGACTACTTGTTTATTTACATAACTATCTACACTATATGTAGATATATATAAAAAAATTATTAATTACATATTGTGAATGAAATTTATAATACATTTATTACTATTTTTAAAGTTAACAGGAATTTATAATCGATTCATAGATATTTTTTAATATTAAAAAGTAAAACATATTCTTTAGGATTATGGGATAACTAAACCCCTAAAAATTTATAATAAAAAAAAGCCATGGATGCCAACCATAGTATCCAGAATTATCCACAATCAATCTCAAGTTTCCAAACTACTCCTTAAGTAACCTCTATATTTATATAATATGTATGTGTGTTAAAGTATATAGAATGGCTACCAGTGAACTCTATAACTGACCAACAATATTTGATCATCATTAGTCAGTTTATCATCCCCTTAACACTGTTGTGGAAATTCCGTTAAGTTACTGTGGAGGTAGAGAGGAAATTAGATAATAGAATATTAAGATTACATGATGAATTACATTATGACAATGATAGTCATTAAGCTATATCATGAACTTCAATGAGCCCTTAATATTATTTGTTAAATATAGAATGGTTACAAAGTCCTTCTTTATCTATGTTATTAAGATATGTATAAACATCTTCATTTACTTACTATATTTTTACTCATATCTAGAAATCTTAATAAAATTATTAATATTGTACTATATTAGCAGAGATCATATGAATGAAAGTCCATCTAAATATAAAATGTTTAGTCTAACATTTGTAATATATAGGGTATATGAGCACAGACTTTCCACCACTCTATCTCACACCACTAATACACTTGAACACATATATGTCGAAAAGATTTCAGTTATTACATAGTAGAGATGTCTACCCACCCCTTGTATATGTATTTAATGGATTATGTCCTGGGGTCAGATTGACTTTAGGTCAACATGGGTGTGACAAGAATCTTGGCCTCAAGGTGGCCTTTGAGTGTTCCATTTTCAAATTTTCAATTGGATGGACAGTTGAAGAGTTGGACTGTCGAGTGGAGTGAAGCCTGTCCATTAAAGTATGGAGATTGGCTATCTTAATATATATCTGAGCACTTATTGCATATATGTGTAGAGATGATAATCTGGACCAACTGATGATTGCTGGTTTAGCATGAAATACGTATATTGGGGATTATTTATCTTTTCGACATATATGTGTTCAAGGGTATCAATGGTATAAGATAAGAGTGGTAGGTCGTATGACAGTCTGTGCTCATATACCCTATATATTACATATATTGCTACAGGTATATAATAAGCCTGTATTTCAGTTCTAACTAAAAAAGAGAACCTATAAAATTTTTTTTTTTTTAGAAAATTCAATTCTTTTGTGCTCATTTATGCTTTTTTGTGAATTACCATATATTTCAAATATATTTACTAATATGGGGAAAAAGTTTCATGGTATAAACCTTTATATATATATGAACAGGTGCTTAGTCCCACCCATGCATTAATGTCATATGTGACATCAACTAATATTTTACTTTAAAAACAAATTCAAAAATGAATAAAAAATTTGATAGTTAAATCAATCTATATTTTATTGTTTGTGCTTGTTTATAAAAATCTCTTGGTCAAGAATTTTACACTGGATATAAAAAAGTATAAGATAAGGATGAAGTGCAAGCGCTGAAAGTGTTATAAAACTGAATAAAAACAACTGTGCCTCTTTGAGATTTTATACATAAAGCAAACAGAAGCAAGCAGTGGCCTTTGGGTCAAATATTAGAACTCTTATTTTTCAGCAGCAAATCCACTTTATAGTAGCATCTTTCTGATATTTATTGTATTTTTCTCCTTAAGGTAAGTGGAAAATCAATTTTCAATACTGATTACTGCTAGCTTATGTGTCACCATTTACTTCTTCTAATAAGATTTTATATAAGTTCATTGTTTTATAGTATGGTATTAAACATTATCAGCTCATTATTCTGAAAGATGTATCTAAGTGTTAAAATAATAAACATTTTATCAATCCTATGAAACTATGTTGAATGGCAGCTTGTATTTTGTTAAAATTAGATAACAAATTTTTTTTTTGGTTTGTGACCAATTTGAATAAAAATATACTAAATATTACACATTTTGAATACATAAAATTTGCTTTACATAAAATATTAGCACAGTATTGTATGACTTTCTTGGCATACACTTAATATTTGCATTAAGAGCAATAATCCACTGTAATATTCTAAAGTTATCAACAGTAAGCACAAGTAATCAATAGATATTTCTTAATGTAAGCTGAAAATGCTTTAAGATACTGTTTTTGATATATATCTTCATTTTGCCAAAAATCATTAAAATATATTATTTGATGACTAACATCATAAACATATAATTAATTAAATAAAGATATTGAAATTCAGATACTAATAATTTTTATTAGTTATTCGTTAGACTAGATATTATCTAATAATGAATATGTATTTTTCACTACATACCTCTCTCTATCTGCTTTTACCACCTTGTGGAAGGATATAATCACAAAGATCTATGACTTCAAGATGCACATTTCAGACTGAATCAGCACTCATCAGTTGGCTCAAACCACAATTTCTTACATATATCTTTATCATTGTTCAGTATATATATATATATATAGCAAATTACTATAGTTTAATTGATGTGTCAAATCTGCTACTCTCATAACTTTGACACAAATCACTTAATGAAAGTATATTAATAATTTTTATTACTTATTTATTAGACTAGAGATTATCCAATAATGAAATATTTCTGTGGTGTAATTTTCACTACCCCATCCTCATGCAAGGTAGGGACTGATTTCTATCTCCATTAACACTTTATGGAGGGATGTAATTATACACGTACAAGACATGGAGAATGTAATTATAATTGTACAAGACATGTGACAAAGATGTATGATCCCCCAAGTTGAACATTTTGTGCTGAACCAGCACTCATCAGTTGGACCAGATCACATTTTCTTACAGATATCATCATTCAGCATATATATAGAGAATCACCATAGTTAAATTGATGTGTCAAACTTACTGTCCTCACAACTTTGACACAAACCAGGTGCAATTCAATGTTTCTCATTGTCAAAGGTCAATAGCTAGAAATTAGATTGGGAATTTGTTTGAATATTTTTTCCATCTGATATCTTATTGACCTTGTATTTACACTCTAGATATTTCTAAAATATAAAGTATATTACTACTATTAATGCTTTATATATAATAAAATTCTAGCCAATTAATTTGTGGCTAATGATATTAAAGTAACTAGAATATGTTAAACTTTTGGTTAATTGGTTATCTTAAAATTCAATATTCATGAATCTAAAGGTCAAAGTTTGATTCTCATACTAGTACTGCACTGGTCAGGCCAGCAACACCTGAAGAAGAGAGCAAATATTACCACAAAAAATGATGTGATATATATTGGAAAGTTTAAATAAAATTTGAATTTTTGTCAAGACGCTCAATATTTAATATTAGATTATGGAAATAAACCAACATATAATTACTATTATATTACTAAAGTTTATACTTCAAAAGTTGGCTATTATGTAACATGTTTGATGACATTTTGTTGTTATAAATGATGCATATTAATATACATCTCAATTGTACAAAGAAATTTATTATTGCATCAGGATGTTTGTTTATACATTTTTTAATTCAAAATAAATTGATAGGTTTAGGCAATATGGTACAACAAATAAATAATAATGCTTGATCAGATCTGGTAATTTACCATTTCCCACTATTCTCTTAACACCATTTACTAGGATATCATATTTAAAGATGTAATGAAAAAGAAGGAAACCTTTTCTACCATTAAGATATTCATTAATATTTCCAGTTACTGAATTATTTTAATGCAAAGGAAAAATAATAATAAAAATGATTAATCAATGTTTACAAGTTATGCAAATGTTTAAAAAATGTTTTCCTTTATATAATAACTTATCTTATTTAGTTGTTAAAATATTCAATACAAAATGTAGCATTAAAAAAATGGATTCACATATTGTACTTATGATAGATGCAGAATGTATAGCACAATCATACACTTTTCTGCACATCTTTCCCAATAATAATCTATTAGTATGTTAGAACCATATGTACATGAATAAAGTACATAGTAATACATGAAAGCTACTGCTGAATTTAAAGACTAAAAATGCTAATATATTATCAACTGCATCATATTTTGAGTCTCACAAAATTATGAATAATCAAATAAAATATTAGCCATAGCATTCTACATGTAATCAGCCATTTGCCAGAAAAATGTGATACTCAAGCAGAATCATTAGTTCCCTTCTGATGAACTAAGTTTCCTTCCTATTTTTATTTCTTAGCTCAAAATCAATCCAAAAAATTTAAATTATTGAATCACTGAATCAGTCATTTACTTATGTGCTTTCGAACAATCAATTAATTGAAACAGATCTTTGCATTGGTGCATACACATATACTTATGGCCCACCTACATACAATGCAGTACAAATGTTATCTATAAAGTATTATGCAATAAAAATAATATAGAAAATTTAAGAATTAATCCAAAAAGAAATGTTTGCAAAACATAATAAACAGACAACTTTTTTTTTCCAATTGTAACTGTCAAACTAATTTTATTCCAATAAAATTTCATTGATTATGAGGGAAAAAATTACTGACTTACAGAAAATTGTTAAAAATTTTAGACATAGTGAATTGAATTAAAAGTGGTTAATTAAGATCCTCAATGCTCTCATTTCTAAATGCTTAAGATTTGCATATACATATATATGTTTAGTTAAAAAAGATAAGGTGGATTCATCTTATCTTTTTAAAAGACTTTAGCTTGTGTTTAGAAAGGGAGAGTATTCCTATATAGCTCATGTGTAGAAAGGTGATTTCCAAATGACTGTTACAAATTAAACATAGCCCTAGATAAATAAATGACTTGTTATATATGTTTAAAGAGATTAATTCTGAATAGGAAAAAAAAAAGCAAAGAATAAATAACAATTCCTATCACAATATTTATATAATCAATCGATTGAATAAATATAATAAAATAAGGAAACTCATTCTAAATAGAAAAGCAAAATATAAAAAAAACATTATTCAAAAATATGAAATTAATATTTTAATTAAGAAAAAATGTTTAAATCTTTTTTTATAACTTGATATTTACTAGCAAGTTTTGCTAGAAACTTTTTCCTACACAAAAGCTCAAAAAATTAGAGAATTATAAAAAATACTACTGAACAGAGAGAGGTGAAACATGTTGGAGCAAAACTAATAAATGAATATCACATTAGGGCAAGAAGGTATTCCATGATTTATCATTTGCATTGGAATAAAATCATTCATAGAGATTTACCTGTACACAATTTTTATTACTTCCCAGATTTGTTTTATTGAGAAATAGTTTTTCTATCAATATTTACAGTTATTCTTACATATATATATCAGAATATTAATAGAAGTGGTGGAGAAGATAACAGAATTTTTAAATAAACATAATCAAGGCTAGGTCATTTAAGGTGGGAGGTGAACATAGTGAGAGAGAAAACCTACACATTTGTTTTCAAAGTTTGTTAACATAAAAGAAATCAATTAAATATTAAAAAAGATGTCTCTTTTCTGACAATCTTCTTTTTAAATACAAAAAGAATGTAATGCTAAGTTTAGTGTTTATTATACTAAAATTCAAGGATTTTATTATGTATCTTTAATATTTTATTCATTTATTTATATATGTTATCAATGTTTTATTTATAAAGTTACCTGATTATCTCTGCAGTTATTGATATTAACTATTACTGCCAAATATTCATCTATAATCTACCTAATTTACATTTAATTCAAATTTTAATTGAATAAAAGCTATCAATGGCTTTCTTGTTATAAAGTTAATTGCAACCACTTAATCAATAGAATTATAAATAAATCAAAATAATAGACAACTCATTTGAATTTAATTTAATGTCATCAAATCGATTTTTGTTCAGACATGAACCCTTTCAAGATGCCATTTTAAAAATGAATCATGTGGCATCTTGAAAAGGTACATGTGTGAATGAAAATATATTTGATATTAAATTGAACACAAATGAGTTGTCTATTATTTTAATTGATTGAGTATTTATAATTTTTTGACAACATTATGGTCATATAATTTAATGAAATTGTTTTTAAGAAATGAAATTTAATTGTATCTGCTTAATTATGAAGCATTAAATTTGAATAGTCCTATATGGATTGTCTATGCTACTATAATATATATATAAAGCTCTATGTATTATTCATTTGTAATCACCCTTATTACTTTATCTATTTATTAAACTTTATATTAACTTCTTTGGCAAAAAAAAAAACTTGCTACTATACTTCTATTTTTTTGTGTACTTTTTTATTTTATTTATCTCTAAGGCTGATTGAGCAAATGTTTAGCTAAAAATACAAGCAAATTATGTGAATGTGAAATAATTTCTAGAAAACATCATCAAAAATAAAGTATTAAAATTTAGCTTAATTCTGCTAATAGAGGTTGATTAAATAGATCTCATGTTAAATGGATGGTAGAAACTCTTAAGAATAACAAAAGTTATTTATAGCCAGTAATTTAAATACATATATATATTAAATGTAAATATATATATATATAGATCAAAAATTCACTTATTTTTATATCCTATATGTTCAACATATGATTGTACAAAAAACAACAACAAAAAAAGATGTTTAAAAGATAATAAACATATGTTGAAAAAAAAACTTTTTTATAAGTTCATTTTTTTCAATAGTATAAATTTAATCTTTTTTTTGTAATCATTCTTCAATTAGCAGATGGCTTTAGTGTTTATTTTTGTACAATTATTATGCAAATATTAAACAGATTATCTCTGAATCAGACTCTTCACTATTTTTTTTAAAATAAAACTTATACAATGTTAACTTGTTTTTATCTACATAAAAACTTGAGAGGTTATTAAAAAATATAATTCAATTAAAAAAAATATTTATCTTTCTAAAAACTACTAATATCCTTATGAATATATATTTATTTAGTTTTAGGTAATAAAACAAAGAAGAAAAAAAAAACAATTTAAATGCCTATATATACATTAAACTTTCTCGACTCATTTGCTAAATTAAAATGCGTATCAAATATTGCATCCATATTAATATATTATTAGGCTCTTTATATAACATTAATGGATTCATACACATGCTTGTTGGAATCTTTTTTTTTTAACAAAGTTATATAATTAGTAATTATATGTGGGACTATTTCTATCATCTAACATTAAATATTGAAGCCTTTACAAAAATCTTAAAATTTTAGATTCTTGAATATTACATTTTAAGATAACACTCTAATTAACTGAATTATTCTGCAAGTCTAGATTTGATTCCAATGTGCTAATACATTCATGGGTTAGGCCAGCAACACATGAAGAAGAAAGAAAAAACTACCATTCAAAACATGTTAGGTACTATAATGGTCAGTCAGGCGGAGATTCTTTCCATATCTGCCATACCAGGGTGCCATTAGGCTATTAGAACCTAGAAAATTTGTACAATAGGCAGATATGTATGAGTAGCTCATGGAGGAGATGAGTTTTATAAAACATTTCAAATTTATTTTTTTATTATATATTTCAAAGTATTATTAATCAAAATAAAATAATAAATCACTGCCAGTACTAATAAGACAAACATTTATTTATGCACATAACATATATAAAACAGATTTGAGGATTATATAGATTTAAATCATATTTATCTTAATATGCACAGATGGAAGTTTTTATATAATTTTATAGTGTTAAGCATAAATAGACTACATAGAATATGCATATAAAGACTTCCAAAACATTTAACCTCAGGCTAAAAGTTCGTAGTTAAACAAACACTAGCTTCCTGGTATATAGACGAAACCATGGCAACCTGAAGATATTAACATAAAATCATGCTGACAGGAATGTGTGTCTATAGCATGATATATTAAAGTGATCCTCGTCCAGTACAGAAATGTGCATCCGTCTGGTGAAGGAATCATATATAAAAATATTGACAAAATGAAATGCTCTATATGGAGGGAGAGCAGTCCTTGACATCTTCCAGTCCCTATTCATAGAGCGTAAGAAATCAAATGGTGTAGGGAATACTTCTGTCACCAATAACAATGTGATGGGCTACCTTTTTCGGGACATGCATTCATTTGGGTACTACACCCTCTATGCTAACATGGCACAAGAGAATGAGAATCTAATGCACCTCTTCATATCACATTGATATAAAACACCATACATCCCTCCACCAGCATCAATTCAACTATGAAGCAAATAGTCCAAAATTAAACCACAATCTAATCTTAAGAATCTATGCAATAATCTACGCTTATTCTTAAATTATTAATTTAAAATAAATTACAGAATGGAAATAATAATAGCAAACGTATTAAAAGAAAGATAGAACAAATAATTTAAATTTCTGCTTAATCAGATAAGAGATTTTATGAATTAGGTACAGTTTAGATAGAGTATTTGAAAAGTTCTTATTTTTTAGATTATAAAGTTCATACCTTCTGTAGCTGTAGGTTTATTTGAAGTCCATCTTGGCGGTCCATGATTCGTCACACAACTCCAATCGAAGTCCATTTAGTATCAATATTGTTTTTGGGAAGACCAGTCCATTGTTTGGTGCTTTTCGGGACTTATCTCTGGAGTTTACCTCAGCTGGTGCAAATATGGGAAAATAATTTATTGCGTGACCCTTATATTTTTGAGATCTGCAATACATGTAAATATGCTTAAATTACATAATCAACAAGAGCAATATAAAAAACAAAACTCCACTTAGCCCAAGTTTTCCTTTCTTCCCTTTTATATCGTTTGAATTCCTTACCATCAAATTCCAGGATCGAACTTGCCTGGCAATGATGATTTTCTCTGTGAACTGTGTGTTCATTCACATCATTTATTGGGCAATTCACTTTTTGAGTGGGAACAGATTTTATTACTAGGAACTGCTTTTTTAATTGATCTCTTATCTGTCTGATTGGTCGAATGCCCTCAAGGGCCTGTTTGCTATTATATCATTTCATTTAATAATAAAAAAATCATTTCCATTCTAAGATTTAAAATAATTTCTAAATAGAAAACAAAATTAAAAATAATTTGTAAAATATAAAATTAACAGCTTTTATTTTCTTTTACATTTCTTTAAAATAAACTTTTATCTTTAGATTTTAACTTTAACTTACTTTTAAGCAATTATTTAATAGTTTTCCATCTGTGCAATTATATATCTTGGTTTAAATAAAGTTTTTATTAATATTTTTACAATTCTACTCTAGTGATTTTACTTATCATTCTTTTTATTTTTTTATTGACAATAATGTAACGCATATTTGTATACTAACAATACTAACAACTGAATGTAATTGAAGAATTTAATAAATCATAATATTTTTCCAAGACAATCAACATTTAATGTTAAATAATGGAAATAATCCAATATATAATTACTTATTATACACTTTTAAAAAAAAGAAGATCCCAACAACAGTATGTACAAATACATATAAATATTGGATGGACAAATAATAAGTCTGGAAAAATTAATACATAATTAAAAATAAAAGATGATATAAAACATAAAAAAGAGATAATATATAAAATTATTGTGAAAATTTATAATATTTTTGTAAATAACTTCACTAACTTCTTTTCAAAAACTTTATTTCCATATATTAACTATATGAACATATATATAAATCACATATTATACACTTCCAATGTTTCAACTCTTTTTTTTTCCCAAATAATAATAATGTGATTATATATATATGTTCATAGAGTTAACATGTGAAAATAAAGTTTTTGAAAAGAAGTTTGTGAAGTTATTTATAATACATATATTTTTGCTATGAACATACATGGAACAGATGGAAGAGTCAAAGAACATAATTAAATCGATAGGAGACAATAAATCTGCTTTATACATTCAATGGTTAACACACAAACATAAAATATACTATAAAAAATATAAACCTTTAAATTACATTAAAGATCCAAAAAGATAAATATATAAAACAAATTATATTAAACATAGCACAGATAATTGTATGAATATTTTTAAAACTTCAATAAATTTAGTTAATAACTGGTCAATTAAAAATGAATGGATAATTATGTAAGTATATATAAAGTTGTATAAATTATGTTTTTATTTATTCTGAATAGCATTATGCTATTTAGTTAATTCATTTCAATCTTTACTGAATTCTAATCATTTGGATTGCTGTATCATAATTTTATTTTGTTTTACTATTTTTATTTTATTTGTTATTATTTTTACTTGTATTATAAAATAGTAGATATTGCTTTATATGCAATAATAGGTTAATAATTAAAATAGATGTTGCAACAGCTGCTTTCCCGGGTTAGCGGGTTCGCTTCCCGGCTGATGCTATGACCCATGAGAAGAAAAAAAAATATGATAAAATCAAACATTGAAAACGGCTTTTAATGTATATATATATGTTTAAAATGCTATTATATATGATATTTTAATCAATTTTTATAAATTAATAAATGTCAATATGAAATTTGCATAAAGCAATATATATGTAATTAAATGAAAATTCATGTTTAAATTTTTTTTTTTTGATCTATCACCTGTTTATTTATATATACGTATAGCATTTCAATATTAAATTTAAAATTTAGATCATGCATAAAATAATAAATAAATCACTTTATTGCTCAAGAGAAGAAGTTTGAACACTAGAGATGTTAGAAACAGAATCGATCCAAGGACCTCATGCACCAAATCATGTATATAATATATTTTAAAATGTAAATTATGCTGTAGTATCAATCAATTGTTGCTATTATGCCAATAAAAATGTATCCCCTCCCCCAATAATTGATGATTCTTGAGTTTTTTATGTTCTCAATTAATAAGGAAAACCTCTTTTCTTTGTACATAAATTTTTTGAATTAGAGTATGAAGATTAGAATGAAATCAAGCTTTCTTCAATTTAAAATGTCACATGACAAAGTCAAAAAGATAGATAGATTTTTAAAGATAGTTACAGAAGATTGAATTTTGAAAAATATAATTAGATATAAAACATAAATGTTATTTTTTAAACTTTTATTTAACTCATATTTAAACAGTTATTAAATAAATATTGTTTATAAAAGAACGATTAACTAATTTGAATTTTACAGCAACCCAATTAAAACTAGGTTGAGTAGGATAGGGAAGAATTAGTATTTTCTTGTATATATTGTGTATAATGTACTTTTATTCACAAGTATATAATATGTCTTTTGTATCTCTGGTTGTTGCTTCTTTTTTTTTTAAATTTAATTATTTCTTAATTTTATTCCAAAAACAGTGATGAGCAACTGCTTTTAACAAGTTAAAAAATAGGGTATTTCATCCAGTGATATATATAACTACTATATAATTGTAAGAAAAAATAAATTAATCCACTGAATTATATTAGCAGTCTTTTTTAAATATAATTTAATTTTCTCACTTATGACATATCATATGGTCTCCACCTGATTTTTCTCACAATTTATGCTTGAATGGGAAGGGATCATCTTAAAAGATAGACTTTTTCCCTTTATAAATACCCCTCCCCCCCAGAATTTGATAATTTAGCTAGGTTTAATCTCACACTCAGAAGCAATTTATTAACAAAAAAAAAAATTAAAATTAATGCATAAAAATAATTATAAATGTATGCACTATAATGACTGAATTAATATCTAATTTTCCAAAAGGAAAAAAACCTCAATATGTAACCCATACACACACACAACATATAATTCCGTAGTATTTCTCTTCTTTTTACATCTAAATATGAGAGCTAGTTAAAAATATAAAATATTTAATATAAGGAGGAAAATAAAAATTATATTTACATAAGAACACAAATGAAGGATAAGATAAAAGGGTTTAGAGAATATGATAGGATTGTTGGAAAATAGTAATAATTGATGAAAAAAGAGATATTTTAATAATAATTTAATTATTATAGATTTATGGCTTTTGATTGTCTCCAAATCTGTACTATTAAATAAATATCAAAATGCAAAAGGATTATGATTTCGACAGAAAATTTATATATTAATAATATATATTAATTTTTTAAATTAAAATTTTAAACATGTGAATTATTTTATTACAATATATTTCCCTCTTTATGTATAAAAAAATATGTGTTTCATTTCATTGAACAGATTGTATTTCTCTAACTACAAAATTATCAAAGACATTTATCATTTTTGTTTAAAGATAAAAGGATTTTTTTTTTGTAAGACATTCTCTTAAAGTAAAACATTTAATAATCTTTACCTTTTGTCCTTCCAAACTATTGAATTTCAGTTACTGGGTAAAAAATAATATGTATAATTACAGC
The DNA here is from genome assembly GCA_028023455.1 of Epiperipatus broadwayi. Lineage (NCBI taxonomy): Eukaryota > Metazoa > Onychophora > Udeonychophora > Euonychophora > Peripatidae > Epiperipatus > Epiperipatus broadwayi. The sequence continues at coordinate 592,774 of JAQFVV010000077.1, forward strand.
AGATATCATATTCTTATTTTCTATACAGCTAGAGTACAACATCAATAAATTCTAAAGAATAAATAGTATATTTACAGTTTAGATGCAAAATTAAGAGTTGTCACAGAAGAACAAAATATGGAGTGTTCTGTCTTTTGAAATCATAATATAAGTTACAATCAGGAGTTTCTCTCTTATCAATTGAATGCAACTACTAAATTTAAAATTAAAAGAAAAACATAGGACAAATAAAAATTACTAAGTTTGTTTAAATGAAATAAATTTCTGAATGTAAGAGTAATTGCATCCAAATTATTATTATTATTTTAATTTTACCAAGATAAGATGAAAACTGTTCATAAATTAAATTTCTCAAAAAGAAAAAATTTATTGGTTTAAAATATTAGAGAATTATTTAGCTGACTATGTAGCATTTAATAAAAATGAGTTTATAAAATGTAATATTTTGAAAATTATTGTCAAATCTTTATTATTAGTTATTACAAAATTAAATAAAAATATTCTTGATTATATTAAATGGGTGGTTGTGACTTTTTTTTTTTATATTTTAGAAGGATTTGTTAGAATTATTTTTGCCATAGGCATTTTTAATTTGTTGATTTCAGCGAATATCGGATAGAAATTTTCACTTGCATGCTTCTTGGGGGTTGTTGATGGTGCTGCAATGTCGCCCAGTAGGCGTAAGTCACAACTACCATTAAATGATATATTTTCTAAGTATATATTCAATTTTTAAGATAAGATTGATAATAGAAAAATTATAGAAGAAGAAAAACCCATTAATTTTGTTTCTTTAATTCATAACATGTTTTTATGGTTTTCATATAAAATTTTTGTTTTTTATGTAAAGTTATATCTGTATGTGATATCAGAAAATAAAAGTAAATATCACAACTTATTGTGTTAATGTTCCAATTAAATATTCATTTATTATTTCTAATAAATTTTGATGCTGTTTGCACAATATTTATCCAAAAAACAATTGTGATAAACAAATATTATTATTTACATAATAAGTACTGAAACTTATAAAGAAACCTTCTTTAGAAAACATGGTTTTTAAATAATTTAAGCAAAAATAATATAATTGTAATCCAATAATATTCTTATTACCATATAATACTAAATTATCCAAGCACTTTACTACTGTTACACAATACTTTATTTACCACCCTTTCTTACAGTTTACAGTTTCAATTGCCTTAGCAATCTTCTTCAGAACTTTATTTCCCTAACCTCAACTGCTGGGGCAATCGAAACTGTAAATTGTAAGAAAGGGTGGTAAATAAAGCATTGTGTAACAGTAGTAAAGTGCTTGGACAATTTAGTATTATATAGTATACATTTAGCAATGCAATAAGAAAGAGTAGTTAATATTCTTATTAGTTACAAACATTACAATCAAGTCTGTTTGATACATTTTGTTTATAATTTTTGAGTAAATTTTAATATATTTTCCTTGCCCTATTTCTTCGTTCTGCGGCTCACAGTACCGCTATGAATATGAGGCAAAAGGCCTCGAAAGCGTTTAGCGTGTAATAATTTCTGTGTATCTTGATAGCTTCACATTCAAGTGTGTCATTCGCTTTGTTAATTTTGTATATTTTCAAGTAAATAGGATCCATTAAATATAATTTGAATTCTTTTTATTAATGTATAAATGTTTTAATTTTATAAATGTAGGGATCATAAGAATTTAATTATTATACTTGGTTTATCAAATGAAAATTATATTTCTAATTCAAAAATTAAGAAATAAACAGACATGAAGATTCATTTTTCAAAAGTGTGTTTATTAATAATGATGGATCTGATGCAAATGGTACTCAAGAAAATGATTATTTGAAAATAAATCCTCTCTATTATAAAAATTATAGAATTTAATAAACCACTGATAAAAAAAAATTCTATTAAGAACTTTCAAAACATCATTAAAGAAAAAAACTCCATATTTAAAAACTTTTTTTTAAAATGTGTTTTAAATGTCTTCTTGGGGTTTTTTTTTTTTTGTATAATAAATTTAATGCTTAGTTTTATTTAAAATTATGTAATTTGTTTATAGAATAATAGTTTTTATTTTAATATATCCAAAATAAATATATATTTTTTTAAATTGAAGGATTAAAATCTATCTATTATAACGGTCGGGAAGGATCTGAAGTTTACTAGTCTTACTGTATCTAGCACACAGGGCACCACTAGGTTACTTGACCCTAAAAAATTTATAGAGTAGACAAATACGCGCTGTTAAAGATCCTATTTTTACATAGATATTTTACCACGGCTATCAGCCCTAGCCACTAGCTCAAAGAGATGCAGAAACTTAATGTATTTATTAAAATATATTTTTAATAAAAAAAAACTAAATTAGATCACTGTCAGTACTAATAACACAAGAAATTTTATTTACATATATATAAATAATAACACACAAACTTAAATATATATATATATAATTATTATATAAAAAAAATTATGTTTTATTTTGTTTCATTATTATTAATTTATTTGTGTTTAACTTTAATTTTTAATCTTAGAATGTTGAGCATAGGTATGCCACCCAGATGACGCATTTAAAAGATCTTCAACATTTGATTCCAGGCCAAAGGTCCGTAGCCACGCCAACGCTCACTTCCAGATATATATCCGCAACCCATGCAATGTGAACATGTTAGCATCAAATCATGCTGACAGGAATGTGCATCTGAAAAGCATGATATTATTTGAGGAAACATGTCCTTCGCCAGTACAGGAATGAATGTCTGTCTGGTGAAGATATCATGCACATAATATAATAAAGATAATAATGCTACATATGGATGGGAGCGCGGTTATCTTACCAGCTTATCGTCCCAATCCATAGAGCTGGAGTAGGTCAATGGTGCAGGAAATACGTTTGTGTCCATTGCAACGATATGACTGCCTCTTTGGGGTCATGCATTCAGTTGGGTTCGTCACACTTATGTGCTAACACACTTCACATTACATTGATATAAACGTCCATATATCTCTCCACCAACATTGACCCAACTACGAAACAAATAATCTGAAATCAAAACCCCTTTAAAAACTAACATACATTTAAATGAGGCCAAATGGCTACCTACACTCAACTTACATTAAATTTAATAATTTAATAAAAAAAATCTTTATTTTAAGGTTTTAAATCATTTTACGATGACACATTATATTTAACTTATTTTTACTACAAATACAATTTGACCTATTTTTTTCTTTCCTTTAAATTCAATAATGCACAAATAACGATACGTGTTTTTATCTTCAAATTTAAGTTTGCAATCGCAAACCCCTACCCTATTACAAACAGATATTAATTAAGCATGAATAAAAAAAAAAAAAGATAAATGTTTTAAGAGATTACGTTTAAAACTTTAGCTATAACTTTTTAACATTGCCAGATTTAAAAAAAATAAGAAATAAAGTTCAGGTTTGCTCCAGAGAGAAAGTCTATAGTTCATTTTAAAGACAAATAGAGTTTGAAGTTTTAAGTTTAAGAGAGTTTATATTTAATTTTTATCGTGTATAAATTTATACCTTCCTTTTTCTGTAATCGTTCCTTCGTGACAAAGATCTAATTTATGCAAGGGCCTTGTTCTTGCGGACAATGACTATTTATGAAGCTTGACGAGTATTTCTGCATATGGCACCAGTAGTTCGATCCTGGTATCCGTGAAGATGAAAGCTGTCTTCAGCTGGCCGAACCGAAGGAAGCACTATAAAACTGATTACATTCTTGGTGACAGTGATAATAGCTTATTAAATTTTTATTTTTTTACTTTCAGCAAAAATGAATGAATTTAAAACTTTAATTTCCTAATTCTCTAATTAATTCTTTCTTTTGGATTTTTTTTTTTTATAGTCCTCCGGCACTTTATCTCTGGAATGCATGGATCCATCAAACATATTCCATATCTCTATTTCATTGGTTCATTGAGTTTGTGACCAAGTAGATTTTGGGTTTGCTACCTGGATTTTTCCACTGAGGTCTGTGTCTATATCTTTGGGCGGGAAAAGCAAGTCTTTTATTTCTATTCATCTTTCTAATGATCATTTTGCCCTAAGGATCTGTTTGTAATTTTTATTTTTAAGATTAAAATTATCTTAGTTATTTTCAAAATCAAAAGGTTTTTTAATTATATTTTATTTAAAGATTAGAATCTTTGTTTCAATTCTATAATTTTTTAATGCTTATTTTATTTCGATATTTAAATCAAACATTAATAATTCGTTACATGTGCATTTTGAAAGTTTGTGCTTTTAATTCAGTATTAGATATTTACAAAAAAGTTAAGTATTAAAATACACTATATTTTCCTTATATTTTCAGCTTCGGTAATGAAATTATTTCACATAATGATGAATTATTAATGATTAATATTACGGTTTATAAACATAGCGCTGTATAAAATAAATATTTCACATAATAATGTAATATGCTCCAACTAATTTAATAGTATATTGTTTCAGTCTTGTCTTTTTTTATATATAAATTTATCTTATCTGTTATATTTTTCTTTACTGCAATCAAAATATAACTTTCAAATTTAGAAGCTGTACTTTATGTGTGACCAATATTTCATTGCAACTCAATGATATCTTAAAACCTAATGCTATGCCCAGATCTAATTTTCATAAAGTCCTCAGAGGATCAATTTTCATTATATTTTTTTAACTGTAACTCAAAAATTTTTTTTTTATTGTCAATTTCATAAATATGCATTTAAAAAATGCTACCTTCAATATAAATATTCTTTCAACAAACAGATAAAAAGTTCCTTTATTTTATTTAAATGAATATACTTTTATATATTCAAAAAGAATATAGATATTATAACTATACATTATGAATATCATCTGAAAGAAGTTTAATCCATTATACATGTAATTAAATAAATCATTTAATATAATATACCTTTATATAACAGCAACAATATACGTATAATAATCATATACATAAAAGCACTTTTTGACAAATATTAATTTTTACCCTTTTCAATGTGTATATTGTAGCAACTTTTAAAATATTGATACTTTTTTTAAAATTCATATTTATAGATAAGTAGTCTGCATCAATAATACAGTATAATATATAAATTATGCAATCAAAATTAATATACTTCACTTACTTGAAAGCAAAAGATAATAAATATGGACTTATAAGTGTAGTGCTTAGCAAATCTGTCAAGCCATAGCACAAAACAGACTTAGAATCTGGATGAATTCAAAAAATCCTTCAGATATCTGATAATTTCTAACAAATCTAGTTTTTCAGGTAGTTAACTAATTCATATCCAACTCAGTTATACTACTAATTATATTAAAGTGAAATCTAAATCTATTTGTAATTGGAGGATCCCAGGTTAATCTACGTTTATTGGATGAGTATCAATGCACTGATTAATAAACATGAAATGATAAAATTAAAAAGATAAAAGCATTTTTGTTAATTATTGCAAATAATGAAGGCAGAACTATGTTTAATGAAATGTATTTTTAATACACATTTTATACATATGTATGCTTAATTCTCAAATAGAATTTTAAAAGGTTTTACTATCTAAGCAAATACAAATAAAGATGCTAATAAATTCAAATTACATTGTAAAACTTTCAGGATCTTTTCATAATGGAATTTCCTCATACCAAATATTCAATAAAAGAATCAATGCCATATTTTCAAATCTATCAAAACTTATTAATTCTGATAGATACAAAATATACTCATCCACCTTTAATCAAATAAATAAATACAACAATATATATATATTTAATTTAACAATCAAATGACAACATTAACACCAATTGGTATCTACAAAATATTAGCTTAGTCCTCCTTCCTCAATTGGATAGTGTTAATCCTTAGTCAACATCAATATTCTATTAATATTATTAAAAACGCAAGTGTATGTTAAGATAATATTAGCAATTTTTCTTGAGATCCATAATGCATACTTCCATAAATATTTTAAAATCTTAAATTTCCAAGAACATATGTTAATTCTATCATGAAATTCATAGATCTTTTCATAAGATCTCAATATCAATGTTCTTATTTATGCAATTGATTTTAGAATACATTCCTTACTAAGAGATTTTTTGTGATTATTTACAAGACTGTTAATGACTGTATTATGGCTGAATGCAAAATTCTCAAACTTAAAGATGATAAAGCAATATTGCCATCTGAATATTCAAACTCCATTATTATAAACAAAAAAACCATTCACATCTAGACAATTATTCTACAGACGTTTGCCATTGACAAGCTAAAAAAAATATTAATAATGGTGATAAAACTATTAAGGTCAACACAAACTTGAGTATAGTAGCATAAATATTGATGTCATGTTACATATTACTTAACAAGTGTTAAATAAGACCTACTACCTGCTTATTGTTTTCCCATAAAGAAATATGTAACCTATAATTGCTTTTATAGACTTGATTATATCTACACACAATCAAGTATCCTATGCATCATAGTATTCAAATAGCTATTTTTTCAGCTTATTCTAATAAAGGATTAATTTTGATAAATCAATATATATATATCTTTGAAGGCTTATAATAACCATCCCTATATTGATGATAATTTTATTAAACCCACTCATTTCAAAGAACAGAACATTAATGATATAACTGAAATAATTTAGAATCTGTCAAAGTTTATTATTTGAAACTTATATGCATCAATAACCAAAATGTCAAAGATTAGAAAATATTCTATAGCAATCTATCTGATGACGATTTACAACTTGAAGCCTCCCACTCAATACCTATATCAATTATATCCAATAAATATATTTTAGAAGTAATATTTATAATTTCCTTTGTTTTACTTTAACTTATATGCATTGATTATATTAGAAGTCTTAATTTATAGTTCAAAACAATAGAATCTTACTAGCTTTTGCAATTAAGATCTTATTTTTATTTTAGGCTTCCCCAAAACAAGTATAAATCCTAATACAATAAAGTATTTATCAACATAATCAATTTTTTTTTTTGCACATGTATTTAATTACAATACAATAATAAAAAAAAAAGGGGGCAAATAATTACTTAGAAGATCATCAAAAATTATGAATAGTCAACTGGCAGATTGAGCACAACACTTTCAGTCAAATAATCAAAGTGAGATATTTTTTTAACTTTACCCAGCTAATAAGAATCAATCCAAGAAACTTTAGTTTTCCAACCACACAGAATAACAAATAAAATGATACTGATGCATTTTCATTATCATATTTATATTTAAAAACATTATATGGACTAATAATGAACTTTAACTGATCTTCTGAAGCTGAGCTATATCATTATACTTATGACAAATTGAATTAATAATATGTTATAATACTATAAATTACTAGTTGTATATATACAACTATTAATTTACTGTCTTGCATTGGTGGTCGAGAGGTCAGCGTGACTGCCTTGCACTTGCAGGCAGTTGCCCGGGTTGCGGGTTCGCGTCCCGGCCGATGCTATGACACTTTTAAAAAAAAAAAAACTATTAATTTACATCCAATTACTGATTTAGATAATCAAATAGTTTTTTATGCCCTTACTTATTTTTATGTAAAACTAAGTAGCTAAAAAAAAATTACCACATACCATATTCTTTCTGTTAAAATAATCATTTTGGATATTTTCTGGATGTCTGTTCATTTATCATCCATCACAACTATTGCTTAAAATTTATAAATCCTAGAGCTGTTCAATAAATGTATAATTTCTCATGCAGTCAAAATGCTACCCCCTCCCCATTCACACTTTAAGAAAATGGGAAAATTGAGTTAATATATTTTTCTTGGAAAACTGTCATTGAAAAGTTGAAAAAAAATTAACTATTGTTCTTCCCAAAGAAAGTTATAACATGATGTGTCAAATGAGCAGAACAGATGTTTAAAATATATAATATTAAATGGGAAAATTCACCAGAATTTAACCTCTTATGGGATAATAAATTTTCTAATTGAATTTTTGAAATATTTTAAAAGATCTTTGAGAAAAATATAACTCCCCCTTGATGTTTCTATAAAATTTTCAAAATATTTTCTGACTATTTAAAAATATTATGATTACTATTGAAAAATGTTGAGGTTAAACTATAAATAAAAAGATTATTGTGGAAATGTGATTTTTAATAATATTTATAAAGAAAATTATATTAAGATGAGCAATTGATTATTGTCTTGTGCTTTAGGACAATAGTAGAATAATGGGTTCAAAGCTAACAATTTACAGATTAATTCCTATATGAAAAAAAAAAATCCAATTAAATAGAAAATTTTTATTCAGTCTGATTTCTTGGGTGTTTGAATATGATCTCCCATATAAAGACCAAACAACGGATATGAAATCAGAGTTTTCATTGAAATGACATAAAATACTAGGAGACATTCAATTCCTATGGAGAATATACAGTAATATTAATATCATCTATATTCTTTATTACTTTTTACAATGCTTTTTTTACAACCTACTATTGATGGTTTTGATTGCTCCAGCAAACTTCTTCAGAACTTCTACTTACATTTCCAAATATAAGCATTGTAAAAAGTAATAAAGAATATAGATGATATTAAAATTATATGGATTTAGCAAAGTAATAAGAAAGTTAAAGTTATAATACTTCCATAATGAAAATACACTTGAAACCAAGATTCTGGAGATTCTAATTATCAAGATTTTCATTAGATTTTGCATTTATATGGTTAAATTACCATAGAATGTGGTTTGCATTGTTTAACAAAGTGGTCTTCATGTAATAAACCATTCAATTATATTTACTTATGGACACTATGAATACATAAATGTGAAAAAGAACTATGATAAAGCATTGCTAGGAAAAAAAAAATTAAGAGAATAAAAAGTTAAAATATTTGAGCAGCTACTAACATTTAATAAAATAAGATTAAAATTGTAACCAATAACTTAAGTGTTTTCCTGAAGGTTTGTAATGTGATGATGGTGTTCTAGTTGTATTTTTATATTGGACTATTTCCATCATCTAATATGCATATTGAATGTCTTTAAAAAAATTTAACTTTATTTAATAAATATTCCAAATACATTCAACTGTTTGTAATAGCACATCAAACAGGTTAGTATATACACAATGGTTTGAGAGGTACTATTCTCCCTCTTCTTCAGGTGTTGCTGGCCTGACCAGTGACAGTACTAGCATGGGATTCAAACCTGTGTCCTTAGATTCTTGAGTATTGAATTTTATGGTATTGCTCTAACCAAAAGCCATCCTGCCAAAGGTAACAGTCAGTAGAAATTTCATATACTTATCTATGAGATTCCTTCTGAGCATTACCTTAAAATTCAATACTCAAGAATCTAAGGGTCCAAGTCAGGCCAGCAACACCTGAAGAAGAGGGAGAATAATACCTCTCGCAACTTTGTGCATATACTAACCTGTTTGATGTGCTATTACTACCTGTTGAATGTATTTGGAATATTTAAATAAAAGTTAAAGTATTCTAAAGACATTCAATACTCATATTAGATGATGCAAATAATCCAAGATAAAAATACACCTAGAATACCATCATCACAAACCTTCAGGAAAACAATAACTATTTGTATTTATATATAGTTAATTATAAATAATCAAAAATGTTTTATTTTAAAATTGTTACTGCATCACAAGTTTTTTAAATGGTATAATATATATATATGTTAATAAATAAGAGAAAAATTTAAAGATAAAATTAAACTAGTATACTATACATGTACTATACTATAGGTATGTATAGTACTCTGTTTATTATGTCACAATTAAAATTTCTATTTGTCTAATGAAAATTAGATGTGCTTTAAATAGATTTATTATTAGTGACTTTTATAGATTTCCATTACAATTAACAGCCCAATAAGGTTTCCATATATAAATCTTATATGAAATAATATTCATTCATATAATCATCAGACACTCATACAGAAATTGAATAATAATAACATTTTCACATTTTAAACCAATAAAAAAACAAACATTTTTTTTCAAGTTACAAATCTTGTAAGTCTTGCAAAATAAAAGGAACACCTACTATATTAGCAGTATATTTTTGATACTTTTGTAGCCAAAAAATAAAAATACATAACAATGTAATTTGTTTAATAGAATGTTAAAAAGATGGTAAGGAGCATTTAATGGAAGTTTATAACATTTTTGTAGCTAACTTTAAAAAAAAAAAGGAATTGGAATTCAACTAATTTTTAAAACAGGTAAGTTATTGGTACTCATTAATTGGAACATCTGTGATGAAACTCCTGAAACTGTTAGAAAATGTTTGAAAAATCAATGTTTCAAGAGCAATGACAGTATTTACTAAAGTTAGAAGGATGAAATCTGCAAGGTAGAATGACCCATGGTAAGAAATCAATAATTATTTTGGAAGATTTAGTCAAAACACACACACACACACACACACAAGATCACAATGAAAAAAATTATTGTAGAGGCAACAATATATCTGAACGTTCTAATATTTACCAAAACATTTATAAGAGAGCTGTTGAAAATTACTATTTTCTGATATGAATGTTAAAAAGTAGAAACTATAGGATCATAAGAATATGATTTGGATAATGAATGACTAAATGCATGCCATATGTCTGATAATCAAAATAAAATAAAAAAGCCTATCGATCAAATTGCTTTTCTGCCAAATAAAATACTAAAATATTCACTTAGTCCAATCAATTTTTCTGTACAGACACATTTTAGTTGCAAAATATTAAAACAGTTTACTGTAATGCAAATATTGTCTCCAAACAATGTTAGGCATTTCTTATAAATGTCTACAATTATCTAAATTTAAATGTTATAAAGTTTTTATAAGATGTTTTTAAGTAAGTGGGGTGTCATTATTGTCCCACTGATCGAAATTTCTAAACAAAAACCAAACCTTGAGGTCTCGCTATAAGAATTACCAAATTATTCATTATACTGCTCAAATATTACATATTTCCTTCCTAGTTGAATATGAGCAGTTTTAAAGAGGAATGGTAGGCATATATTACTTTTAATAAATATCACAGATGTACCTTTATTTTGTCTAGTCCTATATATTTTTGAGGTAATTAATCTTTTAATTTTATATATGAGGGAACAATGTCATTCATAAGTTTTTACAGTTTTGACTACAGCAGAATTATAACATCAAATGATTATTACCATAATTTACTTCTTTATAATAAAACTAACATATTAACTTTTAAAAAAAGAAAAAAAAAACAACTAATTGTTTATTCTTTTATTACTAAATAATATATATATTGAATAAATGACAATCTGAGTTATAAAACATAACAAGTGATGTCAAACCCTTACCAGTGATTATCAAACATCATTGTTGATCATAGCATCCTAATGACATAGTTATGTAAAGTTCCCTTTTCATAAAGAATTTGACATACACATACATCTACCAATTTAATAAAAAGCACAGTTAAATAATAAAGCCCACAAAAATCCATCTATTTTTTTATTCTGATTAAACCTGTGATATGATTTAAAACTTGATTTTTGTAAAAACTAACATGAACATTCTTCATTTACAAATCAACAGACATAAGCTTAACCATATATATAAAAAGAATATTTGTATCACAGACAAATAAAAGTTAATAAAAATTTTAATAGCTATTTCACATATGCACACAAATTATCATAATAAAAGACAAACAACAAAATCAACTCAAAAAATGTTTATATAAGATAATTAAAACAGCCATCTACCCAAATTATTTGGAAACAAATATAAAAAGTTCAACAAATATTTCTTTCTTGAAATTTAAGAGACATGTTTGTATTATTGCCTCTAGTAACATAACAAACACTTTTCATCTAATTAATTTTTTTTTATATGTAATTTGATATTAAATCAGTTAATAGTATTTCATGCCACTTTTCATTTAAATTTGAAAAACAAATTTAAAAAATCAATACAAGTAGTGTTATATGTATATATACAACATAAACCAAATAAGTCTGCTTTTTCCCAATATGACTAATGTTTTTTCAAGAGCAAATGAAAAATATTATTTTTTTATTAAGTTATACTTATATATTAATTCTAAATTATTTAATTATTTGTAGAGTTTTAGGAATTAATACTTTTTTTTTCAATTAAGATTTTAGTTTTTAAATATAAAATCTACCACAAAACTATTAACTCTTAGAAGCAATTTGGGAAATTATTCAAAGATTAATCTAAAAAATACACTTTGAAATAGTTTTTCAAATTTAAAATAAAATCTTATTGTGCTTTGAAGGCATTTCTGCTTCAAATATTCAATCTTGCTTTGTAACCAAGAGATTTAAATAATCAATGATTTGTTCAACTTCATCTTGTGTAATGTTATGAAAAATTAATGATGTTTATGATTTATATTAATGTATAACATTAAGATATCCAATAAGCCATCATTGATGACTTTTCAATATTACACGTGGTATGCATCTGGAGTGCAAACTAAGACTGATCTTTGTCATTATCAATCTTCATAGGTCGGAATGACTGACCCAAATAAAACAATGACTCACTAAGGCATAATTAATCCACCAAGAATTTTTAATGAACACATTAAACTCATTAGAAGATCTATTTTAAAAAACCCAAATGGTCTATTGCTCAGGAATTCATAAGAAGTTTTAGTACAGATCTGGACTGCAATCCATGAAACTATGATTATAAGATCTACTGGTATATTCTCAAAAACTTGGCAAATTTAAAAATTCTGAATCAATGCTGTAAATAGAATATCATCTAAAATTGATATATCATTTCCAAGTTTAACTAAAGCAATTTCATTATAATTTAAATTTTAAAAAGGCAAGTATTAATAAATTATCAATGATTATTAACAAGGCTTATATAAGTAAAAAAAGATGTAAGTTTGGGCTTCAAATGATATTGCTCTTTATTTATTCTATAAAGCAATAAAAAATTTTTTTACAAACCACCTTAGAATTTTTGTTTACATTCCACGATCAGATTTTCAATGAAATGGAAGGCTGAAAAGTTGTGAGTTGAATTAGTTTGAAGCATGTCCATTAAAGTATAAAGATTGCTATCTTAATATAAAGCTGAGCACTGATTGTATATATGTGTTGAGACAGTAATCTGGACCAATTGATGAGTGCTGGTTTAGCACGAAATACATATATTGGTGATTATTTATCTTTTCAACATGTGTGATCAGGTGGGTCAGCAATAAGATGGTTTGGAGAGTTGAGGGTTGTGTGAAAGTCTGAGTTCGAATCCCTTACATATATATCTGTATGTGCAGGTGTAAGCCTGTACAGTGTATTAATTAACTTTTGTTTAATTTTTTTTTAGATTATGAATTTTGCTCTCATAATACACTATTAAATTTAGAAATAATAAAAAGTTATCTTCATTTTTTAAAGACTTTTCATAATTAACTTATATATGGATTTAGGTCATTTTACATCAGATCTCTGAAGAAGCAAATATGGTTCTGACGATCAAATGATATTCTTGGTCATAGTACAGTTCAGTATATGAATTCATTTTTTGGATAATACATTCATGTGTTCTTTCTTTTTAAGTTTGCTTTTATACCAATCACAATATCATATGGCCTTTTTATATGTTTCCATAATCTTAGACTGTTTTTTTTTTTTTAATTATTGACTATTAGCTTAAATAAGCAAAAACCAGAAATTGATATAGAGATGATAAAATTGTAGCTGCTATCTAGTGATTACTTACATTAGATAGCTCCATAGTAGAATGAAAAGAACTATTCTTGCCTGTTTTCAAAATGTGTTATTTTTGGTAATATGTTCCCCATCAGTTTCTAAATGTAATGCCATATTGTTTTAAGCTATGTCATTATGTCCTCAGTCATTCTTTTCATATTTACATATGAATTATATTCCATTTTAAACTACAATATTCTTCACTTAAAAATCAATCCTCTCTCAAAACAATCTCCAAAACATTTTGTAAAACGTAATTAATTTTAAAAAAAAAAATCATTAATGGTGACAGCTTCCTATTAATATCTTTTAAAAAAAATTAATTCCATTACTATAGGCAAAATATTAAAAATAATCATGTATCAATTCAGAAATCATAATTCTTTATCCAATAGCATCAACTAAATTCACTTTATTTTTGTTTATTTGGGTATAGTTAAATTTTAGTTCCTGCAATTTAGTGAGTCATCTGATATGAATTTAACACAATTAAAACTAATAAGAAAATAACTATAATAACTAATCTTTCTTATTGCATTGCCAAATGTATATCATGTAATACTAAATCATCTATGCACTTTACTATTGTTTCACAATGCTTTATTCACTACCCTCTTTTATAGATTCGATTGCCCCAGCAATCTTCTTCAGAACTTTTATATCTCCTAACTTCAAATGCTAAATTTAGCAATTAAAACTGTAAAAGAGAGTTACTGCTAAATTCAAATATTTAGTAGTTGAAGTTAGGAGATATAAAAGTTGTGAAGATTGCTGGGGCAATCAAAACTATAAAAGAGGGTGGTAAATAAAACATTGTGTAACAGTAGTGAAGTGCATGGATGATTTAGTATTATATGATAAAATAAATATACTGGGGCTTTTATTATAATTTAACAGCACTACAAAGATTATTTCTTACTATCTATTATATGCTTTCTTCCTAAGACAAATCTGAATAAGATTTTGATTAAGTGATAATCTTAATCATAAATGACAAATGTTTCCAAAATTGTTATTCCTTTAACATGTCAGTTGCAAAAGAAAAATCATAGTAAACAATTTTTTACTAAATCCCAATTACAAACAATTTTACATCCCTAACTTTCTTCATATTAGTTCAATATTTTATTATCTTACATTTGGGGAAAAACTAACAAATTTAGTAATACACTTTTTAATATCTATAGCTGCATAATGATACATTCAAAAATAAACTGCTACATCAAACTTTTTGGTTTTCACACTGTCAAATTGACATAGTGATTTTTGTAAATATTATATGGCTATATGTAATAAATTTATCTAGAGACAACTAATAAATAAATATAAAAAAGATAAGTATAAGGAATCAATAATACATAATCATGTAAAATAATTATCTAAGTTTCATTATTGACACACAATAATAAAGAAAAATAACAGATGAAATATTTAAATAAAATATAAGATTACAAATTCACAATAATAGAATCCTTATTTTAAAAGATTGTTTCTAAATAACTCATAAGATAGTTAGGATAGCTTCATATTTATAACTAAAGTAGAATTTTAAACATTAAAAAAAACAACAACTTCAATATATGGGATATAATATTTTGATCACATTTAGGAATTATACAAGAATGTTCTCTACCTAAATACAGATGATATTCTATAACCAAGTAATAGCATTTGATCATTATCAGTAAGTTTTCTAATAATTGCCATTTCCTTAATACAATCAAATATATTTAACAATGTGCTGTGATAAGTTTCTAGTACAATAAAAAATTTTTTATACCAATAAAGCTGTAATACTGATTTCTAAATACAAAAAAAAAAGTTTGCTGATAAGGTAGTAAATAAAAAATGATAGTAGAATACTATAATAAAAATCAGTAATACATATTACTCTAAAATAATTAGACTAAATAAAACAAGTTTCAATAAATATAATGATTATTTTTTGTGTATGTCTTTAAATATAGTTTTTTTTAAAAATAAATAAAACATTAAGTAGTATTCTCTATTTGTTTTAGTTTTGAAAAATTCATCAACAATATTAAAATTTTTATTTAATATTCTGGCATATGTCATGAATGTTGAATTGAGAACAAATAAGATTTATTACCATATTTGCAATCTTTCAAAAATTGTTAATGTCTAAATTCCATTTAGGCATCTTATTTCCTTTAGTTTAATATTATCATAAAAAAATTTAGTTTAAAATTAAAATTGTAAACTTAATTTTATTTAAGAGAGGAAGACGCTTCTTCTCTCAAAAATTCCATAAAAAAAATATTAATTTTAATACTTACCAAAATCTGTTGTACAGTATGTTTCTAAAAGTTCTTTTTCTGTACAAGGTCTACAATCTAGAAAAACAAGAAAACAAAATTTTAATACCTACATAGAATAATTAAAATAAGAGATAATTAAATCTTCAAATAAACAATTATTTTAATTTCTACACTTTCATTAATGACTTTTATAGACAAGTCTACACACATCCATCTGCTGTACCATAGTTACTGGGAATTTGAACCCTAGTTACAGTTAGGGTTAGGATTTTTCTTTCAGATATCTTGAATCTAATTAGTCATGAATTATTTTTTAGTAAATAAGTATTTAATTATCTTAACTACAGAATAAAACGAACAGAAACTTTTAAGTTATTATCATATAGCAGTAATGTGTTTCTCCATTGATTTTTCTTTGGAAGATTGCTAGAAAGTCTCATGAGATATTTTTTTAAATGCTGTTTTTATCATTATATGATTTTATACCAAGATGTGAAGTTTCCATAATACTTGCCACAATGAAAAGTAAAATTAAATGAAAGTTCAGCCAAGCAATATTATATATTAATGCTATAATGCTATTCACACACTCTTGTAAAATAAAATTTTTAAGTTTATGTTTGTACTGAAAAACAATTATAAAATTCAATAAATGAATGCATTTTTTTTTAAAAAAAAATAATATATTACAATTTTATTAACAATAAAAATAATTAATTAGGTAAAATATCAAAATTGTTTTATGAATGCTTAGTTGTTCATTAAAGAAATATAATTAATGTTGGTCATCATTCAAAGTTAATTATAAGTTTTACAAAAAGTCATTTACATTTTAATATTTCCTCAAACGTTTTATTGAACTATTCAATTTTTTTTTCTTCTGAATTAATATTACTTACTTACAGTTATATTTTTGCATTTTAATTTTTATTATTAATTAGCTGTCCAATTAATAAAACAGCTGGTGCTTTAATTTTTTTTTAATCGTTTTAGATACCCCCCCCCTTACACTCCTTTTCTTTCTAAACATAAAATCAATTCCCATCAGTTATAGCATAAATCTAAAACTTAAAATTCTAGAATAAATTGTTCTAAGAGGTTGGCAAACTCTCCTTGACTAAGACCAAATGTTATTACTTGGCAGTAATATTCTATTGTCTAGTTATCAATCTGCCTTTTGGGCAGAGAACTCACCATACATACGTAATCTCTTAATAGTGTCTACATCAAAAAATTATAAAGATTCTACTTTAATTCTGATTAATTAAAAAAAAAAAAATCTTTAAATGGATCTTTTTAATTTTTATCAATTTTCTTGTTAGTTTGATTGTTTTTTTAAAAAAAGTATGTATGGGCTAAGATGTATAAAATAATAAAATAATTTATAAAATTGAATGCAGAAAATAAAATGGCCGAAACAATTTTTTCTTGCAGATTTTGCATAACATTTTGCCAATTTTATAAAAATTATTAATGCATTCACTGGTACTATGACTAAGCAATATAATTATCACTGACTTTACAATTACTGCCCTTCCTTTAATATAAATTATTCTATGCATGTTAAATTACTAATAATAGTGTCACTAAAATCTAACTAATCTTAACATAATATGCTGTTTACTGCAAACACAAATCCCCTAATTAACACTAGAAACTGTAATACCTGGAATTCACATACCCTGCCTAAACACCAACATCTCATGTATAGCTTACATGGATGATCTCTCAGTCTTTTTACAATCCAAAAAATATATCCCCAAATTCCTAAAAATTGTCTCAGATTATACAAATAAATATAACATGACCAACATGAAAAAATCCTGTTCCTGGCACATTTACACTTGCAGTAGTATAACAAAACATTTTAAAGGCAAATATAATCCATTCCTTGGTTTCCATTTCTATCTGCGACATCACCAATTATAGAAAATAGACTTTAAAATACACTTTATACTAAGATATCACTTTTTAATAGGTTAATCGTGACAAAAATCACATACTACATTTAAACAATATACCAAAGCATTTTCTAATCAAATAGACTTGCTATGCAGGAAACTTTCATGGGAAAAAAATTAATCTCAATATTTATAAGATGTCTTAAAAATCCATTCAGGCTTGACTCAATTCTCACATTCAGAATCCAAAAAAATGATCAATATAATCTCTAACATAGGCAAAAAAATTCCCTTATCTACAAACAGTCTGTAAAATCATCCCCTCAGACAAACCACCTCCTAATCAAAAATACCTGAAGACACTACTCACTCCACTATTGTCTATAAAAAATCTGATCTTTAAACCACTTCAAAACAAATTAAAGTACTGGGAATCCATTCCCTTTTACACCTTCTACAAAACAATGATAAAACTGTACTCAACATCACCAACAAACAACTTTACCATTAATTCAAATTCTAGTTATTTGAACCAAAATATTTTGATTATTTACTTAAAATTAGCCTTGATTCATTACCTACATAGCACTTTCTAAAATATAAAAGAAACTCCCAAAATGTAGACCATCTATGCACCCTTTGTACAAAGATTCAGAAATATAGGATAGGCTTTTTTTTCATGCCAAGGACTCAATAACATCCTTTCAATAATACACAAACTTTTCAAACATAAAAAAATAAATATCTCGTTCAAGAAAAGTCTTCACTAAATAAGTGTGTTCACTCTGTATCTTATGCTGTTCAAAGTATAAATTCATATATAACAACAATCCAAGAAAGCACCGTAACACTTTCAAAAACAAACTGGATAGTATAGCCAAAGAGAAAAAAATCCAGTAGTAATATTTATCCAAAACTAAAAATAGAAAAATTTAAAGATGATCTGAAATAACATCTGAAAATTGACTTTTAGACTAATGATTGCACTCTCTATTTAATAAATTATAAATATTTAAATTAAATGTTTTATTAAAAAAATTATGTAAATATAATGTCCTGCCATCAAACCAATTATGTATTTTGTATTATCAGAAGACAATAAAAATTGTGATGAAACATGAAATAGTCCTTGAAAACAGATTTCATTTGAATTTTTTGAATCATAAACAAAAAATATTGTTTAGTTATATATATGAATACATTGTTACACAATAATTTTAAATTTGCATTAAACTTTTTATTTTCAGTTATTTTCCTACATCCCAAAGTTTATCTTTAGTGTATTTTTTTTTTTACATAGCTTTGTTAAGAGTAGATGAGTAAGATAGCTTGATTTATCATTATTTCCTATTGTGACTGGACTTTAATTGCCAAAACAATGTGTCATACATGTAGTGATCAGGTATAATTGCATAATTTTAATTAAGAATAACTACATACTCACTCACTATTTACTAGATAAAAAAACTTGATGCAGTAGTTAGCTCATGATATTAAAATGTTCATAACTATAGCTTGAGTCTAGATGAAATTTAAAAAATAAAGAATCTACTAATTGAGAATTTCCAAGTAAACTGCAAGACTTTTTTTTTGTGTGTGAATAGTTGGCAATTCCCAAATCACCTATATCTAATTATTGATTAGTAAATGGTATATACCTATTTTTAGTTAGAAGTAAAACAAAAAGATAAGAAAAAAAAACCCTCACTAATCCTAAGTTGATTAATGTTTTCTCTATCATTAATCAGATGTACAAAAATTCTGGAAAGAACTGCCTTGCAGTGGACTATTTGGGTCTGCTTTCATGAAGAAAAAAAATTCCAACAATTTTTTATTATGTGGAAAAGTTCTGGTTATATTTTGGATTAAAAATCCATAATGTGGGCAGTAAAGTAATCATTACACTTCAAAATTCTAACTACTTCCAATGTTAAGTATAACAAAAATATTTATTTATGCAAAACATTTTCAATAAATAACTAATAAACTTTTAATGCTCTATGGGATTTAATGCAGCAAATTCAAAAGGCTAAAGTTCCTGGAACAATTTTCAACTAAAAAAAAAAAAAAAATCAATTTTATTAATTAATTGGGAACTATTGTGTTTAACTTCTTACTTTGATACTTGAACATCAACACTTGACCCCCTCTCCTAAAGTAGCTCTCATTTTAATGTTTACATTAATTAAAACAGTTAGTATACTATGAAAATATATATTTTAAAAAAAAAAAAATTTTTTTTTTTAAAAGAAAATTGAGTTAAATATATAATTTGGTATGGTTAGAGTTACAGTTCTTATAATTCAAAGAACAATAATTCAAAGAAAAAGTGACATTTTGTTCAAATTTTAGAACACATTATCCTCTTAATCCAAAATAAAGCATATGGTTCAAAATTTCAATCATCTGAGATACTTTCATGATAACCACCCCTAACATCTTCTCAAGTATAAAGCAAAAGATAAGTTTTCTAAGCCAGTGCCAAAATTAAGAAAATCTGATACATTCAAATTATAAAAAAAAAAAAAAGATAAGAATATATACATTTATATTTTAAGTTGAGCTTTTGTAAAAGATAATCAGAAAAAGATTATTAAAACAATATGATTTATTCTTTTTTCTAGCACATGAACTTAAATATACTCTTTATCAAAACTATAATATATATCTAATTTGCATTACTTGATTTATATTTTATCAATTTAAATTTTCAAAAATATGACACATAACAAAGTTATAAATAATGTATACAGTTTAAAGGAAATATTCTGAATACAATTTCTGCTCTATTATATAATAATAATCAATGATAAATAAACACAGGCTGAACACCAAAAGCTGTTTCCAGATATCAAAATTTGTGCTATTCATAATCGTAGGTTCTAAGCTTAATTGTTAATAAAAAAGTGAAGATGACAATGATGAAGGGATCAAAATTAAATATTTTAAAAAAATAAGATTATTCTAGAACAAGTATAAATAATAATCAACTAATTAATTGCTCAAGAGATCATGTGATATTCGAGTATCAAAAGTATTGTGTGATTTGATCTTGGAATTATGTGTTAATAGCTGATGTACTATCACCAAATAATATTAACTACCATTCAATTTTTGCTTAATTCATAATCACTCTTAAACTTTTCTGATTCATTTTTGCTATTACTAGTGATTTCCTTTATCATGCAAAATCATAAATCCAATAAGGTATAGGAAACACATGCACCAAAATTTTCAACTAGTCCAATTTTTTAAGATTTAGTTTAATCTATTCATTGATCAGCATCAGTATATTAAACTATGGCAACTCCATTAAATGTAGCCCTAAAGTATTTTATTGCTGAGTAGTGATTTGAATAGTATATGATAAGATTATATAAATAACTGCTTTTCTTTTTTTGCAATACAATCGTAATATTTTCTTTTCGAAGTATTGACACAAATAATCTCAGTCCAGTATTAGTAGAGTCATCTCTCAGATTAATTTGTTTGACTGCTCGCCAAATAAAATAACTTTTCAGTATCAAAGTGTCAGTCAATGCAATTTAGTGCCAGTCCAATAACCATAAATCCCCCCTCCCATTTTCCCACTCAGGAATCAGTCTGTAAACAATCTTGTTTTATAGCTATCTCCTCTTAAAAGAGGAGGATGTGGATTCAGTAACAATCGTAGAGGTATTGTCAGATTACAACAGTATTTTTTGTTGTTTTCTTACAATCAGAACACTGACACTCATCTGACTACCCAAATTACCCTAGGAATTGCATACCCTTCAATTAATAAAAACTAGATAACCTATTTACCAACCTATGATGAATTGGCTATGGCCTAGCTTAATGGGAAAACCCTAAATCTGCTTGTGATATATCATTCAAATGCTTCAGATAATGGATAATAGATCATTTATGGTTTTAAAATATCAGTTTTGAAGACCCTAACAAAAAATAAAATAGCAAAGCTGCAAGCATATCACAATCTTTCCAATTCAAATCCCCCCCCCCCCAAGTCTCCATATAAATCATTTAGTCTTATGAATTTCATTATTCAACAAATATATAAACTACTTAGGCAAAACAATGTGCCACTAGCCTTAATACTCATTAAACTAAGTTCTTAATTTTATTTTCCACTTTAGATCGTTTTTTAAAAAATATTTTTTCTCTCATATACTTACAAAGATATAAATTCAAAAAATTGCATGCATGCCAATTATGCAAATTAAAATTCATTAGTTACCTCAATAAAAACAAAAAGAATGTTACTAATTGATCAACATACCATTATTAACCTAGACATAAGTTATTTTTGTAAAAATTAAAAGGTGGATGACATATAGATTAAATCCCTGTATGTGAATGCAATACATTCAAATGCATTTACATAGCAAGTTTATTAACTGGAGTTAGTATAATAAAATATGAGGTAAACTGATTTTAAATATTTTAGATTCTAAATGTGTCTGCATCATTTATTTTAATGAGACTGCCCAGGTTTGTAATAATTTCATTTAATTATGATGAAGTTGTAAAATTATCTGTGGAATGTAATCCAGAATAAAAGCATTATTTAGTTAACAAGCATTAAATTTAATTTATTAATGAATAAATTCACTAAACATTTAAATATTAGCATTACAAAAAAATTATAATTAAAAAAAATTATGTTAGACAAAATAACAATTGTGTTATAACTGATAGTACTTTAACTTTTGCATTTAAGAAAATGGATAATTAAGATAATGAAAAAGAAATCTCAAGTTACAATAGCAATAAACATTTAGACACTTTTTAAAAAAAATAAAAAAATCGTTTACATTGGTAGCTAATATGCAGACTTTTTAGGAAAAAATTTTTAATGTTGGATCTTACAAAAAATACTATTCATATGATCATGAAAAGTGATGTCAATTTGATGGTGCATAATAATAAAAATGATAATGTAAAGAGGTCAAAAGTTTTGTTAATAGAGCTAGCAATGGCAAACCATCATTAAAATGTAGTTATTGATCTAGTGTTATATCAATATATGTGAATTGGTTTTAGTGCAAAATATTAAAAATTTTTGACTTCCAATCTGTTAGATTGAATAGTATATAAGAATAAAAGTTAATTGCAAAAAGCATAAGAATATTGGATTTATTTTTGAATCTTTACTGATAAAGGCAAAATTCAGAAACCAATCTGGAAACTTGAATTTTTATAGCCTTATTATCTAGTATTAATTGATTATTCAAGCTTACAATAGATGGTTATGGGATATGTTAAAGATAACTATTCTTTGGAAGCATATATTGTAAGCTGAAAAAGTCATGTTCTCTTTTTAGTCCACCAACGTTGATCATTATCATTTATCATAGACTTCTTCCTTGGGAAACGAACTTAAAATATGCATATATTGAAACATAAAAAGACAAACCAAGAACCATAAGACTAGATTTAATCGGATTTTTTTTCTTAATTATAACTTTTAGATTATCAAAATTTCATAGAAAAAAATGCTAGAAAAAAAATAGCAATCAGACCCTGGTGCAAATATTAAAATGGGTGCTTCTATATTTTTTTTTAAAAAATGATTTGTGAATATAATGAATGTCACTTGGTATAAGGCTACCACTTATACTATCTATATGACATCAACTTTAGTACTGAAGTTATGCTTATAATTTTCAGGTTAACTTTTTGCCTAAAGGTAAATAATGATCTAAATAATAGGATTCTATGACTTAAAAATATAACTAATGATTGTTATGAAGCTGATCTATTTAATAATTATTGCACTATACATTAAACACATTTAATTAACTTTATAAGATTTCCTAAGTTTATTAACCTATTGTCTCACCTCTTCAATCTCATTATTGCATATTATCTAATTTACAAAATTGTCTTAAGATCTATATTAGAACATACTTATATTATGCCATTATAACAATATTTATCAATGTATTTGAGTTTAAATAAATATTATAAAAACTACAATACAAACAAATACTATTAATATTTTGGTTTGCCAATGTAAGGTTTGCAACTTTCAAACAGTTATTACAAATCAGTGAAAATCATTTTAAGGGAAGAAAAGTATTACTATTTCAAATACCAAGAATTTGTGTCTAAGAAAAAATTCTCAATATTTTTTTTTAGATATTCATTCCAAATAAAAAAATATATGTTCAACTTTTTAACCAATTCTCTACTATCAAAAATTTTCAGCAGGATTATGAAGTCTTTGTTCTACTACAAGATTTATCAAATCATCATCATCATCATCAACCATTATCAATCCACTGCAGGATGAAGGTCTCTCCAAGTTTAATCCATCTTTTCCGATCTTTAGCTTCTCTTCTCCACATCACCCCTGCACACTTTTTTATTTCATCCATCCATCTCACATGTGGTCTCTTTCTGGGTCTTTTACAATCTCTTGGAATCTGGTTTAAAATTTCAATTGTCCATCTATTATCATCTCTTCTAACAATATGTCCAGCCCAACTCCACTTCAATCTTTTAATTTTTTCAATGAGGTCAGTAACACCTGTTTGTTCTCTTACCCATACATTGCGTTTTCAATCTCTTCTTGTTACTCCCAACATGCATCTCTCCATACTTCTTTGAGTGGTCTGAAGTCTCTGTATTGCTCTTCTATTAAGTGTCCAAATCTCAGATCCATAAGTAAGAACTGGTAAAACACATTTGTTAAAAACCTTCCTTTTCAAACACATAGGCATATTTTCTTTTAGTATCAAGTTATTTCTACCAAAAGCACTCCAACCAAGTTTAATTCTATGATTAATTTCTTCCATTATGTTTCCATCTGTATTAATAATCTGACCAAGGTATTTGTAACTGTTAACTTCTTCTAATTCATCATAATCAATCTTTATCAGATGATATATAAGCAGCATATGTATATAAAAACTGAATGTGGATAATTTACAACTTACTGACCAAGATAATAATGTTTATGATGTGATGCACTGCAGCTTCTCCTTTTCCAGAGTCAGGAATCTCTCAGTCCTATGCCCAGAAAAATCTGTTAGCCACCTTCCCTTCCCTTTCCATTCCCCACCCTAAGTTTTTCCCATATTCTTCACTATCCTCCTCCATCCCATTCCCACAATATAATCTTTGTTAATGCTATAGCCTTTATATCCAAATCCCCCTTAAATTTTTCCAAACCCAGCATAAAAACCAAGAACCCACTTTCTATATAATCACTTTGTTTATATTTATTATTCCACAACATTATTTGTACCTTTCTGCTTGCAGGAATTTACATTCAATTAACAGATGCATAATATTTTCTATGCTTTCCTTACATAACTTGCAAACTAAATCACCCATATTTTCCCATTTATGTGTAAATTCCCTTGTTGCTAAAGATCCTGTTTGCACCTTAAACAGTAAACTACTTTACTTGCTATTATCATAAATATGAAGAATAGTAAAGACTTATAGCACATTTGCCTTTTTATGATACAAATTTACCATAGACTTTCAAGGTATATATTTAATAAAATATATATAAAAAAAAATTAATTTATAATAAGATAGAATGTTTGGCTTGTATTGTATATATGATAAACTATTTTCTGTATTCATGTATACTTATATATATATTAGCTCTCAAAAAAATGTCAGTCAAATCTCAAGCATTATTATAGTGATAAAAGAACAGAGGATTTATTTAATTATTAGTACTAAGCTTATTTGAACATTTGTAAAAAAAAATATTCTATTAAATTAAAAAACTCTAAACAGTTAAATAAACTGCTATAATGTCAAATTTGTTAAGAGATTATTTTCGGACTTTTAACAAAGGATAGTGAAAGCTAAAATAACAGAGACCATGTAGTCTCTCACTATTTTTCACTTAAAAAAAAAATTCAAATAATTTAATACTTATTGCTTTATAGTAATTTTATATTTTATCAAAGATCTTGGAAATATCATGTTTCACCTTTGGAAAAAAAAAAAGCCATCAAGATTAAAATTATGAACACAAGATTATTCACTACTTTAAAAATCAGTTCTAAATAGCAAATGATATTTGAATATATATATAACTTAAATGTTTTCACTAATTGCCACCCTTTCTAATGAAATATTTTCTTCTATCCCATTTAACTAACAACAAAGTTTCACAATAGTGGCCACCATATTTTTTAAAACTCATGTTTGATAACAATTATTCTTGAATTATCTTTGTAATAGTGAGTATTCATCCGGTAATAATGGCAAAAAGATCTAGGACCAGAATATGCAGATTAAATGTATAAGTAACACTATCAAAATAAATAAAGTACCATTCATTTTTCTTTTATATTTTAATAAAAAAAATTACAATTCGCTAATAAAGTTTATACAAAATAAACATTTCAAATAGATATCTTTAAAAGATTTTATCCCATTTAACTTATAAATGTGAATCAGAGTACAGAAATGTAGTGTACTTAGTTCATTGTGAAATAAATATTAAAAAATGGTACATAATAACTGGCTGCAAAAAAAAGTTTGATGTTAACTGAACGAAAACCCTTTGGTTCTCTTTTGAGACCTTAAAGAAACTAAGCAGAGCAAATTCGTAATACCCATATCATATATTTCATCATTACAGCTATTATTATTATTATGTGATTATTGATATAATATCCAAACAAGGCTGGAATGCTCACCAACATGTATCAATCAGCAGGGTAAATTTATTGGCTTTTTACTTCTGATTTTTAAGATCAAGAAACATCATAGACTTTCATCTTAATTTAGCAAAGTTTTCTTGAAAGTAGAATAAATGTGAGTGTGTAAATGAACTTTTTTTAAAATAGATATTTATAATCATTACAAAGAAAACTAAATTATGACTCTTATAACCAGGAACTGTAAACAAAACAGTTGGTAGTGGTAAAAAAGTGAAGGATGCTAAGAATCCCTTAATTGTGGACTCAAGTATTATATGATGACTTTTTCTTTAAGTACTTACAATTACAGATCACTTTCAAGTGAAGAAAGACTGTATAAATTGGACAGAGACCTGACTAATATTAAATGATATTATTAGACTCTGAAGTTAGAAAGAAAAGATGAAGAGATGATTTAAAAAGTAGACAAGTACAATACTATAAAGGCACAAATATTGGAAGCACAATTTTAAAATTACCATAGGATATTTTAATATTAGACTTAGTAAATGATTGAAAGATGAAAGTGTTATGAGTAAATTTGATTATCGTAACGGAACTGAGAGAGAACATAAATTTGGGAATTCACAGGAGGAAAAAACTGTATATTATGAACCTAGAAATATTAATATGAGGTTATTACAAAATTGAATTATATTTTGCTTAGCAGAAAATATGCATTTTAAAACTGTAGTGTTCTTATTAAATTCAAGACAGGAAGTGAGTCATCAATTAATAAGATGTAAAATATGTATTAATGCAAAACTAGAAACAAAAATTATTAAAAATAGTAGTATTCACAGTTGATATTCTTAATCTTGAAACATTTCAATGAATTGAAATTAGAACTTGCAAATTGTTTTAAAATAATAAGATTTTGAAAATGATTCAGATTTGAATAAAACCAATAGAAAGATAACTGATACAAAAAAGAAACTATTGACCAGTAAGTTTTCTATGAGACAATAAAGCAAAATAAGAATATAAAAATAATCCATTAAGAATTGAATATCTCAGTTTTGTAAAATAGTATAAAAAAGAATTAATAATAATGTAACAATTGTGAATTGTCAAGGAAACTTATAAAAGTCTAAAATAATAGATTAGTATCGTAAGGAAAGTTGTTTTAGCAATAAAAAAGAACCAGTGAAACTATTATTAAAAAGAGATTACATCATAAAATATGGAATAGTGCTATAAATAATTATGTAGTAATAAAGAACAAAAAAATAAAGTATTTCTATAAATTATTATAATTAAATTGCTCAACATTTTATATGAAAACTGAGATGTGCAATTAAATCTACCAAAGGAAAAACTCCAGAAAATAATGGAATTATAATCAATATTTTAAAAGAAGCAGGTTTAGAAATATAAAAATTGTCAGCAAATTTATGAATGAAATGTCTAAATGATAAAGATGTAACAGATGATTGGAAAAATGCAATAAAAAGGTAGATGATAAAAAAGATATCAGAAATTACAGGCTTATCAATATTTTATCAAGTTCTATGCAATTTTTTTGCCAAGATAATTATAACTCATTTGCAGCAATCTTTGGATATTAGTGAAGCAAAAGAATAAGTTGGATTTATAAATGGTTTTAATACAATAGAGTATTCAGAGAAATTGTAAAAAGGATTAATGAATATGAATTGCCATTACGTCTCAGATTTACAGATTATGAAAGGCATTCTATTCTATAAGCATGTCTACAGTAGTTAAAACATTATATCTTTAAAATAATAAAAGGTGTCAATTTTTAGCCACTTTTGGATATAAATTTGTCACTTGCAGGCTTCCCACCGGTTGTTGATGGTATCGCAGCGTCACCTGGCGGTGATCGAGCACTTCTGGTAAAACTACCTAAAAAAATATTGTTATATTCTATAAAATATTTATCAAATTGCAACAGCAATAATTAGATTTCATACTAAGAAGATTAATAATGAGAACGATATAAAACAAGGTGATTCCATCTCTCCAAAACTTTTGCAGCAGTTTTACAAGATATATTTTGTGATTAAAATGGGAAACTATGAAGTAAAAGTAAATGAAGATTATTTAAATAATTTAGATTTTGTAGATGATATGGTTACTTTTGCAAATAATGTTTCATCAGAGTTTCAGAAAATATTGCAAAAGTTATCAGTTAAAACAGAAAAAATAGAACTAAAAATAAATACTAAAAACACTAAAGTAATGTTCAATGAATTTTCTTAGAAATTAAAAAATAAAAATTGATAAATATAAATTATGAGAAATTAAAATCTACAAATACCTTCAGTCAGATTAATAATACAGATGGAAAAATAGTGGATGAAATTAATCACAGAATTAAACTTTAAGTGACATTTGATAGAAATAATGTTAAAAGAAAATATATCTATCCCCCTGTTTGAAAAGGTTTTAAATAAATGTGTTTTACTGTTTTTATATAAGCGTCTGAGATGTGGATACTTAACAGAAAAGTACTAGAGACTTCAGATCGAGAACAAAATATGTGGATGAAAAAACTACAGATACTTTTGACAGTGAAAGAATTAAATGACTGAAATACAGCTGGACTAGTAGACTTATTGTTAGAAAAGATGGTAATAGATGGATAATTGTACTCTTAAAGTGGATCCCAAAACATTGTAAAAAACCAGAGATGGTTGGATGAAATAAAAAAATTTGCTCTATGACGCTATTAAGAGAGACTAGAGATCAGAGAAACTAGATTAAATTTGGCAAAAATACCATCCTGATTGAAGTGGATCAATATTAGTTGAAAATGATGATATAATAGCCAATATCTGAAACTTTAATTATAATAAAACCAAGTTCATAAGATAGCAATTCATCAGTTGAGCTAAGCTTTTAAAAGCCACTAACCATAAGCTTATTCTGATTTACTGTAAATGTTAGTTAAAAGCTTAGTCACTGAAAACATTACTTTAAAACAATTCAACTAAAAACTTTTCCGGAGTTATTAATTTATAAATATATATAGTAAAAAATAATTAAATAATAATTGAAAAAATACAGGCCAATTTATTAAAGAAAGTAAGTGACATTAACAAAGTAAAGAGAATACAACCATGCTTTAAAAGTGTATATTTATATAAAAATGCATTTATTATCTGCTGAAAACAAATTCAATAACACAAAAGGATATTAAAATCTAATATATTTAAGCTATACATTATTTTATTGTATTATTTCATTGTAGATAACTATAAAAATTTTAACAAATATATGAAGGCTAATTAATAATATGTATTTTAATTGTTTTAGAAAAGTGGACTATGATAATCAGAAGTGAGGTAAATGGAATTTATCATGCATAATGAAAGCGCACACCATTGAAAAGCATGAAAACATAATAAGATGATTAATACCATTTTTCCAAAATGGCTTATATTTGGATTACCCAGCTCATTGCAAATCATCCATTTCTTTCATCACCTTTTCTAAGCATTATATACTTTTAAATAAATAAAATTAAATCATTTAATTATTAATAAACATATTTATAGCTTGATTATAGTATCTTTTGATTTTGATAATTCTCCCCCCCCCCCAATTAGGTCAGAAAATGTGCTTTTCAGCAGATAATAATACATTCTTAATGTATATATTGTAAATGTCCAATAAAGACATAGAATAACTAAATAATAAATTTTGAACACATAAATAAATAAATACAATAATTTAACTTATAATTTTAATAATTTCAAAAACTATATTAAGTATAATTCAAATAAATTTATATTTTTTTAATTTTTTCAAGATTCAAAATTTTTTTACATCAATTTTCTTTTAACTAATTAAATAGTACATAAAATATATTTTTAATAAGTTCATTATTACAAGACATATTCTTTTAACTCTAAGCTTCATATTCTATCCATCTGGATAAGTTTTGTGGATTGAAGTAAAAGGAGACAAAGACTAGGCCACAAGAGAGGGCGGATCACTGCTTTGGAAGTCAGACTGCAGATTTTCCTCCACCTGTTTTTCATTGTCATTATTTGAAAGAAAATAATAGAAAAGCAATGGTTTTGAAAAGATGACTTGTTACAATGGTATATTTTGATATATAAATTTAGCTTTCAATAATTGTCTTTCTTAGAAAGAAAAAACAATTGTTAGAGTAAATATTGGGAAAAAAAACAATTGTTATAGTAAATTAAATAAAAATTTAAGCATTTTTTTTACAATTTTTATCAATTGAGGATGTTTTAACAAAAAAACAATTTATTACTAATATGTGTCAACAATAAAAAAACAAATCATAGTATAGAGTTAAGCAAACAACCTTTTCTCATCTATTAAAAAAAAAAGTAAATAAATAAATGCTACCTGTGTATGAGGAAAGCATAGTAGTATCTCTATCTTCCTTGTTCTTGGAATTCAAACAGCACCTGATTCAAACAGAGTGAAAGTTGGAAACTTTTTCAAAAAAATGACATTTACTGGATGGTAGGCAGAAGTCTATTAATTCACCATTGTTTTTAAATAGAGAAAATGACATTCAGTAGATTATTTTACGATTTGTATTATATATATGTATAGTTCAGAATGAAATGTCTGGGGATAATTTTTCATTTTTTGAATAAGTAACTAAAAACTTTTTTCCAAATTTAAACATAACCATGAAACAGATAAAAAAAAATTATAGATATTTGATTAGAAATGATTACTGCATCTATTACTGATTAATCTATGCAAAAAATAAAAACAATGTTTCTTTGCTCTATCCCAAAATAAAAATTATATTTTATTAACCTTCTCTAATTCTCAAAGTATTAACTCTTTTCATGAAACTATGTAATTCTAAAGCACTGGTTGACTTAAGAGTTCTGATAAAAGGGTATAATAGACACAAACTAATTAAATACACTGAGCCAGTTTTTGGCAAAACACTGTTAGAATCATAGTGCAGAGTAAAGTTATGCAGCACAGGTGTGTTTATACAATTGACATGATATAATATGTAAATGAGACCCAACATGCAAATTAGGCATTTAGATATTCCATTTTTCGAACAATATAACCCATGAATCCTTTTTTTTGTTGTTGATGAAATGTGGATCCTTTGTGATTGCCCATATAGTCCCTTTCAAAGCCAATTGTTTTATTATTGGATGGAGAAAACATTTGACCTATGATACATTCATGATCAAAAAAGATTGATCTGTATTTAGTCTTTTGTTTTGATCTATTAGCATACTGGGTGATTTTTGTGGATCTATTTGCATGAGATTCATCATAATACAGAACTGCATGAAGGATTAATACATGCAATTTTATAGACCACCCGAGGATGTTTCACTGATACCTTGTCTTTAGTATTGTTACATAAATTATTAAGAGAAAGTGGCAATCTAAAGTTAATTCTGTACATGTTAATGCAAATGTTTCTAATGTTATTTGCAATATGAGGGGCATAAGGAAGCTTATCTAAGCTTTCAGCATATTATTGTTTAAAACTTTATTTATATTGGTGTAAAATTTTCCTATTTTAATCATGTTATGATTATAACCAAGCCCTATTGGATCATTAATGTATGCATTTATGTTGTTTTCTCTATCTGCCTCCTACTTACATAGATTGTTGTTTCTATATAAGAAGCATTTAAAGCCAGCCATTTTGTGTTCTATTGGGAATTTTGACATAGGATGAATGTCCCCCCTTATTTGTATAGGTTTTAACTTCATTTTAAAATTGAGCACTATTCTGGATATACATATCCAGAAAATCAATCCCATTCTACTTCAATAGTCCATTTAAGTCATGATATATTTTCAATCTCCATTTAGGCAAGACATTATTCTTAAATTTAGAAAGTTCAATGCTATAAACAATACTACTGGCTCAAGATGTGCCAAACCACAATCATTGTCACTATGTGCCACTGAAGAAGAGCTCAGCCAACTGAAATTCATAAGTAAAGATATGTCTCCTATATTCAAATCACCTCAGTAATTTTTTAAATCCTACTTTTATTGAAGAAGACTTTAATTCTGATGATAGTGAGTCAGATAAAACAGCTCTTGAAAATTCTAAAATACCCACATTAATGACATAAAACTAATAATTGTGGAAGTGGCAGACGATAATATTGAGCATTCATTTACTTTGATTAAAGATTCTGTTAAAGAAAAAACTTTACTACAGCTTGACTTCAATTTTAGATCAATTCAGAATGAGGCCAGTTCAGCTGAGAATCCTTCCATTCCATGGAGCCTACATCTAGAGGCAACAGTATCTTCAGATGCTAAACCAATTCACCTAATGAATGAATCATTCAGCTCTTCCATAAACTCATATATGCAGTCTAACTCTTATGATAGCAAAGTTACATTTAAAATATTTTTTTTATTACCTTTATGAATATTAGATCCTCCTTTGCATATATTTTCCATATTAAAAATGAAATAAAGCTTTTTAGTTTTTTTAAAAAAAAACACTAAAATGTAAAACGTAATTAAATAAAATTAAAACAATACACAATCATTAATTTAAGTCTGGAAATCTAATAACAAAAAAATTCAAATCTAAGGATAGAAAAAGTGAGAAGATAAACATAATCACAAACTAATACATCTTTCTATGGTTTTCTCAGTACCATTTTAGTAGATGCTCTCAAACAGTTTTGGCACTAGGGAAAGCCATTGAATCACCAATGATATAACCAAGCAATAAATAACCTTCGACATTTCATCCACTGTATCTAGAAAAGTAATCTGAATATTTTGTCAATTTCAAATTTCTATTGAAAATTACAAAAAAAAAAAAGGTTTGTATTACTACAAATTAGTAAATATTAAAATTAATTTTACAATTAACCATATACTGTGGAAGAAATGTCGATACCCCCCTAGTGTGAAAAATGTCGAGCATCTACTAACATTACCGTTTTTTTCTTTACAAACATATATCAATCACTATTCTACTTCTTTATACTACTTCAAAAATCTTAATGGCTAAAAAACAATATAACCATTTGATGCTTCATTTTCATGCAATTATCATCCAAACATTTAATTAAATTACTTTTCATTAATGATTTAAACTATTTGGTATCACTATTTAAATTGCAATGGAAACTATTTAAGAATCCAATAAGAGTTGAAACCATAAATATTTTGAAATTTTTTATAATTAGCTTTTTAAAAATTATATTTTTAATACCATTTTCACCATCTTGTCCATTTTTTCTGAAAGATATGGTTACTTTCCCAAAATTTAAAATATTGGCAAAAGATTTACTAATCTCACTAATCTTTTCTTTAAAAACCCAAGGTAATTTCCTTTTGTTTGTAGTGCTCATTAATAAGATGGCAGTAATGGATAATAATTATCTTTGATTACATATATATTTTTATATGACTGTAAAGACACTTATCAAATATATTAATTTATTTATTACATTTTATTTTAAAAATAAGTAAATGTTAATTTTTAAAAAAAATTGACATTAGTCAGGCATATGTGAAATTTTATATATTCTCTTGTTAATTTTGCCTGAAACTTTAATGAACTGTATTAATGTATAAATAAAAGATTTAGCATCAACTTGTATTTCTGTAAAAAACATTTAAAATTTGGAAAACTACTATAATAGCAATAAAAATATTATCTGGATATTAAGAGTAGAGATTGTATTTGGGAGAAGGATGGGGAGTAGATAGATGGTAATACTCCAAATAATTAACTATGTGAATGATTATCCTATTGTAATTGTTCTTTAAATTAAATTTAAATCTTTTTGCATAAATGAATCAGTTTCACATTTTTATGCCTACTAACTAAAATTATGAACATTTTAGAAAATAAACTCAATAATTTCATTTAATTTACCAAACTGATTTTTTTCTTTTTACAGTAGTTAGAACCAAGATCGTTTTGCTCTTTAGCTACCTTTATTACTATTTAACTAAACTGATGGACCACAGCAACAAATTAGTTTAAGTAAAATTTGATAGCAAATTAAAGGATTATTTTTAATAATTTAAATGTGATTTTTTTTTTTTTTAGGCAAAATCGTGATATACACAAATTAAAAAAAAAAAAATTAGATGTAACTTTTTTAAAACTTTATTAAAATGAAAAATACATATAAAAGATTTTAAAACAAATGGTATAACCACATCAGGTTACCAATAAGCACTTAAATGAGGAAATTACATAAAGTTTAGAATAAAAATATCAACAATAATTTTGTATTCCAAATAAAATATTTACTATTGAAAATCTGGCATTTTCCTTTAAATAGTACTGGTGCTTTTGTCAATTAAAAAAAAAAGATTTTTTTATAAAGCAAACATAACATATTGAAAATAAATCAGTTAAATTTTAATTTTGTTTTGATAAAAAAAAAATAGAAAGATAGGAATCCTAAAATACTACAGGTTTTCATTATATATATACACACACACACATAACATTACAGTAGTGCTATGGATCCCTTGCATTTAGCTCCAAGCTCTTTCATGAATACTAGAATCTATTGATAAATACCAAATTCTGTATATAATGCCTAACATTTATTGTATATATACAACTATAAAATAATTCAAAATGTGTACATTAAGATATCATAAAATAATTAGCAATATATTGTAATGGACACTCAATTCATCCTGATCACAAGGGTGCCACCAGATAACTATGTATCTGGAAAATTTATTTCATATGATCAAAATGGATGAGGATGATGGTTTGCAAACCCAGAGAGGAACCAGAGGTCTTAAGTATTGTTTAGACAATTGAGAAATAAAAGTACCAAGAGAAACATCAGCCAAATAAATTTAAACAATTTGTAAATTTTATTAAGAGCTTAAATAATTCGAAAATTTTACTAAAGTTTGGACAATAGAATAAAGCAATCTAGCCATGAATACAAAAGTGACTTAGATTTGAATGCGCATATTTATCACAGAGTGCACATGAGTACGGCACACATGAAAACAAATGCTTTGGCAGCAAAATTCTCTCTCCTAAAAATAAAGAAAATGGATAGCATAATATCTTCCTGCTGGCGATTTATAAAATTACAAAAAATCAGCAACTCTAGTTTCCTGATTCAGAGATATGAAAACAGTTACGGTCTTCTAGGAAATCAACAAAACCAGCGCAGATGATCGATCAGTAGCATTCTAACTAATGACGTTATAATGCTGCAGGGCTGCTGCGCGTAATACTACTTTTAAAGCAAACATGGTTGATTTCACATACAAGACAGCAAAAAAATATTTGATTATGATCTTACATAATCTAGAAAGAAATCTCTACTTTCAGAAAACCAGAACAAAGAACCCGATAAATAGCCAGCCAAAGATTTTGTTGTTTACAAAAAGCGCAAACTAAACATGTTTAAAATTAATTATTTTACAATAATAACTAAGAGCAGGTGAGTAAATAATAATTACAAAGACTATCAAAGCATTTAGCAATAGTTAGTGAAATGATTAGACATATTATGACTATAAAATATAATCTCACAATGCACCCTTTGATAAATGAAAATTGAAAACAAACTTGGAATCTTAAAACTAAGATTCCAAGACACACTATAAATACTAGAAAAAGTAAATACAGATAATAAATGTTGGATTAACTAATAAATAAAAGTTTATATATCACACTTATTTTAGATCGAGCGGAGATTTAATTAGAAGCAATTTATTTACCCTGGCAAGAATAAGAAAAAGTTTACAGTAAGGCAGAATTCAAAGAATTTTCTGAAGAGTGCGCACTTCTAATAAGTTCATATTTCAGGTGACTTCTCTTTACGACGGAGGCAAGTGTTGAGGCAAATTGGGAATCCGGCTTATGTTAGTTTCATGGCATCATGAAAGAGCAGCTTAGAGTCCGAGGTTTGTCATTTAAATTAGCAACGCATATTGCTGTTTACACTACGTGTAGCAGTGTATTTTGACATTGTGAAGGCAAATTTCAAAAAGAAGTTAAATGTCCGAACTGCCAATAGTATGAAGTTCAACAGGTTAATCAGACTGAATATTAGAAATAAGAAGCTGAACCAATCACTTTGATGGAGTATTTGCTTTGCCAAGGCTCACTAGATTAATCCATGAAATTTTTGAGGTTATTTATACCCAACTCAATTTCCCATGAAAATGTGTCCTGTTTTTGAATTCTATGCCTAAGGGTGTGGCAAATCTTAATCCCCTGCTCAATCTAATTTAGGAATTCCAACCAGGAATTATTGTAACTAAAACAACAACACAAAATTAAATCTCTGCTTTTAGAATTAAATTAGAACTGATAAAAATAAGAGACGGGCATATAATCAACACATTTGCTTGTTTTTAATTAGTTTGATTAAAAACAAGCGGTAACAGAAAACTATTTTAAAATCAACTTTATATAATGAATAAAAAATATTTTAAACACAAACAAGTATGTGTATTAATACACATACTATCTTTTTAAATAATTTTTGAATGACTTTATAGATTTAAATTTGATCAACTGAAAGTTAGTTTTATTTTTGGTTTAAACCACAACGATTGATACGAACTGTTCTGTCACAATATATATATACTATATAAAATAATGCAATTAAGAAAAAGTAAAATCAAATGAGAATAAAAGCATTGTACAAGAGGTGAAAATGGCTGAAAGATTATTTAATATTTTTTTAACTCATGAATGGTGAAAACATGAATAAGACAGGAAGGAAAGTAATTAATGACTTGCTATGTACAGCTCTTGTCTAGATTTGAAAATTTTGTAAATTAAATATATATTAAAATAATATTTTATAATCAATTTTTGTGTATATTTTTATTACGATGCTTTTAAAATGCTCCAAAATACATCAATTTTATGTAAAAGCCGCCGCCGCCACCACCACTACTACTACTACTACTACTACTACTACTACTACTACTACTACGGCTTGTTATATCAAATCTATTTTTGTTATCTTATGACATTTCTAATTATTTTTTGCTTAGTATGCATGAATTATAATGAATGGAAATTAAACTCTCCATATAGTAGTGCCATCTTGTGCTAACAAGAGCAATCAATGGATGCCAGAAGGCTTGTGCATAAAATCCCTATCTAGTGCTTACTCATCCAATATCCCCAGACTAGTTTCTGGCTTGTGGCCTTCATCAGTGAGGAGCCTTGGATCTGAAAGCACTGCACCTAGATCTTAGGATCTAATGCAACCCTCCAGCACCCACCTTTTAACTCTATTTAACTACAAAACTATGAGAATGAAATTGAAAACACTATTAATGAGATAGTGATCATGTGATGTTGAATGGAAATTACCTACATTTTGATATTATATTAAAATTGAAATGCCTTTTAGTTGTTTTAAAAAACAAAGTATAATCCTATCAAATTGCACTAATCAAACAATGTAAGACTATGATAGTGAAACAAGAATACTGGTTATTTGTCAATCTTAATGGAAATTTTTATGACAACCCTCAGAATTCTCATTATATAAATTAGTTAAGAGTCCGCTGTTAGCTCAGTATAAGAACATCTTTCCAATAAGAAAAGTTATTGTTTTGAAATATGATATCAAAGGTGGATTATTATTCAAAATATTGAATTAAATCATTCAGTCTTTAATTTAAAAAAAGCTATGAAAATTATGACTGCAATTGTCTTATTTTTGACTAGGTCTTAACAACGAGATCTCACAAATCACCAATGGTAATTTATAATAAAAAAAACCTAAACCATAACAAAGGGTAGCAGTCTATTATTACTAATGATGAAAAAGTGTTCACTGTATAACAATGGTTGTGTTAACAAAAATGAGAGTATGATCAGAATACACTGCCATTCTGCCAAGAGGTGAAACACTTGCATTAGCCTCAAGATGTTATTGTTATAAAATTATCAGTTTTCATTCAAGAGCTAAAAAAAAAACCTGAATTAATATAAAAACGATCAATCAATAATAGAACTCAATGCCCAGCTTATCATTTTAATGCTTGAGCATCATATGACTTTCTAATTAACATACAAGGACATTTATTACAATTTCAGAAGTATAATTCAAAAATGGTAAGGAAAAATTATATATAGAGGGATTGCAGTGTTGTAAAGCTCAATTATTGATTTTACTCTCTATAACAATGTAAATAAAGTTATTAAATTCTGGTAATTATTTCATCTTCTATTACTGAGTTTAAATGATTTGTGTTTTATTTCTATTTTTTATTGTACTTTTGTTAAGTGTTCTCCAAATTCAAAGTAAAGCCTTGAAATACATTGTTTCTTAATACTCTCTAGAAGTATATTTTTAGCATGGATACTTTTAAGTTTATTGTTCATTTCATTTATCTGGGTTTCTTTTATTAAATTTCAAGATTTTCTTTTATCTTTATATGAATAAAATTTTGGATAAGGAACAATTTATTACACTATAAATACAGAAATATTTTTACTTATTAGCATTGTGTGATTTGATATAGTAGTAGAATGGTGGATCATATATAAATTTAATCACTCTTGATGCTTATATAAAGCATGAACTGCCAAAAAAACTATCTAATCAATATGAAGAAATTATAATTTTATTAAATTTATCATGTGATTTGTTGCCAAGCAGCATATTTTTTCACAATTTTTCATTAATTAAAAATTAATCCAAAAACTCTTAAAATCTTCAGACATTATGGAAACAAACTGATTGGGACTTATTATGTATTTACTTACATTCACATTAACAAATAATGGATTTTTTTTTTAAACAAAACAACATCATCAATCATTTATTTATATGAGGCATATAATAATTGAGTCAGTTTAAAGAGCTCTCAGAATTCATACACTTTTTTAGAGGCAGACATTGATTTAGAAGTTAATGGATCACTGGTTAGTTTTCAATCCTGATTTAATTTCAGGGCAGGGCACCATTTTGAATGGAATTATACACTACAATCACAACAAATAACTTGCTCTGACAATTTATTTCTAAATATATATTATACCTAAGCAAGTAGAAAGTTTCTGGACAAAATGATTTTAGGCTGAAAGAATTTCCAGATGAGTACAATGAATGAAAATATACTGTGAAAGTATGCAAACATTGATAACAACACTTATTCTTGACTTGCTCATTTTTAATTTTAGCAGTGTGAAAGATGACTGTGGT
The DNA here is from genome assembly GCA_028023455.1 of Epiperipatus broadwayi. Taxonomy (NCBI): domain Eukaryota; kingdom Metazoa; phylum Onychophora; class Udeonychophora; order Euonychophora; family Peripatidae; genus Epiperipatus; species Epiperipatus broadwayi. The sequence continues at coordinate 632,533 of JAQFVV010000077.1, forward strand.
AAAAAATATAAATAAGCTGAGAAATTGTACTAAAAAATATCTGAGAATCATCAGTGACTATACCTACACATAAAAAAAAGGAATATCTTAATTGTTTGACTTAGTAGTAAACCCAAGAGCCAAAAGTTCTCTAATCAATTCAAGTTGTGTTCATCCTATCACTTATGGTGCTTAATTAGTGAACTTCGATGGCAACAAATAGGATTATTGGCTTTAGTTTAAAATCAATAAAAAAAGGAACTAACACAGTTTGAACAAATCAAATAAATGTCAGTAATCTTTTTAGCTACATAGTTACTTAAGTTAAGACAGACACAATTAACCATTATTTTTTCACTTTTAATATATTTTCCTTTTATAAGGTGATATTCACATACAAAAATTCCTTAATTCATATGAAAGTTATGATGTAATTCTAAAACTGCCGCCTTAGTAAATTGTATTTAAGCAGAGCAATGAAAGAGTGATGAAGATTTATTTATATTATTCTAATGCCTAATTATCTTATAAATCTTTGGGTGGCAAACTTAACATCAAAAAAAAAAAAATGGAAATAATTTTTTATTGAATACATGCATTAAAATGCAAAATAAAATGTGTGAATAATATAAACTAATATATAATGAATGAATAGTACAAAATCTATAACGTCTTAGTAAGTGTACTTCTGACAATTTGAATAAAAGAAAATATGAGATATTTTGTGTCAATAATTCTAATCTATGTAAACACTAATTTTTTTTCTCTCAAATTTGAACATTATTTTTGTTTACAAACATTCTTTCAAAATGATACAATTCCATGTAACTTCTGTTTGATCACATTGCTCATATAACCATTTTTTGTTAATATGAAACCCAAAATAAATCCTCTTGCAGATAAATTGTCGAGATCTGAAGTGATAAATCAACCCATTCATCAATAAATCATTTTTATATTAAAGAAAAAAAGTTTTTTATATATTAAATTGTTTTGTTGTTTAAATCACAGAAAACACTATAATATTTCACTAAACATCATTATGACCATAATTCCCTATGAACTATTAAATTATAATATTACATAACTATGACAGAGGTTAGTAATTTACATTAAAACAATTTGTTCACATCTTGATTTTTAGTTAGTTTTTATACTTTGATAGACAGGTTAGTAAATTTAATTTTTTTAGTTTACTCTCCAGAAAAAATTGAAATTTTCTCCAAAAATACAGTATAAAAAATTATTCTATTATTTAAAATGACTTATTATCCTCCAATTTCAGGTGTTAAGCATATGTTCGTAACCTTTTCTAAAATTAAACTGATTGTATTTTGAAAGATTAAAAATAATAAAACACCTTTCAATAACATAAGTCTAAAGTTCAGATCAAGAAAGCAAAACAAAATTAGCAATTAAAAAACAAAAATTTCAATAATTAATATGTTTATGTTTTGATTTTTTTATTGAAATGAAATAAACATTTGTTTAATCAAAAATTTAAATTTTAATTAAAGGTATAATTTAAAATAAAGTAGAATTATAAATGGAAGTCTTAAAACATTTGGTAAGCCATAGGCAAGGTTAAATGGTATTATTATTAACATTTACAAATTATTTTAATAACTAACAGGTAAATATTTAATATCATATTTTTATTTTCATGCTTAAATATCTTCATTAGCATAATTGCACAAACAATTTATATGTAAAATCCAATTTGTGAACCTGGAAGTGTTTATAAAAGAGTGGAAATTAATTTTTGAAATATTGCATAATATATATATTTAATAAGAGTACCGAACTCTCCATACAGTAGTGCCACCAAGTGCAAGCCTTCATAATTAATGGTGCAGGAAGGTTTGTGCATAAAATCCCATCTAGCGTCTATTCATCCAACATTCCCAGACTAGTTTCTAGCTTGTGTTTTTCATCAGTGAGGAGCCTTGGATTTGAGAGCACTGTACCTAGATCTTAGAATCTAATGCAACCCTCCAGAAGCCACTTTTTACCTATTTGGTTAACTATAAAGCTATGAGCCCAAGATGAAAACACCATAATGTTTCCAACCTAAGATCTAAGTGCAGTGCTCTCAAATCCAAGGTGTCTCATAGATGAAAGCCACAAGCTAGAAACTAGTCTGGAGATGTTGGATGAATAGGCACTAGATGGGATTTTATGCACAAACCTTCCTACATCCGTTGATGGTGACACTACTGTTGGAGAGTTAATACTCATTAAGAGCATATGTAAGAATATGAAATGATCATGTAAAGCTTTCATGGTTATATATATTTTTTAAATTAGAAATGTTAGTCTTATTTAATTTATTATAAATTGCTTTAAATGTTATAATTTTTTTTTAAAAATTAGCATCAGTTTGGAAGATTTGTCATAGGATCAAGTTTCATAAACTTTGATAATTGAAGTTCAATTAAAAATCAAGAATATTTAAGAATATTTACTTTTAAAATAAACTAACTTTTTTTTTTTTTTTAGGATTTTCATTACAAATTATAATTGACTAGTTTGTTTTAATTATTTTTCTATTACTATTTTTATTTGGAACACTGCGATCATGTGTAGATTAATCAATATCAATGGTGGTTTTTAGATTTCAAAATGGTTGTAAGCACAAACTAAATCGGTACCAAATTATCTTCCATTCCTACACTACAAATATTTTTTCCCTTCTAGATGCTACCTACAATTCTTAAGTATTTATTTTTGTTATTAGAATAAATAATTAATTTATTTACATTTTGATTTGCAAGAAAATCTCAAAATTATTTCAGTTTTTTCTGCACAAATATTTATTTATTCACCAGTCATCATATTACAAGATAGGTTTACTTATTATTTAGCATAAAAATTTTTTTAGTAGAAGTTTAGGTGGTGAATAAATTACAGGTAAGTGTTTGAATACAAGATAATTAATTCAAATGAGCCTCTAGCAAAAGTTGATATGATTTTCTTTCTTTTTTTTTTAAGGAAAAAAACTTAAAAGTTCATATGAGATAGTTTATATATTTATCAGAATTTTTTTGCAAATGAAATGATTTTTATAAAGTTTAGCCAAAATTGGATTTAAAGACTTCAGGTATATCTTTAAGCAATAAAATTTAGCATATGCATCCCAGAAAGACATTACCATAAAAAATGCACTTGCCATAGAAATTACTTCCCTAATTTCCAGTTTGTCATCTAGCAGAATAAATTCATATAATACATGTACATATATTTTACAGATGTTTTGCAAAATGAATTTGTGAATAAAGTTCAAATTAAAAATTATTTTTTTCTTAAATACTCAAACCCGGTATATGATTAAAAAATACACAACTTTAACATCACTGCATAAAGAATTGATCCGAAACCTATGGTTTTTAAGTGTACTTTGAAGCAGAAAATTAATTTTACGATTTATAAGTGCAGATTGTAAAATAAATAAAATGTTAATTTCTATAATGAATGTTTTTATGCAAATATCTAAATTTATGCAACACACAAAAATAAACGGCTTTTTTAATTTTATTACTTTAATTCATGGAGTAAAAAATACTTATAAATTCTTTTTTAGAATTTTAATAAAGATATCTTTGTTCAATTTTTTTTATTTCCTTCAGCAACATTCTGAGAAGGCAAATAAAGATTTGATCAGAAACCTATAATTTTTAATGCTACTCTGAATAGAACCTGAGAAAGCAGTAAATATGGAGAATGAAAATAATAACTTCATGAACAATCCATAGCTTCCCTCCCATTTTTTTTTGATAAAATAATAATTTCTTAAACACTTTTTTAAAAAAATTAATAATACATGAATATCTCAATTCACTCAAATAAAAAACAGACTTTGGTAGATTGCCTAATTAATCGTCACTTTGCGTAGTTTATATAAAATTCAAAATATTTTTGGACATAAAATTAATAGCAGCATATATGTTACATACCCTAAGTATATAAAGCATTTACATATATAACTATCAACTCATTTGTGTTTACTTATGGATCTATATTTATTATCTATTCAAGTATCTCTTCATTTATTTAGTTATTGGTCAAACGTTTTCTATTGTGCATTTATTTTTATGTCTCTATAATTTAGAGGGATTTGTAAATATAATCCTGAGATCCTCATTCAAATTTTATTTTGTTATAGTCTAATGAGAAAGTGTTAATCCAATCTACAATACAGAGCCAGTTTTGGAAATCGGATGTGTTACAAAAACCGAAACAGATACTCTGTAAACTAAATAAAAGAAATTTTTTTTTTAATTATTTATTAAAAATATATAGGCCACTTAGTATAAAAGCATTCATTAATGTGAAGATTTTGTTCTTATATTAACAAGTCAGGTTGAAATATATTTTACTTACTATTAGTGCCATGAAAATACCATTAAATACATTCTATAGTATCATATATTGGTATAATTATTTTTATAATTTTATTATTGACAAATAATTACATACATGTTTGCAGCATTTATCAAATTTAACCACTAATTGCAAACATGTCTGAGATATGTGAGAAAATTTGTTCTAGCTATATTTTTCATATTAAGTAAAAAATAATCGGTCACTTTTCAGTACTAACTATGATAATGGTGTTGTGTATTTTGGTAGTTACACTTCAATCCTTTAATCACACACATACAAAAAAGGTTGCTCTTCAAAATTTTTTTTCCATTTTTCCAGTATTTATGTTGTGTTTGATCTGGATTACAGACCCAACCAACAGTAAATAATGTAAAATAATACTGAAACAAGTATTACAATTAATATATTTATTATGTACAAATATATACAATACAATATATATGAATGAATATTTACAAGTTAAATCTTGGAGTTTAACGTAACTCTGTGTTCTGCTGTCACTTCCAGCCACACCCGATGGCTTGCCTCATGGGTAGGGTCTATGCCTCTTCCAGCTGTACAAGACAGCTTGCCTGAGCCGAGAGTAATCTTAGCATTGTCCGGTCTCTGTGGGACTTGCCTAGCTGTGTAGATCTAAATAGCGTAGTGCTATCAATGGGAATACTTGCTGCTGTTTAGGTTACCAGAGTTTCCCTGGGAGAACGCAAAGAGTTTGTTTAGGTTAGACACATTCTTCCTTGATCCTCACAAAAGACTGACTATTTATACCCAGATCCCTGACCTTATTGAAAACCTTCGGATTTAGCAAGCATCATTGTTTATTGGCCTGTAATAATCATTGGCTATGTTGTTATCTATACAAAAGCCTATTGCCCTGTGGCAAACAATGCTTAATCCAATCAGATAAGGAGGCATCTGGAATAGTATACTTCTGAAAGAAGGGAGGACTATAACATCCCTCCCCCTGGCTAAAATTTAGCCTAGAGAACAGCCATGCAGGTGTGCTGTAGGATAACTAATGTGCTTTGGTGCTGATTCTGGTTTGCTGCCGTCTTCAGTTTGTTGGTCCTCCTTGCCTGTACTGCATGTCTCTGTAGCTTCATTCCTTGTGGTTGCATAATGGGCATCCAGGGATAGTCCAAATGAAGATGCTCGCAAGGGCATATGTATGGTGGCCAACTTTGGACACAGAGATTAAGTCTAAAGTCCATCACTGCTGGCATTATAAAATGAATCAAAACATGCCAGCAAAAGATAAAACAGTTCACTGGCCTAAACCTGAAGGCCCCTGGATGAGACTCCATGTGGACCATGCTGGCCCATGGAGAGGCAAACTACTATTAGTAGCAGTTGATTCATATTCTAAGTGGCTGGAGGTAGTAGAAGTTCCATCACTCCAGACCACTGCAACAATAGAAGCTCTCAGAAGGCTATTTGCTACACATGGCCTTCCTAGAATGATAGTCTCAGATAATGGTACAGCATTCACTGCAGTAGCTTTTAAAAAGTTTTGTGACAATAATGGCATTGAGCTAGTCTTCAGCCCACCATTTCATCCTGTCGACTGCACCAAATCTGTTGTGTTTGGTCTGGATTCCAGACCCAACCAACAGTAAATAATGTAAAATAATACTGAAACAAGTATTACAATTAATATATTTATTATGTACAAATATATACAATACAATATATACAAATGAATATTTACAAGTTGAATCTTGGAGTTTAACATAACTCTGTGTTCTGCCTGCCGCTTCCAGCCACACCTGATGGCTTGCCTCACGGGTAGGGTCTATGACTTTTCCAGCGGTACAAGACAGCTTGCCTCGAGCCGAGAGTGATCTTAGCAGTGTCCGGTCTCTGCGGGACTTGCCTAGCTGCATAGATCTAAATAGCGTAGTGCTATCAATGGGAATACTTGCTGCTGTTTAGGTTAGCAGAGTTTCCCTGGGAGAACACAAAGAGTCTGTTTAGGTTAGACACATTCTTCCTTGATCCTCACAAAAGGCTGACTATTTCTTCCCAGATCCCTGACCTTATTGAAAACCTTCGGATTTAGCAAGCATCATTGTTTATTGGCCTGTAATAATCATTGGCTATGCTGTTATCTATACAAAAGCTTATTGGCCTGTGGCAAACAATGCTTAATCCGATCAGATAAGTAGGCATCTGGAATAGTCTACTTCTGAGAGAAGGGAGGACTATAGCAATTTACTTATTAATCTGGCAGTAAGATTTTATATACATATTAATTCAACAATGTTTATTTGGAAAAATGACAATCTATAACTTTATTTACTGAAAATGATACAAATGTCTACTGACACACATTTGTTTTGTTTTTTGTGAGAAACTATCTTTCATCATCTAAACTTATAATGATTTTTTATTTTGAAAAATGGTCACCTATAACTTTATTTAGTGAAAATGAATAAACATGCAGTTACCTTTTTTTTGTGAGAAATGATCTTCCAACAAGTAAACGTTTAACAATCTAAATTTATTACATATGGTAACCAAACCAAAAATAATAATAATATACATATATTTAACCATGAAATTCTGTTCATTTACAAAATGTTTCTTAGCATTATTGCTGTGGACTGAAATTTCTTACCCTGAACCACGCTACTCTCTTTTGACAACCGTGAGCGAAACACTGCTATTGTTTGACTACAAAATTAGCAGCAAAACCAACATTTTGACTAATAGTTTACTCTCATCAGAATATTATCTAATATTCACTTCATATCCTTTTTAGATTGTAAATGTATTTAATTTGGTATTTATATACACATTTGTTTGTGGTAGCAATTTTCATAACTGCTGGACTAATATATAAGTACTATTTTTTCTTATATGGAAAAAAAATTTTTTCTCTCTCTTTCTTAATTCCTTTCCCTTTGGAAATGGAATAGTTAATGGAGTACTCATTTATAAAATGATTATCAATTAGATAGCAAAATTTTCCAGTTCTTTGAAATAAATCAATTTTTATATATATAAAGTAAAAAATTCTTGTTTAGCAATCTGCATTGAAAACGAGTAGAGAAATTATTCAATAAATTTGCCAATTATAAGATTGTGAGGACTCTAGCATTTTCCCAATTCTGTCTTACTCTCTAGCTAACAATTGCCAGATATCCATTTGCCAACCAATACTGATTGTTTAGCTTGACTGATTATAGAATTACTCCAGAAAGAAAGTCCTAAGCCTGATTAGACCTTGATCAAATCCAAATGCATAAACATACATATTCTGTATATCATTGTAAATTGTAGAAAAATATGGCAAATTGATGTAAACTTTTTTTTAAATAAAAAATTAATAATAATGTTGGATAATTAAAAGGTATAACTTGGATTATTAAAAAAAAAAAATCTCTACTTCATATATTACACATAAATATAGTATAGCTTGAGTGATTCATAAAAATAGTCTTTGACACCTTTTTTTTTTTAATATAAAAATCTTTTCTAATGAGGGACTACCAGTTCCAAAATAGTTATCAAAGGAAAGAATGTCTTATACTTTGAAGTACTCCTGTAAACAATTATTATTCTCAAACTACTAATAATTTTTTTTTTTTTTTAGAAGAAAGAATGAATCACATATCTCAAAAATCTTTAGATAGATAAACTATAATTACTTTTGCCCACCCAAATGATTGGGACTATTTTCATGACCAATTTCAGATTTAGAAAAAAAAAAAATACAAGCTCAACTGCTTAAAATAATAAATATAAAACAGTATAGTATTTATACAAAGATAAATTTAAGTTCTGTAAACAAGTCATGGATGTAGGTCAATACTCTACTATATATAGACTGATGACATACATGTTAGAAAATAATTAGGAAATAGCCTACAATTTTGGGTCCTCTTACATAGTTGTACACCACTTTCTAAAAAAAAAAAACTGCCATAAATATATATTTCTAATCTCAAGCCAAATTGTCTAAGATTTATACTTCATTTATATATGAAAATAATCCAGTTTTTAATGCTAAACTGAAATAAATATCCAAATACTAAATCACATCACATGGCTAAAAAATTCAGTACAGCCTTCTGTGAAATAAATATATAAATATATTGAGTCCATATTTCAAAATAGCCAGTCTATATAATATCTTAAGAGTCCATATTTTAAAATAGCCAGCCTCAAATTTGAGGCTGCCTAATTTTGAAATATGGATTATATTTATTTCTCATAGGAAGGTGCTAAATTTCTTAGCTATGTGGATTGATTTAATATTTGCATTTATATATATATATGGGTAAGAATAAATCAATCTATTATGGAAAACAACTTAAATATTAAAAGAATAAATACTGCAAAGATTAATTAGTTTCAGACTAAAATTTACATTTCCTTTGCCTTAATTATGACTTAAATACTTTAGAGAAAGAATTTAATGTTTATAATAGTCAAACGATGTTGTTTTTTGACTATAGAGGGACCTCTCAAACCTCAACACAAGATAGTGACTTTTTATATAAGTGGGAATTTAGGTTAAAGATAAGATGGCCTCTCTTACCTTTATAAGTAGCTATCTAGGTTTGAGAGGTCCCTCTATAGTAAAAAAAACAACAACCCAACATCACTTGATTATACACATTCAAGGTGCATATGATAATAGTTAAAACATTTCTCTAAAGTATTTACACACTTCCTATGTGCTTAATAAATAACCACAACTTTACATTAAATATGATTTATTTTCAAACAAGAATAATAAATACAAAATAAAAACATGACAAACACCAAGCAATTGCAAAAACATCAATGGCTGTCTGGCTAGGTGATAAAGAAAATGATTAATGAATTAGTATGAATCTGCAAAAGAGTGGCCAATCTTTATATTCAGAAAAGCACTGAATATCAGATTTATGTTTAAGGGCATCTTATATCAATTTTTCAAGATATATGTGGGTGGGGAGGAGGAGTCAATTTATTAATTCATAAATTTTACTTATACATTATATTTCAAATACCACTATTTAAAATTATTGACTTTTATATATATTTATTTATATTGATTTTTTCCCAAGTTTGTATTTATAATTCAAATTTGTAAACATTTGCAAATTTGAATATATTTATTTATATAAGAAAACATTAATCTGATATTTGGCATTGCTTACTTTCATTTAACATTATACTCCATCATGAAACTAGAATTTGCAATTTTTTAGAAATGATCAAAATGAAAATTAATAAAGTTGTGCTCAATACTTGGATTTTAAATACTTATATTTGAATATATATATATACTGTAGGAATAAATTCAAACAGTAAAAATATACTTTTAAAATACATTTTCCATAATAAAATATAGCTATTTCCATTGACTAAATTCCAGTAAGTTTCATATTTCTGAAGTGATCTTAAATTTATATTAGTTTTATAATTTGCAATTCTAAATGAAACAAAACACTTGACAGACTAAATGCAGCCAATATACAACTGAATCACTACTAACCAGAAAAAAAAGCAACTAATTGTTAAGGCAATGAAAAAAAAATGACTTGAATGCATGCTTCTTAAAAAAAGTTGAAAGATCAAAACACAATCTAATATATCAATAGTTAGCAGCAGCATTTTAAAAATGCATGGCAGAAATCATGAAATCCATGAGTACTGTCATGATTCCTGATTTAAAGGTCCCACCTCAATTGCTCCACTGTGCAAGTGCATGTAAAAAAATCTACAATGCCAGAAAGATGTTAAGACATGCAAGAAAAAAATTACTAAAAAATACATAAACTGCAAAAATGTTTTCTAACAATAATCGTATGAATGAAATTGAGAAAACTTTTTAAGAAATAAGATCTGTTATGAATTCTGAAATCTTATGCTTAACTACTGCCTAATTACACATTTATTTTACATACAAACAAGTTTCGTTTGCACTCTCATAGTTAAACAATTTGTAGAAGAAAAAACACCATATCAAAAATCAAATACATCAAAAAAAAAAAAAATTATAAAAGCCAAATCAGATGTAGCATAAAATAAAAAACACAACATAAATCCAGATGTTTGTTGATTAATTAAGAATCCTAGTGAGAAATGAGGAAAAATAAAACACTTGAATAATATCATCATCATCAACCATTATCAATCCACTGCAGGATGAAAGGTCTCTCCAAGTTCAATCCATTTTCTCAGATCTTTAGCTTCCCTTCTCCACACCATTCCTGACACTTTCTAATTTCATCCATCCATCTCACATGTGGTCTCTTTCTGGGTCTTTTACAATCTTTAGAATTCGGTTTAAGATTTCAATTGTCCATCTATTATCATCTCTTCTAATAATATGTCCAGCCCAACTCCACTTTAGTCTTTTAATTTTTTCAATGAGATCAGTAACACTTGGTTTGCTCTCTTACCCATATATTGCAATAATATATATTGCAATATATGTAAAAAAAAAAAAAAAGACCTAAAAAAAAATCACACAACAGATTAATTTAATGACTTCATGTTCATTAAAGATTATGATATAGTTTTAAACTTGAGAGCAATGATAAAAAATTACCATTATCATGCACTCTTGCTTAGTTTATCTAATCATCTTTTAGGCAGAAAACATATATATATATTTAATTTTTTTTGATTAACTTATATAAAAAAAAAATTTCTGTACAAGTATATACATTGTAATTTTAAAGACAATTGGATCAAATTCTATTTTTGTCATCCTATATATACATATATTTTCTTTTCAATGGGCTGCAAAAGTTCAGGCAAGATGGTTGAAACAATATAGCTATGGGGCATTTCAAATATTTTTTTAGCTATAGTATTTTCAACAAGTGATGTCTATCACGCTCAAAGGATTATTTAAATACAACTATTACTAGAAAAGCACTATGACTAAATGATAATATTTGATCATCAATGATGAAATTTTACTCTTTGTTGCCAGACCTAATTCTAACATCTCAATTTAAAAGCGATATCATAAACTAATGAGTCTTGCATCATTAAAAACTTGAAATTTTTTTATTTGTGTCTTTATTTTAATTATTATAGAATAATATATTTTTCTGAGCTTTATATATGTTAATGTTGTGGGGAGGGGGGCTTGGAAGCCAATTTGGTCACCTGTAATATACAGTAATGGAATTCCTTTTGATGAAGGGAAAGATCATAAAAAATTATGCTTGTTTACATCTTAATAAGCATATCTTGTTATATATATCTCATTAGAAACTTCAGACAGTATTACTTTCTGCAATATATATTAAAAGATCTTACAACTCTTCATTAGAAAACTATAAATGTATGAAAATTAGCATTCCTATATATAAATGATAAAATATGTGCATTTTTACATATTTTCTACAAAATATTTATAAAATTAAACACTATATTATTGTAACTATGTATTTTAAAACTTAAAACATCTGTTTTTAATAATGTTAAGAAAATATTTTCTCATCATGATAAAAGTCCATTAACTTGTGAAAACATTCAAAATCTCTAATAGCTAAAGTGTATTAAATTATTTCTGGACCAACTGATGATTGCTGGTTTAGCACGAAATACGTATATTGGTGATTATTTCTCTTTTCAGCATATATGTGCTTGAGTGTATCAGTGTTATTAGATAGAGTGGAAAGTGATGGGTCATCTGCAAGTCTGTGCTCATATACCCTATATATTACATAAATAAACAGGTATAGAATAAGCCTGTGTTTCAGTTATTACATTGTAGGGATGTCTGCCCATCCTTGCATATGTATTAAATGGATTATGTCCTGTACATGTGGGGTTCAGATTGACCTTAGGTCAACATGGGTGTGACAAGAATCTCTGCCTCAGGGTGGCCTTCGAGCATTCCATCATCAGATTTTCAATTGGATGGACGGTTGAAGAGTTGGAGTGTATAGTAGATTGGAGCCTGTCCATTAAAGTATGAAGATTGTCTATCTTAATATATATCTGAGCACTTATAGTATATATGTGTGGGAGATGATGATCTGGACCAACTGATGATTGCTGGTTTAGCATGAAATACGTATATTGGTGATTATTTATCTTTTCAGCATATGTGTGCTTGAGTGTATCAGTGTTATTAGATAGAGTGGAGAGTGATGGGTCATCTGCAAGTCTGTGCTCATATACCCTATATATTAAATTATTTATTTGTAAAGTAATATGTAAATCACTGCTCATATATTGCTGTGAAGAAGCAGAAAAATCTTAGCTATTTTATGAGTAGATTTGAAAGACTAAATTAAATATTCTTTGTCTGGTATTTCACAGTATACATCATCTTCCATTCATAAACAAGATAGTAAAGATATGAGGAAAAATTATTTCATCAATAGTAAATTGTTACCCCCCCCCCAAAAAAAAAAATATTTAAAATATAGTGAAAGTAAACACAAGTGAATGATAGAATCAGAAGATGCCATTGCATAGTCTGAAGTTCACATTATAAATCTTTAATTTCACAATAATTTTTAAATGCTGAAACAATTTAGTGTCATAGTAAAGCAATAATCTTGAAATTGTTAATTTCAAATAAAGAAGCAAATTTATTTACAAACTGATAATAAATTTTGATTTAAGAAAGTAAAAGCTTATTATCAAAAATAAGAGGAAAACAATATTTGAAGTGCTAAATGTCTAGAACCGATATTAGAACCTAACTTTCATAAACAAGCTTATTCTGGATAGTGAACTTAACAGGTTCTCCAAAATAACTTATAAATCAAAAATTGTGTAAGAAACAAGCAATTATAATTTCCTATGGCAAAAAATTGATTTGTCATCCTAAATTAAAAATATATTTTTTTAAAAAAGTAAAAAATCAAATTTTAAAAATGTTAATTAAGTAATAAAAATTTTATCAAGCATATTACTAATAAAAATAATGACTACTCTTTGGATAAATATATTGTAAAATACAAACATTTCAATGGCTGTATTTTTTTTAAATGATAATTTTTGAATTTGTGGTTGCCATTTTGAGTCTTACTTAGAGAATATTTCCTGAATCATAATTTGCTAAATCATCTATAAAAAAAATATAACACAATGTACATTTTAAAATTTATTTTTGGTGCATTTTATACTCAATTATAAAAATTTCTATTTTTGTAATTTTTTTTTTTTTCCAGCACTGGTTCGTGATTTTATTTACTTTACATACATGCAGTAATAATTAAATAAATAGATCAAGAAATATAATTTACAGTTGATTGATGTAGTTTTAATAATATAATGAATAAATCTCATCTCTTTTTTGCTAATATTCTTTTATTATAATATACATTTTTGTCTGGAGAAATTATAATTTTTATAGATATGAAAATATTAGTTAGAAATTAGTTAAATAAAAATTGTTTTTGAGGTAATATGCACTTTTGATTAAAGTTTGTACTGAATAAATTTTGTATTTTTTGTCAATATTTTTTGTTGATATTTATGAAAAAAGTCATTATCTTGGATAACAGAAATCAATTACATCAGTATTGGGTAAAAATATCCAACTTTCTGATGATTCTGACTTATGTTAGACATTGAGGTGATCATACAAAATTTATTATTAATTATATAATATATGAAATAATTTTAAAAGGAAAATAATTGACATTCAAATCAACATTTTTGCCTTTGGGCAGAATTATAGTTTTAAATTTTAAACAAAAATTGATTGATTGAATATATTTTAGCTTTAATACATATTTTAAAATTTATTATTAATGCAGTTTGTTACCATATAAGAGCAAAATATCCATTATGTCTTATAATGAGAAAAACTTGTACCTTTTTTGTAATTTACATTGAATCCCTTTACCTTAGATATGTTATAAATTAAAAGAGTATTCTTATTTTAACTGCGTAATCAAAACATAAATATTGCATGTAATGAATAAGTAAGTTCTGTACTGTACTTTTCTTTGCTTGAATATTGCCATTTTAGCTTCCAATAGTATTGTTTTAATGAAGCCACTATCCTATGAAATCATCTTACAAATAACCACCATTACAAAAATGGCAGACATTAAAAAAAAAAAAATTAGTAATTTTTTTAAAAAGATTATTGTAAAAACAGTTAATTGAAATAATGAGTATACGTTGATAATAATTGCTATGGAGAATCTTCATTTCATAGAATGTTGGGAGAGCAATATATAATTCTAATATCAAATAATGTCATTTTGTCTTTGTCTTATTACTCTCATTCCATATTTAAATTTTGTATAGATTTTTGATATTAAGATATGCAGATAAAGGTGTTACTATGTTACTATCATGGCTCCTGAATTACTAACAGTTATTTTCCTTAACCTTTAAATTTATAACATGCATGTATAATTCTAATTTAATAATGTATAATTTTAAAGCATCAGCATACAAACATTCTAAATTTAAAAAAAAAAAAAAAACTGATTTATGAAAACATATACCAAAAGCACACACACAAAAAAAATAGTACCTTTGAAAACAAACCTCCATTATGAAATCTTATTCTAAGAATCAAAACTCTATACATCATGCATATTCTACTAAAAAGTAATTTTATTTCCTTATATATATATATATTAAAAAAATCTTAACATTAAAAAATTTCACTTCAAACAATGATAATGTTGAATTATCTACATCAACAACACAAGTATTAACTTCCCAAGACAATGCTTAAAGAATTCAGAGCTGATGCAGCAGAATATAATTACTGACACTTTATTTATAAACTTAGATGCACTTGATAAACTGCTAAACACAAGTTGAAATAAAGTAGGGTTAATAACCATAGAGCTAATGAAATTAACTGTAATTAAAAATTAAGCAGGCTAATAGAAGAAAAAAAAAGATCAGTAATATATTTAACCTTCAATTAATCAAGTAAATCAGTTTTAACAAACAACTTCCAATCATAAAAATGTCATCACTCAACTTTGCAAAATTACAGGATTATTGGAATATTTAATTTGCTAATTTTAGCACTTCAAACACCGTCTGTTCATTCACTTGATACTCCTCCTGAAGAATTTTCTTATGAGCAGTTTGATATAGATTCTATTTTTTTCCTCCTACTATCATCCAAATCATTATTTGTATTTGAATATATATGTAGAAGCTTAAATAATGTCAAAAATTCTAATATCAAAGGATTCTGCTTCATCTTAAATTGGGCAGGCAGATTACGCACACAACCATAGAATTCAATTTATTAATATTCTCTATGGCTCTTGAAAATATTTGAATGGAGGCTAAAACTAAGATTGCATATGAAAAAAGGAAGATCAAAAATATTAATTTTGATTTCTGCTTAAATTTAACAATATGCATTAATATTTAGCAACTTCCATGTATAGTGCACTTTTAAGGTAGAAATCCGATTATTTCCAATGCTCAAAATTTGTCTGCAAGGTGTTCATAATGCCAACTGTTCAATATGTCAGCAGTTCAAAAAGCTATATATCACATTTATATAATTCCTCTTGATCTCAGATGATGGCAAAAAAAAAAGATAAACACTAAAAAGTCAATCCACAGGCTTTATCCCAGAAAAAATAAAATAATCCCAGGAGATCATTGGGATGATTAGAATAAATTAAAACCTTATAATTATTATACAAAATTCAATTTACTGTTAAGTGCCACTGAAATTGGATGTACAAATAGAAAACAATAAGAAAATTATCATCAGTGGCCATTTGTAAATGAATATGCCATGAAGATTATAAAACTTGAGGAAGGAAGACAAAGTCTAAAAAAGTTAAGGATAAATTTAAAAAATAAGAATGAGATTAGACAGAATTACTATGCATATATTTAATACCATTAAAGTGTAGTCTCTCAAACCATAATTTTATTCACTTAGTGAGTACAGGAAGATCTAGAATGATATGAGAAGCTTACAATGACCGTGCCCTTAAATTAACTTAAATAATTGAAGATAGTAAAGTATGTGAAAGAAAATTAAAAATAAAAATGATAGAGAAAAAAACAATTATAATCAATATCCTAAGATGAACACAAACTCAGTCCCATTAACGTATTCTTGATTTATTTGTGAAAACAATCAAAATAATCTTTTAATTTTCTTCATTCAACAAAAATTATATCTATAGACTAAAATGCTCTGGAGTAGCTACTTGAAGTTTTTATAAAATATGGAGTATACAGTAATTTTCAACATGCATATATAAATTACGATTATAGTATAAACAAATTAAAAAAAAAAAACTTATGCAGTTATTAATAAATTGAGGGAGCAAATTTATATATACATTTATTGAGTGTTCACCCACTCAAATTCACTCAAAAATAATAAAAAACTTACTGTACTATCCTTTAATTTTTTTAAATAAAATGAATAGTGGTCAGACTTTCATCACAATTGAACATGCTCAGGATATATTTTTGCTTCAATAACTTTCTCCTATGGAAACAATAGCAGTCTCATTATTGTGATTTTTTAAATATGTATCAGTTTCAGAATCTATATAGTTATCCCAACCTGAAGTTACCTATTTCTGATTCTCTCTTAATAAATGTGATCACATATGGCACTCTAAGACAAAAAAACAAAAAAACATCCACTGTCATATTATAAAATTCATTAAATTTATGAATTTTAATGTTTTTATTTTTTGTTTAATTTTTTTTTTGGATAGCATATAATTGAAATAGTATATATCGATACCGAACATGTTGCAGTGTCACTCTATACTATATTGCATTTAATATCATTGAATCTTATAATACAGCCTTAGCACATCTGGAAATTGCTAACTAAGGAATCTAAATGGAACTTGGGGAATTTTTTTTTAAATATATGCCAAGCTTATTAAAATTAAATGTTTCTAGTTACTCTTAGCTGTACACTAAGTTTGGATCAATCAACATTGGTAATATAAAAGAGGATACATTGAACATAAATAAAAAATATAATTACAAACTTTATCATTAGTAAATAATGCAGCATACTCCTATAAAAACCAAGTCCATAGTTTAATTATCATTTTGTATTAAAGGAAAACTAAATTATTTTATTGACTTATTTTATATTATTGTATTAGTTCATTATCTGTGCAAACAGTACTTATATACATGTTAATGTGCATACATGAATATTGCTGCATTGAATTCATTATCAATAATTTCTGATATATGAATTAAATAGGCATTGATCTTAAGTGCATACTCATTTTACAGCTTATCTTTATTTGCAATAAGCTTTCATTCCATGATCTGAAGCCTAATACAGCTATATCAAATTGCTAATGTTTAAATCAAAAAAATAAAAAATGAAGACATCAACACTGTGATATCTGCAAATAAACAATGAACTAAAAAGCTATATATGGTCTTTAATATGATGAAAGGCAGAAAGTAACAAGGGGAATACATCAATGAACTAATAACATAAAGCAGTATTTCCCAGGCATAATACTATTGCAGTGATTTTTGTAAACTCATTTTCAGTATTCACTATGCTAAACATTTTTTTTCTTTACAATAACATTACTATATATCAGCAAGTCAATTTCTACTTCTGGTGATTATATGAATAACATTCTCTAAGAAGAAATTTTTAATGGAGAGTGTCAACACCTTCCTGGGACATTATAAACTCTTAATGAGATAGTAGGCATTCAAGATGTATTAGTTTTAATATTTCTGTAAGGCTACACATGTAAGATTTCAATGTAGTCCATCCAAATCACTGGAACTTATATGAATTTCCTGTACTTTTCAAGTTATATGATTCATATAGACCTTATGTAAATCATATATGCTATAAAGTTTCATGAGGTATAGAAAATATTGACAATGAAGTATTGGGGGGGGGGGGGCTTAAGAACCAATGCTTTAAAAACAGCTATCATGTTTAGCTTTTGGAATTGTGATGATAAAAATCTATTCAATTCTTTACTGATTGATTAGGTTCACTTTCAATCTTGCATTATCCATTATACATCACTACACGAGACTAAAATAAGACTTGTTTATTTGTATGTCAGGTGAAATTTACTTACTTTATTTGGATGTTCATGATATGTCTCAGAAAGATAATATATCTAAATTTGTTTTGGTTGAGTCAGCAATAATTTTGGCTCTTCCTCTGGTGTCCAAAATGGCATAAAGCACATAAAAGTACCAAATATTCTTTATTCAATGAAAAGTGAATATTGGTACAGAGCAATAAGTTTTCCAAAGAAGATATTGAATAAAAACCTTAGGTTCTAGTAAGGTCAATCATAATAGACAACACAAACAGAAAAGACCAAGAATAGTGGTTCCTTCCTTTATTATCATTTACTTCTCCAAAGATAACCAATCATTTTGGGAATCATTGCTATAAAAAGGCATATCTAGTCTTATGTTCTCTCAACAAATGACAAGAAGATAATAATGGCATCCTTTGTAATCAGGATGGGTGCTTGAAAAAGTGAAAACTATCATCATTTGATCATTATTTAAATTAACAAATCATGAATAGTATCAATAAACATGTAGCTATATATATATTTGAAAAGGTGTATTTAATACTATTTTACTTTTGTGAATTGTAATAATAAAAGATAATGAATAGATATATAAAATTATTTTGTTTTTATTTGCAGTTAATTATGTAAGCTTAAGAAATCAAAATTCTTTATTATTAGTTTTTCAAGAGGAAAGAGTCATCAGGCTGTGTGCGATTGTTTGATGTTATGACATATTAACAGTTTAATTAAAAACTTTTTTTTATTTTTTCTTCTTACTTTCCCATTAAAATGAGGGTCAAGTTGTTGCCAGTCTTTTATTTTCATATTTCAAACATTTTGCCCTTTCATTTAGCAACAACAAATAAAGATAAATTATATGAACTGATAATGGAAAAGGAAAAAAGTTGTTTAAAATTCGTTATTATTAAAGACTCAGTGATTGAAAATACTATAATTGAGTTATTACCAAGATGATAAAAACTATCTGCTTTGAGGGCATTGTTCTAAAATCACTCAATCATTTTATTTTACAATGCAGGGAAGTTGGGAGGAGGGGGCTTTTGTTCAATGCTGACTAATTAAAAAATCTACTTGAAAATATAAGAATCAAATTAAATACATTTGTTATGTATAATAGTTCTAAATGTGGAATGTTAGAATAAAATCTATAAATGGTGGGCAAGTAATGGCAAACTATAATCAATGATGATCATGATCATCAATCATCCTGTATTGTCTCTTGATCTTAGTACAATATTTATTTTATTATTTAACCTGCCTTCAGAAAGAAAATACAGCATTCATAAAAATAGTTAAATAATAATACCACTTGAAATAAATAGCTCATTTATACAGCGGTGTAGAGTGTACATGCTCAGGAAATAGTGATCATGTAATATTTTAGAGGTTCAAAATTAGTATTACAAGTTTTTTCGATATGAATATTAAACTGCATTAAATTATTAAATATTTTAGAAAACAAAAAATATATATAATTGATGAAAGACTTTCAAAGCTCCCTATAGTCATCTACTCTATCCAATATAACTCATACACATTACCACTTTCCTACAGTCATCCACTCTATCCAATACAACCGATACACATGATCATGTACATGTGAAAAAGATAAATGATCTAAAATATATGTATGCTGAACCAGCACTCATCAGTTGGTCTCTATATATAATCAGTGCTCAATTTATATTAAGATAGAAAATATAGATACTTTAATGGACAGGCTTTAATCATCTCAATTCTCCAACTGTTCAGGCATACATATCACTGAAAATCTGATGATGGAATGCTCAAAGCCTTAGTTGATGCCAATATTAGTCACACTCATAACCTTAGGTCAATCCAACCTCTCAGACATAGGACCTCAATATGTCCATTTAAATACACAGAAGAGGGATGATCAGAATACAGGCTGATGTAATATTGAAATACAAGTACGATGTACATATTATCTAGGTTAGGTATATACATTATAACTGATGAAAAATTAAATTCATATACTACATACATGTATGTTATTGTCTAACAAAAAAGAGGATAAGATATTTGGGTATTATAGACAGTAATAAAAATTTTATCATCTTTGATACAAGTATGAAAATGCTTGCTACTTCTTTAGTTCAATTTATCTTAAACACATATAGATGTAACTTCTCACCGAACATTGGATGAGTGCATTCTACTCCCTAATATCTTCAGAATTTATGAAGAGATGTGAAAAAAGCTTTGACAGTAAGCTATTTATCAGTTATTTTGCATTCATGTATACATATACTTATTTAATATTTTCATCTTGGGATTAAGAGTTTAGTTTAAAATTATTGCTGCAATTAGTGATAAAAAGTGGAAAATAACTATTAGCATGCAATTATATTTGCCTATCATTTAGAGATCTTTTGTGCAATAACAAATTTGTAATATTATTATAAAACAGAAAAAATATAGGGCACAATTAAATATGAAAGCCCAAAAAATTTACCAAGAGACTATAGCATCAAAATAGTCATTATAATAAATGAAATAATACTTCAATTTAACAAAATAACATTTTAAATTAAGTAAATTGACAGTATATAAATTGAAATAAAATGAGTAATTTTTTATTTTTAAAAAAAAAAGGCATTATATTATTGGAGATAGTTGAATATATGGCAGCGTAAGTATAATGATAATAAATATAATATATAGAATATAATCATTTTACTAGTCACTAGATTGAAGTCTTAACAGGCTCCTAAAGTTTAAAATTTCAGACTTAAAAAAAAGACATTTAACAAAATATTCTTTAAAACTTAAAGGCAAAGTTAAATATTAGTACCCATATTTTCCCTACCATTAGTGAAAGCTACATTTTATTATAATTTTGTTTTTTACAATCATATCAATCAAGCCTAATCGGTAATTTAAACACTCTAACTAATAATAGTCACATATTTATTTATCAACTAATAATGGAAACCTAATTGAGTTAATTATTAGAAATGCATTTAAGAGTATATGTGTTTGTATATGAACATGAAAACTAACATCACCAAGTGTCAAAGTTCAATGAGCATAGAAAAATTATATAAAGCAATATGCCTATGTATTATTAGTAATAATATTAAAATATATTCATTTCCTTAATTTCAAATGTTCTATTTAACACACCAATTATTACCAAGTGTTATTACTTTTGGTCACAGTACAAAATATCAAATATAATACCTATAAATAGCAAAATTAAAAGCAAATAGGTAATACAAAGTAATGAAAATATAATTACTAGAAATTTTTTAAAAAAAAAACAAAGCTTGAAATATAACAGCAAACACATTTGGTAAACAAATTTAGTAAGATTTGAAATCAGGCTTTCACATGACCCACTACTCCCAGTGTCATCTCATATTGCTGACCCACCTGATCACACACGTTGAAAAGATAAATAATCACCAATATACATATTTTGTGCTAAACCAACACTCATAAGTTGGTCCAGATTACCATCTCCACACACATATATATAAGCAGTACTCAACTGATGGGCTTTGAACATTCCATCATCAGATTTAAGGATGAAGAGTTGTGGGTGGTAGTAGTTTGAAGCCTGTCCATTAAAGTCTAAGTATTGGCTATCTTAATATAAAGCTGAGTACTGATTGTATATATGTGTGGAGATGGTAATCTGGACCAATTGATGAGTGCTGGTTTAGCACAAAATGCATATATTGGTGATTATTTATCTTTTCAACATGTGTGTGATCAGGTGGATCAGCAATATGAGATGGCACTGAGAGTAGTGAGTCGTGTAAAAGTCTGAGTTCGAATCCGGCATATATATTACACATATAAATGCAAAACATATGCTGAAAAATAAAATGCTGACTGAAATAAGTTTGTAATAATTAATGTAACTTAATCTTTTATTCTGTATGATGCTCTTATTTGTATTATTGTGAAGGTATATTTAATCATCTATGTTATGATGGGCCACTATTTCTCATTCTTTTTATTAATATTTTAGTTTTTAGTATTTGGAATTTTTCGGTCTCTAAAAAAATTTAGGTTTAGTCCGTACTTCTCAAGACTTTGTTCAATTCCTAGTGAACTTGTGAAGTTGTTAATACTATGGTGACACATGAATAATTATGAAGTTATATGATATATTTCAACTTTAAATTTAACTAATTAAAAAGTATATCGATGAGAGAATAAGTTCACTATATCAAATTTAAAGAGTAATTGTGTGATATTTGAGAATAATAATATAATTATTACAATAGTATTTAAAATTTGGAGAGCTTTAAGAAATGAAAATCAGTAATTTGAATTGATAATGAATTCAATAAATTATATCATAAAACCCAAAATTGTATAATTTTACATTGCAAAATCTTTGTTCATTATTAGATATTAAAATATATTAAATTTGAACACATATCACATGACCATCATTTCCTATGCTTGCTTATAACTTATTAAAACAGGCAAAACTCTCTACGTATTGCCACTCAATACTGAGTTCAGACCTATATGACTATATAAGCTAATGAGCTTAGATTGAAAACATGTTTTTTTCCATTTAAGACTCATAGTTTTGTAGTTAAGTAGAGATAAAAGGTGGCTGCTGGAGGGTTGCATTAGATCGTAAGATCTGGGTGCAGTGCTTTCAGATCCAAGGCTCCTCACTGATGAAGGCCACAAGCCAGAAACTAGTCTGGGGATATTCAATGAGTAGGCACTAGATGGGAATTTTATGCACAAGCTTTCTGGCATCCATTGATTATTCTGGCTTGCACTAAGTGGCAATATGTGTAGAGAGTTTTGCCTGTTTTAAACATGTATGTAGTTGTTTTTTAAAATCATTACATCAGAAATTACAATTAACAAAAAACAAATATAATTTTTGAACTACACACACAAAATTATAAAAAATCAAATAGTATATACACTAGTACCACACCAAAAATCATGTTACAGAACACCTGCAACACAGTTGATCAGGCACAGTTGAAAATTATCAATCATAGAAATGAAAAAATATTTCACTAAGTGCTCCATTTTTTCATTCTTTTTTTATTTATTTATTGTACAATAAAATAAAGAACATGGATTTTGTTTTAATACTCAATTTCATACTTATGGTGCTCTAGATATACATTTAATACCAATGATAAACAATTTTTGAGTTATTACTTCATAAATAGCTACAACTACTGGCCATATTTTTGAAAGAAATTGAACTATTTTGGAAATCAATTACTGATAAACAAAAGTGAATGAGATTTTGAATATTTACATTAAGATGTTCAATAACCGAAATACAGGCTTATTATATACCTGTATCAATACATGTAATATATAGGGTATATGAGCACAGACTTTCACACAACCCACCACTCACCACTCTATCTCATAACACTGATACACTTTAACACATATATGTCAAAAAGATAAAAAAATAATCACCAATATCCATATTTCATGCAAACCAGTAATCATCAGTTGGTCCAGATTATCATCTCCACACACATATGCAATAAGTGCTCAGATATATATTAAAATAGCCAATCTTCATACTTTAATGGACAGGCTTCAATCCATTCCACACTCCAACTCTTCAACCGTCCATCCAATTGAAAATCTGATGGTGAAATGCTCAAAGGCCACCCTGAGGCCAAGATTTTGTGGAGATGATAATCTGGACCAACTGATGATTGCTGGTTTAACATGAAATATGTATATTGGTGATTATTTATCTTTTCGACATATGTGTTCAAGTGTATCAGTGTTATGATTGAGTGGTGGGTTGTGTGAAAGTCTGCTCATATACCCTATATATTACATATATTGATATAGGTATATAATAAGCCTGTGTTTCAGTTATTACATAGTAGAGATGTCTGTCCATCCCTCATATATGTATTAAATGGATTATGTCCTGTACATGTGGGGTCAGATTGACTTTAGGTCAACATGGGTGTGATGAAAATCTCAGCATCCTTTGATCATTTCACCATCAGATTCTCAATTGGATGGAAAGTTGAAGAGTTGGAGTAGATTGAAGCCTGTCCATTAAAATATGAAGATTGGCTATCTTAATATATATCTGAGCACTTATTGCTTATGTGTGTAGAGATGACAATCTGAACTAACTGATGATTGCTGGGTTAGCATGAAATATTTATATTGGTGATTATTTTTTAACTTTTCGACATATATGTGTTCAAGTGTATCAGTATTATGAGATAGAGTGTGAGTGGTGGGTTGTGTGAAAGTCTGTGCTCATATACCCTATATATTAAGTTGTTCAATGAATTTCTGTACTATAGCAGAAATAAATAAATCTATACAGTCATTTTCATTTTTCTTTTTTATAAATTAAAAAATACTAGCACCATTTATAACTTTTTTTATTAAAAAAAAAAAGGCATAAATTAGCTGCAGGCTTATTACAAAAAAAAAAAAGGCAAATATATAATTTTATTTGTTTATTATAATTAACTTTTAAAAATCATTAGTAATTATTTCATCTAGTCTCCACTGGGAAATAAAAAATGCCCTATAATTTATTTGTACTTTAATTACATGTTTACAGTTCTATGGGTATATAAAAATAAAGTTTAAATCATTTCTTACAATGCTCTGATAGGATTATGCATAAATATATTATCACAATTCTATCAACAGATTTGGAAGATATATATCTATTATCTAATTAAAATTGTTAAATGCTTTTGGAAAAATATAAACTTTGTTTCTTTGAATATATTCATTTGTTGGTAATGTTTTCAATGATACTGTTCTCCTTTCTTCTTCAGATATTGCTAGTTGCTCATTGGCAGTCTAGCATTCATAAATACTAAAATTTAAATGATGCTCAAACAATCTATGCTATTCTATTAAAGGCAAGTACTAATAAATATTTTATATGCTTATCTATGAAGATTTCAGATTTCTCCATTAATTTTATATACATATTTGTGAGAATCCTCTCGAGTTGCTTGCCCATTTTTACCTTTTAAAGGCAAACTTAACAAGTGGCTTGAGTTATGAAGTTATTTGCTATTACAATGTAAAACCATTTTTTAAAAATATTCCTATTTATTTTTACCATTCTATCCAATAATCTTGTAATTTCCTAACACAACATACATTAATAAATATATATATACATAACTAACAATACCAAATAGAGACATAAGTAAAAAGAATAATTTAAAAAAATTGCTCACACAACATTAAAAACAAAAACAAAAAAAAAACCTACTGTTATGATCCATAATACTTGGAAGATGCCCTTGAAAGAAAAAAAAAAGAAACCAGGAAAAACTTTCATAGATAAGTAAATTTTCTACTGACTGTAGCTTTGCTAGCATGACTTAGATATTTAGTTCAATTCTACTGCTAGTGCTACTGGTTAGATCAACAACAACTGAAGAAAACAGTAGAAAAATATTCAAAAATATTCGACACTAACTTCTGTGTTATCACTGACAGATAAATATATTTAGAAAAGATTAAAGTTTAATTTGTTCTAAAACATTAATTATTGATCAGACTAAATAATGGAATATTAATAATATAACTTAACTACAAATAAAATATCATCATAAATCATCAGTCAACTATTTAAATCTTATAATTAATCAATATATATATATACTTCTACATTACATATATAAAAGATTATCATTAATTTCTAAGAAAAAATTATAAGATAATTCAATAATAAAATTTTAATGAATGACAAAGTTGATGAAGGGTGGGGTGATATACAAGATGAATGGAAATCTGCAAGAACTTTCCTTTGTAAAAGAAATGAAGAATCTTTGTAACAAATATGGAATCATTAGCAAAAAGCAATTCAATAAAAATTAATATTAGTAAAAGCCAATACAAATTTGTACAGTACATCTATACCCACTTAATGCTTGGCCTTTATGCAAGAATTCACAATAGCAATCTTTATTAATTTGTACCCAATATTTTGATTTACAATCGATTATTCACACTAACAATTTTTTAAAAAATTTAAATTTTTTTTTTTTTTTGGTGGCAATTTTGTAAGACTGATGATGTCATAGGATAGTTATTAAAGTTAGATTATCCAAAAACAAAATAGTGACTTTCATGCTGAAATTGGTCAGTACAAAGTTTATTCATAATACACAATATTACAATGTTGTATACAATATTTTGATTATAAACTTAAAATGATTATAAACTTAAAATAATTAATGAATACACAATACAATATTTTATATAATTTTCATTCAGCATTCTTGCAAAGCAATCTATACTTTATTACTGACATACCCAAACTAAACATTTTTATCATTAATAATTACAAAACAAAAAAATGTTTCATTCAGCGTTGGTAGTCTAGTGGTTAGCATAGCTGCCTTCCAAGCAGCTGGCCAGGGTTCGCTTCCTGGTCAACGCATTTGAGATATGAAAAAAAAAATCATATTTTGATTATGTACAATAACAAAATATATTAATATAGTATTAAACTTTAAAACGTGTCCATTAGTTTAATATACTGTATTTACTCACTCTTATGAATGAAAATTGTAATGTAGATACATACAAAATAAAATTAAAAAAAGATTCCATGGATAAAGCAAGTAAGAATGAACTTTATATGATCAAAAATTACTAAATCTAAATTTAAAATAAAACTTAATCTATTTCTTTGATTTTAAAACATCTCATAATTTGTTTCAGAAATTAGTGAATGTTAACGCAAATATATAAAAGGAAACAAAAAAATTGAAAATTTCATTCAGCATAAAAACAAAAATAAATTTTGGTCATATACTATTAATATTTAATTCTAAATTATCTTCAGTATAAATATTTAGCTAAAGTATTCTGTCAATCAATTTTGGATTAAAATTTTTATGAAAGTTAATCTCTATCAAATTAAAACTACTAGTAAGTACATTTGTGATTTGAAAAAAAACTTTGTATGACCAAAATGCAATACAAACAAATTGAGAAGATTCATACAGTTAATATTTATTTAAATAGTTTGTATCTCTACCTTCACAAGTAATGCACTATTCAAAAAATTTCTTAAGTCATCTCATGGAAAATAGCTACCACACTTAATAAAATATGGCATCTCATGACCAAAAAAAAAAAAATCAATGTAGCATATTTGTATATAAAATGTTGCTTATTTAGATCTGCATAGTACATATTATATATATAAAAAAGCCTTAAATAATCATTACAATATGTAAGAACAGAATTTATTAGATACATTTTTTTTATTTTTTAATGTTAGAATATTTATTCGTTCAAATTAACTGCACAATTATGATTATGTAATGTGCAGTGCTATAATTTGGTTACTCTTACAATGATAATAAATAAAGTCTTTATGGTCGCAACAGTACAGTTAAGTGAGATATTATTAAACATTGCCTTTTTAATTTTCAATAATTTCACATAAATAATATAAGATTATGAATTTTAAAAAAATGAAACTATAGTATGTATGGACTTTTTTTCACCGCAAAAGCTAACAATTTCGTGGAAGAATACATAAAACTGTCAACTGCGAGCTTACTCTCTCCATCCATTTTTCTGTAAATTGTGCATAGTAAAACAATTTTTTTTTCTAATAAAACCTGAAAAAAATTTTTTTTTTAGTTTGCAGCTACATACATTAAAAGTTGGAACATCAAATCTAAAATGCCTTAAAAATCAATGAATAAAAACCTTACAGTATATTGTACTAAAAGAAAATCAAAGAAGTAATCATCAGCCATCAAACACTTGTTATACTCCTCCAAAAAAACCCATGATCATTAAAGGATTTAAAAGAAAGCAATACACACTCACAAAGAGCAACTAATGATTCAGAAACCTGGATAATGATGGATACTGAATGGATGGATTATAAGAAAGAGTAACTTTAACAAATTGTTTTCCTTTTTTACATAGATTAAAGTTGCATTAGTTTGCTAATGTATATATCATACATTAGGTTTTTTTTTACACTATTATATATGTTAAGTTGTTTATTAATATAATACTAACAATTTATGATAATTTTTATCAGCAGAAACAAGAACTAATTTTTTCCCCCATAGAAAACCATTATAACTATCCCTTGCTTTTTATACAATCTTATTACTTTACAATGAATTTTGGGAGATCAATTGTCCTTGATAAGCAGGATAAAGGTGTATTATCATTTATTACTTACAATAATTCAAAAATTCTTATTAAAAACTTTAAATAGGTATAGGGGGATATTACAAAATATTCAATGAATAGGTGAAAAGAAACTGTCAAATTATAAAATTTTTAAAAAAAAATGTAATATATATATAAAATTAAAATCATTCTTTCAGAGATAAGTGCTAGAACATCAAAGTGACAGGTGCAGTTTCTATACAGAAACCGTCAGCTCTTTACTCTGTAATATTAGTACTGTGATAAAACTGAATAGGGCAATATAAAAAATTTAGAAAGGCATATGAAAGAAATATAAGAAAAGATCAATAATGGGAATAAGATTATAGAGATAAAAATAATTATTTCACAATTATATGTGAATGAATAGCTGAATTAATTTAAAAAGATTTCCTGAGCAGAAACATTCTGAATTAATTCCTGACTAAGAATAAAAATATTGTATTCTACTTGCTATGTTAATGCTTGGCTATCCCATTACTTGATCAATTTACAGTGTAAATGAACAAAGAGGAAATCTTAAAAAAAGTATTGTGTAATTTAGCCAATAAATATTTAAAATTACTCTGCATAATTAATGCATTGGTGGAAGGACAGTCAGCTCAAAGTTACAAATTGTGGCCTACTACATCATTTACAGTGCTAAAACTTATGAACTTCAGACTAAAAATCATTCGATTATTATTACTATTTATTAATATTCAAAAATAGCATAATATATTAAAAACAATATAATATCATTTTATGGAGAAATTAATTCTGACATGCAAATGATGATAATAATTCACAAATCAAATCCCAATACAGTAATTTTAACAAAATTGTAAATTAAACCTTTTTTTTTTTCATATGTCATAGCAT
The DNA here is from genome assembly GCA_028023455.1 of Epiperipatus broadwayi. Lineage (NCBI taxonomy): Eukaryota > Metazoa > Onychophora > Udeonychophora > Euonychophora > Peripatidae > Epiperipatus > Epiperipatus broadwayi. Next base: position 661,932 of record JAQFVV010000077.1, read on the forward strand.
CGGCAGGGAGCTGAACCCGCAACCAAGTTCTTGCTTGCAAGGCCGCTGCACCAACCATCGGCAACCAAGTTCTTGCTTGCAAGGCCGCTGCACTGACCTCTTGGCTAACAATGCTTGACAAACCTTTTGACAATCAATGATTTATTTATTTCCCATATAACAATGTAATAGTTGGATAAAAGTGAATAATCATTTTTTATCTAACTAATAAATTAGAAGTGATATAAGAAAGTTGAGACTTTTTCTTTGTTAAAATGACTATTTGAGTCAGATTTGTGAATTATACATTATTATCTTCTGTGCATTGAAGTCAGTTTCGCCATAAAATATTATGTTCTCACATGTTTAACACCTGTTATTTATTTATGAGCTTATTAAAATTATTAGAATTTAAAAGCAATATATATTTATCTACTTACTCATTAAGATATTTTTATGTACCTGAAAGAATAAAAGTTTAAAATATAATATATAAATTATTAGTAAATATATGACGACTAAAAACAGATCAGGAAGCCAAATAACATTCAAATTTCAATGCAATAGGATGAGATAATACATCAATTTAATTGTTTGTTTTTTTGCTTTCTAAGCTGTGACAATATGAAGAAACAACTCTCTGTACTTTAATTAACTATTTAGGGCAACAATTTTAATTAGTATTAGATACTGAAGATATTTAGTATTTTGAATTATTAGAGAGGATTTGAACACAGACTTTCAAGCCCCCTTCAGCTATCCATTCCATGTATTCAAATTCCCTCTAATTACCTTTTAATTTCAGTATATACATTATACTTGCTTTCATATATTTTGAGTTATATATAAATATATGTAAGTCAAAATAATATAATTTTAAGTCAAAAAGATAAAATAAAATAAGAAAAAGAGAAACTATAGGTAATATTTACAAAAAACAATTAGGCTTCTGTTACTTAAAATTTTTTTTATTTACCTCTTATTATTAAATTAATTAAAAGCTTGGAAAACAGATTATTAAAAACATATAAAAAGATAAAAATCTAATGATTCACAGCATGCATGAATCTAAATAAAATAACCTCTTTAAATAATTTACTAATCAAGTTAATTAAATTTTAAAATGTAAAGATTCCGCTAAATCTGTAGTAAAATTTCTTTTAATTAAGTATTATTAAAAAAAACTCTTTCTTGTTTTATTCTTACTGTTTACAATAATATATTATTGAATTATAAACTTCACTTTTAAAAATATGTAGATCTAAAATTGAGAAGCTAAATAAATCAAAACAATGCCAACACAGTAGAACTATCATTAGATTGTGAAATGATGTGGGCTTATTTAAGATTTTATAAATATGATTCTAAAACAAGGTGATAAAACTGTGCAAGAGGTTGTAAAGTAATGGTAAACTACCACTGATGATCATCAAATTTTATCAAAGTTGTATTCAATTGCCTAGCTACTCTGTGTTTTTAATTATCTACTCACTTGATTTTGGACATAATCTTAAAAAACAACCAGATATAAATAATATATCCAAAGCATATATTAAAACATGCTCAAATGCATGTAACAAAATTCATTAATGAAATCAACAGATGATAAGGCAAATTAAATCCTCACCTTAGTCAGCCTTTGACGAAGGCCAGCATTGAATTTCATATATCTATTCAGAAACTAAATTTGAGTCCAATTAACTCTAAAAGCTATTTGGTGGTCATATGTATAGATGACATGTGCAACACTACGGCTATTAATGCTGGTATCAAATTGATACAGGATGCTACTGAAAGTATATTATTTATATAAACAAACAAATGTAAGCAATTATCAATATATCTTTTGCATAACTAATTCTTTTCTATTTTTTTTCCATATATATAAAGGCAGTTAAATGATAATATAGTCCTTGAATAGTATTAAGAATACAGAGACTGATCCAAAATCCCTCCCAAGAGGAACAGTGAAGGTGGTATTATTCTTAGCTAGCTAACAGGTATGCTGCAAAAATTTGTTTTTTTTTTTACATTTATCTTCTAATCAAAGATCCATTTATCTAAAAAAAAAAGTCTCAAAATTCCAGCTATCTGAAAAAATTATTTCAGACCAGATTTGAATTTGGACTTTGAATCTGATAAGTAGATGTGCTAACCCACACAACAAAGTCCTTAAAATATGATACTGTACATTTATAATTTAATAACTTTTGTTTTTAAATGATTGAATTCATATTTATAAATTAAAATTACGTAATTATTAATAATCAATGTTATCATGATTAATGCACTCTTAAAATATCAATTATATTCTGATGTATGTACTGCACTAACTGAAGCTTCTTCACTCTGCTCCAGGCACCTGCCCTCACCTCTAAGCTTTAATTAACGGCATCTGTTAACCTTCACTTACTCTCTCAAAAGAAAATGCTACAGTCATGACTCATTCTTAAATGACGCCATTTTTATAAAATAGAGTTTATAATTTGCTACACTGATTGTTAAACTTGATTTTTCTACATCTGTGTCTTAATCTGCTAACTTCACTACCTGTCTGTGAAATGTTTTAGGCGCTCCTTTTAATGCATATAACAAACAAATGCTTGGAATTTGTAAAATAAATTTTATTCATTAAAACTTGATTTTTCCTACATCTGTGTCTTAGTTGCTAAGTTCACTACCTGTCTGTAAAATCTTTTCAGGCAGCTCCTTTTAATACATATAACAAACGGATGCTAGGAATTTTTAAAATAAATTTTATTCATTAAAACTTCTATGATAGAATTTTTTTTTTCTTTTTTAAAAAAAATTTAATACATCTATACTATATAAAGAAATTAACTCCCCAGTCTTCTTCAATATATAATATATCAATGTTTTGTTCTAAGTCCAAATGTAGTTTAATGTAATTAAACAGAGATACTATAAATGAGCCCCCCACCCATCCCATAACATACAAATCAATTACTTTAAAATATGAATTACTGTCATTAGTGGTGGAAGACTGCATCATATTAGAATCAAATTTTTGAAGGGGGAGAGGAATTATAGATGGCATTCGTCTGACCAATGCAGATTAATTTACAATCTTTACAATCTGCCTAATAATTGCTATACTTATTTATCAATTAAAGAGAAATGATATTACAATGAAAGAATTCTATAAAGGATTACATAGCAATAAGGAACAATAAACCAAAGTATTCCCTACTGTTATAACATCTTTAGAATTCCCAACATTTTAGAAGAAAAAGTAATATATAATTATATCTATGAAAAGAAAAACTGCAGAAAATGAAATTATAATCAATATCTTAAAAGAAGCAGGTGAAGATATAGAAAAACTCATGGAAAAGTTATATCCCAAATGTCTAAACAATAAAGTTGTACTAGCTGAAATAGAAAGCATGTAGTAATAATATCAATATTTAAGAAAGATGATAAAGATATTAGAAATTATATCTCTTTTTTTTACCAAAATAATTACAATTTGTCTAACCACTTGTCTACGGCAAACTTTGGATTCTAACTAACTAAAACAAACGAAGTGAATTTATAAGTGGTTTTAGCATGTGGATCACATCCAAATATTGAGAGAAGTTATAGAATGACTATGAATTGTCATTATGCTTTGGATTTGTTGATCATGAAAAAGCCTTTGATTCTGTAAATATTTCTATAGCAATTAAAGCATTATCAAGATATATATAGACCCAGAATATCATAATGTGAGGAATATTTACCAAAATGCAATGGCAATGATTAGACTGCATGGTGATACTAAAAAAATTCTACATAGAGAAAAATACAAAAGAGTGATTTCATTTATCCAAATCTTTTTCAGCAGTTTTAAGAAGTATTTTGTGATTAAAAATAGAAAGCTTAGAAAGTAAAAATAGATTAAATCAGGGATGGGCAATTGTTTTGGCTTGGGGGCCACAGAGGTTGGCAGAGGGCCGCATCAGAGCCACTTTGTGGAAGCAAAGATTAGTGGAAGGCTGCACCTTTTTTCATAACACAATAAACACACTGCTTTATTCCCTGTATTACCAAAAAAATATTTGTTCGTCCATTCTTCATTAAACCCGACATTCATCACCGATTTTACATTTTTTGGGAGGGTTCATGGTTTCACTAAAGTTAAAAATGTATATATTTGCTAATGCAAAGACAAAATTGAAATTAATCAGATCAACTGGCAAAGTACTGCACATCGTATCTATTTTGTGTGTGTGTGTTGATGTGGCCATCCTAGTGGAAAATATGAGACGAATCTTCAATTGCACACGGAAAAGAAATCTCAGTTCAAGACGGATTTTTCTGATTGTCTTGGTGGGTTGCATGTGGCCCTTGGGCCGCTATTTGCCCACACCTGGATTAAATCATTTAGATTTCGCAAATGTGGTTGTTTTTGCAAATAATACTTCAGAGCTTCGGGAAATATTGCAAGAACATTAAAGATAAATAGTACAAAATCTAAACAAATGTGCAATGGATTTTCTCAAAAGAAAATAAAGATTGATAATCATTAATTAGAAAAAAATTAATAATTAAAATATAATACAGACAAAACATAATGGATGAAATTAATCTTAGAATTAAACTTGGATGGAGTGCTTTTGGTAGAAATAATATTAATCAGAAATACTGATGTATTGATTTTTTAATACATGTTTTACCAATTCTTATTTATGAATCTACGATTTAGACACTTAACAAAAGTACAATTTAGAAACTTCGGATCACATAATGCAGTATGGATAAAAGCTAGAAGTAATGACATCTAAATTGAAGTTTTATTGGTAAAAAGATGAACAGTATCTTTGACATCACTGAAGGAATTAAAAAATGAAATGGAACTGGACATATTCCTAGAAGAAATAATAATAAATGGATAGTTGAAGTCTTAAACATCATTCCAAGAAGAATGTAAATGATCTAGAAAATGACTAACGGATGGATGGATAAAAAAGGCAAGTTACTGGCATATTACAGAGAAGATAAAGATCAGAGAAACTGGATTAAATTTGGAGACTTTAATCCATGCAATGGATTGATAATGTTTGAAAATTATGATGATGATTGAGATGGCTAATAATCACTTGTCAATCAACATTGGCAACAGTAGCTAGATTGGCTATGATACAGTTAATGGTTGGTAAAGAAAAAACTCTCAAGTTTATTTGTGACTAGTAAAAAAATTCTAAAATTTAATCAGCCCAAACTTGAACTCTACCGGATCAAGGTATGACATGCATATATGCTAAACATTTAACACAACCTTAAGTTATTACAATATCTCATACTAAAAAATACATCAGAAATCCCATCATCATTAAGATGCATGACTAATCAATAGATTACTAAGACCAAATGATATAATGTCATTAATAATAATTTACTACAGTTTGTCAGCTGCTTATTACAATTTATTCTGATATCTCAATATTTAGAGCTTCATGCAAATTTTAAATAAAAAGGTAATACTATAAATGTATTTCTATAAGTATGAAAAAGAATGCATTTGGAAACTTAGAAAACTGATTATACTGTGAAGTTATTTTCATAGCTTGAGATGAGGGATGTAAACTAATTATAAGATTGGGTTGAGTAGCCTATCTCTCTCCACGTGTATAACTAATAACTGTATTTATAATCTAATGGACAGTATGTTTACTATCTCAAAAATCTTGTTAAAAGAATTCTATAGCCAAACAAGGAAACAATGTTCTCGCCAACCATCAGTGGGTAGATCAAGATCTAAACACAGCAAAAATTACAAATATATTTTTATACAACTGAACCATCTCTAGCTTAAGAAATAATTAATAAAAATTATCAATATCTTCAATTATATGTTTTATTTCCACCAAAATATTGAGCATGACTCTTTTACCACTACCCAGTTATCTGTATCACTGTGCATTAAAATATAATTGCATTATTACACACAACTATCAGAATGAAGAATCTCGTGGGGCAATAATAGAATTTCTAATACAAGCTTATGATCTTAAATTTAAATCCAAGTTATGTTAATATACTTGGGACTTTTGTTTCAGATAACTAGCTCATAGCTAACCTAGTTAAATATACAAATTGGACATTAAATGAGTACTTAGCTATTCTTAGAGATAAAACAAGGATGGAAAACTGTTTAAACATTAACTACTGGCAATTGAACAAGTCTAGCAAGTAACTTCATGAGATTCTATTAGAGAAATTTTTGATATTTTACTTACACAATTATTAATTGTAATATTCGATTTGATGTACTTACAGTAATTTTAGTTAAAACCTGGAAGAAAGGTGGTTGCATTTTTTTTTATTACTTTGTTACAGCGCTTTGTGTCAAGTAACTCTTTAGAGTCATAAAACATATCTTTTCATTAAAAACATTACACTTTCTGCAGATTACATTAAAAAGCAATACTTTTCAAATATAATATATTCAAACAACAAATTAGTAATTAACATATTGCAGGGGTAGATTTTACATTATTATGAATAGAAGAATTTACACATCCTCTAGAAGTTCATTATTTAACTAAGATATGTTATATAATTGCCAAAATCTGAATTGCAAAATAAGATTGGTTTTGAGGTAATTTCATTAGTTTGTCATAATAATATATTAGAATATATATCTAGCTGAAATTTAAATAAATGTGGTAATGTTTTCATAATGTAACTAAAACAATTTCTACGATAAGAAGTTCTGGTATAAGATAGCAAATTGTTCAGGAAATTAAATTATGTTGGAGTAACCAATGTAATAGATTAGCATTTCTATTTTATTCAGTATGCAATATTCTTAAATAAAAACATTTCTAATATATTTGAATATTTATATAATGTATTATCATAAAAAAACTATTGGTAAGTTATAATTAAGTAATCATCAGTACTCTTTTATTCTAGTCTCTTTAATGAAAATTATTTAATATGTCCTTCAATCAATCAAATATAGTTCATATATGTTATCAAATGATACTTCTATTTTTCCATTTTCACTCTGAATCAAACTGTTCATAGTATTTTTCTTGATTTGTCTGTATGTCGATAAATCTATGCAAGTTTTTATTTCCAAATAAATACGGTTATTGATTTTTTCTAAGGCAGATAAATAATGAAAATGTATAAATGCAGGCATTTGTTTTGTTCTTATATTTATGGTTCTTCACAGAGGATTAACAATTTCAGAATTTGAAAGAAATTTCATAACATCAATAGAACTAATGCAAACTACTTAATGAACATGCTGACCTTTAAAAAAAAAATCACCAGGAAAATATAAGAAATGAGTATATAAACAGCAGTGTTTCCATATAAAATTTATAAATGAGAGTTAGGTTTTGCTGCCTAAAATGTGTCGTTTTTTAAAATAGATCTATAGAAGAAAACATTGAAACCAGAATAAATAAAATTAAAAGCATAATTATCATTTCATAACTTATATGAAAATCTACATAACTTTGAATTAACCCAAACTAAATTAATACAAAACCTATTTTCTCTATATCAAAGCTAAACTTGGAAATTATTTGTTAAAATAAATTACAAACATAAATCACAGATACATTCAGACATTTTGAATGGTTAAGAATAACAATAAATAAATGAATATAAAAGAAAATCATGCAAAACTCATCCAACTGGAGGTTAGTGCCAAAGATGGCAGTAGATGATCCATATACTATGAATTAGAAAAAATATTGCAAAAGAAGCCTAGATTAAGTATCATTTGGATGCTAAAGAAAGTCCAAAAAAACTTGAGAAAACAATTATAGCTGGAATACAGAAACTTATAAGGTAATGAAATGTAAAAAAAAAAAAAAAAGTGTATAATTGCTCAGAAAGTCATGCAAAATTTAAGTATCCAAATAACAGGTTAGGCATAGATTCTATTTAAGTAACTAACTGAAATTTTTTTAAAAATCTATTCAGCTGAGAAACCATCCTAGAACCATTATCTCTTAAATAAGTACTTGATCACTGTGCCACACTGCTCAAAATGAAATTAAATAAATAGCAGACATTCCTTTACTATAACGGTCAAATATCCAATACAATTTTTCTTTGTCCATAATGTTGTCACAAATACATAAATAATAATCAATCAAAATAAGATTGAAATAAACAACTATTAATAATTGTTTATTTCAATCTTATTTTGATTATTTATTTAAATAGCAGATATATTCACAGTAAAAAGATTCTTATTTTTAGAATTTTTATTTCTCTCACTTTTGCCAGGTTACATATGATATATTAATCTTCCTTAATCTTAACAATATTACTTAGTAGCAAAGTCACTAATGCAGATTCTTCCATTCAGTAACTTTCACAACTCTTCAAACTCATTCTTTTTGAAGTCTTTCTACTTAATTCTGGGGTTTAGCTTTTTTAACCACATGATTTTGTAATCATCATATGTCCATCCCATTCTGTTTGATTGGTTATCATTCCTAGTCTCCTCACCACCATCCTTTTCTTTCTTATCACAACAAAATCCATTAAAACATCCTCATTTCAATAATCTCCATTTTCTTTTTCCTATTTTTGCTAATAGCCACTGTTTACACAACATTTCTATAAATCAATGCTTTGATATTAGTTGGTACTTTCCTATACAATCACTTTTTTAAAAAAAAAAAAAATTAATATTGAAAATAATTAATTCAATATAAGAACAAAACTTGAAAATATACTTATTTCACATTAAAGCAAAAATAAATAATTACACTAATTAATCACTTGATAACTGAAATTTTATTCAACATTGTCTTACAAAATTAAAATAAGAGAAAAACTAAAATCTTTGTTTATCAGGTGTGGTTGAAATGTTTCCAATATATTAAACTTAACATTTCACACTGAAAGTAACTAATTTAAATCACACCCTACATCAGAACCATCTTTTCTTTTGAATAAAACAAAATACTATCAGTAAAAGGAAAAAATTGTTTATAATAAAATATTAAAGTGCATCTATAAAAGAAAACGCCCTTCAGAACAAATAAAAGAATTTCTTTTTTCCAGTAAAGCATTAAATTAAATTGACCAGAGTTCTGTTTATTTTTCACCTTTATTAAAATATGAATACTAACAAATGAAAAATAACATTCTTCCCTTTTAAATAAAAATTATATATATATATACATTGTCTTCTGCATATGTAAATAAAGGTTAGAAGTATATAGTTTAGCCTAACCCATTTTGGAATGCCAATCCATGATTTGGAAAATATATTATTCATGCATACCATCTGATTGTGCCAATTGCAAAAATTATTTTTAATTTTTTATTCTTTCTATAACTATCTTTTATGTTTTTCCTTATAGGTAGAATAGGTCATACTATAAGTGGTCGATAATGACAAGGTATTAAATAATACATAACTCAAAAATTATATACTTGTTTGCACAATCATAAAGCTTCTATATGTTCTGTTAAATTCTTTTAGTTTCTTTTCTAATATAAAAATTTAAGCATTTTATAAATGGCCTGAACATGCAACATTTTTTTACCAGAAATTTGAAATGAATTGTTGAGACAATGTGTAAAATTTTAAATGTATATAAAACTCTCTATATGTATTGCCACTCAATGCAAGCCAGAATAGTCAATGTAGGCACTAGATGGGGATTTTATGCACAAGCCCTCTGGCATCCATTGATTATTTTGGCTTGCACTGAGTGGCAATATGTATAGATAGTTTTGCCTGTTTTAATAACAGTTAAGAGCAAGCTTAAGAAATGGTGATCACGTGATGTTTATTGGCTTAAAACTAATCCTGCCTAATAAGATAGTGGTGGCTATGGTTATTAAATAACCAAAGACACCAAAATGTATGGGTACTGAACTGAGTTCAAACCTATATGACTATATGAGCTTGGATTGAAAATATTACAATGTTTTCAATTTAAGTCTCATAGTTTTGTAGTTAAGTAGAGATAAAAGGTGACTGCTGGAGGGTTGCATTAGATCCCAAGATCTAGGTGCAGTGCTCTCAGATCCAAGGCTCTTCACTGACGAAGGCCACAACCCAGAAACTATTCTGGGATATTAGATGAGTAGGCACTAGATGGGCATTTTATGCACAAGCCTTCTGGAATCCATTGATTACTCTGGCTTGCACTGAGTGGCAATACATATAGAGAGTTTTGCTTGTTTTAATAACAGTTAAGAGCAAGCACAAGAAATGGTGATCATGTGATATTTATTGAAGTTAATATTCCTGGAACATTTTTCAGAATTAAACAAGTTTATAAATATCAGCACTAGGTCTCATTAAGTAATATTCCTGGAACATTTTTCAGAATTAAACAAGTTTATAAATATCAGCACTAGGTCTCATTAAGTAATGCTTAGCACATTTTTTTTTTCAAGTAACAGAATTTTCAAGCAAGCTAAGCTTTTTTGATAGTAAGGCCATAACCAACTTAGAGAAAGTAAATAATCTCACTATCTTTAGAAGATAAAATACAAATAAAAACTGTTAAAACTATCATCAAATAGCAGTTGATTCGCTGAATGAATAATATCTTCTCTTTTAGTGTTCCTCTGCAGGAGTTATTTATAATTGTTTTACATTCAATCTATATAGCATACAGTATATCTTCCATGGGAGCTATTATAACAGTTAATTTTCAGATATTGTATGAAGGTGTCTTTGATTCCCAAATTGTTTTGAATCAATAAAATAATATTTTTTTTCTTTGTTCATATATTTTACATTACTTCTAAAATAATAGTGATGATTTAAATTTAGCAATTTGATCGTTTGCAGCAATAAGATTATCTATCTTTATAACATTTTCTTTATGGTTGACATGTTGCAGGCTCATCTTTGGTTATTCTCAGGACTCGGCTCTAAGTGTCTTTATTAAGCTTCTTGATCAAGTCAAGCAGCGAGACTCTCTGCTTTCGCCTGTGAGTCTACATGATGATACTTGGGTGAAAGTTTTATTTTCCTCTTAATCTTATTAAGATACCCTTTTCTCTACATTGACTTTTTCAAGTTTCATTCTGAATACTATGTAAATTTTTATAAAGTTTAACTGTATATTACTATGTTTAATAAATATATTTTAAAACAAGAATACATATATAATTGCCCATATTGATTTCCATTTAATTTTTATAAATTTATGCAATTTTATATTTTTAAAACAAAATATTACGTATTTATAATCATCATATATATAAAAGCTTATGCATAAAAAATAATTATTGTCTTATTTGTTTATTTTTTTGTTTGGATGATATAATAGATGGGAATAGATTTGTCAGGATCTGTTTTTATGGCCTATGAATTTTGAATTAGCACATATTTCTAAATATAAAAACACATTTCGGTTGTTTTTCAAAAACAGTTTTGAAGTGTGTATAAGGCACTGATAATTTAATTAGATGAAGTTAACTTTTAATAGAGAGCAGGAGAAAAGTTACACCAGCCCTAACAATTAAAGAAGAAAGAGCCTGACCAAGAAATCGGCATAGAAAATAAGCTCTGCAGTTCAATAATACCATAGTAATTGGTATTCATTATTTGTAAGATATATACATTGTCTGACAATTCTTTTTGGGTCAGGAATATTACCTTCATTTTTAATGTCAACAGATTCTCTAAATTGAAAGTTTCAACAAATTCATAAAAAGAATCATTGAATAACAATGTATCTCATTAATTACTTACTGGTAAATTGAAATATCATGAAAAAACTTACAGCTAGTTATCTATCACTAAATGTAGAAATATAAACAATAAAAAATATAAAGATATATTCATGCCTAAACATTTGAACTGGTGAATATAAGTGATGAATAATTACATCTGTTCATCAGCTAAATCATTTATTTTTAACGTGCGTTAACAAATTTCTCATTGTTTAGAAACCCCAACATCATATCTTTACTTGTCATAAATAGTTTAACTGCAAATACTTAATATGAGCATAAATATTATATCCAAATATCATTATGGTTAGAGATTCATTTAATTTTACTATTTCTAAATGCATTAAACTATAATATAAGATTTAAGCTAATTATATCATAATTAGTATTTGATAAACAGAGCAAAACTCTCCATACAGTATTGCCACCTGTGCTAAACAGATTAATCATCAATGGATGCCAGAAGGCTCGTGCATAAAATCCCTATCTAATGCCTACTCATCCAATATCCCCAGACTAGTTTCTGGCTTGTGGCCTTCGTCAGTGAGGAGCTTTGGATCTGAGAGCACTGCATCTAGATCTTAGGATCTAATGCAACCCTCTAGCAACCACCTTTTATCTCTACTTAACTACAAAACTATGAGAATGAAATTGAAAACACAAAAAATATTTTCAATCTAAGCTCAATAGCTTATATAGTCATATTTCATTCTCATAGTTTTGTAGTTAAGTAGAGATAAAAGGTGGTTGCTAGAGGGTTGCATTAGATCCTAAGATCTAGATGCAGTGCTCTCAGATCCAAAGCTCCTCACTGACGAAGGCCACAAGCCATAAACTAGTCTGGGGATATTGAATGAGTAGGCATTAGATAGGGATTTTATGCACAAGCCTTCTGGCATCCATTGATTACTCTGTTTAGCACAGATGGCAATACTGTATGGAGAGTTTTGCTCTGTTTATCAACAATTAATGTGCTAGTATAGGAAATGTGATCATGTGATGATTAGTATTTGGATCACATCAATATCCTACATTGACATTCTGATGATCAACATTATGATTAATTAAAATTTGTGTAACTATTTTATATATTCACAAGTTAAAGACAAATTATACACAATAAGACAATTACAGTTATAGTATTAAATGAAATTATAAGCGCTACGAACGCTTAAATAAGAAAAGCTTAGGTTTCAAAGTTTGTTGTAATATTATGCTAAGCCACTTTCGATATCTTGATCTTGATATCATATTCATGAATGATATCAAGACCAAGATATTGAAAGAGATTTAGCATAATATTATAACAAACTCTGAAACTTAAGGTTTTCTTAGTTAAATATGAATATGATATCAAGATCTAGATATCGAAAATGGCTTAGCATAATATTATAACAAACTTTGAATCATAAGCTTTTCTTAGTTAAGCATTTCTAGCGCATATAATTTAATTTAATTACAATCTATCTAAGAAAAGTTACCAGCATATATAGTTATAGTATTAGTTAATTAAATAAATATTTCTGTTTATCTTAGTACATCCATGATAATTGTGATTTTACATTTCTATGATGAGTTCAGAGTAGATTATTATACAATGTGTTTATTTTTGCACAGATGGTTGCCTTCCATGTCACTAATCAGCTTTATATATTTAATGCCTTATAAAGTAGAATATATTATTTGTGTAATATATAATTGTCTGTAAAAATAATGAAGCTAACAATTCTACAATATTTAAACATAAATAAACTAATTCTATTAATAAAAGTGACAGTTCAATGTGAACTTGATAGCAACAGTTATTAGCCATTTACATCTTTTTCTGTCATACAAAATTCTCACTCTAATAACAATAACCAGCAAGCATCACATGATCACATCTCCAATACTAGCACATAATTGATTACTCTGTTTAGCACAGGTGGCACTACTATATGGAGTTTTGCTTTGCTTTGTCTAATAATGATAGTTATTTGCCATTCACACAGTTAAAAATTTAGTATATTTTGTATCTTTTTCATTCTGGTATACACAATCTGTTAACCATATATTTTTCTTATTTAATGTATATACATGTATATTTGTTGCTTAAACATAATCTCAATGGCTAAGTATTTTACGAATACAGTTATGATAATCTGATGACATAAGTTCACTGCTAAAAGGCAAGTTGATATAACTAGGTAATAGAGCATTATATCATGATAATTATGGAAATCATTAATAATAGTTTGCCATTACTTGTCAATTCTTAACAGAATTTATTTTAACATCTCAATATTGTGAGTTACATCATAAACTTTAATGAACCATTTACATTATTAAGTTGCAGAATACTAGCCAAATTAATACATAATGTATAAATGTTGATCATTATGAATAAAATGTGAAAGAATGTAAAATTGCACACCTTTATCAAACTATTTCAAGCCATGCAAGGTTAATATTAAAAAATATTGACCTTTTTATTCAAGACTGTTAGATGATTACATATATTCAAACATAAATTTTTTTTAAATAACCAACAACATAAAAGAATTAATTACCAGTGCATATTTAAAAAAAACAACCTATTAATCAATTACTTATTTCAATCCAGTAATATGTTTGAATATACAATTAGTTTTGTCAGGAAAAGACCAGACATCAAATTTGGCCAGCAGCCAAAAGATAAATAACTTTAGGATGTAGTTAAAATATTTAATAAACTTTTTTTTTTTTTTAGATATCTAAAAAAAAAAACTGCAGTTTGATTGATAATTTTTTAATATTTTTTGAAGAAGTTGATACCTACCTGGAAGAAATATTTAAAATTACTAAATAAGAGATGTTTCACAAACATGAAAATATATTGTTTTTGAAGACTATTGTTACTATTTATTTATTTAAAAATATATGCACGTATATTATGTTCTCTGTCGAAAACAGATTTGTGTAAAAAAAGGGTAATATTTGATTATCATTAAGGCAATATAACAATGCTTGCTATTTAACACTTTTAATTTCTTAATATTTAATGCTACATCATATATTATTGTCATTGTATTAAAATGTACAACTTAATTTCAAAAAAAAAAAAAATCATTCTCAATTACAATTATTGTTTAACTTTAATTATTAGACTTTAGTATACAAATAATAAGCAGTAAGAACATGCATTGATTGATTAAGCTATTAATATATACATTGATATATACAAGAATTAACTTATGGGTTAATTAGTTGCACTTAGATAGCAAATAAAGGGAATAAAAGGTCATTAACATCCTCATCATCCAGAAATTGCTAAATTTGATGGGATATGTATTCTATCTACATTATTGTTTCTCTACGATAAGTTGCTGAAGATGTCTTTATCCAGAAGTAGCCTATTTAATGACTATGTTATCTTTTTTTTTTCTTTAAAAAAAATAAAATAAAAGTACTATTGCTTCTCTATAGTAATAATCTGATCTGATTTCATAAATGTTATCTTAATAAGCATTTTAATTTATAATGTAGCTTTTGTACCACCTATAAAGCTATAAATAACCTAAATAATCTAATACGTTATTCATTATTATTGCAAAATGGTAATAAATATAATCTATTATTACGTTCAACATATCATGCAATTTTCATAAAAATAAAAAACATCTATTTAATAAGTAATATTTTTTTCATAATTAATAAATTACTTTTTTTATAAGTAAATAATACAAACAGAAACTTGGTAAGTTTTATTTATTAATAAAAATAATCAAAAACAAACTAATGAATTAAAATGAAACTTTTGAAATATTAAAAGAGATGAACAATATTGATTGTATCATAATGTTTCAAATCCTTGTATTTTTTTTTTAAATCACTGTGTATGCATTTTTAAACATAATAAAGAAGAAAAATTTTTAAAAAAAGTTTACTCGCTTGTAATCAATAGCTAATAGTTTCAAATTTTGAACAATTGTAAAATAAATAACTAAAAAAAATCATGAAAAGAAGGCACAAATGAATTTCAAAGTACAATATATTATAATCTATACTTATTAAAAAAAATACTAATAATCTATAATTTGAGTCTAGATTATTTATCTGCAAATAATCATTTATTAATTACAAAAAATAAAATAAAATTATAAATTAAGGATGAAAAAAAAATTATATACAAGAAATTTTTTCAGGTACTTTCCTGTTATCTGGAACCATTTGATTTTTTTAATTTTTTTTAAAAATATACAGGTAAAATACCATCTATAATTTAGATTCCTGAGACCAGAAAATTTTAATTGCGTCCAAAAGTGACTAAAGTACATTGTCATCTCTGATTTTCATTTTCCAAATGAATTCAGCCAAATAAGAGTACAAATGCTACCATATTGTTCTGCTGTGTTGTTTAATTTGCTATTTAGCAGATTCCCACATTAGTTTGACGCTGAGTGAGACATCAGTGTCACAACTGATAAAATTGTAGCTATAATTAACTTTGAAAAGTTGAAATCCAGCCTTTTCTAGTTCTGTCTTAAAGGCACGTCATCTATCCGAGTAAATTTTAGAGTCTGGATCAATATGGTCTAAAATTGCCACCATTAATGTTTTCGCACTGCACAAACTGGAAATCGGAGACGACAAATTAATATTAAAAAAAACAAAACAAATAATTCCAAATAACAGGAAAGTATCCTTTGTTTCATATTTAATATGTAATTTTTTTTTCATAATTAATAAAAGATTTTTTTTTTGCAAATAAATAATATAACTAAAATTCTCTATGTAATAATCAGTAATATTTTTTCCTTCTATTTTAAATTAAAAATTATAAAAACTTCCATTTTGAAATGTATTTTTTTCTTCTTCTATAATTGGTTTTATTTTTTTTTTACAATTTTCTAAACTTTCAAATTGATAGTGAAAAAGTTTTTTGTTTTTTTATTCATGTGATAAAAGTATATATAATAATTTGAAAAATATATTACATATAAGAAATTGAAATATGTTATAACAATTATTACAGTTTTTCAAATTTTTTGCTTATATGTTTCAATATTTCAAAAGTTTTATTTCTAATTCATGCTAAGAGAATTTTTTTTTTTATGCTTTTACATAAATGCTTCTATTCTTTTGCAGAATTTGAGCTATGCTATTTATTTGCAAAAACATTTATATTAATTACGACAAAAAAAATTATTAATGCTTTTAATTTTAAAATATTATGTAATACTTTTGAAATATAATGAAAGTGATTGTTTGGACATTGATGATGATATGCCATATATTGAACATAATAAAATGTCATGTGATAACTTGTCATATGATGGAATATTATAGAACCAGTTTTATTATCTTTCTCAGAGTAACTTAAAATAATATATACAATATGTTATTATAGAGAACACTTATAAAAATATGTAAATTTGTTGTTATATAATCTTTTTTGGTTTTATTTATTTAGTTACAATATAAATATTTACTATGATGCTTTATTATCTAGTGAGAGAGGATATAAATATTTGACATTGTATTGAGAACTTTACAAAATATTTTTTAGAATGAAATGTAAATTCAAGGTAAGCTTATAGTGAGTGACTGCTTAAAGCCATAGCTTCAAGAATTGTTTGATTGGACAACATTACACTTTATGTATCTTTCTTTTAGAAATAAATCTACATATAATCTTAGTATTTTTTAATAATTTATGGGTAAGACTTAAGTAATTTAGAAAAAAAAAAATATAGACGTAATTTTAATAAACATGGTTCCATATCTCTTCTAAACATTTATTTTCCAATTTAAAGACTTTTTCATTCAAAATTTACAAACACAGATAAAAATAGTTGATATCAGAAACTATTCTTGAATTAGGTGATTTGTTAGCTTTGATCTATCACAAAGATTTCTATGTAGTTGATACAAACTTTCATTGAATTTATATCTCATCAATGAAAATGTTCTGTACCAATTCAGAACAAAATATCAATAAACATCATGAAAACCTTATATATAAACTCTAATAAAAATAATAATCAAATGATTTCTTCCTGCAAGTGTCAAAAATAGCAGAGCTAGGCGATTTCCATGGCTTTGAGTTCCACTCCACAGTCTGCTATTCTATCGCTGCACCAAATCAGGTAGGGCATTTTAATAAATTATTTATGACTATTAAAACAAATGACCTTTTGTAAATATTTTTTTTTTCTAATACAATCTGAGCCTTAACAATATATTTAATTAAAATAGATGTTTAACATTTATTAGTAATAATTAAATATATGTTCCCACACACGCTGTCACAAATTTTTTTTATGGATATACTATAGAACAAAAGTTTTTCAAAGAATAGTTAAAATAAATTTTTCGTTTAATTTTTGCATGACTTTAATTTTATAAGTAAAAAGAATGTCATTCACTTTGCTATTTCACTTTCTTTCATACCTATAACTCAAAAATTTCAATTCACTTTAACAACATTTCAAGTCTCTTTTATTATTTAAATGTAATTTCTCTAGCAGTTATAAAAAAATGTTTTTAAAAATAATTATAATTTTATAAATAGATAAGAGTAAAATACAAAACTGATAATAAAAACAATTATCTATTTAATTATAAATATAGTAAATTATCACTGCATTTTTACAATGTTAATGAGCAATTCTAGAATTGAAGGTTGGGGGAACAGGGACATGGGAATAAAACTATGTATAAAAAGAAGAAATTATATATAGAGATTGTTTACCTATTTTATACAATCCAAAATCTAAGACATAATTTTTGCTACTTATAACTTACATATAATCTGAATATATAGATATTACTGAACTTTTTATACAGATAATGATAAAACGCCTTAAATAATAAGAACGGTGAGAAAGAATATGACTGATTAATTTATCAATTTCCTTTTTTATGCTATCATCTAGCAAAGAATAGTTAGATATTCATTTGCCAAACAATAATTTGCTAGCTAGCTGGGCTGACTTCTTGAAAAAAGACTAAGTTGCTAGGAAATCATCACTACTCAAAAGATTTCTAATTTTCACTCAGATTCCATCCTTAGATTGAGAATATGGTAGGTAGATATGCTAATCATATCCTACTTAAAAAAAGTTAATACACATTGTAAATATTTGCTTTGTATTGACAGTAATAATATAATTACTGAAATAAATTACATTTCTGTTTATGAACATTTATAATATTTCATCACTCAAAAAGTTGAATTATACATAAAAAATGTATTTCTCTTATTAAAAACAGCTATCAATAAATGAAAAAATATACCAGCAAATAACTGGAATATGGATTATTTATTTAAAACCAGTTTTATAAAGAAAATGTCATTTAGAGACATATACACATGAATAATTAAGATATTTTACAAACAGTTTTGATAATAAATAAATGAATCTCAATAAGGAAATTTCAAACTCATCAAATAGTCAAAAAACATAATAATATTGCAGTTTAAGATAATAAAAATATTTAAGCCATAACTGACATTTTTTATTTAAAGGTGGGAATGGGATATGACAAATTGATAACTGACAATTTGCATTTACAGTATTTAAATGTACATATAATTTACAAGATTTTCATTAAAAAAAAAAAAAAATTTTAAAATACTGTAACTAAATATACCATATTATAAATACATATATATTCTGGACCAAGCTAAACAATTTTAGCTCATGATATAAATCATATTATGTGGTAATTTTGTTGGTTACTTCATCAACACAGATTTTTTTTTTAAAAAATGTCAAATATTTCTCCCAGTGAATAGCACTAATTTAATTTTTCATCCAAATCAAATCTAGCTTTTTCATTCTTTGGTATTAAGTTATTTTCCTACATTTAAGATTTTAATAGTTTACATGATCAATCTACCTAAATCGTTAACTTTCATTTGATTTTCCCTTTCTAATACTTTTTGCAATACCATTTTTCTGTATAGTTTGGATATTCTCCTCTACATCTGCAACTATACAACACTGATCAGAATAATGTAATGTCCAAACATAATACCTTGCATGTTTGATGCAATTTTATTCTATTGTCTCAAAAAAAAATTAAGTTTACATTACTCAACTCAGAATCAAACCTAGAAATATTAGTTGTGAGACTGTCACTTGGATTCTGTACTTAAACTATGAGATTTAATGTGATAGTAAATAAAGTGACAGACTGAAGAGTTAAAATTACTAGATTGAAACTTAACCTATCTATCATATGACTCCCAAGTAACTAATAATCCTTCCTGAATTTCTGACATAGCAACACAAAACTTTTGTCTAATCTGATATATACAAATTACTTCTTTTTTTAACAATTTTTGTAATTTCAATTCCTATTTTCTTTTTCATACTGATTATAATCTAAAAAAAAATTAATTCAATTTTACTTCTAGATTTGAACCTTAACCTACAGTGCACAGTATGCTGATACACTAGCACTATGTTATTAGCCCTTAAGATTTATATATATTCATAAATAAAAGCATGGAGGGATTGAAATGTAATGGACAGCAAGTATTTAAAATAAAATAAAAAGATGATAGAAATGAAAAAAGATTTAGAAAATATAATAATGACCAGAAAACCAGGATACTGGAAAGTGTTTGCACAGACCAGCCTGCCATGAATGAATATGTTTGAAGATCACATATATATGTATAGTGTGATAAAGAAATATAGTCAGTTACTAATAATTAAATACTGAAGTACAGAAACATAATCAGCTAAATTGTAAAGTTCCCACCATATTTATAAACTATTCTTTCAGTTGAAAATACTAAATAATTAAAAAATCTTTTAACAAAATTTAATAAAAGGCAAAATTCCCTTCCCTTTATTTTAATACTGCTCTTTTATTTAGTAGGCTGGACATTTTATGGTTTACTGATCAGCTGTAAATGTTAAAGTGGAAAATTAAATGGGTAATTTACAACTGCCCATGGATTTAGTACAAAGCCAGCTGGCTGGCCAAAAAAAATAATTGTTTGGTTTATTCATGAATAGATTATTGATTAGTCACAGATGATGAATGCGACTTTTTCTAGTAAAAAAAAAAATTCTCTTTTTTATTATTCAGTCTATCTTTGATAAGCTCTCATAAAAATTGAACAGTTCAAATTATTATTATTATTTTTTTAAAGAAATACTGTATATGAATTATAATAATCATATCAAAAAATAGCACAAATTTTAACAGTAATAACTGCAATAATTGTAGTAATTGAGTATTAGTAATAGCAATAAAAAAAAGTGCTATTGATAAACTTACTGATTAAAAAGTTTGCAACCCAGATTCCTGATACTAATTAAGGCATATATTTGGCTATCTACAACTTGGACTGGTGAAATATTAGATACCATAATCAACTTAGATAATTATCCGATTCTTGACTAGTAAATTGGTTAGTTAGATATTCTTAGAATTTGAGGAGAATAAGAAAAAAATGATAACCCCTTATTTCTCAGCATCAGATTAGTCAAGCATCACTTTTCTGGAAGGCCTTTACCTGCATCTAGACATTAAGTTTGTCTTGTCTATCTACTCCCTACAAGAAGCAACTGATTAAATGGTATCCATTATATTATCATATAGCAAAAAATTAAGTCTTTTATTATATATAATATCTATATTTTCCTGATCACTTGATGTAAGCAATTGGATTGAAGTATTACCAATAAGGTGAAATAATGATAAATATTAAGCAATTGCAATATTAACAAAAATGTGATGCTGTGAAGTTCTAAATATGAAGTACTAAATTATATTGCATTAAAAGAATGCTAGTCAATGCAAACTGCCATGAATTATGATCAAATATATATCCATAGTGTGAAGTCATGGGTACTGAGAGTCTGCCTTAATATTGAAACTTGAATGTAATTGTTACAAATGTATTCATATACACATTTAAATAAAAGTAATATCAAAAGATGGTGAGCCATGCATCATTCACTAAAATGAATTAATCTATCCAATGACTGTATTGTGTATAAGTAAATAATTGTAAAAGGTATGTTATTAGAATACCATTGCAAAAATATAATAAAAAATATGAAATAAAATTGCACTACTAATAATATTGTTTTATCATAAATATAAGTAAAAAAAAAATCAACTGTAGGATTGGATTACTACTGAAAATAATATTTTTTTGCATTAGCTTACCATGCTTATGATCTGATTAGAATCTAAGCTGAATTTTTTTTCAATTGGCTTGGAATTTTTCTTTCATATAGCTAACCCACAATCAAATCTGGTAACCTACCAATACTGAAAAATAAAGGGTTCCCTGACTATTCTTATCTAGAAGACCAAACAAGGGTGAAAATTGCTCTAAATCTTCATTATCCTGCAAATAGCAGGCTTGATAATAATGCCTTCTTTACTGTTCCTTTGTGAGGGTTTATTGGGATGCCCTATGCTGATCAATTTAAATGTCCTTGTAAACCAATATTAAAAATAATTCTAGCTATGATTGCAACATTATTTTTACTTTTATTGAAATAAATAAAAAAGTTATTAGAGATAAAAGCTTTTATATTTTAATTTTAGCTTAGTGACTAAAGATGAGAATTCACCAACTTTAAATATTCTGAACCAAAACTCGTTTTGAGATAAAAAAAAAGGAATTTCAATTTGGACTATTGAATGCAACAATTGGGCCAATTTATAATCTTAATTCAATATCGTATGACCTCTTAAGCACTGATCATGCAATCTAAGAAATTCTGCTTAGTAATGAATTAGGACTCAAGAAGGATTAGATGTTTGTAAATTAATTTCATACGATGTAAAAAAAAAAAAGATCACAATTTGATCAACCTATAGCCTTGGTTCACAAACGTCACATGATTCATGAGCATCAATCATATTTTATTTATTTATTTTTATGTTTAAACTTTAATTCTCTTGGCAAAAAATTATTTTTTGTTAGACAGAAAAATTATCATATAATAAGGGAGGTGAGTAACACTGGTCTGAGTACTTGCAGAATAAATTTGCTACCAGTTGTAAAAGCAATACCATATTAAGAATACCAACATTCATCTAACAAATTCATATTAACCTGGAATCATTACCCTCTAATTATCAAAAAATACCCAATGATTAATTAGTTTGGCTATGGCTCAGTTATCCATATTGTCTTTTTCTACAAATATGGCTTCATTAATTGCAGATTATACATGCTTTAGATATGGATAAAAAATCTGGAAACATTACTGTACATAAAAATAATAATCAAATAGTTTATTAATCAGGAGTTCAAAAGAAGTTTAAGCTTCAGAAATGTCGAAGCTGGGTTACAATTCATAAAGCTATAGAGTTCCAGAATCTACTACTCTGCCACTGTACCAAAATAACACTGGATGATATATATACATCAAAAACATCTTTAAAATATTGGGGGGGGGGGGATCAAATAAAAACAACAATTTTCAATTATACGCTTTTTAACTGATTCCTAATTTAAAATCAACAGCAATAATTCAATCTATATACTCTTATCTATAGTCATCTAAGTAAGCATTAACAAACAGTATAATCTAGTTCATGGTTTTTGACTAAGATTCTTTGTCCAAGGGCAATGGATGGTATGTATTTGTTCATATGGCACTTATCTTTATTACAATATCCAAGCTAATGACTTGAAGTTTCAAAGTTCAACTACAAAGATTGGAATTCAAGCCATATGCTTTTAAATAGCCAGTGTCAATATTTTATATTATCAGTTATATACTGTGGGTATTTGACCTTTTAGCAAAAAAATTGTATATATCAAAATAAATCATGAGTTGGGATATATTGTTTTGTATAATATTCTTATTATAATAATGTTTCTAACTAAATATCTGATCAAATAGATTCACTTGAGTCAAGTCTTTAATTCAAATAACATATTACTAGATAGATATATCCAATTAGAGGCTAGTAACCAAAAACTGAATTAACTCTAATGGCTACCTTGAATAATTTAAATTCTAGACAATTTTGTTAATTGCTAAAGTTTCATTTGAATGCTTCAAACATTTGAAAGTTCAGATTATTCTAGCTTTGGATTTTACTAAATATTATTAACATATAGTTTCTTGTAACAAAATTCAAAAACAAATTGCTTTGTGTGCAAATTTTTATAAAAGAGTTAGTTCCTTTAAATATTTTTTTTGGTTTCTTCTTTCAAAAATCAAATATTCTACATGTAATTACATAATTAAAGATTGTTTATGTAAAATGCACTAACATCAAGACTTTAGCTTTTAGTCAGTCTTGATTATTATGAATTTCTGATTTTTCCATATTAATGGCAAAACCAAATAGTTGGAAATATTTTTAAAAAAATTTAAACTAAACTTTCCAATATTTCTTCTTCTAATCCTTTAATACAGTACTATTATTTGGAATTCCATGGTAAAAACTGACACTAATAAGATTCACTTTTAATTAATTCCTGATCATGATCAAAAAAATTTACTTTATTTATTTTAACTTTCATTATCTCACTGAATACATTAATATGTCATTATGTTTAATCTTTCTTCTTACTATATGCCAGTCTTCCTATGTTTAAATTTTTTTAAATTTTTATAATAAAACCAGTTGGTTTTGAATTCTTTTATTATTTTTTGTTCCTCTTTCTTCATCCATTTCTTGCTTTGCAATCTTTGCTATATTTTTGAATTAAAATAAACAAACATTTATTGCTTAACAAGTTTAGATATTTTTTTTCCTATTCTGCAATTTTATTTTCATTCATTGCAGTATCTCTAAACCAAAAAAATAAATATTCCTTTTGAAAAAAATTTCTTACATTCTTTTTCAAATTCTTCAAATATAATTCACAAAACCTTTGATTTAATTAAAAGGGATTTGAACCCAAACTTTCAAGCTCCCTACAGTCAATCACTCTATCCCAAATATAACTGACACACACGATCACATACATGTGAAAAAGATAAATGATTATGCTAAAACAGCACTCATCAGTTGGTCTGAATTATCATCTCCCACATATATATATAATTACTGCTCAGTTTATATTAAGATAGCAAATTTACACACTTTAATGGATAGGCTTCAATCTTCTCCACTCTCCAACATTTCAGCCATCCACATCACTGAAAATATGATGATGGAATGCTCAAAGCCTTTGATGATGCCAAATATTATAGTCATACCCCATGTTGGCCTTAAATCAATCTGACTCCTCATATGTAGGACCTTATTAAAGTCCATTTAAATACACAGAAGAGGGATAGGCAGAATACAGGTTGAATCTAATCTTAACACAACTATTATCTGTACATCAAAGATGATTCAGTATTATGAAGACTCTTTTAATATAAAAGTAAATAAAATTAAATAAAGAATAAATTAAATTATTTGATATATTATTCCTAATCCCCTCTACAGCATGGTTTGTTTATTGAAAGAAATATTTTTAATAATTTTTCTAAAACTATCTTAAGTTGAAAACTTTAATATACTTTTTAATTATTCCGCCTTGTATCAAAATCATTAAAATATTACATTTATTTAATTAAAAAATGTGATAGTGTTATAGAGTATAGTCTATCCGCCAAATAAAGACACAGTTCATACTAATAGTTAAAGAAAAAAATTGGTAAGAAGCAAAATGTAGGTATTTATTATTAAATTTATGGCAACAAATGTGTTAAATAAATGCTTTTTTAAAAAATCAAATTATTAGTTACATATAGTGTATTAGCTAGCCAACACCAAATATATGTTATAAGAGGGCCCCTAGGATTCTCTTAATCTGACTTTGAGAAGGGAGAAGCCACAGTGTATCGCATAGAAAATTTATCTTAGATGACCAGACATTATTTAACGGTGAAACGGTGATTATAACTATTCCTTAACACAAGAGCAAATTATTACTGCTAGATCAGGTAGATTCTTATTCTAATAAACAATTGATAGACAGACAATAGCAAACATATGACAGGCAAATTTAACTATTAATACCAATGTTTATTAAAGTAATTAATAAAAAAAACCAAAAGAAAATAAAAGAAAAATTACAAAAATAAATAAATATTTACGAATGGTTTTAAATAGAGTACCATACAATTTAAAGAGACAGCCTTGATGATTAATTTATTATCCTTTCCCCTTCTGACTTAATTGTACAATACTGAAACAGTCTTTCAGAAATGATTCTTTTATGATAGATGTGCGTATAAACTTTGTCAAAACATTCTATATTATCATTAAAATATTTATATATTTGATTATGTAATCAACCCATGCATATATATATTCTACTAAGGCTCATATGTGTATCTAGACCCATATCACTAGAAAAGGATATTGAAATAATGTCATGTCTAACCAAAGGTAAACATATATGACAAATATAGAAAAAGGCACAAACAGCGGTTTCTAGGCTTGCCCAAGCAAGAATAATAAAGACTGCAATTCAAGCGATAGACAACCCAGGTTAAAGAGAATATCTAAATATGAGCTTGGCAAAAACATCGCTGACTGGAGGCTAACAAAGGATTCTTCTCAGTATATAGCGATAGTTATATATAAAGGCATAGAAAGTTGTTCCAAAGCTTTATCTATATGTGAGTGATAAATCTGCAATTGCAAATGGTAGACAATTCAGGTTGAAGAGATAATACATAAAAATAAGCCTGGTAGAAATGTAAATGACTAAAAGCTAAATAAAAGGCCCTACAAATAAATAAACACAAGTGGTAATTACAAATGGACCAACTTTATGCCCACATACATAAGCAGAACATTACTTTCATTTATACATGTTAACAAAATATTACACATAAGGCATCTGATACTTTTAGTAAATCTAAAGTTTATTATACATACAAATATAAAAATTATTTATATAGTTTTTAAACACTATTTAAAAGAAGATTAATTTTAAAACATTAAGAACCATTATTTAAAAGGGATGTTAATCTATATTTGATTTTAATACTTAAGATTTATTTCATTTGTAAAAAAAAAAAAAACATTTTAGACACTTGCCAAAGGCAGGGGGATCTGATAACTATAATAACAATAAGCTAATTTTAAAACTAATATTTTATTCTGATCTGTCAACATTTTTAAAAAGAAAACAGAATTGATTATTGATTCAACATGTACTCTTAAAACATAATAAATATTCAAATTCAATAGAAATTTATAAAACAATAATTAACAAAATTAACACATCCATACAAGAATGAAGTAATGATACATATAATCAATTCTTTACCAATACAATTAAATAACAGGTGTATACTAACAGATCATATAAGTAAATAAAATAAAACTACTCGTCTTACTGAAAAATATGATGAGTTCATATTACTGTAAGTCTGTGTGGTGTGAAATTTTTGATATCTTGGTAGGTTATTTGGAGTATGTATTTTTTTGTCCATTTCTTTCTGTGGTTTTGTTTCAGAAGGGGTTAGTTGAGAGAGGCTTCAAATTTAGATCATGCTGGAGAATAAAGTTAATGCTTGGAGTGAGAAGTTCATCTGTTTAGAATCTTAGCCATGCATACTAGGGGAGACTATAACTGGAATTATTTATACATTCATTTTTTAATGGGTCATTAACAACAGCTAGCCAAGTGTTACTAAATAATTGCAGAATACTATAAAAAATTAAATGCCAAGAATTAACAGGTGACAAGTAAATAGTATAACATGTAGATTCAAGAGTAAATGAATAGAAGAATTAAATCAAGAGTGTAATAGTAATTATTCGAAGTTTTATAAAACTCACTGTCCATTGTTAACTACCCACGTGAATTTCTTAGATCTTCTCGATTAATATATCAAATATTTTCAGATAAGCCATTATTTTTTCTTTAATTAGTAAATTCCTAGCTAATTGATTTAATTACAAAATTTCTATGACAATGCTTAATTTTAGATTCTTTATCACAAAACCTTAAAAACAACATTTTGCAGATTACGCATTGTTTTAAAGTACTAAAAATAATTTTATACAAAGGTAAGAAAAATTTACTACTAAGTTCATTTTTCTTATAAAAATTAAATATTATATTAATAAAGAATTTTTTTTTTGCATATTCATGTGTGCAGGCAATATATATTATGACACAAGTTTAATAAATTACAAATTAATTGAAAATTAAAATTTACTGAATGAGATCTGGCAAAACTTCTCAATAGTATTAGACTATTTTAAAATTTATGTTTTCAATTATCTCAGAATATGTTAAGACTTTTAAAGAAAATTTAACAAAATAAAAATCTCTTTTTGAAACTTGTAGTAAAATAACAAAAGGTTGGAGAAAGAAGCAAAGTTAGAATTTCTGAGATTAAAAAAAAATCATTAATATCCCACTGAATTACAAGAATGAAAAGAGAGAAGATATGATTATTATTGTATTTTTTAATAAAATAAAATTCAATTAATAACAAAAAATTTTTTTAGGACCAACTGCTACTAATAGATGCCATATATATATATTCATATTTTCATGTTACTTCTCTTCATAAATTAATTTTGATGCAAAACATGAAACAAGACTAATTCTTTTTATATTGCTTTGGTTGCTGAATATCTTATTTACTTCCTAAATAAATAATTTTCACTAGTAAATATAGTATTTTCATGCTATTATTTATCATACTTATTGCAATAAAGTCAATAATAAATGTATACATTTAATTTCTTACAAATACAAAATATGAACAAGACCTATTCATTTTGTATTGTTCTGATTGCTAAATATAACATTTATTTATTAAATAAATTATTTTCATTGCTAATTTATATTATTTTGATGCTTTTTAAAATATACTTATTGCCATATATTTAATATTAAAGTTGAATATTCTATTTCTTTGGTAATTAGTATGTACTATGTTTTCGATGATGGGTAGACCATATACTATAGCAGTACTTAAAATATTTAGATAAAAAAATCACATATGTCAAATATGATTCCAAACCATTTGTATTCATGTATTAATTTTCTCAATTTCATTAGATGTAATAGATATCTGTTCTAAAATAATTATAGAATATGAAAATTTGAATACAATTTTAAAAAATAAAAACCACAATATAAAATTATAACTTTAACGAAATGACTGGATAAAAAAAAATAGTATGGAGAAGGGGAAAACAAAATCATATAATGATAAAATGATTACTGGATTATCACTGAATATGGCATTGGGTTAATATAGAAAAAAAAAATACAATTATAGAAAATGATTAAAAAATATTTTCTTTCAATAAATAAACTATTTCATAAACGGAATGTGATATAAATGTACAACAATTGTTTTGTTTTTTATTTAAGTTTATTTACTCTCAAACAATATATATAATTGTGTAATAATTACATTTTGAATTACAAGTGTCAAGCTAACTCAACTCACATTTTTGACACCATCCACTTTAGATAAATACAGTAATGATTATTACTAATCATTTACTAAAGTACAGATTGTCTCTAGCACAGATATAAACTTCAAAACTCAATTAAAGATTAACTGATGAGTGCTGGTTCAGCATGAAAGCATCTTGAAGCCCACTTGTCTTTTATTGTATATTTATTTATATGAATTTAAAAGAATATGTGATAGCATTGAGGTTATTTATTATATTGTATAATATTGAAGTCACGTGAGCAACTTAGATAGTCCATATGCAATCACTCTTTATAGTAGTAATTCCTAATCTGAAGTATGTATAATATCTCTAGACTTATGGATCAGGGTATATATAAAAAAAAAATTGAATAATAGCAAAAAAAAAAAAAAAAGGGACAAGTCAATTAATTAATATAACATTGTTTTTTTTTAATTAGTCCATAAATATATTGACTTGAATTCATTACATCTTTTGCATTTTAAATGTAAATATGTAATTATTTAGTTTTTTTTTTTTTGATCTCACTATTCAGCTATATATTTACAGTTATAACATTTAAATTTAAAACAATAATAATTACAATAATGTCAAACATTTTGTTAATATAAAGAATTCAATTTTTGGAAATGGCTATCAGGTTTTAAAAAAAGGTTAGAAAAAATTATTCTAAGACTGAATCATCAAACTTTTAGAAAAAAGGACCATATTTAAATATTTATAATAAATTTTAAAGAAAAAACTTTAAACACCTATTTTTTTTTTCCAGCTACTTATTAGATATGATTTTATAACTCACAATGCATTGTATAATAACAGCAGTAGTTCATGCATGGCACATACCCAAATTATCAGAAATTGTCAAATATATATGCAATTATTAATAATATACTTAAGAAAAATCACAATTGGTGTATGTCATTGTTTTAATTTTACTATTTGTAAGAAATAGTGAAAATGTTGAGCTGTTAAATGGGATCAAATTTTTGTTTAACCTTTCATTTTAGAAAATATTCATAAAAATATAGATTGGCAAAAAAAATTTTTTTTAAGGTTTCATTAAACCAAAATTCATATTGTAATAACATGAATGAGAATCACTTAATTTTTCATTGTTATATAGATTTTTAACTCATTACTAGCTTGAAAATCTATCAATTCTAATTGTATATGAAATGGATTGTGAAGAAATTTAAACATTTTGTCATTATTTTTAAAATCAATAAATTGAATCTACAAAAATTTTCTGTATTTTCAAAGTTTTGAACAAAGCAGCAGTAGAAAAATTATAATTAAGCATTTTGTATGCATTTAATGCCATGAAAAAAAAAAATTGTTTAGAATAAGTTAATTTTACGTTAAATAATTCTAACATCGATTCAAAAGCTGCATTGAAATATAAATCAGTCTCATGTTGATTAGATTTTTTTATTTAAATTATTAAGAACTGAAACACACAGGCTTATTATATACCTGTGTTTATATATGTAATATATAGGGTATATGAGCACAGACTTTCACACGACCCACCACTCTCCACACTATCTCATAACAATGATACACTTGAACACATATATGTTGAAAAGATAAATAATCACCAATATACGTATTTCACGCTAAACCAGCAATCATAGATGGTGAGAAATATATGTCAAAAATTCAAGTTGCTAAAGCTTTTGAAGATTCATCCATCCAATAGCTTTGTTTATAATAATAACAATTTGCTTCTAACTTCAAAACAAACAAAAAAACTTCAAAATATTTCTATAACTTATTCATCAAACTACTATATAATAATGTTCATATTCACTCTGAAGTTATTCAAGATTAGATTTGAATTGGCAGTAATTGGGATCAATATTGCAAATAAAATGTACTTGTTAATATATGGACATGATTGGATAGCAGACACATTTTTTGTGCATAATAATCTGAGACATATTCTGCAGTGAAACTGCCTGCATAGGTATTTGAATATTTTTGCTGCCAAAATACTAATTAAAACAATCAATAAATAATTGATAAATCAATGATAAGAATTCTAAGTTCAATCTAAAATCTGAATTTGAGTCTAAAACATAAAAAAAATGTGTGCGTGTTATTCTATCTTTCAAGATTATCAGCAAAATTATTTCAATTATTTTAAAATTTTTATTTACTTCCCCAAATGAAAAATAATAACTGATAAGTATGTGCTACATCTTCATTCTCATTTAATGCTATTGAAATATGTACAAAACCTCTATATTTTTCTTTAAGTTATTCTTTCATCTCCATTGTCAATTCTTCAATAGATTCATTTGATAAATATGCCACCAGTGAAAGGCTCTCCTTTCCCTACAATTATTTGGGAAGTTTGTAAACTAGCTTTAACATCATTTACATATGGATTAGTAAAGCCTGTCACCTGTCCTGTCATTTTTGCTTTTTAAAACTGGTAATTAATCTTTTTAATTTTTTTCTTTTGCAAATCTTTTGTAGCATGTTTTATAACATAATGTCCTTTGAAATTATATTTTTTAAACACCAATATGCATACCTTTATTGTTATTAATAAATAAATAATTTTTCAAAATTTATTAAAAATGAGATCAATGAAATTTGAATTCAGTTTAATAATATTTATAATACTGGTATATAATATTAATAAACAATACACAGCAATACAAAATATAATTTAACAATGTTGAAATGTAAATTGATGAGTTTTCTTAATAAATACATATCTAAAATTCTTATTCATGCAGTAAACATATTGATAAACCTACAAAGTCACAGCAGATTCATGCATCTGAAAATAAGTCTATCATATCGAGAATACTTATTTAAATATGGATTTGTTATCTCTAGCTGATCTAAGAGTGCACTTCCCATGAGTACAAACCACTACTAACAGTTAATGTTTAGATAATTTAACATATAATCCTTAATAGCGCTTTAACTATTTATAGATATACAGACATTTAACATGATAAGGCCTGAAGGCATGCATAAATAATTTAGATCAGTATGATCTTTAAGAGTCTAGCTGGCTGTTCCCACGTTTGGAGGCCAGCTCTCCACAGTTCAAGTTATTGTGCCATGGGAGATGATCTGCTCCAATATATATGTCCGTGTGCACAAGTGAAACTCCAAGAATCAAGTGTCCTCTTGTTCATCAAATAAGTACTGAGGCATTCGTTATTCAATTCCTGAAGCTGATTGGCTAGTACTCCTGTCCATTTGCTTAGGTGATTCTTCATTTTAATCTTCATACAAGAGTTTACATCATTATCTTTCTGACTTTAATTAATGAGTTATTTTTATAGTTGTTGTTTATCTTATAAAGGAAATCTAACTCGAATTCCTTTAATTGTTTAATTTTATTAAGACATATTTATTCAATTCCTGAAGCTGATTGGCTAGTACTCCTGTCCATTCGCTTAGGTGATTCTTCATTTTAATCTCCATACAAGAATTTACATCATCATTATCTTTCTGACTTTAATTAATGAGTTATTTTTAGTTTGTTGTTTATCTTATAAAGGAAATCTAACTTTAATTCCTTTGTTTTATTTTATTAAGACACATTCTACTCTCATTAATGAGACTGGTATTCATTTTAGAAAATAATCTTTTTCTAATCTTAAAGTTATAAATCATTTACTTACTAATTTTATAAGAATAAGCCTTCTAAAATTCTTTAATTTATTAAACTTATTACTTTTTCTCTCTATAAGTTCATACTTATATATGTCTGTGCTTAAGCATACACATACATATCAGGGTTAAATATCAAACAAATTGCTGTTTTCTAGGTTTCATTAATCATAATAATGTAATTGTTATCTTTATATAGGCTGCTGCAATAAACAATTTGCTTTGCTTATGTCTTCTTAAATACAAAAGATGTACAGTAATCAAACTCAGATTCTAGATTAATATTTGAGAATGCTATTGTTTGATGAAATCATCAAAGAAACATTTTACCATATTTTTTCATAGTTAATTGATTTATAATTTTATCCCCAAATATGTAGTTAGAAAATACATATCAGATTGGACAAAATCTTATCATCTGCATCATTGCTCATTCTTCCAATTCTACTCACACAATAATAAAGTTAATTATAGCCTTTTAATTAAGACTAAAAAACAAAGTGGTACATTTCATTATCAAAAGATATTTATTTCTACCTTTAACAATATAAAAGAGAGAGAATAAAAAATAAAATTTCAGAAAATAAAGAGAATTATGTTTATAACTAGGAAAATATTAATTAGAGAAAATATTCCATTAATGCAAATATATATCAAATACAGAATTTACTTGAATTTATAATAATAATAGAGTGCCTCTGCTTGATTAAAAAAAAAAAATTACTTCCTCAATTGCAGGCTGGTATGATAAAATTCTAGCAAAGGATGTTAGTACTTATAATGAGAGGTTGGGGGATGGAATGGAGAACATTACAACCTTTAGATTTATTTTTTTTAATTAATGTTTTGTGAGAAAAATAGTAGAATTGTTTTTAATTTTCAAATTTATTGTTTTATTGTTTAAAGAATTATAAAGTTAATATGCATTCTCTAAAAAAAAAAAAAGTCAGCTTGAATAATTAGTCAATATAACCAAGTAGTAACTTTTATCATTAATTTGTCATTGCATATTTATTGACACTATTCTTATAAATATCATTTATATAGCTATTTAATTCTTCCTATATTACTCTTGTTAGTAACTCTCTATTTTATTATACTCAACAAGAGAGAAATGAAAAAACTAAATAAAATGCTTCTGATGTTTACAAAAAATTAATTGACTTACATTATATATATATGATTATTCATCATCATCATTCAACCACTATCAATCCACTGCAGGGTGAAGGTCTTTTTAAGTTCCATCCATCTTCTCGATTCTCCACATCATTCCTGCACACTTTGTTATTTCATCCATCCATCTCACATGGTCTTTTTCTGGGTTTTTTACAATCTCTTGGAATCCAGTTTAAGATTTCACTTGTCCATCTATTATCATCTCTTCTAGAAATATGTCCAGTCCAACTCCACTTCAGTCTTTAAATTCTTTCAAAGATGTCAATACATTTGTTTGTTCTCTTACTCATATATATTACATTTTCGATCTCTTTTTGTTATTCCTAACATGCATCTCTCCATACTTCTTTGAGTGATCTGAATATTTGGATCATATAGAAAAATATAGATGTTCAAATACATACATATTTTTTCTTAATTTAGGATAAACTTAATGAAATTGTTTTCTTATAGATCCATTAGAACAATAATAACTGGTGATGGTTCAGCATATCTATTAAAATATACATGTATATATTTAAAGGTTTGGTGTTATAGTTGAAATATTAAAAAAGGATTCCCATGAAATGAATAATAAATACTAGGGGCATTAATTCAGCTCTAATCTTCTAAGTGATACATCTGAAGAATATACATATTCTACTATTTTATAAAAAAAATTTTGCAAAGTGACAATATATTTAACTTGGAAAATTAGCTGACATCTGGCTATCCAAATAAATAGATGAAGTGAAAGCAGTTCTTGTGTACTTTTATTACAGTGATTAAAAGATTTTAATATTTAACTAAAATTCTGTTTTGAAGGAATCAGGCATTTCTTAAATAAAAAAAACAAGAATACATTATTATTATTGATTCATCATCATTCTTACATAACTTACTGTTCAAGCAAATGATTAAAATCTTCGAAAGTTTTCAATAGAAATTACTCATAAATGAATTTAATTTGTATTGACAATAGAAAATTCTAGAAATATTCACTTTATCATAAAAAATTAGGGTGATTTATATTCCACATTTGTATTTCGACATTCCAATTTTAATAAATATTGAATGTTATTATTTACTATTAGCAACATAGATCATTTCCCCTTTTAATGAGAAGAAACTAACATGAACAATATACTATTTGAAAATA
Source organism: Epiperipatus broadwayi (assembly GCA_028023455.1). NCBI lineage: Eukaryota > Metazoa > Onychophora > Udeonychophora > Euonychophora > Peripatidae > Epiperipatus > Epiperipatus broadwayi. Next base: position 696,925 of record JAQFVV010000077.1, read on the forward strand.
TTTTATAAAGTAATATTAAACTGAAGGTCTTGGCATTTTCTTATAAAAATCTTGCATTGATACATTGGGAGAGATTTAGAATCTACTATTCTAAAACTATTTCAAATGGAAGGTACATTATTCTCTTTCTATATGAATTTCTTTTATGTTTATTATAATACTTATTTTCATTTTCAAAAATATTTCCATGGAACTTAGGATTTTGGGCTTTGAAATATATATATTGAAGCAGTCAATGTCTAATCATCATCGAGCTTCATGCTTCACCACCTACACTAACCTCCTGCGAGACCCATAGATATATGCCATTCACCCACACACTGTAGGCATAATTATCCAAGGAATTAATAAAATTATTTAGTAAAGTAAAACAGTAGTTACGTGATGCATATTTATATGAACCAAGCAATAATTCTATTAATATTTATAGCTGAAAATTAGATTTTCTTATATAAGTGTAAATATCTTTTTATATATGTGTATTTAATTAAAGTATTGGAATGTAAAAACAAAGAAAGATGGGGAAGGCTCGAAATATTGAAATGATCTTAATTAAAATCATAAGCAATTCTTTTGTTAGTTGTTTGCAAATCTTTAAAAATATCTAAAATGGTATTTCATGTCTTATCTGTTTTAAAAATATTTTGCTAATCAAATGTTTTTTTTTTTATTTAATCAAGAAATTACAGAGATAGCTGTGGGCACCTGAGATTGCATTCTTGGGGGGATAAAAGTGTATAAAAAGGGCCCATAGAACAAAAGAAGTCAGTTTAGTTACCTCTTCAGTTGGTTACTTTCAGTTTACTTTGAGTTAGTAATTAAACTTTGAATTAGTTAGTAAATTATTTCAGAATATTTGAGTTAGTAATTTTCCAGAAAAATTGATTCATCATTCCACTTAAGAAGTCAGGAAAAGTCAAATGCTATGAAGTTTGAGTAGAGGACTCTTTCACCTTTCTCTCCTTCTCTCAGAGAATTGTCTGCCTGCTGCTGCCACCATGTTCCATCCATCTGACCAGCCGTATAAGATGACCCAACTGACTGACTGCTTATTCTACATCTACTTGCTATGCAGAGGTAACCTCACTTAATGTAGAGCTGCCTTAATAAGTAAATCCTTTTGTAATTTGCAATATGTAGTTCAACCATTGTATTTTAATTCATATATTAATTTATAAGTTTCTATTAATTATTCTCTTGAACTCTCTCTCTCTGTAATCCCTTACTAATATAATGTATTTTAACTTACCTTTCATGCTTGAACTCATATATATAACTTTATGCGGCTCCATTAGATATTTCTAACTTATTCATGTCATATATGTAAACAATTTATGCTCTTGCATTAATATGCCAATATCATCCAACCTTGCAAGTCTAATAAGGATTTATTTTCTTTGTTTAATAAGGGAAAAAGCAGGAACTTCATTTAAATTTATTAGTAAAGTTTTATCCATTTTTAACAGAAATCGCTCGCTAGGTTGGTTTTATATTTAAATCTGTTATTCGCGTTTTTTTTATCTAAAATATTTTATTGTGGGTGCATATTTCACTTTATTATTTGAATTTGTCTTTAAATTTTCATTTTAAAAGATTGTGAACCTTAATATAATTAGTCCATCCTTGCTTGCTATTGCCTGGAGGGCTAATTCTATCAGTTAATATGTATATGGGAATCGAAGTTAAATATAAATTTTGTTACTTTAATGTTATAGTTAAAAGAATTATTCACCATTATAATTTGCTGAATGATTCGTTATTTAAATATATCATTGCACAGGAGTCAAACCATTTACAGGCTTCAGAATATAATATATTAAGTTTATCGTACTGGTATAATGCTGCTGGCCTACCTTTCCTTTCTCTTATGGTACTTCTACATATATTGTCTTTATTGCTTTGTCACTGGGGACTTCGGAAATCCAAATCTCCCCCTCCTACTAGTTCTCAAAATCGTTCGTAATCAGGGGTATACGGTACTCCCTGTGGAATGCGAGATTTATAGGGTTTTGATTGTGCTGCAGAAGTTCCATACAGCTGGCTCTGGGCATTCAAACCAAACCTCTCCATTTGATACCGTATCGTCAAAATGACGGACATATCACCCCTCATTCATTATCAAATGTCTTAAAATGATGAAGCATTCAAACTACCATAAGATTTGTATTTCTTTATTTAAATGATTTATGCCTGTTTGACCTTTTGTTAGGTGTTGGAAATAATGACTCTTCATGAAATGCACCTACATACTAATTAGTCAGTATGTTGATTTTAAAGCTGCTTTCTTTTAAAATGCTAATCGATTCCCATAGACGTAAATCAATTTATATTAATGATTGTATTATGTATTCTTGTAAATGTAGCGCATTGTTCGTTTCTTATGTATAAGCTCCAAAGACGTCTTTTCCAAACCATGCCAATAAAAATATATATAATGATTTTCATAAGATAGATAAATGATTAAAAGTGTATATTTTGCCTGTTTATCAAATCATTTAGTACTAAACCTGTCATGATCCTTTACATTTGTTTTATGCATCCACAATGTTCTGTTAGTAAAATATTGAATTGGCATATTAACTCTGCACAAGTTATAATACACTCCATAAAATTATATTCATTAAATAATTAATGTAAAGGGGATTTTATAAAAACAAATCCCAAGTTTTGTAAATAGACAATTTCATTCCAAGCGTGAAATCTTTTGTAACATATATATGCGTTTTCACAATATTTATAAAATATATATTTCATGTAAATCCTGGTTTGTTTTTGAATTATTATTTGCTAGTTAATATTTGAAACTATTTTCTTTAGCTAATAGTTTAGCATTAATAAATAACTTTAATAAATGTAATTCCTGGGCTACTCTTATCTCAATCATCATCATCAGTCTGATTTTATGCTCTACCGCTTTGCTTCTGGGCCCGGAATTAAAATAATTGTGCTGTATCATCAGGATTGTTGTTCATTGGGTCAGAGATTCAAAGAATAGGCAAATAGGTTAGAATTCAAGATTGCTCCAAACCTGTGTATCTCGAGCATGATCGGATTCGAGGCACTTTTGCTTAGGCTTTGAATCTTGTTAAGTGAGCAGACTATTTTGACCGGTACAATATATTAATATTAGAATTACACATGTTTGAAGTAAGACTTGCATTTTATTTATCTTCATTTAAATTAGATGAAAAACCAAGATTTATTTTCTCATGCATTGAAAAGTAACATTTATCATCTTTTGTTAAAAGAAATAATAGACTCCTAACTGAAGGAAATCTGGAACCTCGGAAAAATTACTTTTAAGAGCTCATCACAACTTAGTAGAAACATGAAATTTCATTTTTGATAAATCTATTATCAATATTGATAAATTCTTCAGATTCAATAATTGGATTTTCAAATTTTTCCATTAGATAAATAACTATCAGGAATTATAAAAAATTTGTTGTAAACAAATATGGCCCAAGTTGTGAAAATGATTATATGTCAAACATTTATCAGTAGGTCACTAAAAACAACAGAATGCCTTTGTGAATAATATGTCCTAATTGTCTATTTCTGACACATAATAGTGCATAGAAATTTCTTCAGTAAGACTATAGAACTTGATTTTAAAGTCAACACTATTAGTGTTTTTTGGACAGGATTCATTATAATTTATTTTTTTACTTCTAGGAGTGTTCTAATTCTTTTTATAATCTTTGAAAGCATGTGAAGATAAAAGAGCAAAATATCTAACTCTTATTACAAAATTGAAATGTTTTGTTAATATACAGTAATTTCCCCCCTCCCCCATTTAATAATATTCTACAATTGGTTTACTACATCTCATACTACTACCAAAAAATCTTTAGCTGGAAGTAATGAATCGGAATCAATAACATCAAGATTAATTTTAGTTACTTTTGAAATGGTTTAACTGCCGATTTTAAATCTATTTTCTGATGTTTCAATTTTCAAGCTTTATTGATATGAGCCTGCAAACATGCATTAATGTTTATCAAAGTTTAATAGTCTTTTTCTTGTTTTTTAATATCAAATTATCTTTGGAAGCAAATATATGTATTTTTTCTATAGTACAGGCTTTTTCATACCTGCACTCCAATATGTAATATATAGAGGGTTTGAACGCAGACCTTCACACAACCCTCAGCTATCCACACCATTTCATACTGCTGACACACTTGATCACACACATGTCAAAAAGATATATAATCACCAATATCCATATTTCATGTTAAACCAGCACTCATCAGTTGGTCCAGATTATCATCTCCATGCATATATACAATCAATGCTCAGTCTATATTAAGATAGCCAATCTTCATACTTTAATAGACAGGCTTCAATCCATTCCACTCCACAACTTTTCAGCCATCCATTTCATTGAAAATCTGATGATAGAACGCTCGAAGCCCACATCGGTGCCAACCTTCTCATCTACACATGTTGACCATAAGTCAATCTGACCTCTCATGTACAGGACATAATCCATTTATATACATATACAAGGGATGGGCAGACCTGTGTCAACAGTATAAGACAGCGTGGATAGCTGAGGATCTTTGGAAACAAAGACAATCATTATATCTTGTTATAGTATCACTATATGGAATATTTGTTTTTCTTGTTATATCTTGATAACAGACTTCAACAAAAGTGTTTTGATATGAATTAAAACTGATATCTTCATTCTGAAAGAAAGATCAATATGACATTTTTTTGTGCTGAATGATTCTTGTCAGCAATGTTAATAAGATTACAGTAATTCTTAGAGTTAAAAGTTAATTTATGACAACCAAAAAAAAATTTTTTTTAATAAAAACTAATTGAATTTTGTCTTGCATTGGTGGTCAAGAGGTCAGCGTGACTGCCTTGCACTTGTAGGCAGTTGCCCGGGTTGCGGGTTCGCGTCCCGGCCGATGCTATGATACTTAAAAAAAAAAAACTAATTGAATTTTTTAAAAATTAATGAAGGTGAAATTGACAAAATTCTCAAATAATTATCATGATAATTCAATGTATGTGGTGTTTAAAGTGAAAAAAAAAAACCAACATATCTCCAGTAAGAATATATAATGACAAGTTTTTAAAGGTATGAACAGTATAAATAAGTTTATAGTTATACATATATAATAAATTTTATGATTCAATAAAGAGCGAATTTTATCATTTATGATCATTAAAAAAAATTGCATTACCTATATAAAATTATAAAGCAATGATCATAATATTAAAGATGTTTATATGGATGTGCAAAATATTATTTAATAATGTAAAAAATCTGATGAAGCTCTAAACACTGAACATTTTTAAATCAAAAACGTGCTGAAGCTCTAAATATTGTAATATGATAAATTATGTTAAGTGATGAATAATAACTAAATAACAACACTGGTCAAGTGTATCACAGATTTGGTTGTAGTCCATATACTACTGCCATGGCTTAAATTTGTTTTCAAACAGAACTAAACATACTTATATTCTGTACATATAGTGTGTGTAGGTTTAACTTTTCTTGATAAACTTTCAGATAATTGCATAAAAAAATTATATAGTTAGTTGTTTTTGAGTATGTGACATTTGGACATGTGACAAAAAACCTGACTGCAAGATCAATGGGATTTTTTTTTTTTTATTCAGATGAGAATTGATTCAGGAATCGAGCTCTTTAAATCCATCATTCTCTTATACAACTAAAATCATACAGGGAGTTTTTACTGTTTAACATTTAATTGTCAATTGATGTTGCTACTTTTAACTCACAAACTACTTATAAACAAGTCTTACCATCCTAAATATGATACCTTTTTTGAAAAGACTAGAACCAAGATAAAATAAAATTGCTTGTAATGACACAGCTGTTTGTTTTGCCAAAATTTATGGAATAAATTCTAACCCATATAAAAATATATATTCAGTTATTTGATATATATATATAGATATCATTTCTTATAGTCATTTTTCATAAAATATACAACCATAATATTGTCATATAAACTTTAATCAATCAATAAATATTAGACAACTTGTTTGCAATTAAAATGTATACAAATAAATTGTCCAGTATTTCGATTTATTTATAATTCATTGATTAAAAGTTTATATATAAATATGTATGTATGTGTGTTTTTAATTTGATTTTTAACATATAATTTAAAAGTGTAAATTTTTTCTAGTATTTTTACAAGAGCTAAGTTTGCTAACAGGTATTCCCAAGAATGTTTAAAGGAAGGGAAAAAAATGTTTTCCTTCACAGAACAGGTTGTTACACAAAATCTATATTTGACATTTTTCTTGATACCATGTCTCTCTACTTAAGAAAGAATAGCCACAACCAGTCTGGGCCAGCTTTCATATTCTTTAGTTAATATTGAAACAGTTTTGTTTAAACATATTTTTCTTACTGAGCTTTTTTTTTTTTAAATAAAAACTCATATTTTTCAAGCAATGCAAAGAAATATATATATATGCTCTGTCTCTTTGGTTTAAGATGTCCTTCTAGATTTACTAATGTATAATCTGGTGTTAAATAAATAATGAAATTAAATATTGCAATATGTATCAAATTTCCCAGACTAAATAATTAGTAACTACTGTTGGATTTATGTCTGAAGTGACTTGATCACATAGTAATTGTGTATTTATATATATTTCCACTATATATAGATATGTAATGATATTCTTTTATTCGATGTCTGTATTTCTTCAAATATATATGTGTGTATCTCCAATTATAGTAATTTAATGGTAGATGAGTCCTATTTTAAATATATATGTACATTTTATTAGATTTGTTTATTTTCTTTGAGTGCAGCAGCAGAATAACTCTGACTGGTGACTTAAGACAAGTAATCTTCCAAACAAATACTATCACAATATCCTAATCAAAACAATGGGATAACCTGAGATTGCAATTATACAATTAATAACTGAGATTGCAATAATACAATTAATAACTAAGAATGAATCAATAATCAAAGAAATGCCAAGTATTAATAAAAATGAGATTTAATTAACAAAAGTAATAATACTGAGTTGGCTATTTATAAGAATATAAAATAATATATTTAATTAAAAAAATAATAACATTTATTATCAGAGCTTCAGTACAAGCATGTATACTAAATACTAATCTTGATAAATTAAGCTTAACCTATAATTATTATTAAAATAAACAGACATAAACATCTATAAAGTTATCCATACATTTTTCTGATTATTATATGATAAAATATTTTTTAAAATATTATAACATAAATATTGAAAGAATTAAATTATATTACTCCAGCAGTTTTGATTGAAATATAAATCACTAGTTCCTATATCCAATTATTCAGAATAAACTTCGATTAAAATATTTCTCTTCCTCATCATGATGTTTAGATATATTGAAGATTTTGCATATTTATAGGTTGAAGTTAAAATTAATTCAGATTTGTATTTGAATTATTTTATGACTCCCATATAAATCTTAATAAAGCTTTTCAATTTTTATGTTATGGTGGTTAATAGCAATGCAAACTTTGGTCAATAGATACCAACTAACACCATTACTTTCTTCTGTTGATGCTCTGTAGCTGACGTAACTTTTTTTTGTAGGTAAAATTCTCCACTTCTCTACAACTACTGTTCAATGACTCAAATTTTTCCATACTGGTTAAAGATAAGATGGCTGCTCTTCTCTTTATAAAAGTCGCTATCTTGTGTCATGGTCTGAGAGATCCCTCTATTGGCAAAATAAAGATATTGTAAATTTCAAGGGCATTTGATACAAGTTATAGTCTGTCTTAAAAGTTTACATATACTTCCTGTGCACTTAATAAATAATTATAACTCTACAACAGTTTATATATTTCCAGTATAAAGATCGTAATATAAACTCATAAATCGCAAAATTCCGCAAACGTTAATTTGTATAAGAAATAGTGGAGAGAACAACAGCTTCACATTCCCAAATCAACATACTTCAGATTGGCCTATATAAGTAGAAAGTTAGATTAAAGATAAGATGGCTGCTCTTATCTTTATAAAAGTCACTATCTTGTCTTGTGATTTGAGAGCTCCCTCTATCAGCAAAATAAAGATCTTGCTTGACTATTATAAATATCAAGATGCATTTGATACAGGTTATAGCCTGTCTTAAAAGTATTTACATATACTTCCTGTGCGCTTAATAAATAATTATTATAACTTAAGACTTTCTTAAATTTAATACTATTTAAATACTTCCCTCTTTTCCCAATCCTTTATTATTTTCTCTTCAGTCTTAGTAGGAAATAAATCTAAAGCTAGAGGTGATTCTAAAAAGCAAAAGAGTAGTATTTTTAATCTCAAAAGAATTTTATCTATTTATGAAAAATAGTGTGTTTACATACTTTTAACAGACAGAAAATATTATATTTCACATATTTCAAACAGTCTGGAACCATTTGTATATTTATTATCTCCTGATTGATAATAATATACTGATGTAGCTTTTTAATCACCTATTAGAATTGATGCATAATGTATCTGTTAATCATCTTTTGCCCAGTCAAATCTACTAATGATTCGGTAGATCTATTTTTATACCTCTAAAATCAAATCTTTTACTAAAATATGATTTTATTAAAATTTCATGTGATCCCCACTACCATCTATTACTATGTCTTAATGCCTCTCCTTATTTTATGCATTCTCACTGAAAACAGAGCATTAATATTCTTTGACAAGAAAATATATCTACTTATTTTATTAATATTATTTTTTTTACAAGAATATGTTTAGTTTGTATATATATACATTAGTGTGGTAATTTCTTTGTAACATTTCATCTAAAGTTAGCTTTCAGTAATTTCATATTTTTGATGTAGACATAATGTTTGAAATTCATTTTGGCAATTTTGTATTATGTTTTGGTTACATCCCTTACAGAGTGTATTCTAAAAAAATATAACTGAAATAGTTTTGTTTACCTTTCTACAATGCAATAGAAATCCTTATTGCTAAAACTAAATTAGTATTTTAAAAGTTATAATATCAGTCATTAACAGCACTATTTTTTCCCACTAAATATTATTAATGTTTTTCTTGAATGGCAAATTAAGTCTCTAAGACTATCATAGATAATTTGACCATTGTTAGAATTTTAAAAACTATTGTAGTTCATTTTTTACTATAATTCATTCACTAGTTTTTCATTTTTGCTAAAAAATTGATATAATAATCAGAATTATTTTCCTTTTCCTTATTCTACTGTAATTAATAAAGTTTCAACGTTTCAAACATTGGATAAGTAAAGCTTTATTTAGTTTAATTTGTTAACCATAGCAGAGTTTGCTTTCACTCAATAAATCCAGAATCACAATACTCATGGGTGCCTGGATATATTGTAGTATTTAAATGCAAATGCTAATTTAGTTAAATTAATGATTTATATATTCCATTTTTTGGAGAGTTGAAACTATTTTCTTTTTTATTAATGGCATGGTTGTCATTAGCAATAAACCACGTTTCTTTTAAGTTTTTTGTCTTATTTAGTACAGACAATTTTCACATTATTTGATCGGATAAATTACTATACAAGAGGAAAAAATATTTTTTGTTTACTAAATTAATAAAAATGTTTTACACATTAAAAAAACAACAACTATCCATTTAAAAAAAAAGTAGTGTCAGGACCATAATCTGTCAAAATTAGGTGTGAAAAATAGACAATGAATGAAGAAAAATCACTTGAACTTAAGATTCAAAATCATGATCAATGCATAATCTCTGCATATAGAAAGTGAAAATCTATTTATGCACTCCTTATAACTCAACAAGTGATAAAACAATTTCTTTTCTTTTTTTCATGAATAGCACAGCACTTGAGAAAAGTTTTAGCCTAATTAGGTTTCTTCCTTTAACAACAGAGATGGTCTTAAGAATCCAAATATTGCCATGTTTCACTCAAATTGGAAGAAACTTAGCAGACATTATATATAAGCCTTACTTATGTCTTCCAAAGACAAAAAAATTATTAAAATAAAAATAAAATGTAATCTCAAACTGCAAATTAACAACATTCATTATATCCCTAAAGAAATAAAATGAAAATTAAATTATCCTGAAAGTATAACAACTTAAGAATAATTGGTCTGGCTATTGATAAATAAATAAAACAAATATTCATAAGAAGATTCATTTACACAACAAAACATTAATAATGAGTTAATTTGAATTTAATTATTTATTTTCATTTAATTTTTCTTGGAATAAATGAAGTTTATTTGAAAATATAACTTTTTTTTTTTGTTTAGACTTATTTTTAAAGAAACAGATACAGTTTATACAAATGTTATAAAAAATGTAGTTGCATAAATTGTTCATCTTAGGCCTAATTTTCTATAATTAACCTCCAACAATCATTTATTCTTAACTAATTAACTTTTACAGTCTACTAGTGAGTTAATACAAATTTACTTTTCCATTTTCATCTTTTTTTTTAAAAAAAAATTAAAATAAATAAGACTTGTTTGTAATTTGAATGCATAAAAAAGTATGAATTATAACTATAACATATTCCCTATGGGTTTTTTTCCTCATAACCCAATCCTCAAAGAAGGTTTTAGTTTATTAACATTCTCATTTTATTTATAGAGCATTCCTAGTCAAAATATGTATTTGAAGAGAACAATGTATATAAAATTAGTAACATACTAATTTTCAATTCCACTTTGATACTAAGTGTGGTTATATGTAATATAATTAGAAATAATTTATTTATTGTCAAGAATGAGCAAATCTGCATGAAGCTCTTTATAATTTTTTGCATAATCACACTTAAATTCATGATGACCCTAGTATATTAACTTGTTATATAAAACTTACATATATTAATTTTCCCTTCAATTGTATTTTGTAATTCAGATTTCTTACATTGATGCATATGAACAAACATTCACAAATTTGAAAACATATATATGTTTTAATTTTATTTTGGTTTACTTTGTTCTAATACAATGTTTGAATTTTTTTCTTTCAATAGTATGGCCAATTTAAGATAAAGAATATCTCGTGATCAGCCGCTCAACAAAGATTGCCTATCTGGTATAAATATATATAACCAATGTAATACAATATATAATCATATGCTGTTTACTTATTCATAATATATATTATATACAACTACAAATTAACAGTTGTTTTTCAAAAACTACTATGCAACTATTTTAATATAAATATTTTTAAATATATTCCATTCTATATTCTTTTTGGTGGTATTATATATAATGTGTTTTTATCTAGCTCAGTTATATATTTTCAAAAACTCATTAATTTCTCAGAAAAAGTCATGATAGACTGAGTGAAATGTTAAAATCAAATGAGAACAAATAAAAAGAATACTGCAAATCATGGATTTATTCCAAAATAATTCCATTATATATATAAAAGAATACTCCATTTTCCTTAGATATTCAGAAGGTTATACGACATTCAACCAACCATTGTAAAGAGGACCACACCAGTTTCATTCATAACTGACTATACAGGATTTATATTTTACTCAATTAAGAATCGATCCAGAAAGTTTTAAGTTCTAAAATCCTCCACTTTACAAATGACTAAACTGCATAAAAAATAATTTCATTGCATAAAGAAAAAAATGGTTAAATACAAAATATCAATATAACATTATAAATATATTTCAATAATTATTTAGTTTAGTCATGTATATTTTTTTATAACTGGATGAGTTAAAAATTTGTTCTATAAAGTATAATTAAAGGTAGAAAGCAAAGCTTGTTTAAAAAAAAAAACAGTTGAATTAATACATCTAATTTGGATTTGTCAATATACTATAATGTGTAAATTAAAAAACTGATTACACAAAAATTTTTATTATTTTAAATAGAATAATCTAAATAACTTACCTTCTAAATGATCATTGAAATGAATATGAGGAGTGATTTTTTTTAAATCATAACTAAAAGAAACAATATGCTTCCGAAGTGCATTTAAATTTGGTTCAGTTTCTACATATAAAATAGCCTTGCCATCTTTGGAATGAAAGCACCTTAAGAGGTTAATATGTTTACCATCCCTTTTACTAAATAAAAGTTTTAGAGAATTGGCATGTTCTAGATATATACTTGCTCCACTAGTTAATTTGGATATGCGAATGCAGCCTTTAAATTCTTTGCCAGAAGTTCCTAATTGTAGAACTGCTCTTAGAGCACCTGTAGGGTACATCCATTCTATGCGACCTTGAGCACATCTCAAGTATATAGGCTGGATTTCTTTCTCAGTTTGTGTTAGTCCACTAGAAAAATAAAATTAAAAATTAATATTAAGAAATTGTAAGTATATTAACAATATATATATATATATTAATCTTATTTGTGAAGCAAATCATAATTCCCACATTAAATACAATCAATTAAAAAAAAATTGTCTCAGTTTTTTTTTATTTATTATCGAGAAAAAATTTTTCAAAAAAAATCATGATGCAGAAGGCTAATTAAATAACTTTAACATTTATAATTCTGTACACATAATTCTATTAATATAAATTAATATTAATTAAAATGTTTATAATGCATACTGAAGGCAGAGTAGAAAAAAAAATTTAGAATTAATTTTATTTTAATAATTAAAATAAAAAATGTACTTCCATGGAATTCATAATAATTTCATATTTAAGGCAATATTATAAATTGCATGAGCCATAAATTATTTTCAGGCTCTAAATATCAGATATTTCCCCATTGATAGCAAATAATTTTGAAAAATATTTCATATAAGTAAATATGCTGATGCAAATTGTATTAACTTTCCTAATGCCTTTTACTTCAATTCAGAATAATTATTTTAATCAAAAGCCAAAATTTTTGATTAGACAATGATTTAAACTGAAACAATAAAAATGTGTCTTAAAATGCTAATATTAATTTTAATAATGAATAATATTTCTGTAGTGCAATTGCCACTACACCACTCTCATGCAAGATAGGGACTGGTTTCTATCCACTTTTAATATCTTATGGAGAGATGTAATCATAAACATATGACTAAAGACATGTGAAAAAGTTCTATGATCTCCAATATGCATATTTCATGCTGGAAAAAACTCATCAATTGGTCCAGACCCCAATCTCTTACATATACTGTTTTTTTTCCACAAGATGTTAAAAGTGAATAGATCACAATCTCTTACACATATCATTATATCTCCATAAGATGTTAAAAGTGGATAGAAACCAGTACCTATCTTGCACAAGGGTGGTGTAGTGAAAATTGCACTATAGAAATACTATTCATTATTGGATAGGATAATGTCTAGTGTAATGAATGACTAATAAAAATTATTAATATGCCAATTAGTTTTTTTTTTAAAATGATGGAAATGTTTGAATTTAAAATAACATACAAAAATAATATATTTAATAATAATGTTAATTAGAAAATTTAATTAGTATTAAAGTTATGTAACGTTGAGGATCATGCTCAATATATAAAAGTATAATAAAATATGAAATACAAATATTCAAATAATAGTATTATGACATTTTGAGATTCGAAAGTATCCTTTCTATTTTTTATTCATATTAATGTAAATAAAAAAACAAAAGTATATATTTCCAACAAATATAATTGTAACAATATGAATAACATTAAAACTGTTAAAATCAGATGTTATATCATAGTTAATAAAGTTTAATAATATATGCTAGAAAGTAGACAATCATTGTGGTGCAAAAACAATTTACATTCATATTTTTTCTTTTTTTTATTATTTTAAAAGTGAAAAAAAAAATTTTTTTTAATTTTATTATTGTCATATATAAATTTCTTAAAAACTCTAAGATGTCCAACTATTTTTATTCAATTTGCATAGTTTATATACATCTACTCCACTTAACTATATTAGATACCAAAGATAGTGACAAACGCATTAAGCAACTATTAAAAAATGGACAACAAAACAATATTTAATTTTTAAAAATTGCTCTAAATTATTAATATCTTATTTGTAGGCATAATAGGATTTGTAAAAATGGGATATGCAGTGCACACAACAAAAAAAAAAGCATAAATTATTAATCTGGAAAAATCTTTATTATTGGAATTAACAACTTACAATTGCCATGCACAAGGTACCAGAAGAACTATGCTGATTATCTTTGTAATATCCAGATGGATATTTAGATACATAAGCAGTGTTAATTATACATACATAGTACTACCCATTGCTAGAACCACCAGTCATTTATCAAAAATCATAAGAAAAAGCTAATGGGTAAGTTTTCAAAAACAATAACAAAAATTAATATGAAAATAATATTTGAAATCAAATCTGAAATTAATATTTTTAGTAATGGGAAAAAAATTAGTGATGAGGTCAAACATATATTTAGAAAACAAACAAAATAAAAATGAATATAGAAATGCAAACATTTGGTGAAATATTTTATTAGCAAAAAAAACATCTATGAAAAGAATTTGTTTAGAAACAAATTTGAAAATAATAATTTAGCAAACAATCACTGACTGGAAAATAAATATTTTCAGAAAGTATGATAATATAAATCTTATCTAAGAAATTAAATTGGCAATGACAGCAAATGCTAATTTAACATTCTTCTATCATTTTGTATTAATGGCACTCAATGACAATATTTGTTTTTCAATCATTGTTTGTTCATTAAGTGTATTATTTTCAGGTTTATATTCAAAATAAATTGTTTTTCCCTTTGTTTATATTTATTTTGCTTTTCATAACAGACACTTGCAATCATAACTAATAAAATTCTTTTTCTATTGATTTACTTACTGAAAATATTTGTTTTTGCATCTTTATTTATTCATTAAACATATTATTTTATGGTTTAACATAAATTACAAATTTTTTTTATCATTTTCTTGCCTTTACTTGTTTTTCATTTTTTAATAACTTATCAATTAGCTTATTCCTGTTTACTTTGGGTAATACATAAATGCACAACTAGTACCCTATAAAATCATTATCTTCAAAATGAAATTTATTTTCCGATTTTTTTTTCTTTTTAATGAACATTTTTATCACTTTCAGCTATATGATCTTGAATCTTTTAATAAGACTTCTGCTACTCAATTTTTAATCCTTTTTTTTTTTTCTGTTATTATTATGATTAGTTTTATAAAAAGGAAAATAGACTTAGTTTAGTTTTAGATTTTTTAAAATTATCGTCAAATCCTTCAAAATGTTTTCACTACTGGCATTACGTTCATTATTTATATTTTCATTCAACTTTTTATTATTATTATTATTAATTTTTCTTTGTATTTTACAAAGGAACTATTTGATTGTTAAGAGCTAAGATGATAATAAATTAAAATTTGTGTTAGTAACAATAAAATCAATTTATTGCTTGACCACAATATTCTTTTTACTATACTAAGCCAATAGACAATTCACCTAGCCATCTAATGAACATCAAACTATTCTTAGAAGATCGATGGAATGAAGATAAAAGAAAAATAATTATAGTATTTGTCCTTTACCATTGACATCAGAAGTGTTAGAGTAAACATCACATGATCACCATTTCTTATGCTTGCATATAACTGTTATTAAAACAGACAAAACTCTATACGTATTAGCTTAAAACCAATCATGCCTAATAGAATAGTAGTGGCTATAGTTATTAAAGAACCAGACACCTGAGTTCAGACCTATATGACTGTATAAGCTAATGGGCTTGAATTGGAAAATATTATAGTGTTTTCAGTTTAAGAATCATAGTTTTGTAGTTAAGTAGAGATAAAAGGTGGCTGCTGGAGGGTTGCATTAAATCCTAAGATCTAGGTGCAGTGCTCTCAGATCCAAAGCTCCTCATTGACAAAGGCCACAAGCCAGAAACTAGTCTGGAGATATTGGATGAGTAGGCACTAGATGGAGATTTTATGCACAAGCCTTCTGGCACCCATTGATTACTCTGGCTTGCAGGGAGTGGCAATATGTATAAAGAGTTTTGCCTGTTTTAAGTGTTAGAGTAATAAGATCAAAGTTTATTTATACTATTAATTTCTTTAATGTATATGCAGAAAATTATATTCATTATGCAAAGAATTCAGAGACAAATAGACAACTTTAACAAAAATTTGCATAAGAAATAAACAAATACAGAATTATATGTATATAATTAATGGAAATTGGATGTAGTCATACTTTTCAGATCTCAAGGCACTATTAAGTTGTAGAGACTTCATTAGGAAAAAATATGTGACATCTTTTAAAGAAGTATTGTCAAACTTAATTTTTGAGAGCTAGCATCTAAAATATTTGCAATTAAGTATACCTCTGAGGTTAGGAATAATTATATGAGGGAAACTCAAAAGTAACTGTAATTTTATAATAAAAAATTATTTTTATGTATTATATATAAATTTAATCTCTTTCGAATTGCTATCCATTCGATGCAATACACCAATCTAAACATGGTTTTTTTTTTCATGTGTCATAGCATCGGCTGGGGAGTGAACCCGCTAACCCGGGACAACTGCTTGTAAGGCAGCTGTGCTGACCACTCGACCACCAATGCTTAACATGTTTTTTACTTATCAAAATAGTCCGAAAACATTTTCAATATGATGTGTTTTAATGCCTGTATCTTAAGTTCATCAACATAAAATAAGCATTTTTTCATTCAAGAGAATTAAAAAAATTTACATGAAGTGAGATCGAGTGAATATGACTGATAGAAAAGCTAGGTTATGTTGAATTTAATTAAAAATTGTTTCGCTCTCAATGCTTTATACACTGAGCATGATGAAGCATGCACACCTCACTTTGCCACAAAAAGGAATGTTTATATTTTACTGCATCATGTATATGTTTCAGAATTTGCTGATAAAACGCCTGACCATTACAAACTAATTCTGAGAGAAAAATACTATTTGTGTTAAAAAAAATAGTCAGCATTGTCTTGACACTGGATTTTATCACCATGTGTTTTAGGAATGTGATGAATTTGACACTTCCATTAAATCATTAATAAAGTCGTGTTGTTCTGTGAACAGTTTTCTTGTAATCTATTTGAAGCATTACAACTATTTTTCCAGCTGTTTTCTCTTTAAAAAAAAAAAACAAATTTCACATTATTCCAACTTTTCAGCCATTACAAAAATCGACAAATATGCAAAATGCCCTTTACAAAAAAATGTGCTATGTGGCACCATGATTTCACACAGTGACATAATTTGGCAGATTGATGCAGAAGGGTCCCTGGAAAAAGTATGTATCATCAAAACTATTCCAGTTATTTTTGGATCGCCCCCTTGTATCAATCAGATTGAGAAATAAATTATGCTAAGTCTTGAAGAATATTAAATTGGGTTTTAAAGAAAATGAAAGAGGATGACCTAAACATTATATCCTAAAAATGATGCTGTTTATCAATATGATTTTTTCTGAGGAAGGGGAAAAGGCACAGTTGTAATTTATGAAGGCAGATAGTGAAAGCACTGTTTATCAATAAAAAGTATATATAAATGTAAGTATTTATTTAACAGAAGTAAATAAAAACAATATAAATTAAATAAGTATTCTATTATTATTCATATCCCATGTCATATGTTCACACTCATTCTAATGGCTGAATAAAAGTAATAAAAACAAAATAATGGAACTGTTGATTTGCAAAAACATCTGTGCAAGTAACAATGTTTTTTTTTTTTAATATTATATATTCAATTTATTTATTACATGTCTTTGTTAAAATTCTTTATAGAAAACTTATACATATTCTGTATTTGCACATGAGTACTTTGTTTCAAAATATTAATTCAATTTCTTGTAATGTGTATATATATAATACATGCAATAGTTATATGTATATTATAAAAGTATTATTTATTCTACAATATTTTTTCAACTGAATTTTAACTTGATAGTGAAAATTCATTAATGAGGTTCATTTAAAAAGGCAATAGAACATTTTGTATTTGTTAGTTTCCAGTTCTCAATTAGCTGTCAGAAAAGTGATAAAAATGGTAATTCTGTATTATTTTCCTAGTCCCATACAATTTTCAAAGGCAACAAGACTCTCAGCATACTGCTAAACCTCTTCTTATCCATATCACCCCTCCCACAGGACTTGTCAAATGACCAAAGGAAAAGTTCCAGAATCATTATATCAGTGACCCTTTTATATTTTTATTTTTTTAAGTCTTTATATTTCCTGACAAGTTACAAAAGTAGGAAGATGATGTAAATCCTTCAAAAACCAGCAGGAATCAGTAGACAATGAAATTCTTGTAAACCGATTCCAGTCAAGTCTCTTCTTATTTTCAATTCCATATTTATTTATTAATATATTTAACAACTTACAAAACACACACATATATAGTGTTTGTATATATAAATAGCAAATGGAAAATAATAATAATCACATTAATTTAATTAAAGTACTGTTTATAAAGCCAACAAAAAGCTATATATATAAAGCTTTAAAAATAAAATAATATTTTAATCATAACATAATTAGATTAATTCATAATTCTCTGAGGTGTAAAGAAAATTGTCCTTTGGATATTTTCCAATTTATGTTTTCAACAATTACATTTGTCTAATTTTTGCTTAAGTTTGGTTTTATTTAGAGCCTTTCAGCTTTTTAACATAGTCAAGTTGCCCTATATATATACCATTATGTGTCAAAAAAATGGTCAAACTATGATATAAAGATGATGGAAAACTAACAAGTGAGAAGTGAAATACTTCTGTCCTTTGGGATTCCTAATGCCTTATACAGCTGAATTATTGAAAAAATTTCTAGTATCAAATTAGTAATATTTTGTAAGATGAAAATAAGATTTAATTACTGCATTGAAAATCATATACTAATTGTAATTTTTTTCTTTTTCCATGTGTCAAAGCATCTGCCGGGAAGTGAACCCGCAAACCCAGGACAACTGCTCGTAAAGCAGCTGTGCTGACCACTCTACCACCAACGCTTGACATACTATTGTAATTTGTGAGTAGGATGTTAAAAAAAAAAACTTTCATAAGTATATGCCCCCCCCCCCCATAAACACTCAAATAAATTTTTAAAAATGTCATAAAAATTTTAATATTACTCAACATTTCTCTTAAGTAACAGCAGATTAACAATAATGTAATGATTAACAAGTATGTTCATACATTCTTAATTTGATTTAAGTAGAAATTTTAATAAGACATAGGATTGAAATCATATACTTTTTTTCCTGGAAAAGTCAGTTCAAGGATCAATTCAGGCTACAATACTACCTGTCTTTTTCCAATAATATGGATATCAAACAATCAAAAAAGAACTGCTTCACATTGTGATTTAGATGAAATTTACAATGTACAATAATAATCTAGTGTAAATATCTCACTACTGTCTTTACAAACTATTATAAATACTGTGAAAAATAATATGATTAACCAGGTCCTAAGCATGTATTATTTACTTATGGCCTTTGAACACAGATAGCGTGGAGGAAATCCATATCAACTAACAGCAAAATCTAAAACTGCAAATAATTACAGTTAATTCAAATATTTATATAAACAAATATAAAAATTATATATCTCTTAAAATTCTAAAAAAAAATTATTTAGACATAAACTAGATTTTATTTTACTAGCATCTAAAAAGTGTAATCCTTCTGGGCAATATTAAAATAATTTTGTCAATGATTGATTTTATTCTTTTTTTTTAATTTGAGGAAAAAAATTAAGTATCTTTTAGAGCAGCAGCTAAATAAAATGATCCCAGATTTAATTATTTTAAAAATGGTCAATTATCATTTATGTAATCAGGAGGTAGTAATAAAAGTTTTATGTAGGTAGTGAATATTTTAATTCTTTCCATTAAATTAAAAAGTAGAAGTTAAAATTAATTCTAGGAAAGTAAGTACACTATTCCAATTCTGTTAAACTTTTACAAAACCAAGCAAACTGGTTAACTGCTTCAAAGACTTAAAAGTTTTTTTTTAATAATTTGGCATGCATCATAGAATTTTATAACAATACATTACTACATGCCATATATATATATATTTCATCTGTCTATGGTAATAGATGGACAGTTGAAATCTTAAACAGGATTCAAAGAGATTTATTATCTAGAAAAAGACCACATGTGAGATGGATAGATGAGTAAAGAAGTTTGTTGGAGTCATTTGGAGAAGAGGCTAGAGATAAGAGAAGATAGACTGAACTTGGAGACCATGCAGTGGATTGATAATGATTCAAAATGATATATGTGAATGTTAGTGCATAGTATATGTAATTTTTATAGTTTATTTTTATGTATGCTGGGTTTAAAGTTGGAAATTCGAATGAAGTTTCCTTTCTTAACTCATACTTTTCTGGAGTTTTTTTTAGCATGACAAATTAGTATTTAATCCAGATGAGAATTGCACATAACACCCTTTCTAAAGTGAGTCATTTAATAATTATATGAGAGGAAAAAATGCAGACTTGCAAATAATGAATGAAGATATGATTTAATTTTAGTGAATACAAATTTTATCCAATGCTGACATCAAAATTTATTAATCAGTCCCTAAGATCAATTCTTATAACTTTATTATAAACATTAATACATTAAAAGTTTGAATAAAATTTCAGTTAAACCATATTCTACTATTCCATTTCCCATGTTTTAACATTTTGAATCTGGAACTAGCAAGCATAGATTTTTTTTTTTACTAGCTCTAATGATGCTTAAATTAGCATTTTATCACTGCTAGTTTTTTTGCTCTCCATCCTTTCTTTAGAATAAATGAATTTGAAATTGTTGCTGACAAGAATAATGATATATCAAAAACAATTATAAGCAACCACTTTAAAGTTTTAATTCAAAAATTTTTATACACTGGATAATTATGTGTCATTTTTATTCATTATTCTGGGTTTATTATATTTTATTCATGTTAATTGATTTCTATTATGCCTATTGCAATACAGTATTTATTTTATTAAAAACAGAAAAAAAATGTAAACTTGAATTATGATGAATACTATTGAAACTCATTAATTGCCGATATGATTTATCATACATTGATTTAAAGCATATAGTTTACATAAAAGTAATGTAAAGATTTTTTTCAGAAAGTACTAAATTTTTTCAAGATTTCCAAAACTTTGAAAACTATGATTGTAAAGTTTACATCACTTATTGTTTTATTATTTCTAATCAATATACAATACTTTGTTATTTAAATTGTGGAAGGAACTATTCTTCACATGTGTGCTAAAAAATTGACACATTTCTATCAATAATTGTTTTAAAACCATAGATAGTCCACCTACGGTTACTTATTCTTTAAATAAGTCAACAATTATTGATCATGCCTAAATTAGGACTTGAACTTATTGTCAGTTTGATTTTTTAAATCTACATATTACTTGCACAAGTTTGATATCACAGGGAAGAAAACATCTCATTTTTAAATACTTGCAACACTCAATCTTATTAATTTGTATATATGTAATAATTAATAACAGCGATTTATATATATATAAAATTGTGAAAGAAACTACTCTTCATATATGCATTAGAAAATTGATACACATTTGTAAAGTAATATGCAAATTTAAAAGATCAGGCTCATAATAAGTTCAAGATTAAATTTAGCCATGGTCAATAATTGTTGGTTTATTTAAAAAAATAAGTTGCAATCATAGGTGGCCCAACTATTGTTTTAATACAATTATTGACGGGAGAGTGTGTCGATAGTGAATCTTTGAAGATTACATCATAGAACTGATATTTCAATACAATACATTAAACTGAAAGTTTATACATATTATTTCAGATTAATTTATTTTTTAATACTGGCATTTAATTATAATTTAAGTACATTCAATATCCTGCACTGTGACAGATTTGTTTTTCCTGGCTGTAAGTTTTCAACTTTAATTTTAATATTAAACCATTATTCTATATCAGAATATAATAAATTGGACTTCATTTGATATAAGTGTACATTTATAAATGAAATAAATTTTTAAAAATCAAATTAAAATTTTGAAAATATTAAAAACAGTCAGGAGGAACAGATTAAATTTATATAACCAACAAAATATTTTTTTATTGAGATTTTGATTTTAAAATATTAACAAAAATATACCATTATCTGGTAAATATATCAAATGATGCTTTAAAATATTATAATAGGCTGTCAGTGATGACATGTTATCAAACAATTTATAAATGCCTGTTCATGTAATATGTATTATTAATATTACAGAGGGAATTATTACCTTTTATTTTTAAAAAATTCTTTTTATTTTTAATAATTATTACACAACAATTATGCAAAAATAATTATGAATCTTAATAAACCGGAAAAAAGTAATCACTTTTACTCATTTGAAATATTTTCTTGAAGTAATCTTGCAAAGCATGTGAAATCCAAAAATAAAGACAGGCCATCAAGGCAGAATTTAAAGTCATCACATTATTCTAACAACTTTAGATTTTATTACTATTAAAATATCAAAATAAAATATATGTGAACTTTGTTGTTCACAAAAAAAAAAAATAGCAAAGTATCTCAATAGATGGCAGTACAAATTCCGCATCACATCACATCATCCTCAGGATTATGTAAAGAATAGTTAAAGTTGTGGTATGTTTGATTATAATATTGAGATAATATTTTAGAGTTAATAAATCTATATTCTAGGAGGAATTATATATATACACAATATACATAAAGATTAATGAAAAAAGAGGATCGAAAATCATTTGTGATAACATCTTGTAGTTTTAAGGGAATTATTGCTGCCTATATATCTCCTCTGCTCAAAGTTAGATTAAACTCTCACTATAGTAGAATACTATGAACAAGTAATATTTGAATAATGTGTGTTCTTTATGTAATTAAAATATGTAATTATGCAAATTAATAAAAGTATATTTATAGTTTTAATTATAGCAGAAAATATAATCATTTTACTTTAAGAGTACCAAACATAATTAATGTGAGAAAATAACAAATTTATGTATGCAAAAAATTCATGATATTCAAAATTTGAATATATTAACTTGGTTTTCCAATTGAATTACTATGTATTTCTCATGAGAAAAACTTATTATTTCTACTTCAAATTTCTAGCAATCAGTTTCTCAGCATTTTCAAAGTTAATTTTTTAAATGACTTCCCAGAAGAAACTACTGCAATGCTAGAATTAAGTGAAAATCAATCAAGTGATTAATAATTCATTGATTCATAGTCTTTTACAGAATTACACACAGAACAAATATTCTAAGGGTTTCACCATTTGTATACATATATCATTAACAATTCTATTTTTATTAATTATAATTTATATTCTACATATTTTTTGTATATGTATTTGAACTCGCACCATCCATACAGTATAAATTAAATAAAATTTAATTTGTATTATTTGTGATGTATATATATACACACACAAACATATTTTGCAATAATAATAAAAAAAGATTACTAATAATTATTATTTGGTTCAAGCACATACTGTTTATTTAACTTCAACCTGCTTTCAGGCATGTAGTTTATATTTGAATCAAATACGTAAACATAAATCTGTAAGTAATTTAGAATTATATATATATATTTGTAATTAATTATAGACCAACTGCACTTATTTTAACTTTGCTAAAAATATAATCATCAACACTTTCAACTTACTATTAATCAACTACTGGATGAAGATCTCTTCAAATTAAATCCAGTTACTCTGATCCCTAGCTTAACTTTTTTATTACCTTCATTTTGTTTTTTATAATTTTCTGGGAAACAATTTAAATCAACTGTGCATCTATGATTGTCTCTTATAGTAATATACCCAACTGCAGCCTCATTTCTTAATTCTTTATGATGTCAGTATTACCTGTTTGTACTCTCACCCATAAATTTTGTTTTTGGTCTCTTCTCATATATCTCTCTGTATTTCATTGAACTGATAAACTACATCTATTAAAAATCTTCCTTTTCAAACATGAGATTTATTTTTAATATCAAGATATCTTTACCAAAAGTACTTTACCCAAATTTAAATCTATGATTAATTCAATCCATTATATTTCCATCTGTTTTAATAATATGACCAAGCTACTTGTAATTGTTAAACTCTCTTAATTTATTATCAATCTTTATTCTCTTCTGAGAAAATCCAGTGAACAAATTTCTGACACATTATTTGCAAAAACAACCACATCATCTGCACAATCTAATTAAGTCTCATAAGGGCTAATTTATTTCTTCTGCATTTTTTTATCATCTGGGCATCAAAGTGGCAGATAGTGCACAATAATTCCATTTAAATAAATTCTGTAAGATTTTAAAAGCTGGATATCAATTCATCAAACAAAAATCCTTCAAATGTGATTAAATCCAATTCTCGTGGGAGCACAGAGATTTTAAAGTGTATGCTCTGAGGAGTTACTCAAGACATAATATTATGTATATATGTACCAATTTATATTATAATAAATTCTAAATTCACTTTGTACTTAATTGCAGGTGATTAAAAACAAGACTGTATCTCACTCATGTAATAAATTTAATAAATTTGTACAATTTAATTGATAGATTATAATTCAGACACCCAATAGATTAAAGCCCTTATTTAAGTATGGTGAGGAAAGACTGGTTTATATCAAAAATAAACCCTAAGCACAAGCATAGACTTATGCTTTTAAAGTCGATCCTCATGGAAGCATGCACAGAGATTTTAAAGCACATGCTCTGAGGAGTTTCTCCTGACATAATATTCCATAGGTATATGTGCTATAAAATTTAGTTTATATTACAGTAAATTCTGAATTCACTTTGTATTTAATTGCAGGTGGTAAATGAGATGGTATCTCTCCCGCAATAGATTTTATAAATTTGTATAATTCAATTGATAGATGATAATTCAAATACTCAATAGATTAAAGCCCTGATTTAAACATGGTGAAAGACTGATTTATATTGAAAATAAACACTTGTGCTTTTAAAGTTGATCCTTATAGGAGAGTGCACACAGATTTTAAAGCACATGCTCTGGGAAGTTATTCCAGACTCATAATATTATGTATGTGTGCTATATAAGTAACAATTTATACACACACATATTATAAGTTGTCCACTAAATGGCAAATAGACAATAAGATATAACCAAGTAATATCACTTGATTATCGCATAACATTACTGTAACAATTTATTTTAGTATCTGAATATTTAGAATAACATACAATTTTAATTAGCACATTCTATTATTATGATACAAAATGAACAAAAAGTGTAAAAGTTACAGGTTATTATTTTGAATAGAATTATTACATTCATTACCCTAACAATTTCTTACATTTGAACAAATATTTTATATCCATATTAAAGGAATGTTTAGGGTCTGCCGTCAGTGGTTTATTTTCTGTCAACTTTAAGCAGACAATGAGAAATATAGATGTTCTTTTTGCCATATGCAAACAAGTGTAAAACTTTAATCAAATTATATGCCAAAATGTATGCATCTTAATGATCAAACCTAAATAAATATTAAATAGATTGCATTAAGAGAAAAAACAAGAAATAGCAAAGTAAGACTGACAATGATTATTCATAATATCCTAAAGCAGGGGTGGGAAAATAGCAGCCTGAGGGCCACATATGGCCCGCTAAGAGTTTTTATGCGACCCGCCAAGACAATCAGAAAAATCTGCTTTGAACTGAGATTTCCTTCCCATGCGTGACCGAAGATTCGTCTCTTATTTTCCACTAGGATGGCCATGTCAATACACATGCGCAGTGTAGATACAGTGTGCAGTGCTTTTCCAGTTGATGTGGTTAATTTCAATTTTTGTCTTTGCATTAGCAAATATATACATTTCTAACTTTAGTGAAATCATGAACCCTCTGAAAAAATGTAAAATCGGTGATGAATATCATGTGTTTAATGAAGAATGGACATATAAATATTTCTTTGGTAATACACCGAATAAAGCAGTGTGTTTATTGTGTTATGAAAAAAAAGTGTGGCCCTCTGCTAACCTTCGCTTCCATAAAATGGCCCCTGATGCAGCCTTCCACCAACCTCTGTGGCACCCCAGCCAAAACAATTGCCCATCCCTGTCCTAAAGATTAACTTCAAACACTCACGTAAAAAATAAAACTAATAACTACACATGATTATACTTATACATTGATACAAAAGATGATTATAAAATTGTACTGTCATTAGTCAGTCTCTTTGGTTATTGTCTTTGGTTATTTATTTTTTGATATACATTTTTAAATAATATAATTTTACTATGCTAGGTAAAAGAAAATTAATGATCAAATATTAATAGAGCTTGGAATAAAAATAGAATTATTGAATATGAGTAAAATGAGGAAGATTTTGGGTCATATTTTAAGATGTTAGAAGACTGAGAAGTAGATCAAGAATATCCTATTTTTAAAATGTGGTCAATGAAATTGAATGCAGATATGAAACTGAACTATTGAAGATAGAATGATGTGGTTGCCTGCAATGACAAGGCCTTGGCGCCTTTAGATGATGATGAGGTATATTTTAAATTTTTTAGTTATTTTCGAGATATTTGCAAGCAAACATATATATAAAACAGTCGACACATATATTGATATTTTATATTATTAATTTCATTTTATTTATATGCAACTTGAAAAAATAATAATTTGCAATTTTAAATACTGATTAACAGAAGCTAAGTAACTTCTCCAGATTTCCAACTTTACATTGTGAAAAATTTTCCCACCGAAAGATTGAAAAGGTTGACCTTTGTTAGTCAAACTGACTTTATAGGAATTCAAATATTTATTAATAGTAATGTGAAATTCAATTGTTGTTTTAAATAAAACAAAAAGCAACTCTCGGAATTAATAAAAATTGGAGCCAAAACAAATATTTCAAAACAATAAAACTGATTGATGAAAAACAAACATTCAGTAATATAAATAAATTTAAAATATGAAATGAATAAAAATGGAACCAGGAAATAGTAGTTAATAATGGAAAATATATATATATTAATATTTTATGTACTTTTACTTATATAATTTGAAATAAATTTACTCGAATTAATTAACGTTCTAAATGTGTAAATTAATAGTGTTAAAAATTAAGGAATGGTCAAGCGTTCTTAGCCGAGAGGTCATCGCACCGCCTTGCAAGCAAGTAGTTGGTTGCAGACGGGTGTGGGTTCGCGTCCCGGCAGATGCTATGACATATGAAAAAAAAAAAAAAATTAAGGAATGATACTTGAAAATTTGTCATTGCTCATGTGCCTCCTTATGTAAAGATAAAAACTTCAAAACACTGGGTAATAGGTATAGTGGGTGGATAACTGTAATACACTCTTCTTAATACAATTTATTAATAAGATTTAATATTTATTGCTATATCAAAAAATAACAATAAAATCATATCAAAATTCAAATACTAATACATTATCAGACTAAACAATCAAATTTTTATTTACAAATATATTTAAATGGATGTATAGTATATATATACTTAAGCTATATGTAATTAGAGGGGATTTGAACCTAGACTCAAGATTTTTTCAGTCATCCACTCCATCTTATAGAACCAATACATATGACCACATGTGTGAAAACGATAAATGATCTCCGATATACATATTTCATGCTGAACCAGCACTCATCTGTTGTTTCGGATCATCTCCCACAAATATGGATGGCTGAAGAATTGGAGAGTGGAGAAGATTGAAGCCTGCCCATTAAAATTTGAAGATTTGCTATCTTAATATAAACACTGAGCACTAATTATATATAAATGTGGAAGATGATCCAAATCAACTGATGAGTGCTGGTTCAGCACAGAATATTATATTGGAGATTATTTATCTTTTTCACATGTATGTGGTTGTGTGTATCGTTTTTATAAGATGGAATGAATGACTGAAGGGAGCTTGAATGTCTGGGTTCAAATCCCCTCTACTTACATACATATACTAAAGACAATAATAAACTGACATATTGAGATATTAATATTTATGCAATTACATAATTATTTGTAATTTACTATTAAACATCATTACCAACTTTATAACCATTTTATATTACAACGATTTTAAATATTAGGATAAAAATTTTATTAAACTTATTAAATATTAAAATTACCGCATACCAAAACCGTCTTTAAAGAGGATATACAAATTAAAAACAAATACATATTTCAAAATTAAGCAATACTTCCCATTTTATGATATTAGTAAAATATCTTATGTAATCTAATTTCTTTATGGTTTAGTTTTTTGATGTTAGTTGCTCCTATATCCCAATATTTAATCTTCCAAAACTATATGCTACTTTACAAAATTTGAATTTGTATGTGAGAATAAATAATTTTTTATTTAAAATTAAGTATCTTTTTAATGATCAGTTATTAAATAATTATATAATTTGTAGTGTGAGAGATCATGACAAGCACTTAACTTGATTGATCCATGAACTTTTAACTTTCAGTTCTCCCAATTTATCACTGTAAGTAAAGTGAACAGAGGTGATTGTTATCTTTTATTTAAAAAATATCTTAGAACCAAGCAGAAAAAATAGGCCATTGCTAGTATTAGTTTTTCAAAGTCTTATTCCAATTAATAATTCTAATTTAATAAAGAGAATCAAGAGGACCGTATAATGAATATATTTCTGTAGTGTAATTTTCTTACTTCACTCTCATGCAAAGTCCCTCCATAAGGTGTTAAAGGTGGATAGAAACCAGTCCCTATCTTGTATGAGATTGGTCTAGCGAAAATTACACTACAAAAATATTCATTATTGGATAAGCTCTAATCTAATGAATGACTAATAAAAATTATTAAGAGGACAGTATATATTTATAAGTTCTCTGCCTATAGGTAATTTTAGCAGTCAATATAATATAACAGTATTTCCAAGCTTATTATGGTGATAATTTGCTATTCCTTTCCAATGTTTTATGTTCATAGCATTATCAAAACATTTACTCTTACATCATGAATTATAATTATATAATTAATTCTATTTTTATACATATTAAGCTTGGAATCACTCCCTGCACCCATTACTAATCAGCGATAGCAAGATGATCAGAACCCATATAATCACATGATCACCATTTCTTATGCTTGCACATAAGTTTTTAAAACAGCAAATCCCATAGAGTAGTGCCACTCAGTGCAAGCCAGAGTAATCAATGGATACCAGAAGGCTTGTGCATAAAATCCCTATCTAGTGCCTACTCATCCAATTTCTAGCATCCATTTATTACTCTGGCTTGCACTGAGTGGCACTACTATATGGAGAGTTTTGCCTGTTTGAAATCCATATAATCCTTAGCTTTTTGAAATCCACTATTTATTTAAAGATATAAAAAGATGGTTAATATATTCACTTGATTTGGTGTCAATATTTAAATAAAACACATTTTTCATGACTTGATTAGTAACAGATTATCTAGCTATTGCTAGAGTACTACCCCACTACCTACCATTCGACTAGCCTACTGAATATTGTTATCTCTTTCAATGTTTACAAAGATATTGGAAAGACCTTGAACCTATAATGGACTACTTAGATTGTTTTATATTTTACCTATGCATAAAACTTTTAGCATTTTATCATGTCTATATATATGTAAAGTATTTTGATAAAATAAAGTCCAATTTTTAAATTATATTAAAGTGTTAGATTGACAGAAAAGCAATACAGATACTAATTTTTTTTTAAAAAAAAACTTTCATTTTATTAAATTTTTTTTTTTTTTTAAAGAGCTTAGTCAAGACTGAAATACCATCTGCAAATACCCCACACGTTCCTCCTACCCTTGCTTCATTAATGGCAAATGGAGAATCATAACTTTCATCATCTGTAGAAACAGATAGTAATTTAAAACTCAAATGCTACTAGTGAAAATATTGCATTAATAATTAAGATCTCAGTAATTCAGTTTTGTAAATTCAATTTTAAACACATCTGGGCAGTTTAACAATTCTGAAGACAGCAGAATATTGGCAATAAAAAAAAAAAAATCTTAAATGTATTCTTTATATATATACTAGTGGATATATAGCTAAAATCTACTTTTAATTAAAAATATATTAAATGAAAATTGTCATATATAAATATATACACAATTCTAGTCCAAAACAATTTCATTTCTAAAGATAATTAAAAAAATATCTGCAGAAATCTTTTTTTTTTTTGCTTATATCCTTAACCATTGCATTTCTATATGCAATAATCAATCACCAACACTAGATGGCAGTCTGAAAAGTTTTATGCTTATTAGTTTTTCTGTTGAGAACTTTATAGTGAGAGTGGATTAGATGAAAAATAAATAAGGATAACACTGCCAGCAGAATGATTTAGTGATTGTGAATTAGAAAAGTATGAGGGATAGAAAAAATAAATAAATGGGTTGACAATAATATAAAAATACTTCAAAGGTAAGAAATATTTGACTTGGCTAGCAGGATTTCTAAGCATATGTACTTTATTCACAAAACTTTTGGTTTCATCTAAGAAGTCATTTTTATATCACATTTATTAGGGAATGTGGCAATAATGACAGAACAATTTGCTAACACAAATGGGGTAGTTGGAAAGAATAGATAAAAAGAAATAGTAAGGCTTACAAAAAGGTTTTACAAATAGTGAATCTTTAAAAAATCACAATCTCTAGATCAGCGTTTCCCAACCTTTTTTGGCTCATGTACCACTTGTTAGTACATCACGCTAAATTGTACCACTTCATAAAAATGATTGTATTTTGTGAATTTGTTATTGTGTGTTATTTTATTTGCATTATATATATTATAGGGTGACCATGTATGTATTCACATCTCATAATGAGACAAATTACATTGAAACACGCCTAAACGTCACACCAGATTATAAACTCACTGAAATTATAAACTCACTGTAACATATTTATATGTATGTGTTTGTTCAAGGTTTTATATTTTTTCTAAAATAATTTATTACATTAAAGGTTATTTGGTACATATTTTGTTCAAAGTGTTTTCTCATTCCTTCATTTGGTTTTCCTGAATTTGAGTCTGTTTTCTCTTTTTTGGAGCATCTTGCTAATGGTTGGGCCATGGAGAGGATAAATCCAGCATGTCCCAAGTCATGGTAAAAATAACCTCAGGGGTTATCAGGCTATCTCTTGTTCTTGTTTTCTTTATATTGTTCAGCATGAAGTTAATAGGATTAAAATTTTGATGATTAAATACTAGCTTACATCTAGTAATCCACAATAGATGATCAAGAATTAATGAGATTCTAATTTCTGGGTATGATCCTTTTCTGATACATTCTTTCAAATTAAATAATTTAGATTGATTTGCCTTGATCCGACTCATTATTTATTTACTATTTTGTCATATTTCGTTTACTAATAAATGGTTTTAATAAAAACACAAAATTATAAAAAAAAAAACAATTAGTATATTTTCTTATCATAATCAAATATTTTTATAAAATAAATTTAATGAGTTCTTTGTGCTTGTTTCGAACAACATAATTTTTTGAAATTTGGTTCTACAGCTGCGTTCAATCTGTTTCGATACTTATTTTTTTAAAAATATATGAAGAAAAAGCTCTTCCTACTAATTCCGTAGTAAACGGTAATAATAATTTAAGAGCTTTCTCAGAAAGTTGTTCATATTCTTTAATGTTTAACCAAAAATTAATTAGATTGTGTCGTTTGAATTCTACTTGTAAAGTTCTGTCACATGATAATTCTATTAAATTTTCTTTATCCTTTATTGATAATGATGTAGCTTTTTCTAAATTTTCTGCATAGAAGGGGTTTGAAATCCAATTATCATTTGTGTTTTCGGGTTTTGGAAAATATTCCATAAAGAATTTTAATCCTGTTAAATGTGCTATTATATTTTCTTGTATATCTTGAGACAGACTAACCTTATTTTCAAACAAAAAAATATGTAGAGTTTCGAATACTTCCAGTTGATTGTTTTTGATACACTGTTTCCAAAAATCTAATTTCTTAATCATACTTTCAATTTTATCATTAACATTAAAGATCGTTATCGACTGTATATATTAACAACTTTACTGTATAATATTATTAATTAAAATAATTTTTATGAATTATAGGAAAAAACATTTCTATGATTTTTTTTTTTTTTTATGTCCGCCATTATTGATTATTTTTCGTGTACCACCAACCAGCAACTAGCGTACCACCAGTGGTACGCGTACCACAGGTTGGGAAACACTGCTCTAGATAAAAACCTACCAGTTACACATTACATGCCATTAAAGTTAATGGCTTTGAATTGTTTAAGTATCCTAAGGTTTTGTAAAAATATTTTATTGTTTGCACAGAAGTGTTGATTACATCAATTAAATCATTTGAAAGGCATAAACTAAGAGTAGACATCTTTAATCTCTGGCAAAAACTTCATATTCTAATTCTATAGTATTATATAATAATTATGTAGAATCAATATATTTCTTGGTGTTTTCCTGAAGGTTTGTAATGATGGTATTTTAGTTGTATTTATATATTGGACTCTTTGCGTTTTCCTGAAGGTTTATGATGATATTTTAATTGTATTCATATATTGGATTATTTCTATAATCTAATATTAAATATTGTATGTCTTTAGAAAATTTTACTTTATTTAAAGTTTAAATTACATTAAAATGTTACTAGTAGCACACACATTAGTGTACAGTCAACATTTCAAGTGAAATCATTCTCTCTTCTCTTCAGGTGTTGCTGATCTGACCAGTGACAGGACTAGTATTGAACCTGGACCCATAGTTTCTTGAATATTGAATTTTAAGGTAATGCTCTAACCAACTAAGCCAGGCTTGATTATACCATTACCTTAAAATTCAATATTCAAGAATCTAAGGGTCCAATTCGATTACCATGTTGGTACTGTCACTGATCAGGCAAGCAACACCTGAAGAAGAGAGGAGACTAATATCACTTGAAACATTGTGCATATACTAACCTCTATGCTATTTCTAAACAGTTGAATGTAATTGGAAAATTTACATAAAGTTAAATTTTCCTTCAAGACATTCAATACTTAATATTAGATGATGGAAATAATCCAATATACAAATACAATTAACATATTCTTTGTATAGTGTTCAAAAATACAAATCTAATAAACTAACAACATGTATATTAAACCCTCACATTTTCTTCGGGAAATGAATTATAATTAAAATAATAAAAACATTCTCATTGTTCTACAATTAAATTTGTATTAACCAATTATGATATGCTGAACTTATAATTATCTATATTTAATATTAAATTCAAAACAGTGGCACACTACTAATGATTTTGCAAATGTATCCAAAAACATCATATTTGTTATAATTTATTTAATACCTTCATGATTTTAGCAATTTGGAAAAATGAATAATGTATACATAAAGAAAAATTGAGTTTATTGGATGGAATTTTCTATGCTTAACCTATGTTCATTTGAAGTTGTCACATGATTTTCTGACTAAGCATGTAATCATATGCTTCAATTCAGATGAGATCAATCCAGCATTAAAGTCAAATTCTCTATATACAAATAAATTATGACTAATAATTTAAAATTTTTCATTCCTGATGTTTTAACTCAAAACGTTTAACCTACCATGGCATAAAGATTTATAAATAATTTCTATAAATAATCAATCATAAACCAATAAAACATATATACACTCATATACACAAAGTCCACGACACTGTACAATAGTTAAGCCTACACTTATCACAATTTTTAGGTTACACAGCATTATAATTATTATCACAGCAGTGAAAGAGATGGATCAAAAACTAAAAAATTTCTGCATTGATTTCTAACTAGTAAAAGTAAAAAAAAAAAATCTTTATGATTTTATTTTGGTATTCAAAAATCACTTGGCCTCTTAAGCAAATTAATATACAATGAGTTTTTCTGAAATATTTCAGGTTTTTTTTTTAATCATCTATTTGATTATACCTTCCTCTCATTTTCCTGTTAATTATTTTTCATAAGAGTTTGAACGATCTATCTTTATTGTCTAAGTTCTACTTTGCCTCACTATCTATTTATTTTGTTTGCTTATTAGTAGTAATATCTATATTGAGAAGAAATAATAAGGGATAAAGCCTCAAAAGCAGCATTTCAAATAGCAGAAAAATAAAAAGCTTAAATTTCTCCCTATTATGCCAATATTGTACTCCATGATTTGAAGTAAGATGACATTTGAACATTGAACTGGTAGACAGAACCCAACAATTTCAACAAGGCAAAATAAGATTACCTCCCATTTCATTTCCTCAATTAAGAATATTAGGATCAAAAATGTTATATACTATCCACTTCTGCTGCTGATTGTTCTCCACATTAATTTATTATAATTTGCTTCATTATCATATATGCTTATAAAAATCAGATGCTTTAATTTAGGGTTTTCTTTGCTACCATTTAAATCTTTAAATAAATAATAATTTTCTTAAGCAGAGGAAATACCAATTATTTCCACAGTCAAAAATTTTAAAATTCAAAAACCTGTTTATGTCTTTAAATAAAATCCATTCAATATGATTATAAAACAAATCTTATTAATAACTAGCTCTGTTTTCTTTTAGTAAATTATAAAAATAATTTAAAATTCTATGAGTAAATGAAATAAACAATTATAGAAAAAAAAAATCTGCTCAAAGAAATTAATTTTTATATCTTTCCTATAGATTTCCTGCTCTAATGATTATTTTACAAATATAATTATGAATGCCATTATTTAAACTGGTTAAATTTCATCACAAATTAAAAAGAAAATAAATCAATCTTGATAATTTCTTCATTAAATTAATGGGGAGGGGGCAGAAATATGCATGAAATTGATAAAGGCTTCTAGACAAGAAATAAGAAATGTTGAGAAGAGAGTTAACAATGTGTATTTATTAAGTCTTATTTTACTTTAGCTATGCAAGAGCTAAATTTCTAATTACTGATCTACACTTGCATATTTTAGCTGCTAAAAAATGTAACCTATATAGAAAAAAACCTACTCTATCTATATTTTGGCATGTTCAGTTAATGGACATGGCATATATTAATGCATGAATCACTATGCAGGGTGGGGGTTTATACTGTATGTGTGCATATGCTACTCATGTAATATGATCTTTGAAAAATTGATAATATGCTTATATCAATATATGAATTTAACATGTCAGCTGTTAATCCTTAATTTAAAAAATAATTTTATCTATCAGTTATAACTGATCAACTGAAACATTGTTCTTAAACAATTATCTTTAACCGATTATTTTACAGTACTATAAATTTCAATTAATTTTATGATTGATTAAAAGAACTCCTAAATAAAAATTGTGATGATTAATTATTTGAATTTAATACACTTATGGAAAGTAAAAACAATATGCTACAAATTGTTAGCTAATGTTAAAATATAGTATATGCCTGGCTCTTAATAAGGTTTTCAGCACAGATTAATAAATTTTGCAACAGTAATCACTGGAAATTATTACGAAGTATATATATTCTATTTCCGTTTACAAATATATGTTTGTGTAAGATACAATTTTAACTACTTGTACATCTTTACCAGTTCAGATTGAAAACTTTAAAGACAATCTCACAAATATTTGATATTTCAAAATTAATATATATATATTAAAGAATAATTGTAACATATAGAAACATTGATTTCTTTCAAGATATATGTGATGTTTTGAGCTACTGTAGTATTAATAGTATTAAAAATAATTCATTACTTCAAAATCATCAAATATAAAGCTTAAAAATAAACAATGGCTACCAGATAATAACATCAATAAAAACACTAGTTTCTGACTTTATCTGTCAGTGAGAATTTACACATCTAGTACTTACTTCTTTTACATTATCCAAACTAATACTGAAATGCAGTCTGATTTAGAAAGTAGGTTAACATGTTTTGGAATATAACAACATTAATCTAAATTATTTATTAATTTTCAATTTATTCAATAATGAACTTAATTAATAGTCAAAATTAGTCATATATCACATGACCCTATCTCTTAAGCTTGTAAGTTATAAACAATGAGAGTCATATATCACATGACCCTATCTCTTAAGCATGTAAGTTATAAACAATGAGGATTGCCAATTCCTCTACAAGCTTTATGATAAATGCTTAGCCAGAGCCAGCACTTAAAATATCTGTCAGGAATCCCTCCCCAAACTCCTGACCATGGTTTCATGCT
Source organism: Epiperipatus broadwayi (assembly GCA_028023455.1). Taxonomy (NCBI): domain Eukaryota; kingdom Metazoa; phylum Onychophora; class Udeonychophora; order Euonychophora; family Peripatidae; genus Epiperipatus; species Epiperipatus broadwayi. The sequence goes on from JAQFVV010000077.1 coordinate 733,146, forward strand.
TTGGCACTCCTCAGAGAGGTGTCAATAGAGATTTTTTTCCAACATTTTTTATCTATATAGTATTCCAATATCACAATTGTAATATTACAGTAGCAGCATAATTTTAAATTAGCAATAAACAATACTGTAATTCATGAATTTACAATATGCATTATTGATTTAATTTTTGAAATTATGCATAATTTTTATATTTTTGTGAATTGTATTTATAACTTATTCTTTACCTAAAAATATTTGCTGAAAAAATTCTGAGTTAATTTGAAGAAGTTTTACATGATTTATTAATGATGACCATTTGATGAACTCTGCTAAGTTCATAAGAACAATACTGAGCATATCTTATTAAAGTAATATTTAATTTTATTTTTCTCTCCTATCGTTTTTTGATAAATTATAGCTATTAAATGATTGTCTGACAATAGTTTTGCAATACACTTGCATTTTTAGCACTTTGAAGGTTTGTGATATTGAAAAATAGAGAATGCACATATTGATATTTTAAACAAGCATCGTTTTGTTTTGATCTGCAAATATTATACAACAAATCTCTTTAGCCTAAAAAAAAATCAGCACTCTATAGAAGGCAAATCAAATTTTGTCTTTTTGTATATTAGTGATATGGGGCTCAACATTTTAATATTAGTTTTAAATATTTAGAATTTATTGATTCATCTTGATAGTTGGTCAAAGAGCACATTGTATTTGAGCACTAAAATAGAAGGCAGATCCTAACAATTTCAGTCTAATTATCAAGATTAATATTTCTGACTGTCTTTAGTTGAGATTGATCCAAGAATCTTGGTTTTACAGCCTGCTATTTTTATGATAGGTCTAATTGACCAGAATGCAACTATAATAATTAGTTTAAATTTTGTATTTGTTACATGGATATACAGCCAGAGGAACTTACCAGAAACATACTGATTTTATCAATATTTGTAGCCAATATTATATTTCTTCAAATCTACTAAGTAAGTATTGAACACAAAAAGTAAAAAATTATAAATAATCTGAAACACCTGTGAGGACACCATTTTATGGCTTTCATTGATCAATTAAGATAGCTTATGGTAATCATGATTAGTAGATTTGCCTGTCTTCTGTGACAGAATTGAAATATTGAGTGAAGCAATTTTTTATTTGTAACTGACACATAGCTAGTTGAACTTAAAAAGTAAAGATATCTATGGGTTCAATGCCTACAAAAGTATGATTCCTATTCCTCACCAGTACTAAAGTTTAGACTACATTATTCTATTTTTAATCAGTGAATCAACATTCATATGAACATCTACTTTATTCTAGGATATTTACTTTTTAGTTGAAAATAGTTAAATATCCACTTATCAATCACTACAGGAAGACTAATTAAAGTGCTTATGACTCGTCCATCTATCCAAAAAAAAAAAAAATTCTGTGACTTAAATTTCAGTCTTCTCCAACCCAAACTCCAACACTAGATGATAATTTATCACCCACATTGGATTGATAAATGATAATCTAATTATTTAAAGTAAAAAGATAAACTATTCTCATGATTAATCAGATGAATATATTGAAGATATTAACCCATGAGGGAGAAAAACGATTGTAATATAAATTTATGTGTAATGAGCACACACTAGCTTGCTTTCAATTCTATTAACTTTTTTCCCCTATGGATAAAAATAATGATTAATGGGTAGAGATTTTAAATATCCCTATTATTATGCATTTTGATATATAATTCATCATTAGCAATGATTTGTAAACAAGTAGGACCATTTTAACTAAAAAAAGAAAAAAAGGCAAAGAATATTTGCAAACAAGGGGGGTAGGGAAGTAAAGATAATGGAATTCAAAATTGATATGCTGAAATGAATTGTATTAAGAGGACGGTAAGAAATAGTAACTATTACCAATGTTGATCAAGTTATTACTTAGTAGTAATATGTATGGATGCCTTCAAACAAAAAACATGTTATGTAAGATACAAATTAAAAATACGAATATAATTGTAAAATTTAATAAAGTAACAAAGTTCATTGTTTTACAATATAGTTCTATATGTATATAATCCATTGATTAGTTGCTCAAAAAATTATGTTTAGCCACTGAGTGATAGATTGTGGTTCAGTCTTATAATCTTTTATCCAGTACTTTTCCGAGGCATTATACAGCAACGTATCTACTGTAATTATAATTTAACTACTCTGCTATTTAAGCTCCTTAAAAACCAACATTTGAGCAAAAAACAATTGAACAATCTAAACCACTTAAGTGAGGAAAATTTGCTAAGTTCTATAACTTAGTGACAAATTTTATTATGCAATGAATAATTTGTCACAAACAATAGTTAAGTAACAACAGTATAGTAAAGCAATATAGTCAAAAATATTTAAAATAAAAACAAATATTGTCATAAGAATGTACAACATACTATTTTATTAATTTCTTTTAAAATCAGTTATTTATTACAACAAAACAAAATAGACTAAAATATAGAGGACTTAACAGAATTAAATGTATTTTTTTTTAGATTTAGTGGTCACTAAAGATAGTCAATATTATACTCACATTCCAATGAAAATATATAGATATGAATGAAATATTGCAATCTTGTTATCTTAGGAAATGTAAAGTATACTTATTTATATAAACATGAAACTTTAATTTTAATGTTTGCCAAAAATTTTAATATGATAAACTTTCTTTTAAATATAGCAAGTTTTGGAATTACATATGCTTAACATGCATTAGTATACAAATATATGCATATATAAAACTTTATAATCTATTTATTCATTAATGACCACATTGAATTCCAGACTAGACTCCTAAAAGTTAAGGAGTTTTCCCTTCAAATAATCAGTCCATAGCCAACACATTAGCCATCTAGTTACTGTCAGATATCTAGATAATCTTACCTAGAGATTAAAGTAAAAAATAAAAACTGCTAAAACTTTTGCCACCAGTCACTTATTAAGTCTTTGCTATTCTTGGAGGGGAAGATATTGAAAAAGCTTTAGTCCTATAATGGCATATTATATGGAGAGTAATTTTGAATTTCCTATTCAGATTTATTGAATGTAAGCATTGTTTCACATTCATATATAGTATGTATAGAGTGATGAAGGTTTTAATTTTTTACCTTATTTATACAATTTTTAATATTAAGTAGGGGAAAATATAGATAAATACCTGTTTTTTATATTTATAAATGGAAAAGAAAAATCAGTATCTCACAACTAATGCCTATGTATATTGCTAAATCAGTTTTAAATAGTTCCATTATAGAAGGCCAAGTCCTTCTCTGATGCCTAGAGAAGTCACAAAAGGCTAGTCAACTGTTTGGTGATGAGGATTTCACATCCTTTTAATTTGTAATTAATAATGAATAAATACTCATCTACAAGCCAGTAATTGGATAGTAACATGGTTGTCAATTAAGAGAAAAATTGTAAGTCTATCCTCAGATAATTAGAGGAGAAAAATTCAGAATTACATCTGATTTGAATCTTAGTCACAAGCATAAAAGAGGCAAATATGATAAGCATTATGACATAAGATATTTTTATTTATGTATATATACACGAATACAGAACCAGACTTTCCTAAGTATCTAGCTATAGGCAAAATCAAAGTAATAATATATAACGTGGAGATAAAAAAAAATAGTATTTGTAAAAAGAAAAACGGAATTAATCATAATCATCATATTGCACAATTTTAACCTAAGCCAATAAAAAATATCCTACAATTTAACCAGACATTATTTAATAATAATACAAAAATATATGCCAACATTTTTTTTTTTGTAGCATATATTTATAGCATTATAATACTCTGGTCATGCAATTAAAATAAACATGAATTTGAACATTTGCTTCTACAGTATTTTTTCCTAGCTAGCAGTGTGCAATTAAAATACTGATAACCTTAATAGTTTAGCATAGTGATGATATACTCGAGAAAGCTTGGAACAAAGCCCAACCTAATATTTGTGGTAATAAAATCATATAATCTCCCAATCATACAGCTTATTTAATATAAAGAATAAACATTTTTCAAATATATCAATTATTTTAAATTATGATAATAGCAAAGCACTTTATATAAAATATTAGATATTTTTAATTCACCGAATCTTGGTCGAATATTATATCTACACAATATGGATAAAAATCAAATTTAAATCCTGTCTGCAGTCTGTAAAATACTGCACCAAAATTTATATATATAAACCAAGGTTTTTAATTAAATGTGTCTTTACTTTGAAGATGAAATAAGATTAAATTCAATTTAATTCTTAAATTTTGAGATACCAAGCTATTATTAACCCCCCCACCCACTCACCCAAAGCCCTTCATGAAATTGGACTTACAAAAGTAAATTTTAGTAATAATACAATAAAATAGCAAACTGATAATAAGACTAGTTGTTTTTATAATAAATGATTATTCAAAATTATTACTAAACATTTAAATGCTCCAAAAATTGTTATTAAAGATTATCAATTGTTAACTTTTTTTTTTAAAAAAAGGGAAATAAATTCACATTTTTTACTTTTTTTGTTCAAAATTTACTGAATCCCAAAGATTTTCTTTTATTAAAACATAGATTCCTTCATTTAAATATAGAAATTGGTAATAAAGTTTGTTATTTTTATAATACACATCTAAAAACAAAAAAAAGTAAAATAAATTTATTGGATTTTTTGTTATTTTTGTCCTTAAAAAAAAAAAAAAATACTAGATATACTGCAACTTTTCTATATTTAATATAGAAACACAATCATTATTCTAACTTTAAAAAAAACAATAATAATTGTTATATATATATAGGATATATGAGCACAGACTTTCATACCACTTGCCACTCTATCTCATATCACTGATACACTTGAACACATACATATCAAAAAGATAAATAATCACAAATATACATATTTCATGCTAAACCAGGAATCACCAGTTGGTCCAAATTATCATCACACATATATGCAATAAGTGCTCAGATATATATATTAAGTTAGCCAATCTTTATACTTTAATGGACAGGCTTCAATCCACTCCACACTCCAACAGTTCAACTTCAGTTAATAATAATTGTTGTATAATATAGAATAGAGCTAAAACTTGTGGAATTTCAAACTGCAAAATGTGGAGGAAAACAATCTGTTTGATCAATTTAATGACATTTCTTGGGCTCATTCTTTCACTTGGGTGCTTAAATGTTATTAATTGACTAAAAAGAAAATTTTGCCCCCAATATAACAATATAAACTCAGCAGTCAATGATTGGAAAAGAGATTAAAATAAAACGAGAGCACCTTTGATTTTTTATTTCAACTCATTTTATCATGCTACTTAAATACATATATCTGAAAGTGTAAGGCTAGGCTGATGTAACAATGAGGAAAGTACATCAGATTTTGAATTAGAATTGTTGTTAAAATAAGAAACTATTTATGAAAAGTTTAGTAGTAGAAAAATATCAAAATAAATTTAATAATTTGTTGATATTTTTAATTGAAAGAAGTCAAGCATTGTTAGTCGAGAGGTCAGCGCAGCCGTCTTGCAAGCAAGCGGTTGCAGATGGTTGTTGCAGGTTCACCTCCCAGTCGATGCTATGACATATGGAAAAATAATAATAACTTCCCCTCCCCACTCCTTCTTTAATCAAAAATCTTTATGGCCTAAAGATCTATTAAATAATCTAGTGATAATTTCTATTGAAAAAGGTTATATCTAAAACAATAAATTCTAAAAAAAATGTATTAAGCCAAAAAGTGATTTAATATGCTGTGATTTTTTTTAACCTCTTGAGTTTTTTATTATTATATTTTATTTCATTGTTATTTTTTGTGTGTTTTTTTTTAAGTAAATATATTTCTTTTTTCTTTAATATTACATCCATTGCTTTGTTAAGAAGACTATTTCAAATAAATAGATAGTCTTTTCAAATAAACAATTATTACAAAATAAAGGCATTTCAAATAGTGAAGGAGGCAATACTCACCAGATTAGCCAATTGCCTTGGTGGTGAAAATTTGAGTAGTTATTCATCCTCATTTTTCCTCTAGCTAAGATAGTAAGATACTCATTTATTAACCAATGTTAGAGTGGTTAGCTTAATTTGGCTATGGATCAACTAAATAAAAATTCTAAGCCTCATGAAATTCATTTACACCTTGGATTCAAACCCCAGGTTATAGAAATGACTAATATTTTAAGCAAGTACTAATAGTCTTCAATAATTTTAAAAGGTTAGAGGTATCAGTATTTGTCAGGTGATAAAACTGATCAGCCTAGCCCAGTCATAAATCGAAAAGTAATATATTTATGTCAACAAAAGGATTATTTAAAAATTATTTCTTTTTTTTTTTTAATTCTTGACTTAAATTCTTTTAAAAATTTATGGATTATTTAAAGAAAAAACATATCAAAAAACTTAATTTTAAAGGTACTGGAGTTGGTTGAAATGCCATTTTTGTGAAATTTAAAGTTTTAATTACATCGGAAGAAATTTTTGATAAATTGGACCCTATAGGACTATGTGAAATGATTACGCCAGTCAAAAAATGAACACCATATCAAAACTTAACAAAAATAAATTTTCAGATCTGTAAGAATCATGTAAAATATACAAATGTGTCTAAATTTTTATATAGTTTATATATTTTTTTAAGTTTTCTATCTGAAGGCAAGATAAAAAACAGGAAAAAATTGCACTATGAACATGCAAATAATGCTTGATCATATGTAGTAGTTTGCTATTATATGCCAATCTCTTGAGTGTGAACCCAGGTCAGACAATGTTTTTGACATTCCTCTTTTTTTCCAGATAGAAATCTAGTTAGTCATCTAAGGTCAGTAAATGGATAACTAAGATGAAAAATTCTCAGCACCTGGCAGTAAGCAATGTGGTATACATCAGTTTCCTTTGTTCATCATTTTTGAGGGACTGTTAGAACAAATGTTTTCACAAGGTTATTTTATAATTTACTTATATGTATGTGTGCACATACACATGGGTTGAATATTTTAAAAATATGAAGTTAAAATATGTGAGTAAAAGATTCCTTCTTTAGAAGACTTTTTGCATGAGGTATCAATTTTAAAAGTAAACAATGTGGTTGAAGTTTGAAATTCCAGTCTTTAAAATATTAGTTTTTTTTCTCTGTTTATAAATCGCTCTGATCCAGATTATCCTTATTCAAATTGGAAACTTGTCACCCCACACTCTCATTTTCAGACAAATTTCTGGATTCAATTAGAAGATTTTCAATTTTTTAAAAAAATAATGCAGCAGGATTTTATTATCAAGTTTAACCAGCCACTTATTGAAGAGGATTTCTTTTCAAAAACTTTATCATATCTTGTGACAAATTTAAAAACTTAGCAAATTAAAGAAACTTTTCTCAAATAATTCTAATCTGATTTTATAATTACTATGGTATCATATTTAAAAACAATTTATAAATTTTTATCAATTGTTGTTTCATTAAAGATTTAAAAATATTTATAAGATAAATAAAAAATATTCAACTAAAAACTTTAAAATCTGTTATTTATTTCATTTGTTGACCAGAGACCACTGATATTTGGGAAAAGCAATATAAATAATAAAAATATAATGCACGTTTTAAATAATCAGATAAATTCATTTAGAGACCATAGTTTATTGGCTATGATATTAGCAATCACTACATAATAATCTAAGATTGAATTTAAATCATGATGTTCTTTGTGGTCATCAGCATCAATAGTCATATGGTCAGGCAATTGCTTTAGCCTCCAATTAAGAAAAAAAAACAGCTATTCTTTAAAAAAAAATGGTTAATTGCCTCAGAGTCCATAAAACAACTTGAGCATCAAAAATGATAGCTGAAACCATGAACCAAAACTTAGAACTCTAGAATTCATTATCCTACCATTGCATTAAACCACACAGTCAAAAATAATCAAATGGTTTTTCATTCCATAAAAACTTTGAATATGGAAAGTGACAGAGCTAGAACTGTGAACCACAGATCTTTACTGATTATATACTAAGTCATGAACATGATAGATTAATACACAATTATTATTCTCTAAAGTGGTTACTTAAATAAAGTCAATAGTAAGCAATAGTAATACTTATCTCCATTGGGTATTTTTTTTTATTACTTCATTCAATATTACAAAATTCTTCACAGCTCTCTTCTTAAAAAGTATTTAAAGCTACATCTGTAAATGCAATTTTTATCAATATGTTAAAATTTACTTATTTTTTTTCTTACTGGGTTTAAGTGAAAGTGTATATGAACATCTTATAAGAATGAATGGTAGGCAGTATAAGACAGAAAATCAATGACTATGATCATTTATACAGACCTTTTAAAAAAATCAACTGTTATATTTTTATTCCTATAATATACTGTAAAACAAGCAAAAAATATGTTGCCAGGCACACCTATATAGTCGGGTTATATGTTTTTCATTTAAAAATAAATGATGATTTATTAAGAAAGAAAGCATATGTTTTAGAGTAGTTTTCTTTTATTTTCTGATTTTTAAAATGCAATTTTGTAAAATAAAATTGCGTTTATATTTTTTTTAAAAAAGAACGGGGTGGGAGAGAAATCTAAAATAGAATTAGAAAATATTTAAAACTTGTATTTTGTTTGTAAAAGAAAACTTTTGCAAATCTAATTACTTTAAAAGATTTCTAGCTGATAATAAAGTTGAAATCAATAATTGTAATAACTACAAACTGTAAACTATCTCATCGGCAAAATAAGATTAATCTAAACAAAAGATTAGATTAATCGGCAAAATAAGATTAATCTAAACAAAAGATTAGATTAATGTGGAATGTAAAAATTAATTAGATTAACAAAATGTAAAAATTAATTAAAAACAAAACATTCAAGTTACAATCAAAATTGAAAATAATGATAAGAAATTAAAACAATGAGAGAGAAGGGTATATAATGTTGTCACTGTCTATTGTCTTTCTTTCTGGCCTTCATTTTGTGATCGAATTCAGTCCAGTCTTCATTTTGTGAATTACATTATTCATTGCTCCAGAGATCCAGAAATCCAAGGACAGATATAGCCATTCAGTATTACTTTAGAAAATATCATTGCAGAAGCTGGAGATCTAGCAAAAATGCATTGCTAGATCATCTTTAGAGTGTTTGACTGGGCTTTAGGCCCCAAAGTCCTCTGCAAATCAACTGTCCCTGCCTGAACTATCAGTCAACTAATGCCAAAATAGCAAAGTAGACATTTCTGAAAACTTTCTCTATATCTTTCATTGTCATAACAAAGAATGAAAAACAAGCCCTGAAACCATTGATGAGACCAAGAAGCCAACCGTTTGGAAACTGACAATCATGAAAACCTAGTTAAAGATACTTTTAAATATATTCTGATCGGTACTTGTGTATAATTCAACCGATGACGTTTTTGACTTACCGATTTCCCTTCCGGTAGACATCGACGTTTTTTGCATGACAATGTTGTCATGGTAACCAAGTGACTGGCGTGATTAATCCATCAGAGAGTCAATTTTTTTTTTCACCCGCGAGATTTAAAATTCGTAGAAGAGGTTTGGGAAATTTTTTGATTTTTCTGTCTATTGCGATTTTGCTATCCACATCATCACAGTTACTTTTTTGAGCTGTTAATTCGGGTAAAGTGTTTTATTTATCTGTTTATTTTAAATTTACAAAAAGTTTTTGTTAATATTTCTACAATTCTCAAACTTACATTGAATTACGTTTAATGTGTAAATAATTTATTCTCCGGTAAAGTGTTTTTTATTTATCTGTTTATTTTAAATTTACAAAAATTTTTAGTTAATATTTCTACAATTCTCAAACTTACATTGAATTACGTTTAATGTGTAAATAATTTTCAATAATTTTTTAAAACAAATTTGGAATATACATTACCAAATGCATGTGATAACAAGGACACCATTAATGCCAGATTCACATTAATTCGGGTAAAGTGTTTTATTTGTTTATTTTAAATTTACAAAAACTTTTTGTTAATATTTCTACATTACGTTTTTAATGTGTAAATAATTTGAAATAATTTTTTAAATCAATTTTGCAATATGCAGTATGTTTTTAAAATTACCAAATGCATGTAAAAGTGCAGCGTTTTCTGGACGCCATTAATACCAGATTTGCATTAGATCGTGTCTTTTTTATTTAGGTGTTTATTTAAAATTTACAAAAAGTTTTTGTTAATATTTCTACAATTCTCAAACTTATTTACAAAAAATATTTGTTAATATTTCTACAATTCTCAAACTTACATTGAATTACGTTTTAATTTTATTTTTAATTTCTGAATTATATCATACAGCTATGAGAGTAATACAATGTCTGATATACATGTATGCCGAGCCTGCGGCTCGACAAAAACATCCGGAGGGCCCACCCACCAATTCCAGCGCTACGCGCTGCTGTATTTTAAAATTGAGAATAATATTTTGATGCATGCATGTACATTTTTTTTATTTTTTTTTTAGTATTTGCCTGACCTGTGTCAGATATTTTTCATTTTTGAATATTTTTTAGCATGTGACCTGGATAATTCAACCGATGACGTATTACCCTGAAGGCATATCAGTCTAATCTTGCGATTTTTAACGTACCGTGTTCACGTGATCTGCGGACACATTTTAGCGATTACATGTGTCCGCAGATCACTTGGAGACGTTATCTTAAAAATCACAAGATTAGACTGATATGCCTTCAGGGTAATACACCATCGGTTGAATTATACACAAGAACCTTCTGATCACAGTCTAAATTTATTTTAAATGAACTTTAATTAATGGACTATTATAACTATAGCCTAAAGTCATTTATATTTTTCTTATGTCAAATTTATTATTGTTATAGTGTGTTAAATATGTGTGCATAAATAAATATTAATGTTTGCTTTATTATTTTGTTTATTTTCTCTTTCTCTTGTCACTGCGTCACCAGTAAATTAGCGTAGTTATTTTTTTTATGTGTTAAGTAAATATGCTGGACCTTGAGATAGCGTGAGCTTGTCATTGGATATGTCAAGCACTGTATTGTGTGCCTGTTGTCTGAAGCAGGCTGACTACAACCTATGGTTGATTGGCACATGAGGTTGATCCTCAAAACAAATAAAATGCTTTGGATGGCAGGGATTTGAATCCAGCAGTTGAGGTGGGCCATGTGGATATCATTAATAGCTCTGCTATCAATGGCATTCTCCTCTCTGCTTGAAAGGGCCAGTCTGTTCCAGGATTTTTTAAAATTAATTATAGCCTAGCAAGATTGAACTTCTTTCGCGGACCCGGTTCAATACATATGCCCATTCTGAGACAAAATACAACATACTACAATAACTGGTGTTTTCTATGTTGTCAAGCATCTTAGAAATACCAATATTAGTATGTGTATCTAACTCAAGTGCAAAAGATCCTGAATTCAAACTTAAAGGAGGAAATAAATAGTATTTGCTCAAATGTGAAATTAATTTAGAAAATTATATAAATATTTCTGAAGCATAAAAATAACAGAAGACAATAAAAGATTACAGAGAAAGTAAGTCCTGAAGTCTGTTGTGAAAATTTATAAGTAAAAAAAAAAAAGCCTCAATGAAATAGGATTGTAAAGCTCTGATGATGACTGCAGGACAGTAGAAACAGAATAAAGTTTTCATATAAAAAATAGTATTGTTAAAGTGTTTAAGAAAGTTGTAAATGGAATGATATGTGGAAGAATATATGTAATAAAAATAGCAATAATTTGATACATTTTTAAAAAACCAAAAACAATATTACATTTTACTTAGATAAAGTCAACAACTGAAAAAAATTGTTGGAGTACTTACTATTTTTCCAAATAAACTATTAATATCCTTACAAAGTTAAAAATAACCAGTATTTATTTTAATATGTTTATATGCTAAAAATATATGATTGAAAATGATGATGATATATTAAAAAAAATAAAAGCAATTAATTTAAAATATTGAAATTAAAATATTAATACAATAATGTTTATTTTTTCTTACATTAAAATGGAAAATTCAAACTGAGCTTTCATTATACCTGACAAGTTTATGAATCTTGGTAGGCAATGTAATAACTTTGAAATAAATTAAAAATTCAATTAATTTTCACACAAGTTAACCTTTAGCTTTCCATGAAGTAAATGACCTCACTACTTCTATTAACTTATTATTGAAAACAACATTTTAACAGTCTAAAGAAGGCTTTGTTAAAAAATAATAAGATTTTGAAAATGAAAAAAAAAATTATCAATTCAAAAATCCACATTAATTTCAACATCTAAACAAAGTTGTAATTATTCATATTTAAATTATATGTATGTACTGTAACTGAAACAAATCAATAGCAACTCAAATTAGTTACATTATAAAGCTGAGTAACAAAAACTTTTTAAAGTGTATAAATTGCCGTGTTATGTGTACATACTAGATATATGCATCACTTAAGTACACCGGGGTTTTAAAAGAAAAAACAATGGTTTATAGATTTTTTTATATAATTTAATTAGATATTTTTATAAAGATAATACTTTGTAATAAATGGAAAACAATATATTATGTAAAGGGAGAAAGAAAAATTGGTTTTACTATTACGAAATGAATTTAATTTGCATGATTTATGAAAATGTATAATATTTTGTGATCCTTTTTGATTTGCCTTCTGAATAGTGTTTTAAATAAATAATTTGCCCATTCTTATAGTAATTTGAATAGCAAATCTAAATATGTTACTGGAGATTAAAAGGTTACTAAAATTAAAAAAATTATCAAATAATTTTTAAAAGTTGGTAATGTTATTTATTTCTTCCTATCGTTAACATAAGTAAAGAGGAATACAGATTTTTTTATTTATTTATAAAATAATATAATTTTAAAATATATATAAAAATATGTTTCCACAATTGTTTGAAAAACATTGGTTGAATAAAGTATACACCGATAGGTATGAAAAACAAGTAGGGTATAAATAGGCCAGAAACAAACTAGACAAATTCTTACTCAAAAAGCAGTATTGCAGTGATCCCCATGAAAAAAAGTTGCAGGTTAAAACAGTTTTCTGAGTAATTTAAATAGCCGTATCTTGCTGGCTGTCTTAATGTACTTTTCAATACTTCATTTATAACAGCAAGTATAATGATATTATCTAGTGGAAGACTATCTACTATGTGTGGCTAGAAAACCAAAAACCACATCGGTCAAACACTCGGAGTAATGCAATTGAATCTAAAGGCTAACACTGAAGTTTGTTAAGTCAAGCCAGTGCTGTATATCCATATCTAATGACATCAGTATTCAAGAAGGACAACTACTGTCCTGGATGAATTAATTAAGACATTCATAAATATAATAAAAGAATATCTGCAGAAAATCATGGTTTCAAACTTTTCAATATTCTAAGGTCTTAAGTTTAAAATATCGTTAATATATTTTTATCATCTTTACTGTTTTGTGATATATTTATTATACTTAGTAATAGTTGCAAATACATAAGCAACAAGTTTATATATTTATTGTTAATAAATTTTCTAACATATCAATAATCAAACTCATTCCAAATATAATACTATTAACATCATATACTATTAATATCCCTGAGAAATTATGCAATTCTTTAGAGGACATGCAGGAGTAACAGTAATAATGTATAAATGATAATGATAGGGCATTATTAAGCTTTCTAAAAGTAAACTTTCTATTTAGAAGGTTTGGCATCTTATGTTTTCTTGTTTTTTATTGAAAATAGAAAAACAAATTAAAAATATTTTTGGGAGTAATGGTAATTAGTTTAATCTTTAGCGTTAGATTATAAATCATTATCATCATCACAGATGTTTAATTAATATTGTTATATATATTGAATTATATAAATATCTATTTTTGCTCACTTAATTTAAATATAAATTTGGAACAGACAAAAATAATACATATTAAAATACCTTGAAAGCGCTTAGCCATTTAATGAATAGATATTAAAATAAAAAAATAATATATATTTTCTTTATTTGTTTTTAGCTTTGTGTGCTTGTGCGTGTTAGCGCATTTTATATATTTTGATTCATAATTAGCCACAAAATATAAACTGTTTGCTTATTTCAATACTTTTTTAACTGATTGTAATATGTCAACATTAACAGAAAAATGATAATTCCAATTAAACATTTCTTAAACTAAGAATTGTATTTCAAATATTAGGAAAATACAGAAAAAAGATTTTGGACTATGTACATAATAGTAAGATTGCAAAAAAAAAATTTCATTATAAATGAAGTCACATGTGAAAAAAATTTAAAAAGCTCTGGATATCCAATAGAATATGGCTTCAATCACCTCATTATTCTGGTAATCTTCCGTTTCCTAATATCTCACTGGTCCAAACAAATGATTAACAGAATCAAATTATGAAAGTATAGAGGTTGAGACAATACATACATTTCATTTTAATTTGTTTCCATAGATAAAGCTGTAGTGTCCGATTGTGTGTCATTTTAAACATAGTAGGATATAATTTGCTTCCTTTTGATTAACAGTAAATAAAATTTCAATTAAAAGAATTTAATATTATTGGTTAAAAACCATCAATGTTTTCCGATCAGTGGGAAAAAATGCTATAACACTATTATATGATAATTTACAATCTCCAAATAGATGGACAATTCTGGTTTCAATAAAATATATTGTCTATTACTCTATTACACTTATTATCATGACAAGTTTTTGATGTTAGCTTAAACTATTCTGTATCTATGATCAGGCTCCTCAAAGTAACTGATTTTTGTTATAAGGTCTAGTGGGCCTCCCTTTTTAGGAGTCCCCCCCCCCAATCTCTTTAATTAAGTGAATAATTTAAAATTATGCTATTTGATCAATTTTCAATTAAATAGTTTCAAATTCTTCATTTTTGTGTATTTTTTTATTTTAGCATTGATGTCTTTTTACAATTTTTTCTAAAAACTGGCAAAATATTAATTTCATTCTCATGTGAATTGTCAATAAGAATTCTATATATACAACATACTAGTGTTTGCAGATTCTACTCATTAACAGAAGAGACTAGTAATTGTATTTAAAATTCTTAAATGATACTACTATTACCTATGTTTTCATTAAAACTATGAGCAAACTAACTAAAAAGTTAATATTTCATTGTTGTTGAGGTTTTTTGTTTTTTTTTTGTAGATTAGTTTAGTATGTTAAAAGAATAAGGATTTTAAAATCATTTTGCAATAAAAAAAAAACTTTTGCATGGATATTAATATTTAGCTTAAATTTTAGCTTTAACTAACTGTCCTTACATAATTTCTGCAAAGATTAAAAACTAATTATATTAAATATTATTCATCAATTTCATATTTGCAATTCTACTCTAATTATTAATAGTTCATAAACAGATAGAAGTGGCTAATTTAAACCAACTAGTTAACCCCCCCCTCCAATGTAAATAAAACCAAATAACATACTAAATCTACATATTTAGTAGTTTAATTATTAATTATAACTTTAATAGAAATAAAGTTGTTCATTTTAAAAAAGTATTTTCAATTATTATAATTGAAGTTAAAAACAAAATTAAAATGAATGGGTTGATTTGACAATTAATAATACCAATTTCAATTTTTCAAATGTATTTCATTTTTTAGAGGGGGAAAAAACATTCAGTGTAATATCCCCCCCCCCCCAGGAAAATTTTTAAAAAAGCATTTTATGAAATGGATAAATAAATGGTCCCAAATATAAATTTTATTAATAAAAATATTTGTAAACCTAAAACCAATTTGAAAAAAAATAGAAAACAAAAATTAAAAAAAAAATAAAGAATGACCAATTGGGCGGTACATATGCTGTATCCTATTGAAAGCCCTTGACAGCACACGAGCTTCAAATTATAGTAACGAACTTAGTATCTCTTGATATTGAACTTTTAGGCATTTATAATTATCCATTTTCATTCAGCTATTACTTACAAAAGTGTGTGCACATATTTAATTTTAATTATTTAATAAACATTCCTGATTTTGTGCAGTCCTTTTTAAATTGTGCACCCCTTTACCCTTTTTCGATATCAAACATAATAAAATACTGAATATAGTTTATAAACTAATAATCTTCAGATTTTCTTAGTTGCTGAAAATTCCAAGACGTATTAAATCAACATTAAAAAAAATAAATGTATAAAACATTGAGAGATAAAAAAAACATTTCATTTGAAAAACTTTATCTGAATTTTCATTTAGACACAACCAGCTAACAAGTCCAATGCAATTTAAGATCTACCAGCTCAAAGTTTATAAGATTATTTGACTGACTATGATCCAATATTGTCATCTTCACACTCAATTGCTTGTAAAATTTGAGTTTTGATTACATCTTGAAGTATTGCAAATCTGAGATACATTTGTAATGATGACTTATTATTAAAAATGTTATTCAAATATATTTTTCTTTAACAGTCAGCAATCGCTTGTGTGATTTAAAGCAATAAATAGATTACCAAACCCAGGAGCAATCAGTACCAGAAAAGCATCCTGACTTCCAATTTACATTTTACTGAATAAAAGAGCATTAAACATCACATGATCACTATCTCATACTAGCACATAATTGTTATTAAACAATTCAAAACAAAGCAAAACTCTCCATATAGTAGTACCATCTTGTGCCAACAAGCCAGAAACTAGTCTGGGGATATTGGATAAGTAGGCACTAGATAGGGATTTTATGCACAAGCCTTCTGGCATCCATTGATTGCTCTTGTTGGCACAAGATGGCACTACTGTATGGAGTTTTGCTTTGTTTTGAATTGTTTAAAAGAGCATTACGTTTTTTAATGCAAACTAAGTTATTGGATCAATTCTTACTTCAACTTGCCATTTTGGCAGATGATTTCATTTCTTAACTAATTGTATGATAATTTATATAGCTGTAAAAGTGTGTCTACTTCTTACTAGACAGCTAACTCAATAATAAAATTACTCAATACTATTATATACTGAATAATATATTTTATTATCAGAAGTAAAATAAATTTCACTTTGAATATCATAAAAGTTCTTTCCATATTGATCATAGGTTTGATTTTTTTCTTACAAAATTGGAACATTTTTTATAAATTCAATTAATCCTTTACTGGATGTATTTTTACTCATAAATATTTATGTTAAGATCTAATGTTTTTCATAAAATCTCCCATCATTATGATAAAATGTAGAATGACTTAAGTTTATTGCTCAATTAGAACAATTTCAAAATCATTTTTAATTGAAAGTTTACGTTTTTTTATTATGATCAAAAATAAATGCTATACTATTTTACAATTATTTGTTCCTGTATAATATAAAAAATAAACACTTAAATCCCCTTTCCATTGGTCTTCAAACAAATCTAGCAGTTTTAAATTGACTATTAATTATCTTTTTAATGATCTTTCAAGTCTGAACCTTTATCAAAGTCTGTTAATACTTTTTTTTTTCATATGTCATAGCATCGGCCAGAACGCGAACCCACAACCATCTGCAACCAACTACTTGCTTGCAAGGTGGCTGCGATGACCTGTCAGCTAACAACACTTGACAAAGTCTGTTAATACTTTAAAATGATTTTCTACTTATTGTTTAATTGCAAGAAAAAAAATTCCAGTAATCATAAAAAAACTTTTCTCATTTTTCCTTCACTCATATATTATTTGATAAATCAATAATTATTTATATAGATTCCTTTTTGTTTATTAGCACAATGCATTCTTATAAAATTGAAACCATTTTGATTTTCCTTGTAAGCTAATCAATCAAGTGTGAAGTAAAAATTTCACCTTCTCTGTAGTTGTCTTCAGAATCCACTTTAGTTAAATATAAATTCTATACCCTGGAATATAACTGGAAATTAACCCACTTACATTTTCTTACTTGATCTTCAGAAATTACAATTAAGATGTGATCTTGCTAATTTTTAGATTTGCAGTAATGATAATTTACTGATCTGCATAGAGGATTTTCAATATCTTTTTCTTCTACCATTTTTTCAAAATTTTTGAACCATTTAAGCTTTACCACTAAAGCAGAATACCATTCTATGAAAAAACTTATATTTCATTTTTAAAAAATTTGTTGAAAATCCAAGTTTGTTAATAACTACCATAACTATTTAATTATCAATGCTTTATTCAATTTTCATTCTAAAGTATAAAAACCTTCAATGTTTAAAATTCTTGAGTATATAAAAATAAAATTTAAATCACTATAATAATAATAATATAAAATTAGCTTAAGCAAATATCAATTGAATTTCACTAAATAGAAAACAAAAATGTTTATGAAATTCATCAAATCACTTAAGATAAAACACAGTATTAATTGATAACTTTATAAGTTGATATTTCTTGATAATAATACATACATTAGATATATGGATTTAATAAAATATGATTGTAACATTTCCCTATTTGGAATAACAGAAGTGACATACAAACTATCGTTTAAAATATAGAGATCAAATTGCCAGATGACATATTAACTAGCATCAAATCCTAAATAAATAAGAACTATTCTTTTTCCAGAAAAAAAAAAACAATGAGTGAAAAAGACAAGTAAGTTTTATGAAGGTGAAGACTATATGAACTAACACCTTGATCAAAACATATTCACGTGTATGTCGATGGTCATTTAATATGTTAAGCATTTCGTGATGCTGTTTTTTTTAAAATTTCTATATCAAGCTTTGTTTTCTGAAATACTTCATCACTTTTTCTAATCTGTAGTTCTCCATTATATTACATCCTCAGTTATATCTTCCGAATGAAAACAATCAAAATTGCATTTCTTTAATGTTTATAAATAATCATAATATATGGAGAATTCACTTTTGCCATGAAAATCACATTCCAGTTTACCACAATATTTTTTTTAGAAATTATTTATTTCATAACAGTGAATTCAATATTGTTATATTCACAAAGCTGAATAATATGTAGAATGGGATTTTATCATTTTGGCATTAATTGATAATGATTACAAATAATGTAATTGAAATAACTATAATATCATAATTATAATACTTTATTATTTTACTGTTGTTATATCTGTGTTTTTGTTGCATCAATAAGAGATTCACACATACTTCTTCAGAACAATAAAAATTTGACAAAATAGCAACCCTACATACAATTAACTTAGAAAAAGTAATATTTATTATTCTATCTTCTCCTTTATTTTTGCATTTCTCTTCACATATATTAAAAAATTTTAATCATCCCTTATATAGTTTAATGCAATCTTTTTTTATAATTCCTCCTTTATTTTGCTTACAGTTTCGACTGTCCTGCAGTCTTCATCAGTAATTTTATCATTATAATGAGAAAAAAAACTTTTAACTTGTTAAATGCAGCAGCAGCTCATCAATCTATTATCAACCCTAATCTGAACTTTCTGTTAACAAGATTCTGTTAACCTTTATACTGATTTTATATTTTTAAACTAATAACCATTCAAGCTAAAAAATGCTAAATATTTTCTTCCATCATTGCTGAAAAAGCATTCATTTTTGAATATTAATTATTAAACCAAAATTTTTACAAGTTGCATTCAAACATTAATAACATTCATCAGACTGATCTTTGAAGGGTCAAAAACCAGCATGACCATCAGAATAAACTGTATATTTAGCCAAAATGTTTTTATTTAATTCAATCTAAAACCTCCATATCAAACCTCCATGAAGCTGCCTCTGAATCTCAAGATTGCATTATCATGAAAATAGAAAATAAATTAAAAACTAGTATACATGTCTGCTTAATATCAATTTTCATTTCAAATGCATCATATTTCCCATCACCACTAATAAAGGTTTCTCTCATACCAACATGCAGAAACTATATAATATGAATAAATTTCAGTGGATAGTAGCTAACTCCAAACATTGTTATAAATCTTTTTGATCGAGTCTTAAATCATTTGACTTAAAACAATAAATAACACCTGTATTTTCACTACTTTTTTCTTGCATTTGCATGCTAACAAAATCCATATTTATAATAAGGTATTTTTTATCACTAAAACCATACCAACTATAATTGAATAATTTATTGAGCTGATTAAAGGTTATAATGTAGGTCTAAAATTGAGATGGTAAAATTATATTAAAGGAAGTCAAGCAATGGTACACTATCATCAATATTAATCAAATGTTGCTTACCTTGTAGTACCCCTATTGTTCTTTCAGACTGAAAATTTATCATAGAGAATATATAAAAGGACTGTGAAAGAAATATTAAATCACTATTTAAAATATTGTATTTGGGGATAAATAAGACTTTTGAATATGAAATAACCACTACAAAAAAAAAAAAAAAAACCTTAAAGTTCCTTCCTATCTCCTCCTTACTCCATTCTCTCTACATATTCTTGTTTTAAGAATCAATTGACAGAAATGAAGTTTTATTTTTGTTAATAATTTGTAATCTTCAGCATATCTTCATATTTACATTACCAAATGATCAGATTCAGTTACTGCTATATGTAGAAGATTGGAGTTTCTAAAAATTATATATTCATAATGGCAAAATCAATATTTTTATGTATAGATATATAATCTGATAACTATATATATATAATGATCAAACAACTATAATTAAATTTTTACTGAGGTTGAAATATAAATTTTTTAAATGAGATATGGAAAAAAATTACATTATTGTTTTCAAATCACTAAATATTGGGAAACTTATTAAAAGTATAGTATTCTCTTTTTAAATGGTTGGTTTCATACTTGCAATATACTTTAAAATAAGTTAATTGCCTGTCAAAACAAGTTTAGTTTTATTAAGATGGAAAAACTTTAGTAGAATTGTAAATAATTTTAATTAACAAAAATAAATAAAACAGTTTGCAACTGAACAAAAGACAATAAAATTAAGAACAGACCATAAAATTTAAATACTATACCCTACATGGATTGAAGCTTTTTTTTTACTCTGGATATGAAACAATCCATGATTTAGTCTGAAGCTTTCCCTAGTATCTTTCCTAACTCATTCTCTACATATTTTTCTTGTTTTAAGAATCAATGGGCAAAAATAAATTTCATTTTTGTCAATAATTTATAATCATTAACACATTTATATGCATGAGATACATAAAACATATATTATTAAAGCAGAAGTCAACCTCCGATAATGCGCTATTTCTTAATTATTATAAATCTCTGCGCACTCGCCCACCAGTAAGAGTTTAAAAAACGTAAACGAATCACTTAAGTTTAGAGCGTACATTCTATATACTCCAACTCTTACAGACCATGCTTAAATCAGAGCTTGAGTCTATTGTAATCAAATATTGAATTGTACAAATTTAGTTAACCTATTGCAGGAGAAAGACAATATCTTAAGTTTTTTAAACTCTTACTGGTGGGCGAGTGCGCAGAGATTAATAATATTTAAGAAATGGCGCATTATTGGAGGTTGACTTCCGTTTTAATAATTTCAAAATTTCCAGCACTTTATAATAATAGAAAACATATATATCTAAATATTGCTAGATGTAAAAAACCTTTGAAAAAATTTGTTGAAAAAGAACTGTCACTCCAATCATCATTTACATAAGTTAGACATAACAACTAAAACAATATGAAAATTTAGTTTATGTGCTATAGAAGCAATTAACTCTACAAAAATGTATATACTTATACACACATACATTCTATCACTAAAGGCAATTAAATAATGTTTAGTGCTTAATCATAAAATATTCATATACAAAATCCTTGCGAACATAATTTGTCATAGTATATAAGTCTAGTAATAATATATAAAAAATATTCCACTCAAAAAATGCAAAAAAATATGCAAAATAGAAACTAATGAAGTATAACACAACTATATATAAACAAAATGTTTTCATTACATGTCTCATCATATATACTGGGGTCAGGAAATGAGATAATAAATTACAGTTAAAAAAAAAACACTGCTATAGATTTTCAATGCTTAATGCAAATATATCTATGCAGAATCAATTTCACAAGCCTATTTAAAGACAAAGACCTCATTTACAATAATAATATATATTATAGCATGTAATATCAGAATACATTTTATGAGACACCTTATGTAGACTATAATTTGATAAATCCATACCTCAGTATTAATTTCATAAAACATTTATAACAAAGCTTCTGTTGCCTGAAACAAATAAACTAAATATTAGGACTTTTGCTAAATTATTTTTAGCAAACATTATTGTAATCAAAATCTATCATTTTCCATATTTAGCATATTGAAAGACAATACAATATACCTATTCTTTCAAGGCAATGTTTGAAATATTATCTTAGAATTGGATAAACTAATAATCATCTACATAGTCAAACATAACATTTGCCTCCTGTAATTAATGAATGTTATACCAAGAAACTGAAAGATTACGATTCATGAAATAAATAATAAAATATATTTTCAAATTACCAAAATCTAAGTATAGTTCGTGTAAGAAGCTTTTAGACATCTTCGAATTTTAATAGCACTTTATTGGAAGAAAATATGAATTTTCCAAACTTACCTGATAGAACTGACATCCAGCAATTGTAATCCAACAAATTTATAGAAAATTGAACTACGTAGGTAACTAATACTATCATTTTTATAGAATAAAAACTGCTGTTCTTATAAGTAGATCATATGGCCTAAACTATGATGCAGATAACTGCATTAAAAATGTAAAAAAAAAAGATAAAATAATGTGCTATGCTGGAAATATCTCCAAAACCCAAACTAACTTATTTGCATTCCATTCAAATCTGTATAAATGTAAAACAATTCAATTTAACATGCATAATCTAATCTGAGTAGAAAATCTACAGAATTGTTTCTTTGCCACAACCAACTAATAATAGCCAAACATAACTGATTGAAGAATAACTAACTGTTCATAGAGAAAAAAGTGTAAATGATACATATGGATTAACAATCTTCCAAATGCTTTGATTCCACTATTACCAGATCTAATAATTGGAATTAAATTACTTTCTTTTAAGCAACATAATTTAACTCCAATATCACTGAACAGTTCAAAATCAATTATAACATAAACGGAGTTAACTATTTCAGTATCTTCAATAAGCTACCATAAAAAAAATTCTAAAATTTTGCATACTCTAATGTATGCAAATTATAACATATAATAAAACATAACTGCATCTCAATATCTGCATTAAAGACTATTTCTAGTTAAGATTTCCTTAAGTGCCCCCCCCCCCCCCATTTTATCTAATCTGCTACTTAATGCTAATGTATTTAAAGTAATCTCTTTAATTTAAAGTAAGCATTTCTAAATGCAGTTTTTTTTAGTTATTTATAAAACTTAAAAAATTTCAGATTTGGTTTAATAAACTAAAAATGCTGATTGCAGCTACTTAATCTCATATGTACCTTGCAAATAAATATAATGACAAGCTATATAAATATTGATAGAAGTTCAAATAATTAAATTAAAATAGACTAGATACTATCCCGATATTTTTGAAGTACATCAAAAAATTTTAAATTCAATTTTTATCTTGATTGAACCAATGTGCTACTTTTAAAACTTCTGCCAAACATGTTAAAGAATTTTTTTAAACAATTTGTTAATGTTAACAAAATTAATTTCTCTAGAAAATAAGTTCATACTAATTTATTGTATATATAGAATAATAAAAAACACAAATTAGCTTTATAAAATATATATATATTTGCATTAGAATAAAAAATCAATGATTATAAAAATAATCAATAAATGTATTATTCAGTTAAGATTTACATATAAATGCAATACTTAAGATACACATGTATCATTAACATCATTGTCAATTATTATGACATTGCAGGATAAAAGTCCAAATTTAAATCAGTGATTTAATCCCTAGCTTTTCTTCACAACACACAGGCAAACTTTCTTATTTCATCTTCCATCTCACATGTGATTTCTTTGTCTTTTACAATTTCTTGGGATCCAATTTAAAACTTCAACTATCCATTTCTAATCACCTTTTTTAGCAATATGTCCAACCTAGCTTTATTTCAATCTTAAATCTTTTAATTGATATCAATGATAACTGTTTTTTCTCACACTATGTAGACAGATTTTAATCTACCATTATTCCTAACACATATCTATTCATGCTTCATTGAGTGGTCTTAAATCTTTGCATTGCTCTTCTTTTAAATGTCCAAATCACAGATCCATAAAAAGCAATTGGTAAAACACATCTTTTGAAATTTTTCCTTTTAACACAGAGGCTTTTTTTTTTTAATATTATTTCTACCAAAAACATTCCGAGTCCCAAGTATTTAATTCAATGATTAATTTCATTTGTTACATTTCCCGCTGGATTAATAATGTGATTAAGATAAATGTAGTTGTTAACTATTTCTAATTTATTATTATCAATCTTTATTTTCTTCTGACCAAATCTATTGAACATCATTTTAGCCTTCTAAGCATTTATCTTACTTTCATCTGATAACTTTTACAATATTTTTCAAGTATTTCTTACTTTCAACTGATAACTCATGCAATATTTCCTGAAACTCTAAAGCATTATTTGCAAAAGCAACTATATCATCTGCAAAATCTAAATGACTTAAATAATCTTTATTTACTTAGTTTCCTATCACTCAGTCATACACTTTTCTCAATGATAATTTTTTTCAGATCACCACGTAATCTAATTGCTGCTGCAGAATTTTGATAAATATTCTTTAGAATATTACAATATCTCTCTCCATGATCCAATATTTTAATCACTATAGAAATGTTTACAGAATGAAATAACATTTCACAATCTACCAATCCAAAGCACAATAACAACTCATATTCATTATCTTTTCTATAACTTCTCTCAGTAATTAAAAGTAAACCACTGTGCTAAAAACACTTTTAATTCCAATTTGTTCTTTTGCTTGCTTAAAATCCAAAATCTGCTATAGACAAGTTGTAATTAAATATATGGTAACCCATATCTTTTTTTTTTTTAAAAAAAGGCATTAGTTGCATTAAAAATATAATTAGATAATTTCTAACTATAATCTGATAAGTGAGTAGTAAATCAAACCAATTTTCTATGTCTAAAAATTTGAAATATAACAACTTTTAATTAATACATACTTAGTTACTGCTGATAATTTAGAAAAGTTAATACTTCAAATTTCCACACATGCAAAACTATCTGATCTCAGATATTTGTTTTAACATAGATAAGGCAAATGCTATTGTAAAATTTTCTAGATCACAGATTCTATCTTGTATTATCTTCTTTAATCACAAATTGCCTGGTTATATTATAGTAGTTGTTTGTCTATTACATCGAAAAATTCCCATTATATTTAAATATTTAAATTTGTAAAAATCTTTTATATGTATAATTGTATGTGAGGAGCGAATGATACAGTTTAAGCTGGACCTGTTTTAATTGATGGTTGCTTAGTTACATCATAGTTGAGATTTTATGTAGTTAAATATACAGAAAAATTTCCCTTATAATCTATGAAAATCTTTAATAATTTATTGCATATATAATAATTTATATGTTATATATATAATAAGACTAATGAAAATAAGTCATATATTACATGACCTATCTTGCACTACTAATATGTAATAAATAAAGAGCCTGCTAATAGCTCTAAATAAGTTTCTTTTTTTTATGATAAATGCCACAAGAGAAAGCTTTGAAATCTTTATCTTCAATTGTTTCCATAATTTGGCTGTCAAGGCTTTGGCTATATTGAATTGATAATCCTACTAATAAATGGAATAACTGACTTTAATTCAGGCCCATATAACTTTTTCAGTTGAAGAGCTGAATTTGAAGACATATAATGCCTGAGAATTTCAGAGCTTCTTAATAGTTAAGTATTAGATAAATGCTTAGCTTGAGTTAGGATTCTGAATCTAATGTCCTAGCTCCTCACTGAAAAATGCCATAACTCAAAATCAATCTGGGTGGGGACAATCCAAGATAAAGATTTCAAATGCTTTCTCCTGTGGCATTTACCATAAAAAAAAAAAAAACTTGTTTAGAGCTATTAGCAAGCTCTTTATTTATTAACATGATAAGACTAATATAAATGTAATCAATTTTTTTTTTTTTAAAGCACTTAAAAAAATAATTGGGGTCAAGCATTGGTGGCCTAAAAGTTAATATAGCTGCTTTCCAAGCAGTTGTCCCAGTTGGAGTAAAGATAAAAGAGCTTTAAATAATCCAATACAAAACAAAGTCTCTTTAAGAAATAATGAAAAAGAAAAATATTAGTAACCAAGTTAATCAAATGCAGAATGTCTATTTATTGATCAGTAATTACATGGCTAAAAGTGTAGCCAGATATTCATTACTTTCCTGTATTAGGATAACTTGCTAAGTTGATTATGGCTAAATTATCCAAAAGAAAAACCTTTGGCCTACTAGTTTACTTGTAAAATTTCTCACAAAGCTATTCATAATAGCAATAATAAGGCTATATTATAACAAAATTAAATATAAAGTTCAAACTAGGATAAATAGGCTGAAGACAATGTAGGCAAGATTGAGAAATAAATAATTTATACATATATAATTGTAATATTTAAATATAAGTATAAGTATATTTAAGCTAGATGTAATTACAGGGGATTTGAACCTAGACTTTCAAGTTCATTTCAGTCATCCAAGCCCCATACACACATAAAAAATTTAAATGATCTTCAATATAATGATGATCAGAACTAGTTCAGCATGAAAGTTATATTGGAAATCGTGTATTTTTCACATGTGATTGTATGTGTCTATTGTATAAGATGAAGTAAATGATTGAAGGGAGTTTGAAAGTCGGGGTTCAAAACCTCTCTAATTGTATATTTATGCTAAAATAAGACCGCTCAATCTTTACTGAGTTAATTATAGCATTAAGTTTGTGGAGAAAAATAGTATTTTTTTTTTGTCTTACAATAAATGTCTAGATCCTAGCCTACTATACATATATACTGTTAGAGATAATGTACACAGGCAACTGTCAAGGCACTCAAATAGCTAATGCACTGATTAAGTAATCGCTGCTAAACCTTAAAGAGATTCCATACACGAGGCTATCTGATTGAAACAGGTTTAAAACTTGTTAGAAATTCAAAATACTCAACCACTATCAGATGAATTTTAATGACACTTTTACTAAATAAATGGAGGGGTATGGGGGTATCGGTTACTTGAAATAAAATGTTTAATTGAAATTTTAACTTAAATTTTGAAAAAAAAAAAATAGAATTAAAAATTATTAAACAATTTTATATTTACCAATAATTAAATATAAAATGCGAAATTGTAGTGAAAATTTTGAAATATGAATATCTAACTAAACTTGTAAGGGTATAACTTCGCTTATAATTTATATATATAACACACAGTATATAAAGTTATTGCCGTTCTCCTTCAGCCTAAAGGTGCATGTCTAGTCACCTGATAGCCATTAACAGAACACATCCCTATTAAACGAGCATTTAAGCTACCTGTTAAAGAAACAGGTAGATGACAGAAGTGAGAAAAAATGTCAAAAAATAATAATAAAACAGCACATGCAAAGAAACTTTAGCTTATTATTTTATTTTTTTCTTACTATAAATAAAACACTTTTAAAGATATTATGAAGATAAGATTATTCTTTCCATTAAGAAAAAATTCAAAACACGTAAATATTCATAAATACTTAATTCATTTTCAAAACTTTAAATATGAACTAATCATAAGTTTTTGGTCATATTAAACGAATCTCTCCCTTCTCTGTAATTTATTACGGTATATTTTTCCTAATTTTATCTTAACGTCTCTTCAAATCGCCACTCGCTTTTCCACTCGGTTCATAGTATCGTTAACGTATTTACATAAACCTACACTTTTTTGATTGTTTAACCTGTATAAATAATAAGATTGAGATTTATTTTTTAAATCAGTACAAACGTTAACCCGTCTTTTCACTTTTATAAATTTTTCACAGATTTATTACAACGATAAACAAAATTCAGGAACTATACTAACGACGCCAAACGTTTTTTTTTTTGATAAATCTACGTTCACAACTTGAATAAAACTTTTAACAAGTTCGATTTTTCCTCATTTTATTTTTGACTCTTTCTTTTCAATACTAATATGAAATTCGTGGAAATGATATAGTATGCAATTGACGTGGGACGTAAAAAATATAAATATATACATAACGAAGAGACAATTAAAATTATTTGGGGGGGGGGGATCTATATTGGAGTTATAGAAGTTACGTTTTCATAAATATCTTCTGATAATACATACCCGCATATACATAATCAAGTTTTATGTTTATGACTTGCATAAATTTCTATTTTTTGAAATAATCTACTCTATATAAAGATACAAGTAACGAGAAAAAATCATGGGTTAAAATTATATGAACTTTAATTAAGACAAAAAAGGCAGTATTTTATAACGGAAAATGGTAATTCATTTAAATTCGAATACCTATATATATAGTAAGAGTCGTAACTTCTGATTTTTAAATACGTCTTTGCAATATAGTAAACTATAAATTAAATAAATATACAGTATTTCGTACGTATATATATAACGTTTTTCAATTTACAAGCGACATATAAAATATCTTAAAATTCCATATGCCTGTTAGGCGATCATTAAAATAAATGGGAAAGGAGTAAAGACCGCAATTATCCTTTATTTTCTTGCATATATTGTTATAAAGCAAAGATCCCGTCAATCTATCAACAAAAAGAAAATACATAATAGGAAGGCACGCTCCCTCACTTCAATTGGAGATCTACCCACGATGAACTGACTGAAACATAATCAGAAAAGACTGGATTGTTAAGGGGGTAGGCTGTTGGCATAAGGCGCGAACTAAAATTGTTTTCAGCTCTCCCGCAAATAGTGATGTATATAATGGCGGGAACTTGTTTTTTTTTTTTTAAATAAAAAGTTTTCAAATGGGAGTTTTAATAAGCTCTAACAGGAAAATATTAATAACAATTATAAAAGGCAATAAAATAGACTTTCATAGAAAACAATTTACAATGCATAAAAAATAAATACCTAAAATACACTCGGAAGAGATACGAACCAATATACGGATATATATACATTATTATTAATTTAATTTTCATTTTTTATAACATTAATATTTAATAAATTACCGTGATTAGCTAAATTAAGGATAAATAAAATCTGAACTTTATACCTGCCGGCCCAATCGCACAAATCTGTAGAGAATTGTCCATTAATCATTGAAATTATTAAAATTAATAACCCAATGAATGTCCAGAAACTGTACGCCATAGCAGTTGCCCGGAGAAAGATTAACTTCGGAAAATAGTTTTCTATAAATCAGTAACACATCTTTTAATTCAAAATACAACTTTACATTTCAGCTTTAGATGGATTAAATCAATGTTCAGAATTATCTTTACCCGACGTATGATCACGAGTCTTTAATCAAAGATAAGAAACAAAATTGGATACCGAAGTAATAAGTAGCCATTCTTATCAAAACTTATAAATAATAATTTATATCATGTACATGTAACATAATCAAAAATCCTTAATGAATGAAGTAGTAGCATTTCCAAAGTTTTTAAAAAACATTTAAATTATATTATACTGCCAAATTCTAGTAAAAGCAGCAATAACCACCTTGAGCATAATTTTTAGTCGAGTCTACTCTAAAAAAAAGAGGGGTTCACATAGGAGGCGCAACCACTTAACACTCCTACATTTAGAACTTGTTAAGTTTAAAATATGATTAAGGTTGTTATCGAAGGGGAAAAAATTAGAAACAACTTTCTGGCTAGATATTTTAAAATTAATGAAAAGCTCAATTAATTAATAAAAAACATTTTTGTTTTGTTTAAACTTAAAAATATCACTAAAATTAATATTATTGTTATTGTTAATTGGTAATTGTAATTAAAATTTTGGCTTGTGAAGTATGATATTTTATCTATAAAATTAATAATTATGCTGACATCCGATATGAAATTAATACAAAATTATCTTTAAATCTATTATATATATTTCCATTTTTTAAAATCTTTTATGCATTAATGCAAAATTATCTTTAAATCTATTTTATATTATATGTATTTTCATTTTTCTAAATCTTTTATGAGATAAAATTTAACTAAATGTTGGCAGAAACAATGGTCTTCTACCTACCATTCTATATTTAATAGCAAGAATTATCAATATTGTTGGGTTTTGCCTGTATTTTTGAATAATCAACTTATGTCAAAAGAAAGTCTATATTGGACATTATATATATTGTACATATTGTTTATATATTGATGCAGATATAGCACATCTACCTATGATACAAGGTTCGAATCCAAATTAAATTAGTCTTTTTTGACAAGCTCAAGATTTTTTTTCCCTCAATTAGTTGCAGCCAAAACGATTCGATTATTCATCCAACATTAATTGCTAAATGGGAATTTAACTATTCTTAGGCAAAGAGTAAATCACCACTTCTTACTATTAGAGAGATCATTACCCTGCAGTAAACAATTTATTGATATGAAACGACTGTTTTATTTTATATAAATATATACAAACTATAGTCCACTTTCTATTACATGTATATACTTATATTGAAAAGAGAATAACATTCATATAATTATTTTTTAAAAAATTAACCCACTACATTATGCATAAAAATAAATTTATTTACAATAAAATCATTTAGCACATAGTCGACCTATGGCGCATGTGCCAAAAACTGTACACTGTGGGATTAAGTTTGGGTACTGGATTCCCCGTGAAAAAAAACAAGCCTAGATATTGTAAAGCAAGGGTGAGGAATGTCCAGTTTGCAGGCTAACTCCAGTTCTCAATCCAACCCACAGACATTTTCAAAAACATATAAAATGGCCTTACATAAAACTTTCATTTAAACACACATGTAGTGCAAATATTGAATTAAGAGTTAAGTAAAATAAAATATTTGCTCTTTTCTCACTTCTTCTATCTCCAACCTTTATAATAGTTCTAGTTTATTCTATCAGATATAACAAATTTATGTAGTGTAGTCTATCTGACTGTAGATTTAATCAACAATGCCTGAGAGCATTGTTTGTTTTTATAGTGATTTTCACAGACAAATGTATAATTGTAAAAATAAAAGTTGAATTTTACTTAGCTTTATAATAGCAACTTTCTCTATAATTGCCATCTAATGCAAGCCATCATCATCAATGGATGCTAGAAAGTTAGTGCATCAAAATCCCTACCTACTGCCTAATTATTCCCAGACTACAGTTGTAGATTATGGCTTTCATCAGTGAGGAGTTTCAATCTGAGAGCACTGTTCCTAGATCTTTGCATCTAATGCATTTTCTCAGCAGCCACTTTTTACATTTTTTAGTTAACTATTAAGCTATAAGCTCAAACAGAAAACAATGTTTTCAATTCAAGCTAATTCACTTGAATAATCATATAGATCTGAAGCCAATTCAGTATTTATATATTTTGGTATCTTTGTTTTTTAATAACCATAGTCACTAACATCATTTGGCTAGGATTGGTATTAAACCACTACGAGTTCACATGTCCATCATTTCTTATGCATACACAATCTGTTAACATATTAGCAATTTTATTCATACAACATTGCCAATTAATGCAAGCCTTAGTAATCAATGGATGTTAAAAGCACTTTATTTCTAGCCATCCCAATTAAAAAAAAAAAAAATGCAAAACAATAATAAAACCACTACAACATCACATGACCACATTTTTTATGCTTACATGGTTTTTTTATTACAGTAGCAACTTTAACTATATAATATTGCCACTTAGTATAAGCCATTTAGCATCTATTCTTTACTAGAGGCTTGCACTAGAAGGCAATATTGCAGTGATTATTTGGCTTGCACTAGGTGGCAATATTGTAGGGAAAAAATTCCTGTTGTGTTAATAGATTGTGTAAACATAAGAAATGATGATCATGTGATGTAATGGTTTTATTATTATTAGTTTGCATTAATTTTTTTTAGAAATTAGCCCAGAAAATCATGCATTTCAGGAAAAATGGAACAATGCATTTTTTTTTATAGAAAGAAATAATAAATTGATGCGCCTAATGTATCTAGAAATTGTTTCAGTTGATAAAGAACCCAATATTAAGAGGTATTATTTATCAAACATTAAGATTATAACAAAATTGTTGGAAAAGAAAGAAATGTTAAAATAGATAACATAAAATGGAGATTCATTAGTCACTGTTATAATATGTAAAAGTATACCCCAGAAAATTCTGTGAAAGCAAATTATATATATAATTTTTTTTTTTAAAAAGAAAATTTAAAATCATTTTATGGGAGGGGGGGGGTTTAAAAGAACTAAATTTTAGCTTTTGTAGAATTAATCTGCTCAGAACACAAAAAGAAATTTGAGAATATAAATATATCAAAGAAAGGTTGTGAAGTGAATTGAAAAATTGTCATTAAATGTGGAAGGATGTTACATTATTTTTAATTCACAAAAAAAAAAAAATTAAGATCCTTATTTAAAAAGGAAAAATTGAAATTAGTCTGCAAATTGAAAAGATTCCCACCCTATTGTAAAGTAATACTGTAATATCACAACAATTTTTAATTGTATTCTGAAATATATATACAGTATAATAAAAATTCAAATTTATTGAGTCAAAATAAAAAGTATTGTTCTTTTCTATCTATTGTAATCACTTATCTAATATTCAGGAGAATAATCCATAATGAATCAGAGTCCACAATTGTTTTTAATTTTCACTTTGTAATTTACCATTCTTTAAAGTCTTGCTCTTTGTTGTGAATGAAAATTATAATTGGTAAAAAAATAAAGCAAATTCATAACTAACTGATTCAAATTTGAAAAATATTCTTAACAAACTTAAGTCCAAACATAAAATGTCTGGTGAAAGCAAATCAGGTTCAGAAATGCATTAAAGTAAACATTATTTAAACTAAATTTATTCTATGGCATTATCATAAATAAAAATGCTAAATATTGTTTACCTATAACATACTGTATTTTAGGGAATAATTAAACAGTAGTGTAAAACTTGTTTTATGCATGTGAATTCATGCATGAAAAAATATGCATTTTGCTCTAAAGTGTTAGCAGCACTTGTTGTAGCAGATACAAATATGATAAAAGAAAGTTATTCACTAGATCAGTGGTGCCCAACCTTTTTGAGCCAGTTGAGAATTTAAAAAAATTTGGGGAGCCACAATTATATATTACATTTTTCATATTACATTTATAAACATGGTACTTGGGTACTAAACCTGCAATGTAGGGAGATAGGTGGGGGGGGGGATGGCCTATTCACATTGGTATCAATCCGCCGTTTCTAATGTGGCCAAAATAACGTGTACACGGATCTTTCTCGATGAAAACATCAATATATACAGCAAAATATATATGTGTACACGAATCTATCTCGATAAAAACAACTATTTACAGCACTAAACATCAATATATATATACAGCAAAATATATACGTGTACACGGATAAAAACAACTGTTTACAGCACTAAACATCGATATATACAGCAAAATATATACGTGTACATGGATCTATCTCGATAAAAACTATTTCCAGCACTAAACACAATATATATACAGCACCAAACCAAACGTCTACAAGGATCTTTCTCGATAAAAACAACAATATATACAAGAGCACTAAACACAATATATATATATAGCACCAAACCAAACGTGTACAGCAAAAAAAAAAAATGGTGTAATATGTTAAAAAGAAAAAAAAATGTAAATACATTTTATTTATTAAAAATTTGGTAACATACATATAAATTACAATTACAGGAAAAATATATTTTATTTAATGTGAAACCTGACACTGCATATCGTTATTGTTTGTATTGTAAAAATGTTTATTTTTTAGTGTGTGCATGTGCCATCAAGGAACATAAAATATTTTATCAATTTTTTTGAAGAGTGCAATTCGAGCCACATTAAACAGTTACGCGAGCCACATGTGACTCGCGAGCTACGGGTTGGGCATCCCTGCACTAGATAGATAATATAAATGTTCAAATACAAGAAACAACAGGAAAAGCTTCAATCTGAGAGCCTTTTTATCTCCCAAGTTTATCACTCTAATGCTATACTAAAGTGCACAAAGTAGAAATTATGCAACATGAAATAATATTTTAGCAATAGATGCTAAATATTTATATATATAAAAAAACAAGTTAATATTTTTACATTTTTGAAATTCAAAAATATATAAACAATGAGGATTGCCAATTCCTCAACAAGCTTTATGATAAATGCTTAGCCAGAGCCAGAACTTAAAATATCTCTGTCAGGAACACCTCACACACCCCCACAACCCCTGACCATGGTTTCATGCTTTGGCACTCCTCAAAGAGGTGCCAGGATAGGTTCAGACACTAGATCTAAAAACACCAACCCAAAGCCAAGCACTTATCTAAAAGTTATCTATTGAGTGGAAAATCTGAAATTTTCAGACACCTACATGTCTTCAAACCCAGCTATCCAACTCAAATAGTTATATGGGGATGATAGACCTTCAGCCATACCATATATTAGTAGTCTTAGCAATATAACATTGCATAAGACTTAAGACAGAGATATTTTAAGTGCTGGCTCTGGCTAAGCATTTATCATAAAGCTTGTTGAGGAATTGGCAATCCTCATTCTTTATAACTTACAAGCTTAAGAGAATAGGATCATGTGATCTATGACTCTTATTTTGGTCAAAAATATATTTACTGATTAATTACAGCAATTAAAAAAGATTCATCATGTGCCATTTATATATTAATTTGGATCTTTTAATAAAAATGTTCATAGTATAGTCATAGTTCATTATTTTTATGATTAGTTTATGATCATTTCAAGATTTTCATATATTTTAAAATTAGCACAACATAATACTACTGGTATATATTATAACCACATCTTATTGAGATTTGTTTTTTGTTATAACTATTTCATGATAAATTCATTTATATATGTATAATGCCTCATTTTTTAACACTATGGTAAGGGGTTGAATCTTATTGTAATTACATCTAAAACAAAAACAGTTGGCATAATTTCCATTACATTATATTTTATTGATTTTTATTATTGTATGCAATTTTTACATTCTATGTTATAGAGTTACAAAATTTTGTATTTTAATGAAATAGATATTTACATACTACATTTAATTTTTAGTTCTCTTAGTTCTAATACAGATTTACATATATAAGAATAGAAATCTTTAACTCAAGCTTTAATGTATGATTATCGCTAATAGTAGCTTATCATTATTTGTCCATCTCCTAAAAGAGATATTCTAGTGTTGTAAATCCTTCTCAAGTTTTTGTGGACTGAGATAGAAGTCAATATTATTGAAAATATCTAATTGGAACATTCTGTACTCTATATATCATAGAATTTGGATAGTAAACTGTTCTAATAAAATTACAAAAAAAAAAAAATTCAGATGTTAATAAATATTTCAATCCTCATTATTCTTGTACCAGGTCATTAACCAATAATCAACTAAATTTATTTCCAAATTGTTTTAATTAATTTTTTTAAAAATAATATTAGTTGGAGTATGGTCTTGCTTATGAATTTTATTTTATTTAATGTTTTTTTAATTTTTTATAATATGAACATTAAATTTATCTACAAGCAAAATTAACTGATTTATAAAAAACATTTAAACATTCAAGTATTTTCCCATACATTTTATCTCATTTGAAAATGGCATTTAAATATAGCACTATTGCAACTAAATAAACAGAATTTATATATAAAATTTCATAAATATAAAACAGGAACAAGGAATTTTTATTTTTTCATTAAAAAAAAACATATTTAAAATCATAAGCAACAAAAATACCTTTATTTTTTTATAGAAAACTGTCAAACACAAAATTGTTTTGTTATATATTAAATTCTAAGAATGAAAAATAAAAGGTGATAGGCAATTCACCAATCTATTTTTATTTTGTATTCTCGGAATTTTAATTTTTGCAAATAGTTTTATATTTGATGTTATTTTAAAGAATGCAACAAAATATAAGTGCTAACATTTTTGTTCTTGATTTGTCATTTCTAGATAAAATAAGTTAACAAATAAAATTATTTTATTTTTACATTGCACTATTAAAAAAATTGTTTGATTATTGCAACCTTGGATAATTCTTTCCTCATACTTTGTGAATCCCAAATGAAAACAATAAACTCAATTAGCTTAAACTTATTTTAGCATAAAAGTTGTATAAGATGAATTTTTCCAGTAAATAAATAAATGATACATAAAACATAATATCATACACAAAAAAAAGTAAATCAAAATTGACAGAATATAAAGTACAGTATACTTCTGTTGTATTTGTCATAATATTTAGTTAGAAATATATAATATACATATTTTGGAACTTTGGGATTAGCACTGCTATGATGTAATCATCCAGCTATAATTATTCTAACTTTGTGAATTAGGTTTGTTGTTCAGTTTATTTAATTTAAATATTTTATTTATATCATATTCATAACAATTTTTTTAAATTAACTTGAATTCAAAAACTCATTTTTTAAATATAATGTTTATTAAACCTAAAATGATACGTCTACAAGCAATGTAAATATATTCACAAAGAATAATTATAGTCACGGTTACAGGATAGCAGTGCTAATCTTAAAGTATCCATATTTTATATTTGTCATTTGTTATGAAATATGATGATAAGTTCCACACCATTGCAACTAATAAATGGGAAATTTATTTAATAAATACACTACACATTACTTAATCATAAAAATGTACTCATTATCAAAATCCTTATTTTATACATAATCATATTTTTACTCCATTAATAATTCTACCAATTCAATTTCTATTATAAGAGTAATATAGTTTTAAAAATATATATCAAAATTTGTTATGCCAATTAATCTACTAAATTTATTTTTTATAAAATGCAGAAATATCTAAATTTAGAGCCTGCGGCAAATGCACCATTTATCTGATGTTAAGAGTGATATTGACTATTATTTTATATTTTATATCACAATAATATTATTTTATTTATGAATAAATTTAAAATAGATATTGATAGTAAAATAAACAAATAGCAAAAAAATATGTGATTCAAAACCTACAACATAAAATAATAAATGGGAGTATAAAATGTTTCATTTTGCAGCAACAAATATAATTTAAATTTAAAATATATCAGAATTTCAGAATAAACTATAAAGTTTATCAAATAAACATTTTATTTAATTTCTAAACTAATTCTAAATTTAAAATATAAATATATTCTATTTCTTTTTTCCTTTTAAATGTAATTATTAAAATTGAACTCTGCCCGAGATTGGTAGAATAATTATATAATATACTATGACCAAACATTATTAATTAGCCACTGCTTATCACTTTTTAAACACAATTGATTTTAGTATTTCAACTTTAGAACTGACATAAACTATATAAACTTGTATTACATGCATCTGTTTAATAAAATATAGATATATATGTTTAATATAATAAATGCATTTGTCAATTACAACTTTGAAAAAGATTGTTCAATAGTCAAAACTGTAAGCAACAATATTGAAGATATTGTGAAAATAGAAAGTGCAAAAACAAAAAATCCAATATTTTATTTAGATTACTTGATTAATATGAGAAAAGGGTGTAAATATATATCATACCAGGAGAATATATTCTGATAAAAAGGATATTTTGTTTCTATTATTGTATTTTTCAGGAAGATTCTTTGTCCACATTAGAATTCAATAATTGGCCAATACCCATGCTAGATTGGCAGACTATAAAAAAATCAAAGCATCCATTGGTTAAAATGTTAAAATGCATAGAACTTCAAGAGTGATTTTAAATTGTAGAAAGTATAAATAAGATACAAAAGAAATTACAGTATCAAGAAAAATTGCAATTATGTCAAGTTTTTGAAAAATTATTATCAGTGATAGTTTCTAGATGAGCATAATTTGGTATTTCGGTGATCTGTTGAAAAAATAGGTGATTCACATAGTGAAACTTTCTAGGAATTATTGAACTAATTGGGAAATTTACCCCAATAATTCAAAACCATATTTGATAAATGTTAGTAAACAAGGTCCAAAACCTTACCCAAGTTAAACAATTTAAAATGAATTAGTGAATTTAATGAGTTATATAAAATTGAAAACCAATCTATAAATAAAACAAAATCAGGAAAATATTTTATTGTAATTCTTAACTATACTCCAGATAGCAGCACTTACATTGAGATGAGTCTCTGATTGTATATCTCATTGTTCAATCATTGATGTTTTTAAACAGTTTATTAAATTTATAAACGTAGAAAGTAATTATGAAAATATTTATATGCTGTGGTGAAGTAAGAAATTTTGGTAATAATATCGGGAGGCAAGGTTATGATAATGGTTCAAATATAAAGAAAAAATTTCCTCGAATGCAGACCAGACTCTTAAAGGAAAATTCAAGACCATTTTTGACACCTTGTGCTTGTCAAAATTATAATCTTGTTTTGGCAGATATAGCTAAAAATTGCCCTGATACATTAACTTTCTTTGGTATACTTTAATGCTTTTAGATTTTATTATTATCACCCACGAAGAGGTGGTCAAGTCTTTGTAAATATGTTAAAATCTTATTAGGAAGCCTCTTTGTGATATAAGGTGGAAATGTCACTTTAAAAGTGTTAAGGCCATAAGATATCAAGTAGGGGAAGTTTATGATGCATTTCTTGAAATATCAAAAACATCAGAAGTTCCTCAAGATAAAAGTAATGCAAATCACTTGGCACACAGTAAAAGATTTCAGGTTTATAGTAACCCTCATTTTTTACGATTTACTTTTTCAAATAAATTTTGTTAGCAAGGAACTTCAAGGTGATTTTGTGAATATTTCTGCAGCACTTTCTTCATTTGAAAAAAAAATTTATGTTGGTTGAACAATACTGAGCTTGAGTAAGTATTACCTGGAGCAAAACACTTCCAGAAGCAATTGAGGTAATCCCAGAAGGTTGAGAAAAATAAATATTTTAGTTATGAAGTTGATGAGTCAATTGTAATTAAACCTGCAGAACTGTTCAAAGTAAATTATTTTATGTAGTTCTAAATAAAGTAAAACAAACATTACAAACTCTCTTTGAATAATTGAAAAATCATATGGGTATATTTGGATTTTTGGGAAAAAATTCAAAAAATGGAAGAAAAAAAAAAGAACTAAAAAAGCATGCAGCACTGTTAGAAATTGCTCTGATGAATACCAAAACTGCACAAGAAAACTCATTTGCTGATTTTGTAAAGAAAACGGATTTATAAGGTAATATGTTGGTTGATGAAATGCAAGTGCTAAAAATTATTTTTTTATTAGGATATTATGGAAAGTCTTCTAAAATGTTTCAATTTCTTGTACAATAATAGATTTACAGCTTTTCTTATCCTCTATATCTTCGACTATACCAGTATCTATTATTTCTAGAGAAAATACATTTTCTAGATTAAAATTAATAGAAAATTGCTTAAAGTCAACTATGATTCAAGATGGGCTAAACACTTTAGCGATTCTATCATTGAAAATCAAGAAACATGTCAGCTAGATTTGGATTCAATTTTAGAAGACTTCTGCAAAGTAGAAGATAAATTTTTGTTTAAATTACTATTCAATTACTAATCTTTTTATATTACAAAATGCATATTTATTTTTAAAAAGTAGCACCATATTTTGAAAGACCCCACAAGAAATATCTAATTGTGCCCATCGTTAACTGAATTTAGCCTTGATTTCATGTAAGAACTCTCAAACAATAGAAAAGAAAGACCATAGTGTTTTGGTCTTAATGTAAAAAGCCAATAAAAATCAGAATGCTGACTGATGCATATTGATGAGTAACCTATTCATTTTTGTAATTATTATTAACAGCTGCTATGTCAAGAACTTATGATTGGACATTAGGAATTCATCCTTCTTGGTTTCTTTTACATATCAATGAGGAATCAAATGGTATTCTTACAATTAACAGCAACTCCTTTTTACATAATTGAGTATAAAATGGAATAAATGTTATAGCTATCATTTTATTTGTCAATTTATTTTTATTTGTTGGTTAGTTTTATTAGCAGAGATTTTATATTTCTGCATCATTATAAAGAAAATATATTGTCCATATTGCTTACACAGAAGAACATGTCTAATAAAAGCTTTATTAGACATGTTTTCCTTAAAATTATATGACCATTTCTGTGTGATAGATTAATTATTTTATATCAGTTAATATTATCATGCATATAAAAATGAAAAATAATTATAATAATTTAAAATTTCATATGGTAATATTTAGATTGATAATAAAAAATTAATAAAGAAATACCATAATATAAGGTATAAGTTTCATAGGTTGATTATATTTTGCAGTTTTATAGACATGATATCATTAATTGATATAAAATAATTAATAGTTATTAAAGAATTACTGATTTGATTTATGTAATAATAACAATTAATGATAATAGTAGTATTAGTTTGGAGTAGTTTAGTGTATGTATGTATGTTTAAATTATATATGTGTATATATTTGGTATAGATATTTTGAAAGTGCTATGTATTTATGTATTATATATAAAATAGGGATAATACATGTAACTGTAGTATAAATGTATATACATACATTTGGTATTATGCATGTATATATAGATGTAGATAATAAGATACATGTTTAAAAAATGAGTTATTTAAAAATAGATATAATGTTGTATGGTTATATAATTATGTATTTAACATTTAAATACAAGTATATTGTCTATACTAAACTTAATGTAATTAGAAGGGTTTTGAACTCAGACTTTCAAGCTGCATACAGCTATTCACTCAATCTTATACAATATACAGATGACCACATATACATGAAAAAGATAAATGATCTCCAGTATACATATTTCATGCTGAATCAGCATTCATCAATTGGTCCAGATCATCATCTTCCACACACATATATAATCAGTGCTCAGTTTGTATTAAGATAGCAAATCTTCAAACTTTAATGGACAGGTCTGTATTCTGCCCATCCCTCTTCTGTGTATTTAAATGGATATATTAAGGTCCTATATATGAGGGATCAACATGGGTATGACAATAATATTGACATCAGCAAGGGCTTTGAGCATTTCCATCATCAGATTTTCAATGATGTTGATGACTGAAGAGTTAGAGAGTTAAGAAGATTGAAGCTGGTCCATTAAAGTTTGAAGATTTGTTATCTAACATAAACTAAGTACTGATTATATATGTGTGTGGGTGGGGGAGATAGTGATTTCGACCACCTAATGAGTGCTGTTTCCGCAAGAAACATGCATATTGGAGATCATTTATCTTTTTCATGTGTCATGTATAACAGTTGTATAAGATTAAAATGGATATCTGGAGTTTGAAAATCTGAGTTCAAATCCCTTCTAATGATTAAGTATTTATATTTTTATGTATTTATATATGTTTTATAGCTCTGAGGAAGATTGCTGGGTAATCAAAACTGTCAGATGGATATTTTAATTTAATAAAATAAGCATTGGAAAAAGTAAAAGTAAGTTGGATTTGTTGGATATATGTTTTAAGGAATAATCTTTATTCTTGTGATAATCACCATCATCAGTGATCTTAAAGCATTAATCTGTCAAGCTGTTCCATTTATATCTGCTTACTTTTAAGAGAATGAAGCTAGAAAAACAATTTCTTGCAAGAAATTAGTATATTTATATGCAGATACAACATACAAATATTAAATATATGTCAAAATTTATTGCACGAGCATGCTAACTATAAAAACAATGTAGAAATGTGTATTTTTAAAAATATTTAATTCTAGCGCATTTGCTAAATTAAACTTTGATGAACATTAAATATTATAAGAAAAACTAAATGTTGAATGAGTAATAAAGTATGTACGTGCAATCAATTAAAGGTAATACACGAAATAAAAGAAATTTTAAATAGTCCACTGTAGGGCAAAAACCTTTCAAACAGTCACTCAAGAAGAAACAGAAGAAGGTATTACTCGCCGGCTAGCCAACTTCCGGTAATATACAATCAATTATAGAATACAGTACAATAAATATCAGAAAAATTACGCAAATACTTCAGAATACGTAAGTGTAAAAAGCAAAATATGAAAAGCTTAATTGTCTTTCATGTGCTTATTTAACTATAAATAACATTTACGAGCTTTAAAAGTGAGTTATTTTTAATATTTAAATGAGAAGCATTGCATTTCTCATTCACCTTTCAAACAAAAATTATATATATATTGTTAAAAACTGTATTCAAAAAATAACAGCCGCGTAGCTTAGAAGGAGGGATTTGGGGGAGCTATTTAAATTGTTGTCATTAATGGATTTTTTCTTACGTTCTAAAATGTTTAATTTAGTTTATGGTTTTTTATTTTAGATATCAATATCTTATATTAATCATTCTTAGCTAACTATCAGAATAAGTACTTTTTTTTAAATTTGTAATGAAGCCTTAGTTCATTCAAGTGTCTGGGGTCAAAAGTAAAAACTTTGGCTATAATTTTAAATTTCTAGTATCAGTTTTTGATTTAAACAGAAAAACATTATCACGTTTTGGAGTT
Organism: Epiperipatus broadwayi; assembly: GCA_028023455.1. NCBI lineage: Eukaryota > Metazoa > Onychophora > Udeonychophora > Euonychophora > Peripatidae > Epiperipatus > Epiperipatus broadwayi. The sequence goes on from JAQFVV010000077.1 coordinate 775,837, forward strand.
AATGATTTACTTAGCCTATATCTAAGCAATTTGGATGGGATCTGGATTAAGATAAAAAAAAGTTATAAATATTGATATTATCTTTCTTAATAATTTTAATCTCTCTAATTTGCATTAAAATGTATCTTACATCTCACTAATTTATGATCTATTCTTGTGTTGAATCTATTAAGAATATTACAATAATGAAATAAATATTTATGTTAGTCAAAAGGTAATTTAATTCTACTGTATACCTCCATTTGTATGTTTTCAAATCTATTTCAATTTCATAATATAAAGTTTCTCTTTTTCTGAAAATTCCTCAAATCTACATCCTCTTTCATTTCTATCACCATAACTAAATTTATCAATAGTACTTTCATCTTTAAATTATTTAATAATTCTAGAATTAAAGATCTTTTTATGGCATAAATTTCAATCATTTGCATTTGATATCTTCTATTAAGTTGAGTAACTAATCTTGTCACTCTACATGATATACCATCAATCTCCACAATGTTGTTTTTCCACTTTTTATTGATAATGAATCTCACTGCATTCGTGTTCTTGTAGTTTGCACATATTCCCTTTTCAAATCAATTGTCTATTTCCTTTCTTTTAACTTTATAAAGTCCAACAATGTCTTATTTAATATTAGACAGTTCTTGTAATTCACATAATTTTCTTTCATTTGAAAGAGATCTGTAATTGTAAGTATCTAAATAAAAGATTGTGACTGAATAAAACTTGCAGGTATCTAATCAAAAAAGTTATCAAATAGCAGTTTAGGTTTGCAATCGGGGGATTCTTAATATCATCTGTCTTCAAACACCAGCTGCTGCATTGGTTGATGACTTTCCAGTCTTTTGTAGATAAGAACCATAATTTAGATTTGTTTGTTATGGTTGTAAATATCTATAAGAAAAAAAGTGCACACGCATTCATGCTGCTTTCAAATAAACTTAAATGTTATTCCAATTAGAACTATCAGGCAATTGAGAAGAAAAACCATGGTGTTTCTTAATCATAAATTCAAGAAGCCAGTAAACTCATTGTGATTTCTGATATGTCTTGATGAGCAGCTCATAATATAATCATTTATCAAATGAATATTTACGTAGTAATAATAGCAGTAATGACAAAACATATGGAGTCGACATTAGAAAATTGCTGTTTTGGGTTCCTTTAAGATTTAGAAATCAAAGGTCTTTTTTCAATTAGCAGCAAATTCTTTTCTATAGCCAAATCTAAGATAAAAGTAACATAAAAAGTTTTGATTAAAAAAGAAGTGATTAAAAATCGGTTATGTATTTATTAAAGAATAATTATTGCTAAAAATATTGTACTTATAAAGAAGATTTGAATAATGCATTTTGAATAAATACCAACTTATAATATATGGCATTTGAGAAGTTATTTGTGACTTTCCTTATTGAAGACATCAGGTTGGATGAAATGCATATTATGAGCCATTCATTTATTTTTCTCAATATCTATAACCATGTGTTTGAAATGTGTTATTTGTAGTCTCTAAAAATGATAAGAATTAAACATATCTAATGAAAGTCCATACTCATTAGACTCATGAGGATTTTTTTCATAATGATTGTTATTATTATTTTGGTATAAGATTACATTATAATAGATTCTTCCAAAATTCTAAAACCTTATTTAATGTTTTTTCTCCCTGACCCCCCCCCTTCCTCTCTACCCCTATTAATCCAATTTCATTTCCTACAAAAAAAGTTTCTCAGTATGTATAACAATAAAAGTTTTTTGATGAAGTATAATTATTTACTGTTGTTGCCAATAAAATTTCACATTCACAGTTACAAATTTTAGAATGTTACCATAAAGAGGATGATAACATTTTGATGTCACTCTATGTAAATATATGTTTATGTACAACTAATAGAGTACATAAGGAATGTTTTTAGAATAATTATATAATAGTAGCTTGTCATCAAAACTGAAAATTAATTAAATCCATTATGTTGTTCTTTCATATAAATTATAATAAATAATAAAAAAATCATATATAATAGCTATAAAAATATATTAAAAATAATTATACATAAAAAGCCTTTTTTAGCACACAGTTTAGTGACCTTCTCAAAATGTTAATAATCTACTTTAACATTATGTGATGTAATACACTTGTGACTTCTCCTTATAAGGAGTTAGGAATCTCTCAGAAACTACGCCTAGAGAAACCTGTTAACAACTTTACCTTCCCTTTTCATTCCCCAACTTATGTTTTCCCATATCCTGCTCCATCCCATTTCCACAACATAATCTTTGTCAACTCCATGGCCTTTATATCTAAATCCCCTTTATCTTTTCTCCAACCCAGTATAAAAAACAATCACCCATTTTCTGTACAATCATTTTGTTTATACTTATTCTTCTCTTTCTGCTTTCAGGCATTTACATTCACTTAACAGATGCCTAATATTTTCTATGCCTTCCTTACACAACTTGTAGACCAAATCATCCACATTTTTCCATTTATGTATATATTCCCTTGTTGTTAAAAATCCCATTCAAGCCTTAAACAGTAAACTACTTTCCTTGGTATTATCATAAATTAACTCGCACCCAATATTCCGTTTACTTCTATATATATTTAAACTTTTTACTCTCCATACTAGTTCTCCATCTCTCCAACTCCCTATTCTTTATTAATGCATCTATTCTTCTATCCCATTCCTTACTATTATAACACTCAACAATTCTCCTAACACAACCGTCTTACTTTTTGTATAAGTATACTGACATAAAGTCTTTATCCAAATCTCCTGCAACCACATTACCTTTTTCACCCATCTTGTTGCCTGCTTTTTATTCATAACCCAATTAAATACTAATTTGGCTATTTTTTTTTGGTTTATTGACATATGAAGGATGCTTGGATTCAAAATGCCTTTTTAATTTTGATGGTTTCATACTCTCCATAGACAAAACATTATTGCAAATAAAACACTAGATGGTATTATATGTGCAGTAATTGGTTAATGTTAACGTAGATTATTAACACTTGAAAAAGAGCAGGAAACCATGTGCCAAAGAAAGGCTTTTTATGTATAATTATTTTTAATATATATAAATTTATATAGCTGTTTTATATGTTTTTTTTATTATTTATTGTAATAATAACTTAATATGATTGCAAAAAATTGAAATGCATACAATTACCGATTTACAATAATCATGACATGAATTTTATCAAATCATTTGCAACATGATTATACTTGTATAATATAAGATGGTTTAACTTAAGAGGAATTTATAAGTTGATAATAATATAGGAAAACACTATTAGTGAATATAAATTTCAAAAATATGTGTGCATAGATAAAAGATAGAATTTTCTTAGGCAAGGTATTTAATGTAAGAAAAAGCAGTGAATAAATTCAAATTGAAGACACAATTGTGGTGTAATATAATCACAAGATAACTGGCCACAAATTATTAAGAAATTGATATTTTTGCTTTTATTAAAATAATTAAAAATTAATCTTCAGTTAGAAAAGAATGAAAAATTCTAACAGTGAATTTAGTTCTTATAACAATTTTATTTTGATATATGCATATCTATTCAAATTTTCCAGCAATTTATGATGTTTACTATTATTTTAGTAAATAGTCAAAATTATAATTGTAGATAATTAGAATTATTATGCATTCATTGATAATAAATTAGAAAAACTATATATCAAAATAGATTTTTTAGTTAGAATAATACAGAGAAAAGAATGTTAAGATTTAAAAGCTAGCAAAACTATTTATTTATATTTTCAGATAGTTTTTCAGCAAATACAAATGAATCAAACTTTAATATATTTAATGACTATGATTTTATATGCCTAGGACTAAAGCATTTAATTCATTACTGGCTCATATCTATTTCAATATTACTAACAATTCATAATTTGAAAAAATATATATACAACTGATTCCAATTATCTTATTAGAAATTGTGAAAGTTGTTATATGCTAAGCTTTTATTATGATCAAGCATATATACATAAGAGGAATAAAACAGAGATAAAACTCTACATAAGTAATGACACCCAGTGCAAGCCAGAATTATCACTGGATGCAAGAAGGTTTGTGCATAAAATCCTTATCTAGTGCCTACTCATTCAATATCCCCAGACTAGTTGGCTTTCTTCAGTGAGGAGCCTTGAATTTGTGAGCACTGCATGCAAATCTTAAGATCTAATACAGCCATTCAGCAGCCATCTTGTACATTTTTAGTTAATTTTAAAGCTATGGTAATAATGTAATATAGGAGGAATATTAACTATGATGAATTTTTTTTGCAAACCTATCAGTTGTGTGTATATATATATATAAAGCAAATGATATTGCTTTTTAATATTATTATTAGTTAAAATATATGAAAGATCATATAGGTTTATTATAATTAAATAATTTATATATAAAAAATTGAAACAATTGTTTTCTATTTTTGTAGATCTTATTAACTGTAGTAAACAATGTTCATAACATAATTGAAAGTGTTATGGGTAAATTTGAATGTGAGAATCACAATATTAAATATAGTATTCAGAAACTTAAAAAGTCAAATAATTGATAATTCATTCTTCATTTGGTCATTTATATGATTTCTACAAGTCAGTTTGGACTTAGTGGATTTTAGTAATAATAATAATAATGCCTGTGTGAGTTGTTGCAATGTAGATTGGCATACTCTTGAAAACTTTTCAATTCTGTCACTTCTTGTGTTTAATATCACATGACTCTCTGAATGATGAACCATTCAATTATAATACATAATAATAATAATAAAGATTATAAGTAACTAATCTGATATAAAAGTAATAAATAACTAAAACTGGATATGTATTTCTAAAATATTTTCATTGTATACTTTATACCAAAAATAACCTGTTTCCACTTTGTTTTAATAAATTTTCTCAAAAACCACTATTATTCATGATTGTAAAAGTCTATAAAGTTTGCTATTGAAGATCAGATTAATTCTGTAGCATCAATAATTTCAGCTGTGAAAACAATGTTTCACTTAGCTTAGAATTTTACTATAGATTAACTTTATTGAATTAAAACTTTATTTTAAAAATAATTATGGCACGCATGCATACATTGTAATAATATGTTAAATCTCTAAAGCGGATTTTGTAATTCTTAAAAAAAAAAAAACAGCTATAAAACTCTTAATTTTACACATATGAAAGATCATGTCTACATGAAAATATCTGAATTTTTAATATTACAAACAACGTTTTTTTTAAAAAAAAAAATAAGTTAATAAATAATTTAGATTGTCAAAAGTAATTTTTTTTTTTTTTTTTTAAATGAACTTAAGCACAATATTGTTAAATACTGCTGATCCTGGCATTGTTATATAATATCAGTCATTTTGTCCAATTTTAGACTTTTTTAAAACTTTTTTTTTAAATTTAAAACTGAGAAAGTAATTTGATATTGTGAGTAGGTGGTGTAATGCTGAAAAAGGAGAATAGATGTTAACACCTGAGTGCTTGATTAAAGCCTTGAGTTATTTTTACTCATTACATTTTATATTGTTTTAAAGTTTATTATAATTAGTAATTAACACTTAATGCATTTTACTCTGATGCATGAAGAGTAAGATAATTCTCACAGTATATAATTTCAATCACTTTCCCAAACTGTTAGAAAAGCACTAGAATAATTATCTTTTTAAACTTATACATTTGAATAGGACGCATGATACACCTTTCTACTTAAAAAAAAAACCCCACTTTAAATATATTAAATACTGTCTTGCATTGGTGGTCGAGAGGTCAGCGCGACTGACTTGCACTTGCAAGCAGTTGCCCGGGTTGCGGGTTCGCGTCCCGGCCGATGCTATGACACTTAAAAAAATATATATATATTAAATACTTATTTAAAAAAGGAAGTTTAAATTTATTCATTTTTTAAATTAAAAATATTGAATACCTCAAATATTCTGCTTTATACAAATTTATTCTACATATATATCTATATTTTTAGCATTTATTTTCAAATAAATTCTTGAACAATTATCTACTAATCATTCTTTGTTAGATTAGAAAATATTTTTATTTGATTTAATCTTAGTTGTAGACTTTAAATGTAATAAAATTTAAATACAATATACATGATAATGTCCATTTTTATTTGTTCGATTTATGTATTAGGACAACTTTTAATATTTTCACCTTCTTCTAGTTAAGAGTTATGATATTATGATCAACCTCATTTTAACATTTCAAACATATGATATTGACTTATTGGCATTTGGCAATATTTAAAAAAGCTTTAAAAAACGTAAAATTTAAAGTCTGATTAAAAGATGCAACTTTGTTTCCGTTTTTAGTTAATATAATTTATTTTTGGATAACGGTGCAATGAAAGTTATTTTTGTGTTTAATATTATCTGTTTAATTAAAAATAAAAGTTAAAATTGTAAAGAATAAAAGTACTTGCAAGTTACTTATCCAGATAAAAGGAAATTCCAAATGCAAAGGATTATAATCAGAGAAAAACTTTTTAATGCTAATTAAAGATGGCGGAAATATTTTGTAAAAAAAAAAAAAAAAGAAGAGACATTATAGTAACTCCTAAAATATATTTTGATTAATCAGATCTCAACTAAGTGCCATATAATTCTTCATGTATAAGAATATTAATAAAAACATTTTCAGATTTAAAATGAGAATTGTTACTTGTAATTTACTAAAAAAATTACAAGAAAACTTTTAGAACAAACTTCTTTTTCTGAAGGACTTCTAACAGTTTTCCTAATTGTAACTTTTGACTGTATTTTATTCTCAAATATATTCTTCTGGTAAAAATAATTAGTATTGCACCTCTTTAAAATTACTTTGAGATAATCTTTGTAATACAAATGGATTTCATCCATCCTGTAAAGATTATGCTCAAGTTAATCATAAAATACTTGTTTTAAGAAAATTGCTATTTTTCATTGATTTCACAAGACTAGTACGTTGAAAGTAGTCTTACATTAGGCGGATTCAATATTATTACATCTAGAAAGCTGAAGAACGTATTGATTGCTCTTTCAATCTTTTTATCATATTTTCACATTAACAAACATTCTTAAAGTGAAAAATTTCCAGTACATTTATGTTACAATAATAAGGATCCATATCTTACTTCCATACAACAAATAAGGCACAATGTTCAATAGTACTGTATACTATTAATTTAGTTTAAGTACTGCCATTAAATGACCTTTCTTTTAACTCATTAAATGCTATTGTAATTGGAGAAAAAATTGTTTGTTTCTTTAATTGAAAAAGTTGTTTGTTTTTTGACATACAGAACTAATTAGTATGTTAAACAAGTTAAATCTTTATGATGCCAGTTCTTTCTAAGCTGAAAACAACATATATTATGTACAATTTATAACAAAAAGTGGTACTTGTGAATGGCAATAAATCTACAGTTTCGGGGGGAGGGGCAGACAAAAATGTTTACAAGAAAAAAATATCTGCTAAGAAACATTCTATTTCATAATTACATTTTATTTTTTATTATTGTTATTTTAAAAAAAAGAAATCATTATAGAAAAATTAATTACAATAATTACAGTTTATTTTCCTTTGGGGGGGGGGGGATTAACTTATTAACAGAAAAATTAAAAAAATATATAAATACAATATTTACACTTTATTCATGTCAGAAGTATGCAATCATATCATGACCATTAAGGCACACTTTTCAGGAAGGTAGAACCCCATGCCTTTGGAAAGAGTCCACTGCATCATGTTTTGTAAAAGGAAGGCCTCAAATTTTTATCATTACGACAATTTACCAAAAAAAAAAAAAGTTGCTGACAAAAAGAAACACGCTGAATTGAAATGAAATACAACAATGTTATCTTCTAACATTAGACCACGTGGATACTACACTACACAAGTTGTAGTGAAGATCGAAATATATATTTTTTATCTTTGTTGTGCACACTGAGCAAAAAACAAAATCCAGTTTATTAGTTTTAATAGCACTTTATTTTGTTGGTCTTTTTTTATCTTACTCAAAATCATTGTTTACTTAATGTTGTTTACAAAAATGATATAACTTATTTGACTTAATAAATTAAATGAAGCAAAACTATAATTCCAAGGTATATAATCTGGATTTAATCAAAATGAAAATTATTTCTATATCTGAGGCAACTTTTTTCTATATAAATGAAATTTAGAATGAGAGAGATTTAGTCAGTTTCCAAATTTATCAATAGTAGAAAAACATGATGAAGATTTACTTATTTATTGACAGTACTCAATAATTTGAAGATATTCCTAAAAGTAACACATTTGATTAGATTTAGTATTTTTTTTTTAAATACAAATATGGAAGCTCCCAAAATTACAAGAAGGTCTGATAAGAGTAACAATAAATGAGGAATTGAAATTTTAAATCAAAACTAGTATATCAATAGTTCTGATTGCAAAATCAGATATCTATATCTTTTTCTAGATTGTGACAAAAGTTTTAATTGCGCTTCTTTCAGCATATTTAATGGAACATAGGTTCAGCATGGTTACAAATCTATTAATTAAAAAAAAACTGCAAATAGCTAATCATGATAATTTAAGAATGCTTCCACAAAAAAATAGTCTAATAAATTGATAATAGCATATCAGTTTCATATTTCTCACTAGGATTATTTTTAATATTATTTTAATTTTGTGTGTGTGGTGAAAATGTCATTGCAACTGATTAAAAAAAAATAATTGTATACTTTCAAGCTTCAAAGTATCTTACTTTCAACAATAATTTTTCTTTATTATATTATATGATGTAGGTAGTAATATAGATATGTAAAAGAACACAAATTTGTCATTGCATCTTTCTGTTTGTTTAGTTAAAAAAGATAGATTTCCAGGGAGTAGTAGTTTTTTTCTTAAAAAGAAGTAGTGGACCAAATAAGTTTGGGAACATTTGCTTTAGACTTTTAGTAAAATAATGTTGATCTTTTAAATGATGCTTGAAATTAATATATTACTCTAATATATTGTCCTTTATTTTTCAGATTTTTTCTTGATTGAGATTTTTTAATGAATAAAGTCTTATTTTCTATTTCTTGCTTTCCATTTTTTTCAGATTTCATTGAAGACATGAATTTAATAAACAAGATTAATCTAAAAATAAAATATCACTTTTGCACATTAAAAAAAAGCTAATAAATGGAAATAAATAAAATTTAATAGTCAAGAATAAAAGGCTTTGCTTTAGCCTTCAGACTACAAAAAATACATTATAATGAATAAATAATAGTTCTTCTAAAAAATTAGTATATTTCATAGATATTTTGATAAAGTATAATTTCAAATAATGAAAACTTTTTAAAAAAATTAAAATTGAACTTATAATTATAAAAAAATCAAGAAAATATTATAAGAATAAATTTGCCAGGAGATGATTTTTTATTCTCAGATATTAAAAATTTTTATTTGAGTAATTTGCTGCTAAAAATTATTAAAATTCAATACAATCTTAATATGCATATTTATTTAAAAATAAATACTCAAATAATTTTACAAAAAAATAAAATAAATTATATAACATCTATTTTTTTGGTTTCCATAATATAAATTCATTTTTCTTTTATCTTTTTCATTATAAGCAAAACACATTTTTATTATTTGTTTTCTCTACATTTTTAAAATTACTACATTTATTAAGATCATTAGAAATTATGTACAAAACTTTGGATTTATGCTAACAAAAGATTGAGCTGAATTTAAAAGTAATTGTAAAACAATTAAATATATTCTGGCTATTAAAAGAAGTCATAGAAATAACCATTAAAACCTAAATAACTATTAGTTTTAACAAGGCTGTAAACCTTAGCAATGAGCGTCTGAAAAAATTGTCACTAGGGACCTCTGTAGGTCTTTAAAACACATGCTTACGCTATGAAGAAAAGCATGTGTTTTAAAGACCTACAGAGGTCCCTAGTGACGATTTTTTCAGACGCTCATTGCTAAGGTTTACAGCCTTGTTAAAACTATTACTGAAATAATAGTGAGCGTTTAATAAATTTATAATTACTAAATAACTATTATGTATTGGATTTGGAGAATAGGTTATATGCTTTTAAACAGGGATACCATGCCTTATTATGCCATGTGTGCAAGACATGCAGGTGACCAAATTAAGAGGTAGCCAAAATATATTATCGTTTTTATTCCTTGTGTAAAAATATTTCAAAATTTTTTAATCTACATTTATTAATTTTATAAGATATTTTCACTATCAATATAACTGCTATCAATTTTGTATCATTGTTAGTCTAACCCTTAAATGTAAAGGTGTTTCTCATATTGTACTTTTCATATTAATATAAACATTATAAACATAATGTCTCGTTAGCATTGATAAACAACAGTGACATTTGCTGATTTGACTCTTGTGATATTTTTAAGATTTAAATTTAAAGTAAGTTGTTTTTAAAAAATTTCAATTCACAAAATTTTTACCCAAATTTTGAAAATGTCTGATCAAAAAGCATCAAAGCCAACATGAAATTGAGCAACAAAAACAATTAGTAAAATCTTTAAATGAATTTTTTATGATTGATAAAAACATCCAAATCCATAATAAAGGATCAAGTGATAATGAAAGTATATTTACTTCTACTGAAGAACCTATTCCTTCAACATTACAAGAAAAACAAGCTAAGAACTATTTAGATAGTGAACAAAATTTACAAGAAAGACTATCGGCATTGGCGATAATTTCAATTGAACATCAACTAAGTAATTTACTGGATTTAAGAATACTTATAAAAAAAATTGCATCTCTAAAATCAACAAAGAAAATCTTTTTGAAACGTGTGTATTTGTCCTAATTAATTAACAAGTTTAAACTATTGTAATTTTTAATTAATTATCTTGAAGTATTTTGTTTTACCATTTTCATTTTTTAAGTATAGTGAAAATATAAACATTAAATTATTAGCATTGTTGATATTAAAAATAAATTTATTATTTTCTAAGCTAAATTATAAAAATATGACTAATCAAATATGAGAAATGTCAACTGGTATATAACTAAATAGCTACATGTAAATGTTGATGTTTTATTTAAGAAAACTTTAGTATTATAATTATTGGGTAAAAATATTAATTTGAGAGTGACATATTTTACTTCTGCACACAGGTGGCCACGACCCTAGTGATGACCTTGCCTTTAAATATCAGGTTATAGACTCAAAATTCTGAAGAATATTTATCGAAAAACAATTGTGTATTGAAATTTTTGGACCCTTAATTTAATAAAAGCAATCCACAGACTATAGATAACAGAATAAATTGGAGACAGTTGTGTATTGGGATCAATAGGAAAAGATTGAAAGTAAATGGATGAAGGAACAAATATAACTAACATTATTAAAAGAATTAAGAAAATGAAGGTGATTTGGCAATAGATTGACAACTGAAATCCTAATTGGATTATGAAAGATTTAGAAAAAGACCACATGTAAAGTGAGTGAATAAAAAGTTTGTTAAAGCAATATGGAAATGGAAAAAATATAGTCCAGAAATATAATACTGAATAAACTTGAAAGGTTCTTAATTATGGTTAAAATTGATGATGATTTTTGAAGATGATAAGTCAATTGTAATTACCATAAATGAGCATAAAGAATAATTATACTCAATTAACTAAAAATAAATATTTCCCCTTCATTTTTATTACAAATATTTGTAAATTGTTTTTTTTTTATATATACTTAATATTAATTGCTTGTTTTATTTCTGCTCCTCTAAAATACAATAAGTATTTGAAATACTTTTGGTTCTGCAAATATAATCTTTTTTTCAGACAAGGAGCTTCTCAGGCCTATTTTTACTGAGTCTAGCAAAAAAAAATTAGAGATTGTCCTGGTTTTGTAATAAAGCATTTGAATCGCAATTATTATTATTATTAATTACGTGAGTGAGATACACCATTATATTTACATATAAAAAATAGTTTATCAAATTTTAAATGATTTTTAGATTGCGCTAAAGCACGCAATTATATAAATAATGTTCTAGAAACTTTTTTTAAAAGGCGACTTGTTTTATTTGGACAATAAATCCGAGATAGTATTTCAAATATAAAAATTTATTTTTAGAATTAATATACTGTAGTCAAATTATTTTTGAAAGTCACTAATTATTACTGTATATTATTACCAAGTTTTATTTTGAATTAAAAAAAGACTGAATTTATAAATACCATGTAAAAGTTTTAATGGCTTCGTTTATATTTTTAAAAAGAGCATTTGATGTTCCGCCTACACAGAGTTGACACCTGTACATGTCTTTAATTTATTTATTAGCCAAGACGAACTAGTGTTAGAAACTTTGCTGAACGATAATCCATTTTTTGGGAGGCCAAGTAATTGCGAACTAATAAATACTATAGTGTTAGACGCCCATTTATTACCTGTATGTAAAAATAATTGTTGAAAACCATAAAAAAATATTTGCTATCATAAAAAGCGCTGATAAGTTTTATTACTTTTTAAATAATTTAATGTGAATAAATTTGAATTTATTTGATTTTTTTTTTTTGCAACTCCCAGCTTATAAATCTTTGTGTGTGTGTGTGTGTGTGTGCATTTATCCATATAACGTATTGTATATACGTTATATTTAATCCCACAACTACAATATTTTTAGAATAGTCTTTTATTGCATTATTATTATTTTTTAAATAAAAAGTTTGAATAACGCATGTAATGAAACTGTTTAATTGGGTCAAGGTTTCTTATGACAAGTAATGTCACATTATCAAACTTCTTGATCATAGTATCCTATCTCTGTGAATGAGATCCAAAGGTTCCTAGATAAATTTTGGACTTAAAAGAATAAAAAATAATAATAATCTCAATCTAATCAATTGAATGCCAAAGTATTAAAAGAAAGCACAAAATAACAAACTTAATTGCACAAATATAGCATAATATTAAAATATTTTCGTATCATAATAATAAACCCCAGTACCTTTATTAATAATTATAGAAATTATCTTAAAATGAGTTGCCTGCTATTTTAACATAAGCCAATTGTTAATCTCCATTTACAGAATGAGAGCTAATGTGATTTTAATACATTGAATTTGTTTTTATGGATATTTAACTTGGATAATCTCAGAAATTTTTATAATAATTTTTTATAATCTTATAATCATTATTAATATTTGTTTCTGAGAGAGTAGAAGTGAACTGTGTATTAATATTTTTTATTTGTCATTCATTCGACTAGAGATTATCCAATAATGAATAATATTTCTGTGGTGTAATTTTCACTACACTACTCTCATGCAAGGTGGGAATTGGTTTCTATTCACTTTTAACCCCTTGTGGATGGATGTAATCATAAACATATGATAAAGACATATGAAAAAGATCTATGATTCCCAAGCTGTGCATTTTGTGCTGAAACGGCACTCATTACTTGGCCCAGACCACAATCTCTTACATATATGTATTATCATTGTTCAATATATATATAAATATAAATTACTCCAATTTACTGGATAAGTGACAAATGTGCTGCCCTCATGACAATGGCACAAATAACTAATGAATGTATATTGATAATTTTTATTAGTTATTCATTAGACTAGAGATTATCCAATAATGAATAATATTTCGGTAGTGTAATTTTCACTACATCACTCTCATGCAAGGTAGGGACTGGTTTCGATCCACTTTTAATACCTTGTGGATGGATGTAATCATAAACATATAACCAAAGACAAGTGAAAAAGATCTATAATCCCCAAGATAAGAATTTCACACTAAACCAGCACTACAATCTCTTACATATATGTTTATCATTGTTCAATATATATAAATAGCAAATTATGAGGACAGCCCATTTGTCACTTATCTAATAATGTGTAGTAATTTGCAATCTATACATATTAAATAAAGATAAAGATATATATTAGAGATTGTGGTCTGGGCCAACTGATGAGTGTTAGTTCAGCACAAAATGTGCATCTTGATGATTGTGGATCTTTTTCACATGTCTTTAGTCATAAGTTTATTATTGCATACATCCACAAAGTGTTAAAAGTGGATAGAAACCAGTCCCTACCTTGCATCAGAGTGGTGTAATGAAAATTATACTATCGAAATATTATTCATTATTAGAAGTGAACTGATTTAAAATTAATTACAATCTGGTTTTTGATCGAAACTGTATGTTAATAAAAACTAAATACAGATTCTTGTAGATATAAGATAAACTGTTTTACTGAGATCTTTATGAACTTCTAAAAAAATATGCTTCATTTTTTAGCTACTAAATCAATTTAATTTAAGCTCATCCTGCTGAGACTTTATGTCTAATTGTAGACTTTTTCAATACTATGAATATAAGTAAACTTTTAATATAACTTTTGTCCAATGTTGTCATTCTTTTTTTTACAGATTCTTCTATTATCCATGCAAGGCTTCAACATTTATTTATTTATTTTAAATGTACATTAAGAAAAAGAATTTCCAATTTTTCTAAAATTTTAATTATGAATGTACATACCATTGTAAGCTATAAAACATTTATTCCATTTAATCTTGAAAAAAAAAAAAACACTCCAAAAATTAAATATTATCATCTTAAAGCTGATTTTTCATAAAGGCAAAAATTTAATTCTAGCTATAAAGACAAAAATTCAAGCAATAGCAGATTTATATATTTGGGAGTCTGAAGTTCATATAATGTTGGAAACTATTTAACATTTTAAAATACTGATATTTTTTTTTTAAATTTTTTTTTTAACTTTTTATTTATATAAGACCAAATTGGAAATAAATACAATTATTGATTATTAATTTTTAGTAACTAATGACTTAATTAATAACATGAAAAGTGAAAAAATATTTTTTTATAAAATAATATATTTTAGTTTTGATGAAGCAAATTAATCAATAATATTTTCATTATCTAGTATTTGGTGGTGTCATTTTCAATAAACAATATCAATAGATCGTTTAAATTTTTTTGACCAAAGCTTATTTCTAAACAACTTTTAATTCCCTTGCAAATAGATAACATAAAAAATATTTTTAAATTTGTCTCTATATTCAGAAACTAATCTGCAGGCTATTAAGTAATGTTTTTTACATTTCAAATATTAAATCAATATTTTTCTTTGACTTAATTTAATGTTGCATTTTTGTGAATTTTTTTTTTTTAGAGACAAAAGAGTAAGAAAATAAATCATAATTAAATATATTTGATGAAGCTTTTTCTCCAAGATAAAATAAAATAATTAAGAAATTGGCCAGTTTTATCTCGGAAAATGTAATACAAAATATACATATGAACATATTTAGAGCAAAGCTTTATATTATATAATTAGCAAGGTATGCCAGCATGCTTTCAATTACTTACTACTAACAGTCATAATCATGGTAGTGACCAGGAGAAGAAATTGTGGTATTTATTGGGGAATAATTTACCATTATTGTTAAGTAGTCCAAAGCATGCTCGGCACACCTTACTAATAATATAATATAAAGCTTTTCTCTAAATACGGATATGCATATATTTGTAAATGCAATTAAGGTTATTTAAAATTTTGAAAAATAAGTGGAGTCGCAGAGCATTTTTAAGGTGTGACTTTCTTCAGAAGCTCTCTGTCTTTCTTTGAAGCAGGACTATATAGAAGACAACATGAATTTTAATGTTAAGAAGTAGGAAAACCCACTAACTGCCTAAAGTTTACCTTGGAACAATCCCTTTGAGTAAATAAATGTAATTCTAAGTAATAATGTATTTGTATGGTAATGGATTGGATTTACATTTTGTAGAATTATTGAACCAATGATCAGCTTGATTATTAGTGTGTGAGTTAAAGCTTTGAAATGCCTTTTAGTCAATTTGATGACCTGTGTGTTTGAGGCATAGTCTCTTGTGCTCATACATAAATTTCCCATTCAATTAAAAATAAAATTAAAACAATTAAAATGATTGATTCGCATTTTGGAAAAACCTCATAGTGTAAAACTATCATTAAAGTATTGAGACTGTGTTTACATGTCTATATAATCTAATACAAAAATACGTTTTAACATTGTAGATAAAAATCATAGTCCTAATATCCATTTTCCAGTCAGGTCTTATATTCAATATTATTTTACATTCTACTTTAACCCCTACAGTCAAATGATTTTAACAAGCCATTGCACATACATTATGATGCTTTTTATTTTATAAACATGTTATTCTACTAACTAAGCTGCTTCAAATTAAACAACTTAATTCATCTATTAATTTGACAAATGATTTTCTTTTCTTTTCTTTTGAAAAAAAAATCCTATTTAATATTTTATTATATTACTGATATATTTACTATTCAATAAATTTTATAATTGACTATTTTACTATTAACAAATCTCTTATTTTTTAATATAAAACGTTATCAGTTCAATTATTACTTTTTTAAAATTTATATATCCTATTATTTTAAAAAAAAATCCTGATTAATAGTCTTTAAGTGCCTTTTATTGGCAAAAATTCAGTTAATGGCAGAAAAAAGGCTTTACAGATGTTTCTGCAAGAAGTTCAGAGCTATACTTGACATATTACATATATGTTAATATTCGCTCTTGCTGTTTTATTGAGATTTTAGAATAAATTATGTTAAGAAGATGACAAGTAATGTTGTCATTAATACAACTTGATCTCAAACAGAAAACTTATTACTCATACATATATAATCAAACAATTTAATCAATCAAATGATTGTTTCTGAATTTGAGGTAAACTTATGTCATATAATCCAAATTATAATTTTTTTTCATGTGCAATGAAAAAAAAAAAAACTTCTTAGCAAAGATTAGAGTAGTTATTTTCAGTGAAACATCAATCCATTGTTTTCAAGATGATTTTATATCACATTTATGATTTATTAGTGATAATCCTTCAATGAACTCAATATCAAGTAACTTATTTTTATTAATAATAGTCATATTATTTATATTTTCTTTTGCATGTATTGTGTTTATGCATGAATGTAATAAGCACATAGTCATATAAATATGGTTTAATATTATTTATATTAAAACTAATGTACAAATATATTTATAATGTATATAACTGTTTATAAGTTTGCCTGATGGCATTGGTGAGGTTTAGCATTTAAATGCTTTACAACTTTGAAGGAAGGACTCAACTATCCTTCTAAGTTTACCTAACACTTCCAACTGTATTATGACAGCTACGGTAACACTTCCAGCTGTACTATAACAGCTTGCCTCATGTTCAGTCTGTATCTAGCACCTTCCAGTTCTAGCATGAAGTTTGCCTCACTGTTTCAGTCATATAGTGGAGAATGTTCGTAGAGTCATTCATTCTGACAATAATTTGTTGTCTGATTTTACTTCCATATGGGCTACCAATTTATAGCCAGGTCTACTTCCTTAACAAGAGCATCAGATTTACTGAACATTATGACCTATTGGCCTGTTTCTGCTATTGGATATATCACATATTTATGTATCCATTTGTCTGTAGTGATGACTGCTCAATCCAATCAAGATAAGATGGAATCTGGATTAATTCATTAGTTGAAGTTAAGTTGAACTATGACAGGATGATACTAATATAAGTATGACATGATGCATGTGATCATCTTATGAAAAGAATGATGAAAAAATTAGTTGAATCATTTCAGTCATACTATTTTGTTGATTTAACAGTTTATTGTTTTGAAATAGCAATATTTTAGGATTATAAAAATTGATAAACGTTAAATACCTATTTTGGCCAGTAAGTATAAACAATAACTGATCTATGTGATCATAAATTTTATTTTTTTTAAATTTTTCATTAGTTGTTTGTAATAAATAAATTAAATTTATTTAGATTACTTGTAATAAATGTTAATTATTACAAGAATGGATGATTGGATTAATATTTAATCAATCACCCAAAATACTAAATCTATCATTCACTGATGTGGTTTAGAGCAGTGGTAGAATATCAGAATGGAGTATAAGATGTTTGAATAAATTTCAGTTCTGGCAGTTGAACTTCTTATAACTCTTAAGCTATTCAATTATTATTATAAAATACTAACATTAGAAATCAAATATTTCTAACATTAAGTTAATTATGAAATTAATCACAGGATAGATCTTGTAATTGATGTGTATAATCAAAACAATTTACTGATATATATGTATTTAAATATTATAATTCATTAATATAATTTTTATTTTTTTATTTTAATTTTTTTATAGTACATATTTTAAATCAATATATTTATTAGTGTGCAAATATGTATCTTCTTTCATTCACACACAACATTTTATTTTTTCTAGAATATTTTATTTTTTTAAGACTAATACAATCAGTACAACATGTAATTTCTAATGTGTAATTTGGTTAGAGGATTTAAATGTTCAATGCACTTCAGTAAAATAACTAATAATGTGTAAATTAACTTTTTATCTCTATTTACTTTCTTTTTTAAAATTTAATTAATATTTAATATTATTAATATTTAATATTATTGTTTATGAAAGTCTGGAAACTTGAAATGGTCATTTGATATGAAAACTTCAACAGTGCTCCAAATTAATCATGTTCTACCAAAAGACAGCTGAATAAAAAAGAAGATATTTATGCAAAATGAGAGTATCTAAAAACCTTTATTAATTATAAGCAATACAGTCAAGCGTTGTTAGCCGAGAGCTCATTGCAGCTGCCTTACAAGCAAGTAGTTGGTTGCAGACGGTTGTGGGTTCACCTCCTGGCCGATGCTATGACATATGAGAAAAAAAATAAATTATAAGCAATACAATTTAATGATTATTATTAATTGATAAACATAATATAAGCAATCTATAAACAACTAATTAATTAATTATTTATTAGTTGTTTATTTCAATCTTATTTCGATTGATTATTATATTATGTACATATCTATAACAACATTGTGGATACTTTTTATACTGAATATTTGATCATTGCATATATATTGATGTATATGTAAAATAGAATTCTAGATTATAATTCTAAACATTATATGCCTAGTATATAAAAAAATGTGTATGTACATTATTTGAATATCAAATAATTATATGTAATACTTAATAAAAATCAAGATTAATATAAAATATAATAATATTTTTGTTCATACTCTTAATTTTAAGAATAATAAAACATAAGTAAAAAATGTTTAGAATCATAATTCAAAATTATTTTTACAATCTTTGATTTTTGTTTTTAGCAAACTTTATGCTTTAACTCTAAGCAAAAGCTTTTAAAATCTAATATTTCAGTAATTAATGTATTATGTGTGAATTAAAGATTGTGATGTGATGTAGCATAGTTCATCCTTGAAAATTTTTACTTTCATCTGTGTTAGTTGCATCTTGACAAAATTTGGTGCAACATAAAGTTTCCATCTCCTGTTTGTTTATTTAATAAATAAATATGAACACCATAATATGACAACAACAAAATAATAGCAGAAATAAAATATAGTAAATATAATAACCATGAGTATACCCAGAAGCACTTGCAATAGTTTAAAATTCAAATAGAGCATCCTTAGACATCTTGATGGAGCATTACTTTCAGCAACAATGGTTCCAAATCTTTATTTGGTCATCCAAAACAAGTGAAAAGTAAAGAATACTGTGTGTCATTTCAACTATCCATATGGGAAAATATTGTGTCAGAACTGTGATTTGTCAATAAGTGATGCAATCAAATGACATTTCCAGACAGAATTTTGTTCTACTTCTGTTTTTAATATTTTTTCATGGAAACTATGCATTAAGGATTCCACAAATTCTAAATAAGCTTTGTTAAAATTATTTGTAAAAAATATTTAAAGTAAGGGGCGAATTGTTGAGTGACAAAAAATATGCTTTTAAAGCAGAATAAATTTTCAAAACTCTTCACAGCAAGATAAAGTGAATGTTTAAATGATACTTTATATGGGACGCCCATAAATATGCAAAAAATTTAAGATTCTGTCCTGATGGTATAAAAGTAATAAGTTTTATATTGATTCTAAATTTATTGTCATCAAATGAAATTCCTGCTGTGTAGAATCATGAGCAATACGAGCAGGATAATCAATGTCTATTACAGTATATACTTTTTTTCAAATTTCATTTTTAAATGGATGAAAGCATTGCTCTATACAAGGCTATATAAAAACTATTTACTTTTTGCAATGCAGTTTTTGATATTAAAATGAAATATATTCCACTTTTTTTTACAAGCTACAAAAATGTAAACATGTGAGTGCATTTGGATCATAAGTTACAACATGAAATGTGATAATGTGTTTATACCTATTTTGCTTTAAATTGGGTAAAACTGCTACTGAAATTTTGAAGTGGTTCAATCTATATATTGCAGTGAAGCCAAAAATCACAAGAATGTTTTCATGTGGTTTGCAAGATTTCATGATGACACAGAGAGGATTGAAAATGATTTATGCAAGTATGAAGCGCACTCACATTTGATGTCTGACTCGTTATCTAGATACACTACCATTTAAATTTTTTGTAATGAATAGCCAAACTATATGACTAAATAATACATGCATTAATGAAAAATGGCACTGCAGGTGATCTGAAGAAATAATCAATCAACTTTTCTCGGGTACATTTTGTTTATATTGCAATTGAGTTTCAAAAGATGGCATAATCTTTATTGAATTATAAGATACTTAGCACTTTTTAATATAAAAATTGTTTAAAAAATTGCCACTTATTTCATATGAAGTTTCTACTAATGTTTAAAATAATACCATTATTGATAGGACAGTATAATGTAGAGTTATTTTTAAAATAATATCTATACTTCTTTTTTACTTTATTTCATAATTATATGACTTTTTTTTTTGCATTTAGAACTTTATTATTTGTTTTATTAATTTATTTTCATTATATATATCATGAAAATAAATTTATATATATACAATTATTACTTTATCAGTGCTTGACTATTTCTGGTGTTTAAAGCCATATAGTGTAACTTAAGTATTGTGAATTTTTTTCCAAAACAAAAAGTGTAACTAGATATTAGTAAAACAATTTTAAAAATAATTGAATGATAATTGCTTGGGAAGCCATGCAATGTTTGAGCACAAAATGTGACCGTCAATTGCTCCTCAACCCAGAAATTTCTGTCTCTTTCTATCATTCTAACACTATGCTAATGCACATGGTATAAAATATTATTATTATTCTGCAGGTCATTTGACATGAGCATCAAATTGAAAATTGAAGCTTTACTATAGAATCTTTCAGTGTTCAGATCTACTGTACTAACACTGTATTAAGCTGCACAGGATGAAATGGCATTAGAATGTTTAATTTCTCAAGAGACCGTGTGCTATATGAGTACTGGAAGGGATATGCTTAACTATCACAGTCATATTATTAGTAAATAATATAATATTTTTGCATAAAGATACCATAAATCCTGATTATTTTTTATTGAATCTTAAAATGGAAAAATAAGTGATCTTACATTTTTAGCCATAATAACAGGGAGTGGATAATTTTACAATTGTGCTCTATATTTCATAGATTATAAAATATAAACTTTTTGAATTCTACTTGATAATATATTGAAACTATGTGTGTATATATATATATGTGTGATTTACATGGCTAATTGTTTAGAATGTGGTTGATGTTTGAGTACCCTAGTGGCAGATTGGTTATTTAACAATTCCATTTAGTCTCAGATGAGTTTTTCTTTAATGTTACTCAGATGGGAATTAATCTTGAAATCTTTGATTTTGTGTTTGCCACTCTAATCGGAAATCACACAAAGCATAATTAATTTAATGAAAGAATAGATTATTTCTAATCAGTTTTCATAACTGTATTAATTTTATAAATAATTGATTGCAGCAAATGGTCAAATTACAAACATAGCATAATAGTGGGCCATTATTGAGATGATTTTAAATTCTAAGAAAATTATTTTCTTGTCTTAAAAAGTATAATTGTTCGAAAGATACAGACTAATCTACATCCATGCTTCTTTAAAATGAGATGCCAGAATAAATTTTAGCTCAGGTATTTAGAGATACAATGACACAAACATTAACTTATATCTTTGATATTGAATTTCAAAATTCAAGGCCTTTAAGATATTTTAAAACTTTTTTTTTTTTTTTAGAAAAGTAATTTATGGAGTATTTTTATATGTATATAATATTCAACATAATTCTATATTTAGAGATCTTTTCAGGTCACTTTTTTCATAGTTTTAATCAGCATTTTTAATGCTTATTATTTTCTCTTTTTTTAAATAATTTTTTAAAGTGTAGAACTTTTTATCAGGCAGTGATTTATCACATTATATTAAAATTTAATTCATATTTAAGTCAACATGAGTATGATAACAATATTAGCATCAACAAAAGCTTTGAGCATTCCATCATCAGATTTTCAATGATATGAATGGCTGAAGAATAAGAGAGTGGAAAGGATTAAAGCCTGTCCATTAAAGTATGAAGATTTGCTATCTTAATGTAAACTGAGCACTGATTGTATATGTGTGTGGAAGATAATGATCTGGACCAACTGATGAGTGCTGGTTCAGCATGAAATACATATATTAGAGATCATTTATCTTTTCACATGTATGTGGTCATGTGTATTGGGTGTATACGATAGAGTGGATAGCTGTAGGGAGCTTAAAAGTCTGAGTTCAAATCTCTTTTAAATTACAAAAGAATGATGGTTTAATTTAGAAAATATAATTCAATAAATATAAAAAATATAAACTGGATGTCATTGTAGGAAATATTGAAAAACTATACTAATGTGAAATTTATATACAAAAACTAAGTACACCTGGGTCTCTTTTTACACGGACTTATTTAACACGATTTTGAAGTTACGCGATTCCATGTTTCACCGGAAGTCAAACTCTGGTAATGCGCTAATACTTTAAATAATAAATTTCACGTATATTGAAAGTAATAGCACATTATTGGAATTCGACTTTCATCTTAGTAATTTCAATATTTTCAGTGCTTTATAATGGTAAGATTTTATGCAATAATGAAACTAAAATCATGATTTCCACATTTTATGTATACACACATTAAATTTTACAAGATTATAATGTAAATTTGTTCAAACATTGTGCGTGTTAATTTTGCATTTTAAATCACATTCTGTTTTTATTTTTTAAAAAAGAACGTAATCAATTATTAATCATTTAGTGTCTGCAAGTTTATTTTTAATCAGTAATAGCAGTGAGTACAATTAAAATTGAAAATTAAAAAATTAACGACAAAATAAGAATTTAATTTTTAGTTGTTAGATTAATTACTAATTACGTTGTCACCAGAAAACCGTTAACAACATGAGAGTGACATTGGCGCTAGTTGTATTTTCTCATGTGAAGAATCTGATTTTTTTACGAGTTTGCAAACGAACCTGTTTTTTGGCAAATCGCGATAATAATTACAACATGTATAAAAAAATGTAAATTACTGTAAATTATACATAAAAATATATTGTTTTGAATAAAATTAAAATTTGTCTTGTATCAATTTTTTTCAAATTTGAAATTTTTTATTAGTCATATTTTATTTCCTTTTTTTTTTTTTTGCACGAATTTTAAAGTAATTTTACGTTGGTGCTTTGCTTTTATGCAATTTTTGAAAAATCTCAGTCCATATCCCCCCCTTTTTCAAGGTAAGTTACGTCTACTTTTGCGCGATTTCGTTTGCGAGTTTTCTGAGGAACCTATCTATCGCGTAAAACGAGACCCAGGTGTATAGTATATATATATAAAAAGGAAAAATAGGTTAAAGATATGTTTAAATGTTTAGAATAAATATTAGAAGAAAATTTGAAGAGGTTATAGATTTTTACAGTAGTTGAGAATTTTTTAAGAAAATGCAAATCCAAATAACTATCTAATCATTATTTTTAATATTATTAGAACCATTCATAAATGATTATGGCCATTCTAATTCTATAAAAAAATAAAAGTTAGAATAGAAAGACAAAAAAAAACCATTAAAGATGGCTTTTATAGTGATTATATGTACAAATCTACGAAACACAAATTTATCGATATATATCATATTCAGGTTCTATATCTGCTTAATCGATGTATAGTGATAATTCCTTTTAATTTTCTCAGCAACAAACTTTATTTGTTTAATTGTTGAAATATACTGTGTTCCAGGAATCAATGTCATATCTTTTTAGAATGTCTTTAAGACAACATTTACATTATAAAGATAATCTTAAGAATGTGCTTCTCCCTCAAAAACCATGCTCAGTTCATTAACTATAAAATACTTTTTTTAGAAAATCTGTTATTATTTATTTACCTTACATGTTCAATATAATGAAGATGTATCTTTGCAATAGAAGTCTCAGTAGTATCGTGTCCAGTCATTTGAGAAATATGTCTGATTGTTTTTAAAGTCTTGTCATTATACTTTTAGAAGCTTATAAATCATTTTTACATTAAATTTTTTAATGCCTTTATGTTTAATGTATAGAAGGATTCATGTTCATTTCCATACAATGAATTGACAAAATAGGTGTCTTATATATAACTGTTTTTGTCACTATTATAGTACTATTGATAATTGCTTCCAAACTTGCCTTTATACTTAAAAAATGCTATCAAAATGTTTATACTGATTTAATTGTCCAAGCTAAAATTTGGTGTTCTTTTTCATATTATTGTAAATATCATTATAAAAGAACTTATTTTTATATAAAGGAAAAATGTCGTAATAAATTAATCCTTTAGAGTTAGTGAATATCTTCTTTTTTTATTATTTTTTATAAAAAAAGTGAATTAATATTGAAGCCAATGTATGTTAATAAAAAGAATTTCATACCATAGTCATTAGCATATTAATATGTCATGCCTACAACCTGGAGTTTA
This sequence comes from Epiperipatus broadwayi, assembly GCA_028023455.1. Taxonomy (NCBI): domain Eukaryota; kingdom Metazoa; phylum Onychophora; class Udeonychophora; order Euonychophora; family Peripatidae; genus Epiperipatus; species Epiperipatus broadwayi. The sequence continues at coordinate 800,757 of JAQFVV010000077.1, forward strand.
ACTTTAAGATTGATAAAACTGGAAATTTTTCAAGTTCCAGACAAGCTTAAACTTTTTCTTTCAGGTAGTCAGTCCATTAAAAACAAAACAGTTATCCAATATAGATTGTCTATCCCAAGCTAGATGATAAAATAAAAAAACTCTTAAAAACTCTTACCATATTTGTGGTGAAATTTATCGTTTTACTTTTTTTACTATTTCTCTCTATTTACTTTTTTTTTTTTTTTTGAGTTAGGATGCCAATAATTTATTTTTACAAAAAAAACTGTATAACGGGTGTCCGATCGTGATCCACCAGTTGATCACAAAGCCATTTTTGGTCGATCGCGAGGCCAATCTGGCAAGAGCTGTTGTGTAATGAGTGAAACAAATTAAGTCAAGATTTTCAAGTTTTTTTGTTATTTTTGTTTTTGTTCTAATTTTTTTTTTCAATTCTAGATAGGTAAAGTCTACTAAGTTGTATCATTATTAAAAATAATATCTTTAATCTTGATTTAATGTAGCTAATTTGAATTAATAAATATTGTTAATAATTACTCATGTTGCTTTAATTCCCCTGACATGGGTTTTGGCCCTTAAATAATTGTAATTTTTTATCTAGGTAGATATATAAAAATAGTACGTATTTCACATCTCCCTGCACTTAGACTACGCCTATGACAAGTTGATCACGCTATGACAACAAGTCAATCGCAAAACATTTTAAAAATAAAAAGTAGATCTTATGAACACAAAAGTTGGCCACCCCTGCTCTATAAGATTATGAAACATAATGAAAATATCAATTGCTATATTCTTCAGCTTATTTAATGTGGCATTATAAAATTTACTATTGAAAAAAAAAATCTTCATAGACAATTAATAATGAAGTAAATGAAAGATAAGTGAATTATTAAAAATGTTGGATAACTTAAGGATAATTAGATGTCAGAAGCAGACCCAATTTGCATTATAAAGATTATCTCAAATAATATTTTATAAATCCAAAGATTACGATAACACTAACTAGCTAAATTTAAATTAAACAGTATAAATATAAATGAAAACTTTTGTAATATTCAATTCTTTTGAGGAGATTCCATTTCTATAAGATCTCTCATCTATGTATGGTCCCTATTGTTAAAAGAAAAAACCTTTCATTCAAGGATATTAATCATTTATACTGAATAATAAACAAACAAATATTAGTAAATTAATGAAGTTAGTAATAAACAAAAATTCTGTCTTGTCAAAGTGAATGAATAATATGAAGAAAAATAAAATCTTACCTTTATATTATTTTTAGTTATTAACCTGGTTAAGTGGCTTTGTAAGGAAGACCTAAATTTTATTAAATAAATAAAAAAAATTAATCCAATGATCTTTCCACTTTCATTTTATCTAATGATTTTCCAAAATGGATTATTCCAATGTAAGTAGATTTTAGAAGCAAAGGAAATAAAATTAGATATTTATGGATGTTGATATGCAAAGATGATATGATGTGTTGAAAGTTTATGGCATTTTCCTATTCATTTTTCATAATTTGAATAATAATGTTCCTTAAGAATAAAGTTCTTTTATTTTCCAGTCATCAAACATCATTGAGGCAATGAATATACTCTGTTGTTCCTAAGTTTTCCTCTTGCTTGAGGTTGACATCCCCTTTTGTAAATTATTTCAATATGAATTGAAGTTGGATATTGAATTATATGGATGAAATATATATATATTAGGCATTTCAGTAGGAAGAAGTAATTACACTGCTTTATGTTAGAACAATACCATTTGATCCTATGGCAAATTGTCTTTACTCACAATGCATTTTCTATAACTTGAAATCTTAAAATAATTTTTGTTTAGATATATAAATGTTTTTGATGATATTTATCTTTTTTAAAATTCAAATTTAGAATGATATCGTTAAGAATTTCTCAAATTTAGAATGATAATGTTAAGAATTTCTCTAATTATTATATTAAAGATATTTTCATTTTTGAAATTATTATTATTAATGATATTAAAGAGTAATTTATTTACTCTTTTCTTGAGTGATATTAGAGTTCTCTGCTAATGAAGATTTTATAAATAAGGAAAATTCATTCAAACTTTTGAACCGTCTTTTTAATGTAATCGGTATTTGAACACAGCAAAATAACTATGCATAGTGACTAGTTCATTTGTAAAAGATAGAATTAATTTGGAAATTAGTTGATTTAGCTTTTATAGTAGAATCGATTTCCAATAATTAGCATGTGTTAAATTACTATTTCATTCATGATTTAGTATTTGATTATTGTTGAATGCATCATAATTAATAATTGTGTAATTAAGTTATAATTTCATTTCCTTCACATTTAGTGCTAAGATATGACTTGATCTAAGGTTATCTCTATGTTTTGCATCTTGATTAGTGATGTTAGATAACTTAATAAATATTTTATACATATATATGAATGATTGAAATATAAGTATACTTTTCTTATTAAAATTTTATAATATAATGTTTAAGTTATATACGTGTGTATATGGGTATTTTAACATAAAAGGGTAACATATTTACTATTTATAAACTTACAATTATATTTTTAAGTTTATGGTTTGATATTGCATATAAACAAGTGAGCTTAATAATATTACATTAGATAGACAGATTTAAAGTAATAAAGATGTCGGAGAATTTCAGATTTTCTATTTAATATGTTACGCATTAGAAAAATACTGAACTTAAGTTGATATTAATCTAGTGTCTGAATATCCTAGCCTCACTGATGAGAGCCATTAGCTCAAAACTGATTTGGAGATAGGGATAATTCAAGATAGAGATTTTCAAAGCTTTTTCTTGTGGCATTTATCGAAAAAGCTTGTTTAGAGCTATTAGCATGACTATTATATTAGATTTGTAATATAAGCTTATTAAGGTAAGTCACATGATATATGATTTGATTTTCTTACTACTAATAATATAAAGATGTATTAATGGAAAAGAAAATGTTTTTAAAGCATTTAATATCTTGATAAGGGTCCAATAAGAAACAAAAGCCTGGTTTGATATATTAAATAATTTTTTATATATATTTTTAGTTGTCTATCTTTTTTAAAAAAATATATAAAAAAGACAGCATCATGGACACATTTTGTAAGATTGAAATTTGACCATTTGAAGTAAGTAGTAACATATCTAAATGAATAGTGGACTAATAAAGACTGAAATCAATTATGTCAAAGGACTTTATAAATATATAGTTTTTGTACAGTTATAAATCTATATTAATTTATAGTAATAATTGAAATGGACTTAAAAATGACCTTAAGATATAATCAAAACATGAGTGGAATTGAAGTATGACATATATGAATATAGGGGGAAATGGGTAAATGAATATGTTAATTTTGATTTTAAAAAGGGGAATTTTTTATTTATATAATTAGTTATAATTGTGTTGTATTCATTCAGAAGACACAGACAAGACCCTATAATTCCAATGGAATACCTTCAATATTATCTAGTCTCCAATTCAAGACATTATTTAATAATGGTTGATCTCAGTATTAGTTTAAAATTTTTTTTTTACGTATTAACTAGATTTTGCATGCAAAAATTTATACTCAACATTATTATTTATTTGCATTGATGTATATTCATTTGCTAATAGCCTATCCACATCTTTAGTAAATCATAATTTTATTTTATTTTCTACTCTCATCATCATTTAAAACATCAACTTTTTTAGTCCACATCTCAAACTATAATATAGTACAAGTTAGATTGAAAATATTTTTTCTTATATTAATATCCTCTCTGTGAAGCAAACAAAGAAATAACATTCCCATAGATTTACAATTATTCAATGATGATACATCTCTTAAGGATCTTACAGTATTATTTTTCCACATTTTGATGATATCCACTCCATGCAAATGTGACTTTTTATGTATTCATGCTAAAGAATTAATGATGGTATCATACTTATTGAAAGTCTAATTGTTAATAATAATAACAAACCTACAATTTTTTGCTAAATAGACTATATGACAGCTTTTTGATAGCATGCAAGAGAATATATACATCCAACTTTTAACACATATTACATTTTCCATCGAAATATATAAAACAATGATTATTGCTACATGAGGGAGTTATTTTATAAATACCGATGTCTCAAATACTGCATATTATTTGGAAATCAATTTGATTTATTAATTAACAATCTTTTATTCATTTTAGATTCACACAATCATATAACCTTTAAACATCTTCTAATCTTATTTTACTTTATTTGATAACTAGGCTCAAATCTAAATTAAACATAGCTACTATCTTAGCATATTTCAATATTACTGCTAACCAATATAAAAATCTCTGTTATATATTAACACCTTTTTTTTTTTAGTATATATATATATATAACAACGTCATACAAAATATTTTAAAATATTTATCTCTTTTTTGTAACAAAAAAAAAAACAATGTTAATCCACACTCACATATCTCTAAGCATTAGCCTATATCCATAAAACATATTTATATCAAATTTTTACATGTATAATTTTTTAAAGATCCGTCTATCCCAAGCAACAAGTTTTTGACTGTCCATTTTGGTTTGTCATATCAACAGATGCAGCACACTATGCTTACGTTGCATCAAGCTACGTCAATGCGCAAAAAAATATAAATTATGTTTGATTGCTATTCAGTTGGATTTCCAAACTATAAACCTTCAAAATAACTGCTCAATTAATCATCAAACGTCTAGAAAATAAACCTAATTAAGCATGTGCATTAATTATATATTATAACGGTACATACATAAAGGGGAGGGGGGGTTGTTCACAATATATATACAATTCTGCATTAATAAAAAACTTTTTAAAGAATTTCTTCAATATTCCACATTACTAATTGATTAAAACGAGATTTATTTTTACCATCAACTTTATATGCAGTCTCTACTGACCCATTGTTAAAAGATTTGGGTTAATTTTTATAAACACTGTCTACGTTGCTGATACTTTAGATATTATAAAAAGTATTGCAAATTTATCACAGATTAGAGCAATAATTAAGAAATCATTTTTATCTAATGATTAATGGTTCTATTTTTTTTAATAAGACTTCTGCTTGGCAAATGTCATCTGGTGAATTCCTTCCCTCTGTATTTTTTGTGCATTTCCAAATTTTCAATACATTTTAATATGTACTTCCTTCACAAAATGAAACTCTATAGTAAATATTATAATGAAATGTTACATTTTTATTTATCATTGTCAAACTCACTCCATTCACAACTTTAACATCATCCATCTCAGATAAATACAATAATGGTTATTACTAATCATTTTCTAAACTTGATATTATCTCTAGCACAGATATAAACTTTAAATCTCAGTTAAAGATTAATATATCGATTATTAAATTTATTCAAACTTCATTCACTTTTCTATAAAGATAAGAGTCATTAGCACAACTGAATATGGAGTGGGATGAATCAAGCTACATTAGCATATTTCTAGGCAGATCCATCAATATTTTTTAATATTCTGAGAACTCTTTCCAAGCAGAATAATTTGGAATGATGATTTCAAATCTTTTTTTACAATGTATCAAGGAAGAGCTTTCATAAGTATGCAAAAGTCTCTTAGTTTCAATCTAGTTATTATTTATTCTGCAAAATATTCTTTCTCATTAAATGGGAAATGATCTATACTGGCAAAACTCATTAACAAAAATTTTAAGTGATGTATCACATAATAATTACTTTATGAAATTTGGAATGAAATACAAATGTGGAACTAATAACAGTTTCTTAAATCTTTTATCAATATAGGAATAAAATTCATTTATGGATATTTTCCCAATGTAAATTTTTTTAAGATAGGTAATAATGATGGCAAAACAATAACATTCTTATGATAGTTCCCCCCCCTCCCCACACTTTTTAAAAAAAAAAAAAAAAAAATTATAAAAATATGTTCTTTCAAAGTAAAATTTTATCCAAATCTTAAAATCATCTTTTAATCTTTTTTATATATGGATAGTTAATTGCTAATTTATTTTTCAAACTAAGCACACTGCAAACATGTTAAATTTCTGGGCACATTGGTAGAATATGTTACAAAAATCTTAGACATAAGCTCAAGAAGATTGGAGATGCAAATATAAGAAGATCTATCCCCCCTATAAGAACATTTATTATCCAATTACCTATCATATTTACTGGCATATAGGATGCATCAGCATATAAGGTGCACCCCTTTTAAATACATGTTTTAAAGAAAAACAATTTTCTAATTTTTTTATTTATAAATTTCCATAATGATTTACTGTACTAATTTATATTATTTATGTCTACAAAAATGTAACTAGGGAACACTATAGTTAGATATTTTTTAATCCTCATCTTCAAAACCCAGAAATTCATCTTCAGAGCTAAATGATGAATCACTTGAAACCTTTTTCTCAAAAATTGAGTCTTCATACAGTAATTCAACCTTTGTGCATGAAATGAGTTACTAATTCCACATCTCTTAAATGTCTTTACAACTATCTTATGTTTCATAACATTTCATGAACTTTTGACCCATTCACAAATCTGTGAAATGCTGGGACTCTTCATTATTCCTGATGGGGCCACTTCAAAATCTGTAGACTGCTTTCAACTATTCCATTTCTCTTTCATGATTCCTTTAAATGGTTTATTAATGCAGACATCTAAAAGTTGAAGCTGACTTAGTAGGCTGCCTGAAATTACAGCTAATCAAGTTTTTAGTTGGTTGATTTTATTTTTCACAGCTTCTGTTCTGTGACTCCGAAAATGATGCCATAATAGCAAGGTAGGTTTTTCTAACGGTTCACTAAGATGCCTAGATCACACATTGTTTATCCACAACTTCATCCCTTTTCTATCCATCCAGCCCTTAGGATGAATATGCACAAACACATCTTTAGAGAGTTTTTTATTGGGTAACTTATTATCTTTACAGAACAGAAAAAAAATATGGAAACAATTTATTTGCAACTATTGTTTTCCAAATAGATAAAATGCAATAGAATTCTTATATGTATATATTAATATAAAGCAGAAGTCTTAGACTGACTGAAATTTTCAACTCTAATTTTGATTACTGACGCATAAGATGTACCCCATATTTTAGGTGTATTTTGAGGGGGAAAAAGTGTGTCCTATATGCCAGAAAATACGGTAATTACTGAATGGTTAATAAAATAATTTAGTTCATTGAAAACCACAATTTCAAATATAATCTGAAATCTTGAACATATTTTCTACTGAGTAAATGCTGGGTCATTCCCAGTTACAATTATTCTAATGAATATTTTAAATTTTTTTATAATTGTGCTAAATTTTACTTTTGAATTAGTCAAATTGTTTTACATAATTTAATACAAAGTTCCTTTATATTTCTATCTCATGTCTTCATAGTATCTATATGTAAGCCAATTTTGTAAATGTATAATAACCTTACATGTGATTTAATGTAAATAACTTTATTTTTTTAGAAAATTGTAAATTTCATTCTTTATTTTATAATGTTTTTAAATAAATGATAAAAAAAAAAAAACTCTACAAATATGAAGTTCAACAAAAGTATATTTAATATTATTAAGTAAGCAACTGATTAGTTTTCAAACATCAGAAATAATAGATTAAACTTCGATTAAAAATCTTTATCTCTGAATTGCTCATTCTACAGCAAGTTAAAAGTTTTTAAGTTTGTATTAAATAAAATAAATAAAAATGTCAGTGTTAACATATTCAGTTTATAAAATATTTATTTTTCTTAATCACAATTGGATTAAATATTACTGATCTAGCATTTACAAATCTTTACAAGATTTCTCACATTCTCTCTAATATTATCTTTTATTATAATATTTTCATTGCTATTTATAACTATGAATTGTGTTGCAGTTTGATGTTTGGAATAAACTCTAAAAAGTCCTCGTGTTCTAATTTTTTTTTCGAAATAAATTCTTAGTATTGATCATTGAATATATATATATTATTTGTTGTTCTATATATAATTAATTTTTAACTTTCCTATACGATTTTTTTTTCCAAGCTAGTTTTCTTTGTTCCGGATTTAAGTAGGTCTCTTGAGTATATCTTGTATGATAGATGTGAGGTTAGTCTCTAATAAAATATTAAAATTACATTTTAATATAAAAGAAAGATGATTAATTGCTAAAGTTAATAATTATTAGTTTTGTTTGTTTGTTTTTCAAAGAAGAGTCAAATTTCAAAAGAAATAAATCTAAATTACATTAAGTAATTTAATAATTAGATACAAATTTAAATTATATATTTTATGTAAACTCATTTATTTATCTTACAGCCCTTTGGTTCTGGAAGTCAAATGAGTTTTGAGGACCAAACTAAGAGAAAGAGTGCATGAGTTCACTCAGCTGGATAGAATGAATCCCTCTCTCCTTAAGTTTACAGTCTATTTAAATATGTTTACTTCTTAAACCAGACATTATTACAAGTATGCTAACTTTTTGTATACACTACAACAGGGATTCTCAAATTATGGGCCACAAATCTAATCAACACATAAGAACATTTTATTTGGTCACAAGACTTTATACTATTCAGGAAGTTTAGTATAAACAACTAAACATCACATGATCACTATTCTTTATGTGTACACAAGCTGTTTACCCAGAGGCAAAATTCTCCATATAGTAGAGCTACTCAGTGCAAGTCAGAGTAATCAATAGATGTTGGAAAGTTTGTTCACAAAATCTCTATCTAATGCATATCCCCAGACTAGTTTCTAGCCAAGGTTCCTAACTGATGAAAGCAATAAACTGGGGATATTGGATGAGTAAGCACTAGATAGGGATTTTATGCCCAAACCTTCCTGCATTCATTAATTACTCTGGCTTGAAGTTTTAGTATAAAACATGAGAAAAATAATAATTGTAAAATATAAAAAATATTAGGAATATCCAATTTTCTTAATTTTTAAGTACATTTTAAATTTCTGTTGGTATAAAGCAAATATATTGCCTGCCAATAAGGTTTTACAAACAAATTCTTGCCTAATTACAAAAAAAAATCCTGTCTATTTATTCACTAGCTTTGACTTTCACTTTGATTGCCCTGCAATTCAAACATTACATTCAAATGAATTAACTTTTGTTTTTGTCAATCACTTAACACATTTAAATAAAAAAAAAAAATTTTGTGCATAAGTGTTTAATAAACATATATTTTAAAGAAAATAGTTTGCTTTACTCAACCATTCAATTAAACCAAAATGTGTTGACAGATTTAACTGCTTTACCAATCAATGATCAAAAGCTGACTATTTAAAATATGTCAACATGACCATAAAATCCTCTTTAATAGAAGTAAAGGCTAACCTGTATTGGAACTAATTAAATAATGGATTTGTAAAAAAAAGTAAGATAAAATAGGCCATTTAATCAAATATTCAAATGCAAGATATCAGACTCTCACAAAAAAAAAAAAAAAACACTCAAGAAAAGATAATGCTTGCCAAGCTTTGTGATATCTGGATGGTAAAAGTTTGAACAGTTTTCTATCTTGGTTTTAGTCTCTGCTGAGAATAGTTTGAGCCTATACATTTATCATGTCGGGTGATTAACCAGATAACTGAAAGAAAAATCCTAAGCTTTTTGAAAAGAATTTTACTTGGCCTAGATTCAAAGTCTAGGTCAGAGACATGGTTGGAATTTTATATTTATAGTGAATAAATCATTTTAAAACATATATTAGATGTGTAAATATACACAATACTGACAATATGCCTATATATTTGCATGCAGATAATAAATTTATAGCAATATTATGCACAATAAGCACAAAAATAATTCTGAAAATTTTTAGACTAAATTTTTTGTTGCACCAAAATTCAACTAGCTGTCAAAGACAGCTGAGAGAGAGAGTCATTAAACAATAGCACAAACTAACTTTCCAAGTTTGTATTTTACTGCATTAAAAATAGTAATCATTTTTTTTAAAAGCTGACTATTGTCAGTATGATTAATTAACGAATACTAGATAGTGCCACTCAAAAACCTCAGATCATAATTTTTGGCTATTGAATTTGGGTCCACAAGAAACATATTGTACATTAGCAGCAAACATTTTTTATATCTTTTATATTTCTTGAACTAATGACTTGCATATTAAATTCACATCAATTCATTTGTCAAATGTGCATAATTAGTGCCATTAAAATAGATATTTGGTGTCCTAATGCTGGACACAAATACAAGCAAGTTGGTTTGGGTTCAAACCATATAGTATTTTATATTATGCCCTGAGGCCTATATTCACATGAAAACAGTTATTAACTATATCTCATAAATTGTTGATGGGATACTTTTTGAATTTCTGCCTTTCAGTCCAATTTTTCTAATTACACTACTGGTCGAAATGCCTTTTATGTATATATACTTTTCATATTTAACCTGATATTATAAAAATCAGTAAATATACACCCAGCTCATTAAATTCCTCTTTTTTCTTTTTGATTTTTTAATATCTTATGAGTTAATTAGTACTTGAATACTAATTATTTAATTCTTTTTTAGATTTTGAGTTGCAGACATTTTTGTTCGTGGAGGTTGGAAAATTGGTTGGGAAATTTTTTTAGAAATTATATTTTATCTGAATCAACATTCATTAGAAAATTGTCTATAGGACCCTTTTTCAAAAAAGTTTGAGGAGGATTGTGCTAAAACATATACAAAAAAAAAAAAAAAAGCCACTTTATGAGTTGAAAGATTATTCATTCATTAGAAACATTTGTAAATAAGTATAGCCATTCAAACCTTAGAAAAGAGAGATAATGATTCGTTTTGCTCGACTCTATAAACCAATTTGTGAAACAGAAAACGTTCACATAATATGTGATCTTCTAACTTCTTCTGAAGCGAACTTTTTTGTGTGTACGTGTTGATTTCCTAATTGCAGTTTTCTATTGTAATCTATTTCAGCTATATTCACCCAGCAAGTATTTAATATTTTAACTCTTTAGAAAGTCTTGGAAATATTTTTTATAATAAAGTTACGAAAAAGGTAATACTTTTTATATATACGTCCTAATTGTTTATTTGCATTTAGTATATATGTTAAGAAGTATTCAAAAACGAAATACATTGGTGAAACACCAAGCAGATATTACTGAGATCATTTAAGAGATTGACGTGGAGTTGGGCTGGACATATTACTAGAAGAGATGATAACAGATGAACAATTGCAATCTTAAACTGTAAAAGACTTAGAAAGAGAGCATATGCAAGATGGATGAATGAAATAAGAAAGGTTGCAGTTTTGATGTGGAAAATAGAGGCCAGAAATCGGAAAAACTGGATTAAATTTGGAGAGACTTTCATACTGCAATGGATCGTTAATGTTGGAAAATGCTAAAGTTCTGCAACCAAATGTTAATTCTTGATATATTATTGTCGGGATGGGGATGGGTGGGTGTCTTAGTTGTGTTGCTTGCCACCTTTTTAAAAGATCTTTTATATCATTTGCGTATAGGCACGTACATATTTTAATAAATTGTGAAATATAATTAATAAATGCAGAGTTGGATGAAGAAGACTGGTACTGTAAATAATATCGAAAGTCATCGATATATTTTTTTCTTTTTCTCTGTATGTGAGTTTATATAAATGTAATATATATATATGTTTAATATTATTAAGCTTTTAAATTTTTTTTATTCATATAGCAGCTTCAATTAAATTATTTACTACTAAATTTTTTTTTTTTGCATACTATAATTATAAATTTCGCTTACGAAGTTTAAACACTGTGTAATGATTAAATAAGTGATACACCCATTCAATCTTGACATTCAACCTTCTTTTTTCTTTTTTTTTTATAAGCATAATTTGTTAGTATTTCATTTATCAAGTAATTAGAAAGATTTTAAAATCTGTTAAATTTTATTGCCTAAGTTGATACAGCTATTATGTTCAGACGGTATTCTAAGCACGACACTTACAGTTTCTAAAGCTACTAATCTTTTTCATTACTAACTCTGTAGAGATTAGAAATAAACAGTTCATAAGTTCAGAATCTTAATTAGAATTTAAATTTTAACTTTGCTTTTTTACTTTTCAAATCCCTATAGTGAATAAAAGATTTTAGACAAGATGTCGACTTTTATTTCATCAGAAATTACAGATAAAAGTTATCTTAAGTCATGTGATAGTTTTATTTTTTATTATTTTTTTTAAAATTGTGCGCAAACATTTAAATATATATGCAGTACTCATTTACATACATATAGCATTATAAAGACCTTTAAACAAAAGACTTCATTATTGTTTCACTCTAATATCCTAAGAGGTTTCCTTCGGATATGATATGGCTTCGGATTTGAAGTTTTTTAAGACATGGGCAAGTATTAGCAAACTGTAATAACGTTAATCAAATATGTCCTATCCTTATCTGCATTTGAATTGAAAAACTTAATACACATATCTAGAAGCTTATATAAAGTGTCTTTATATGTTGCTAAAAACTGTTTCCTGGTTGAATTATATTGGTGTTTTGCATCTGTAATTGAATAAAATCACTCATAGAAAATGTTTGACTCAATGAAGAAGCAAGTGGATTATACAGCAACAAATTTATTTACAGATGAAATAATTATATATAAAATGATAAATAGACTTTATAGTTAATATACATTTTAGATAAGCTAATTTAGTTGAGCCTATGAGGTTAACATACATGCTTTGATACTATACAGTTCAATAATTCATAGGTCTTTGTGGTTATTTGTGGTTACTAAGTATAATTTACTTTTAATTAAATATTTAGGAAATGCTGCCTAGGCTAACATAAATAGATTACTTGACCAATGTCAATGGAATTTTAGAAAAAGACCCAAACAATAGATTTCAGGCTTAACTTATATACAGGCAATAAAAGTATCATAAGCATGAAATAGAATGGGATTTATTTCCTAATGATCAGAGAGTCCCATGTAGAACTTACATGCCAGTTAGGATTTCCACATTGTATACTAGATACCTTTCACTTAGATTTGACTTCTCCTTTCAACATGACAAGTTGTTTTAAATCCTTGCCAATTTTGTGGTCTCTTTTATTCTGATGATACTCTTTCCAGGCTAGAGTTCTGATGGCTTCTTGTTATTGCTGTCATGACTTTGAATTTGATCACTTCTTTGAATGCTGTCTCTATTTCGTCTGCTGCCTCTGCTTTTATTGTTTTATCCACATTGATTGCTGTCTCTGCTGTAGTTGTGATATCTGTTTTGATTGTTGTCTGTACACTCAGCATTCTGTGTGTCTTGGCAATTGTTTCAGCTTTTGATTGCTGTTTCAGATTTGGTTTCTGCTTTGGATGCTTTCTCACTTTTTGTGGTTGTTCTGTATTGGATGGTTTTTGCTAAGTCTTAAATACAATCCATTTCTTTTATATCTGCACATAAATTCTTTCCATTTAATTTCTAAAAAAGAATTTACACTCACTAATTTTTATCTTTTTTTCATACTAATAACTTTTACTGACAGAAGAACATTTGTATATTACTCTCTTTCCTTGATTCTAGATGTAAAGTAGATATTTTCCTATGTTCTTTTGACCTCATGAATATAATCAAGTTTGTTTTTCACCTTATGCCCCACTAATAGTCCTTTGGGTAATTTACTTAATATGACAACAGTATGCATTCATATCATTTTACTCCAACTACTTTTAGCTTTTGCATTATGACTTTTATTATTTTAGTGAATTAGTAATAGAAATATATGTTTAATGTTATTGTGTATGCAAATATTTTTGGATTTCTATAATGTGACTGCAGGATTATTATGGGAATTTTATGGATTACCCATAACTTTTCAGGATCTTAATAGCAGTAGAAATTAATATTATTTCCAGCCATTTTGAGTAAATGTCCACTAAATAATTAACGATGTCATTGACTGGTAAGTTTAGCATGTTATCAACATGTAACGTCTGATCAAAGCTTTTTGACTTCTAGCCAGTTACCTATCAGCTTTTTACTAGGCATTTTTGGATTATTTGAAATTGCCATCAATTTTGAATTCTTGATTGGATATGCTTATTTTATTTGGGTCACTATAAATAAAATTGAGCAAATGTTTTGATAATGATTATATCAGGGTGTCTCTAGTAGATTAAATCAAAGATTTACATTCAATTCTTCTGATAGAATTACTATTCTGTATCCCCAAATGATGTAGTTATCAGCTATAAATAACTCTTGGCTATACATTTCTCATGACATCTAAGCCAGAAAACATTATTCAATATTTATGACATATCTCAACCATCCACCCTTATCTATTGCATTGATTTTTGATATTCTTCATTCATGTTTGTTGAAAATAGTTCTCTGCTTTATATTATTGATAATTCTGATTTTTCTTTTCTTCCTTTCTTATCTTAGTCATTGTAATGAATTAGCTTAAGGTTTAGCTAACAGTTGAATCAATGAATCATCCCTCCAAAATCCTAATAAGTATTTAATCCTTAGTAATTGTAATTCTATGATTATAAATAAATTTATAAAATATTTTAATATTGACAATTATTAGCAGGCCTTCTTTATTAGTTTAAGCATCATTACGTTTAAGCTAATTCAATATATAAATTGGAAAGCTATGAGTTTTTTCAATCTGCCCTCCTTAGTATGAGTATGCGCAGCTCTATCCAAATAGACAACATGTTATTGATCATTATAAAATTTTCTCTATATCAAAATGCAATAGTTCTGGAACTTGAGCAGTGACCATTTAGCTCTTTGAATGCATATCCTATTTACTTTTCACTACTTTAAAATTGCTTCTTTAAGCAACAATATATACAATGATAAGTGTAATTCTGTTTTATTATAAATGAAAACTTTTACAATAATATTAGTTTAAAAATACTTGAACTTTCTTGACATTTAATGGTGTTTCATCCAGTATCGCCTTTACCTTGCTATTTTAAAAGTAAATTTTCAAACTGGCTTCTTAATTTCATTAGCAATTTTTCTGTACTTTCTGAAGGCTTTTTAATAGTTTTCTAACAAGAAATTATCAAAAATTTAATAGGAATCCAAGGACATGAGCTGCTAATTGGTTTAAGAGTTGCTGAAATATGATTGGAGCAACTGATATCCAAATGCTATCTCTTTTATTTTGAAAAACTGTAAATAGGTTATAATCTGTCTGAAGCTGACTTTGCATTGACTGGAATTTACAAATAGGCATTCTTCAATTAGTATAAAATATTTTTTCTCAATAGTGATGCTATTATTTGTTTGATGGATGGCAGTGAATATTGTTCACAGATAAAACTTAATCAATGATATAGCTATAATCCTGATGTAAGTGAAGATTGACATTTTTTATTATATATTTCAAATGTATGATTGGTTCAATTGCTAAATTTTAGATTTCTATGAAAAAGGAATGGCATACTCTTGCAGATGACTGGCAGGATTATTTACTATAAGTTGAGGCAGAAGGACTTTTAAAATATTCACTCCTTTATGTTCTGTCTGCCCTACTGTTATAACAGAATAGCTTTACTTATTGAATTAGTTTATTCGTAACAAATTGCATTGATTGTAGGCTGAAATTAGGAAAGGAAGTATCCACTTAACATTTATCAGTGCCTCACCTAGACGTGGCACTTTATTGCTTTAAAAATCAGTAATAAATTTTGGATAGTTTTAATGCCCTTTTCCTTTTTTTATTAATGAACTTTAATGATTATTTTGAGACTATGGGGATTGCAGATTCTGGATTTAATTTCATAACAACTATGCAATTGTTGATTTTATTTCCCATTATCTTATAGTGATCTTTGATAAGGTTTTTATTTTCATCATTTATGTTATATATTTTTCTCTTGAATTTTAACCAGCTATGGTTTTCAACAGGACTTTTTTTCTTTAAATCACTTAGCTAATTTTATTGCATAATCTGCATGTTTTCTTTCTGAACATGAATGCTTTAGGATCATAAATATCCTTTCAATGAAAACACCTTCCATCTAGGATCTTAACTGGATTTTCTCTCTGTGTTGAATCTTATTTCTCTGCCACTGTCTGGATCTTCTGTTTGAATTTTTCCTTTTATTTGGTCATTTTAATTCTTAATTTTTCATCTGATAATTGCAATGATGGATGGTGATATGTAGACTCAAAGATTCTGGAATCATAAGCAGCTTTATCTATAATTGATGATTAACTATTCACTTCATATATGAATTTATTCCATAAAACTTCATTTATAAATTGGTTTATTTCTATATGATTCAGAGTAGGACATCGGCAAGTTTTTAAAATTCAGCTCTGAATTCCAATATATTATCACAATCACTCTTATTTGTTCTGACTGAATTTGTATCTTTGTAGAATATCTAATGGTTCAAAGCAAAAATGTGTTATTTGTGTTTTCATATCCAAATAGGTTCATTAACAATATCTGTATATATAAGATTTTATATAACTTATCCACACAAGAATCTAAAATAATCGGAATATAATGTTCAGTTTTTTGATAGATTTCTGTCAAATTCCATTAATCAATCTATCTTAATCATTTTCTATTTTAATTTTATATACGATGCTAAAAAATATGGTGGCTGCAAAACTTTTTTTTTTTTAAAAAAAAAAGTCTATCAGTTAATATGTTTAGTCAAATGAAGAGATGAGTGCATCTTACAATAACTAATTTTATTTTCAGATAGATGTATATATATGTACAAGAAGAAGAATTGTGTGACTATCATACATTTTGGAAGAGCTGATTTAGTTGATTTCTTGTGGACATATGTGGGCAGACATTATGTAGCTTAATGTCTTTATGGCTAAATATTATTTACATTAGTTAACTACGTCCGTTAGACTTTATTTGTTATATTGGTTAAATTACATATTACACATATATAATACTTGTTATGACTATAATTTAAACAAAACCTTTAAGTCTTTTATTATTGCAAATTTGGGATTATTTTCAAAATACTGTACAACCTTTATTTTTCTAAAAGATAGTCAAACGTTGGTGGTCGAGTGGTCAGCACAGCTGCCTTACAAGCAGTTGTCCCGGGTTTGCAGGTTCGCTTCCCGGTCGATGCTTTGACACATAAAAAAAGAAGATAAACTTTAAATATCAATACACAAGTTTTTGAAAAGTGATTAATTGTTACATTTTTATTTACCATTGTCAAACTCACTCCACTCACAACTTTGACACCATCCACCTCAGATAAATACAATAATGATTATTACTAATCATTTTCTAAACTAGAGATTATTTCTAGGACAGATATAAACTTTAAATCTCAGTTAAAGATTAATATATCTGATTTTTCAATTTTAAACATACACACACATGGAGTTATTCACCTTTCTCTTTCCCATGCGTAATATATTTATAGATATATTAAACAACCTCCATACTTCCCCATTCTTTTTAAATTCATATAAATAAAGATACAGTAAAAGACAAATGACCCACAAGATGAATCAGCGCTCATCAGTTTGCCCAGGTCACTATCTCTCATATACATCTCTATTATATGAAGACAATAATTTTTAATCAAAAAACTTTTTTTTTTTAATTTCATTTAATTTTTCTCTATAAACAATTTACAATTTTTTGTGAAATTTATTATATACTATGCGTTATTAATATACTAATAAAAGATCTCAAGCATAATAGTTATTGCATCCATAGGTATTCCCATGAACTACGGGTTGAAAATTTGAAAATGTTGGAACAAAAACTAAGCATTTTATTATTGATCTGAAAGTGACAACTATTAAATGCCCATTTTAATCACTGTTTACGTAGATTTATTGGAGAATTAACCTTGTAGCTGCCTGTTTAACAACGTTATTCTATTCCAATACCATGACATTGTTTTAAAATATGGAGCTTTTTTTATTGTGTTAAAATATCTTCTACTATTTTTAGTAACAAAAGGCGATAATAATATTTCCATTTTATTTTTTTTAAAATATTGTACAATACATATAATATATGAAAAAGTCAACATAACGTATATGCATATTCAGTATATCTGTATTTTTATATTGGACTATTTCCATCATCTAATATGTGTGTTGAATGTCTTTAGAAAAGTTTAATTTTTAGTTAAATATTCCAAAATGCATTCAACTATTAGTAATATCACAGCAAACAGGTTAGTATATCCACCAACTGTTAGTAATATCACAGCAAACAACAGTTGAATGCATTTGGAATATTTAACTAAAAATCAAACTTTTCTAAAGACATTCAACACACATATTAGATGGTGGAAATAGTCCAATATAAAAATACAGCTAGAACACCATCATCACAAACCTTCAGAAAAACAATATTCAGTATAAATTTCATGTTTTTGGCTGGCTCTTGGCTTCACTTAAATTTATTCCTGAATCAAAATATAAATTTTGGTGCCGTCAAGAAGTAATATTTGAATATGTAAATTAAAACAACATGATTGCCTATGTTGGAATTGGTAAATGAAAGTATATATATAGTAGATAGTAATATGTGTATATATTAAATACGAGTGTAAATAGGGTGTTTTACACACAATTATACAAATATCTATTACTAACAGAAAATTTCTTTTACATAATATGGGCACAGTTTTATTTTTAAAACTAATTTGTCTATTAAAAGATGTATGGATGATGAATTTATTTATACTGTGCAGATCAATATATTACTATAGGGATTATATAAATAAAAAACAATCACATTTCTCAATAAATAGTGAGGTTTTTTTTTTTATAAAACATTTAAAAATAATTATCCTTACTTGTCACAAAACTAAATGTTTGATATTTATTGGTAGTTAACATTTATTCATTCATATTAGAACTGAAATTTATTTTTTATTTATGGCAACCTGACTCCAATACTTTCTACATTTTATTTCTAAAATGGATTTTTTTCCGTCGCATTTTATGCAATCCTTTAGCAATATATATATATTAATGATACAGCATTATGATGTGATTTTAACTTGGACATATTAAAATAAATTTTATTAAAAGAATAACAAGTACACCTATACACCGATTTTTCTGGATCTTTATATGAGGATTCACAATAGCGATCGTCACCGATTTGTACCCATTATTTTGATTTATAATCAATTATTCGCTATAATTATTATTTTAAAAAAAATTCCAAAATAAAGATTTTAATTTTTAAGGATTACAAAAAAAAAAAAAAGTGTTTCATTCAGTATAATAAATAATCAAAATCATATTTTGATGATGTACAACAACCAAATATATTAATACAGTAGTAAATTTTAAAATGTGAACATTAGTTTAAAAACTTAGAGTGTATTTATTTACTTTTATAGATTAAAATTCTTATGAACTGTACTTCCCTTTTGGCAAAAATTATAATCACAATATTATAATTTAGTTATCATAATTGTTATTTTGGAAAAAAAAAATGATTTCATGGATTGTACAATAAATAAACAACTTCATATGATTAAAAATTATTAAATCTAAATTAAAAAGAACACTACTTGCTCGATTTTAAAACATTTTGTAATATGTTTCAGCTATCTTAGGCAATGGCAGACATTATTGCAAATGAAAATTTCAGTCAGCATAAAATTAGAAATAAATTTTGATCATATATTATTAATACTTAATTTTGAATTGTGTATAATAAAAATATTAGTTAAACTATTCTGTTAATCAATTTGTGATTATAACCTTTATGAATGCTAATTTCAGTCAAATCAAAACTATTATCATAAATGTATTTTTGATAGGAAAAGTACGTTAGCATGATTTCATGCATTATGCGGTTAATAATATATTTTATATAATAAAAATGCAATACAAATAAATTGCAAAAGATTCATACCTTTAATATTTATTTAAATAGTTCATATTTCAGGTATTAAAAGTATTACCCTATTTGAAAAAAAATTAAGTCACTTCAAAGAAATAGTTACTGCAACCATTAAAAATGTGACATGCCAAAAAAAAATGACACAGCTAGGGTATTAATATATAAACTGCTGTTTATTTAGATATGTATAGTACATACTGTGAAAAAAAGCCTAAATATTAATTACAAAATGCAGAATGCATTAGATACTTATTTTTTTTTTAATATCAGAATTTTTATTTTTTCTAAAATTAACTGCGCAATTAGGATTTGCTAATATACAGTTCCATAATTTGGCTATTCTTATACTTAATAAATAACAAGTCTTTGCTTTTTTAATTCTAAATAATTTCACATAAATAATGTAAGATTATGAATTTTAAAAGATTGAAATTTCACTATGGGGTTTTATTTTTTCAGCACAATGATGAACAATTTTGTGGAAGAATACAAAAAATTGTCAACTGTGAGTTTACTCCCCTTTCTTAGTCCATTTTACAGTATATTTGCACAGTAAAACTGCACATTTTTTATCTAGAAATATTGGAAAAAGTTTTTTTAAGGTTTATAGCTACATGTATTATCAATTGAAATCATAGCAACAACTAATAGTACTAAACACCACATCACTATCAAAGAATCATCACAACTTTCAAGATATATTAACTTTAATAACTACTGCAATATTTTGTCAACACTTTAATTAAAGATGCCTATATAAAATTGATGATGGAAACATTTAAAAGCTTTTGCAATCACACATGGAAGAATTAATTAATAGGGAATTAATGTAACTGGTTAAAAAAAAAAATTAAAAGCATGTAGAGAATAACCCATACATCAAAAAACTAAAAGAAGTGATTTAATATTATGAGGACATGGACAGCACTTTCAAAGAATTTAATTCCAACTAAGAACACTCTGCAAAATCTAAAAATGCATTCAGTCAATGAATGAGACCTTATAATATGGTATATAATGAGAAAATCAAAGAAGTAAATCAACCATTCATTTAAAACTTTTTATTTAGAGATCCTCAGTCATCAATACTTGGTGTACTCCTCCAAAAAATCCAAGATTATCAAAGGATTTACAGATTAATAATGATTCAAAACTGGATGACAATGAATGCTGAATGAATGGGTTATAAGAAAACACAACTTTAAGCTGTTTTTTTTTTTTTACATAGATTCAAGTTGCATTATCTTGCATACATATATAAATATATATTTTAAATGCACACCTGCATAATAATATATAAGTTTACACATGCATATGTTGTACATTAGAGGATTTTAAAAATTATTATATATACTAGGTTAAGTTGTTTGTCAATACAACATTAACAATTTATTGTATAATTTTTATCTGCAAGAACAAGCTAAATTTTTCTCCTTAAAAAACCATTGTAATTCCTTGCTTATGGAAACCAATTGTTCTTGTTAAGTGGGATAAAAATATATTGGAAAAACTATCATCACAGTAATGAGAATTATTGCTCAGTCATAAAAATTTTTTGCTTAGTTATTCGAACATGCTTTTGAGAGAATAAATAAAATCAGAAATTAAAGCAAAGAAATTTATTATTCTCTTTATTATGTGCTGGTTATAATTAAACAGTTACAATTAAAGATAGTATAATGAGTCTCCACTAAACCTAACTCCAGCCAATAGTTTATGACTTAATAAAATATATCAAATATCATGTTGCCGTATCATAAATATAACAGCTGCATATATATCATGCCTTATTTGGCTGTATTTTATTATATCAATCCGAGTGATGATGATTAAATCTATAATTGGTTACATTTTCTGGCTATCTTACATTATAGTGATACTCTGAGGGTAAAAGTGATAAGGTCTTGGGTTTAAAAGCATTTTATAGGGTAGCTATTCCTATGTGCTACTTTCATTACTGGAAGAATGCATATAGGTACTCCTTTGACAATATTATTATGAGAATAATATAATACCCTTAAGTACTCCTTTAAACATGTACTTTTCTTAGGGTGTGTGGCAAACTATTTCTAACTAGGTTTGGCATGAGAATGAAAAAACAACTAGTTTTAAAAATAGTATGAATAATAAATAATAAAGTTTATTTACAACTTGGAATATTTACAATCATTCTAATCTATATTTACATAAATACAATGCATATAAATATATATTCAGGCAGAGATGTATTCATTTTGGAGAAAAGTTATCTAATTTAAATAAATTTCCCACAGCTTTGATATGCTTACATGAACTATTGACCCACCTCCACATAATTATTATTAGTATTTAAACAAGCCTATACATAAAAAATAAATATGAATATATCTGTTATCATACGTATTAAATACTAGACATGAAAAGTGCATCAAAATATGTGTGTTAATACCTTGAAATTTTAAGCAGCAAAAATTAAAATATGTTTGATGTGTGATAATAATTTAAAATTTAAAATCTTCTAATTATTGCATTTTCTTTTTAATGTATGTAAAATATATGATTATATGTAATTCCACGTACTATTAAATGTAAAATTCTTACAAGTTCTATTACTATCCTATGTACGGGAAGGAAAAAAAATCTCAATGTAACAATTGTTTAATAAAATCCTTTGAAACATAATAATTTTAAATATTAAGCAAAGAAAATTAAAATACATATTTAATTTATGTGGTTATCACTTTTAAAGGCCTATTATTTTAAATAAAATGAATCCTACCCAATATTTTTGGAATTCTGATTTTATGACTAATCAAATAGAATAGGTTTGAACCTTTAAGTTATTTGATATACTGGACAGTCATTATCATGTGATATTCAATGTTACATCTGGATTACTTTCTTTAACTTTTCTTTATTATTAACAGATATGATGATAGATTACACATCCATTATGGGTAGGTCTATCAAATCAGGGAAGAGATGACAGGCAACTTACTTGCTCTTATTTCATCAGTTGGTAAAACAGGCAAGAACATCACACTTTTAAAATTGATAGGAGGCTACATAGTTCCAGGTTTTGACAATTAGCATACTATTAAAAGATATTACCATGCCATAGCAAGACTTTCGATCATAATGTGTGCTTCCATATTAGTTTAATCAAGAGTTCATGATTCAGCAGCTTGTTAAATCAATAGGAAATGCTGTTCTGATTATATCAATTCCCTTGAGTGCTATCAACAAAGTTTCTTATTTGATTGGGAAAAAACATGCATTAATTCTGCATATTCAGTTTTTTTAAACTTCTTTCTTGAGTGCTTGGCTGCATTGAAGTTACAGTTCTGTTCAAAAGAAAAAAAAAACAAAAAAAAAAGAAAAGATCCTGTCTGATATCTGTCCCCTACTTTATATGCTGTGTTATCCAACATCCCTACACAACAATTGAGGTACTTCTGTTATTGCCTTTTTCTAATTAGTTTTAACTAATTGCACATTTTTCAAGACTCAAAATAATATTTCATTATCTTTACATAAAATAAAATAAATAGATATAAGAAATACCTTTTATCTTTATTTTTTTTTAATTGCATTCGTTCTTATAGTTTTTCTTTATAAACAGAAAAACTGGATGAAAAATAAATTATTTTAAATTATCTTAATCAAATAGATCACTTATTTTTGTTCATCAAAGTACATGAATTAGATTAATATTTCTCTCTTTTTTTAAAAAACAAAAAATACTTTAATGATTAAAAGATAAGAAAGAAAGAAAGAAAGAAATAGAAGCAGGTTGCAAGGAAATCAAGTCATATATCATGTGACTTAATTTAATAAGCTTGTATTACAAATGTTATATAATGAGCGCACCAATAACTCATAACAAGCTTTTTAGAATAACCTTATCCTCAGACCAGTTTCTAGCTCTGGCTTTCATCAACAAGGCACTAGGATATTCAAGCATTAGATTTAATATACCAGGTCTAGCTCAGCACTTTATTTAATGTTTAACTATTAAGTAAAAATATGAAATTTTTAGACATCTATATGTCTTCAAATCCAGTTATCTATCTTAAATAGCCACATGGGTCTGAACTAAGTTCAGATACATTATATATCAATAGCTTTAGCAATATAAAATCACCAAAACCTTAAGAGCTTTTCTACTTAAGATATTTTTCTACTTAAGAGATTTTCTACTTAATAGTTAAGCATTAGATAAGGTGCTGGACTTATCCTAGTGCCTCACTGAAAAAGCAAGAGCAAAAAACCGATCTGAGGATAAGGATATTCTGAAAAGCTTATTAAGAGCAATTGGCATGCTCATTATATAATAGAAGTGTGTTGCAAATAAAAAAAATTAATTCTATCTTGGATATTTTTATTCATAATTTCAATCTTTCTAAGAATTTATTCTTCATCTAGTTTTCTATGAGACAATATTAGTTATATATTGTTGTCATTCACCTAAGATCAATTTTCATAAGCTCTTTTAAATGCATTGGAATCATTAATTAATAAGTGATTTCAATGTGTAGATCCCATTTAACTTTTATAAAGCTGAAATTGATTCAACTGCTTCTTTCCTTCTTTCACATATCTATTTTATAAAGTAGCCACAAAGCTTGTATGGACAGACTCCTTTATTTTAAATGAAGTCTGAATTACTATAATAGAGGCCCTAGAAAAACTATATGAATATTATCTTACATTCTTAAAGATTTAATTATAAAGTTCAGATTTAAAAATCTCACTGTTTCTTTCATAGCAAAAGGCAAAATAATAATCATAACACTCTTGATTTATCAAAAGTTTTGTACAACAGAATGTTTATATATATATATATATAATATAAATAATAAATACAATAATAATTAAATATAATATACAGTCTTTCAATCTGCAGAAGTACTTTTGGTTAATTCCTTAACCCTCTTCAATTGCTGTTAAATTTAATGGCAGTTGAGGAGGGTTAAGGAATTAACTGAAAATATTTTTATGGGTTGAAAGACTGTGTAGTATATTTAATTACTATTGTATTTATTATTTATATTGTTATTACAATATTTTTAAATTAATGAACATTTTATTTGTAATATATATATGTGTGTGTGTGTGCGTGTGTAACATACATTTCATAATAAACTATATAACAGACAGTGATTATTGCTATATTTACAAAAGTGCTTCTAACACAATGGAATAATTAATATTCGCACTATCTAACTAAAATGTTCAATCTCAGATATAAAACAATATTAAGATAAGAAAGAAGCTCTGGAGAAAAAAATCTTTGGCAATTCAATAAATAAATAATCAAAGTATTTGTTATTTGGGAGTTCATGTGATATCTGAGTACATGAAGTCATAGGCAGCTTCAATTTACATAAGGTTAGCTCTCATATCCATCATTCTAATACTGTACTAAATACATTGGTCAATAGAAGTATTATAAATATTCCAGAAAAGATTATTAGAAAAGATAATAGAAAATTTGGGTGAATTTTGAAAATAACAGAGTCAGAAATTAGTTTTGGTATAATGATATATATATTACACAGAAGATAAGATTAAATTTTAAAAAGAATTGAGCTGAAATGAAATAACACTGTCCTATTAAAACATTATTTAAAGTCAGAATTAATTAAATAACAAAGAACAAAACGACAGATTTTTTAAAAAAAAATTGATCACTAAAATTAATATTGGAGCAGCAGAATAAAGATAATTTTTGTAGAGGAAAGAATTAGAGAAAATACAGAACCTTGATGAAGCTATATGTAACTAGTTGTAAGAAAAAATATTTCCCTTCTTAATATATCATAGAATGATAAAAAAAATATCCATTTTTCAAATTCACAAAGTATAAAAGGAATTATTAAGAAGTGAATATAATATTTAGTGATGCAAAAAACAGATATGTATTCATTAATGTAAGTTGATAGATCAAATGTGTGTATAAAACTTATTGTATATCAAATTTTTGTATATATGTGCATATTTAATATATGTAAACACATGGATGAAGATATATATTAATATACATTCATGCTGTAATTATATATATATATCATAGTACTTGTTATAATTATAATAACATGCACTCATAAACTCTGTATGTAAAGAGTATATTTGGAAAGTTTTTCTTAATCTAAACATTGAAAAAAATAAAAATTGAAAATATAAAAGCAGTTAAAGTGTTAATTGCACTCAAGAAGGATCGATCAATAATATATAATATAAACAAATCTGTAAATAATTATATATTTTTAAAAATAAGTCAAGATTACAACATTCAACTCCAGAAAAACAAATAGAACCAAGGGAATAAAAATCGCAGAAGGTACTCTTATTTTTGCTTTATGAAAAGGCACAATTGCCTCAGAGACTCCTGCCTTTTATAGATGAAGAAAACAGGATTAAATAGCTATGAAACAGTCACCCTGACTTAATTTATTTTATGTATGCCTTAAGGTTTATTGTAATGGTAATTATATTTAATTAAGTTATAATCTGTAATATTCAGAATGTTAGTTAAGGATTTTGAAATTGCAACTTATATATTTGAATCCATTTAGTTTTATTGAAATATCTATTTCCAAATTATTCTAACACATATATGTTCCATTAAAATAGCTTAGATGATTTAATATCTATATGTCTCTCTCGTGCATATTATTGTTATATTAATTTTGATGCCCTTGTCCAGCTCTTGACCTCCCAACAGAAAATTTAAGTCATAGCAGTGACTTGCAGAAATAATCCAACCTAGAACCATTTTTTTGCTTTTATCTCTTTGATGTTTAGATCAAGAAAGGTTATGTGGAAAACTGCTTAACAACATAGCTTATAATGTGTGCAGAACTGAAGCTATCGTATATCAACTGAAGCCAAACAGACATTCTTTTACCAGAACCTATAAACAGAATGTTTTCTTGTATAAAGATCAAAAAACTTAGTTATATCATTGAACATATAATTATGTTGATCTTATTTCTATGTTGTATATTTTTCTACTGTGGTTAAGATAAATACTAATATCTTAATCTAATGCTGTTAATAATAAATAATACAATTCTTTTAAACTTGTGTAAATGCCTTTTGGATATTATATATTGTATTATGAAGATGTGTTAGCATAACAAAATATTTTATTATTAACAATGTAATTACTGCATTGTTTGCATTTACATTTAAATTGCTATTTTTTACGATATATTTAGTTGTTAAAATAAAATTTGGCGTGAGTTGCTATCACAGTACAATATTTTAATTTTTAAACTGTAAATAGACTTACATGTTTTAAACAAAAGTTCGACAGTTATGACATTTATCAAATTTAATTCATTATTATGTGTAGAATGTATTTTCAATGGCATTTAAAACTGTGACCACCCTTTGGGGAAATAATAAAGATTTGTATTACAAATAACAGTCATTCTTAAACCAACCAAATCCTCCAGCAAGTTTTTCATTTCAAAAGATAAATATTTATTAAATTAGATATTATATTTTAAAAAACTCTGAATTAGTTTGCTAAAGGCTTCAAATGAAAAGTTGTACCAACTAATCAAACATCCTTCAAATACATTATTATTATTATTAATGTAAAATATTCAGTAAAGTTTTGTTCATTAGAACCTTTACTGCATACACACCCATGCAATAATTTATTTTATACAAAAAATTATTTATTACTTTTAAACAATGAGGTAGTTATATATAAATATTTTTAATGAATATTTTATAACCAAATCAAGTTTTTTTAACAAATCCAATTTAAAAACCTTATAAGACGCATATAAATTAAGATAAGAAATATTAATCTGTTTTGTTTTCTAAGTTCCTCTAAACATAAATATATAAGGGATTCGAACTCAGACTTTTACACGATCCTCACTCTCCATGCCATCTCATATTGCTGACCCACCTGATCACACACATGTTTAAAAGATAAATAATCACCAATAGACATATTTCATGCTAAACCAGCACTCATCAGTTGGGCCAGATTACCATCTCCATACATATATACAATCAGTGCTCAGCTTTATATTAAGATAGCCAATCTTCATATTTTAATGAACAGGCTTCAAACTACTCCAACCCTTAAAACTCTTCAGCTGTCCATTTCATTGAAAATCTGATGGTGGAATATTCTAAACATAAATGTATATTATATAAATCAGTTAATAGTGCTTCATAACAACGACATTGCTTTTAAATTATGCATATATGCATTTTGCCACATATGAATTTTATGTCAAAGGTAAGAATTATCCTAAGTACCTTTTTTTTTGCAAAATAAAACTCTGTACATAATATTCGTATACATATATATTTCAAGCAATTTCTCAAACATGACTAAAGTATTATATACTGTGTACTGTATAACTCCCCAAAATTTAATTCACAAAATATTTCTCATAAAACTACTATAAAAAGTTTTGGAGATATAGAAACCAACCTTGTTAATATTAATATGCTTAATGTTACTATTCAACCTAATCAATGCTGTTGCATTTTGATAATCATATTTATCAAAATGCAACAGCATTGATTAGAATACGTGGTAGTATTAAAAAAGATTAACATTGATAAGGATGATTGTATTTTGTAGCGATTATTATTGCAACTAATGCTTTAGAATTTCAGGGAGTATTGCCCCCCCCAAAAAAAAAAAAAAAATGAAAGAAAGAAGAATTAAAAATAAATATTAAAAAAGTCTAAAGTAAAGGTTGATGGTTTTTTTTTTTTTTTTGGTAGAATAAAATAAAAATTGATAACTATGAATAAGAAGAAATTGACATTGGTAAATATTTTAATCAGATTATTCATAGAAATGGAAGCAAAGTGGATAAAATTATTGATAGAGTTAAACTTGAGTGAAGTACTTTTCATAGAAATATCTAATATTAAAATGAAATATGTTTATGTGATTGATATATGGGTTTTACCAGTTTTTATATATGAGAATTGGATATAATATAAAATATTCATACTGTCCAATAGAGTATAAACAAATGCATGTTGAGAGTAACAAAAAGTTGAAAATAAAATACCTGTGTGTGAGAACTCATAATTATAACTGATATAATTGAAAGAATTAAAATTCTGAGATAGAACTGGTCTGGACATATTATTAGAAAAATTTACAATAGATAAATGAATTGTTGAATTCTTAATTGGATTGCAAGAGATTTAAAAAAGAGACTATATGTGAGATGAATGGATAAAATATGAAAGTTTTTTGGTGTAATATGAAGAAGAGAAACTGGATTAAACTTTGAGAAATTTTCATTCTATAGTGGATCAAGAATAATTAAAAATAATAATGATGATATCTAATATTTTTGACTTAATGGGTATCTGACATGTGTATATAATAAATTAAAGCAGTGATAACAGTTTATATTCCTAACCTTCAGAATCATTGTGAAGAATTTAAATAAAAACTTCCTAATCATTTTTAAATATTAATAGATTTGAATATTGTTCAAATTAACTGTGATCAATAAGAAGATAATTGATACTTTATGGAGAATTGTAACTAAGATAGCTTGTACAAAAAGCGACAATTTACCAATAATTTTTTAAATGATGTACAATTATGAAAATATTTTTAAATGACCTAAAAAGAAGAAGTGAATATCTGGAGTCTATAAAATAATACAAAAAAATGTAAATAATATTGTAAGAAAATATAGCTGTGAATTGGGGAAAAAAACATTATAATGATTCAAAAGGGTAAAATAAAATTTTGATAATGAAAGAGATCAAGAAAAAAGAGGATGATATCATAAAATGTGTTGAAAAGTTCTACAAGGAATTGTATAGGAATAAAGAACAGAAAAATAAAAATAATCATTATAATGTTTTCCTGAAGGTTTGTGATGATAGTGTTTTAGTTGTATTTATATGTTGGACTATTTTCATCATCTAATATGAGTATTGAATGTCTTTAGAAAAATGTAAATTTATTTAAATATTTCAAATACATTCAACTGTTAGTAATAGTACACAGGTTAATTTATGCACAATATTTTGAGAGGTATTATTCTTCCCTCTTCTTCAGGTATTGCTGACCTGACCAGTAACAGTAATAGCATGTGAACCTGGACCCTTAAATTATTGAATATTGAATTTTTAAGGTAACACTCTAATCAACTGAAACATCCATTAGGTTAGAGCGTTTCCTTAAAAATTCAATACTCAAGAATCTAAGGAACCTGGTTTGATTTCTATGCTAGTACTGTCACTAATCAGGCCAGCAATACATGAAGAAGAGGGAATAATAATAAATACCTCTCGAAACATTGTGCATTATACTAACCTGTTTGATGTGCTATTATTAACAATTGAATGTATTTGGAATATTTAAATAAAGTTAAATTTTTCTAAAGACATTCAGTACTCATACTAGATGATGGAAATAGTTCAACATATAAATACAAATAATCATTATAATTATTACATCTTCTGAATTTATAAAGAAGGGAAAAACTTCAGGAAATGATGAAATTATTAATATCTTAGAAGCAGCCAAGGAAATAAAAAAAAATTGTTCACAAAACTATATATCAAATATCTAAATGATGAAGATATACCAAAAGATTGAAAAAATGCAATTATGATATTGATATTTTAGGAAAGATGATACAGAAGATATTAAAAATTAGAAACCTATAAATTATATACAAAATCTCTACCAATATAGTTATAATTTAACTAAAAAAATTTAGCATAGTGAATCACATCTAAGTTATAGAAAGAACCAATGAGTATGAATTTCATTAAAAAGCATCTTGATTCTATATGCATTTCCATAATGATTAAAGCTTTGGTCCATGAAGATATAGAAACAGAATAGTGCCACATTCTGAGGAATATCAATCAAAATGCTAGTAGCAATGATTACATTACATAAGATCATTAAGGAAATTAAAATTGATAATGATATATAAAGATGATTTCATATCTCCAAAGCTTGTTATAGCAGTTTTGCAAGAAATATTTTATAGATTAAAATGAGAAGCTGAAGGAACAAAAATACATGGAGATTATTTAAGTCATCTAGATTTTTCAGGAAAATGTGGTTGTTTTTATAAACAATGTTTTAGAACTTCAAAAAAGGTTGTAAGAGTTATCATTTGAAAGTAAGAAAGTAGAACTAAAGATAAATATTAAAAAGACTAAAGTAATGTCGAATTAATTTTCTCTGAAAAAGAAAATAAAGATTGATACTTATAAATTAGAATAAATTGACAATTACAAATATCTTAGTCAAATGATTAGTACAGATGGAAACATTAATGATAAAATTAAACTTGAATGGAATGCTTTTTGTAGAAATAATTTAATATTAAAAGGAAATATGCATATGAGTTTGAAAAGGTGAGATTTGTACTTTTAACAGAATAGCAAGGAATACAGACCCTTTAGATCATTAATAAAGTATGGAGAAATTTATGTTGAGAGTAATGAGAAAAAATTAAAAGTAAAAGAAGTTCTAGGTTTACTGTAAAATTGTATATATTTTTTGCTTAGCTGCATTTAAAAGCTGTTATTCATTAAATGCCTATGACCAATATATTATCTCTGACTACACAAGTTGACCTTTTAAGTGCAATAGAGTGTCTTTTGGAATAACAACACTCACTAACATTTTCTAGACAAAAATGGACAAATGAAAGTATATAAAAGTTTAGAAAAATTTGCAGTTAAATTAAATGGGAATAAATGGATATGCAAAATACAGGAAGTAGACTTTTGGCGCATGAGAAAAAAAATAGTCTCATCTAGAAAAATAAATTAATTTAAAACACTGACATCTATATCAGTACAAGAATTACAGGTTTTTCTGGACTAATATATTTTTTGAGATGAAAAACTTATCTAGAATGACTGTAGTATAACCTTTTGATAAAATAATGACTGTGTATACATAAATAGGCCAGGTGGTTAACAAAAATAGTTTTCCTTTAATAATTAGCTGACATATTATAAAGAGGTATATACATAACTTTTACTTAGGATTCATCAGATAAAGCATTAATGTAATAATAGTCCATAACATCTATAAAGGCAAAGTCTAATAGCTTATGCATCATGCTTTTTATCTGATGTAAAAGCAATTATTGTGAATTGAACAAGAAGACTTCACTAACTAAAAATGTATTTATGTAAAATCATATAAGCTTATGACTAAAACTTGATTTATCAAAAAAGGAATCAAATACATTTGCACTCTTACATGAGAAAAGTTATCAGAAAATGATGGATGTAAGACCATATTGATAGACCACAATCTAAAGTACTATTAATAATCAAGTTGTTGGGAATTAAACACAACAAAAAGGGTTATAAAATGCTGATGAAATAATGAAAAGGTGAACTCTCAGATGCTTGAGCTTACTATACAAAGTTGTTTGCAATGTTAGATAACATCTATCAACATCAAGAAGATGTTTCCTGATGAGGAATATAATTATTAGTGAACCAGAAAGTAAAGTCATTCAGGAATAAAAAGAGCTAGAACTTTAACTCATGTATATGTTTGATAGTTAGTAGTGAACAATGGCATGAGAGATTTACCAAGAAAAGTTAGATTACCTCTGAAATTAGTTTCAATGGACTGAAACTATTCGATCATAACAAAGAATGCATATGAATCTACAGGATTATACAAACTTATCTGGCTCCTGTTTTCAATAGATACATATTGGAAGTGGGCCGATCATAGATTAGTTAAAACTTGTAGTTATGAGGAAACAATAAGAACCTTAAGAAAAATTATTATTCATCAATGATATTTAAGAATGCAATACTCATTACTAACAACAGAGTTTCATTTAATTCTAGTAAATTCAGAGAAATGTTAAAGGATTAAAATGTGCCATACATGTTGATGCCATCTTGATTGCATCAACATTCAGTAACGTCAATCAATGGTGATTGGAAGAAGTTCATTGGAATTATTAATGAGCAGCAAACTCTGAATGAATTTATCTCTATTAATTCCAATTAGTAAAAAAAAATGAAAGGTTAATAATAAATTCAAAGATATAAGAGTTTAGAGTAAAAATAAATTTATTCTTTAAAGAAATATTATTATATCTATAGCAAAACCAAAAATGGAAGTGAATATAGATAAAACTTGTAGAACAAGTAAACAGCACAAGTAGATAACCAAATCTAACCCTGAAGGAGAATAATAGAAAACCCTCTGTATCAATCAAGAAATGAAAAACACAAGAAATTAATGTGTTGGTGGTCAAAAGGATGATCGCAATACAACATAAAAAAGAAAATTTAAACACTGGTGAACAAAGAAAAAAAATAAAAAAAGTTATGGATAGACAGCAAATAATACAAAATCCATCTGAATATTTGAAAGAATATATCACAGCCAAAATTGAGTTAACATCTATACTTCAGAAATAAAGACAAGTATTTATTATGTGCAGATAGAAAAATGCATATGTAAATAAATAAATAAATGAATTTTTTAAAAAGTTTGTTCTAAAAGTAACAGAATTAAATAAAGGTATAGGTAAACAAAGTAAAAGACTTATTAAAATTTATAATACTGCTTTAAGTAGTGAAAAGCTAGAACAAATTTTTAAAAGGGGACTGCAAGCAATGGTAAATTCCCACCAGTAAAAGAGTATTATCATTTGGCCATAATACTCTATTCTCTAGTTACTCCACATGCCCTTGGGTAAACAGCTTAGCATACATATTGTCTCTTACTAAAAATCCTATTTCATAAATTGTTGAGCAACGGTTTGAAATAGAATTTTATCGCAAAATACAGAGATTAAGTTGAATAATATTTATTCAATAATTTTATAAAAAAAATATATTTAAAAACACTATATAGTCTTGCATTGGTGGTCGAGAGGACAGCGTGACTGGCTAGTACTTGCAGGCAGTTGCCCAGGTGCGGATTCGCGTCCCGGCAGATGCTATGACACTTAAAAAAAAAAAACCACTAAATAGTTTTTTTTTTTAAAAAAAAAATCATTACTGAAAACATATTTATTACATTAGATTAGTTTTTAATAAATATTAATATTTTATTGCATTTTGTTTTTCCCATCTAAGTCAGATTAGAAAAATCTCCAATCTATTCATTTACATGTTTTAGTTTAAAACTATGGGACAGCATCAAATTATCATGTTGAATCATGCCCTGAGTGGAAATGGAGTTCAAGAACTATGGATTGCAGTTCCAGCTTTGTCATTTCTAGTATTTGAACTTATGAATTTTCAATTAATAAATCATTCAATGATCTTAATTTCAGATCATAATATAACTACTAATACAAACGGATCTAATCAAAAATTGTTTGGAACGGATATATAATGATTTAAGCAGTAGATAATGGTTTGATCGCCTTGTGCTGCAGTTTGCTATTATTTGCTACTTAATTAATATCTCACTTTCTGCTTTGAAATATGTCTAAAAGTGTCAAGCATGTTAGCTGAGAGGTCATCGCAGCTGCCTTGCAAGCAAGTAGTTGGTTGCTGACGGTTGTGGGTTCGTCTCCGGTCGATGCTATGACATATGGGGGGAAAAAAGAAGTGAGAATATGCCTAAAAGTAAGGAAAGTGTCAAATAATGGCAAACTTAAACAGAAAGCAATAAAGCAGAATGAGTTAAAATGAGGCAAAAGGTCAACGAATTGATTTCTAATCTGCTTTATATAGTTTGTTTGCACAAACGTGTGTAAATGTGGGTGTTTGTATCTATGTGTACGTTTTTGTATATATATGTATGTATCATATATTTATGTATAGTGCATATATTTCATGATATGATTTATCAATGTAGTTTATTTTTCATAGTTTCTATAAATATATATAGCATAAAAATAGGATGTTTACATCTATATGTGCATTTTTTATATTTTATATGTGTGTGCGCGCACATTTTTGTATAATATGTATTTAGGCCTAAGTATATGTATGTGACTATATATATATAAAGTTGGTAAACGAGAAATTCAATGAATGATATTTTTATTACCATTAAGAGTACAATATGAATCTTCAACAACAATTGTCACTTGCTATTTCTAAAAATTGATCGTAGTTTTGTTTATATTAACTATTGTCTGAGATTCTGACAATGTTTCTTTCACCCTCACTATTCCAGCTGCTGTCTGCTTGTCAGGCACACCTAGACGCGTGATCAGTAAGAGGTGAGGCTGACGGCTTACCCCTACTTTACTCCAGGCAGCAGAAATGAGGAATCACTCCCTGAAGCGATCTTTTTAACTTACTAATTTAAAACATAAAATTAAAATCAAACAAAGACAAAAAACAGAAGCAATATTGTTTATATGATTTATTTTTTCCTATTAAAAATAAAAAGCAGTTTTAATAAAGTAATTATAGTATTCTGCCATATTTTAATTTCTTGGTCATATATCATAACAACAATTATAATTAAACTTTTAGTTTTTGTATCATTAGTTTTACTAAGAATTTTATTTGGTGTTAACATTATTAACATTGATAATATTGCTCATGATAAAAAGGAAAATATGAATTAAAATGTTAGTGTTGCAAAGAATGA
Source organism: Epiperipatus broadwayi (assembly GCA_028023455.1). Taxonomy (NCBI): domain Eukaryota; kingdom Metazoa; phylum Onychophora; class Udeonychophora; order Euonychophora; family Peripatidae; genus Epiperipatus; species Epiperipatus broadwayi. The sequence continues at coordinate 836,196 of JAQFVV010000077.1, forward strand.
GATATCTGTCACAATTTTACATGTTGCATACGATCTTTAATAATTTGGACGTTTAATTGTTTTGTTTGTCTGGACTCGGGCTAATAGGCTATTGCTAAATTTTAGCAAAATTTAAAGTAGTATTACTTCGTTATATGTATAAAATCAGTTAAACAATATGTCAGTAAAATAATTTTAAATATTCGATATACAAAATAATAACTATATATATTTATGTCCATTGTTCAAAGGTAGGGAAGTAATTATATAAGAGGAAACTATAACATTTGTTTTCATCGACTGTTTATTATTATCTTATATATATTAGCATATCTGTATATATTTAGGGATTCATCTCAAAATTTAATAAAAGCAGAAATGATTCACGATATTATATATTAATAAGGGGAATATTAAAAGAATGCGCATAAATATTAGAATAAATTATTTATTTGCATAATAAAATAATTTAATTTGATGAAAATGTAAAATTGAGTATTATTGACTGATATTTTTGTAAATCTTGAGAAATTGGAAAGTAGTACTGTATTACTTACGACAGGCATGGAAACATTTTTTCTTCCAAGGGTCATTTGGATACTTATAATATCATTCTCAGATCATTATCGACTTAAAAATTTGTCTGCTATATTTGATCAAAATTTAACTAATCTATGTAAATCATTAAAGGTGGACATTTTTTTCAACTTGCAGCCCAATTTCAACTTTTTCTTTTTAAATGAGGGTCATACTTTTTTGTGAATTAAAAATAAAATAATATTATTATAATGACTTTCACATTTAATGACAATTTTTCCAGTTTACTTTTTAGCTATTCTTGAATTTCTTTTTATATTCTGGACAGAGTGCACAGCAGCTAGGATACAGTCTTTTATAAACTCCCTTCAAAAAATTGGTTTGAATTTTCTGCTTTTTTTTTTTTTTTTAGAAATAATATAACTTGCTCTCATAGAATTATTTGACTTGTTTGTACTTTTTATTAAACATGTGAATCAGATTCATTGGTCCATTTTTTTTTTTAATTCGCATTTTGTCAATTTTTCTTATGTTATTCAGAGTAAGCCATTCTAATAAAAAAATAAATAAATGTAAAATAATAATAATAATAAAACAAAGTAAAATTAAAGTTTTATTTGACACCATCCACCTCAGATAAATACTATAATGATTATTACTAATAATTTTCTAAATTAGAGATTATCTCTAGCACAGATATAAACTTTAAACCTCAGTTAAAGCTTAATATATCTGATTTTTTAATAAATGCTCCCAGTGTCATAGATAGACCACACAATATGGATAACTTGATGAATATTGTATCTCTGATAGAATGAACTAGAATTATTATAAAAGTTGGAGAGAAAAAAGATGTCTTTGAGAAAATAAATATTTTATTTTATTTAATTCTTAATTTAATATCTGCACTACACTATTTAAACAAGTTTTATATAAAGCCATTTTATATGTTTTTGAAAATGTTTGAGGGCTGCATTGAGAACTTTTGAGGGCCTGAATTGTCCCACAGACTAGAGGGTGCCTACTCCATGATTTACAATAATATTAAACATATTCTTAGGGAAATACAACTTTTTGACACTAAAATATGTTGGCATGATAGATATATAAGTGATAGACTTCGTATTGATGGATTTAAATTTTAGTATTTATATATAGATGGCTTTTATTTTTTAAAAAAACTGGGCTTTTATCGACTTAAATACAAATCAGATGTGAAGCATTGATGGCCTAGCGGTTAGCATAGCTGCATTCCAGGGAGCAGCTGGCCCGGGTTCGCTTCCTGGTCAACGCATTTGACATAGGAAAAAAAAATACAAATCAGATTTCTTTTTTAGACTATTGGCTGTTTTTTATTTTCAAAAAATAAGCAAGCGTTGTTAGCCAAGAGGTCATCGCAGCCGCCTTGCAAGCAAATAGTTGGTTGCAGACAGTTGTGGGTTCGCGTCTCGGCTGATAGTATGACATATGAAGAAAAAAAAAGAAACCTTTATAAAATATTATAATCTAATTAGGAATAAATTATTTTACTTTTTTTTCTTCACTTTTTTATTTTATTTTATTAATTCAACATTAATACCAGTTGGAAATAAAAGATATATTGAAATGGATGAAACCTTGATTTTTATTAGAAAAAATACAAACAATAATCACTATTTTCATTTTCAAACATTATTCATCCACTGTAGAGTAAAAATCTTTTTCAGTTTATTTTAGTTTCTTTAATGCATGGCTTCTCTTCTCTATATCACTGCAAAAAACTTCCTTATCACAACTATTCATCTCATAAGTAGTATTTTTATAGGTGTCTTATAATTTCTTGGAATTCTGTTTACATTCTTCAATTATCTTTTTATTATTGTCTCTTCTAATAATATGTTCACCTTAGTTCCATTTTGACTTATTTTTTCAGTGATTTTGATCTCTCCTTGTCACCTGAAATCTCTGTACTGTTTTTATGTTAAGCATCCAAAACTCAGATTCATATACAAAATTGGATAAAACACATCTATTAAAAACTTTTTTTAAAATACATAAATTTCCTTATAATATTAAATTATTTCTACAAAAAATAAATAAATCTAAATTTAATTCTAAGATTAATTTCATCAATTGTGTTTCCATATGAATTAATGATCTGATCAATGAATTTATAATTGTTAACTTTTCCCAATTCATGATTATCGATCTTTATTTTATTCTGAAAAAGCATTAATCAATATAACATTTTTAGCATTTATCTTTAATCCTATCTTCTTGCTTTCATTTGACAACTATTGTAACATTTACCAAAAACGTTGAAGTATTATTTGCACACACACCCACCGAAAAACCCGCACGCATACATATCATCTGCAAACTCCAAATAACATTAAAAATCTCCATCTATTTTTTTATTCCTTTACTTATTCATTTCATTCCACAAAATATTTCTTGTAAACTACAATAAAAAGTTTTAATTATAAATTTATTAAACGCACATTGATTACGTAAGTAATATTTACTGAGGCTGTAACCTCGAGCATATGTGTGTACAATGCGATAGTAGGGACCTCTACAGGTGTTTAACCACAAGCTTATGATATGGAAGAAAAGAGGGGAATGCAATCACTCTGTTATATTCTATTGTCATTGTTAATATTTTTAGTGTCTTTGTGTCATTGCTATTGCATTTTAATAACTATTCATCTGACCATGATAACATTGTGGATCTATATCTTGATGGTCTGAAGTTGTAGTTATCATGGAAATGCTTATAGAATCAAATGTATTTTCATAATGTACAAATTCAAAATATAATGGTAATTTATATTCATTGTTTTTTAATGACCTCTCTTCATATTTGGATGTGACCTGCAGTCTTTCTTCTTTTGATTGATTATGAGTTAAAAGTTTGTTAAATATGAATTATAATGATCATGGTAAAGATCTTATATAGAATTGATAGAAGATTAATGGCTTTGCAATTTCTAATACTCTTCCACCACCCCACCCCCATATTTTTTAAATGACAATATTATTTTTGATTTTTTAAATCATCTGTTACATATTTATCATTTAGATTTTTGATATATTGTTATGCTAAAGATTTGTTTCTTCATAAAAAGATATAAATAATAGCCCCAATATTTTCCAGGAACTTTACACTTCTTTGTAGGTTGTATTGAATATCTAACCCCTTCATTTAAAATAGTTGGCAATTCTTCAAATGGTTGTAGTTGTAGGGTGTCTTTGTTTTCTTATTTTCATAACTATTTATTTTTTGATGTCATCTCTTTTTTTAACAATAGCGCCATCTTTTTTTATTATTGTCAAAATAATTTTCCTTCAAATATTAAGATTTTGTTAAAAAAAAAAAAAAAAAAGAAAGATTTTGTTTTATGCTTTTGATATTTTTATTTTCTTTTGTAGTTTTCTTAACATTTCATAGTTTATTTTCTTATATCAAATAACCAGAGATCGGTTTTCAATACTTCAGTTAACTGCATAAAATTTTTTCACAATCTAATTTTTTTTCTAGATTTTTTCTGATATGATTTGATTAATAAATCATTTCTGTACAATATCTTTAGGTATAAATGAATACAACAGATGAAGGAATTCAAAATGGTATATTTGAATTCAACTTTTGATAAAGTTTCAGATGTTTCATTAGATATATATATATTTTGATATTTTTATTTTCTTTTGTAGTTTTCTTCATAGTTTATTTTTTTATATCAAATAACCAGAGATCGGTTTTCAATAGTTCAGTTAACTGCATAAAATTTTTTCACAATCTAATTTTTTTTTTCTAGATTTTTTCGATATGATTTGATTAATAAATCATTTCTGTACAATATCTTTAGGTATAAATGGTTACAACAGATGAAGGAATTCAAAATGGTATATTTGAATTCAACTTTTGATAAAGTTTCCAGATGTTTCATTATATATATATATGTATTGCTTATAATAACTTCTTTCATATACACTTCAATGCAAACAAATTTTCTTAAAAAACTTCTTTATTTTCCTTACAGTTTTTTTTAAAGCAGAGAAGGTTTGAAAAGCTCTGATGAAGACTGCTGGACAGTCGAAACTGTAAGAAAAATAAAGAAGTTTTTTAAGAAAATTTGTTTGCATTGAAGTATATATGAAAGAAGTTATTATAAGCAATATATATATGAATATATGAAGATATGCAAAGAAAGTAAAAGAGAAGAATGTTTCATTAGAATAGAAAACAAGCTGCCATTATATTTAGTTTTAGAACTTTTGAGATGTTTTTGAATCAAGAGTGGATCCAGAGTGCTATATATATGTATAGTGTTGTTCATGTTTTCTTCAATTTCATTGTTGACAATTTTCATACTGAATCAAATCCTTGGCTTTTCATTCAATATTTCAAAAAATTGATAATATATAGCATGCACAAGATTTGTTGAAACTTTAAACAAAACATTGCAAAAATGCCCTGATCATTTTAAGATGTAATATTTGATTCTATAATCCGACTCTTATTCTCACTTCTAATTTCTTCATGGATGAATGTGGTTCTTACATCTAACATCACAATTATTCTTTCTTATCACTGTTATTTAGATAATTATCCTACACTTGCTTCATTTCAGAAAAATTGTGAAAGGTATCGATGTTGCATCTTCATAATTTACTATCTGATGTCTGACTTTTTTTGGAAAATGAGAAAATGAGCATACCCGTAGAGTAATGCTGAAAAAAGGTGATGCCTTTTATAAATAGCCACAATATTATTGTTTCTTGACATCAGTTACAATCATGTTTTCAAAGGAAAGTTAGAGATGAAATGCATGAACTCCTTCTGTTTGGTATTTTGTACTTGTAAGCTAATATATTTACAATTCATATTGCTCACATTGCCATAACTTTGATTCTTGACATTTTGTTGTAGAATTGTTACTTTCCTTTAAAATATCAAGAAACTTTGAAAAAAAGTATGATCTTTCATACCCAAAAACTTCATAAATTTTTCAACTGGAAAAATATATGATTGTTACGTAGTCCAAAATAGATAACCCACATCCAAAATATTTAAAGTAGATTCAAATGAAACAGAATAACATTTTTATTTCTTCACTTCACTGATAAAATGATCCAGCATGCTAAAACCTATCATACTGATGAATTCTTCAAGTTGTTTTAGATAGGTATGATTTATGTCCTTTTCCTTTGATTGCTTGAATGTTTATATGCTCAGTCAGAAAAGAATCAAATTTGTCCAATAATTCTAAATATTTCCAAATAATTTTCTAATTATTACAAAAGTCTCATTCTGCTAAAAACTTTGCAATTTCAATTATTTTTTTTAGAAGTGTTCAGTCTACATTTCATTTACAAGCTGGGGATTAGCATTTAACTTTGTTTTCATATATTAACAGTGGATTTTAAAAACTTGTTTATATGATTTTTTTTTCAAGGCATAATAGATTGCTTACATTTTTCCAATCATTAAACTCTTGTCACTAAACTTTGATGGTCATCCTAAAGTCACAAACTTGCATGGAAAATATAACAAACTTTGTTTGTTTTCTGAATAGCACAATCAACTTTTTATATGTTGCTTATTTGTAAGTTTGTGAAAAACATATTAAATGACTACTTACACTGTTGAGATTTTTTTATTGTCATATAATTTCATGGATGAAGAGAAGCTATTATCAGCTTTTTGATACTTCCATAAGTTATTTGATAGTCAAGATTATAATCATGCAAATTGTTTGGCTGTACATCAATTAGAGTTCTTGTTCTTTTTACTTGCTTTTTGCATTGTATAAATATTAGTTGTTACTATTAAGTTTAAAATAAAGATTTACCCTGGTCAAAAGCTAATTAAAAGATAATGTGGGAGATAAGAGTGGACATAAATAGTCCAGGTTTCGAACTGATTATTATTCACCTATTGACCTTTATTCAGCTTGTTTGATACTTTCAACTTTTAGTATGTTAGTCATGATAACCATTTGAAATGCCATGTTTCCATAGCTTCTCAAGGTTGCTGTCTGCATCTGGATCATACATTGAGAATATTCCATTCACTGTTTGCTAAAATTATATTATGGACTTCTATTTAATAAACAAAATCATCTCTTCAGAATGCCAAAACTAATTGCTATAAAGAATATTATCTATGTCATGCCATGCTAAACCAACTCAAATATGACCCCAGATGCTATCCTGTTCATCTGGCCTTAAAACTCAAACAAGAACTGATCCAGTACTTGCCTCTACATTCCCTACCAAAGAAATAACTCAGATATTTACAATTTTAGCCATTAGAGCATTAATAGCATGTCTATGAAAAGTAAAATATTTTATCAATTTATATATATATATTTATATCAGAGATTGATTTATTCTTTCTTTTTTTTTCATGTTGTATTTTTGGAAGCATAATGGTGTTTAATATCTTTTGTTCATTACTATCTGAAAAAAAAAAGAAATATGCATTTAAATACACATATTTTATATATATAAACATGGGGACTTTACAAAATAAAAGTTGTGATTTTTTAATAGGCAAGCCACAACCATATCAATAGTTTATGCTACAAAAGCTAATATCAAGATTAACAAAAAAAAATGTGTCTGGCTGTTGAGGCATAAATACACTCAACAATGGTGTAGTGTTCTGAAGGTCATCTTTTTAGTTGCTTATTGAAATTCATTTTAGTTGAGAAATACACATTAAAACTGACAGTTGAAACTAAAAATAAGGAATACAAAACTAGTTATGCCACATAAAAAATGTGTGCATACCTACTATATCTTTTCTCTAATAACTACATCCACACCACACTTTCAAATCTCATTACATTTTTACATATCAATCATTAATCTAAACATATATTTAACTATTAAATAAAATTAAATGTGAGAAAAATATATGTTTTTAATGATTCTGAAATGAGTATATACTTTAATAATGTTTTAAGAAAAATTCTTGCATATATTCTTTCTCCTACTTCTATCAAAGCAGTCATTTATATATGGCACACAATCAGTATTTACATGTCACAAAATGGTAATAATATATGTAAGTTCATGCAACATTGAATTTTCACAATCTTTGAAACAGGTTTGAAAATGTGGAAGATATCACAAAGAATACTACACTATACATATATTTACTTGTGCAGACATACTAATTCACCAACATGTAAATAATAGTATTGCCAGGTTATAAAAATATGTATAGCTATTATTTGTTTCAGAAATTAACTCTACCCTACATCAAAAGATATGACAACTAAATAACATCTAAAAAATATTAAGCTAGTTCTTTTACATAGAAAATTCTCTGGTTCTCTGAAAGATATGAATGAAAAATATTCTGACTAAATTGTTCAGAAATATTTCAATTAGATAAGTACCATTCATGGAATATGGGTAGTATCATACTATTCATGTTATTCAAGGCAATAAATATTTGATTGCTTAGTCTGCCTAAATAAAAATACTATATTAAAAGATAAGAATATTGTTTTGAAATAGTATTTTTAGAAGAGAATTAATCTTGTTCCCACAGATGTTCAAATAGTCTGAAAGAGTGATATTTTATTCAGCATAATGAGTGAGCCAAGAAAATTTTATAATATAGTCATCCACTTTTGATCTCATTGATAGATTTCTTAAAGAAATCATTCATTTCACAAATCTTTCCAGAGGTTAGAAAAAAGTGCAAGCAATGATTTTTCAGAATTTTAGAAGGCATTATAGATTCTTTTGTTTGTGATAAGATTTCTCATGTGAGATAGCAATCACATTAGAAAACAGTGGCTTTAAGATGAAAGCTCCTTAAGGATGTAAAACTACGATGATTACTTTGATAAAGTGTTCTGATAAGTATTTGTGGCTTTATCAGTCAGTTCCTTTCAGTAAACAATGATTCATTCTTTAAACTTTTGTAAATGCAGCGTCACTTTTGAGATTGCTGATCTTGAAGCAGTAAATAGTTCACACGTTGAACTTATTTTAAACTAAGACAGATCTTTTACATGCCTACAAGCTGAATTAATTTTCTGATATTTTTTTTTGTAAAAAAATGTCAAAAATATAATGCTAATATGGCAGTTTCTTCATTATTTTGCTCCACTCCTGTTATTAATTGTATTAATCCAGCTTATTGTAAGATTTAGTCTGTAATATATAAAACTTAATTACTCTGAAACAATGCATTCATAGCTGAGAATGTTAGAATGAGGAGAAACAACATTAATATCCACCAATAATATTTCACGTAAGAATTTGGTCTACATCTCATTTGTAGAAATTAATATAAAAACAAATTGCTAAAAATAAATAAATACTGAGTACAATATGTTCATATACTGTGGTGCAGTAGTAGAACCAAGGACCTCTAGATCAAAGTTCAAATGTTATTTTCGATCTTTAAACATAACATGACCTGACCAAGTAACTATTTAATACTATATTGCCATCTCATTCCAGATCAAAGTTTATTCCTTTATCTTTTGCATTCTTTATAAAAGTAATACTCAGCTAAATTCCAAAATACTTTCCATTTCATTGGAATTTGTAAGCAATTTTTCTGTTTCTCAATACTGACAGATGTGGACGAAGACTTTTTTTTTTTTTATGCAGCCATTGATTTAACAAAAACTTTTTCTCTCTTTTAGAGCAGCGTTTCTCAACCTTTGGGTCGCGTTAAATTTTTAATGGATCGCGAATATGTACCAAGAAATAAAAACAAAAATATCTGATAGCAAAAATCTTTTTACATTTTAAGAAAATATTAGTATTAAAAAAAAAAATTACTAAGTAATACTACCTATGCTTTGTGTAGTTTTCTCAAATTCAATTGTAAATTTGAATTTAAATAATCATAAGGTTAAATTTCGCGATTATTTTCAAAATATAATTTTTGCTTGTATTTCGAATATAAATACAACCTTATTTGAAAAGAAAACACTTTTTTGTGGTAATTAACAAAATGTATTAAGCTTTAAATTAAAAATATGTAGTTTAACTTTAACTCAACTTTTAACTTACAAATTATTTGTTCATTATAAATATTATCAAATTGATCCGAATATATACAGTACCGTGCTGATGTAATATCTCTTTTATTTTATATTATAATTTATGTAATAAACATTTGGGTCGCAGAATTATTTCAATGAAGTCTATTGGGTCGCGCGGCAAAAAGGTTGAGAAACGCTATTTTAAAGCACTGGAAAATTAATTAGTTAAAAAAAGATTTTTAGCTATTTGATAAATCCTACACAAAAACGATTTCTGATTTCAGTTATTTAATTAACGTTTTATCTATTCCTAAATTTTTATCAAAAAAAAAAAAAAAGTATTTCTTTTTTGTCTAGTATCATATTTAAAAACAAAGATTGGTATTATCTATAAAGAGAAATTTATTTAAAGAAAATACTTTATTTAAAATAAAATATTTAATATATATATATATGTTGATGAATTCTACATTTCTATACATTTACACACATGTATTCACAAATATTTTGATATCTTATCTGTATTCATAAGTGTTATTAATTTTACAATTACTTCAACAAATTACATTCAAACAAATTCTGTTCATTTATTTCTTAACCATATTATTCCTTTAATAGTTTTACTTGTCTCATTTTCTCTTTCTGGTGTCTAATGATAAATTTTTTATTACTATGAAGTAATGTTTTCAATATAAAAAATAAAACAAATCCTGTGATAATTTTCAATTACTTTTATTATGCTTTTATTTAAATTGAAAAGAAACAACATTTAAAATCTATTCTTTCCTTCAAAGGCATTATTTATTATTATTCTAACTAGCACGCATACATAGTATAATGTTATAATATAAAATGATTATGCAAAACAAAGGACCTCAATATATAGTTATCAGTTTTACATGCTAATGCCCATAATCTAGCATTTAGATTTAGATTGGGACTTTTTAAAAATTTCAGATTACGAACAAACGCAGAATTGTTCATTCAGATAACTGGCCCAAACTCAATCTAGCTAGCCATTCAATTATTGATCAGTCAATAAGATATCTAGCTATTCTTGGCTAAAGAATAAAACGAAGGTAGAAAACATTAAAATCTTCAACATTCAACAATTGGAAAACTTAGTGAGAGTTGTGTTCTCTATTTATTCTTGCTCCTTAAGGAATTGGTAAAATGCTCTTTGTCTTACTATTTTAATTTATTTTTTTTACTACTAGAAATGTAAATAAAATATAACAAATCCTTTGGCCTAGCGGTTAGCATAGCTGCCTTCCAAGCAGCTGGCCCCGCTTCCCGGTCAACGCTTTGACATATATATATAAAATCTTATAAACATAATTTTTCTTTGAAAGGTTATAACTTTAAAAACATTATATATATATTAAACATTTAAATAACTAAATAATTATTTTTAAGGAGCTTTGTTGAAAAGATATGGGAATAATTTCTTCAACATCTCTTCAAACAGGAATATTGAAAAAAGAATTTTTACCAGGCTAATCAAATCCTGGATAAAACAAATTAATAGTTTTTGTTGTTGTTGTTGTTTTATCTTTATCGTTTACCAATTAATGGGAAGGTGGTTAAATATTTTATTTTTTTGGTTATAGACCAGCTACTTGGAGAGCTATCTTAAAAAATATAGTTTTATCACCTGAAATCGACCCACTGATTGTGGGGAATAAGATATATTAAACTCTTCTATTCACACAACTCATACACAAGTGTATACAAATATTATATTTATTATACATAAATAAACACGCACTTACGTATATTCTATATATAACGAAATCTTTAATTTATTTTCCCACTAAAACGAATGTTTAAAATAGATATATGTTAGGTATTTAATATATGCTACATTACAGTAATTAAATTTTATATTTAAATATAGTTTTTATCAAAAATAATTAATCATTTGTATTTTGTATTTTTTTTTTTTTAAAGTGGGATAAAATTTCGTAGGATATCCACAAGCAAAAGTGACAATAGGGGGATGTACATGACTGAAAGGTTACTTGATTGCCATTTAGCATAAAAAATAGTTCAATTTCAGATGTCTTGACAGCATTTTTAAATAACAAAACTAATTACTTCAATTAGATTTAAGAATCTCTTTAGATAAGGTTATAGTAATAACAACCCTAGTTAACTTCCAATAAAAAACACCACATACTTATTATAATAGCACAACACTAAAATTATTTTTTGGTAATCTATATATAGTAATTTTTCTTCCTGAAAAAAGATGGGCTTAACTGGGCAATAGGGTACTTTGATCTAAAACACAAATTTAAACTGCATTGTAAAGTAATGAAATTTCTTATAGCATTAAATAACATGATTAAAAAGCAAGTTTTATGATTGCAAAGTTAGTTATTTGACAAAAGACACGAGAGCAAGCATTAAAGACTTGATTATCATCGGCTGTGCTTTTTGTTAGCGTTTTTTTTTTTTTAAATATTATAAAGTAATGAACCCGTTGTTATGAGCTGCAAAAATAAAAAGGCTAGAATTCAATAATAACAATAAAGTTAAAAGGAAAGCTACTTTTTTTTTCTCATATGTCATAGCATCGGCCGAGACGCGAACCCACAACCGTCTGCAACCAACTACTTGATTGCAAGGCGGCTGCGATGACCTCTCGGCTAACAACGCTTGACAGGAAAGCTACTTTTCTTAACTTTTCTAAGCAATGATACTAATTAGATTTAATTATTTACAAGAATAAAGTTTAATTGTAATAATCATTTCTTGTTTTGACCTCGAAGACATAAACAGATTAGAATGCTCTCTATAAGCATTATTATCAAATACAAATTTCTGAACATCATCATTTCTATACAAGATTTTCAAAACTTTGTTTTACATGAGGATTAAAACAAAATACTTTTTACACAAAAGAATTAATCAATTAAGAATAATTATATAAAATACAAAAAATGTTGCAATTACGAAAGCTTTTGAAAAATCGTATTAAAAAAATATTTTAACCAGAATGTAAAATGGATAATCATTAAAATTAATTTTATAATTTCATTGTTTAAAATAATATTTTATTATTAAAGAAATGTAAAAAATATTTAATAAAAACTGTATTACTAAGCAAATTTGATATATAAATGAATTTGAATGAATTCCAAGAAATGATTGAATGACATTATATTAATATTAAGGTTGGTGGCAACTTCAACAGAAATTAACATCTATGTTATAAAAAAGTAACTACATTTTGTGTTTAAGAAGCAACTGTTAACATGAGGTCGGTTTTTATTTATGTCATTATAACTGGCTACAGTTTTTATTATTATGACATAATTTAGATAATAAATCTGTTTTGTACATAGGTAGATGGTTAATAAATATAAATCACATGATGACAGTCGAAACTTATCTACATCATAAATCTTCAATCTGTTATTAAGGCAATATTCGTAAGTAGAAGATGAATTCCTTTGACTCTGGTCTAAGATCTTAATATATACAAGAAAGTTGATACATAGACTATAACAGATTGAGATTTTTATATTCTTATAAGTTTAAATAAACCCCATTAAATGGGGAAATATAACCTACTTTTTAAAAGTAGTTTAATAATAATCAGTGGAATGTGAAAGTTGTAAAAATGATTATTATTAATCTCTTTTCAAAAACAGATTATATTTGCTTAATTAATGAGGTTTGTTAGATTTGACTAAAAATACTGTATAATACTAATATATAAAGAATAAATAAAGTTGCATCAGTGTGTGCATATAAAATTAGTCAATATTAAAATATATTAAAAATTCGCCCTAGAAAAATTATTATGCATAATAAGTGAAATTATGCAAATTCAAAATATCCTAAATATGCTAATTTTCAAGAATAAGGACGATATTAATGTAAATTAAAATGTGTAAAAAGTGACTGATTATCTAGAAAGATGAGAGAGAGAGAGAGAGAGAGAGAGAGAGAGAGAGAGCAGTTCAGTGCACAATATGTTATATAAGCAGTATGGTGCTTGCAAAACAGTAGTGTGTGAGCAATGCAACTTTCTGAAGAGAACATAATAGTGAAAAGTTAATGAAGAAGAAGAATTAACAAAGTAAAAAAAAGTACTGTAATAAGAAAAATGGAGCATTATAGTTTAGCACTTAAAGGATTTGCATGGATGACTGAGACTGTTTCAAGTCCACTAGTTGAAATACTAATAATCTACTAATATTATATTTTTGGAGTAATAAACTCATTGTTAAAATTAAAACTTTCTTATGTATTATTTTTAATATAATTTAATGATTGTACATCCCTGAAACATCAGTTGGCATAGTCTAAAAAACCTGTGTAAAGAATTTGTGTAAAGCAGCAGTTGACAATGTGGATGTACAACATGGAAATGCAGAACAGTACGATAATGTCATTTAATGTAAATAACCCATGGCAAATACATCAGTCATGCCAAAAGGTACATGATAATAAACAACATTGTGAGTAATAAACTGAAAGTTGCTATTGTTATGCTGATGTCATAAAAGGATATGCTTCAAATAGCTAATCATCTGAGTGACTCAAAAAATGCCAGAAAAAATTCCTTACAAAGAATTGCTACAAAGTTAAATCTATATTTTAACCAAAAATTCAAAATATAAGCATGACTTTGCTTTCAAAATGAATGCATTTACCAAATAAAAATATACATGACTACGATATTGCATTGTGAGAGTTAAACAAATGAGAGTTTAAAAACCACCTAGAAGAAATGCTATTAGATCAGCTGTTATGGAGCGTGCAAGATGAAAAACTTAAGACAAGTATTACTAAGTGAATCTTTATTAACTTTTACCACTACAATTGAAAGAGGATTGGTGTATGAAACAATTTTAAAACATTCAAAAGAATTTTAAAAATGGCAGATGAAATTAAAACAACCATACATATAAACAAGGTAAAGGCACAAATGACTGAGAAAAATACTATTCAGGATGTCTGCATTTTCTATTGCTGTGGAAAAAAGGACACAAGAAAAGTGTAGTAATTGTGGATTGCCAGATCATTTGTCAAATATTTGTCAAAAATTTGTAAGAACAAACAGAAAATGACTAAGCTAGATTTACCTGGCAATCATGGAGAAGAATATTCAAGAGTTCAGTAAATGTTAAAAAATAACAAAGTAAAAATATATGTAATATAATATATGTCAAAATTTACAAACAAATTATCAAAATGGAAATTGATAGAGGGGCAAGAGCATCAACCATTGCTTTAAAGGATTGTATAGCCATTAATAGGAAAGGAATAAAAGTATTCAAATCAAAAAGAAGAACTTGGTTACTACAGATGTAAATGGAAAAAATATTGGTATAAAACGAATAGTGATATTACTGATAAAAGTAAGCAGATAGATAAAAAAATTTATTGTTGTATGCTGTAGCTAAGGATCTGATCCCTAATATCAGGTCATAACTGGTTCGAGCCTATGGAAATCAGCATTTATATTATTAAAAGAAATACAATTAGAAGTGAAAATAAAAAAATTTATTGTGTCAGCTCTTTAAATCCACCTCAGCAGAATTAAAGATGAAACAAATAGAGAAGAACTAATAGATAATGCACAACAAGTCATCTATAGACCTAAGAAGGTTCTGTTCATTCTTAAGCCTAAAGTTGAGAAAGTGCTAAATGATCTATTATAAAGACATTATTACATTGACAAAATAATCCACCTGGATAATACCCTTTGTCATTCATATCATAATGTAAGAATATGTGTGGTGACTATGAAATAACTATAAATAAAAACATCACCAGAGGAGCTTATTCTATATCAAGTGGAAGGGAAGTACTTCTCTGTGTAAAGCTTCTTAGTTTATTAAATTAGATTTGCAGTCAGCATTCCCTGGACTGCTAGTACAGCCAAGGTACTTACAATAAACAAACCCATGGGTCTGTTTAAGTTCAATAAGTTGCTGTATGGAATTATGATAGCACCTAATATTTTAAAGCTAAAATGAAAAGTCTTTTAAGAACAGAAGCTACTTCATATTTGAATGATGTCTTAATAGTTGCTGAAACCAAAATGCATTGAGAAAATGTGCAAACACCATGTTCAAAAAGTTAAATAAATTTGGAGCTAGACTCAATGTCTCAAAATGTATCTGGCCAACAAAAGAAATTAAGTTTCACGGTGATATTATAATGGATAATGGTAAATACCCTAACCCAGAAGTTGTCACTACAGTTAAGAATGCCCTGAAGCCAATAAATGTTAGAAAATTGTAAGCCTTTTTAAACTTACTCAATTTTTTTGAAAGTATCCTGAAAGTAAAATCATTGCAATAAATACTTAAGACTTTGGAATAGAAACCACAATTTCTCATAATATATATGGAAGCAAATGACCTATTGCTTACATGACCAGAACACTCTCAGTGGTCAAGAAAAACAATAACCAATTAGATAATGGGTCTCTTTCAATTGCACTCACAATAAAAAAAAAATTTCACCAATATGTTTATAGGTATTCATTTAAAATCTTCGCAAACCATAAATCTTTATTGGGGGATATTTGAAAAGAGTAAAAAGATTTTGGATTATATTAATCAATGTGTGCTGCAATGGATTAATATAATGACTTTGTATGATTTCAAAATATTATACAAGCCTAGAAATCAGATAAAGCATGCAGATGCTCTTTCTAGAACTCCAGATAAAAACATACACAAGTCCAGTATTACAGAAGTTAATTATACAGATGTCATGAAATTTAAAGATGGAAATAGTAAAGTTTTAGCAGAATGGGCAAAAAATGATGCAGGATATTTAGTAAAAAATTAGATCAAACAAGGCTGGCCAAAAGAGTGATCAAACTTCATAGTACCGCAAATTTGGAATGCTCAAAAGTTTTCTATGTGTCAAAAATATTCTCATGACTGACTGAGTTTTAATTCCAATTGAGTAGAGGAAATGTGTGCTACAGTTGCTACATGAATGATATTCCAGAATAGTTCATATACAAGAACTAGCTCATTGATATGTCTGTTAGTCAGACATGAATAATAAACTATAAAGGCATGTCAAGTCTGTCAAAAAAATAATAGGTTACCTAGGAAGGAGTTAAAACCATGGGAAAGGGTTCACCTAGATTGTGTAAGGCCATTCCATGATATATATTTTTTTAGTTATCAATTTGTACTTCAAATAAATGGAATACAGAATGAGTAAAAATACCAATGATGATAATAAAAGTACTAAGTGATCTCTTCACAACACATTGATATCCTGATTGGTTATAGACAACAGAGGAGGATTTTATTCAGTACTGATGAAGGATTTTCTTGCTAAGAAGGGGATACAATATTTGTTAACACCACCGTATCACTCTGAATCAAATGGATTAGTGGAAAAGGCTGTTCAGCAACTAAAATGTACATTGAATTAAATGGAATATTTAGATATTTATGAAGTGTTAACTAAAGCAGTGTTTTATCAGCACTTAACACTGAGTTCAGTAACCAATAAAACTCTAAAAGAATTTTTGAGGAAACACCATTTTACAAACACATATTTCTATGTTAATTCTGGATAAAAGTAGGGAGAAGGAAACAAAGTCAAAAAGTATCAAAAAAGGCTTACTTAAACTTTTAGAATATAAAAATCTCAATCTGTTACAATTCATTTCTTGTCTATACTAAGATCTTAGAAAAGAGAGAAAAATGAAATCCATCTTTTACTCTGTATATTGCCTTTACAATAGGTTG
The DNA here is from genome assembly GCA_028023455.1 of Epiperipatus broadwayi. NCBI lineage: Eukaryota > Metazoa > Onychophora > Udeonychophora > Euonychophora > Peripatidae > Epiperipatus > Epiperipatus broadwayi. The sequence continues at coordinate 853,456 of JAQFVV010000077.1, forward strand.
AATATTTATGTATAGATAAACTTGGACTGTTTTCATGATTTTCATATATGAATAAATCTAACTTTGTGCAAAATAAGGTTTATAAATAATAATGAATAGCAGTGGGGTTTAAAAATTACTTTTTTTGAGATCTTAGACTAGAATAAGAGGTTGCCTTGAAAACAGATTGAATTTTTATAGTGTAAATTAGCTTAGGTTGTTATCTTGTGATTTATAATATTATATATATTTGAGGTTTGGTGTTTACACTTAGATTCTTTATTTTATAAAACTTGGGTTCAAAATTGGAACTGATAAAACTTGAAATTTATTTCAAGTTCCTATCAGGCTGAGAAGTTATTTTTGAATTTTTGTTCATAGGTGATTATTGATTCTTGGTTATTAAATAGATATCTAGCTTTTCTAGATAGAGGGTGAAATAAAAATGAAAAATAGTCGATCACTCACCCACCGTAGCCTAGTGAGTAATATCCATAAAGTAAGCTATTTAAAGGCTGTTATTTTATCTTACCTATGATTTTTCATAATCTGTGGGTTTCTACATTTTACACTATTGTTTTGTTATATTTTCTACATTCATGTTAAACATTCTAATAAAGTTAATGAACACGTAAATAATTTATGGCTTATCAAATATGTAATAATAAAAATATAAACCTATTTACTGAAATAATGAGTCCAAATACATTACTAATATAGATTCATAATGATACAAAATAGATAGGCATTGTTTGCAAGTTCATTTATGTGATTCTTTGGGAATCAATTATTTTAATAAGGTATTTGAATTTTCCCTCAATACTTGCATAGGTATATTAAGCTTTGTGGAGTTTTATTATTACACTATTTTTTATTTCAACATTAATAAACATAATTATATTACTATTTTAGCTAATCAGATCTCAGATCATATAGTAACATTTTCAATTTACACTAATGTTATTAAATGCTATTCACTTTGTTTGATGATGATGATGACTATAGGTTTGAATCTGAATTGAGAAAAACAATTTTGTTAGGTTAAACATTTTTTTTAAATATAGGCCCATAGTCAAAGGAGGAACCCATCCAATATTGTTCAATAAATGAAACTTAGTTATTATTAACTAGTGAGTAAAATAAAAATGAAAACCGCTCAAACCTCACTGTCTATCTATCATTGGGAAGCCTTGTAAATAATCTCCTTTTTTATAGTTCTTAAATTAAAATTGTTAAGACTTGCCTTGAAGTGGGAATACTTAAATTTTATTTATCCATTCATCCACCCACACACTTATCTATCTATCTATCTATCTATCTATCTATCTATCTATCTATCTATCTATCTATCTATCTATCTATCTATCTATCTATCTATCTATCTATCTATCTATCTATCTATCTATCTATCTATCTGTTTGCCTTGCCTTGCCTCGCCTACCTACATACCTACTTATCTATCTATCTATCTATCTATCTATCTATCTATCTATCTATCTATCTATCTATCTATCTATCTATCTATCTATCTATCTATCTATCTGTCTGCCTGCCTGTCTGCCTTGCCTTACCACCCACACATCTATCTATCTATCTATCTATCTATCTATCTATCTATCTATCTATCTATCTATCTATCTATCTATCTGTCTGTCTGTCTGTCTGTCTGTCTGTCTGACTGACTGACTGTCTGTCTGCCTGCCTGCCTGCCTGCCTGCCTGCCTATCTATCTATCTATCTATCTATCTATCTATCTATCTATCTATCTATCTATCTATCTATCTATCTATCTATCTATCTATCTATGTATCTATCTATCTATCTATCTACCTACCTACCTACCTACATACCTTACCTACCTATCTACCTTTATTTCTCTCTCTCTCTATATATATATATATAATTTTAACGGATGTTTTACATGGAAATATTTAATGTGTGGAGTTATCCATTTATAATTAGTTAATTAAAAAGTACTTTATTTAGAACAGTAGCTAATAAAAGCCAAGTACTCCAGTCCAAGAGTTAAAGTAACTCTGTCAGGCTAATTCTGGTGCTTTGTTCTTTATATTAGATTTAGGTGTGACATTCAAAAGAGAATCCTTTGGACCTATTTTTGAATATAATCAGCCCAAGAGTTTTACTTCAACTCTTAGTCTGGGGCAATTGGTTTTCATTAGCTATTGTTCCAGATAAAGTGCTTTTTAATTAAGTAATTATAAATGGATAACTTCACACATTAAATATTTCCATATATATGAATTCATAGTATTATTTATTCATAAAAATATTAGTATATAAATATAATTGGATAATGTAATAATGTGAGATAAGAATATTGTTTTGTGACTCAATCATAGTTTTTGTCATGATCTTGAAGTTAAAAATTATTAATATAAAGATTACATTTAACTTCTCAAATAAAAGTAACTTATTATACAAAAAAATATTTGGTAAATATCAAGAAATAGAAAAATGCAATAAGTCTTAAATATATTATAGTATATCATATGGAGAGAGACAAACTTGGATTGCCAGCATTGTGCCCCCAAATAGGAATTATTTACAAGTTTTATTAAAGAATGAAGACACTTTGGACATTATTTACCTTATACATAAGAGCCTTGTGTTATACTTATAAGCAAAATTTTTCAATAACTAATAATTTCCAAGTAAAGTTAGATTTCTTTTCATTTATCTTACATATAACTTATAACCAGCCTATTCAAATAGTACATAAATAAATAAAAACCCAATATTTTTTTTTACCAACTTACAATTGACTATTCTGGTAAAGTTTTAGATTTATGTCAAGTCATATATGCTGTATGTATGATTGCATATATATATATAGACTAACTATTTAAGATATCCATAATATTTGTACTTTTAAAAGTTCCTATTGTTTAATTTTGTTGTTTGTTATTAATACAGATTTTAAGAAGCTTTAAATTAGGAAATAATTGTTATAATAAATTGATTAATTTGATATAAAATGTAATCATGCACTATAATTTTAATTTTGAATACTTATATATGCTTAGGATTTATAATTTATTCTGCACAAACAATAAAAAATTAATTTCAGTCAATATCAATCTGCATTTTAATTATTATAATTTAATGAATGAATTATATTTCAGTTAAATACCTTAATCAAATTGAAAATGCACATAATTAGTAAATTAAATTTCCCTCCTCCTTTATCCAGAAATCTGAATATGTAGAAATCTGATTATATTTATATAAAAGATAGCTTGGAAACATTTCAATACGCAAATGTGATGTTGATTATAAGTACAGTAATATTACATTTTTGACTCTATTATGTAAATAAATAGAACAAGAAATAATTAAATAAGAATAAAACATTTTATGTTATTTTTTCTGCCATACCATGAATGTAGATAATGTTAATAGGAGAAAAAAATAATTCATAAAAATGTTTTAAATGCTATAGTAAAAAGGTGACATAATGTATAATTTATAAAATTTATGTGAATAGAAATATGAAATACATACATAGTAATTAGAAAAGAAAGAGTATTTTTTTAAATGTAAATCTTGATGCAAGAGAAATGCAAGCAAAAATTTTTGTCTTTGAATTAAAGTAGAAAAAGAGCTTCTAGTTGCCACGTATTAGATCAACTGTGTAAAAACTTATCACTACCATTAGTAGTTACTTATAAAGGAGCTTAGCCATTCTATGGAAGAAAAAAATAAATAAATAGAAATACCAAGTAAAGTTAAAAAAAGAGAAAAATTAAAGTAGAATTATTAAACAAGCTAATGAATACATATAAATACACAATCCCATTATCATTGTAAGTGATAAAAATGACTAATGACATGAGATTCTGGTAATGTGTAGGTCATACACAAATCTAGGTTAATGGCCTTATCATTTATTTGTTATGCTAACATTACATTTAATTGTGGAAAATGGAAATGGCATTTCACAAATAAGTTTGTATTCTAATTACTTGGACTGAAACAAAAAACAATTTTATGAAGACAAGAAGCATTATGGTAATTAGTTTTTATATCATTAAAATGGCAATTTTAACTGTTTGTTGATTCTTATCAAAAAACATGATTTTAACACTTACATGCGTCATATGCTTTTTTCATTTTCTTTCTCCAGTTCTTTGTATGAAAACTGAGTTAATTAAAATTAATTCTACTCTATTCTTTGCTGACATTTCATATTTTATGGAGTATTTCTATTTTGTACTTTATTATAGTCCTAAAAATTAGGGGTTTAACTACTAACCACCAATCATTTGATAGATATTGCAAAAATAGCTATGGCTACCATTTTTTAATATTCTTCAATATTTATGTTTTTCTTGAATAAGTGTTCTAGTTTAAAAATATTGCATTTCTGTTCTATTTTTGGAAGCTGCATGAGACCAATAAGCCAAGTCATTGAACACTTAAGAGCAAGCAGACTCCCACAATCAGCTTCTAATTAAATGAAATTTTTCTGGTAAAAAGCACTGAATTTCCACTATTCCCACATTTATTTTTCTATTAGTAAATAGATCAACTAGTTTGTTTAATTAATATGATACTAAGTCAGTAATAATCTCAATTATTAAATAACCATAGATATTTTTGCCTTTTTGATAAAAAAAATAGTATCATTAACTTTCATAAATCAAGATTTCATAATACCCCCCCCCCCAAAAAAAAAAAATCACTATGACATCATTGAAATGTAAGTGATGGCAATATTCTTTTAGTGTATGTAGGAGTATTAGGATTAACTTTATTAATTATATTGTAATTTCTATCATTATTGTACACTTCTTATTATTATCTATGGAGAAAATTAAAGATTCTATATATTTTTTTATTATCAAAAGTCAAAGGCACCACAATTAACAATTACCTTATCGCTAAGATTACTTATATTTATATATATTATAATGGTATAGAATGAAGCAAAGAAAGAGACTCTTCAAAGGCCCAATTGAGGATGCCAAAATCTATAACTGTATAAAAAATGAGACAAGATAAATAAATAAACTCTACTTGCATGCCCTAGTTCTAAACACCAAATTTATGCTGATATAATCTTAAGAATATGAGAATATTAACTCTTATTAATATCCTAAGTCTTTGAACAAGCTAAATCTAAAATAGTATCAAAATAATGAAAGAGTGGATTCATTTTTTATTATAATGAAATATTAACATCATGAATATCAGGAGCTATAATGAAATAAATTGATCATATGAACTGTTTACTTTATGTCCTATAAATTATATAAAGTTAACATTTAAAATAATACTGTTTGTATAATTCAAATAGGTAAAGAAATCAATATATTGGCTAAAATTAATAGTGCTAGACTAGTTAATTAAATATATTTGTAATGGAATAAATGAGCAAAGATTAAGCAGGCTTTATTAATAAAATAGTTTAAAATCTATATTGACATAATATTTACTGTGTGGTGAATATATATTATATTCAAGAATGGTTAAATATATTAAACTTAATGATTATATAAAACTTTATTACAAAAATTTATTAATAGCTTTTATACCAATGTGTTCATGAAAATATTAGATTAACTTCTATTCAATGTTGGGTTCTATTATAACAATAAAATTTATATTACTTTGTTAATTAGATATTATGTATTTATATTTATAATGAGACTATAAATTATAATTGCTATATCTTATATTTATTAATTTAAATGAGTCTCATATTTTGGATTTAATAAATAATAATAACAAGAATTTATTTATAAATTGAACAATAGAAAATTAATGAATATATTATGGTAATTAAAATTAAGATGTCTTATAATATTGTGTTTGTAAAACTATTACAGTGATGCTAGACATAAACATTATTTCAAACAAAACCAGAAGAAATTATCCATTTATCTATTAATTTCAAATAGACAATATATAAAATATATGGAAGAAAATATTGACTTGTTATATATAGTTTTCATACTGAGTTTTCATCCACAAAACAAACGAATTATTAACTAAAATCTGTTATGATTATATAAAATGTAGAACTACTAAGATTTTCTTTTGGTTAAGTGCACATTCAGATATTCATCCACATATAAGTATGCATTGAATAATCCTTTTAAAATAGTAATATTAAATCAAATAAGTACATATAACAAATTATAAATAGATCAAATAATCTGTGAATAATGATCAATATTCATCACCAAGATTTCTACTGTTCTTTTTTTGTTTCTTTGTTTTACTTTCACAAGATCTTTTATTATTACTTCTAATGCATAAATTGATTACATAACACTAAGCATATACCAACTGTCAGTCTTGCAGAGTTAGATATTTCTTGAGGTATTGTTGGCTATTCTGTAGTAAATAGCCTATGTTGTTCTTTATGTAATGTTCTTTTCTTCCTTATTGCATTTAACTATTCATTAATTTTGGATTGTTACAAAGTCTCTCGGATCCAGGAATATTCCCCAACACTTTCTTTAGTTAGTTTCAACTGTTGAATTGTCTTTCATTATGCTTCCCTATGTGGCTAGGGAAAATAAAATCCAGGTGTCCTCAAATATTTTTGATGACATGAGGCGCTCATCCCTCTTTTTAATCTTATTGAGAGTTCTAATGAAGAATTGAGCTTCATTTGTTTGTGGCTGTTCCATCACAATCTTGCAAAAGGTGACCTAAATGGCATAGATCATTTATTAAATTCCCAAAAATCCATTAAGAGAATCTAATATCTGAAGTATACTATTTTAACAAAATAAGAATGTATTTCTTTAAATGTGTGAAGTTTATTTATTAACTGGTTATTAATAATGCCTAGTAAAGTATTAATGCACATTACTCCTTTAAAATGATTATCATATTTGAAGTCATTGTTATATCTATACCAATTATTAGTTTGTTGGCACTCATATATAAATACAGATGCATGTTGGGATTAATTTCCATGGTTAAACTTTATTAACATTTTTATAACTTTTAATTATTCCATTAGTTGGCATAATAAAATGTATTATATAAACATGAAGTAAGTCAACCTCTTTCAGCATTCTTTTTTAAAAAATAATTATTTCATTAGTTGATTAATATTATTTAAATCCTTGGCAAAATATCAGTTTTGTTTATTAGTACTCATATATATAAACTAAACAAACACATATATTTAATTTTTTTTAATTAAACATTTTTAAATTGTTTTCCAGAACACTAGAAAACTATATTTCAGGTGTTATTTCAAAATCCCAAGAGATTTACATTTTTGTCCTTCAGAGAAATGTCACAACTTCTTATTCAGTTAATCATATTGTTTTTCTATACAATAAACTTTTAAAATATATATACTTCATTTTCTTTTTTAAACAAAAAAAAAATTTAAAGCTTAAGATATAATATTAATTTAACTGTTAGCTATACATCATATATGTAGAAACAAGTAAAAGAAGAGATTCAACTTAAATTCATAGGCTTATTTATATTCTTTTCTTGTTGACATAGTTTTATGAAGTCATCTTAGATACTACTACTATTGATATACTTGAAATCTACTTCTTTAGTTTTATTGAGCAATTATCAAAATCATTTGAACAAAGGTTGACATTTTCTGATAATATGTTTTCTTTGAATTTTGAGTTTTTAAAACAAAAGTATTTTAAAAATAATATAATAACAATAATTTTTAAATTTCTTTTTTTAAAGTAAAAAAAAAAACATGTGTTTATTTTTAAAATACTGTTATAAACATATTTTTAATAGTAAACATTACCTTTAAAATATTTGTAATTTTAAAATCAGTACATGAACATAAACATATACACATAAAATATCATTTGTTATTTATTCTTCTATTAAAACCTATTGTTATTAAATTGCTAACTGCTTTTAAAAAGATAAAAAATAAAAACAAATTGCAAAATATTACCTTTTGTAATTTGGTGTATTTCTTTAACAACTTAAATTAGATATAATATCACTTAATAATTTTTTAAGACAAACAATAATCTATTACTCAATGACCTATACACTTAAAAAATTTTAAAAAATATATTCAAGGTCTAACCAATATGGTACAATATATATATATAATTGCTAACTTAATCTTAAACTTATATATCTATATAGTCATGCATTGGATTTAAAATCTTTAAGTACTTAAATTTTTAAACCATTAACCTTGAATAAACAATAAAGATAAAAGTTGACTACTAAGTGAAAATAATACAAATTCTGAACCTTTCTTAGAGAATATTAATTAGGGGGAAAATCAGTTAATGAGAGTTGACTATATTATCACTTGGGGTTCAGCATCTTTTTTCATTTTTAAATTGTGGCTTCTATGTTAGAAGAGAGATAACACTATGAATAGACTTAGGCAGATAAAATAAGGAAATAAAAATATTATATTATGTTTAGCATATAATCAGCAGCAGCTACCTATAAATGAGTATGACTGTTCCAAGTCCAAAAAAAGATAAAAAATACTAGGGATGAGCTTTGTAATGATTAGATAAATCAATTTGTGAACTGGTTATGCTGATCCAATTTTCTGTTTATTTGATATTTTACAATGTTGTTTTTTAACATCTACATAAAACTTTTTTTCTTGAAATATTTTAATATCATATCTAATTCTTCAGTATATTCTAGTTTTGTCATACTTTCCCAATGGAACAGTCAACATTGCATTTCTTTAGATATCTTTGAAATAATCATTGTAATGTAAATACAGACTCCCATGAAAACCATGCTAAAATTCACCATTCCAATTAAAATATGATTTTACAATGACGGACTCCATAAAATCACTTCCAGAAAGTTGATGAACCCATTGGTTGGTTTAATGACCTTATCACTGTATTTTTAAAATTTCATAGAGCATTTGTAAAATAATTTTTTCCAATGTCTTTATATTGCATTGTCTATACAATAAATTAGGTAAAGGTAAAAGCTTTATATCCAGTTAACTTAGTTGTAGTACTTATTTTCTCAGTGATTAAATACTCTATCTTTTTAACTTGCTAGAACAGCAGCACATTGGAATCTGTGCTGAACCTCAATATCTAAAAACATCTTTGTACTTATAAAACTACTAAGATATTTAAATTGGATTATATTTTTAAGTTGATAATCATTCAAACTAAAACTATAATTGAGATGCCAAGGACTATTCGCATGCTTACAAAGTTTAATGCCACTATTAAACTGATCTTGAAGTTTATATCATTTTCCATAGAACAAAAATTTTAACTCTCCCTGTGGTAGATGCATGGAAGACTTTTATTGAGACACTAACAAAGTTAATAAATTCTTGTACTGCTAAAACTAAAGGTCCAGTTATTCTTCTCAATGAGCTGGACTCCATAGCATGTGATCTCAAAAATATTTCATATGAAGCACAAAATATTCCTAACATTTTAAATTTAAAATCCAAATACAAGGCTAAACAAAAGGCCATTGCTGAGTACTTATCAATTAAAAGGGCCAGACAATATCTTCATCACCAACATTGCTGGACTAGGGGGTACATGAGATGGGCCCTTGGCTCTAGCAGAAGATCAAAGGCACCTAGGTCCATTGAGATACAAGGCAACTGCTATACAGGTTCTTCCATGCTTTTCAGAATTCAGGAATATTATGCAAAAAAAATTCCAACCACTTGGCATTTCTTTTGTCAGGAAATGTTTCATTTATGAACATTCTGATCAACGCAAAATTACTGAAGCAAGAATCCTTTCAAAGATTTCATCATTCCCTGACAGAACTCACCCTGGATTACATGGAATACCAAAATTTTTATTATTTCATTTATGCACATTTTCAGTCCCCATTATTAAAAAAATGGTAGACTTCTTGGCTAGTGGCTGCCGAGAAATTAATGGACTTTGCCAAATAAGCATGGTCCCGCTTGTTAAAAAACCTGAGGGTCAAAAAAATCTTGATAATCTTCGACCTATCTCTATGGTGCCATTGATTATTAAAACCATTGAAGGCCTTATTAGAGAGGATATACAAACATTATTGGAAAATTATCAACCTATCAGTTTGCAAAGAAAGGGAGCTCTACTGCTGATGCTGTCAGTTGATTTTGACTTCTAGTCGACCATGTTCGCAGGAAAAGGATGCCACGGACAGTTGCAGTTCAACTTGACTTTGCCAGAACCTTTGATTGTGTCAGGATTGATGTGCTACTTGGTGTACTGGAGGAACTCCAAGTGCCTCTGGCATATCTTCAGATGATTGAGAACTTTCTTCTTAACAGAGAGATGTTTCTCTCACTTGATGGAAGAGTTGCTCCCGGATTTTGGCTTTGTGTATCCATCCCTCAGGGCTTGCCACTAAGTGCACTACTCTTCACAGTCTATGTGAACCCATTGCTGTTGAGCATCGAGTCTTTCCTTCCTGGGATTTATATTCCTTTATTGAGAGAGAACATATGCCATATTTCCTATATGGATGATGTGGTTGTGTTTCTCTCATCTCAGGATGAGTTCTCTAGACTTGAGGAACTCCTACACAAGTTTGCATGTGAATTTGGCCTGGCAATTAATGGAGCAAAGTCAGCAATGTGGTCCATTCTGACAGGGAAGCAAATATCTGGTAGACTAAAAGCTCCCCCACAGAAATTTCTTGTTTTTAGTATTGCTTCTTCTCCAGCAGTCATGAGAAAAGAACTTGAAAATTCATCAATTTTAAAGATTGAAAAGACTGTTAATTCACTATCTAAAATTTATCTTTCTCTGTTTGAAAAGGTTGCACTCCTTAATTCTGTCATTTTACCAAAAATTCTTTATTATCTAGCTGGTTTTTCACCAACAATTTGTTTCATCCGCAAGGTTGAATCTCTATGCAGAAAGCTGTGCTGGGGAGGGAAGACACCAGCAATAAGTCTTAATATTTTGCAAAAACCAAGATATCTTAATGGTTTAGGACTGCACTCGATTAAAATTTTTCTGATACAGAGGACTTACAATATCCTTGTTAAAATTTTCAAAGACAATGCAAACATAGAAAGTCCCTTACCTTTTGAAAAAATAATCCCCACTGATCGTCCACCCCCTCATAAAAAAATATCTGGATGCAACAACAATTAACTATTGTCTTTAATAGTATCAAAAGCTCTAGCTCCATGTTTGATGAAAAAATATCATACTGGAGTTCTTATCAATTAGTTCACTCTGGTAAATCTAGGACAGATAATCTTCTCCCAGTTGCAATCCCTCATCTCATAAGGCTGACTAAGTTCCTGAAATTGGAACCAAAGTTTGTGGATTTTTTGGTTAAGGTCAACCTTGGAGCCTTGCCTACTGGGATGTTTCTTTGTAATCAGAGGGGACACAACATTGATACAGTGTGTACTCTTTGTAGAAGATTTGACGAGTCCATTGAACACATACTCTATCAATGTGAATGGTGGACTCGGTTACAGAATATTGCCCTACAGAGGATTACAGGATACAATTCTTCAAATGTCTACCTTAATGATGCATTCAAAAGTGGAAATTTTGGCTCCATCCGCCTGGCCACTTTCATAAATTTTATCATATGGAAGATTAGATGTAAGGTATTATTTGATAGAGAGTTGGCCGGTCCTATTGAGGACATTTTCTTAAAGTTATTATATAAAGCTAAAGAAAGTGATCTAAGAACATGCCTGCCTAGTCTTGCTGAGCAAACATGGAGTCAATTAAATATTTAGCAATGACCATGTATATTATTTATTCATGACACTTAAACTTTACCCGCCATGGGATTTATATGCCAAATTAGATCACCCCTAATAAGTAACATAACATAAATTTTACTTTTAATCATGTACTCATCATCTAATTTAATAACTAATTACTCTTTAATGTATCAGACATGATTGTAAACATGAACTCTATATTACAATGTATGTTTTACTTTTTGTGCAAATAAAGATTATTTTGAAAAAAAAACAACAACTTTTGAACAATAATTATTAAAACAAATTTCTTATACATTGCATTAAAATTACCTTTGAATGAGAAAAAATAGCACTATCATTAGAATACTGTAAATCCAGAATCCAAGTTTTTGTTTTTACTTTTAATTAATTCAAATTAAGAATTCCTCCACCAAACATGTATTGCATTTTGATTCCTGTAACAGTTCCAAAGTTTACAATCATAAAAATTGAAAACGATATTAGAGAAAATACACATTTTTGTTTAATGCCAGTTTTCATTTTAAATGCTTTAGATTTTTACTCATAGTAGTAAAACATCCTTTTATTTCATTATGAAGTGGTATAATATGAATAAACTTTGGTAAATAATAAACTAATTTCAGACAATATGATGATTAATTAAATGAGTCAAGTGCCTTGCCCAAATCAATAAATGGCATATGTAAATCATTCTTTTTTCATGATATTTTTTTTTACTTATCTGTCAACAAAAATCATATCTCTAGTACTTCTTGATTCTCTAAAACCATATTAAGTATCTACTAAGCATTTATCTAGGACTGGAAACAAGCTATTTAACAAAACTATCTTTGCTATAATGGATAAGATATTCTATTATAATTACTGCAATTTTGTCTATTTTCTTTATTTTAAAAAATAGAATAATAGAAGCATCCTTTATATCAGATGGCAAAACTTAATGAGTCCATAGATATCTAAAAAAATCCAATATTTTTGAAGTTAACATATTATCATCATATTTTAAAACTTTTTCAGATATTTTATCAGGACCTGCAATCTTTACATTTTTAAGTTTATAAAAACTGTTTTGACTTCACTAAGCTGGATATTTTGTCAAAGTCTAAATAGGTAGGTAAAATTGTTAAAAGTCATAAAAATCAAATCATATATAATTGTTCAAAAGATGATCAAAATACTCCTTTTATTTGTTCAAAATATCTGTCATCATATAAGAAAATGCCATTTCTGGATTTAATAGAGTTGTGATTTCATTTCTAAGTGCAACATAAAAATGGATCATGACTACAATCAACAAATGTCTGCATCTCTTTTGCAGTTTTAATTCATCAACAATTTTAAGTTTTTTTGCTAGCAAGTGAACTTCTGCTTTAAATCTTCATATTTATTATGAAGATTCACATTTAATTTATGATTCTGACAAGCAGAAAACCAGGCAGGCACAAATCTTTTTTTTTTTTTTTACATATAATGGAATTATAAATTTATTTAATGCACATTGATTATGTAAGTAATATTTACTAAGGCAATAAACTTTTAAGCATGTGCACTTGAAAATACGAAGCTTCACCTATTTATATAGAAAGCAGGTTGAAGTAAAGAATATTCGTCTCTTTTCTTCCAAAGAGTAAGCTTGTGGTTAAGACCTGTAGAGGTCCCTACCTTCATATTTTTAAGCGCACATGCTTAAAGGTTTATTGTCTTACTAAATGTATAATGAAATTGAAAATAGATTTACTTATATCATTATATACTCCTTAAAAGAATTTCATGTCACAGTAATATAATAATCCTAAAGGTCCAAATTATCAATTTTAATATTTAATAACAGTTGAAAATTAATATATTTGGTAGATAAACAAAATCAATTTTCTTGAGAATAAGTTTAGAATAAGACCTATTTTTTTTAGTAATGTCCTAATCTATGATCCTTCCAACAGTTTGCTTATAAGTGCTTATATAAAATGAACTGCTATAGTATTCTTATTTTTAACTATAATCTATTATGTGTCATTGTTTTGAACATGGAAACATTCATGTTTCTTTATATTAATTTTTTCTGTTTATACAAAGATTTTGTGATAGTTAATTTATGTGTTGTGCAAATATACATTGATCTCAGACCATTTGAATTTATAGCACTAATATTATTTCAAACAAATTTTAAACAAAGTCTGCTACTCATACCAATGTGTGCATAAAAGTCTTTTTTTAAAAAAGATATTTTAATGGTATTGTTTTAATGATGCTGTCTCACAAGGAATTTAAATTTTCTCTGAATATAATGTTAGAGTATATACTGTAATAAAATGAGTATAGGCACCATTGTGCAAGGTGTATTTTAACATAATTAACCTTTCATTGATACAAATGAGGAATACCAAGAATAGATTATACTAAATTAGACTTTGTAATAAATCCAATACCAGACATTCTCCTTCACTAATTGTTCTGCCCTTCCAAAAACATATACATATCTATCTGTTCCATTAAATTTTTTTCCTATGAAAGTTGAGTTTTACTAAGAGCAACTATATCAACCTTAAACTTTACAGCTCCTTAATCATGAATGCTATCTTCCATTCATAGTCTTGAAGAATTGTATAAGCAAAGTTTGCACATTCCATGTATCTATATTTAAAAAAATAGATTTATAATATTTAACCTTCTTTATCACCACTACTGATGATATTATTACTTCTATCATTTTAATTAGCAATCTGCCCATAATGATAACCAGTCACTCTGTATGTACCATTCTTAGACTATATGTTTTATGTCCTTCATGATAGGCAGAGAAGTTATTAAATAGGGTTGCCTAGACATAAATCTCTCCCAGCTGAAACTTCTATTTTAAATCTAGTTCAAACCAACTCATTAGTATTTGTTTTGCCTCTAGCAAAGATCACAACTAAGGAATTCCAGACCATTAAGCTTGTCTCCAGTATTGCTTTATTAATTCTGAATGGCTTGAGATAAAAATTTGTAAAAAAAGAACTGGTGTCAGAAATGTTATGTGTAGTTCACATATGGAAGTGTAAAAGTGCAAGCACACACAATCCCACTATCACAATTAATATAGAGAAATGACCAATAGCAATCTGGCCTTATGTTATCTAAAGTAATTAAAGAAGAAGACAAAATAGACTATTTGTAATCTTTTATAAACCTACACCTAATTCTACAAGTCAACAATAGATAGTCTTAACCAGACCCTCCTTTTTTGTTATTTGCAGTTAATCCTTATATCTGAAGTTCATTCTACTATTTTCCATCTGTGAAGCATATCAATAATCTGAACACAGCAGTCAATAGTTTTTAAAAATAGTATATAAAAATTAATCTATTTTGAGATATACTAATTGCCACAGGGGAGGCCTGTAACCTATATAAAAATTGTACTAGATATAGTTAGCAATAGAGAGAAGATATTAGAAACTAGAAATACAGTTGAACATAAAGATTAGTGATAATCACAAGTTATTTGATTTTAAAAATGTTTTAAACTTGTATTCAAATAAAAGTCTATATTTTACATTCACATGCTTTATCAACTTGTTGCTAGACAAATAACAAAAATGTTAATGGTACTGACTATTGAGGCATTGAATTATTTTTTCTATTTTAAATTATGGCATAGCCAGATCCTGTAGCTTAAATTCATGTGAAACTTGAAGAAGGATTTTTTTTTTTAAAGATGCCTAAGAATTTTTCAAGCAACTTAATAATTTTTTTTCAAGCAAATAGTCTGTTTGGTACTGGGTATGTAAACATTTCCCCTGGAAAGTGATTCCAGAATTACTATATTATTCTATATAGATATATTAAACAACCTCCACACTTCCCTATTCTTTTCAAATTCATATAAATAAAGATACAATAAAAGACAAATGACTCCCAATATGCATTTCGTGCTGAACCAGCACTCATCAGTTGGCCAGGTCACTATCTCCCATATATATCTCTATTATATAAAGAGTATTTATAGTAAATTGTTACATTTTTATTTACTATTGTCAAACTCACTCCACTCACAAAAGGTGAATAACTCCATGTGTGTGTATGTTTAAAATTAAAAAATCAGATATATTAATCTTTAACTGAGGTTTAAAGTTTATATCTGTGCTAGAGATAATCTCTACTTTAGAAAATGATTAATAATAATCATTATTGTATTCTGAGGTAGATGGTGTCAAAGTTGTGAGTGGAGTGAGTTTGACAATGGTAAATAAAAATGTAACAATAAATTATTCTAGTATATTGATCACACCTAAAACACATATAAAAAATATTTAAAATATAATGTAATAAAAAAAATATTATTTGCATATACATGTTAAAACAATAATTTAGCCTTTTCTGTCTATAAACATGTATGTGGTTAACGCATCATTCTGACAAACTAACGTAAAGTTCGAATCGAGTAATTTGGATTTTTTTTTCCAATTCAAAAAGCTGGTCCATTCATAAACTAATCATATTATTTATTTGTTGGACAATTAATGGATATCTTATTATATTTAATTAGAAAATAAAACAAAAATAAAAAACATCAATTCTATTATCCTTGAATTAAAAAAAAAAATTATTATGTATGTGTGTGTATATATAAAATGTTTGCAAAAGATATATATAAAAAATAGTCAAGTGTTGTTAGCTGAGAGGTTATCGCAGCTGCCTTGCAAGCAAGTAGTTGGTTGCAGACGGTTGTGGGTTCGCCTCCCGGCCGATGCTATGACATATGAAAAAAAAAGATATACAAAAAATAAATATATAACAAAAAAATATAGACAATATATATCTACTTTTTCTTTTTTTAAATAATTCTTAAGCACTCGTTGACTTCGAGTTCTAATGAAAAATTATAAATTAATAACATAAACTAATTAATTGCACTAAGCCAGCTTTCGGCAAAACACTGCCAAAAATAATTAAATTGGTCAAGCGTTGTTAGCCGAGAGGTCATCGCAAGTGCCTTGCAAGCAAGTAGTTGTTTGCAGACGGTTGTGGGTTCGCGTCCTGGTCGATGCTATGACATATGAAAAAAAAAAATTAAATTGCTGATTTTAAAATAATAGTTTTTACTTTAAGCCCATGCATATTCAATATTAATCATCTTTTGTTCCAATTACGTTGCTCTCTCTCTCTCTCTCCAAAATTTTCATCAATTTAAATTATTTAAATAGAAATGTAAAATGTTATTAATATTTTTATTATACATATATTTTCTTTTGAAATAAATTCATACCAATCAAGGATATAATTTGGGTATGATCAGCATTTGCCATTACTTATTACTTTTAAACACAATTTAATATGATTTTGTCATAAAATTTAAGATCTTTAAAACTATATCATAAAATAAAACTGTCTCTTATTTATTATTAAGAATTTATCTTAGTAAACTCTGTTACACTGACTTGTGAGTGTAAAAGGAATATTATGACAAATTAATGTCTGAATATGAAATATTAACAAGCTAGATCTTTCTTTAACATTTAATAATTTATTATTATCTAAGCCCACATAATTAAAACTCTTAAACAAAATATATAATGTAATCTTTGGCAATTTACCAATTTTTTAAAAAATATATATTTGTTCAAATTAAAAGGCAGTAAAAGTTAAATTTAAAAAAAAATCTGGGGGAAGAAACAAGTAGCATGCTGAATATTATATCATTTATTTGCTTTTTTTTGTTGTCTAGAAATAAACACAATAGAAAATATGTCATAACCTAATATTTATTTTATTGAGAATGACCTAGTTTCTTTTAATATTTTTCTTCTACGGCTTTAGTAAAAATAAAACTGTTTTGAAAAGAATGCAAATTAGAAGATTTAATACTAACTCCAAGTACAATAATGTTAACCTGATACTCTTGGTTC
This sequence comes from Epiperipatus broadwayi, assembly GCA_028023455.1. NCBI lineage: Eukaryota > Metazoa > Onychophora > Udeonychophora > Euonychophora > Peripatidae > Epiperipatus > Epiperipatus broadwayi. Next base: position 871,009 of record JAQFVV010000077.1, read on the forward strand.
CTTAATCTTCAAAGATTAATAATTTTGATAGATTAAGAAAATACATTGCAATAAGTCAACAATATATCTTTAAACCCCCTCCCATCCTTTTCATTATAAATTTCCTAATTTTTAAGATATTCACATCTTCTGAAACTTAATAAATATTCCATGTTAATATTAAGAAATAATGATAACTATTATTTGAATGTCTATTGGATATACTTTTATAATATATTCTATATATTCAATACTTATTTTAATAGATGCAGCATTTTAATCAAAAACATTATTATTGCTATATTAAATATAATAAATAAAAAGAGAAAAATTATATACTGTCCTTTATTATTTTTTATTCACTTTCTTGCTGGAATATATATATATTTACTAGCAATATATCTTTTTTTTTTTTTTTCGTAGTAAGATTGTTTGTGATACAATTTTTTTAAAAGTTAGTGATGAAAGTTTTCATGCTGTTTTTTAGGAAATAAAAATAACAATTGAGTCAAACAGTTAAATAATCTAAGAAAGATAACTATTTACTGAATTTTGTGCTTTTAAATTTTATTTTGAGTGTTTAATATATTTACTTTGTAGAGTTTACAATTTTTTTAATGTGTTAATATTTAAAATGAAGTAAAAAAATATTTAAGTAATTCATAATTAATCTCTGGTTGCCATAAAAATTTGAAGAATTCCCTAAGAAATAGACTATATTAGTGAATTAAAGGAGATGTTAAAGCATTAGTTTCTAATTAATAACAATACAACCATATTTTCTTACAAGTTAGTGTTTTATTATTCCTAAATCTTGGATGATGTTTTAAAAACAAGAATTTGAATTAGATATGAAAAGTGGACTCTAGAAATACATTTAAAAAAGATACTAATGCATTAAAGGGTAATGTTGAAAATTCCAATATTGATAATGAAGAAATTTGTTATAAAGATATAAATTTCTTGTTGGGATAGTGATAGAAGAGGAAGGTAAGCAATAATAAGCAAAATGGACTAAAACATCACACTAATACATGTGTTTTCGAGGAATACCGTTTTATTATTATGCATATAATATCTAAATAATTTTCAATCTGGAGTATGTAACCCTAGAGAACTGAACTAGTGTATATAAAGATATGTAAAAAATAAGTACATATAATGATATATACAGTTTAAAAAGAGACACAAATCAAAAGTTACCACTATTTCAAATTATTGACTTTGTAAAACGCTCCAATGTCGAGATACCAACATAATTATTTCATTATTCTCAAACACCAGATTTATTACTGCTTAAATTTGAAGTCTTAAACTTTATTTTCTATTTGGTATACATTTGAATTAAATTTAAAAATGAAATAAATCACATAACAAATTATTTGAATATATAATCTTAATTAAGGTACTTTCTTTTACTCATGTCATAAATAAATGGATATGCTGAAAGTTAACAATCAGTCTTACTTTTTTAAACAACTAGTAAAAAAGACTGGTTTAATATAAATATACTTATGGTGGACTTTGCTGCTTTTCAAATTATAAATTATTTATGTCACTATCTGTTGGTTTCCTATATCTGGGAATGCTCTTTTGAGAGATGGTTGTCTTACTTTTTTTTTTTTTTTTGGTGATATCTAAATTAAGTTGCGTTTTAGTTTCTTTATTTAAATAAATGAATTCATTTTTTTTTCTCCCTTTATTTGATAATGTCTGCAAATGTTGGCTTGTTTTTTTTCCTTTTCATTTATTTCATTGGTGGTTTTTTTTTTTTTGCCATTAACAAGGTTGTGTGACCTTTGAGTTTCCTTTTTTGTCTTATTAATTTATTGATGTCACTTTTCAGTTAAATTTTGCTCACTTCCTCTATTAGTTGATATATATTAAATTAGTATTTTGGATGTTAGATATATTTTTCACTTTGTTTCTGATGGTTTATATTAGCTTTTCAATGGTATGAATGTAGAGCATTTTTACTTGATCTGGACTGTCTAAAGTTTAAAGCACCCTCCATTATTATTATTGTTGTTGTTGTTATTATTGTTATGAATAATTGAACTGAATTATCATCTTAAGCATATTTTTATAAAACATTTTTTGAATTTTCAATTAATTTATATTAAAACGTTATCTTCTTTTATTTGCCCATCTTATCAGGTTTCTTTCTTTTATATAATAACTCCTTTTTGTGTTGTCTATAATTTATTTATTGTAATTTTATTATCTGGATTTAATCATATTTATATTAATATAGTTTTTAAATGTAAATTTTTATTGAATGTAGTTTAATATTACTTATAAGGATAGCTTTTTAAATTGTTCTTTCCCTTTTAAGATTAGTGTATTGGATCATTTTAATGCAACTCTATTCAAATACATGTGACTGGTAGGTTTTTAAATCATATTTATAAAATAAAACTAAAATAAATAATAAAATGTTAATAGGTTCATATTGTTGTTATAATACGCAAAAAATAAATTATATAAATTGGTAAAAACCTACAGCCTTTAATACAGGAGTTCTCAAACTTTTGGATCCTATAACCTCTTGGCTCTTAAAAAATTATCTGATATCCCTCACATGCATGCACAGAAGATGCAATTCCATGAAAGTGAGCCTTGAGAAAATGCTGACCTCAATTTCACTAGATATTTTGAATCTTAACCAGGCATTTTGAGTTATCAGACTCTGCAGTAAGAAAAAAGTCTATACTTATTTATCTGCTATTTACCATGCCTCCTGAAACAAGTTTCCTGCACCCCCTGGAGATATGGGTAGCCCAGGTTAGGAACTCCTGTTTTAATATGTTTATAATATAAAATATAACATAGATATTTGAAGGTATATTTGTCTAGTATAAATATAATAGGTATATAAAAAGAATTCAATATATAATTGATTATAATGTTTATATTGTGTATATTTGTTAGGTTATTTATGCTTATAAATTCTAACTCTGAAAAAGACTACTAATCAGTTGAAACTGTATGATTCATCAAGTACAAAATAAAATATAGCACTGTAACCATGATTAAAGAAGGGAGTATTAATTTGTTTTTTAAATTAATTAATGCATAAAGGAGATATAAGTTGAACGAAAAATAAAAAAACCTTATAAATAAATGTAAAGGTGTAACTTTACTAATATTTTATAGCAATAACATAGCTTCTCTTATTTCAACTTTCAAACATCCCCTTCAGTTTCAGTTGAATCGGCCATCTTCATTAGAAGTCTGTAAATATTTTTTTGCATAAAATGTTAAATATCTATGTCAAATATTTTTATATTTCAAAATAAAATTGTTTAAAGAGTAGTCTTATTTTAGTAAATTGAGCAATAAAGAGATTATGAAGACACTGAATAATATTCTATAATTGATCTATTTGAGTTACAATTAATTTTATTAATAAAAATAGTTGAAACTTAACTAACAGTTCAACTTTATATCAAGATATTTATAAAAAAAAAACAATTGTCAAGTTATTGTTTCATCACTTCAAACTCTGGTTATTAAAAGCAAACATTTTGATTTATTAAATCTTAAGGCCTAATAACTTTATCTTTTATTAAACAGGCAAACTCTCCACACAGTAGTGCCACTCAGTGCAAACCAAAGTAATCAATGGATGCCAGAAGGCTTGTGCATAAAATCCCTATCTAGTGCCTACTCATCCAATATCCCCAGACTAGTTTCTGGCTTGTGGCCTTTGTCAGTGAGGAGCCTTGGATCTGAGAGCCCTGCACCTAGATCTTAGGATCTAATGCAACCCTCCAGAAGCTATCTTTTATCTTTACTAACTACAAAACTATGAGAATGAAATTGAAAACAATATTTTCAATCTAAGATCATTAGCTTATGTAGTCATATGGGTCTGAACTCAGTTCAGTACCCATACATTTTAGGGTCTTTGACTCTTTAACAACCATAGCTATCACTATCATATTAGGCATGATTGGTATTAAACCATTGAACATCACATGAACACCATTTCTTATGCCTTGCTCATAACTGTTATTAAACAGGCAAAACTCTCCATACAGTAGTGCCACTCAGTACAAGCCAGAGTAATCAATGGATTCCAGAAGGCTTGTGCATAACAGTTATGAGCAAGCAGAAGAATGGTGATCATGTGATGTTCAGTGGTTTAATACCAATCCTGCCTAATAGGATAGTGGTGGCTATGGTTGTTAAAGAGCCAAATACACCAAAATGTATGGGTACTGAACTAAGTTCAGACTCATATGACTAAAGAAGCTAATGAGCTTAGATTGAAAATATTATTGTGTTTTTAATTTTATTCTCATAGTTTTGTAGTTAAGTAGAGATAAAAGATGGCTGCTGGAGGGTTGCATTGGATCCTAAGATCTAGGTGCAGTGCTCCCAGAGCCAAGGTTCCTCACTGATGAAGGCCACAAGCCAGAAACCAGTCTGAGGATATTGAATGAGTAAGCATTAAATAGGGATTTTACTCTGGTTTGCACAGAGTGGCACTACTGTATGGAGAGTTTTGCCTGTTTAATAACAGTTATGAGCAAGTATAAGAAATGGTGATCATCTGATGTTCAGTGGTTTAACTTTATCTTTTCTAAGATGCATACAATTCTTTACATAACAGATCCAACATGTTTGCTGTAACCACAAAAAACATGAAATGATAGATCACATACTGAATCAGTGCCCTGGTCTTACAAACTACTTGAGTTAAAATATATAGATTTTTTCATTAGATTCTAAGCTAATCTTACTAATATTTCTTAACTTTTTTCAGAATTTCTTTCCTGTTATATGTCTTTTTAATTTTGCTTGTTTTCTGTTGAACTCAAATGCACAATATCTACAAAGATAACTAAACACAATCCATTAATAAGCTTAGGTCAATAAGAAATTGTAACCAAAAATTGATCTCTATTGGATTATTTAATCAGTATTAGAACAATGCTTTTTTTCCTTTCCTTACTGAAATACTTTTCTATTTTATCAATATAACCTTATTATAATCACTGAATATATGTAAATCTATTATTATAGAGTGCTGAAAATTTAGAAATTATTAAACTGGAACTCAACCTCTGAAATGTGCTATTTCTTTAATATTATAAATCTTCACACACTCACCTGCCAGTAAAAGTTTAAAAAACTTAAGTGAATCACTTAAGTTTAAAGTGTATTTGAATGTACACCAACTCGCACTGACCATGCTTAAATCAGTGCTTGAGATTAATGTGTGCCTGCTGTTATAATCAAATATTGAATTGTACAATTTTAGTTAACCTATCGCATGAGAAAGACAGTGTCTCATTTTTAACCATCTTAGACATATATGACTTATAAATGTAAATCTATTATTATAAAGTGCTGAAAATTTTGAATTTTAAGCATGGTCAGTGAGAGTTGGTATATATACAAATATGCTCTAAACTTAAGTGATTCACTTAAGCTTTTTAAACTCTTACTGGTGGGCAAGTGCGTGGAGATTTATAATATTTAAGAAATAGTGTATTATCGGAGGATGACTTTTGCTTTAATAATTTCACTGAATATTTATATAAAAAAAGTTATTCAGTCACATTTTTTCCTGTTATCTATATACTTTTATAAAGCCAAATAAAGTTATGTTGAAAGATAAAATTTTATTTTTGCTATAATGTATTTATCTTCTATATGTCCATATACATAGTATATAATATATAAAATATCTTTTTTGTTTTTAGTTTTATTTCAATGAGATTTTAGTTATATATCAATATCTCTCTTTCTTTCTATATATGTATATATCATAATAAATATAACGGTAAAAAACTATTATAAACAGTCTTTTTTTTTCATGTGTCAAAGCATCGGCCGAACACAGGATAACTGCTTGTAAGGCAGCCGTGCTGACCACTCGGCCACCAATGCTTTAAAAAGTCTTTCAATTCACAGAAGTACTTTCAGTTAATTTCTTAAACCTGCTTCAAGTGCCATTAAAATTTTAAAAAAAAAAAGACGGAAGCAAACATCATCAATTCAAAATCCCAAGAATCCCATATTTTAATGTTAGCATCTTATCTATTTATTAAATGCATTTTATTCCTATTTATAATAATTGCCTCCTTAATTTTTCTTTTATTATGGTTTCTCTCTTCATGAAGAATTTTCACACTTTCAATAACAAATTTAAATTTATATATATATGCATCATACTATTGAAATAGTTAGATCTATCGATCTATTATATTCTATAATAGTGTATTTCATTTCCTTCAGATTATACATATTTCTTTAATTTAAAACTTTGAGTGTGCTTGTAATATTGCTGAGTACGTGTGTGTATAATCACCTTGTTAACTATAATATGAAGATGCAGTCATAAATATTTATATATGCACATATTCCTTTACATTTGTTAAAACTGAAGTAAACATAGCAGTGTGTAGTTAGAATTTAGGTATATAACAAAATAATAAGTTTACATTTATAAAATTATTCATTTAAGTTTTAATATTCATTTTAAATAATTTTCGAGTTCTATTGTTTGCTTAAAATTACACAAGCTGTAATTTGTTTACAAGTTTTAACATTTTGTCTAAAAATAATCTTTTGGCTGAAAATTGACCTCATTTAAAATTATAGGCAAAAACAAATTAGAAAATCCAATCAGGCATAAATTCATACTAAGTGCAATTGGGAAACCCAATGGAATAGAGCTTTTAACTCCAGATTAAGCTGTGACGAATATTAAAAACTAAGTGGAAATTTATTTAAAGGCAAAGTTCAAAGTCAGTAAACAAGTGACATTGCAAAAGTAAAAGGGGGAGGGAACTACTGTCAAAAATATGATATAAAAAAGCCTGTAGTGGCCATCAAAAATTGTTGGAGATGCATTTTCTGAAAAATTAGTGTTGAAAAATAATTAAAGAGCTGGTCCTGCATTACTTTGACCAAGCCATTACCAAAGCTGTTAAAATGAGAACTGTCGGCTAGTGGGACAATAGACTGTCTGTCTCCCATGGAAAATGGTTCTACAGAATGGAAGAAAACATCAACCTCAGCCCGAGCCCAGTGATGGAGAAGATACACCTGAAATACTAGAGAATTCTTGACTGAAGTGATGGAGGAAAGCTGCAACTGAAGTAATATAAAAAGCTGCATCCAGACTTAATTCTAGAAAAGCCACAGCCTGAGTTAATAGAGAGAAGACACACAGTAAAGAATGCCTTGAAAGACTTATTACCAAGTATTACCGGTAAATCATTCTGCAGAATACATTAATTCCATTACTAAACCAATTCTAAATTAAAAGCTAGCTAACTAATCAAGTCTCATGTTTAATTATATTATTTAAATGTTAAACTTTCTAAATTATAACTTTATTGATCATTTTCTGCAATTTGTTCTTATGCCACCTATATTTAGCTTTTAATTTCATGTTTATTAATTTATGCTATGTTCATCAGAATGGAGTTTTATGGGGTTTAATAATTATTTGAGGGGCGATTAAGCATCTTTTCATTATGTTGGATATTATAATATAAAGAAATATAGGCAAAACTCCCTTCTGAAATCAAACTATTATTTACGTTAGAGTGAGCCAGTTACTTATAATACACAGAATAAGTTATTTAAAAATGAATATTTTGCGTAGGTTATTTAAAGATGAATATTTTACATAAGTTATTTAAAAATGAATATTTTGGTAAGTTATTTAAGAATCAATATTCTGCTTAAGTTAGTTAAAAATCAATAATTCTATATAGCATCTTAGTAAATCCTTCATTTTGCTGTAACCCTCCTTAATTAGAGATTAAGCTATACAGATATCCTTAAATCACATTCTTATTATTGCCTTTGTAGTGTGACTATGTAATACTATTTATGGAGTGACCAGTGGTAGTGACACTGATAGAAGCTAAGATTTGATGTAATTAATTTAGGAAAATATTAAATTAGTGTGGCAAATGTGTTTCTAGTTAGCATTAATATGCATAACTTCTTGCTATACTTAAAATGGCCTACATCAGGATCGTTTCCACATCAAGTTATGCCTCGAAAGTTTAGGCAATTGTGACATTTATTTGTATTTGAAGGAACCAAAGTGTTCCAAGGGCTTGTTAAGCCGCTGTTCCATTCACTTGAATAAAAGGGCCTCTTCATATTCTAGCAAGTAGCATGGTTTGGGGAACCGATTACTAGGTAACCTCAATTAAGAACACATTCAAGATGCATATATTCTGATACTATAGTTTATAATGCCCTAGAATCTGACGTTCGGCTGCCCAACATCAGTTCAACCTCCCATAGAGATTAACATTGGCTTTGATCCGATTCGGAATCTGAGTTACTACGATTATCTGTGTAGTAATTATATAAAATATCATGCAAATATCATTATAAGTTATGTTTAAACTTAGTAAAAATAATAATATAATCCCAAACTGTTGCCAATAATTGATCACTCTAACTATTACAGATTTTCATGATGTAGATCATGGCACAGGTTATGATATAAAAGATGGTATAAGCATATTGTCAGCTCTACCATTCGTAATCTATTTACACATTTTGCAACCCTAAATTTCATTCACCTGCACATGAGAAAATATAATTAGTTTTATTTATTGATAATCACATTAAACATTTTGTAATTATACATTTATTTAACACACATTGATTACGTAAGTAATATTTGCTAAGGCAATAAACCTAAAGCATGTGCGGTTAAAAATGCAAAGGTAGGGACCTCTACATGTCTTAACCACAAGCTTACACATTGGAAGAAAAGAGGGGAACCCTTCTTTAGTTCAACCTACTTTCTATATAAATAGGTGAAGCTGAAGCGGTTAGATCTGAGAGCATGAAGCTATTCAATACTTCACTGATTAAGTCCACAATTCCTATTATACATTAGTACTTGTGAAATCTTTCAATTTACAATGAGTCAATGGAAAGATCTTATAGTTAGAAATCTATTACAATAATTTAAAGTTGTAATTATAAATTTATTTAATGCACATTGATTATGTAAGTAATATTTACTAAGGCAATAAACCTAAAGCATGTGCGGTTGAAAATTACTCATTGGAAGAAAAGAGGGGAATCCTTCTTTACTTTAACTTACTTTCTATATAAATAGGTGAAGCTGAAACGGTTAGATCTGAGAGTGTGAAGCTATTCAATACTTCACTGATTAAGTCCACAATTCCTATTATACATTAGTAGTCATGAAATCTTTCGATTTACAATGAGTCAATGGAAAGATCTTATAGTTAGAAATCTATTACGATAATTTTCAACCACACATGCTTAGGTTTGTTGCCTTAGTAAATATTACTTATGTAATCAATGTGCATTAAATAAATTACAATTACAACTTTAAATTATCATAATAGATTTCTAACTATAAGATCATTCCATTGACTCATTGTAAATTGAAAGATTTTGTGAGTACTAATGTATAATAGGAATTGTGGATTTAATCAGTGAAGTATTGAATAGCTTTACGCTCTCAGATCTAACCGCTTCAGCTTCACCTATTTATATAGAAAGTAGGTTGAAGTAAAGAAGGGTTCCCCTCTTTTCTTCCAATGCATAAGCTTGTGGTTAAGACCTGTAGAGGTCCCTACCTTTGCATTTTCAACCACACATGCTTTAGGTTTATTGCCTTAGTAAATATTACTTACGTAATCAATGTGTGTTAAATAAATTTATAATTAAAACTTTAAATTATCATAATAGATTTTTAACTATAAGATCTTTCCATTGACTCATTGTAAATCGAAAGATTTCATGAGTACTAATGTATAATAGGAATTGTGGACTTAATCAGTGAAGTATTGAATAGCTTCATGCTCTCAGATCTAACCGCTTCAGCTTCACCTATTTATCTAGAAAGTAGGTTGAAGTAAAGAAGAGTTCTCCTCTTTTCTTCCAATGTGTAAGCTTGTGGTTAAGACCTGTAGAGGTCATTACCTTCACATTTTCAACCGCACATGCTTTAGGTTTATTGCCTTAGTAAATATTAAACATTTTGTAAATCTAATTATTCACTCACCTGTGTGTGAGCAGTATATATATAATTTGCGTTATCATTTACTGACTATTCATTAATATTCTTTGTAAACCTAAGTATTCACTCACCTGTGTGTGAGCACTATATAAGTTGCTTTATTGTATTCTTTGTAATCCCGAGTATTCATTCACTCACCTGTGTGTGAACAATATGTACATAATTTATTTTGCTTTATAACTTATTATTTCATTAAATTTATGAAATATAAATTTATCTCAGTCTCCATTCTTGCTCATTACTTCATAAATCACTAGTTAAGTTATATATCATATGTTGAGAGGGGGGTGTCTCATGTTTTACTGTTTTGCTATTACTGGAACATGAATAAAGAGATATCGAGTGTAACCTCAGGCATGTCATTTGCAATGGGTTGACAAGGAAGCATGGGTAAGAGAGTTGAGGTATGATCAGACGTAGGATATTACTATCTTGACTTGGTCAGCTTTGGTTCTCTGGCTCAGACTCTTGGTCTGTTGAGCAAATGCACAAACCTGACCGTTACATTATAGGTTTATTATTTTTATCAAGTCTGTATAATATATATAAATGTAAAATAATTTTATTTCTCTCTATATATATGCTTCATACTATGATTATTATTTTTATCATGTCTGTATAGTATATGTATAAAAATTATACAAATGTAAAATAAAATTTGTCTATACTACTGATCTCTCAACTAATGACTATTTGTTTTGACATTTGTTAACCTATTATTATAACCCACACAATTCTGTGATAGTTATTTGCTTGTCTTTATCTCTTTAAAGTTGCTAATAGCTTTAAATTTTAAAATTCTTGAAATGTGATGTTTTATATTTAATGCTTTACAATTTTTATAGACTTTTGAAAAAAAAAAAGGCTTATGTTTTATTTTTAAACACAATATTCAAAACATTCTACTTACTTTTACGATTAAAGTAAATATTGTATATATAAGATGTGAAATGTTTTAATAAGGCCAATATTGTATAACTTTTAAAAAAAATTCTCACATTTAGGCTTGTTTAAGTTTGATACTTAATCAATAAACTTTATCAGATACGAACTGTTATTACTATTTTAAATTTAATATGAAAATGCAATTAAACTATTTTATGACATTTCTTCTAAAGTATAAATTAAATAACACTCACATCTTTAGGCTAGATTCCATATAAAGCAAGCACTTGGTAATCAACGTTAATGATTTTTTAATCCAGCCTAAACTTTTTTACATCACCTGGTATCAAGTTAAACCACGAAACAGATGAAGGAATAAACATACTTCTCTCTTGGCATCTAAGTTCTTAAATAGACATGTAGAATAAACAATGATAGCAACAAGTGCAAGATTTAAATCAGTTCATATGTTATTAGAATCAGATGAGAAGAAAATTTCACTTTTTCATCTGTTTTCATAGTTTAACTTGTCACCAGATGGCATGGAAAAGTTTGTGTCAGATTAAAAAATCATTAATGTTGATCAATGAGTATTTTGCTCTAAAGTTTACTAAAGATTAAAAATATAGTAAAATCAATTCAGTTTGGACATTAAAGCTACAGATTTGAGCATAACAGTTCCATTTAACTTTATATAATTGAGATTTGTTTTTTTAAGTTTAACTGAGAATCATTTCAGAAATGTTGTGTTCTCTACTCTCAATATTTCTCTAAGTTATGCAGAATAATATATTTTTATAATAATGGGAAGCTTAATAAACAAACTTTTCTTGTCTATTTCTCCAAATAGTTAACATATTGATAAAATTATAATAACTTAACTTATTGCATTATATGAATTTTTAAAAAATATCTGTGCTGTTCTCTATCTTTAAAAGCAGTTGTTATTACTAAGGAATAAAGTAATATGACTAAAAAAGAACACAATAATCATCATTGCTTACCATCTCATTAACCTAAATATTTTGTTTAGAACTACATCACAAATTAAAATATATATATATTTTATGTGTCAAAGCGTGGGCCAGGAAGTGAACCCTGAGACAACTGCTTGTAAGGCAGCTGTGCTAATCACTCGGCCACCAACGCTTGACTATTAAGATATATTTTGACATGAAATTTTTAAAAAAGTATTACCTTGTTTTCAACTAAACAATTTTTTTTAAAAATTATACATTAAATCAAAAAAGTATTAATTTACATATTTTGTAACATATATTGTAAGCTCTAATTTAGTTTATCTTAAATAAAATATTTGTATATATTCAAACCAAAATAAATTTTAATTGGAAAAAATTAAGTGGCTCCTTATGCATACATATTTATGCATGCATATGCAGTACATTTATAGTTGTTGAATGAAATAATGGAAACATCTCTAATACCTTTATAGATGTTGAATGAAATAATGGAAACATCTCTTAATATCTTTATCAATTATGATAATGGGTCTCTATTTGCATCAAAAACTGCTTATATTCTACTTGATGTGGAATTATATAACATTTTATCACTGTAATGTATAATAAGCTATTTTTCTTATGAAAAGTAGTTCTCTAAAAGTAATTGATTTTTTTATTAATTGTTTAAAAATGGTCTATCTAGGCTTATAATATTTAAATTATTTGATTAAGAAAGCTGTGAAAGATTGTATAACATCACTTTCAGGTTTTTCAAACTGATTATAAGAATTTATGCAATTCATACAATTAACAGTTTAAAAAATTTGAGGATGATATTATATAATTTTAACATTATTATCTTGTAAAAGAACATTGTTGTTTATGAAAATATTCAAATTATCTCTAGTTGTAATCTATTTATTTAGAATAAACATTGGACCAAATTAACACCATAACATAGCTGCTCAAATCAGAAAATGTTTTAACCACCACATTATATAATTTAAATATATATATATATATTGTGCCCTTATCTATAGGTCATAATAAGGTAGAATGGTTAATTGCTAAAAAATTTTAAATTTTAAAATACGTTTGTTTAATATATTGGTAATTGTATGATCGATTAGATTTTATAGTACAATTTAAGGCTGAAAAATACCTGGTATATAAAAGTGTAATGGATTATTTAAAAAAAAAACAGTTAAATAAAGCTTAATTATATCCTTGCTTATGGTTGTAAAAGCTGGCCATATAAAATAATACAACTATAAATAGTTAAAAGTATATTAACAATTCAATTGTAATGTTTTAAAACTAATAAATTAAATAAACGCTATATGTAATATTATAATTATAATTAATATTCAAATTTAATCTAATATATTTTAAGATAAACTTTGGGATGGTGAGAATTATATTTAGTTCTACATTTTTAAATTATTTTCCAAATTTTTATAAAATATATCAGTTTTGGTAATTTAGACCGAGACGTAAATTAAAAAAAAAAAAATCATCTGATAAAGTTAGTAATCATGTGACTGTATATTATATACCTTCACACACATGCTTGTTAGAATATAATAATAAAGTTTGTGAATTATAAAACTAAATGTAATTGCTATCTATCGTTAAAGTAAAAGTTGAAATATTAAATGTTATTTTAATAATTGTTTTAAAGTTTAAATGATTTTGATAAAACTATAATTGAGTTTAAAAATACTATTCTAAGTAATATTTTAAAACATGAAGTCATAAATTCTTTATTTTAAAAAGTTTAATCTATTATAAAACTAAAAATGTGTAAATTTGTTCACGCTAAAAAAGTCATTAACCAATCAATGGAGGTATTTTAGCAGATGAAAAATAGGAATTAGACAGAGCGGGAGAAGGAATGGGTAAGTAAAGGAAGGAGGAACATATATTTTTAGCTGTATAAGATCGTAAGCTAGAAAAGTGTTATAATTTAAAAATTTTTGTATTTATTTTAAAAGTTTTGTTTTAAAATATAATATTTTGAACTGCCTTTAAATGGAAGGCTAATTTAAAAGATTTCTTACCAGGATTTTTATTCAAGTTTAGCCGAAACCTTGCAGTAAAATGGAAATACTACAGAAAAAAAATACCTAAAAGTATTGATAAAGTAAAAATAATTGTAAAGTGCCTTGAATACAGTTTATTTGTGATCAACCAGGAAATCATTAGAACTCAGATAAATATAATTTGGACATTATACCGAAAACTTAAAAGAAAAGTTATTTGCCGTCAGGAAAAATTATGACGCACAATTTTAAAAGGCTACTCCGAAGTTTTTTTTATTCTTCTCTATGGAAAAATTAAGATGCGTATATCATAAAGAAAAAATTATGTAAAAGTTATAATGGAGAAAGAATGTTTATCTTTTTAAAGGAAACATTACAAAGTACCAGAATTTTAAAAGAAGGAAAAAAGTTACAGAATAATAATATGAAAGAGCTATTGTGTTTTTATGAAAAAGGAACAGAAAAACTTTCTCTAAGAAGAATTAAAAATATTATAAAGGGTTCATTAGAGAAATGATTAATAAAGATAAAGATTTGGAAACTATAAATCTAATTTACTTAATGAAATAAATCCATGGAAACAGAAAAGTTTTATTGAATATTTAAATCAAAGTACTGAGAAGATGCATCGTAAAAGTCGCGCGGGAGAAAATATTAGCAAGAAATATTAGAAGAGAATATTTAGAAGTTTTCTTTACGAGATTAACTAATATCATAATTAATAATTGTATTAAATATTATAAAAACCAAGGATTATCATTCATGAATATTTATTGAACGAAGTAATATTTGTTTTTATCTTAAAATTGAACAAGCAGGGAGAGAAACATTAAGTGAATGGAAAAGAAATGATAAACAATTTTTTTTTGGCTTTAGTATGAACGTTTTTCAGGAAAATTTGATGAAGGAGTACAGTAAATATAGTTTGAATATTTTTTACTAATTTATTTTAAAATATAAAATGTTATGTGAGATTAGGGAAAACATAAAACATAAATTTAGTAATATTAAAATTTAAATATAATAGCTTGATAAAATTATAGAAATAGTGTTTAAAATAAAGTGTAGGGATGTGAATCTTATATCTACAAGGATCAAATGGATGGTGAAGCCTACGGAACGCGATTGAGGAGATAAAGATCGTTTGGTAATTTTAATAGTTATTTATAATGCATAATGTATTTTTTTTAGATCATCTATTGACCTAAGAATGAAGTGTGAAAGTCTTAATTATATGTACACATTTTATGCAACATTTTAACATATAATGAGATAGGAGTAATTCGGAATGTGCATGCAACAATTTATTTAAAGTATATTAATAATATAATTTAACAGAACAATTGTGTGATTCTTTTGAACTTTCATGTGATAAAGTATTCAGATATTTAAATAGTTTGTATATGATTAAATATATGGAGGAAAGTAGTAAAAAGATTTTCTTATAGAACAGCGGAATAGTTTTAAAATATCAATGAATTTTATTATTGTCAGTAATGCAGATATGTATTTGTCGATGTACAGTATAGAAAAAATCTTGAGAAATAAGATCGGATAGTGACTTGAAAGTACTAGTGGAGAGGAAACCAAGATGATGTGTTTTTTTTTAAGAAATAGGAAAATATGAGGGATTTGGATCATATTTAGTTTTGTGTGGTTTAGTATAGTTAACTAAGTCCTATGACTGAACACATATGGTTTGGACAGTGTTTTGCATATCTTTAAACTTTTGATGTTAGAATAAAGCTGAAAAAATAGCTTTAGCATCGTTCCTATGATAGAGGTTGGTAGACAGGTAAAGGTCACTCCTCTATAGTGTCTTTTAATTCACTGTGCCATGATTGTCAAGGTATATGACGAGTAATATTCTAGTTGTATTTTGATCCTATGCATCTATCTTCGCTATCCTTATTTCATGAATCTGCATCGGTCAGAAAGATATTTTCAAAGAAATAATGAATAAAATAGAACTGAAGATATGTTATCATTTATGTAAGAATAGTTTATTTACTTGAATGTATAGAATTGTGTAACTTTAAAATTGAAAGTCCAAAATATCATAAAGAGAGAAAGAATCATATAATACATTGTAAAATTAATTCAGAAATGAATATAAGATTTTAAAAGAAATCTAAACCAAGTATTTTTAAAAGTGATAATAAAATTTGAATTTTTTTTTTAAATATTAATGTTGGAGGGAATGAGTATTGCATATTTATCAAGAGAAAATTCAATAAGGTATAATAAACATATACTTGTGCATGGTATATTAATGGTTGTAATTATATCATCCGAAGTAAGGCTTGAATGAGAATATTAGGATTAATAAACATCGGATAATGAATAATAAAACCTAATACCAAATGTAGAATAGTGTTTTGACTTTGTAAGATTCCATACAACCAATATGAAACTAAATTTTGTTATTTTGTAGAATTTTATTACGAATGTAAATTTTGTATTAAAAATGTAATTTTAATAATATTAGGGATGAAAAGTGTTTGTGATAATCATATAAGAAATGCATTTTGTAATAAGCTAACCATAATAATAAATCAAGTAATAATACTGTATTTTCTTAAGTGTTAAAAAAAAAAAAAAGATTTAATTAGGAAAAGTAAATAATATTTTGATTTCATTTTATAAACTAATAAACTAAGTTGAGATATGAAAGTAAGGGATATCCAATGTATATAGTGTAAAAATATTGTTAATTTATTTATGTTGTTAATAAACTTTGTTTTAAATTTGTTTTAAAGTTTTGTGTCCGAGCTGTTATTTCTCCACATGGATGCATGAAATCACGATACATTTATAATTGAAACAGACATATAAATTTTGCCCAAAAGGTAAACATAAAAGTGTTATAAGAATTTTGAGAATTTATTGGTATGTTAAAATTAAAAGATCATAATTTTATATTATTTATTGGTCATAAGTCGGTTGCCACAATATTACATTAAATTATATGCTAATGTTGCCACACGTATTCTGTTGTCAGATTATTAAAATACTACCACGTACGTATTTATTTATTTCATTTCAGGAAGAAATAAGATTATATTATATTATTATTGTTATTATTATTTTTATTATTATTAGTTGCTGTGTAGTAGATTATGACATAAAATTCCCTTTTCATATTTTACTACCGTAATTTTAAATCAGTTAGAATACAATTTATGAACCTGAGATTTTATTTTATTTTACTTCATTTTATTTAATTGAGCTAGATTCTTGTTATAAAGAAGATTAAGATATTATTATTATTTTAATCGTAGTGAATAGAGCTCAGAAAGTCGTAAGAATACTATGAGTTAGTTATTTGGTATAGTAAAAAGGGGGGATAGTGTTCTTATGCCATTGAGGTAGTATCATGTGGATAATGGCTCAATGTAGTCTATCTCGTTCCCTGTATTGTCACTCCATGTCTCATGAAAATAGTAAATATTTGTTAATTCATTTTAAAATTGAACCGTATTTGTATTTTAAAAATTAGAGCTAGTAATCATTTTAATTAATGAATGAATATTTCATTTATTTATTTGTTAACTGAACTAGAACCCGTAATATTCGTAATAAACAGTATATTTTGGGGTGAGAATGCGCGGGGGGAGGTTAGAATATATATATATATTTGAATGATGAGTTTTTGGGAGATTAGCAAATTAAAACAATTTCAGTAGTTAAAAAAAGTATAAACAATGATTTTTTTCAGTCATAAGTCATACTTCTAATAATACATCATTTAGTTCATAATTCAAGAGGACCACATTCATATTGTGGACCTTCATATCTGAAAACAAGACTTTGAAATGGCATACCAAACCCCAACTAATTATCTTACTAGGAAGCTGTCAATAGAATAGTTTGTTAAACACTAAAATAATTCATTTGGGTATTAATCTCTATTGTGATTTGATTCATTGGGATTCTGTGTTTCTAATTACAGTGGCTAAAATTTGCTTAATATTAGTTGTTCCCTCTCAGAAAGACTTGATATTAGACTCCTTTTATTTTTATCAGATAGTGAAGACAGTAATCATTCTTGTTTTAAATGTGTAAATATATAGTTTTGGATAAATTTGCTTCCCTTTTAAATTAAGGCAGATCTAATATACTTTTATAAATTAAAAAATTGAAGTCAATTTATTTGAAGTTACTTTCTTATTACTTTCTTATAATTCTATTTGGGGAAAAAAATTAGGATGTACATTACTTTCCTTATTATTTTATTATAATTCTATCTGGGGAAAAATTAGGATGAAGGTTCATTTCTGATGTCAGAAATATAATACTAATCTGATAGATTATTCCATTATTTTTCTAACCATGTGTGTACACGTATATATGTAATAAACTGCTGAATGTATTTTGATTTCCATGAATGTAACAGCCAGAGAGACAAATTTTAATAATTGATGGGTGTGATGCACTGTGGCTTCTCCTTTATTGGAGCCAGAAATCTTTCAATCACAATGCCCAGAGAAAAGTGTTTGCCACCTTATCTTTTCCTCCCATTCACCACCTTAAGTTTTTCTTATTATTCTTCACTATCCTATTCCATTCCATTTCCACAACATAATCTTTATTCAACTCTATGGTCCTTATATCTAAATCCCCCAATATCTTTACCCAAACCCAGGATAAAAACCAAAAACCCACTTTCTGTATAATCACTTTGTTTATATTTATTATCCCACAACTTCATTATTGTATGTATCCTTTCTGCTTGCAGGCATTTACATTAAATTAACAGATGCCTAATATTTTCTATGCCTTCCTTACATAACTTGTAGACTAACTCACCAATATTTTTCCATTTATTCCCTTGTTGTTAAAATCCTGTTCGAGCCTTAAACAGTAAACTATCTTCCTTGCTATTATCATAAATTAACTCACATCCAATATTCTGGTTATATATATAGATATTTATATATATATATATATATATAATATATAGTTTATATATATATATATATATATATATATATATATATATAAACTCTTTATTCTCCATACTAGTTCATCTCTCCAACTCCCCATTTTATTAATGCATTTATTTTATCCCATTCTTTGCCACTATAACACTCAACAACTCTCCTAGCACAATCATCCCATCTTTTGTATATGTATACTGACATAAATTCTTTATCTAAATCTTCTGCATACCATACTATCTTCCTCATCTATATTGTTGCCTGTTCTTTACTCAACCTAATTGAATACTATTTTGGCTATTCTTTTATTATTCATAAATTGCAATCTACCAAACATTTTCATTTTTCTTTTACATCTTTCATATAAAAACTTGACCTTCCCATTTCTCCCTGAATTATCTCCTTTGCCACTGTCACACATCTGCATCTAATGCATGTCTTCCTACTTCTCCTTGCACTTTTTCTAAGTAATCTAACACCTCTTTACTAATACAGACACATCTTTACCATAAGTTAATCCTGCTACTGCCATTCCCTTCCATACAATTCTAGCTACATCATATTTATTATATGAACACACTGTCAATTTCTTTATCAGTCTCTTTCTTAACTTTGCTTCATTTATCAATTTTTTCTCTTATTCATCCAAGCAATTATGATTACTTAAGATGATGTCCAAATAGTTATACCTATTCACCACATTTAATTTTATATCCCCCCAATAAAAATTCTTTCTCTTCTCTTTCCTCAGTATTTATCATCATTACTTTTAATTTTTCTTCACTAAATTTAATCCCCATCTCTTTACCCATTCTTGCACATGTATTCAGTGCCCAAGAAGATATCATCTGCAAATAAAAGACCTGATAATGTATATAATTCTCTACCTTTCTTCCTAGTCTTTCTATTGCTCTCTTTATTTCTCTCAAATATAACAAAAACAAAATAGGTGGCATAGGACATTCTTGCCTTAATCCCAACCCATTTTTAACTTTGATTTTATATTTCCTAATTCATACATATAATAATTATTTTTTTTACAATATCTTAATAAGATCCACTAAAGCTCCATTCATTCCCAAATTTTCTAAACTTACCCATAATCTATTTCTATTTACTCTATCATATACCTTCTCTATATCTATAAAAACCATATATAATTATTTAACTGTATTCCTACTCATATCCACAAGTTGTGTAACTATAAGTAACTATCTCCCATATGCAGATCTGATAGAAAATCTTGCATTTCTCCCACTATATTATTTTCTTCCATCTACTTTGTGACTCTTCCAGCTACCACATACATGAAAACTTTATATAACACTGATGTTACTGCTATTGATTTACAATTATTTAACTTTCTATGATCTTTATCTTTTCTTTAAATAGCGACCTTACTCTTGTATTATTTCAGCCATCTGGAATTCTCTCTTCTGTACCATCTTATTAAAACATGATAATAGGTTTAATTTTGCCCTATTTCCTAAATTCAACACTATCTCTGCTGCTCATCCATATAAACCTCTAGCTTTTCCACTTTTCAATTTCTTTTCTGCCTCATACAATTCATTTTTTATAAACTTAATGTTATTATTATATGCTTTCATGTTTGTTATCATTCTCTCCTTCACATCTAACAACTTTTCTAGATCTCTTACATACTTATTTAAAATTGTCTCCAATTCTTTTTAGATCTACACTCTATTCCCTCATCATCTAGTAATACTAATTCTCTCTACTTATATTTCTTCTTTTAATATATGTCAAAAATTTTTACTCCCATCCACTTTTATTAATATTTTCCAATTTATTATTTAATTTCATTCTCTCTCTATAAGTATCTATTTTAGGCAACTCCTTTTTTTAAAAATATTTTTTCCCATTTAACACTAAGGGATCTTTTTCACTTTATTTTTATTTTTTAATAGCATACTTATGTTATTTGCATGCTTTTTTTTTTTATCTCTTTTACATTTTTACTAACTCTCATTTTTCTATTTCTTTTATTTTTCTGAATATTTTCACCTAAAATTCTATTTGCCACTTTTTCTACTTCACCACATCAGTCCTTATATTCATCTCCAACAAACTCTTCCATGATTTCTTCTACTTTTATTTTATATTATTCTAACTTATTCTTATCATTCATTCTCCATCCACATCTTTCACTATCCTTTCTACTTTTATTACTATTCTTCATCACACTACTAACCATTTCTATTATAAAGAAATTATGATCACTTATTACACACTCTCTCTTCATTATCAAATACTTTAATTTTCAGTACTTTATTCATTCCCTCTTTCTCTATATCATAATCTATTGTATTGTCAATATAATCAATTGAATTGCCCTCTACTTTTTTTTTATATATCAAAGCTTTGACCGGGAAGCGAATCGAGGCCCGCTTGGAAAGCAGCTATGCTAACTGCTAGGCCACCAATGCTTGACAAGTTGCTGTTTTTAAAAAATGAATTGTCCATTTTTTCTGTGTGTTCAAGATATTATAAGGAAATTGATTTGAATCACAAATAAAAAATGAGAAAGTAAATAACACATGAATAAATATAGATAGTATAAAATATCAAATCACACATATGTAAAAATCATCAAAATATCAGAATTCATAGCATTGTTATTTCACAACTTAATACTGGCAAGTAAATATGAAAAAACGATGTTATCTGGATTTCATATTAAATTTAGACCCTGTGAAAGAATAAGCATAATTAATGAAAAAAAAGTGGTCAAAATCTAGTTTCTATAAGACATGGCATTATTTTTCCATGACTTGTCTTATAGTATTTGATGTATTTTTTGTAATTATTTAATGCATAATTTTTTCCAGATCTTTAATGATCTCATAAAAATTTATATTAGCAGTACTATTAATTAATGGTTTTTAATGTGAAAAAATTCAGACTGAATGAAAAGCAATGCTTTGACTTTTAAAAATTTTCAAAAGATGGGGATTCAATTTTAATTAAAAATGAATTAGGAAACTATTAGTGATTTACAATACTTTGTGAGAAAAGTTACAGTTTAAATTCAAAAATATGGTTAAGGAAAATAGATGCTGAGAGGTTTTAGATGTGACATAAACGTGATGAAAAATATTTATTAATTTGGATAAGTTAAAAAGACAATTAGATGTTGTGGGGAAAATTTTTAAATACTGGAAAATGGGCTTATATTAGATATCATTATAAAAGATGTAGTTAATAAATAGTTATGGTGGCATTATAGAGATGATCAAAGAATAAATAAATTAGAGAGGGATGAATTAGAAGCTGAAAGAAAATTAAAGCCTTTAGATTTGAAGTGTGGTTATTATAAGAATAAACTATACACAATACTAAAACACAAAAAGATTTTAAATCAGAATACTTATATAAATCAGGAAAAAAAATAAAAGATAATTAAATGTGTTTGTAGAACACTCATTAATTAGAAAATATGGAAATAGCTTTTAAAAAAATAAAGACAGCTATGTTTTATCAAGACTAAGAATACATCATATTAAGAATAAGAAAGAATCTACAAGATTAATCAAACTAATAATAAAAATATATAAGAATTCATTTATATTTGATAAAATATTTTTAAAAAAGATCTAGTTGAGATATTATCAAAGTTTGATAACAGTCATAATTTAAATAGAATCTATTCTATTAATGATATGTTAAGCATATTATGTAATTATAATAATATTGTTTTTAGGTGTGGGATGATGTTTTATTAAAAGACAATTCTTTATAATACAGATTGTATACTGTACCAGTCAAAACATGTTGATCCATCTAACATGAAATAGGACTCACAAAATGTACTTCAAACTCAGTCAAGCCCAAGATTTAGCTCAGAGACCAATCTGGATTCAAACCCATTACCTAACCCCAGATCAACCACCTAATGAATAATATATAATGATGGCACACAAGAAATTATTCTAAAATCTGGCCCATTAGCAGAGCGAAGAAGACAATGAGACATATATTAACTACATTATAACTGAACTAAAATAAGTATACGCATGGTTGTACGTGTGGAAGTGGAGAAAAGGTAATTCAAACAATTCAAACAAATTAGATAATAAAATAATAATTTAATATAATGAATTAATTATATACATTAATGTATGCATGAATGAGCGGTCTACCAAACATTCACGCTGACGATTCTCTATGCTCTTGTGTTAACTAAATAGTATATATATATTAAAGCATATCTTTGATGGGTATGGTATTAACATGCCAATCATTTATTAAAAAGATTACATAATATTGCTATTAACACTTTGGTTTACAGTTCTGAAACACGGTGATATATTATTTCGGGGAGCATTCCAAGATTTATTACATATATAAGAAAAACTATTTCATGCCATGTCGGTCGTGAAAATGAATAAAATACATTTAACAAACTCTTTAACAAACTCTTTCTTGAAAAATTCTTTAATTAACATTTAGGAGACAGAATGCTTGATTTTTCCCTTAAATACAGAAATAATAAATTATGATGGTGGGATTGTATAATAAACTTGAAATAACATTATTAATTAATAAAATTGGTAATATTCAGCATTTACATATATTTTTGAGCAGAGTGCACTTTTAATATTATATTTGAGCAGAGTGCACTTTTAATATTATAACATCAAAACTAGATCATGAAGCAAAAGAAATAATAAATTAAGAGATGGCAGTACTGACATGATAATGAAAAAATAAAAGGAAAAGGTCGTGATTCTGGATGAAAAATGAAATCTAAGACCCCCCCCCCTTATAGGGCAGTGCTTAGAGAAATGTGGTTAAACATAGCATGGGCCAGGTATCCTGGAATTACTGATGCACAGAGATCTTTTATATGGAGAAGGTTCCAGGAAGCTCAACTATCTGCAGGACAGAACATGAGAAGAAATCCATGGGTTCAATTTTGTCACAACCCCCAGATTAGAAGCACATATATAAATTCACAAAGATAAGCTGAATGTCAATAATGCAGTATGGATAAATGTCACTAATGACATTGAATAGGATTTACTGCTCTAAAATAAATGACCCCGTGTTTTAATGCTATAATTTATACAAATAATATGCTATGCTGCTATAATATATGTATAGAGATTTTCTTTAAAAAAATGTACATTAAGAGTTTACCCACTCCTTTTTCTGCTGTTTTAAAATAATTCAATCCCACCTTCATGGATTTTGATAATAACTAGAATATTTAAATATTTGGTATTTTAAGAGTATGAAAAATAAAAAAAACTAGCAGTTATGAAGAAAACAACTAATAGGTCACCCTTTCAGAATTTAATAAATAACATTTTAAAAGATTTCAGAGCATTAATTAACTTAAATGATGGATTTACCCTGGGTAGAATTAGTTCATTCTATTTGGAGTTGAACAAATAACAATTTTGGTAATAAGAACCAACATAAAATGTTGACTCATAAAAACAATCTGGCAAGTGTCTTAATTAATCATACATTATGATTTGAGGGGACATTAATAACCTTAATTTATGGAGGTTTAATTAAAAGGAGGAAAGGAAAGATTTTGAGAAATTCAACTTATCAGATTGCTTGAGATTGGCATATCAATAATAACAAAAGCACACATATAAAATCAAGTAATAACTATATATAAATAATTGACCACACCAAAATTAAAGAAAGTTAGAGCATATGAGATAGGATTAGATTTTAAAAAATCATTTGAGAGCAATTTACATATTAGAAAGTGACAAAATTAAACAATATGTTAGGAGAAATCTTGATAGTAGGATTCAAGATTAGTTGGGCTAGTTTTACTTTTAGGTTGCGGCATGAGATACTGATTTACTTTGCACATTTCTTAGAGTCCATTTTAAAAAGTCAATTTTTTTATCCCATTCCTTACCACTATAACACTCAACAATCCTCCTAACACAATTATCCCACCTTTTGTACAAATATACTGATATAAATAAACAGAGCAAAACTCTCCATACAGTATTGCCACTTGTGCTAAACAGAGTAATCAATGGATGCCAGAAGGCTTGTGCATAAAATCCCTATCTAATGCCTACTCATCCAATATCTCCAGACTAGTTTCTGGCTTGTGGCCTTCGTGATCATGTGATGCTTAATGGTTTATAGTGATATAAATTCTTTATCCAAATCTTCTGCATACCACATTACCTTTCTCACCTATCTTGTTACCTGCCCTTTACTTGTAACCCAATTAAATACTATTTTCGCTATTCTTTTAAGATGATTCCCAAATAACTATATCTATTCACCGCACTTAACTTTATATCCCCCAATAAAAATTCTATGTCTTCTCTTTCCCCAATATTAACCAACATTATATTTGATTTTTCTTCTCTAAATTTAATTCCCATCTCTTTACCCACCCTTGAGCATGTCGTTAGCATAACTTCCATATCTTCTTTTTTTACTGCACACAAAAAGACATCATCCACAAAAAAGACCCAACAAAGTATATACTCCCTTGCCACCTATTAACAGTATCTCTATCCTTCTTCCTAATCTTTCTATTGCTCTCTCCATTTCACTCAAATACAACAAAAACAAAATAGGTGACATAATCCCACCCCATTTTTAACTTTAACTGATTCTGTATCTCCTAATTGATATGTATAGTAATTATTTTCGTATAATTTCTTAATATTATCCACTAAAGCTTCATCCATTCCCAAATTTGCTAAGTTTACCCATAATCTATTTCTATTTACTCTATCAAATGCCTTCTCTATATCTATAAAACTCATATATAACTGTCTATCTGAATCCCTACTCATATCCATAAGTTGTGTAACTACAAATAAACTATCTCCTATATGCTTATCTGATCTAAACCTCCTTGCATTTCCCCACTACATTATTTTCTTTCATCCATTTAGCAATTCTTCCAACCACCATATATGAGAAAACTTTATATAAAACCGATGTTACTGCTATTGGTCTATAGTTGTTCAACTTTCTATGATTCTTACCCTTTCCTTTACATAATAATATTACTCTTGTATTACTCCAACTACCCAGAAAAACTCTTTTCTGTGTCATCTTATTAAAACATGGTGATACCTTTATTTTTGCCCTATACTCTATTTTCATTACCATCTCTGCTGCCCATGCATCTAAACCTCTTGCCTTTCCACTTTTCAATTTCTTCCCTGCCTCATTCAGTTCATTTTTTGTAAACATAATATTCCCATTACTATAAGTTTTCATATTTTCTATCACTCTGTCCTTCAGACCTAACATCTTTTCTATATCCATTACATATCTATTTAAGATTCTCTCTAATTCTTCTCTAGAGCTACACTCTATTCCCTCATCATCTAGTAATACTATCTCTCTCTCCAATTACATTTCTACTTTTAATGTAATTCCAAAATTTTTTACTCCCATCTCTTCCACTTTTATTAACATCCTTCAACAATTTACTATTCAATTTCATTCTCTCTCTATAATTATCTATTTTAACCAACTTCTTTTTTTCTAAGTATTTTTCCCATTTAGCATTAATATCTTTTTCACTTTCTTTATTCTTAATAGTATACTTATATTCTCTGCATGCTTTTTTCATCTCTTTTATACTTTTACTAACTCTTATTTTTTTATTACTTTTATTCTTCTGAATATTCTCTCCTAAAACCCTATTTGCCACTTTTTCTATTTCCTCACATCAGTCTTTATACTCATCACAACCAATTCTTCCATGGTTTCTTCAACTTGTATTTTATACTCTTCCAACTTATTCTCATCCTTCACTCTCCATCCATATCTTTTACTATTGTTTCCTACTTTTATTTCTATTCTCCATCACATTACTAAACATTTCTATTACAATGAAGTTATGACACTATTACACACTCTCTTTTCATTATGAAATACCATAATTTTCCATACTTTATTCATTCCCTCTTTCTCTACCAATACATAATATATTGTGTGGAATATATTATTTCTAGAACATGTATATTGATGAAGATGTTATAGCACTCTGCCATCTAGTGCCCATTGATTATTCAAGCTTGCAGTAGATGCCTTTAGATAGGGCAAAGAAAGCTTAACTGATGATATTTCAAGTCTTATGATGTTATTTTACAAATTTGGTTCTTTATATATTCATACTGTTATTGTTCTGCCTTGCCCAAACCATTGCCGGTAATTCCTATAAAACTCACTGCAGGACAAATATCTCTTTAAAAGTTTACCTCCCCTCCCCCCACATGAAATGAAGAAGTAGGCGTTGCTTACTAGACTTTCCACTTGTCGAATGGTGAAGGTTGAATAAATTTCCAGCTTTATTTTAATTTCATCCTAGATAGATACTCATTTACAAACCAATATTTCTTTCAAATAACTGACTTTGGACCTAATTGAAACTCGGGTCAAAGACTTGGCAAGCAAATAATGCTAGATTATGAGATATATAAATCCCCAAATTAAAATTTTGAATTTTATATCTTTTGTGTGCACTGTAAAAATTCTTTATTTCATTTACTATTCACTGGATTTTTAATGCCATCCTATTTAATAATAAATTATTAATTTTCAAAATTCATTATTTACATGTCGATCGAGTAATGGGTTAAGTGATAGCAAATTTACATTTCTTTAAAATTATTATTTCTTGTCAAATCTCTTACTTATAACAATCACTTTTAAATTTCCAATCTATTAAAAGATTATTGATAAGAATATTAATTTGAATATTATAAACTATTTTTTTTTATCATGACTGCATCTGATTTCTGAATAAATAAAGAACTCTGATTATTAGTAATTAATTTTATAAATGCCAATAAACTCATGATGATATCTCGCGATTTTAATTACCCTTTCCAGTAAAGTTATTAAAGAATGTTGTTAATTATCTTTCAAAACTTCTGGTAAAATAATCCTCTATTAAATGTCATAGTAGTAAAGTTAATTTAATCTGTTTCAACAAATGAATAGGAAAAAAAAATTAAGATTAGAAAAATGTTGATAAATGGAATGGGGTGGAAAAACTGGGAGTTGCTGCAAAAAATAAATTTCAGTAAAGATTTAAATAATTAATATTAAATATAATGCCTTTTTTTAAAAAATAATAATATAAATACTGATTTTAATATACCAAGGTCTTTATAATAGATGGTTATCTCATACACTTGACTGTCACAAGGGTCTCTTCTGTGTTAAAGGTCTTATAATTTAGTATTAACACATTTATCTGCTTATGCTTAAGGTATTCTGAGGCAATGTTAACACATCCACATACCTATGATAAAGCTCTTATGGTAACATGTTAAGGTTCTCACAGTGTAGTATTAGTACATCAGTCGTTTATACCAAGGGCATCATAATGGAGTATTGACATATCCATCTGCCTATTCAAAGCATTTTATAGTGCAGTGGTAGCACTTTTGTGTGCCTATACTAAGGGGAGTACAAGGTTGCCAAAGATTTAAGACAAAGTATTAGCACATTTGTCTGCTTATATAAAATTTCATATGATACAATCTTTGTATATCTATCTGCCTATGACAAAGTTCTTCCAGCACAGCATTAGCATATCTCTTGACTATCCTGAGTTTCATGCTGTACTATTATCACATCTGCTGTGCATGCTTTTGAACTGAGTTTTAATCCAAGCTTTGTAAATCATGATTTTTTTTCTTATATTCTAATAAGGTTTAGGATTTTTTCCCAAGCAGCCAGACCATAGCCAATTCACTTAATGATCCATATGGACAATAAATGGATATCTAATTATTTTTAGCTGGAGGATAAAAAAAAAAAATTATACTAGGAGTTGAAATCCTGGTAAGTAATAATTTTTCGTTTACAGTTCGCTTTATAAGGAGTTTGGGGAGAAGTTTTGTCTTGCACCAGGTTATTTAAAGCATGTTTACTTTTATCTTTACTATATAATAGTGTTTGTAAATATCATGGTAGTTTAGGAAACTTAAGCAATAACCGAGTTATGGATTAAGAACACTGATTATTAGAAGTTAGTTTCAAAAATACCAATAAACTCATGACAAGTAGCGATTTTAATAACCATTCTAATAAAGTATTGTTAATTACCGTTTGTTAAATACCAAAACTTATGTGCATAAACTCAAAAGAGAAAATAATGAAAATACTTAATTTTCTAGCTTTTAATATGAATAAAAGATGAGAAAATTAGTATATTCATTAAATTGTTTTGCGTCCGGATTATAATATGTATTTTTCTGTTAGCTGAGGTAAAACTTTATTTAGTAAATTTATTTTTTATTTTTGTTGATTAACAAGGCCATATAAAAAATTCAATTTTTTTTTACAAAGAAAAATCAAATGTGGAATTTGTCTAAGGCATTAATCATTACTACTGAAGATAGAGTTGTGATAGCAAGATTTTTCTTATATTAAAGTGATTTTTACATTTTATTTGGATCTAAATAAAAACCTATAGTATTTATAAGAAGAATGTAATTAGAAGGGATTTGAACTCAGACTTTCAAGATCCCTTCATTTATTTACTCTATCTTATACAAGCAATACACATGACCACATAATATGAAAAAGATAAATGATCTCCAATATATGTATTTCTTGCTGAACCAACACTCATCAGTTGATCCAGATTATTATCTCTCCCCCCCCCCCACATATATAATCAGTGCTCAGTTTATATTAAGATAGCAAATGTTCAAACTTTAATCTTCTCCACCCTTTTAACTTTTAGCCAATATCATTAAAAACCTGATGATGGAATGCTCAAAGCACTTGTTGATGCCAATATTATTGTTATACCCATGTTGACTTTAAATCACTCTGACACCTCATTTATAGGACCTTAATATGTCCATCCATCATTAGATAATCAATGATATGGATGGCTAAAGGGTTGAAAGATGGAGAAAATTGAAGCCTATAATTAAAGTTCAAAGATTTGCTTTCTTAATATAAACTGAGCACTGATTATATATATGTGTGTGGAAGATAATGATATGGATCAACTGATGAGCGCTGTATATTGGAGATTATTTGTCTTTTTCATATGTACATGATCATGGGTATGAGTTGCATATAATGGAGTGAATAGATGTTGGGAGCTTGAAAGTCTGAGTTCAAATCCCTTCTAACTACATAAGTTCAGTATAGACAATGCACTTGTATTTAAATAATAAGAAGAATGGTGAATTGCTAAATCTTTTTTAGATGTGATTAATTAAAAAATATTAAAGATTATTTAAAATCTGTTATGAATTGTTATGAGTTTCTGCAGCTCTTCTTTGAAAATGATTTGTGTTGCTTTTAATTTTAGCTTTATATATATATATATATCAACTTCTTAAGTGTGGTAAAAGATAAAATAAACCACATTAAAACCCAGTATTCACCGTCTCATAATGAATAAATGTGACCTTATTTAAATATGCTTTTGTGAGTGACATGTTTGGCAACATTTGGACTTATACAAAATAAATTACACTTTCCCATCCATATAGAGAGCAGGAGTAACCTGTCCTTATATAAGATAGTGGTCTGGCAAATGACATATTCAGCAACATACAAAGTTGTGAAAATTATTAAAATGTGAATGACATTTAATTCAATTTTTAAACAAATATTAATAAGAAATTAGTTTACATTCATCTACTTCTAAAACAAATTTTCTGCCCAAAGACAGACTGGGATGATTAAACAATAGGATGCCAAAACCAAGTGATACAAACTGATTATCATTGATAATAAGACACTCTTTTAATATACTTAATTTGAGCAGCTTAAATCTACACCTACATCATAATCTCTGCTATTACAATATCTTTTGAATTACCATGCATTTTTAAATGTAGAGATAGGATATCTAATTAAATCTATGAAGAAGAAACATTAAAAAATGATTAAACTATTAATGATATTTTAAATAAATCAGAAGACAAAATAGAAAAATGTTGGTGCACAATTATATATCAAATATTATAATGATAAAGAAGAATCAAAAAGCTAAAAGAGTGCAATAGTAATATTGTTATTTAAGAAAGATAAAAAATAAAGTCTTTTATTAGTTGTATACAAAATCTTTACTAAAATAATTACAATTTATGTACAGCAACTTTGGATTCAAACCAAGCAAAAGAAAAACAGGTTGGATTTAAAAACGATTTTAGTAGAATAAATCACATCCAAGCATTGAAAGAAGTCCTTAAAAAAACCCAAAGAATATGTTGCAATTACACTTTGAATTTATAGATTGTGAAAAAACATTTGCTTCTGTAAGACTGTTCATGGTGAATAAAGCTTCTTAATATCAAGACATAGATCCAAGATATTGTCATATTATGAAGAATATTTATCAAAATGCATCAGCAATGATTAGATTACTTTGTAATACAAGGAGATTAACTTTTACAGAAGTTTTATAAAAAGTATTTTGTGAATTAAAATGGGAAATATGATGACTATTGAAGTCATCTAGATTTGCATTTCTTAATGAATAAATCTATAAATTTTACTTTTAGTGTATTTTGAAATTTAAACCATATTTATAACTTTAATATATCAAGTTATATTAAGCAATGACATCTGACATACAGAATATCACTTTTGTTTCAGAGTGAACAGTCATAAAAAAAAAAAAAACATTATTTTGTAGGTTATTTTTATAAAGAATCTAATTGAATGAATTTTAAATGATAATCTGTCAGAAACATCTAATATAATTTTTAGTAATCAGACATAAAACAAGGTCATTGCGCATCTATAATTTATAATATAACTTAAAAATTGAAATACAGGCTTATTATATACCTGTATCAATATATGTAATATAAAGGGTATATGAGCACAGACTTTCACACAATCCTGAGGCTGAGATTTTTGTCACACCCATGTTGATCTAAAGTCAATCTGACCTCTCATGAATAGAACATGATGTCTGCCCATCCCTCATATATGTATTAAATGGATTATGTCCTGTACATGAGGGATCAAATTGACTTTAGGTCAACATGAGTGTAACAAGAATCTCAGTCTCAGGGTGGTCTTTGAGTATTCCATCATCAGATTTTTAATTGGATGGACAGTTGAAGAGTTTGAGTGTGGAGTGGATTGAAGCCTGTCCATTAAAGTATGAAGATTGGCTATCTTAATATATATCTGAGCACTTATTGCATATATGTGTGGAGATGATAATCTGGACCAACTGATGATTACTGGTTTAGCATGAAATGCATTTATTGGTGATTATTTATCTTTTCGACATATGTGTGTTCAAGTGTATCAGTGTTATGAGATAGAATGGAGAGTGATGGGTCGTGTGAAAGTCTGTGCTCATATACCCTATATATTAAATATAACAATGTTTTTTGTGCTCATTCACTGAAATTTGTTATCTGAAAATAGCTTCAAAGTTGCGGTTAAAAACAGGATATAATAAAACTCATTCTTGTCTAATGTCTTCTCAAATTTGCATAGGATTTGTCAAATTTAATTCACAATTAACATTGATAAGTTTAATAATATGCTTCTTTATCTTTTGACAAAAATCTTAATAAAATTAAAAGGAATAACGAAGTTGGAAATAAATCACGCTTGTAAATTCTTTTAATCTGTTTTTAGCATTAGGTTTTCAGTGACTCCAGTATTCAAATATAATATTTTTGAAATTAATTGGTTCTTCAGATGTATAAATTATATCTAACTTTAGATATTTTAAAATTTAGCTTGATTTCAATTAAAAGTGCGTACATCGAAAAGGTATAAAATCTAGAGAACAAAATAAAATTTTATCATCATATTTATTTGAAGTGCAAATAATTTAGTTTGCCATCTTATGAGAATATTTTATTATTTAGAAAACTTTATAATGCTTGAAAGATTAAAAAAACAACAACTCTAATCTATCATCCATCATCACAAAAAACAAGATGTCAGTAATAATATTAACAGTGATGATGATGAAGACATCATATAGCTAATAGTCTTAAAAATATTATTACTATACTACGAATATATAGATTCTCCAAACGATAAAACATAGCGCAAATGCAAATTATTTCACTAAAATGAAGTTGAAATTCTACTTTTCATAAAATATAAACAATGTTACATTAAAACAGAACTTAAACACTACAATTATTTTATATATATATTAAGGTTATTCTCTTTTAAAAGTTGAACTGTAAGCGAAAGATCAAAGCAAAAATTAAAAAGTTAAAATTTAATTAAAAATTATTTTTTTTGCATGTAGAAAGGCAACTTTGAAGACTTTTTTCTTTTACTGGCATTTTTACGTATTTTTTATGATTAATGTATTATTGTTTATTTTGGATGAAGTGCAACATTAATATTTCTTTAATTTTTATTTTTTTGACAGTTCAAAGAGATGAAATATTATATCTTTCTAAGGTTGATAAACTAATTTATTTTCTCTTTATTACGTTATACATTACGTTCAAAATTAATAAAGATTTTTTTTTCAAATGTCTATCAGGTTTATATATTTTTCCCGTCTGATTTATTATACACTCTTTTTTTTTCTTTATAAAAAAGCAACTTTGAAAATATCTGAGACATACTTTCAACTTTAATAGTTTTAATATTATAAGAATTTGAAAACTTTAACAATCATTTTGATTTATCAAGAGTCATGCATAATTGCTATAAGCAACATCCTGATATGTATTCCATTTTCTCTGAATATATTCAAAAATTTGCTAATTAGATAGCACCTTGAATTAGAAAAATACAAATATGACCTGCAAATGTTATAAGAAGTGTTACACCACTTGCAAATACTGTTTTCACTGTTTAAGAATGTTTTAAATTAAATTTATTATTTTTTTGGGTGATAAATCTACAAATCATTTTAAATTGAAACATTTAAAATAATATCCATATAAACTAAGCGCATTGATAATTTTAAATAGATTTTTACTTAAGTATAATTTTTAATTTTTAAAATGTCCTTATAATATATAGAGTATATGAGCACAGACTTTCACACGACTCACCCCTTTCCACTCTATCTCATAATACTGACACCCTTGAACACATATATGTCGAAAAGATAAATAATCACCAATAACCGTATTTCATGCTAAACCAGCAATCATCAGTTAGTCCAGATTACCATCTCTACACATATACGCTATAAGTGCTCAGATATATATTAAGATAGCCAATCTTCATACTTTAATGGACAGGCTTCAATCTATTTCACACTCCAACTCTTCAACCGTCCATCCAATTGAAAAATCTGATGGAATGCTCAAAGGCCACTCTGAGGCTGAGATTCTTGTCACACCCATGTTGACCTAAGGTCAATCTGACCCCTCATGTATAGGGATGGGCAGACATCTCTACAATGAAATAACTGAAACATGGACTTATTATATACCTGTGTCTATATCTGTAATATACAAGGGTGTGACAAGAATCTCAGTCTCAGGGTGGCTTTTGAGCATTCCATCATCAGATTTTCAATTGGATGGATGGTTGAAGAGTTGGGGTGTGGAGTAGATTGAAGCCTGTCCATTAAAGTATGAAGATTGGCTATCTTAATATATATCTGAGCACTTATAGCATATATGTGTAGAGATGGTAATCTTGGTAATCTGGACCAACTGATGATTGCTGGTTTAGCATGAAATACATCTATTGGTGATTATTTATCTTTTTGACATATATATGTTCAAGGGTGTCAGTGTTATGAGATAGAGTGGAGAGTGCTGGGTCGTGTGAAAGTCTGTGCTCATAAACCCTATATATTACATATATAGACACAGGTATATAATAAGCCTGTGTTTCTGTTATTAAAATGTCTTTATATATATATTGCATTAAGAGTTTTACTTCGCAATATGAAATAAATAAATTTTAAAATGAGTCATAAAGATAAAATAGATTAAAAAATTATAAGAACAAACTGAAGTAATATTGATGAAGGTAAAAGTTCCAAAAATTTTGATTATTATGGAAGAATGAAAAGTTGAGATTGGAGAAAAAAATATATAAAAGCAAGGGAAATTTTGATATTAACATAAGAAATAAGAGAAAAACTCAGAATTTTATATTAATTATGATTTTGTTATTGCCAATACACTTTTTGAGCAACCATGTAGAAGAAGATATATATATATGGAAAATAGTAAAAAAAAAAGAACTTTATCAGTTGGATTACATTGATAAGGAAACATCACATCCTGATTGTGTAGAAATGTCTCTATGTGTATTTTAAAAACTATAGGTATATATCTAGGTCTTACAAATGATGGAACTTGACTAAAATACATTCAGATAAAAAAGTTCATCTAGATTTCATGAAAATAATAGTGAGTTCTCATCTGGTAAGAAATTAGATAATGATAAATAATAAAAAAAGAAAGATGGAAAATAATGAAGAAAAAAAATTAGTATCAGAGAAATGCTTTGGAAAAATGAAAAAAATGCAATATAAGCTATATTTAAAACAAAAATTTTTGAACATGATAAAAGAACTAGAAGATTTATGAAGGTAATTAAAAGAAGAGTTAGAAATATATATATATGTAGATGATTTTTGTAGAAAAATAATTAAAAACATAAAAACAGCAAACATAAAAAAGCATATAATGATATTAGATAGCAATTTTAAAATGGAAACAAGTTATTGAATACAATTAGGAGTAACAAGGATAAAGTTTTGGTTTATGAGAATGAAATTGTAAAATGACTACATGAATATATAAAAGATTATGCAAAAGATTATAATTATGAATTAATAATTTTGAGATCTGGATTTAAAAAGGCACTTGAAGAATTAAAGTTGGAGAAAACAGTAACAGATGGAATTATAAAGAAGGTAAAACAAGTCATTTGCAACTTACTAAATTAAATACATTTGATTGGAGAGATGATAATAGGTTTTGAAAAAAAAAAACCATCATAATAATAATATCCAAAAGCAAAAAAAAAAAAAAAATGGAGCCAAATAATATGTAAAACACTGAACTCTAAATTTGCTCTCACATTCTTCAAAAATTTTGATTAGAATTATTTGGTTAAAAAATTATTAGATGATAAATTTGGATTTAGGAAAAAAAAATTTGAATTTAAAAAATCCTTGAGACTAAATAAATAATAATTGCTTTCATTGATATATTTTTATGTATGATATTATTTTAATAGCAGAAAATAAATATGATTTGATATTGAATGGATATTATAACCTACTGAAGA
The DNA here is from genome assembly GCA_028023455.1 of Epiperipatus broadwayi. Taxonomy (NCBI): domain Eukaryota; kingdom Metazoa; phylum Onychophora; class Udeonychophora; order Euonychophora; family Peripatidae; genus Epiperipatus; species Epiperipatus broadwayi. Next base: position 907,082 of record JAQFVV010000077.1, read on the forward strand.
AAAAGGGAAATATGAAAATTAATAAAAAAAATAAAGGTAATGAAATATGCTAAACAGAAAAATCAGGAAGCCACATGTAGTTAAAAAAAGAAAAGCTAGACTATGTTTCAGATTTTATAAATTTGGCAGGTTTAATACATCAAATGTAGGAAGTAGCAAATATAAAAATTCTAGAATTGCGTAAGCCAAATGAGAAAAAAGAATTATTAAGCATCTAAAAAAATATTTTTATACATCCGTAATGTGGTTTTATCCTGGAGGACATTGTTAAAAAAATAGAATTGATTATAACTTGATGAAACATAATGTGGGGAACATTATTGTTGGAATGATGGAGGAAAGGCCAACCATGGTAATACTTAATATGGAATGTATGGATGTAATTGCAATAGAAATAAGTGAAGATCGATGCTGATAATCTTTCTAAAAAATATTGAATCATTAATTGTTTGCCTATTTTGTGCATATTTTTCCATATACGCAAAAACAATTCTTTTTATGCATGCTGATTGTTCCTTTTAAAATTTTCTCAGTGAATGTATTTTCTCCAACAAATATTCTTGTTGAAAAAAATTGTGACATTTTCTATACATTTCTTACAAAAGCATCCAATGTACAATGGATTTACCATTTAACTTTTTTATTAGTGTTTTTCATTTAGAAAATGTAATTTAATTTCTTCAATAGTTAAATCTTGCCCCAGTAATGAGTCTCAATTGCAGATAAAGTCCTACTTATTCTTTCCTTTCTAAGAATACTTACCAATTTCTCTTTTTCTCCTACTGTGGAAAAAATATTAGTATTGGGAAATACTTATAAATTCATCTCTGGAAGTGCCTAGTCCATTTTGATTTAATTATTTCCACCCTTTTCTGCTAACACCTACTTAACCTTTCAGATACTTCTATTTCCATCAAAATAAAAATTTATTATTGTTTTTATCAAAAACTTTATTTCTTTTTGTCATAAAAATCAGTTGCTTCACTATCTAGTATAATTATTATCTATCTTACAGAAAAATAGTTAAAGAATAGTTAAATGAACATTTGTCTTTTGTGAGATCCTGCCAATAAAAGTTGTTCATTATTAATATATCATTATAATAACATATCGTTGTTACTAGCATATATATATATATATGGCCTGAAGGAAGGTAGAATAACTAGTAATAAGAATACCTCTTCAATGATTCTTTATATAATTTATATAATTAACATATGAGAAATATAGTGAGGAAATGTAACATTAAGCTTGTTAATAAAGTAAAGATGTTAGGTCATAAATACTATGATCAGATTAGATAGCTTATTATCCGTAGACTATTATTCATAAGTTGCATGAGATGTTGCACATTGCCCAAAATTGTGAAGCACAGAAAAAGACAGTGAAGTTCGTTACATGATGGCAATATACGCCTTCAAGGATTATAAATTGAGATAAAGACAATAAATAGAGATAATAAAATTGGACAACCAAACATTTTTGTAGCAACCTGGTCACTGATAATACAACAATCAAACCTCTAAGGTGACTCTGGATAACCACCAATCTATGACATCAATTAACTTACACACTAGAAAACTTATGAATCTGAGCAACACAACAAATATAATGTTGATGTTTGCAATTGAACAGTGATAACACAAGGTTGTTTTCAAGAACTTAAATTACAGGAAGTAAAGATCACAAATGTAACGTATACATATGTATCTGCACCCCACTCAAAAGGAATTGTATAAGATATATTCAAAAACAAATTAGAAAATAAATATTTAAACTACCAGTCCTCCCCAAAAAATTTATAATCATAAAAAAGATGTTATATATATATCTTAACTCGTTCTTTTCACTAGCAATGTAAACATATGAATACGGAGTGGCTTATAGCAAATGTAACTCTTTGGTCATCAATAAAGTTCTGCTTTGAAATATAAATATCAAGTATTTTTAAAAAGTTAATAATTAATTAAAAGAAATTTAAATGCTATATTTAACAGCTTATATATTATCAATATATATAATCTTTTAATATCAATGTATATTTTTTTTCAATATATTACTGGACACTTTATATTTAAATAACTGGAAATCTATCATTTTTCTATTGCATCTCATAGTTCACCCTACTTAGAAATAAAACATAAAATCAGAATTGAATCATTAGAGAAATTCAAAATCTTGGAATTATATGATAAAATATATAAGTGGGAGTTAAACACATGTTGAATTTATATGCTGATCTTTAATTGTATAGCATAAATAATTCATCAAAAAAGTGCTACAACTAGTGAGAGGGAGTGGTTACAATTATAAGTGATTATATTTGTTGTATTTATATATTGGATTATTTCCATCATCTAATATAATTATTGAATGTATTTAGAAAAATTTAACTTTATTTAAATATTCAAAATACATTCAGCTGTTAGTAATAGCACACAGGTTAGTATATGCAAAACGTTTTAAGAGGTATTATTCTCCCCTCTTCTTCAGATGTTGTTGGCCTGAGCAGTGACAGTACTATCATAGGGATCAAGCCTGGACCCTTAGATTCATGAATACTGAATTTTAAGGTAATACTCTAACCAACCAAGTTATCCTGCCAAAGGCTGAAGAAGATGGGAGAATAATACTTATTGAAATGTTGTGCATATACTAACCTGTGCTATTACTAACAGTTGAATGTATTTGGAATATTTAAATATAGTTACATTTTTCTAAAGACATATATTAGATGATGGAAATAGTCCAATATCACAAACCTTCAGTAAAACAATGTGATTATAATTTCTTTAAATGGCTGGAACTACTTCTGCACCCCCCCCATACTAACAATCTCATTAACAATGTGAAGGACAGAATTGATCCATCTCAAACACCCAAAGTCATAAATAGCATTTCATGCCCTCAGACAGTATGCAGCACCACATACTATGGGAAGACCAAGGCCACTGTCTATAATAGAGCTACACAAGAGCAAAAAAGAACAATGATAATATCTCAATATTTTTTGAACATGAGAAGCAGGCTGGTCATATGTTTGAACTCTCCAACCCCAAAATAGTGTGCGCTGAGGCTAACGATTGTAAAAGGAAGATTAAAAAAGCGTATTTTATCATTAACAATAACATTACAATCAATAGATGTGACACATGTTTTGCTATCTCCAGAAAGAGGACAAATTAATTTACATATGCATTTACATACATTACCATTTATCAATATCACAATGATTTAAAATCTGTTCTGGTCATGAATATGAAGAACAAAACCTCAAAAGTGCTAGACCTATATTAATTTACTTTGATTGTTTTTTTAACCATTAACAGCTTCTTCACCCAATGTGTTAAAGTGCTTGTATATACTATTAAGTTAAATTTGAATATATTAAATATCATACATAGTATGACCATATTAACAATATATCTTAAAGCTGATTGGATAAATTTTTTTATATATGCAAACAACCTATAGGTGAAACAGCTTTTAAATAACTCACTGCAGAGAAAAATCTTTATCAAGTTCTTGCATAGTAAAAGAGTGAAGGAAAACATTAAACTAGTCAAATATCAGATAGTAAAATTTAACAATTTTCAGCCTAAGAATATCAAGATGCCTATTTACTCTCCATTAATTGAAAAGCTAGTTGAATTTACTATGGGCCAACTGCCAGGAAAAAATATTTTAAGCTTGCTTATAATCTGACAAAAAAAAAAATAACACTTTCACGGATTCAAATTTCAATAGTGGGATTGACAGACATTCTGTTATAGTTCAATCAGAAATTTATCGTGAGATTATTTACATTTTATTCAGTTATTAGAAGTGTGAAAATGTCACAGATTTTACATATATTTGAATATATGAATACAAATTTGATTAATATGAATATTTTTTATGTTAGATGTAATGTAAAAAATAAATAAGAGAAAGTAAAAAATTGGACTGCAAAGTGTTTTTATAAAACTTTATTAGAACACAATTATTATGATATTTGTTGCACTTTTATTGGGTAAGCACAGCAAAACACATCACTCATTACTTCAAGAAAATAAAAACCAGTTGAATACAAATTGTGTGGAAACAACTCACTATAATTAGAGAAGAAAATTGTGAGCTTATATGAAAAGAAAACCACATTAAACAAAAATTAAATGATAAAAGAATTTGTTGCAAACATCACATGATCACCATTCTTTATGCTTACACAAACTGTTTTTCACGGAGGCAAAACTCTCTATACAGTAATACCACTCAGTGCAAGCCAGAGTAATTAATGGATCCAGGAAGGTTTGTGCATAAAATCCCATCTAGTGCCTACTCATCTAATATTTTCAGACTAGTTTCTAGCTTGTGGCTTTCATCAGTGAAGAACTTTGGATCTGAGAGCACTGCCCTTATATCTTAGGATCTAATGCAACCCTCTGGCATCCACCTTTTCATTTTGGACTTAACTACAAAAGTAAAAAGTGGCTGCTGGAGGAATGCATTAGATTCTAAGATCTACGTACAGTGCTCTCAGTTCCAAAGCTCCTCACTGATGAAAGCCACAAGCTAGAAACTAGTCTGGGGATATTGGATGAGTAGGCACTAGATAGGGATTTTATGCACAAACCTTCCTGCATCCATTGATTACTCTGATTTGTACTGAATGGCACTACTGTATGAGGAGTTTTGACTCTGTGAGAATATACACACAATAATCATTAGGAAAAAAAGCTCACTTTTAATGACAAATATTACTTTAACAGGTGAAGACATTGCAAAATATTAATATTTTGTTTAGATTTCATATTTGTAATCACATTATAAATTTTGTAGATAAACAAATCATTTACTACAATCCATTTATAAATGTCAGAATTTATGCATTCACAACTTTGGCACTATCCATTTTAGATAAATACCTTAATGATTATTACTAATCATTTATTAAGCTAAAGATTATCACATCAGCCCTAGCTCAGATATAAACTTTAAACCCAGTTACAGATTAATATATAGTTTTTAATTAAATAAAAATACGTGGAATAATTGATCCAATTTCATTTCTCTTTTTTCATGTGTAATCCATATGTAAAACATATAAATTTAAAATTACTTACATTTACCACACATTCTTGAAACATATTGATAAAATTGTCTGGATGATGCATTTAAGGTGAGCATACTGAATAGAGTGTTTTTATCAGCATGAAATGCATTTTGGAATCATTTACCTTGTCTTTATTCATATTTTTCAAAAATGTATGATGGTGACATTTTAAATATATTAAAACAGACAAAACTCTCTATGCAGTAGTGCCACTCAGTGCAAGCCAGAGTAATCAATGGATGCCAGAGAGTATGTTCATAAAATCCCCATCTAGTGCCTACTCATCCAATATCTCCAGACTAGTTTCTGGCTTTTGGTCTTTGTCAGTGAGCAACCTTGGATCTGAGAGCAATGCACTTAGATCCAAAGCTCCTCATTGACGAAGGCCACAAGCCAGAAACTAGTCTGGGAATATTGGATAAGTAGGCACTAAATGGAGATTTTATGCATGAGTAGGCACTAGATAGAGATTTTATGCACAAGCCTTCTGGCATCCATTGATTACTCTGGCTTGCACTGAGTGGCACTACTGTATGGAGGGTTTTTCCTGTTTTAATAGCAATTATGAGCAAGCATAAGAAACAGTGATCATGTGATTTTAAATATATTTAAAAATATATTCATTTAATATGTTCATATTTTTACAATAGACTGAATGCAAAATAACTTCAAATTATACATATAATATTTACATTATTTGTTTAATTCCTATATTGCAATGGGAAAAAAGAAGGATAGAAAAGTTCAGTAAAGTTTTTCTTGAAGATGTTGATTACTGAATGATCATGCCACATGTTTGGCAATCAAATATAACAAGAATGAGAAGGTAAGTATGCCAAATCTATTAGTTTAAATTAATTGTTAACTTAGCTATAAAATAGTTACATATTAGTTTGCCAAATTAAATAAGATGTAACTTGGATAATTCATGTTTAAATATTATATAATTTAGTATATTCCCAAATTCAATGTCAATGCTTACATAAACCATCAGTGACCTTATGAGCCTATAGGCTTTCAGGTTTGATGTTATTCAGGAGTGAACATTTTATCACTTAATAGTTATCAAATGCAAATATTTTGTGAACTACACTAAAAATGTTAGTCTAATACATAACATCATATACTTGTCTTTAAATTATTGATGATGATCAACTGATTAATCTATATTATTCAGTCTTTTTCATTAAAAAGTTATTTTTGAGTACTGGTACATTTATTAAATACATTATATAATACTAAAATGTTAGAAAATAATCTGTGAAAGAGCTTTATTTGTATAGACCCATAGTACTTACTATGATATTTTTCCAACCTTAGTTTGAACCTTCTATATTTTTACTGTTTTTCCTGTTGCTCTAAACTATTTTTAAACATATAAAAATATTTATATATGTGAGAATCAGTCTAAAATGAGAAGTTGGCAGGTTAATTAATATAAAGCAAGTAACACAACTAACAAAGAATATTGATGTAAACATACCATGACCACAAATGTACATGATGTGGGATTTGAACTAATATTCCATTAAATATATTTTAAATATATTATCATTAAATGTTAATTCAATCTTAATTAATATTATTACTTTCCATTAATAAAGAATACTTATCTATAATATTATATAGTCTTGATAATATCTTATGGATGGCTCAAATTCATCCCATTATAGCTTAAACAATAATGTAGGGAAAAATTCAGATTTCCTCCTTTTGTTTTATTTTAATAAAAAATGAGAATACTCCTTTTGTTATAGTTCAACTCAGATCAGAAAATTTACAGAATAATACTGAATAATTTTATATACATATAAAATGCTTTTTAAATATAAAATAAATAGTAAAGAAAAGAAGTACTGTAATTTAATCGAGTTATAAAATATTTTTATTTAATTTGAAGAATAATAATGCACTATTGTGGGTGTCCTTTTTAGCTTGAAATAAAAGCTGAGGTGTCCAGAAATTAATTGATTCAATCATTAGTTTTCAGGTTGAATTGTGGTTGAAGAAAAAAAAAATTAATTTTCTGATGGTTTGCAATAGACTTTTTGTATTCAAATTCAAAAACTGAGAATGTAAACAATGTCACTATATTTCCAGTGTTAGAAATAAAATTGGCATACATTAAAAATCATTTACAAGATTTTTGTTTTTATGACGGCAGCATTTGTAAAAAAGCAAATTTTAGTTCAACAATTTTAGAGAAATTATGATTTCATTTCTTTTTCTTTCTATTTTAATTACCTGTAAACACTTTTTAATAAGTTAGTTTTGAAATTCAATGAATGTATATTAAAAATATATATATTGCAATTTATTGTACATCATTAAACTTTTATCAATATGTTTTGGAAATTTGGCCCACCAATACTGTTAAACAGGACAAATGGCTGGGCAATCCTGAAATATTGTATTGTTATCAATACTTAACATGTGTACAAAATTTGAAGAAAATATGTTTTATAGAAGTATGTTAAAAATCAGTTAAAAAGTTTTAGCCAAATAAACAAACTAGTAGAATTTCTAAGTTAAATAAAAGTATTTTTTAAAAAAAATACATATAGGTTTGTCATAAAAGAAAAATTTAGTCCCTACAAATAACTAATTTCCCTTTAAAACTTTAAATGAAATATTTAAAATTCTTAATAGTATTAAATGTTTTAATGTGCATATATATATTACCATGAATTACCCTCTACATATAATTTGAAGTGAATTGGTTTTTGCACACTTTTAGCTGTTCATTTTCTCTCCTTGACTTTGAATATTCATTATGGATTTCTAATTTCAATTATTTCCACAATATAGTCATCTTTATAATTAGTTAACTTGCAATTTGGTTTGAAGATTTATTTTTTTTTTGGTAATTTTTTGATAGCAGATAACATTTATGAGAAAAGCAAAAAGAAATCATCTCTGAGTCAGGTTAACCTATTTTTGGCAGAGGCTATGTTTTAAAATCTATGCTAGGTTTTAGCAGGTCATCGTTTATACCTAGACACTATATGTCTGATAGATAATGATGGTTGTATGTTTGGCAGTTCTATCCCATAATATTAAGAAAACTAGATGCATAAATTTGGCTTCTCATCATTAACCAAAGATATACTAGTAAGTACTTTCCTTTCTTGCTTTTCTAATTATTTGGGGATTCACTATGAAGAAAAGGCAAATAATGTTGCCGAAATACTTCACTTGCCCAACTTCATTCTCCATATGACTTGGGTTGAAGATTATGGTCTAATGATTAGCTTCTGATATATGTAATAGTTTCTCATCCATCTCTCCTGCTTACCAAAGAATATTTTCTGAAACTTAGAAACTAATCTGTCCACTTAAACTAGATATCTTTCAAAAGCATCCTGACCTATTTTTCTTGTTTTTAAATTTTAATAATTGACTTTATAATCAAAAAATTATTTTTCAAATACATTTTTTAATATAAAAGCATTTCCTTTTCCTTTTAAAGACTTGTTAAATGAATGTTTGTAATAAAGTCAATTATCTTTTATTACTTTCTCCATCAGTCATACACCTTTAAAGATATATATTTGATATTTACATTTCTGACTAACCAAACTTATCTTTACAAACTAAGGCTGTCTGTAATTGAAAACTGACATCACAACAACAAGAATGGAATTTCTATCTAATTAATCTTCATGAAATCACACTATAAAATTTATATAGCTTGTACAATTTCAGCCTTAAATAATTCCCAAAGTTTCTCATATCTTCGCCTTTGTGAGTAAATCAAGTTGTTATGAATGCTGAAGCAAATTGTAGAAATTATCTAATGCTCTTACTTTGCAGCAAACACACATATTCTTGGGATATTTACTAAATGATTATTTATTTTAGTTTAATTTTTCAAATTTTCAACTTATAGTGAAACTGCAAAACTATGCTGTATCAAAGTATATGACTTCAGTTATATGCTACCCCCCCCCCCCAAATATAAATAAGAAAATAAATATAAATAAACAAACAAACAAAAAAAACCCATTAAAATTCACAATTTTAATAGATTTTATGATACTCAATCAGCTATTTTCCATTTCTGATTGTCATACATGGTCGTATTAAAAAAAAAAAAAAAGGATAGAATGTATAAATAAATCTTAAATTATACCAGAAGCTATTTTCCTATTTCAGAGTGCAGGAAACAATCATGTTCACTGATAAATTTCTTCAGTTTATGAGTAAAACACATATATTTTATTCTTCCTTTTCTATTCCTTCCAAATTTGATATACAGTATTTTGTATAATAAAATGTTTTCTAAGCATAATGCTAAAAGTTTTACAAATATTTACAACATATTTAAAATTAATATTGACTTAAAACATCAAAACAATTAGAGAGATCATAGTTTTTTGATAACAAGACTAGTCTATTATGTTTCTATAAAAGAAAAGTTATTGAAAAGAAAAAAAATTTCTCAGAATATATGCAATGAAAACCAGACATTTCTTTTTTATTTAAAAAATAATAAAGTGCAGCAAGTTTTTTTTTATCCTATTTTTTTCAGTGAATAAAAAATATATGTAAATGTGTCCCTTCAATTTATTATAAATAACTTTATTATTATTTTTTAAATTTTGTTTAGACTACAATTTTAATTTACATATGCATACTATACATATAAAGCAGCATCTATGTTACATATATGTGCATGTTGAAAAGTTCTGTACACTTGAAGTTCAATAAGCAATACATATTTTATTCTAATCAAGGTTTATCAACAAAATATGAGCAATTTATTATACACTATATACAAAGTAAACAGGAGGATGGGAGTAGAACAATATACAGCATACATCATGGCTCCATTGTAATATAAAATCTTTACTTAATGTTATTCTATTACTTTAAAACTTTGCCTGTTTTATATTTATTTAAATTAAATTCTCTACTGGCATTGTGATCTGATTCATGGTTATAATCCTAAAAATATTATTAATAATTAAGCACATATTAAAATATAAATAATATATTCCAAACATACATTGAAACTTGCTTATATATATTTATGCATAATAAATTAGCAAAACATTTTAACATTCGCATCTGAAATGGTTTTTATTATTTATCTTTTTAGATACAGCAGAACATGCTTTCAGTGTGGTATACCAGCTCTCACTGATTGGCTAGGTAAACTGCACACAAACATATAAATAAATAAATAATTATTTGTTCTTATCAATTCATAGAGAAAAACAATAACTATCTTATCATTATACAATATTTTGTCTTAGAATAGGGATGTCATTACATGATTCTGCAGATTTATATTTTTTATCACCATGTTAATAGATGAAGGGTGGGGATTAATTTTTATTTTCATGTTTCCCTCATGGTATCCCTGTTCTGGGTGAAGAATTATATAGTGATGAGATAGTTTTTGATTTTCTCTATGCATTAATATTGATGAGTAGTTATTTATTCATGTACATTTTCTGTGAGTGATTTGATTAACCAATATTACTGTTACAAAATGATTGCCTATTTAATACTGCTATTTGATAACATAATTTTTCAAACTAATGAGAAAATAAACAATTTAGAAATATAGCTATATTTGCAATGATTGATTAGTATAAAATGAAGCACTGATCTCTTTTGAGTAAAAAACTGATGTCCTTTATTTAGAGTATTCCTATCTTAAAGCTTGACTCATAATAATTGGTCATTTGCGGAATCTTTATTATATTATTTAATAAAATTGAACATATATATATAGTATAACATGATTATTTATTTCTAAGTAGAATATTTTACAGCAGTCTTAATAATAATTTGATAAATTAATTTAAATAGTTATTTTTAAAGTTTTTCTATAATTAAATTTATTATTATTATAATTATTTTCATCTGTCAGAATAAAGCATCGGCTCATTGCTCTAGGAATACATGCTTCTCTTCTCCTTATTCATGATAAAAGCCATATAATTTTATAATCATATATAATATTTAGTATTTGCTTTGACAATCAGACATAGGTATTCATTTGATCATTTCAAACTAATAATGAGCTGGTTTCCTGGAATAAAATCCCTATTCTGTTTGCGATCTGAAAAGTTTCCAAAATTTATCTGCCCTGAATTCAAATCCCAAATCGTGGCAGTGAAACGCACTGACCACTACGTCATAAGTCCCTTGTCAAACAATAGTAATATATAACGTCTATCAAGTTATCTATTTTGCTCTAAATAATGTTATATTAAAAATTGGGACAATCTTAATAGATTTTAAAACTTGCATAAAAACAAATTTTTTTTTTTGATCAAACATTTTTATTAAAATTATATAATAAAAACTAAAAATTTTCTCTAACATGTATTTTTTATTCCTCTACAGACCTGCTTAAAAATCTCCCACATGTTTCAAAAATGCCATCTTCCCATTGAAAAGATTTTAACTCTTCCAAGAACAGGTTTTTTAAAAATCTTTTCATTTAGTAATAATATAAGTCTTAGATTTTATCAAATATTTCAGTTTAAAAAAATATCTTTACATTTATTGGTAACCTGAATATCTTTATGTGCGTATCTTACTTTTTGTCTGAAAGCAAATTGGGTTAACAAGGTAATAACGTTTGGTCATCATCAACAGTATTTTACCATTGTTTGCGCGTCTTTTTAACAATTTATTTTAACTGCTCAAGTCTAAGCAATGTGTTAAATATGAAGTTTCTACATATAAAATACAATGCTAAAAAAAAAAGAAATGTTATGAGGGGAAAAAACCAACAAACGCTGTGATTGGTGGATATTGGAAAAATAATTTATGTTACACCATTTTTATTTTTATTATTTATTCCTTTTTTAAAATTTTTATTATCATTAAACTGTTTTTTATATTTATTTTAAATATGCAGTCTAATTTTATGCATTATATTTTAAATAATAATTATAATGTTTGACCCTTACATAATCTATGAATTAATTATTGTTTGATTTGATATTACAGCTAACATTTATATTTCGTGTCTGTTCTGTAACCATTAATGGTTATTACAGGTATTAAGTAATCATGTATTTGAGGAACTCAAGATATGTATATGAGAACTTGGAAAGGGTAGGAGATCCATCTAACATTAAGAAATTGATATTAAAAACATATTAAGGAACCTTCTTTTTAATGAAATAAATTGATCAATGATGTTATCATAATTCAGTTGTTGGATAATAATGTAATTTTCAATAAACTCTTGATATAAATGGCACTAGCTTTGTCCATATGTTCCAAGTTTCCCAGATTTATCCTGGTTTAATCTCTTGTACCAGGGTCCAGACAATATTCTTTCAGGACAGTTAATTGTCCTGGTTTTGTTAACCTCTCATTTTAATTTTTACTTTTATTTTTTAACTTTTAATTTTATATTTAATTTTTATTTTTAATATTTATTCATTTAATATCCTATAATTAATTTTTTCATTGGTTAATCAGTAATTTTTTTTCCTGTGTCATAGCATCGACTGGGAAGTGAACCTGCTAATCCCGGACAACTGCTTGTAAGGCAGCTGTGCGGACCACTTGACCACCAATGCTTGACATGTTAATCAGTAATTTTGCTAAAATCCTAAATGACTTTCCATTATTTTGGTACATTAGAAATAAGTGATTTCAATTTGTGATTGCGTTTTGATAGATAATATCTGTATACAAACAATTGTCTTTTGCTTTTGTTTATATGATGAAATGAGTATATTATTAACAATGCAATGCGATTATATGTTTCATGATTTTTTATTTCATACTCAAATATACAGTAATTTGCAATGAAGTTTTTTTTTTTTTGGTCATGTGTTTCAGTTAGACCTATGGAAATATGGATACACTACACTAGCCAAGACTATTTCTTAAATATTTTTCTGATCTATTTAAGACTAAATAAAATTAAAAAAAATTACTCACTTAAAAATATTTTCAAACTTATAATGCTTCTGAGTTATAGAATTAGTTCTGATATTGCGTAAATTAATGTTTTGAAAATGGATTTTTTGTCAGTTTGGGGCCACTGCTTAGGTTGGTGTGAAAGGCAATAATCAAAGGGTAGCTGATTTAGATATAAATGTATATGCGGAGAGGGAATGGGTCTGTAAATAAATATAATGGAGAAGAAAGATTCAAAAGAATTTATAAAAGAGGAAAGAATAAATTATTAAAATTGGGTATTTGAATGTGCAAGGTGGTAGGAGACCAGAAAAGTGGCTGGAATTAAACAAAGCAATTAAAAATAAAGAGCTTGAGGTATTAGCAGTAGTAGAAACACATCTAAGAGAAGAAGAAGAATCTATTCTGGAAGACTTGGTATGGCAGGATATAAATAGAAAAGAAAAAAGGGATGGTGGTATAGGAGTTATGTCAAAAAATATTTAAATACTGTTAAATATCAAGAACATTTGTAGTTTGAGATAAGGTTAGGAAGATAAGAATGGATGGTAGCTATAGTATATATAGCCACTGGAGATAATCAAAACTATAATGGAATGGAACAGTAGCATATATGAATGATTATTTAACGATATACAAAGTTTCAAAGAAAAGGGGAAAAAGAATGGTTATAGGGGATATGAATGGGCATATTGAAGAAATTGATGATGTAGTAATAAGAATGGACAGCTTTTGAAGAGTTTTTGTCAAAGAGTGAATTTGACCATTGGAAATTTATCGAATATTTATGAGGGACAATATACATGGATCTAGAAATAATATATTCCACATGATAGATTATGTATTAGTAGAGAAAGAGGGAAGGAATAAAGTATAAAAAATTAAGGTGTTAGATAATGAAGAGAGAGTATGTAATAGTGATCATAACTTCTTTATAATAGAAATGGTTAGTAATGTGATGAAAAATAGTAATAAAAGTAGAAATGATAGTGAAAGATGTGGATGGAAAGTGAATAATAAGAATGTTAGAGTATAAAATAAAAATTGAAAAACCATGGAAGAGTTGGTTGGGGGTGAGTATAAGGACTGGTGTGGGGGAATAGAAAAAATGGCAAATAGGGTTTTAAGTGAGAATACTCAGAAGAATAAAAGTAATACGAAAGTGAGAGTTAGTAAAAGTGTAAAAGAGAGGGAAAACGTATGCAGAGAATATAAGTGTGCTATTAAGAACAAAGTAAGTGAAAAACATGTTAATACCAATTGAGGAAAGTACTTAGAAAAAAAGAAGTTGGCTAAAATAGATAATTATGGAGAGAGAATGAAATTGAATAGTAAACTGATGAAAAATATTAATAAAAGTGGAAGAGATGGGAGTAAAAAAAAATTGAAAATACATTAAAAGAAGGAATATACAGGGGAGAGAGAATTAGTATTACTAGATGATGAGGAAATAGAGTGTAGCTCTAGAGAAGAATTAGAGAAATGGATATAGAAAAGATGTTAGATGTGAAGGACAGAGTGATACAAGCATGAGAGCATATAGTGATGGGAATATACAATTTACAGAAAATGAACTGAATGAGGCAAATAAGAAATTGAAAGGTGGAAAGGCAAGAGGTTTGGATGGATGGGCAGCAGAGATGTTAATGAATTTAGAGCAGAAGGCAAAATTAAAACTATTATCATGTTTTAATAAGATAGCACAGAAGAAAGATTTTCCAGGTAATTGGAGTAATATATGAGTAAGGCTATTATTTAAAGGGAAGGGTAAGGATCATAGAAAGTTAAACAATTATATACCTATAGCAGTAATGTCTGTGCTAGATAAACTTTTCTCATATATGGTGGCTGGAAGGGCTGCAAAATGGATGGAAGAAATAATATAGTGGGAGAAATGCAAGAAGGTTTTCGATCAGATAGACATATAGGAGATAATTTATTTGTAGTTACACAACTTATGGATATGAGTAGGAATACAGGTAGACAGTTTAGTGAATATTATTAAGAAATTATATGAAAATAATTACTATGCATATCAATTGGGGAATATAAAATCAGTTAAAATTAAAAATGGAATGGAACTAAGGCAAGGATGTCCTCTGTCACCTATTTTGTTTTTGTTGTATTTGAGAGAAATGGAGAGAGCAATAGAAAGACTAAAAAGAGGGGTAGAGATACCATTAACAGGTGGCAAGGGAGTATATACATTGTCGGTTTTTTTATTTGTGGATGATGCTTTTTTGTGTGCAGAAAGAAGGGAAGATATGGAAGCTATGCTGAGGACATGCATGAAGGTGGGTTGAAGCAGTCAATCTTAGCTTAAGATTGTGCTTCATGTTTCTACATACTAACCCGTGTTCAAACCCCTATTTCCCATTCCGCTCCTTTTTGTCGTGTATATATTTTTATGTATATGTTTGAGATGCGTGCCTAAATTATAAAATTTAATGTTTCAATAACATGTTTTAAAATTATTATTAATTCTTTTTATTAATTATTAGTTCTTTTTTATTAAAGTATTATAGATGCGGCTCAAATAAAACTTACTAACAAAATATTGCTGTTTTTAAATATTTATTATATGTCATTTTAACTTTTTCTTTTTAAATTGCTTGTTTTTCTATTAAACTGTATATTTTTTATAAAATCCAATATGGAAGATGCAAGTGTTGTTAATTGTCTAAAAATAATTAGGGGTTGGAAGCACTATTGTTTTAATCTGGGAAAGGTATTTTTTTAATTAAAGTTTTACTTAAAATAAATGGGATTAAGTAGATTAAAGATTTACTTGTGTTAAAAACATGTTGTCAAATCTATTTCTAATCTGGAAATAGATTTGAATTTATTTTTGGACGTTATCTTACAATTGCATCTTCAAAAACAACTGATAAAAGAAAAAGTATAAAATGACTGAATTTTGAATCACAGAAGATTAACTACAATTGAAAGAAGATTAGCTACTCTAGTGAAAATGATTGTTAACATCGCAGTGAAACTTAAAATGATGTAGCAGTAAATCCATCACTTCTCGACCCTTTTGGGGTTATCATCTTTCATGGCCGTACCATCCTGTTGCCCAAGAGTGAAAAGCCCAACCTAAGAACTTCAGTGTGCTAATTGAAGCTTGCTGCCACAGAAGAACATGCAATATTTTAAATTGAACTTTTAAAACTGCAAGGTAATTTTTCAAGCCGTCACCTCAAACTAAATCTAGCCTAAATAATCTATCAAGATCTCTTCTCATGTATTCTTTAACTTTGCCTTTTTTATATATATATATATCTGTAAATGTAATTTTGCTCTCAAATAATTTCTTTATATCTAATCCTATCTCATATGCTCTTAACTTTTTAATTTTGGTGCGGTCATTTATTTATATATATTTATTATTTGATTTATATATCTGCTTGCTTATTAATATGTCAATCTAAAACAATCTGACGAATTGAATTTTCTAAAAATCCTTTCTATTTTTTTTTAAGTAAACCTTCACGAAGCAAGTTATAAACGTCCATTTAAAACAATGCATTATTAATTAATATACTCGCCAGATTGTTTTTCGAGCCAACATTCTATTTATGTTTTAATATAATATATATATATATATATTTGTTTAACTCTGGATTTTCTACCGGTGTAAATCCAGAACTTAAGCTAATTAACGCTTTGAAATCTTTTAAAATGTTTTGTTTTTATTCAATTCTAAAAGAGTGACCCATTAATTATTTTCTATAACTGCCAGTCTTCGTATATTTTCCATATTCTTCAAATTTCAAATCTTGTATTTAAATATTTCAGTTATTGTAAAATCAATGAAGGTGAGATTGATTTATTTTAAGTAGCAGAAAAAGGGATGGGGGTGAATCTTAATGTTTCTTTTACTAAATCAAATCTTAACGTATATTTTATTAATTTGAAATCTAAATCTTAATGTTTCTTTTGCTATATAAAATCTTCAAGTATATTTCAAATAAATGAAATGTAAATCTCTCTATATATATTATAATTGCATGGCATATTATAGTATTCAAACAAGGGTCATTTATTTTAAAGCAGTAAAATTTATTCAATGTTGTTAGAGACATGTATCATTACTGTGTTTCTGTCATTTAGCCTATCTTCGTATATATATATTACGTGCTTTTAATCTGGGGGTTGCGATAAATTCGAACCCATAGATTTCTTTTCGTACCTCATTCCATAGATAGTTGAGCTATCTGGAACCACATTTATTTAGTATAAAATGCCTCTGGTGGTGATCCCATAAGTTTGGCACAAGCTATGCATATTCACTTCGTATAGATAAAAGGCCTCTCGCATCGGTTATACCAGCAAAAGTCTGGGCCACGCCATGCCTATCCACTTTTCTCTAAGCACTACCCAAGAAGGGGGTGTGAGATTTCATTTTTCATCCAGAAGCACAACCTTTTTCCTCTTAGTTATTTTAGGCTATTATGTCAGCACTGCAAACTTCTTCATATTATTATTATTTCTTTTGCTTCATGACCCAGTTTTAATGCTCTAATATTAAAATTAAGCTTTGCTTAAAAGATATATATAAATGCCAATTACTTCTATTTTATTAATTAAGTTTATTTCAATCATATACAATCTCACGTCGTAATTTATATATTATATATCTATATGCCTTGGGGAAAATAAAGCGTTTGTCTTACTATTGTTAAAATAATTTTTCATTAAATATTTTGTCATCTAATCAAATGTCATTTTCAAATATGTTTTTCAAATATATCTTATTTATTTTCACGACCTCAATGGCGTGAAAATAATTTATATCATATGTATAATGAATTTCAGAACGCTCCCCTAAATCATATGTTAGTCACCACGTTTCAGAACCGTAAATCAAAGCGTTAATAGCAATTTTGTGTAACTTCTTTCTAATAACTGATTGGCATCTTAATATTGGACCCACCAAAGATGTGTGTTTATTTGTAATATATTATTTAGCTAATAAAGAGCATATGAGAAATAATAGCGTGAATGACACTATGTAATTATCTACCGCTTGCTCATTCACGCACATACTAATGTACTTAATTTATAAATGTATAATAATTTGTCAGTATATTAAAATATATTATTGTCTAACTTATTTGAGTAGTTCGAATTCCTTTTTCCTCCACTTCCACATATTACAGCCATGCTTATATATATTTTAATATAGTCATAGTTAATAGATGTCTCATTGTTTTGCTCAGCTTTGCTAGTCGGCCGGATTAAGATTAATTCTCATGGGCCATCACTATTATGTTATCCATTAGGTGTTTGATTTGGGGCTTAGAGAGTGGGTTCGAATCCAGGCTGGTTCCTGACCTAAATCTTGGGCTTGACTGGGTTTGAAGTACATTTTGTGAGCTCCAGCTCATGTTAGATGGATAAACATATTTTGACCGGCACAGGGTAAAGAGATTGGGGGGACATAAAATTAAGTGTGGTGAATAGATATAACTATTTGGGAATCATCTTAAGTAATCAGAGATATTGCTTGGACGAATGGGAGAAAAAATTGATAAATGAAGCAAAGAAAAGAAAGAGATTGATAAAGAAATTAACAATGTTCTCTTTCAATAAATATGATGTAGCTAGAATTGTATGGAAGGGAGTGGCAGCAGCAGGGTAAACATATGGTAATGAATTATGTGTTAGTAAAGGGGTATTGGGTTACTTAGAAGAAGTACAAAGGGAAGTAGGAAGACATGCCTTAGAAGCAGATGTGTAGACAGCAAAGGAGGCAATTCAAGAAGAAATGGGATGGTCAAGTTTTTATATGAGAGATGCAAAAAATAAAATGAAAATGTTTGATAGATTGCAATTTACGAATAATAAAAGAATAGCCAAAATAGTATTTAATTGGGTTATGAATAAAGGGCAGGTAACAAGATGGATGTGAAAGGTAAAGCAATATGCAGAAGTTTTAGATAAAGAATTTATGTCAGTATAATTACACAAAAGGTGGAATGACTGTGTTACGAGAATTGTTGAATGTTATAGTGTTAAGAAATGGGATAGAAGAATAGATGCATTAATAAAGAATAGGGACTTGGAGAGATGGGGAGCTAGTATAGAGAGTAAAAAGAGTTTAAATATTTATAGAAGTAAACAGAATATTGGGTGTGAGTTAATTTATGATAATAGCAAGGAAAGTAGTTTACTGTTTAAGGCTCAAACAGGATCTTTAGCGACAAGGAAATATACACGTAAATGGAGAAATATGGGTGATTTAGTCTGCAAGTTGTGTAAGGAAGGCATAGAAAATATTAGTCACCTGTTAATTGAATGTAAATGCCTGACAGCAGAAAGGGTACAAATAAGGAAGTTGTGGAAGAATAAATATGAACAAAATGATTATACAGAAAGTGGCTTATTGGTTTTTGTGCTGGGTTTGGGAAAAGATAAGGTAGCTTTAGATTTAAAGGCCATGAAGTTGACAAAGTTTATGTTGTGGAAATGGGATGGAGCAGCATAGAGAAGAATATGGGAAAACTTGGGGTGGAGAACGGAAATGGAAGTCAAAGTGGCTAACAGGTTTCTCTGGGTATAGTTTCTGAGAGATTCCTGACTCCGTATAAGGAGAAGTCACAATGCATCACATCACACCACACATCAAGCTATGCCTCTTGTGTATGAGTAATAATAATACACGATTGATTATTGGGTAAGCCTTAGTAACTTAACTACATTTCTAGAAGTATATTTAATATTTTGTATAACATTTGAGTAATCAAATAAATTATTTATGGATTGAAAATGTTTATGCACACACACTAGCTTTATTACTCGATCTTTATAATATTGCTAAAAAAAAAAAAAACCCGAAAGAAAGAAAAATAAAATCCTCATTGTAAACAATTTGACAAATGCGCATGTATAAATATGTATTAATCATTCTTTTCTACGTCATAAATGTTGTTAATAAAGAATATTGTTGGACGATTTTTTTTTTGGATCACTAAATTCAATTTTAGGCAAACAGATAAGACATAGAGTGGCAAAAATTTGGGATGGATAGACAGACTTCTCCCCATTTTTTTTGTACCCTGATAGTATGTTGAGTTTATTTATATATGTATTTTTTTCAAAAGAAAATAAGTTTGAATTACATGGAAAACAAAACAAACATGAGAAAGAAACATTGTAAAATATAAACAAAAATTTTATCCTTCTTTTCAAAAAAGCAGAATAAAAGAGAAACGTATCTTTTTTTTTTTTAAAAAAAAGTAATGTTTTGAATCAACTTGAAATCTTATCTCAATTTTATTGCCAGAAGCTAAATTATAACAATGCTTTTTTTAACCGGTAATCTGTAATTTAATACTTGTTTTTTTTTTTTTTTTAAATATTAAATATTTATTTTTTGCAAAAATGAATTAATATAAAATTTAATTATTCTTAAGTAGGCTTCTCTTTCTATATAAATTTTAAAGTTTATTTGGATTTTAAAGACATTTATCGAAATGTAGTCTTTATGCTACAGCAAAGAGGATGAATCTTTAGCCTATAAGTGAGGTCTAATCAGAGATACTTTTCTTATATTTAGTGAAATGAATTGGATAACTCATTAAGGCATCAAATAATCATATTGTTGGATTTTTTGGGAATGTCACTACAATTCCTTTCAATTAAAATGAAATACAATTATTATTTTATTACTTTATTTAGCTGTAATTAGAGAGGATTTGAACACAGACTTTCAAACTCCCTTTGGCTATTCGCTCTATCTTATATAACCGATACACATAATCACATACATATGAAAAAATAAATGATCTCCAATATACATATTTCGTGCTGAACTAGCCTTCATCAGTTGGTCCAGATCATCATCTCCCACACATATATTGGATATCATTTATCTTTTTCACATGTATATGGTTATGTGTATCAGTCAATTTAAATTGGAATAAACAGATGAAGGGAGCTTGAGAGTTTATGTTCAAATCCCCTCTAATTATATAAATTATACTTTACTGATTTATTGATTTATTTATAAATTATACTTGTAGTCAAATATAACTTTTATCTAGCTATAAATCAATTCAGGTTTCTTTATTTTTGATTCTGTCTATCATTATACTATTTTTGATATAATAGTATCATAATTTGCTTTATGGATGCTTCTGAAAGATTAAATGCTAAAGACACGCCTCCTCCAAAAAATTAAATGAATTTATTATTTAAACTTTGATGCGTGAAGTATTAATGTACACATTTTTTTTCAAAAAACTGAAACTAATGATTTACACAAGTTAATTAACGATTTATATATATATTTTAAAACAAAGGTCAAAATTATTAAAGTTATCTCTTGTGTGGTTTAGTATAGTAATAGAATCTGACTCAGAAATATAAGGTCCTCATATCAATCCCAATTCCAGCGATTTTCTGACATTTAAACTTATGATCTCTTGAACAATATAACCATTCAAATATTATTTTTATTTAAACCCTAGCACTTTCCAGGATTTTCACTAGATGCAAAAGTTGAATACTTAAAGAAATAGAGAGGATGTGATTGATACTTTTAAACTATGGGGCTGGTAAAGACTGCAGAAGAGTAAGATCAACCCTAAAGCACAAATAATCAGGCAAATATTGCTTTATTGTGGTCATGTTTTAACATGATCTAATTTATTAGGAAAGTATTTACATTAATAACTTTTTAATACATAACAAATGAATTTATATATAATTATTGGGTCATGCATTAAGTAAATTTTATTATGCATGTTCTAGATATGGCTTGATTTTATTTTGGATATTGAAAGTTTGATAATTCATGTATAGATGTAATATAATTAATGTAGTAATTTTGGTTCCATAACATTTCTGAAATAGTGAGTTTTCTCTATAAAGTCAACATCCAATAATAATCAAAAATTACACCTTCTACTTTGTCACTATAAATCTCTCTTTTTCAAAGCATCTATACTGTGCTGAAAATTAAAAAAAAATTGTGGATATTAATTTAAATCAATTCATTTATAAAGTAAATCAAATGTATTTTAAATAACAATATAAAACAGTAATATCACATGATCTTTTCATATGTATAGTCATCTGATTCCATGGCTATATAACTATGCAAGTTAATTCAAAATCTTAGATGTTTTTTTTTAATTTTGGGATATTTGGATGAATAGTGCAAAAAAATTAAATGCAGTTAATAGATACGTAGGTGTATTAGTTTAATCTTTGAATCCTAGTCCTCACTGATAAAAATAAAACCTAAAGGCCAGTCTGGGAATGAGGATATTATAGCCCTATACTATCTTGATGTTCTTTAATTATTCAAGCTTATATAATAAATGACTTTAAATTAAGTCAAAAAGAATTGTCTTGGAATAGAAAAAACTAACTATTTAAAAAAATGTACTTAATACAATAGTTGTCCAGAATCTATCAATATATACTTTTCCTTATAGCTTTATTATATATCTTTCTTTCAAAAAGGTCATTTTTATAAAGATAATTTGAGCGTTAGCTACTCTGATAAATTTGTTAAAAGTATTTTATTTAACAGTAATTGTAATAATGTGAAGAATAAAGAAAAATTTGATTTTATTTCTTTGCCTTTTAAATTGTCTTTTTATAGTATTGTATGTAAAAATAATTTGTTTTGAAATAAGAAAATTACTTGGAAAAGGGGTATTGCTTGGAATAATTTATTAAATAATACAAAGGAAATTCTTGATAGAAAAACTATTCCTGGAGTAGTATATATTATTTCTTGTTTTTGTGAAAAGCTATATTATATAGGTCGGAGTAGTTTGAGCTTAAATGAAAAAATAATGGTATTTAGAAGTAGAGTTAAAAACAAATATTTCAGTTCTGCTTTATATATCCATAAAAGAGATACAGGCCACACTATTAATTTTGATGAAGCTAAGGTTGTCTTCTTTGGAAAAAAAATGAAATAAAAGGAAGAATATTTATTAAAAATTTATGATTCTGAAGCAATTAACTTATTTAAAAGTTCTTTTAATATTAAGGTTGTGTGGGATGTAAGTGGGTAATATTTAGTATAAATTTGTTGTTTTTTTAGTCATTTAATCTTGAGAAGTCTGCTTGTTTGTGTTTTAGAGATTAATTTCTTTGGCTAGTTTGGTTAAGTGGTAAATATGGGGTAGTTTTGATTATTAATTTAAGTATTAAGTTATAAAAGTACAAAAATATTAATATTTTATTAAATATTTTTAAATCTTATTAACTCTTTAGGTTTCTGACACTTTCTATTGGTCGATCTGGTGAGAGTTTTGGAAATACTCAAACTTTCTGTTCTTATAAAATCTTTATTTTATATTAAACTCAATAAATTGGACTTCAATTTTATAAATGAATAATATTCTAAAAAAATAATACATTTAACCATTTTAAATATTTAAAGCTGATCTATAAATATAACAATGTATCACAAACATCATTTCATATTTTTATATAAACACTAAATTAAAAAAATAATGAATTTATTATCAATATTTTTTCATATGAACAAATGAAGATATATTTATGTATAATGCTATCAAATTCTGATTTAAAATCTGATATTTTCTTACAAAATTACAATATTTAAAAAGATTTTAACACCAAATCAATTCTGACAGATAATGTAATAGACGGTGTTTTTTATTTATATTATGGTCAAGTTTATTTATTAACTCCTATTTCCAAAAATAAAACATAAATGATTAAATTTAAAGTTTACTTATGTATTTCTTTGTAATAATAAGCCAATTAGTATGTAAAAATTATCAAAAATATTTTATAAACAAGAAAAAAAATATATTTTATTACACTTAAAAATCTTCACATGAAAACTAGACCAGAAGGGCATGAATATTCTCCAGGCTTTTTTTATGTCAGAGAACAAAGAATTCTTTTGATCTTAGCCACTGTCTATAAGACATTGAGTCACCTCTTCAGATTTTTAAAAATTTTAACATCAATAAAAGCTCTACATTAAAATTTACTTTTTAAAAAACTGCAGTTCATTTTGTTACTTAAGATAATGTTAATACTATAATCTAAAGTTATGAAATAACAGTACTTTTTCTGAAGAAACTTTCAACAATTTTAAATGTAGATGAGGGTTATTAAGTTAATATAAAAATAAATACTTGTGTTAACCCTATCACATTTAATGTATTTTTATATTCATTCTATAGTGGCAGTTTGAATCAATTGTTGAACATTTATTTTAGTATTAAAATCTGTATTCTATACTATGAATCAATAAATTGTATTTGATTTATTAGAAATATAATTTACAAATGAAAAAATCCTTAAAAAATCATATTTGAACTTTCCAAGTATAGAGAAAATAATAATAAAGTGAAATAAAGTTGTGTGTATTTTGGGACAAATACAGAAAAGCTAATAAAAATAAATAAATAAATGAAATCTTTGTTAACTGAACTTTATTTTTAAAACCTAAACAAATTATTGTTTTGTTATCACAAAATGATTAAATTTTTTATTTATAATTTAAAATTGTATTTATAATTATTAAAATATCACAAAAGTTCTCTACTATAGTGTTAAACAGAAAATAATGATCATAGTTTCCTTTTTATCATTACATTTTTTAAAATAATTTAAAAAAAAAATAAAAATCTAAATATAAACATGAAACTATTTTTTAATAATTACTTAAATAAAATATAGAAAATATACATTTTCCCCCTCATTGATAACAACAATTGAAGAGGAGTTTACAGGTTTATATACCCAAGATCAAAATCTACCAATCAGTGATATGTTCTAGATTTTTGTTAGCACATTTGTAATAAATACTTCTTTATGAATTACTGACCTCTTCAGATTTTTTTAAACTAATAAATCAATATTTACTTTAATTCAATTTAAACCATCAAATGAATGTAAACCTGCAAAATAGTGCTAAAGATAGCTACAAGAGTGAGTTAAAGCCAAAACACAGTAGCACAATGATATTCCATGATGTCAGAGCACAAAATCATAGTTAAAAATGTAAGCAGGCTTATGAGATGACATCAGCTCCTATTTGTGCCATGTCCTGTAAGGTTTAACAATAAAATTTCATATTTTAAAAATTGATTACTGCACTTTTTATATAAAAAAAAAGTTAGTAAAAATTTATTATGTAGATATTTTCCAGGAGTGGAAGAATTAAATTCACATATTCAATAAAACTATTGGACTAAGGAACATGAAGCATGGCACTCCCAAACATATTTATTTATTAAATGTGTTTTTCTTTAATTTTATTTTAAAAAGTATGTATATAATGATTTATTTATTATATGGGGGGAAGGGCGGTAATGTGTATATATTCAAGATTACATATAAAAAATAAATCTTAATGTATGCTAAAATAATCAAGTCTAGTGGTCATGTAAATTTAATGGTCTTCCTCTAATTTTGTCTGGATTGCAAAAGTCATTGAACTATAACAAGTTTCACAAATAGTATTTATACCTGCAATATGCGTATGAAGAAAATACAAAAAAAATTTATATCATTTAACTTATGCCCTAAATCATATAAATCTGTTAAACTGATCTATTTTTAAAAAATATTATGTGAGATGTATGGAAAATGTTCTCATTAGATATTGCATGATATTAAAAAACATGATTACCTCAGTAAATGAGTTTTATATGTTTGAAGGAAAATTCTTTCTCCCAAGCAGGTAGGAATTTTTCTGCATATAAATTATATTTCTTCTTTTGTGGGAGGGGGCAGGATATTATGATTGACTGACATTATATTTAAAAAATAAATGCTGTAACAATATTTTTTTACAAAGAAAAAATATGAGAACATTTAATATAATCTTAATGCATTTTCCTTACCAATCACTTTTTCTAGTAATGAATATGTGCTAAAATTATATTAAATATTCTTAATGCTTTGCCTATGTAAGAAGTGATGTTTTTATTGCATTTAGTTTACTACATTTCACTGATGGAGCTGGCTTAGCTTGATACATTATATTTCTGAAAGCAGTCTGAAATAACTAAACATTAGAATATTATAAACAAAAAAAAACACATTATCATCATCAGTGGTAGTTTGGCATTATTTGTCACTGATGTATGCAGCATTCATTATTTAGTGCTACATAATTAACATTAATGGGTTCTTTACATTCTTAAATTATAAGGAATGCTTGTATAAAATATTTACATGAAGTGGTTAATCATATTCTCGGATTAGCAATGATAATTTGGTAAAAACAAAATAAATGAGTTAGAGAAATACTTACTACAGTTTTTAATTTATTTGTTGGTATTGAAATGGAACTGACGAATTATATAGCATTAAAAAAGAAAGATTAATTTGAATTAAAATTCGGGACAGTATTTGAAGAACTTTTGAAACCACCTAGAATTTACAACAAATCTGAACATCAATTAATAATATTACAAGGGAAAGATAGTTCTATGGACTTACTAACTTTTTGATATGTTGAAATCTTGTATTGTTATAGTCATTTAGGATATCATTGGAGAATTTATCTTTATTTCAATGACAAAATGGCACTTGTATGTTAAGTGACAGGTGGCCAGTTTCACTAATGAATTTCACTCACACAACTTTTGATTGTCTTTATTATCTTCTTTCATTTTTCTTAAATAGCATAACATTTTAGTAAAAAAGATTTAGAACTTAAACTATGCAGACAGTTTAATAACTATAATATTTTAATTATCAAGACAGAAGATTATGTAAGTATGAAAGAACAACTCTTTTATTATTATTGAATATTCATGCATAAAAGGTTTTCAAGTTTTCTTGATGATTCAGATGAATTTTTAATCAGTTTGCAATTCATTTTAACAAGATGAATTACAATAGAATATTAATAATTTTTATTAATCATTCATTAGACTACAGATTAACCAATAATGAATAAAAAAAGCGGATGTAAACCAGTCCCTGCCCTGCGCGAGAGACGTATAGAAAATTGGACTACAGAAATATTTTTACAATAAAGTTTTTATATATGCATCACATAAAAAAATGTTTTTTTATTAAATTTTAATTCTAATGTTCCTTTCTTTCGGATTATTATTTTTATTTTTAAGATCACATAATTTTTATGTATTGTAAAATTATTAATTACAGGGTACATTCGTTTCTACACAATTTTTTTATTTTATTTTAGATATTTATTTGAAAATAATAATAAAATGAATTTTAAAAAGGAGATGACTATTATTATGTCATTTCTATTCCGAATATAAAAAGTCATATCTATTCTCCGTCTGTCTAGCTTTCTATTTTTTTTTATTAGTGATAATATTCTGCTGTAATCTTCACGGATGTAGCAATTGACAATTCTCAACAAACATGCATCCCAACTGCCTCCAAATCTTTATCCATTTTTAAATATATTCTATTATCTATTTTACTTACTTTATTGATGGTCCTTTCCTTAAACTTTAATTATAAACTTAGTTATGCTATTGCTATCTATAAATTGCAATCTACAAAACATTTTAAATTTGCTTTTCGTGTATTCATGTTTAATCTGAATTGCTTCATTTACTTCTACATCAGAGACATATCTACAAACTTTTTCTTCTAATTCTTTTTAGAATATCGTATCTTTTTATGAATACATGTAATGTATCATTTCCATTTGTTAAATCCAAAACTGCAACTGTTTTTCATAGAAAAATTAGTGATACTACTTTTTGTATGTCTTTTTTTTTGCTTCAGTTATTAATTTTATTTCCAAATCACCATATAATATTTTTGACTATCCAATATGATTTCTATATAATTAAATTTATTTCCTTCCCTAAAAAATTTTTTTTTCTTTGACGTTTGTTAACATTATCTTTGACTATTTAAAAATATTTTTGAACAACCCCCAAAAAATATTTTCATATCTTCCATGTTTTTTGTTTTTTTTTTTGCACCAAAAATATATCATTGGCAAAGAAAAGATCTGGAAAATCATATAAACCCCTGTTATATTTTAA
Organism: Epiperipatus broadwayi; assembly: GCA_028023455.1. NCBI lineage: Eukaryota > Metazoa > Onychophora > Udeonychophora > Euonychophora > Peripatidae > Epiperipatus > Epiperipatus broadwayi. The sequence continues at coordinate 935,069 of JAQFVV010000077.1, forward strand.
CATCTTTTTTAATTCTTCTATTGCCAACTCCATTTTTTAAAAGACAGCTTTTTTCCAGATAATAAAGTCGATTGTTTTGTCCAAATCTTCTAATTCCAAAATCTCATATAAAAACAAGCAATTATAAAATTTTTCTGTGGTAAAAAAATTGGCTTATTGCTAACAGATTCATAAAGTACAACAAATGTTAAAATTCTGATTAAAAAACAAAGTGTGAGGGAAAAAAGATAATTAATGAACAAACATTTTACTAAGCATATTATTAATAAAAATATAGTAACATGTTTATAAGTATAAATATAATATATAATAGTTATATTTCAGTTGCTGTGATTTTTTTTTATTTTATAAAAACAATATTTTTATATTTTATAGACACTTTTGAGTTTACTACATAGGACAAAGTTGATTTTATTGAATCATGACTTGGAAATTAAAATGAAGCTTATACAAATATTAATAATTTTTGTTGCACTTTATATTGTTATCAGCATTGTTGTTTGTAATTACCATACTTAACTAATAAAACTAATCTTTTTTTTTTTTGCAATGCTGTTTAAAACATATTTAAAAAATCAACAATCGGCCATTTATGTATTTTTTTACAAAAATGTAAAATTAGATTTTAAAAATGTAATGTGCAGTTTATTATTTTAGTTTAATAATACAGGTGATTACATTTGTTTAAAAATTATATTTACTCTTATGAAGACAGGCATTTATGGAAAAAAAAATTAATATCAGAATATTTAAGATAATATACTCATTTTCATTTATTCATTTTAATTCTGCATATAATGAAAGCTTATTTTTAATTATACACTAAATACAATTTATATATTTTAAGTTTGTTTATATTCACATTGAAAATCTTCTTTGTCTTCATGTGTCAGAAATTCTATTACAGATTGTAATGCTAGGATACTGAGTAAAAAATTAGGTAAATCATATTTTTTATTTTTACACTTGTACTTTATTATCCTGTACTGTATATGTATATTTTTAATTACATAATGAATAAATCTTTTGATAGGTGATGATGATATTGTTTTCATGATGCTAATATTCACTGATGTCAATAGTCTTACAAAATGGTAAACATTTTTTTAAAATGTCAAACTTTTTTTTAAAGAATCACTATAATAAATAATTGATTGTTACACTATCAAAAATTCTCATCTAAAGCTCCTTATATGTAGGGACTGAGTCTAATACCAAATTCTTTCATAAATAGTTGAGTAGATTTTTTAATTATTGGACTGCAATTTACAAAATAAATTTTGAATTTGGTTTATTACTAAGTCTGCTTTAACACAGTGAAACTGACTTTAAAAAAAAAAAAAAAAAAGATTGAAAACATTTAAAATCAAATTTAAATTTGCAAAGTGCTTCTACAAAAAAAGACAAAAACTGAAATGGAGACATCTTTTATGTGAACAATCCCAAGATAAAATAGAAAACAAATTTCGGGTGATTAAAAATACAAATTTCAGGTAAGAAGTACATTGATAGTATTATCCTGTAAAACAAAACTTCTGATATATTTGTGAAAATATTGGGGTAAATTCTATTCTAAAGAAGTTTTATAAGATTTGTTGAAATTCAAATTTAATAACAAACCTTTTGATGTGATTGAAATCACATGGCAATTAATTTAGTAATGAGTTACTATTTTTTAAATAAATATACTATATAAACTAATTAGAATTCTTAAATAAAAATCCAAAGAATCTTTCCCTTCTAAACAAAATTTAAACATTTTCATTTTATATTCATATTTTGCATCTTCCTTTATTAACTTATTTCCTCCATTTTGTTTTCCAATGAGGATTTTTTTGTTTTTTAGATTTTCTATTTCAAAAGTATAATGTATTGTAATAGTGTTAAACTAATTATCTCTTTTTCAATCATTATCAATCAATTTCAGGTAGAAGGTCTCATCAAATTAAATCCTGTGTCTCTGAACTGTAGCTTCTCTTTTTCATAATATTCCATTAAATTTTTTTATTTCATCTGTGCATATTATATCTGATTTCTTTTAAGTCTGTTGTAATCATTGCATTCAATTTTTATTAAGACTTCAACTATCCATTTACTGCCATCTTTTTTAGTTACACAAGCTAGCTAAGTTCTATTTTATCACATTAGTTTTTGTAATAACATCAGTGACATGTGTATGATCTCTCACCATTTTTTGGCTTTGATTATACTCTTATCAATCCCTCTACTTATCTTTTTTTCATCCTTACTTATTTCTATATATCTATATGTTTAGCTTTTTTAATTATCTAATTGTCTTTCACTTGCTATCTATCTTTAAGCAGTCTGTATACTTACTTCCTTTTTATCTGTCTTATTATCTGTTTACTTAAATCACTCTTTATGTAATAATCTATTATCTTTTTTATTTTTATGTAGTTGTCTACCTACAAATCTACATGTTTCTATTTATTTAATTATATATTTATTTGAAAACCTATCTTTCCATATATAAGGAACTTATCTAATTATATTATTTATCAGCCTACTTTTTATTCTCCATTTAATTGTCTATCAATTCATCAACTCATTCATCTATCTATTGCTGCACATACCTATTTATTTAACAATCTATTTGTAAGACATTCTGTTTCTCATTGATATATCTATTTATTTATGTATAATAAATAATAGAGAGATGGAAAAAATATAAATGCTACAGAAAGTAGATAATTAACAGCGAATTGAAATAAAATAGATATATAAAAAGTTGATCAATAGCCAAAGGGAATATGAACATAGCACTACAATTAAATTGTTTATATAACTATTTACTGCTACTAATTTAAGGAATTTTTTAAAAAGTCAAATTTGGTTTAATGCATAGTAGAATAAAAACAATTGGGATGGAATAAACAGCTCATAAATAAAGTAGTAATGAAAGCTTGTAATGCCAAATTATTAGCCAAGAAAATGGATGTATTGAAAAAAATAGGAAAATATATAATCAATTGAATGATAGCAAGAACAAGCATTTAAGTATATTTGTTAAACTAAAAGAATAGATAATGATGAAATAAAATGCACCTTAATACAAGAAAAGATTATAAAAATTTAACTGAAATGGAGATCAGCAAAGCACAAAAAAATAATTAAAATTTGTAATTGAATTTATAAAAACTATGAAGAGAAAATATTTGAGGGATAGGTAATTACTTCAGTGAAATATCATGATTTTTTTATGTAATGTAATTTAATTTTTTATGCAACCACAATATTATAAAGAGTCTTGAATAGACATATTGGCATTTGTATTTTAAATCTAGTATTTGAATGTCCTAGCGCCTCACTGTTGAGAGCCATTATCTTGAAAACGGTTGGGGATAGTGATAATTCTAGATAGAGATTTTAAATGCTTTCTCTTGCAACAGTTATCAAAAAAGCTTATTATATTATATTTGAAGAGAATAGACATTTTTTATTTGAAAAACAATTTGAAGTAAAAAAGACTAAAATGAAACAGATGTGATGCTGTGAGTAGAAAGAGGAAAGGAAGAATCATTTATATTGAACAGAAACTTGATAGAATGAACCAAATTATTTTTTAGCAATATATATAAAAAAGCATAGATTCAAAGGAGAGACAGAAATATTTGAAGTATAAGATAGTCTTCACAAAAAAGATATATATAAGGGAATGAAAGGCATGCTATTTTTCTCTTTCATTTATTTACTATCTACCTTAATAAGTTGTTAAATAAGCCTTGCTTTGATTAAAAATTTTATTGGGATTGGATGGTTCATTGCATAAAAATGTGGCAATCCTTGTGAATTGACTTGTGTTAGAAGGTTTGTTTTTATAAGTAATAAATCAATTCATGGCCAGTAGAATTTAAAAATATAAATAACATTTTTTATGTGTGTAATTGATTTCAAATATGCTACAAATAACTGCCACTACTGTATAAAGCAAAATCTCTGCTTAATTTCAAAATCTGCGTTAGTAGTAATTCTATTTATTCAATTCTAGAACCATCTATTGCAAGGCTAAATGATTCTTGTTTACTAAATAGTAGTGCTATATTCACATTCCTGAACAATTATTTTGCACTCTTATCTAAATGGAATGAATTACTATGGCAAATGTGAAAGATTACCCATGAAAGTCAATGTAATAATTTGGTTGATATATACCATTCATTTTGAAAGAGTTAAAGATGACTGCAGTTAATAAAACTAAAATCATTAAAATGTATGGTTACAAAACTAGTGCCCGATATATAGAACTATATAAGAAAATTGATTTAGAAAGTAATTAAATTTTGGGTCACTAAATAGTATAAAAAAAGTGAATATAGTTGATAGTCATGTGACTGCAAATGTTATTAATTGTGGATAATAATCAGAAACTAGTTTAGAGATGTGAATCAGAACTGCCAACTAGTGTGCATCGAATTCTCAAGTTCACAGTAGATGCCTTTGAATAGAATGAATTATTCTAATTTTGTAACTATATGACTACATATAGTAATTCAAAAGAGTAATATACTTTTTTTATACAGTACTGTTATAAATTCAAAATGTATGTGCTTAGGTGCTCTCATAAGAGAAGCTAATAATAGCTGTATATTTATTGAAGCTTAGTATTTTCAAGGGCTATGTCTGGCCTCATATTCATAACATTGAGATTTGTTTGGGCAGGTGTGTGTATATATATATATGCAGTAAAATTTATGTAATATAGGTAAATTATATGGAACATTTTTTCAACAGGGGAAAGCAGAATTTCTTTCTATTTGTGGCATTAAGGTTTTGGCTTTATGCCATGCCTTCTTAATCTTGTGCTTGGAATTGTTTTGTTCAATATGCACAATGTTGGCATCTGATGGTTCGAAAATGTAGTCCATTGCATTTTGGTGATCAAGAAAGATAGTCTGTGCTCAGGGTCATGTATGAATCTTTTGTCAAGGTATTTATGTTGAGAGATCCTTGTAGATAGGCTGTTGTATAACTCATCCTAGTAGATAGCATTGCATCCTGCTTGGAAGCATGTAATTTTATATACAGTGTGAAGAGATTTGATCAGTAGGGAATCTATCTTTAGAATTATTTATAAGTCTATTTATTATAGTAGAAGTGTAATAGATCACTTGATGAATTTGTGAACAGATTTTAAATAAATTTTTGGCTATGTATGGTATATGTGAGGGAAATGTCCATGGCTTGTCATCTTTGGGCGGGTTTGTTCTAATTTTGTTATAGAAACTTGTTGACTATCCTTATGAGATATATATTTGAAGCATATCCCACTTAGTTTGTGTTTGAATAAATGGTGGTTTCTGTACAGGGAAAGATGATAAACCAGCATATTTATAAATTCTGTGAGAGATAGATTTGGGGTCATGTAACCTCATTTCTATTGTTTGATGCACATTTTGTAGTTTAAATTGAGCTTATCTCTCTGGACCTTGAGACTACAAGTGATTTAGTCTGGATAATCTAATAGAAAGACCAAGAAAAGGAGTTAAAATATCTGGATATCAAAGTCCAGAAAAATAAACTACAAAAATGCATATCAAACGGATAGAAATAAAAGGTTACATGCACCCCAAATCCATTTTTCCCAAGATGCACAAATATGATGGTTTATCATCTTTCCTATATAGAAAACACCATTTATATAAGCATGAAGCCACTCATAAAGCCAATATCGAGTAACACCTAAATGAATTAAGTGGGATAAGCTTCAAATATATAGATCTATAGTCAACAAATGCTTAAAGATGACAAGGCATGGATACTGCTCCTATATATATCACACATAGCCAAAAATTTAATAAAATCTGTTCATAAACCTAAAAAGTAAGCGATCACACTCCTTCCACAGTAAATAGACTCATAAATAATTCTGAAGGTAGACTCCCTATTGATTAAACCCCTACAGTGAGTCACACACTGGCCTGTCTGCAAGGATCTCTCAACACAAATATTTCTACAAAAGTGTCACAAACAAACCTGAGCACAAGTCTATCTTTCTTGATCAACAAGATGCACTGAATCATACTTTCAAGCCCTCAGCTGCTAACATCACATCTATTGAACAAAATGATACCAAACGCAAGATTAAGGAGGCATGGCATATAGCTGATAATCCTAATGTCATGAACCGGAAGGAATCCTGCTTCCACCTTTCGAAAAACTGGACCATATATTTACATAAATTTTACTATTTATATATACACATCTGCTCATGCAAATCCCAATGCTATGAATATGAGACCATATGAAAGCTTTAAGCTTCAATAAATGCGCAGTTATTATTAGCATTTTTTACAATAGCACCAAAGCTCATACATTTTGTTTTACATTTTATTTGTGAAAATAAACTTGAATAATCAGAGTGAAGACAATCTGATTAAATTAAAAAATAATGCACTATGGAGTAATTAATATTTTATTATGATTATAATAAAATTAGAAGCGTGTGAGGCGCTGGAAAGAGAAGCTATAATAATTGTTCTTATAAGTCTATACAAAAAAAGTTAACGGTAGCCTAAGCGCTTTAGAAGCGTGTTGCTTCATATTCATATATATATATTGATTATTTAATAATTGGAAGTTTAATATTCTTCTATATTGAAGTATTTCTAAAATACTTTTTTAAAACTGTTTAGGAAAACTGCTTATGAATTTTTTTTAAAAAAAACCCACACATATAAAGAGCTCATTAAAGATTATGATGCATATGAAAAGAATTAAGATACTAAAATACCAAGATAAGCAATGATAAGTTCCCACTAATGATGATCAAAATTTATGTTTTGTTCATAACACTCTATTATTAGTTAAATACTTGTCTTCAGACAGGGAGAAAATAAAATATAGGTTCAATGTTTTTACAACTAAATAAAAATTATGAAAATAATTTTGATTGGTTGTAATAATAGTCCAAAAGGGCATTACTTGATATATATAATAATTGTATTACAGAAATTAGTTTTTTTTTTTGCATTTGACTAACCTACAGAAGAATAATTTTGACGTTATATTTTGCAGTCTGATAGTGAATTGTGAATGACTAGTTATTTACATCTGGATAATGTCAAATCAAAAACTTACTTTAAAAAAATTTACTGGCAAGTTGTTTTCAGATTACAATAACAACAGATTGCTTTAAAGAAAATGTAATATTTTTATAAACATATTTTTATCTGCAAACACATTTTTAAAACTTCTTAAAATATTTACAGGAAATATTTTCAATTTAAAATATACAAACAGAAATGCATTGTAATTTAAGAAACTGTTAGTAAAAGTATAAATATATATCAACCGTGTATAATTTTTAAATATTAAGCAAAACAATGCAAACTAATTATAAAGTATATAAAAAAAGTTGGAAAACAGAGGTGGGACTTTTTTTTAAAAGTATGATTTCTCAGTCTAAAATTGAAAATGACCTTTCCATTGTACGAAAAATTTAAAAGGTCGAACTTCAACGTTAGTTGTTTAGAAACTGCTATTGAGAAAATTCCAAGCAATTTGATATATATATTATCAACTATAACAAAAAGTGAAGATATTTCATAGAAGCTAAAAAGAATTTATGTCTGCACACACTAATAAAAATATATATACACAGGTAGGCCTATTGCATTGAACAAACTTGCGCGGACTCCTTTTTTTTTTAGTTATTAATACATTTCAAATTTTATTTTCAGTACTTAATTAATCTTTTCAATGGTGTTTTATTTATTTGCACAATATATCATATAGTCTATATACTTGATAAGTTATGATATATAATGTGAACTAAATTGTTTATTTACGTATAATAATCCTTTTACATTCACTGCTATTTATTTCTAAATCCTCCCATAAATTCCAAAAATTATCACATGGACACCATTTCCTATGCCTTTACAAGCTCTTTAAACAGTAATGTGATGTGATGTATTATGGCTTATCCTTAAACGAAGTCAAGAATATCTCAGCAATTATGTCCAGATAAACCTGTTAGCCACTTTATTTTACATTCCCCGCTCTAAATTTACCCATAATCTGCTCTATCCCATTTCCACAACATAATCTTTGTCAACTCTATAACCTTTATATCTAAATCCCCCTTATCTTTTCCCAAACCCAGCATAAAAAACAATAATTCACTTTCTGTATAATCACTCTTTTCATATTTATTTTTCAACAACTTCATTATATGTACCCTTTCTGTTTTCAAACATTTACATTCAATTAACAAATGCCTAATATTTTCTATTTCTTCCTTACATAATTTACAAAATAAATCATCCATATTTTCCCATTTACATGTATATTCTTTGGTAGCAAACTCTCCATACAGTAGTGCAAGTCTTAGTAATCAATGGTTGCAAGAACGTTTATGCATAAAATACCTATCTAGTGCCTACTCATCCAATATCTCCAGACTACTTTTTCGCTTGTGGCTTTCATCAGTGAAGAGCCATGGATCTAAGAACATTGCATTTAAATTTTAGGATCTAATGCAATCCTCCAGCAGCCACCTTTCATCCATTTAGTTATCTGTAAAGCTATAAGTCCAAGATAAAAATGTGCTTGCATACTCATATAATGATGACTGTGGTTTTTAAAAAAACTAAAAACACCAAAATGTAGAGATATTGAACTGGCCTCAGTTCTATATGACTATACAAGTGAATGAGCTAGGATTGTGTTTTCATCTTGGTCTCATAGCTTTATAGTTAACTAACTAGTAAAGGATAGCTGCTGGAGGATTGTATTAGATCCTAAGTTCTAGGTGTAGTGCTCTTCTCTCATATCTAAGACTCTTCACTGATAAAATCCACAATCTAGAAACTAGTCTGTGGATATTGGATGAGTAGGCACTAGATAGGGATTTTATGTTTAAACCTTCTTACATCCATTAATTACTAATGCTTGCACTGGGTAACTGCATGGAGAGTTTGTTACTGATTCCAAAAATTGTGGATAATAGCAAATTCTTTATAATATATAAGTTCAACATATACATATGCACATATGATATAGTTTTAAAATATACACATTTAAACATCAATAAATAAGAGCTGGTTCAGCACAAAATATATATGAGATTATTTATCTTTTTCACACGTGTGTTATCATATATATTGATTGTATGAGATAGAGTGAATGGTTGAAGGGAGCTTGAAAGTGTGTGTTCAAATTCCCTATAATTACATAAGAAAATAGTAAATCTAGAGAAAAAGAGAAAGGAACTACATGACAGAGTGTGCAAGAAGATAAAGAAATAGTAAAAGATGATTTTTAATGTCACTTACACCATGAATAGTGAGTTTGTGTACCCAGAAGAACTACTGAATTTTATATGAGAATACTAATATATATTTTAAATGTTAAGAAATGTATTGAAATATATGGATATTTATTTGCATAATTATTAATTAGATTCATGTCAGGCTCAATGATATATCATATAATATTAAATTATCTATGTTCTTTATTACAATGCAAAACAGTAATAAAGAACATAGATGATTTAATATTATATGGATTTGGAAATGCAATAAGAAAGATAAAGTTAGGCTACCTCATATATTAAATTATTATTTAACCAATATAAAAGAACATTTAATTTATGATATAAAGTGTTGTAATAAAAGGAACAAATGACAACCTTGACTAATATATTTCTTAATACTTGCATTATATAATTGGGCTCTCTTTTAAGATTATATAAAAACACTATCACACATAGAATTGGTAAATTTTAGAGAGCTTCATTGAAATTTTGATTTTTTGTGTAAAGCGCAATTTAAATTACTTAAAGCTTTTAAGTTTATAATTTATACTTAAGGACTATATTGAAATTTGTACTAATCAACTATTAATTTTATATAATGCTGTCTGTGTTTAACACTTTGATTCTGTTTTATTTTAGTTATCTGTTTTTGTATATTACAAAATATATCTACTAACAGATCAGATATTAATTGATATAGCTGATAAATGTATTTTCAATATTATTTTGCCAATCACCAAATGTAATAAAGATATAAATCAATGCATTTTGACAATAAAAAGATATTTTAAAGAATTTAATTGTCTGTCAATAAATTAAGTAGAAAAGTTGTTATGAATTGTTTATATTAGTCTGCCAAACTAACATAAATTATAAACTTAAAATGATAAAAACTGCATCAATTGAATTACTGTTAAATAAAAGTAATATTTCACTAGTTCATAAAGTGTAAACTAGGTAAGGTATCATGTATGCCAAGAGAAAAATCAGAAATATCAATGAAAAAATAGTATATAAGATATTTCTAATTTTGTACTTAGAAATCAGTTTAAAATGCACCTACAGAAACTTACTAGAAAAAGTTTTCTGGAAATATGTAAAGCTTATTTTAATTAACAATTATGGCAGAACTCATAAAATATACAATGAAGATAGATATAACGTGAATTAGTTCTGAATAATTACCCAGAAAGTTTTCAGCAGTATACAAAGCTTGTAATCATTCTGAAATATAAGTAAAGAACTAAAAGTAAAAACTATAGTATTAATGAAGTTAAAAATTTCTGTGGACTACTAAAGACATTTTGCTGATACTTATTTTTAAAAGATAACTTGTGCTTTTTGTAAATAATGGGACATTTAATTTATAATTGCAGATAAAAAAAATATATGTAGAAGAGTAGAGAGAATTAATCAGTAAAAGATTACACTGGGAAAGAAGATGACAGACACTATCAGAGTTATTATTAAAAAATTGTAAATGAGAAATAAAACTTGTCTGAAAGTTTTTCATTAATTCTATAAAAATTATGATCAAAATTATAAATAATTTAATGTAGAAGTTTGAATGGAAATGAATAATTTTTAAAGATACAAATATAAAAAATTCCAATACTTAAAAAAAAGTTTAAATTTCTATAAAATTAAAACTAAAAAGTATATTAAAGTTGCTTTATTATGAATAAAATTACATTTGTCTTGAAATGTTAGTGATTTAAAATGTTGGAAGTGACATTAAAATAAATAAATAAAATTCTAAACTTAAAATGTCTTTTTCATCATCTACTTTTAATTGCTAAATGTTTAAGTTTATTTAAACTTTTCAAATAGTTTCAATTTTTCTAAAAGCATTTAAGAATTAAAAGTAGATGGTGGAAATAGTTGAGATATATAGAAATTACAAGTGTTAAGACAAACATTATAATTTATAAACTATAAATTATGCAAGGTATCATCTACATCAAGTGAGAAAGAAAGAAATGTCAATATATGAATTAGTACATAATTTACAACAGTAGAAAAATTTAACAGTGTTTTCCAAATGTGATGAAACAATGCTGTTAACAAATTCTTAAAAACTGGTATGTACCTTGTCTCATTTTTGGTGTCAAAAGTAAGGCAATGCATTCTACCAAATAGGAGAAAATACTTCTAACCTTTATCATATTTAAAGCAGCTGGGGTTTCTATTTGGTATTATTACAGCTTATACTAGTTTCTATACCACCCAGTCTTTAAAGATGTAATCTATTTTGTTGATATCTTAGTTATTTATGAAATCAATAAAATGATTGACAATATTATTATTAAGATTAAATCTCAGTGAATGTATTTGGTTTTCTTGGAAATGTGATCAATAGACAAATATAATGACTTTATCTTTTATAAATTACTAGAACAAAGAACTACATCATTGGATTCATGTATGTATTTTTTTAATTTTTGAATTATATTTATTTAATCAAATCACTTTAAGATTTGAGATATCAAATAAATTTAGTTATCCAAAACAGGGAAAAAAGTATACCACAGAGTTTCTCAATGCAGATAACCTTCTGATATATTCCAAGATGGTAAAAATCATATTCCTATTATATATATAAACATGATATAAGTACTGTTATTTCAAATATTAATAATGGGAATAAGTCTACACTTCTCATTTTTTATTTGAAATTTAATTTGTCAAGACAATTGGCCAATTAAATAATGGAACATTAAAAACTGCATTTGCAACTAAAGAGTTCCATCAAAATTTATAAATAGAGACATCAATTCATGATTTTTATAGATTATTAACTATCTCTTGTTTTTTTTTTTTTTTTAGAAACAGAACTCTTTTTAATCACTTTAATATTAAACTGTCTAGATAGCAAAATATTTTATTAGAATACAGTAAAGACAGTTATCAAATATTAAATAAGATTACCAGTAAATAAATAGATAGTAAAGTAGAAAAATCTTATATCAATTTGATAGCATAAACTGTGATAAATTCTCTGTGCATCAAAGATGCACATTTATAAATAAGAAAATTCTTATATATTCTGAAGAATGCTATAAAGCTTTACCACAACTTTATGAGTCATGCCCAAATATTTGATATTATAATTGCCAAAAATTGTGTCTAAACTTTTTTAAAAATATTACAAATTATTATCTGAGACTTAAATATTATAATAATGAAATAATATTCTCCATGTTGGACTTGTTATGGAAAAACAGTTTCTTAAAGTGGCTAACTTCTTAATTTTATTAAGAAGAGCATAGATTGTGCAACAATGCAAGTCAAAAAGATCATTAAAAGATTTGAAAGAATATGTTAAATTTATATTGTCCAGGAAAAAACATGTTAAAATATGCCTGGTATGAATTTAAGTGAAGCTAAATCAATCAATCTTTTGAGAAAAATTTATACTATCTCTGAATAATGATAGACAACAATGGTACTGTTTTCACAGCATCACATTTCTAATATTATGTTCTAGTCATGACATTATAAGTTTACTTTCTCATCAAGAATTAAATTTTATGAATGAAAAGATAGTGCCACATTTTAGTAAGAAAAATAAATGAATCATGTATGCATAAAACTATAGTTATAGATAGTGCTTAAGGTTACATATCTTCCACAGCTACTGCAAAAACAACAATGAATTTATTAATATGCTAACAATTTACATTTGTCAATATTAAATTCTTACAAATCAATAACATTTTGTAGGAGTAGAGGAAATGACATTGTATGGATGCAGACAGTTTTAAGCAAAAATAGTTAAAAGAAGTAATAAATAATTTAAATATTATAAGTACAACAACTGTTAAATGTTACTAGTGTCCAAAAATTCAACTGCCATTGTGGCAACATCATTCTAAATGAAATCACATCAATAGCTGTATTAAAACGTATTAGAAGAAACAAAAAATTGTTCAAAAAAATTAAGATTTTTAAGAGAACTTTTTGAACAACAAAAACTTAACAAAGGTACATTTATGAAAAACAAAAAAACAAGTTAAACTTGCTAACGCTTGTATTTGTGATCAATAGATGGTGTTTTACCAAAAACACCATAAAAAACAAACAAACTTAACACTGTGAGAAATGCACATTTGCCAAAATTTTCACTAGTTCGGGCAAATAGAACTACCTATATAATTAACTTTGCTGTCAAAGCACACTAATTTTTAAAATTCCAACAACAATAATGGAAGAGAAATATCAAATATATACATAAAGTAAAACTAAACTGTATGAATAGGATTGTTTATTATTTATACATACAGTATTTAAAATGAAATTTAATGATAAAGTTATGATAAACAGCATATAAATAGAGTATTGGAGAACAAAGCACACTCCAACAAACTATCAAAAAAGAATAATAAAGGAGAAGGTATTACTCATAAATATTTTGAAATAACAAAAATAAAGATAAAAATATCAATATTTGTTTAATAATACAGAAACCATAAAAATTCTCATAAAGAAAGATGTAGCGTGAAATACAAGTAAACTTAAATTTTTGCTACAAATGAAAGTGAGATAAATCTGATAAAGAAATTACTGATTAAATAATATAAAGGCAACTTTACAATCTCTGTAAAAGTCTATAGAGGAAAGAGAATAGATATTTTTCACATCAGCCTGTTTTACCAGCATTTACTTTTAATGCATACCTGTGCATATGTAAGAGTATGAATACATAATATACATATTTGTATATATAAAGTGTATATTATTTCTCAAATTATGCAGACAAGTATCATAACAATATAATAATACACAATCTCATCTAAGATTTCAATTGCTTGTCAATTTCCAATAAAAATTTACTTTTAGCAATTCATTTCAGAGCATAAACTTTTATCACTTCATATGTGTAGATGTCATAGTAATGAAGTGTAGTCTTTTATGTTTAGAATAAGTCTGTTTTCTTTGTCCTAAATTGTAAAATACAAATCTATTATTCTTCACCCATAGAAAGATAATCAATCTACTCAAAAAATGCTGAAGGTTGCACCACATTGCAATCAGATGTTTTCAGTTGTTCAATTAATGCATTAATACTCATCTGATCTGATCTGATATTTTATTCTATAACTATTTAAATATTAGATACTCATTTACTAATAAATATTGCCAGCAGGAAGAAGTCTGCTCTTTATGGCTTTAAAAAAACTGAATACTGTAGTTCAAATTTTTAATATTCCACTCATTCTTAATATTACTAAGTTATTATTATGTAATTACTATGTTAAATGAACATAGATAGACTTCTCATTAACTTTCATCATCCAATATGGTGAATTTATAGGCTTTTTTCTTCAAAGACCAAAGAACATGGTCTTTGTTCTTAATTGCCTGACAGTTCTTAAATGAAATAATAGTTAAAAAATTTTTGAAAGCAGGATGAACATGCGTGTGAATTACAAAGAAATCAAATCATATGTCACTTGACCTAATTTAACAAGCTTGTATTACAAATGTTATATAATGAGCTTGCAAATAAGCTCTTAACAAGCTTTGCAGAATATTCTGAAGCCCAGCCCAGTTTCTGCTACTGGCTTCCTCAGTGTGGTGCTATCACCTCATTAAAGAAGCCAGTAGCAGAAACTGTTCTGGGGTTGGGACATATTCTCCAAAGCTTGTTAAGAGCTTGTTTGCAAGCTCATTATATAACATGTGCATGAAGTTCTTTTTTATATTTTTATAATCATAAAGACAAAAAATTATGGCCTTTATTCCCAGGAAGCTGCAAAGTTCTCAACTAAGATAGTAATTGGTGAAGTGCTAATTTTCCTGATTGTAGAGTAGGTTGTCACTTGATGATGACTTTTTATTTACCCATCTACAACTGCATATCACTTGCAAGTGAAAGAAGATTACAAATTGGAAGAACTATTTAATATTAAGTGGAACATTATGAACTTTGTAAAGTTAGTAGAAAAGTTGAGAGATAGCTGATTTGAAAAGTGGACATGTAATTTACAATAAAAGCAGAAGTATTGGAAGTACAAATGGAATGGAATTCATTATAAATAAAATATAGAAGAACTACAATGCTTGATAGTATATCAAGAGAAAATAACAAGATTACTTATTCAATTTAATGGAAGATACTAAAGACAAATAATTCATGTTTATGCTCAACAAGTTATTATTATGATGAAGAAATAAAGAATTTTTATATAGATGTATAAAATGTTTTTTATCACACCAATTAACATTATGAAACTGTCATGGGAGACTTTAATGCAAGAATTAAAAAATGATTGAAAGTATTGTGATTATATTTGGCAATTTATGATAGAAATGAGAGAGGACACAGACATTGCAGAAAAAAATTATATATCATATATTCTTTAAGAAAAATGCTAAATGGCAATAATATGAAAACATCTAAATAAAGATACAACAGAATTGAATTATATTTTGATTAATGGAAAATATTTCAGGCCTGCAATGTGTTAATTAAAAGTATGCATAAACATATATATATAATAAACAATTGTAAATGATAGCATTGAAACAAAGTCTATTAATTCGTTTTGTAACCAAGTCATAAGATTTTACATTATAGTCTAATTTTGAATTGTAAACTATAACACCACAAGATTTATAGGTCCACTTTCAAGTAAATCTCATCTCTTCTATCAACTCTACCTAGCCTTAACATTACTAATTCCAAAACAGAATAGGTTTAAATAGTCAAAATAAGAGTCATAGATCACATGACTCTATTCTCTTAAGCTTGTAAGTTATAAACAGTGAGGATTGCCAATTCCTCAACAAGCTTTGTGTTAAATGCTTAGCCAGAGAAAGCATTTAAAATATCTCCATCAGGAATCCCCCCAAACCCCTGACCATGGTTTCATGCTTTGGCACTCCTCAGAGAGGTGCCAGTATAGGTTCAGACACTAGATCTAAAAATACCAACCCAAAGCCAGCATTTAACTAAAAGTTATCCATTGAGTGGAAAATCTGAAATTTTCAGACACCTACATGTCTTCAAACCCAGCTATCCAACTCAAATAGCTATATGAGGCTGATAGATCTTCAGCCATACCATATATTAGTAGTCTTAGCAATATAATATTGCATAAGACATAAGGCAGAGACTATAAATAGTCAAAATAAGAGTCATAGATCACATGACCCTATTCTCTTAAGCTTGTAAGCTATAAACAGTGAGGATTGCCAATTCCTCAACAAGCTTTGTGTTAAATGCTTAGCCAGAGAAAGCATTTAAAGTATCTCCATCAGGAACCCCTCCAAACCCCTGACCATGGTTTCGTGCTTTAAATCTTATAAAAATTATAAAGATGCCATTTGCTTTAATTCAAAGTATAAAAAAATAAAACAAGCACACATTAATTCTATTCTGCATAGACATATATTTTTAAATTTTTTTTACCATTAATATATATATATATATTATAACAGTTATGTTATATAGCACACAGTAATATAGGGGGTGTGCACAAATATATTGTACAGTTATTTATATGGTACAAATATATTGGCATTCGGTAAGATATTTAAAAGCTAAGAAAAAAAAATATAAATTTAGCGATCATATTAAAAAGATGCAATTACATTTTTTTAGTTTGTATAATCTATTTTTTTAAAACATACAATGAAAGTAAAATTTTCATCCATATTTTTTTTGTATCTAATTAAAAATAAAAGTAAAAATTGGAAAGAACAAAAGACACAAATTACTAATCCAGATAAGTTAAAAGAAAAATATTTTAGCTAATTAAAGATGGCAGAAAGACTTTATGAAAAGGAGGACTTTGTAACTTAAATTTAAGAGTGTACAAGATTATTATCTTATATGCTGATAAAAGGACAAAAGGATGTGCAGAAGTTTCAAAAACTGGATCGAGGTATAAAAAGAAGAGGACAACTTTGATCTAGGTCTTTTCTTTACCTTCTGGTTACATGTCTGAGAGCTGAAGGTTTCCGTGAGCATAACCTGTGGCAGTAATATACTTCTGCACAGGTACACCATTTGCTGTATCATGTTGTCATACAAGCATGGAAACAGAGCTTGTAAAGACCACTTTTTGCAATGAAAGGGTCACCACAACCATGCTTTTTTTTCTCCAGCTATAGAACGGAAAAATAATGGAAGATGCCAGCAGGAGAGACCAATGGAAATTTCTATGAGCTCAGGATCCCATAAACCTACACCAACTTACTAGTAAGTTAAGAGTAACTTTTCCCAATTGTGACATAAAGTTTGCAAACAATTCTGAAAAATAAGCTTAAAAGAATCCCAATAAAAACTTTAAATTTTATTCTTCAAGAGACTCTTGTTTACCTAAGAACTATAATTGTTGAACTGTTTTTTTAATTAATTGATATATGTCTGGATTGGTGTGCATGTAATCTTTCCAATTAATTAATTAATAATGTGTTTTTTTTAATATTTTAATTTGTTAGAATAAAAATATTTATTTCTAATACCAACTATTCATTGTGTGTTATTAATGATTATTAATAAATTTATTAATGTTAATTATTAACATTTGAAAATATAATTTACCTTTGCCAACACTGTACTGAAACACAATCCTCTGGAGATTCCAGATAATTTTGTCGTAACTAAATAAATAAAAGGAATTTGGCCAGTGGATTCTGATACAGAATCCTGGCACTTTTCAAATAAATTAAAAGCTGGCTGACTTGATCCCATTATTTTAGTAGTTACATTAGTTGAAAGGGTATTGTGTGACCAGGAAAGATAATTGCATCCATTAAATCTTACTGACTTTTCTGACGGAAAAAATTGAATAGATAGGACATAATTTGGTCACTGAGTACAGGTAGTTAACTCATAAAAACCCTAATAGAATAGTGGACATTATAATATATATAAAATTAAAAGGAAAACTAGAAATGAACACAGACAAAAATGTAGATATTTTTTACATTTCCTGGAATGATAACAAATCAGTAAAAAGTTAAATAATTCTGAATGTAAAATAAAATTTCATTATGAAATAAATAGTTAAAAGGGTCTAAATAAATATTAATTTTGTATTCTGATTTTGAATTTAAAAACAAGCATGCTTTATTTTTGAAATCTTTTAATTAATGCTTGAATACAGTTCTAAAGACTATAACATTGTGATTTACATAATTAATCCAAAATTCAAGTTATTACATTGATTGACAATACTTGTTAATGGGTTCACATACAACATATATATAGATATGCACACAAACACATATTTATAGTATACAATATTTTTTTTAAAAATTAGTCAGGTAGAAAATTAACATAATTTTATATAAACTTCACCAATTCAATTAAATATATATTACATATAAAGCAAAACATTGCATAAGTAATATATTATAGAATTATATCTTTTATTGTAGATGAGAGCATTTCAGTTAGCTTTATTAACCCATTAAGTAATTAAGATGTAAGATGTTGAATAATAGTTACTGAATTAGCAAAAAATACAATACAATGCTAACAGGTTCAGGTTTAAGGATACCTACTTCTTTAGCTGTGCCAAACTGCAACATAACTAACTTTAAATAAAAATAGGTCTCTTAACTATAAAGATGATCATATTTAATAGTTTGTCTGCTTTAACTTTCACATTTTAAAGTAAAGCAAGTGATTTTTTAAAATATAAACAGATTCAAGCCTATTCTCATTCAGATTTAGCAAGGTTGGGACTTGGCACAGGTGGTGAAGAGATTACGCTAAATGAGTCCCATGAACTTGTATTGTCATAGTTCATAATTTATAATTTGACTATTATATAACATCTTATTTTCAATTATATAATGAGCTAATATATTAGTCTTAAATGTTAATGCTCTTATTAATAATGGAAGAGTGTGAAAATCAGATTTCTATATAGAGAAAAGATGTTAACTAGCTAGTAAACCAGTAGCAATAACATCTATATTTTATTAATTATTTACACATATCTTAGTAGATAAAGAATTGGTCAGATGGAAGTGGATTTTGGAGAGATTCAGAATGGGTTTTTTCAGGGAAAATAGAAGATAATTTATTTGTTATATCTCAGGTGTGTGAAATGTCTTATTAAAAAAACAACATTTACTTATTGCACTTTTAGATAGAGAAAAGTTTTTTGATATTGTCAAGCATTGGTGGTTAAGAGGTCAGAACAGCTGCTTTACAAGCAGTTGTCCCGGGTTAGCAGGTTCACTTTCCAGCCGATGCTATGACACATGAAAAAAAAAAAAAGTTTTTTGATAGAGTGAATAAAAGTAGGTTGTGAAATGATTTTAAAAATAAGGAATTAGAGATTTATACTAAGAATAATTTAAAATCTTTTTTTAATTTTTTGTAAGTAATAATTGCAGGATAAAGAATCAGTAGAAGTTAAATGTGAAATTGGAATAGGGATGTTTAACATCATTTTTATTATTTATTTTATTTCTAATAGAATTGAAGATTGAGGTAGAGAGATTAAAAATAAAAATGAAGATTTCTCCAGTTGGAACCAAGAAAACATATAATGGGATAGCTTTTTTTTGGACATGATAAGATTTTTTTTTCTTGCAAATATTGTAGGCGATAGGACATTCTCATTATAGAACTGTAGAGAGACAGAAATTTTTGTGTAATGAAAAAGTATATATTGCAAAATATATATTAGGTTCAATCAATTTTGATTTTGAGACCAGGAATTCATTTTTATTTACTTCAGAACTATTTATTGTAAGCTTAAGTAATCAATGGATACTAACAGTGCTGAGATTTTGGATTACTTTCACATTCACATCTACCAGCCATCTCTATACTATCAAGGAAATAGTCAAGTTAAAGTGCTCCAAGATTTTGAAGTCAACTTGCTTGTATAATTATTTAGAACTGATAATAAAATAATATATTTCAGTAATTTCAACAATGGATTAATCATAAACAATAGATCAGTCTTGTGGGACTTAATTCTCAATAGAATATGTAAATCTATATCACAATTTACTTCTTTCTTTATATACTTTGGAACAATTGTTGAAAGATTAGATATTTAAGTAACAAAGTTTTAGATTGAGTATACAGCTCTAGTTTAGTTCATCAAATTGAGATTTTGTTTTGCTTTCCTGTATTCATATAGATCCATGAATTCTAGTTATTGATCCAACCACTTTAAACACTGGACTAAACTGCTGAAGATATTCATTTCTCTATGATTACTAAAGTTATTTGGTCTATTAATAGCAATGCAATTATCTGACCCTATGTTCTAAAAATGTTCTTCGATTGTTACACATGGCTCCAAGATGTGTTCACCTTTGGAGACATGCTAATAATTAATGATAGTCGCCTTCTAAATATTCAGACTATGATATATTTTGTTATCATTTTGGAATTAAACAATAACCAGCAAACTGTTGTAGCTGTTTGATTCATTTATTTATTAATGCTATATATTTAATTTTCATCTGCTAAGGATAAATAAAAAAGCTATTGGAAAATTAACATTAAATTTAAAAATTTTGGACTATAATAAATATATTTGTTTCAATATTATTATTTTGATCTCTTTTAAACATAAGCAAATATACCATTTATTAAATCTTTTAATAAATTAAAGGAAATGATTTTAATTAATTGTCTGATGCTTACAGCTATGTTTTGAATTTTAAACGTCTTTATTTTATGAGGTTGTCATCTTATTATTTGCATGTGTGATAATAGTTTATTATACAAGAATTCGCAATAGGAAATGTTCTTACGAATTTTTTTTTTACATTGTTAAATTAATGTTTTATAATTTGATTTTAATAAGCATTGTTTTAATCATTTATCACGATCAAAGAAGGTGTGGAGATGAAAATAAAAAAATCTAAAAATATTAGGCTAAAAATTGTAAATATTCGAGAGAACTCAGACTTAGTCATAATTTTTACACATTAAAACAATTAATCCTCTGTAGAATACAAAACGACTCATTAAATTTTATGATTTCTCTCTAAAGCTGAATGCTAAAATAAATTATGTTGGAAGTTGTCAAGTGGAGACAATAATCAAGTGTTATCATGTTATAACACTTTATTGTTTAGTATCATTTCGGTATTTGAACTTCTTGGGAACTCCCGAGCAGTAAATAAACCATTCGATTATCAACCTATCTATTGCTTAGTTAGTTATTAAACGTCTATTTAGCAAGGAATTTAATATATCTACATAATATATATAAATACAAAAACTGTATTAAGAGCAAAGCTTTATTAGCAAAATGAAAATACTGTAGTGCTAGTATGCTTCCGATAAATAATTGTCATAAACGCAGCAATGGTTGTTTTTTTAATTGACATTTACTATGAAAATAAGTGATGGTACTTACATATTAGACCTGCTGCCCGTGTTTGCGATGGCAGAATGCTGCACATTTCTCCAATACGGAGGAGGTAGAGTGTTTGCGATAGCCGAATGCCATTGCTATGTTTATGACAATTATCTGTCGAGAGCATGCTGAGGACTACAGTATTTTTATTGTTAATGAAGCTTTGCTTTTAATACAGTTTTTGTATTTGTATATATATTACATTCGCGGAGATAAAAGCGTTCATAAATTTTACTCATTATAATATATAAATATTAAATTTCCGATTTTGAATCGCACATGTATAATATCTATTTAATTAAAATACAAAACTTATTTAAATATTAATTATAATGATATAATTAATGGTTATTGCAAACATTTTTACTTACTAATAATTTTTATTAGTCATTCATTAGACTAAAGATTCTCCAACAATGAATAATTTCTGTAGTATAGAGTGGCATAGTGAAAATTATACTACAGAAATATTATTTTTACTTATAATATTCATTTAAAAAAAACTTGCTCGAACAATTGTGAAGCTTTCGAAACATCAAAAACTAGATATGGCCATAATTATAATCATTTTTTATACTACGAAATAGTAATCTTAATTTAATATTAAAACATATTTAAATTTTACTATTATTAGAAACAGTCTCCATTGACTCACAATCAGTTGACACTTGCTTTTTGATATCAGTCTGATATATCATGCATAAAGATGAAAATGGGAACCATAAATAACAAAGAGCCTAGTGATATTTACTCATCAGACATTGCAATGTGATATTCTAACTATAAATCATGTATTCTTTTTATGAGCCATTCAGTGCAAATCAGAGTAAGGAATGGATGTAAAAAAGTTTGTGCATAAAATCCCTATCTATTACTTATTCACCCAACATTCCCAGACTAGTTTGTGACTTTCATCAGTGAGGAGCTTTGAATCTGAGAGCAATGCACATAGATCTTAGGCATTAGATAGAGATTTTATGCATTGATTAATCTGGCTTGCACTGGGTAGCACTACTGGATGGAGAGTGTTGCTTGTTTTTATAGCTCATCTAAGCATAGGAAATAGTGATTATATGATGTTCTTTCTATTCTATGAATGAAAATGTTAAAAACAGTCAATAAATTGACCTACCTATCCTAGATTATTGTGAACCTGGTATGTGCAACAGGATGGACACCTAACATCGAAATTAATAATTTCCTTAAGGAATATAAACCTCTTTGTTCATGTGCAATTCATATGTTTTTGTTTTTCATAATATTTTTTCTAACTTCTCCATTTTATTATTATAATCTCGTACTCACCATTCCACCTCATCTTCATCTATTTGCATGATGTCCTAACCTTCCATAACTTTTATGCACACCTGGATCAGTGCAATATATATTTATTGTATGTACTAATAAACATTAGATGGCTTTACAGCACCACGAATAAAATCTTTTCCTGTTTATTTGTTTACAGTGACAAATATCTATATTTTTGAATTGTTGTTAAAAGTTAACCTCTTGCTAGCAAAACAAATATAACATGCAATGTATTATTTTTTATTATATTTCAAATTTTTTTATGATCTCAACATTTTACTTGATATCCTCTTGACTTTTAAGTTTGTATATCCAGGCTAAATTTTGAGTAAGCATTTGTCAGTGTTGTCTGGGATGCAGTGCAGCTTAACAATCATCACATTATATATCCTTTAATTAAAATTTCATAAAATTTACTCATTATTACAAATTATAATTTTAAAAATACTTGCTTGCTGACAAAATAAATTCTAAAATTATTTATCGATTTAGACTTAGATTAGCAAGATTAAGCCATAAATCAGTTTTTCAAGATAATTCTGCCCTAAAACCTACCTCATTCTAGGACAAATAGAGCAGCTATGGGTGACTATACAGTGATATAAAGTGATAAATTCAAGGGCAGAAAGTATCAGCTAATTGAAATATCTATATAATAAATCTGATTGATTAATCGCTTAAAATTGTCACATTCAGTTTACCACGTAAATGCTCAAATAACACATGATCTCTAACCTTATAATTATTTTTAATGTATTCATGCTATATCTTAGAGTCCTAATGATATGATTATCTGACAAGTTGAATGCTGTCAGGGACTTTAGGAGTGCTATGTGGCAGAGGAAATATTGTGTATGAGTCTCTCCTCTTGATGCACAATATTTCTCATGAGGTACTCAGTGAAGTATCCTATCCTGCCTCTCTTTGCTCCAGAATGTCTTACACAATGTGAGGAGGTAGTCATTAAAAGTTGTGGGTTGAACCTCGATACACTCCCACCAGTGCTGTGCAGACCCATGCAAGTGATTTGCTGCCATAGCTATCTTTTCTAATTCCCTTGCTTCATGGAATAAGAATAATTCCTGAAAATTCTTTATGTGGTCAATGAGGTTTTAATTCAAAGTCCAAAACTCCTTATATGAATAAGTTGTTCACATTGCTACTGACACAAGTAATCAACTCTCATCTGGATTAATCTGACTTCAAACAATTTTAATAACTGCAACTAATCATTAGAGACTTGCTAATACATAAAATTTAATTAAATGTTTGCTAAAGTAAATAATTCAAAATAAATATGATGTTTGTGTGACTCAATTTCATTTTATATTATATTATTCCATCTTCATCCTTGGCTTTATCTTCTATCCTAAAAAGAATTCTGCTAACTTAAATCCAGTGCTGATGATCTTCACCATTTCATTTGGAAAATCTGTTTTTAAATTTTTTGCCCTCAATATTATTTCTTAAAAATTTCTATTACTTTGAATTCTTTGATATAAAGATTATAAAGTGATTTTCTTATAACAATTTTTTTCTTTTCAAAAAGCAATAATTCATGCAATTTAAGATAAGTTCACAAGTTATGTGGTTACTCAAATCAACTGATTGGTACTTTTTGTATATCATTACTCAATGCCTTTATTTAATTTTGATCATTAGAAAGTATTTATAAAATTGATTTATATCAAAACCGATTTTGAGACAATAACTGTATATTTTCATATGCTCAGATCTTTGCAAATGTTCAAGCATGTTAGTTTAGGATCAAATCCTTAGGGCGCATGAATTTCAAGTTTTTAGTTTAAATAGTAAAATGGAGTTAAAGTTAGATATTACATGCATAATTAATTGCATTTCTTCCAATTTTGATTTCCAAACCTTATTAATAAGGCAAAAACTAGATATCTTTAAAACTGGGATATAAATGCAATACCATCAGGTAATTACTGATTATTCATACTTATTGTAAGTAATACTAGAATAAAGTACTACTTTTGGTTTATCATATATTGCATAAACTAGAGAATTAAGTGATTTGTTAACGTTATATTAAAAATTGTTTTGCATCTTTTAATTCTTTATTTTTCTATCCCCCTCCCCTTTCTGGAGTTAAATAATTATACTCATTACGAGTGGATGCTAATGATAAGAAAAAATTGAAGTGAGATTATCCATCTAATTTATACCTACAAGGAAAATTCCTCAAGACTTGCCACCAGCAACTCTATTTTTTTGCAACCTATGTTAATATTTTATCAAAAATCTTGAAACTAATCACTGTCTCACCTATTTTATATTTAAAAGTAACAATATATTTATAATTGATAACTTTTTTATACATTAAGATATTTCTAATATTCTTAAAGTTGCTATTATTTTCCCATGTCATTTAGCTACTTTAAGACTAGTCTGGTACAGACTGCCTTTACATCTTTCTCATGATATATAATCAATAAGATAAAATTCAAGGCTTTTAGGTTACAAATCAATTAATAATAAATAAACTATCAGCCCCATCTCATATTAAATTGTATATGCCAATATAAAGCATTATACAAGTCTCCTAATTTATATTTCAAATCTATATAGTAAGCAAGACTCTATTTAATTTTCATTTATTCTAAAATCATTTATAGTAGAATGGTATAATGTGTATTAGTGCTTAAAGGATGAACTTTGTGATGCAGAGCTAGAACATCCCTATGATGCCTATGATCTGGGGTTTAAATTCAGGACAAATGCGATTTTTTTCAAGAGGCTTGGAATTTTTGTTTTAGTGGGCTGATTTATAGCAAACCTAACTAACCATTCAAAATTGATCAGTAAATAGGTATTCAGTCATCTTTAACTAGATGTAAAATGAGGATGGTATAAATGTCCAAACTTTAATCAACGGGCAATTGGAAAACCTGGTGAGTATTGTTTTCTCTTTTATTGTTCCTTCATAAATGCCAGTGGAGAGATTTTATTTTGCAATGTGTTATTTATTTAAAAGTCTGTTTTAACTTATTGCTCATAAAGTATACCAAATTAAAAGAACTAAATGTTTTTTAAATTATTTTGCGTGTTTATTATGGATCATATGTTCATCTAACTAATTCTTCCACTGATACATATCATATCATTTACACTTTTCTTAAACACTTTATCAATACTCTTTATTTATATCAAACTAACAGTTTCGACTGTCCTGCAGTCATCATCAGAGCTATAATATTCAAATATATAATTAGACAATTAATACACTTATACACATATTCATATACATAATTAAATACACAATATAAACAAAAATAAATATACATTTTAATCTAACCATTATAAATAATCATTTCACATTTTGTTACTTTACTCTTAAAATAATTCTATCAATATTTATTTTATATCAATTTATTTTATATCACTTTATTTTATTTTTTTAAAAAATATTATTTATTATAATTATAAACTTTAATATTTATTCTACTATTTAATACATATTATTGTCGTTTTACTTATATTGTAAATCAACTTCTAATCATTTCTTATTTGTATTAATAACAAAATTAAAAGCGCAAAAAGTGCTTGAAAGAGAAGCTATAAAGAGTGCAAAATATTAAAAGCTTAGTGCTTTCAAGGCAGGTTGCCTCATATTCATAGCAATACTGAGCCATGTAGAACAGCGAGATAATGGCCATATGCAAAATACATGCAAATTATTTAGATAGCCCAGTATTTGGAGATGTCAAAGCAGGCATTATGTCTTTTGATAGAGTTATTGATACCAGTAATGAAATATGCCTTCCTAATTTTCCATTTAATGTCATTTTTATTAAATATTTTATAATTATCGATTAACTTTTCCCACATTACACTTTTTTTACATTATAAAAATTACCTACTTCTTCACAATCGTATTTCCAAAACCAAACTGACAAAATTTGAAAATTTGTACACTTGTTTAACACTTGCTCTATTGTCATTTTCTTTAACTTTATTCTATTAAATATCTTTTTCAAATTCTAACTATTATTAATAATAATTGTTTATAAAATTATTGTTTTTACCACAAAATCCCTATTAAGATTTTGTTTTATATTCTTAATCAAGAATGCCTCTTTAATTTTCCCATCCCTTCTATTATTTGTATAATTAATCATTTTTATACTATCTTTCTCAAACCTATGACCTCTTTCTAATGAATGCAAATAAATAGGTGATCTCTTGTTAGTTTGATATAAATAAAAAGTATTCATAAAGTGTTTAAGAAAGGTGTAAATGATATGATATATTAAAGTAGAAATCAATACATAAGAAAAGGAAGAAATAGAAAATTATATTTCTTCCACTGATGTCATAATTATGTAGATGTTTAAACAGTTTATTAGAAACTATTCATTGCAACTAATATGTTGTGAAGAAAAGAATAAATTTCCTCTATCCAAAATTATTATGTACATAAAATCAGAGAGCTTTATATCAATTTTGAATTACCCTTACCTTCAGTTCCAGTGATATTATCATTTAAAAACCTTCTGCTCTAGATATATTCATAACAGAAAAATTTCACTAATAACTTGCTAAAACTTATTGGATGATTTAAGTATTGGAAATGACTTCCTTTTAGGCATAATATCAAAACTTATATATAAAAAAATTTAATTTGAAATTTTAATAAATAGAGAAGGGAAATAAATCTTCAGTCATGCTCTCTTCATGAATTTGCACACGCTCACCTGTAAGTATCAGTTTAAAAAGCATAAGTGGACCACTTATGCCTAGAGATTATCATTATATAATCCATCCAGCATGCTAAAAGTCAGGCTTTAATCTACTGTGTGATTAATATATAATTTGACAAATTAATTGTACAAACTTATTCATTCTATAACAGGAGAGAAATAGAATCTCATTTTAACCACATGCGATTAGAAATTAAATTTTAAAATTACTGTAGTATTTATAAAATGCTGACTGTGTATGTAATAAATAAAGAAGGGAAATAAACCTTTGGTCCTGCACTCATCACAAATTTACATGCACTCATTTGTAAACATTTTAGTAAAATGATGACTCATTATTCTACATTTTAAAAATTTCCAATAATACATAGTTTTTATTTATTTATTTTAATAAATAGATCTAAATGAGTTTGAAACTACTTGTTTAATGTGCTACATCATGATAAATATAAATTCATTTATTTGAAGTTTGAACTTATTTCAATAATATGAATTTTTAATGTCTAACTGAAGTGTACATTTCACATACTACTTGTTCTTTAAAATCAAACATTTGATCAGAAAATTGCCAGTGATTACAGTTGAAAATGTGATGAACTAATAGTTCTGTTTTTTTTTATTCTTGTATCTAAATAAATTTTTCAAAATATAAAGTTTAATGCTGCCACATAAATCTAAATCGTCTGTACCAAAATCCACTAGTTTCGGACCTTATATGGAGTTTACTTATAAAATAAAATTTATTAATCCTAATAAATGATAATTTTAAAAATGTATTTATTTTTCTCCAAGATTGCTAGTAAGTAGCTAAATAAAATATAAATTGTGAATATCTCTTTTGTACTATTCAGGGTATTTTCTTTTTCCTTCACCAGGCAAAAGTGCACTTAGCTACTATCAACAAAATTAATATATGGGTCAAGCCTTTACTTAGCCAACAATTGAAATATTAGAGCAAACCAAATATGAATATCACTTTTGTACATTTTTTATCAATATATAAGAACATATAATTAATTGATTACTTTATTTATATGAATTTATTATAACATATTAATAATAGATCTTTATCAATTAATAGCACAAATTGATCCATTGATTTTACTGTTTATGAAAATACTGATGTTCAATATCAAAGTGATAAGTGAATCTTCAATTCAAACACCTTCAACTCTTGGATTCCATCATACTACAACTGTACTAAATTAAACTGAAATAAAATACTAGTTTTCTAATTCACCTTTGAGTAGTAAGTAATTTAGATTGTGCTTTACGCAAAAAAGTGAAGCTTGTCTCATCTTATTATAAAGTTATATGGCTAAGCCGTTGCAGAGATCTTGAGTCTCCATAATCATAGCCTACTTTTAACTGAAGTTTAGCTGTGGTTTATGTAAAATTTATGCAAATTTTATAATGACCATTTTCTGGAGCTAAACTTCAGTTAAAAGTAGGCCATGATTATGGAGACTCAAGGTCTCTGAAAGCACTTAGCCATATAACTTTGTAATAAGATTGAGACAAGCTTCACTTTTTTGCATAAAGCGCAATCTAAATTAAACTGAGCACAATAATCAAATAATTATTGCAGGAGATTGAGTAACAAAGTAACATTGGGTTTTGATGCAAACATGTGTAGAATACCATAGCACTAATCTTCTCAGTGCTTACAAGTAGATACATATTCTTCACATTGAATTTGCATAATATAGATAGCACAATGATGAGAATGGCAGAATCGAAAGATAAAACTTGTGAATCAACTCTCAATTTTATTAAATGGAAATGCTGCCTCTTTGGTGCTCAAATGTCATTTGATTACTCAAATAATTTGGATATTTTTAAATAAAACATTTATTTAGATTGAAAACTATAGATTGAATTTGAATACATTTTAATAGACATTTATTTTATTGTTTTGAATACTTGTACTAATATGAAAAATTACATAAAAGTATATAATTCTTAAGCACTTGTTGACTTCAAGTTCAGATGAAAATGTATAATAAACATAAACTAATTAAATGCAATGAGCTAGCTTCCAGCAAAACACTGCCAGAATCTTAATGCTGAGTAAAGTTATGCAGTATAGGTATGCTTAGATAATTGATGTGTTGTAATATGCAAATGAGTCAGAATATACAAATAAGGCAATTAAATATTCCATTTTTCAGATAATGGAATACATGAATCCTTTTTATTGATGGAATGTAAATCCTTTGCAATTACCCAAAAAGAATTTGTGAGTTCCATTGTCTGAAAAATGAAATATCTAATTGCCTTATTTGCATATTGTGCCTCATTTACATATTACATCATGTCAATTATTTAGGTATAGGTGTACTCCATAACTTTATTCAGCACTATGATTCTGGCAGTGTTTTACTGAAAGCTGGCTCAGTGTATTTAATTAGTTTACGTTTATTATATTTTTCATTAGAACTCGAAGTGAATGAGTGCATAAGAATTATATAGTTTCATGAAGAATTAATACTTTGAGAATTACATATAAAAGTAAATAATAAAATTTGCTAGTTTGTTTTAGAGATAAAAACACACAAACAATTGCATCAGTAAAATTTTACAGAAAAAAGATTTGATGATAATAAATATAATTAAATATATATATATAGTTGCAATTAAATTTTATATGCACGAATGATGTGCATAACTTAACCCCTATAATTATAACATCTTCTGAATTGCCAAGCATTTAAAAAGTAGTTATGAGACATGTTATTAAATACGTAAAGAAAAAGAAAGCTCCAGAAAATGATGGGATTATTATTGATATCTTAAAAAAAGCAAGCAAAATATAAAAGGTCTAAATGTTAAGCTACCAGATGATTGAAAAATGTAGTAGTCATATTGATATTTCAAAAAAATGAAAAACCTATCAATCTTCTATTCAAGATTTTTACTAATATAATCACAATTCATCTACAGTAAAGTTTAAAAGCAAATCAATCACAAGAACAAAGTCAGACGTTTTAGAAAGGAGCAATGAGTATGAGATTATAAAATGCTTTTGATTCTATAAGCCTTTTTTACAGTGATTAAATCTATGGAGTACCAAGATACAGATATAGGATATTGCTATATTCTGAAGAATGTTTATTTAACATATAGCAGCAATAATTAGATTACATGGAGACATTAAAAAAAATAATAGTGATAAGACTGTATGACAGGGTATTTCCATATCTCCAAAATTTTTCATAGCAATTTTTAAAGAGGTATTTTGTAAATTAAAATGAAAAACTAAGAGAATAAAAATAAATGGAAATTGATTGTCATCTAAAATTTGCTGATAATGTGGTTATTTTTGCAAATCATATTTTAAAGCATCAAGAAATGTTATAAGAGATTATTTAATGAAATTAAAAAGTAGGGTTAAAGATAAATATTAAAAAATCTAAAGGAATGTTCTATGATTTTTTCATAGAAGAAAAAACTAAAGATTGATAATCACGAATTAGAATATGTTAATAACTATAAATATAAGGAATAAATTAATCATAGAATTAAATTTTTATGGTTTTTGTAGAAATAAATTAATATTAAAAGGAATTATGTGTATTTGAAAAGAAACAATTTTAAACAAATGTGAACTGGTCTTTATATATGGTTCTTAGATTTGGACACTTAATAAAAGCTTCAGACCATACAACAAAGTATGATGAGATGTGTGGAAGGATTGAAAACAAAGTATGTGACTGAAAGAATAATCTACATATATTGCTAGAAATATGGCATATGTGCACCCATGCTTTTAATAACTTTGCTAATAAATCTCTAACAATGTTCACATATTTGTGTGTATATACTGATTTTATTGATTTAAAAATAGTAACAACAGTCAAGCGTTGTGGCCGAGTGGTCAGCACAGCTGCCTTACAAGCAGTTGTCCCGGGTTCGTGGGTTCGCTTCCCGGCAGATGCTTTGACACATGAAAAAAAATAAAAATAGTAATAACACATTTTAATGTAATACTAATATTAAAATGCTAAAATTGCATTTAACCAATTATGTAAAATGTGTTTTAATCCCTCAGTTTTAAACCCTCAATTTGGTATAGAATATGACAATGAAATAGTTTAATAATATATACTCTTTATTTTCATTTAACTATGAGACAATTTTTGTTTTGTTTTAATTAATAATCCTTTGGAGCTTGAAACTTCCCATTACTTAGTCTTACAGTTTAATGAACCAGACTTACTCAACTTTGAGAACCTGGTTATTGGCTGAAGGCTTTATAGAAACCAATGAGACCTCCATTTATCTGCTTTATAAATAGTTTTTTTTTTCAATCATTAAAATTGTATATTTAATTTTTGTTGATAATAAGATAAGTAGGCTAACAAATATCAACAATTGCTACTACAGTCTATCAATCACTGGATTTCTAAAAATATTATGTATTGCCCTACCTTAAAACACAAGATAATAGTATTTAATATTTTAATCTTTTATAAACGTAATCTTTAATTATAAATAAATACTATTTAAAAGTATAATTTAATAATAAATTAAAATCATAGTACATTTAATATATAGTTCAAATATATAAAAGTTTTTAAGAAAACTTTTATATTATAATTTCTAAAAACCTAAAATCATTAGGAATATTCATATGACTGGAAGGTAATTATCTTATTGGTGTAAACAATAATTTTCTTTGAAGTTGCATTTAAAGATTAAAAAAAAAAGAAGATATTTCATTGTTAAAGAATACTATTTAAAAAATTGAATAATAATAACAATGAAATATGTTTATTTATATTTATTACTCTATATGCACACACATATATATTCAAACTGAAGATTTATATTATAATTATTGGATGGGACTCATTTGTGACTAAAAATTTCAGATATTTAAACTAGTAATAACATCTGCATTTAAATCCTTAAAATATTTTTCATGCGTATTTTGAAACCAATCAGTTTTCCTATTAAATTACATGACAATAATTCGATGACAATAAATAATTTATATATACTTATTTTATTAATATTTATTCTTGGATAATAAAATTTCTGGTTGGTATCAAAAGATACAGTTAAAAAAAGGACAAAATCAAGTTGTTGTTTTTTACAATAAGATCCAAATATAGATGATATTAAACATTTCAAATAATTTTTAGTCTATGTGGAATTTTCCATTCATAAATCATAAGCAAAGAAGTTGAATAGATATATGATACATAATTAATTATAAATCATGCATTAAAGAGAAAAAGGTTGTCAATCAACAAAATGATGCAAATTAGAATATGTTTGTAAATTAAACTTGCAATTGGGAAAACACACTATCTAGCAAGCGGATTATAAACAATATAAAAATGCATTTCTTGCAAAAAAGCAACAACAACAAAAAAGCTGACAAGATAAATAGTGTTTGTGCTGCAAAAACATAAGCAAGTTTGGTATTAAGAATTTGGAAAACTCTCAATTGTATACCAAGTTAATAAAATGTTCTACTCATAAATGGTAATACTATTGAAACTCTAAATATAGTCAATATATTCTGTTTGCTAGACAGAGAGTGATAGAAATTGACTAACAGTTATGGGAACTAGAAGTAACTAAGAGGTAGATTTGTACAAAAGTACTAGACAAAGAAAACATATTTTAGTCCACAACCATCCAAACATATTACCCATCTTGCCAAAGAAATGGGGGGAGGGGATTCAGAAAATTTGATTCTGCATTAAATGCCTTGGTAGAATCTTCTATCTATGAACATCTTTCTAGAGGAAGCCTGGTTAAGTGGTTTATAATATCTGAAGTCATTAAATGCTTTTTGTGATATAGTGCTTGGACAAGCTAAAGAGTTTAAGAAAGTATAATAAGAAGAAAACAAACAGTAAGCACAAAACAGTGAGATCAAAACCAAAACTATTGATTAAAAGGAAAATGAAGTTAGACAATAAAATAACATATAAGGTATTATGATGGTTTTAGTCTTTTGGATTAAAATTATAAATAGAGGAAAGGGATGTGCAGAAATTATGGAGAACCAAGTTACCTTAAAAATCATATATAAGGAATAAAAAAAGAGGATGAGAGTTTCACCCATCATTACAAAAATGTCCAACAACAATTCAAAAGGATGCAACTACAATAAATCATAGCATTTAATGTTGGCTGTTGGTCCAAATAAAATCTAAATCCACCAGTATTTGGCAAAAAAAAAAAAAATAGTAACTGCAATTCTCTCACATATATTCTAAATAGTGTACTCTTAATAAATGGAAAGTGACACCACAAACCAACCAAAAGCATTCTATCACTGTATCATCTTTATGATTGAGAATTTTTCTCCTTTTTCTAATCTCAAATGAATTATAGAAAATATCATTTAGAAAAAAAAAGTTGTTTGCATAGATCTAAATAGTTTCTTGCCCTAACATTATTTTTAAAAATTATTAATCTTTGGAATTTCCTATAACACTACATTTTCCCAAAGAACTAGATTATATTTTAAATATGATTTTATAACCAAAGGTAGAATGACAGCAAATAGTTAGACACGGGACTTTTCTGTGAGATTTGTAGTTTGACAATATAATGCGCATATAAAAATATTTGTCATATATCAATAAAAACAGAAAAGTATTTACAATGTATTTTTTTCTTCCATATGTCAAATGAGTTGACCGGGAAGTGGACCCGGGCCAGCTAAACCATTAACGCTTGACTACAATGTATCTTGTGTGTCTATATATACAAAAGATAAAAGCATGGAAGTATATACGGAATAGCATAGACTGCATTCAATACAAACACAGTAAATATATTAATTTTAACTCAATATAAAAATAATAAAAACATAAAACTAGTAATCAATCATCAATTAAATTGTTTAGAAATATTTAGACAGCATTTTGGGATTAATTTCAAAAAATATTAATAACGATAAATAATAAAAAAAAAGGTTTTTACACGAGGCAAAAGCTGATATAATGAAGTTGGGAGTCTTTTCAGATTTGTGTATATATTTATTTCCTATATCAAAGCATCGGCCGGGAAGCGAACCCGGGACAACTGCTTGTAAGGCGGCTGTGCTGACCACTCGGCCACCAACGCTTACTATGATAGCAGATCTATATAGTAGCAATTTATTTTGTTCTAAATGTATGTGCTGTATTAATATTTTTATTATAAAAATATTTTAAATAATTTGCTTCTATGCTCATATAAACCTCATAAATCAAAATAGTTATAAAAATGATTTATTTTAGATCTTTTACAAACTTATAATCTTTGAAAGAATCCTATTCATTAAGTTTTTAATATTTTCCTCAACAGTTTCTCAAATGCTATAATCATCCAGAAGCTGTTCTTTATAATTTTCATTTGGCTATTTTCCATCATTAGGTAATCAATGGGATAGAGAAGAAAAGGGTCATATGGTAAAATCTAGGAAAATATAGATACTCTTGAAACTAACCAGGCATCATTGTAAATTACTAATCTTTGAAATCCTTCATCACCCTCCCTTACCCCAGAGACACATTCTGTGTTGGTGGTTATTCTCCACTCTTTAATTTAAAAAAATAAAATAAAAGCCTTCAACATTTATTTTTCAGCATTTTCCTAAAAATGGAATGAGGTGGCAATATTTTAAATAAATGATAAAAAAATATTTATTTGTTATTTTATTTTATTAAATCTAGTACAAGTTTTATAATTTTTTTAAACAAGAATTTAATTATATATATAATAGCACTATCTTATTTCATAAGGGCTTACTGACTAGAAAATGTAAATCTTTCTTTGAAAAGTTTAATAAGCGTATACATTAATCAGTTTACACATTGTTTATTCATATGTTTTATAGCAAGATTAAACATATATATATAACTATAGTATAAATGATTTACTGAACTGTTTGGAAGATTAAGTGGTCGTTGAATTTAAACTGATAGGTCACTTCTAAGATGCACTATGAGGAAGTATTTGTCTTACGTCACTCTGCTTGTACGTAAAAAAGCTAAAAACAATTACAATTTATTATTGGGGGAGGGGTACACTTTGCTTTACATGACACAGTATAAATAATTGATTTTTTAAACTGTATTTAAGTACAATTTGCCTTACTGACATATTTTGAAATATTAATGTTTTCTACAGTGCAGGCTTTTTCATACCTGCACTTCTATATGTAATATATAGGGGGGTTGAACTCTGACTGTCACATGACCCTCAATCATTGGCTTTTTAAATATATTTAAGTAAACTAAATGCATGACTAATAAATATGTGATTCCAGTTTGTTTGGAAATCGCCACAAATCTTGAAATATTGGAAAATGTTAATCAGATTATGTGTGCAGGTAATAATTTTATGTGGTTACATTACATTTTTCAACGACAGTCTTGAAGTCTTCAACAGAGTGTTGATATGTTTTTTTCTACATCAAAACATTATTTTCTGATCAATTTCTTTAACATAGTATTTATGTATCAAAACTATGAATATCATTTTTTATTTTATTTATTTATTTTTTTGCTCTATAACATTTACTTGTAAATCTACTCTTGATTTTCTCACAAAGGAATCTTTTTTTTTTTAATAACAATTTAGAAATTGTGATATTTTTTCAAACTTTATTATTTGAAGTTTTCAATCACTTCTTTTAAATTATCATGCATAATATATTAAAATCTTAATTAATATTCATTAAGGCTGTAGCCTCAATCACATGCGTATAAAATGCGATAGTAGGGACCTCTACAGGTCTTAAACCACATGCTTACTCTTGAAAGAAAAGAGGGGCTCAATCACGTGTATAAAATGCGATAGTAGGGACCTCTACAGGTCTTAAACCACATGCTTACTCTTGGAAGAACAATCACATGTGTATAAAATGTGATAGTAGGGACCTCTACAGGTCTTAAACCACATGCTTACTCTTGGAAGCGCATATAAAATGTGATAGTAGGGACCTCTACAGGTCTTAAACCATATGCTTACTCTTGGAAGCATGTATAAAATGTGATAGTAGGGACCTCTACAGGTCTTAAACCACATGCTTACTCTTGTGCTATGAATTCGAAATTAAACAGCTTTCCGATTAGTTGTTCCTGGCCAATACAATCAAATGTTAAATTCATCACCTAGGAGAAAATAGAATTTTTTTTTACACTGCCTTGATAAGGACTCATAAGAGTTGAAAGTGCTTGGAAATATTATTTAGTTATTATTTTATTTATTTATATTAAAGAAACTCTGTATTAACAATTGACAAATTGTTATATTATATTTACAGAAGAAAAATAATGCAGATATTAATAGTAAAACATGTTAAACAGATTCCAAAATACAAGCCTCTTAAGTCATATCCCTTGCCATAATATACTACTTGGTATAAACAAATGGAAATGATGAAATAGTGAAAGGTTTTCATCATCATTTCTGGTATACAAAATACTTGATGTAAATATAAATGTTTATTGAGTTTTAATAATAAAGCAGTCTCAGATACAATTGATTCTTTGGAATTCTAGTGAGAGAGCAACAAATAAAAAGTAAACATATGAAGAAACTGGCACAAGATCATACAGTAGTAATAATAGACAAAATTTAGCAATTTTAATACCATTAGAACCAATTTCACAGGTGACAAAGTTAAGCACACTTCTTTTGGTAAGCTAAATGATTGCTAGTGTAAGATATTTGCAAACAATCTTTCTTTCAACACATCTGGCATTAGGTTTATAGAAAATTATAAACGGTTTGACAAGCAGCCACTATTAAGTCTTTTGCTGAATATTTAACAGAACTGCACAAGCACAACAATATCAAAGCAATTGAGTCTACAGTTATATTCTTGAAAAATCATTTGAAGGATTGGAATACCTAAGCAATAACAAGAAAAGTCTGAGAATACCATTAAGCATCTAATTTAAAGAAGGTTACTATCCAATCTGATTGTACATGGCTGCATCATGCATGCTCAATATGACTTTATAGATGAAGTTTTATGAAGAAATATAACAGATGAAGTTCTATTACTAAATATATCAAGGAAACTTACTTCTAATATACAATTCAATAGTCTTACAAAATCTTGGAAAGTCACCATTAAAATGAAGCTGGGATATCACCAGATAAACTTCCTCACTGAATTTTTGTGTGTTCTATTCCACTTACTATCACAATTAAGAATCATCTATCACTATGCTTTAGATACTTTGAATTATTTCATATCACTTTTCAATGCAGTATAGGTATTTGTAGTAGTTGTGGAAAAATAGACAAACTTGGTTACTTATGCAATAATGAATAGAAGCATATTTCATAGATTAATATAGTTTCTAAAAAGTATTTGCCAACTTAAATATAAGCAATTACATTAGTTCTAACACTGCTTTTTGTTTTTGTCTATAGATGGCACTTATTCTGAAGTTAACAAATATAAACTATTCAGAACTAGGCACCAATGATATTATGCCAAACATACTACCAGAATATAATAATCTTGAAAACCTGTCTAAACAATCACTTATGAAAGTTTAATCCCAGTAGTCTCTGGTGTAATATAAAATTAGAACACATCTAATTTTAACTTCCAACCATGATGCTACATATATAGAAATCATTTAGAAGCTAAAACTAAAATCTACCTTTGGTGCAGGTGATAAATTATTTCCTCTATCTTGAAAATTGTTAAAAGTCCAACATATCTAATCCGGGTATTAAATATACCAGCAAAAAATATAGGTCCAACAACTCAAAAAAACAGCATGATATTATCATTGTCAGAATCAAAGTGTATAATCTGAATTCATATTAAATATTTTACAGTTAAGTCAAATTAATAGATAATTACTGTATTGATATATTTCTCATTACAGAAACAAATATCTATGCCTCAACTCAACTGGCTATTATTAATACTTTAGCAGAAAATACATATTTATACATAAACTTAATATAGGTATTCTAATATGCCAGTTAATGCAAATATTTTTTTCTTTAGTTATAACTTACAGTAATATTACTTCATAGAATATATTTATGCCAGAAAATCAAACTCATAGCTAATACACTTTTTTATTGCCCAAAGGGAAATCATATATAAGCCTTGCATAATCATCATATATGGAGGTTTTCATTTCATATACAATGAACTACCATTGACATTTCAATTAAAATATAATCAACTTGCCTTGTTACTATTATCTTTCCCTTATTTCCCAAATTCTGTTTTCTTTGTAGAAGGATGGGGATTGTTTCTCATTGATCTTTTCTTTCGTATCTACTAATGTCAGAATTTAAATTAATCTGTCTCTTACACTAGGTACATGTGAAAATAATGCACCAATTTATAAATTTACCTACAAGCATCAATTTCACAGAGTTTTAATTAATTATTGTTGCTTCTAAAATAGAAATTGCAAATTATTAGTCATTATTATCAGCTGCATCATTTCTCTTTAGTTGAAATCTGATGGCTATTCAAGAAATTTCAAAATAACCATTATTCTAATTGTTTAACAGCATATTGTTGAAGTAACCATATAAAGATAATAGATTAATCACATTAATTCAACTCTTTCATGTATTTTGTAATTGAATGATGTGAAATCCTTAACCCAATATGATTTCAGCTCAGCAGAATCTCTCTTCAGTTGAAATCTGATTGCTATTCCAAAAATTGCTAAACCATTTTTCTAATTGAGTAAACAGTCTATTATTTAAATAACTTTATAAAATAAATTGATGTCATTAATATTACTCTTCAATCTATTTGACAATTAAATGATGCAAAATTCTTAATCCACAAACTGAAGGATAAAGCAAATCAGCTAATTGCTCTTTATAACCAAAATATTATAACAGAGTAAGAAAAATTTAATCTTTCAAAGTTAATGAAAACTATAGTAAATTATGTAAAATCTATTCAACACTTATTCCATTAGTATTCTTATAACTCTCTCTTTTTCATCATTAAAATTGACATTGAATTCATGGACATCTAAATCCACTCTACAGATGGTCAATCAATGTCAGTCCTCTATTAACCATGATACACAACTTCCTGAAGATAATTATATTTTAAAGCAGCAAATATTTGAGGAAATTGTGTATTTACATTTGCATACCTCATTAGTGGATAATCATATTCCAGTTAATGTTTACAAGCAGATATATCATTGCTCATATAAGCTAGTAATTATTACTAGTAATTATTACCAAGGTATTTGATGCGTTTTTGGTGTTTATGAATTTATGCTTGACTGAAATTAAAGGTATTTTATTAAATATTAGTTTGTATCAATAGTTTATTGATCCCACATCCACAACTTTTCCGATGTTGAATGATTTTTGGATAACTATTGTCATTGTTCGCTTAAAACACCAGATTTGCACAGTGCAAAAAAAAAGTGAATTCAGACAGCAGTATAATGTAACTAGAACTTATGCTATTAGCAATGACTCATTCAGGAAAATTAATATTGCCAATTTCCACATGAATAATGCAATCGAATGACCTTTATATGTCACATATAGTTTTTAAAAAATCACACTTAATGTAAGTGATGTAATGATTGAAAAATAGTACATTACTATGCTTTGTAAACAAAAAGTAATAGGAATAATAATAAAATGAATATGCTAGCCAGTAATACTGGAGGATTTTCAATGAAATAATTAGGAAATTGCATGATTATTTTAATCTATGACCATATCAAAATTCTACTTTAGAAACAGATGTTAAGTAAAAGTAGAAAATAGTGCCTTATATGAAATTTCTTAAGAATGCTGCCATTGAACACCTTCTATAAAATTTGTCTAATATTGGACTCATATAACAGTTGTTAATTGAACCTGATTTAACATGTATGTTAATAATTTTAAAAATATTGGAAATAATCTCAAAAATTCCAATATAATAAAGTTAATGATTGTACAAAGAAAGATAACAGCACGTTATTGCTGTGAATAATTGGATAATGGAGTATATAGTTGCCAATGGAGAACTAAACAGTGTTGCAATTGTGGAGTCAAAGGGCATTGTTTACTGTAAAACAAATAATGAGGGGAGGGGAGCAACCCCCTTTCCGATTTCAGAAAAATAAAGGAGGTAAATTTCCGACAGTCATCTTTGTTGAAACATTGATATTATGAGATTTAGAGCAATTTATTACACATGTTAAACTTCAGATATATAAAAATGGGCTAATACGTAAATTAACAACAGTTCAAGGAGTATCCTGGCAAACAAATGTCTTAAGTTTCCACTCAAAAAAAAATAATTAAAAATTATGATGGGAGCAGCATTAGATTTAAAATGAAAAAAGAAATAAATGTGCTAGAAAAAGTATGAAAGAAATTTATATTCTGCTGTTACATATAAATTGTAAAATTAACTAAATCTTGAGTCTATAAAAATGTACATAAACATTGTTTTAAAAAAATGATTTTTTTGGACCAAAAGTTTGATTAATTAAAAACGGGACAGGTTACAAACAACTTCTATAGAAATAAAGTTATTAGATAATGCTTATCCAACAATTTGTAATTTCTTATAAAAGTGCTTTTATTCCAAGAATAAAAATATTAAAGAAATTGCTGAAATTGATTGGTAAGGATATTCTCACATCAATCAAAATATCAGAATGAATCAGGCTTTTAATTCTTATCAGCAAATCTTAATGGACAAATTCAGAAAGATATTAGCAATGTTGCAATAAAGATTCTCACTTTATAAAGTTATACTTCAATTCCTCCTTTCATCAAGTACCCGATCAGTGACAAATTGGTGATAGTAATGACTTTAGCAATTCCTGGACAATAGACTAGTTGCTTCTCAGCATTATGACTGCACCAAATGTGTTTCCCAATTTATACATTGCTTCGAAAGTTAAATGAGTAATACCGATTTCAATGAAATTCTTATTATTACAAATATGGAGGAAGCATTTTGCCAACAGCTATTAAAAAACTGTAAAACATTAAAGAAATTCAGAGCAAAATTGAATGTCTAGGTCAGGGGTCCCCAACCCTATGCCCGCAGGCACCATGGCGCCCACAGACCACTTTACGTGTGCCCGCCGCTATCCGAACATGATAAAAAATTATTTATCTGATACAAATAAATTTAATTTTTTAAATTTCTTATAAATTATTGTATTATATTGTAATCAAATTGTAGGGCATACTATACTTTTACAGCGTAAAAATATAAATGTTAATTATATATTAAAATTTTATTTTTGAAATAAATATTTTTTTGTACATTATGTGTATTATTAACAATATCCAACTATAAATTTACATTG
The DNA here is from genome assembly GCA_028023455.1 of Epiperipatus broadwayi. Classification (NCBI taxonomy): domain Eukaryota; kingdom Metazoa; phylum Onychophora; class Udeonychophora; order Euonychophora; family Peripatidae; genus Epiperipatus; species Epiperipatus broadwayi. The sequence continues at coordinate 977,025 of JAQFVV010000077.1, forward strand.
AAAAACTAAATGGTGCCCACCACCTGGTTGAAAAAATAAATGGTGCCCGCCACATGGCCAGTATTATAGAATGTGCTCTTAAGTGCAAAAAGGTTGGGGACCCCTGGTCTAGGTTATGCAATTTAGAAAAAAATGCCCAATCACTAATAAAGTATTCAGGTTAAAATGTTTCAAACCAACTAATCTTTAAAAAATTTCAGACTTTTCTCAGTATAATTAATTATAGATAAAGTAACTAAATCATTCTATAAATTATTAAAAAAAATTGAAAGTGAAATTAATCAACTTTTTATAAGGAAGCATTATAAAAAAAAGGCAAAGCTCACTATTGCTATACAAATTACTGGTTTATTTAACAATATTTAATGAGTAAGATTAACTAGCAAAACTTTTGAAAAAAAAATAGATAGTCATCGAACACCCATCCCACAATGGAGAAAAACAGCCAGAATTTTATCAAAAGCAGAAATAATTATAATTAACTTAATGAAAAGGCATTGACTATAACATTTAAAAAAAATTCCATCAATATCTTTTTAGTCAGGTTTTCCAAAAAGTTATTGGACATGTTCAGAATTTTAGCAGGAACTACTGGTATTTACATATTAGACCTGCAATGTAGTGGAGATGATACACCTTTTCACATCTGTAATAAATGTGTAACCTTGTGATCACATCAAATAAACCCTGTGATATTATCTGATCTCATATTAAAACAGATTTTTTTGTGACAGTTATTGTCTGGATTTCATTCTGACAACAACTTTATTTTAAGTGTTCAGATTTCAATTGCATATTTGCTTCATTCATTTGATTTTAAGTGAGTAAGTATACCTAGTTGCCTTTTGATTTTCTTTTCATAATTTCTTAATTATTTTTTTTTTGTTGTTAAACAGTTTAAAGATCATGATGCGTTTATTTGCATTCTGAATAAAATTAAAAAAGTTTCTCCACCAGTGTTATAATTTATATTTGTCTATTTTATGATTATTTTTATTTTTTTTAAAAAAATAATTCTTACCATTTTTTGGGAAAATCCCATTCATGCGATATACTGCACAATCACGTGTTCATGGGGGGGGGGATTTATACCCTAAGTCTCCATTTTGGTCCAAACAATTTGATCTGCTTAAAATAAAGTAGAACAGACAAATCAATTGTTTCATCACAACAATTACTCTTATATATTACACGGTAGTATATATTTTACATTTTTTTGATAATATTTTAGACAATTTTTGTAATTTAATGTCAAGTAAATGTCCAGTTTGGGAAGAAAATTTGTAATTTAAGTCTCCATTTTGGGTCAATAAATTTGATCCACTTAAAATAAAGTAGAACAGACAAATTGATTGTTTCATCTCAACAATTCCTGTAATATATTATTCATTAAGAACCATATGTGTATATTTTCCGGTATTTTGATAATATTTTAGACTATTTTTGTAATTTAGTGATTATTTTGTCTGTATTTTTGGGTGAAATTCATATTTTTAGTATATTGTTAGAAATTAATATTTCGCATTATATTATATATTTTTTGTGTAAATATTATATTTTTAGTATTACTTTAAAAATGTACTTTTTAACGTTAATTCATAATTGTGAAATTCATGTTTATTTTTAAATTGGAAAACTACAATTGATCTGTAAGGAAAATGGTACCCAGACACAGCAGAGATTTGCTCCTGGGTGACCTAAGTTACAATATATACTCACAAATATACATACATGCTGGTAAGATAACACAAGATACAATATTTATTTATTTATTCTAATGTTGTATCCTGTGTTACTATCTTAGCAGCATGAATGTACATGTGTGGGTATGTATTGTAGCTCAGGTCACCCAATAAATGTTGTATCCTATGTTACTATTTTAGCAACATGTATGTATAAGTGTGAGTATGTATTGTGGCTCAGGTCACCCAGGAGCGAAGCTCCACCTGTGTCCAGACACCATTTTCTGTACAGATCCATTGTAATTTTCCAATTTAAAAATAAACATTGCTAGTTTCACAAGTATGAATTAATATTAAAAAGTACATTTTTTTAATAATACTAAAAATATGACTTTCATACAAGAAATATAAAACAATTTTTTTAATTAATCCGATAGAATTTCTGTCACATATTAATCATGCAACACATATTAGACATGGTGTGCCTTTTCACGTATGTATTCAGCCTGCCAATAACTTTGTAAATTTTGTGAAAATATCATGTACACATGGTTTGTTTTGACAAATTTATCATTTTAAATTTGTACAAGATCCAAGTGTACATGTTATTTGGTCAGATCATAGATTACAAAGTTATCAGTGGATTGATACAAAACTGAATAGACGCAGCAGGTCTAATACATGTTGCATGACTAATACGTAAGTACTGGACCAACTAGTATTAAACTATTTCTCTTGTATATGTTAAGGTCAGGGAACATATTAGCCTCATGGAACTACCAATTAATTTACAAGCAAAGGAAAACATATGCTAGAGAAAAATCTTGTATCATTTAAAAAAATAATCAAGTTACTAAAAAATTCATACAAATAAATTATATATATATACCATAAGTTATTCAAAGACCATTAGTATAATATCATTAAATAATAATAATAAATCTTTTATAAACATAATTAGTTTTGAAGTATCAGACAGAATAAATACATATATATTGTAATGGTACATAACAAGAAGAATAGAGATAATGTCATCAATCATCATCATCAAAAGCATGAATAGTTATCCACAAAAGCATCTCTATTTTTATAGAGTATAAAAATTAGCAAAAAACCAGGATCTGATCAAAGATAAACAATAATAAAAGTAAAAAAAAAAACAACAAAACAATAATTATCAATGATAATCCTCAAGAATAAACAGCCAAACCTTTGTAACAGGATTTAAAAAAAGTTTACTATAAAATCTTAGGCTAATCATCATCTAGCCAATGTCAAACTTAGGGTACATTATAAAAACAATCATCAATATTTCTTTTACATATACATAAATACTAAAAATAATTATAAAAGTAATCCTATGCTAAAAATGCTGGGTTCATTGTATCAGTGCTAATCATCATCAATACTCAGCATATAGTATCATGAATGTATTGCCATGACTAAAACGTTTACAAATTCTACAAAGTGAGTGGATTTTAAAGATGATTTTCATTATCTTAGTGTCATCCAAATAATTGTAATAATAATTATTATAGATGCTCACATATTTACTCTCACACATATATATTACAAATATCATTATGCTTGATAACTGGAAATCCAAGAACTCTGGGTATTGGGTAAGAGAAAATACACACATATAAAAATCTATTCTAGTATTAAATAATTTCACTGGAATAACTTAAAATAATGATTAACACATTTATTAATTAGAAATAATAACAAAAAAACAAAATGGTCTGATAAGGACTTTATAATCCAAGTTCATCATTTCAGATTTTGATTATTTTAATTGATTGAAATCTCAAGCAATTACATTTATAAAGATCTATAAATAAATGGTTTATATAATGCAAATATATAAGTGCACAAATATGCATATCTGGTAAACAAAATATTCCAATAACTATTGAGCTAATAAAAATTATTATATTTTAATAATACGCAATGAATGGATTTAAATACATGTGTATGCATATAGCCATGCATACACATTATGCATATTATAAGTTCAAAATATTTAAATTCTCCATAACAACTTCATTAAAATCTATATACCAATATTTTTTTATTTTAACTGTATATAAGTAATAAATGCTAAATGTGCATACAATACTCACGCATAAATATATAATATAATTAATCTGCTTGTCTGACCACTTAAATCATAAACAAAATGAGTTAAGATAAAGGACTACTTATTTTTTAAAAGTCCAGTTTAAACATTCTTTTAAAACCCTTTGATTTTCATATACTAACTTTAAGAAATATTTCAAAATACATTTCCACATGTTAATTCATTGGCCAAGCATATATAAAGTAATATGTATATAATACATAGCACTGGATCCTCAAGACTAGTAGGCTGACTTTTATTGTAATGTCCGGGGTATAGATAATTAATGGACTTTAATCAGGCAAGTAATCTAGTACACATGTATGGTATGGGCTATGGATCACAAAAAAACCATTCCATTTTTCTATATAATTTGAAACTTGACAAAACCTGTCTTTTTGCATTTACCTCAGTCTATGTAATCAGTTTGTCTATACCATTATTAATAGTAATACAAAGGAATTTGAAAACAGGATAATTAAGTAAATTATTTTTCATTTTAATTAATAAAAGCAAGATAATTACAATTATCCTATTTTTCAATTTACATTAGTCAATACCAAATAAGTTTAAAAATGTCTTAATCCTTAGAATAAAAATAGATTATAGAATTAATTATGATTAATGTACATTATAAAAAAATAAATATTTTCGTTTTATTCAAAAATAATTTTATTTTTTTGTAAAATAAAAATATTTTACATTTTTGTCAAAGTCAAATAAAATTATTTGCTTTAAGTAAATTTAATAAAATCACTGGTATTAAACAGACCTTATGTACATATTTGATTTAGAATCATTTACACTACTTAAAAAATAAATGACTGTTAATGAACACATACATATAAAAGGTACATTTTTAAATATTCATAACATTCAGCTTTATTACTGCCTAACATGTTTTTGATATATCATGTATATTACATTCATGGCTTATAGTAATGAATCATATTAATATAAGCTATGAATATGATATACATGATATATCAAAAGCATGCTATCAGTTATAAAGCTAAATTTAAAAATCTACATTTTCTGAGTCTGTGTTTATTAACAGTCATTTATTACATTAGCTCAGAAAAAAAGGAAATAATTTATAGTTGAATTACTTTACAATATCAAAAATTATTCTATCAAAACTTTAGTTATTTCACTCTATATGTTTTAAATAAACAGTAAATCTTTTCTGTGTTTACTCTACTTTTTTTTAAGCTTTAAATATATATGCACACTTGTACTATGCTGTGTGCCATGAAACTATTTCATCTTAATACATACACATACGTATATGTAGCTTTACATGAAAGCAGTCAACACTTAAACAATATCCATAACAATCAATAACTCAATCTGTTGTCAAGGTAATCTTTTCTTTTTATAATAAAGGTGAGTATTCACATTTATCTATGGTCTAGTATGTGTACTTAGACACTAAAGATTGCAACTTGAATGTCTCTTTGAAGTTACTTGTTTACTATGAAATAACCAGTTTATTTATTTGGATTTCTGAACAACTTTCCAATGGAATAAGTGTAATTTTATTAACATTATTTGTTATTTTTTAAAAAAAATTGTATAATGAGCTAATTAGTTAGCTGCAAAAGAAAGTGGAGAGATCAACAAGTCTGTCTAACCAGGTCTTATTGTTGAAGCATTCATGACCATAATAAATTCCATATTTTTAATTAAAGTGAAGATTATCATAATATTCACAACATTTTTTGCAATTCTTCAATATCTTATTATTATTTTAGAATTGGCATATTAGACTTTTCAGTTTCAGCCTTTTCAATTATCTTCCTTACCTTTTCAATGATTAACATGTAAGCAGAATTTTCAGTCGATTTATCATAAAACACACACACACAAATTAACTAAACTTGTGCAGCTTAATTTTATAAAGATCCTCTCTGCTTGGTCAAAGTTATGGCTTTAAAAAATGTAATACATAAGATATTAATATGTTTTTTTTATTATTACATCACAATCACTGTCCTCCTAATTATGTTTTTGATAAGCAACACAATTTATGAATGTATTTGTAGACTATCTGACTCTTAGAATAATTATTTATTTATTAATTTATGTCAGTTTTAATTGATTTACTGAAATTAATTGCTTGTTTTTTATATAATATTTTAAATTTGATTAACTGTGACAAACAATATATCTAAATATTGAAACAGTCAGATCTGTCTATCCTTCTGTTTCACCTACTATATACTATAGTAATATTTATTTATGTATACTTATACCAAAATCCTCATATATTATGCTAATTTTAAATCTAATTATACTGGTTATGTATGTGTGCATATATTTTAGCATACAGTATAGAAAGTGTATGCATATATATAAGAAATCAGTAGATACGCATATATATATATTGCTAGTGATTAAGTAAATGTAAACATGCTATGTATGTGTAACCAGAACCTATATATATGCAGGAAAGAAATAATGTTATAGGGTTAAAACATTAGAAAATTTCATTATTTAAAATATTATTCTAAAATTAATATTTGAAATTAGAATATTTATGCATATAGCGTTAAATTATTTAAATGTGTTACATATATAATAACATTGTTTACAGAGTTTTAGATTTGTTTTTTGAAAAATGTAATTTAGTAAAATTAATCCTTCTCACTGTATTTTGACCTACTTAAAATTTTAAGAATAAAAATAGATTTTAAAACAATTATGAATAAATTAACCTGGTCAAGATCGAGGGACCCACTTGTAAAAAAAATCGATAACAGCAGGAATCCCAGATTTCCAAAAATATAGTGAGTTAATTAGAAAAACAGATCTGAAACTACCAATGAAGAAAAAGAAAGGGGAGAGGGGGATGAGCTGGTATATAATATTACTGCAGCCATTTTAAAACAGTCAATCCATTATTAGTCAATATGTTATTAGTCAATTCATTGTTTTAAGAAATTTTGTAAAATTGTGAATGATGATGGGGTAAATAGACAATTCCTTGCTTTCAAGACTGGAAAGGTAGTCTACAGAAAGCAGAGGAAGATGAACCAAATGCCAATGCCATCTAAAAAAAGTGCTCAAGACCAAGCCACCTTGCCACAGCAGAAAAATTGTAGTGGTAACAGATCTCCATCAATCTAAAATTACTTTTAAACTATACTTCATAACTCCTAAAGCTAGCTAAATTTATTATCAATGGCCAATATAATTTAGTGTATTCTAAACTTATAAATTAAAATGTAAATTTTTTTATTTTTATTTTAATTGTAAATCTTGCCTGATTTATTTTAACTCATATTTATATTTCCAACTTATTTGGCATATTTTAGCCTAATAACATTTGCTTTTGTTAATAATTTCATAAATAAATTAAACTGATATTAAACTGAATTAATCTAATTTAGGCTATATTATTCCATCCCCTTTTAAACTAAGCAAATAAAACCAAATTTCAGATTTCACTTACGTGAAATCTTATTTCTAAAATTGTTTCTTTTAGTTAAATCTATGCCAATATTATTTTCTTTTTAATTATGTATATGTTTGTGTTATGTTTGTTCAGAATAAAGTTTAATTAAATGATTAGTGAGAAGTGATTAGATATTCTCAAACGTATATAATTTTGCATGTATTAATGCACAAACAAAACTCCCTTCTGAAATGGATAAAATAAATCTTATTTGAGATATATAATTAAAAGCTTATAAATGCTTTAAGATAGGTTTGCTTTAAATGAAATATTTAATTAATATTTAGCTGAAGTGATGAAATATGGCATAAAGCTAGAATTTAGTATTGTAATTATTCAAAATATGCTGTAATCCTCCCTAGAGTTATATAAATGCCTATATAAATGGCTTAGCAAATTAGATTCATAAGCTTTCCTTAATAGCATAGTTATAGACGCTAGATTATAAACTGATTTATGGTAGTTTCATGGAAGGAAACTTGTTTTGCATCATATTTTATTATATAATGATGTAGTCAACAGGGTGAATGTGTCCTTAGGAAGTGCATTAGGGTATATACTTGTTACTATATATAATATGCTTCCAATTGGCATAGGTTTTAAGGGCCACCCCATTCTCTAGTTATACTTGTTCAAATGGGCATAGGTTTTAAGGTCCACCCCATCCTTTATATTTAGGACTGGAGCATGAGGATCCAGAGTATTATAATTAGTTGTTTGATCACCTGAACTAAAAGGTCTTTTCCACAGCAATGGGTATGGTGTTTAGGGAACCGGTTACTCGGTAACAAATCCCATGAGCAAGCACACATTCGAGACGCACAAACTAAGATTGTATACTTTGTAAGTGCCTTAGTATCTAAAGTCTGACTGCCTATCATCAGTTCATCCTGCCATAATAATTTGTATTTCAGCATTGATCAGAAACAGAATCTAATTTTATAGGCATATAAGCTATATAGAGAATATGTTAAATAATATGCATTAAATCAAATATTATATATAAATAATGATAATCACTTCTGCTAGCTACCTAAAGCAAATCTAAATCCAAATATATAGCATAACTAGGCATAGATTATCATGAACAAATTAAAACAATTTGTAACATAATAATAAGTCTATGAAATTGTAACTTGGTACCTTATAAACCTTCATCACCTGTGAGTGATATATATCTAACAAGCAAAGTTAAATTAAACAGTTTGTAACCTGTAAACCAACATCACCTGTGAGTGATTTGAAATGATATATATATATATATGTAAACCAAAACCGCTTGTATCCCTAGAATCATCACCTGCATGTAAACTAAAACATCAAATATTAATAAATTGTAACCCCTAGAATTATCACCTGCGAGTGAGACAATCCACATAATCTTATTGTAACTTTATTATTTTCTTTTATTAATTTCATCATTTATATTTTGGCTTTTATTAAATTAATTTAAATCTTAACTTCTGCTTAGTACCTCAATTTTGCTCATTATTAATTAGTTAACTATTAGTATTTACTTATCATGAATCACAATCCAAATTTAGTAATGTTGGTCATGTTACACCTATATAGCTATATTTTGAAATATGTCCATTTCCCATACTCTCATGTTTTACCGATGTGCTACTGCCGGAATGTGAATTACAAAAATACTGCTGTAGCCTCATATATGTCATCCATAAGGTAGTAAATCTTTGAGTGTTGGTAAAGTAACTGAGGTGAGATTGGATTCGGGGTCTCAACAACCTCATTTCGGTCAGCCTTGGAATGATTTATTAAAACTCTGGATTTTGTTGCGTGAATGTACATATATGACCTTACAACATTGTATATAGAAATTTTATTTAAGAAAAAAAAAAATATTTTTTTAACTTTTATAAATACAATATTATATATTTAAAACACATAGCAAATTTTTCAAAATATATGAATTTTTAAATAAAGTATTCTGTATATTACAAGTTCTCAAATTTGTTTAAAAGAATGATTTGCATTTACCAAATATAGCAGCAATGAAACCAAACATTTCAGTATATAGAATATAAATATTGCCACTTCATTCCTAAAGTGTACTTAACTGACTTTAGAAAAATGAAAGTCAACATTAACTTTTTACATTCAAAAATGAAAAGCAGATATAAGGAAAAAGTAACTAACAACAGTGTATTTCAATTTGTTACTTTCAACATAATTACAAGGATTAAAAGGTAATATCTTTATATGTAAATATTAATTGTTATCCTTTTCATTCTTGTTTGTAATAAATTGACTGATACATTTCGAATGTTGTTAAATAAAAAAATTATTATATGTATTTATTTTTATTAAACATAGCTAAGCATGCTATCGGCTTAGAAAACCAGATTCATTAACAAAAAGGAGAATAATATCCAATTTTTAAGCAAATTGAATATTTAAATAGCTAATTTAAATTAGTACTTTATCAATAAATACTGCAGTATATCCAGTCAACTGACAAATGCTATGAACCTTGTTTTTTTTTTCCATATGTCGAAGCATTGGACCAGGAAGCGAACCCAGGGCAGCTGCTTGGAAGGCAGATATGCTAACCATTAGGCCACCAACGCTACACTGAAAGCATGCTCAGCTACAGTTAATAAAAATAAATAATAAAGCTTTTCTTTAGCCAGCATTTAAAACATTTTGGCAATTTATATATATATATAAACTCATTTAACATAACAGCCAATTTTTTCAAGCATTAATAGTTTCATAATGTGACTAAATTTTAAAAATTACAATCTAGCGACCATGCTTCAATCAAAATCTCAGTTCTGATTAAATATGCACTTGGTCATTTCTTTGCTGTGATGTTTGAACGTTTTTACCAGTAACACAGTTCAGACATATATTTTTATAATCTTCTTTTTCAATATTAGGTCTGCATGGTTCAGTGCAGTGATAGATTAGTAGTCACCAGATGTCAAAATCTATGGATAGTTGCTGCTGCTTTATTATTTCTGGAACCCGAATTATTCTCAAGCAATAAAACATTTTATTAATAATGTTAACATTTACACCCAACAGGTCACAGGGAATATCATAATTTGAACAATTTGCATTTTTATTTTTAAAGATATGCCTATATCTTTTAAAAATTAATTTCAGAATTATCATTACATCTTTGCCCAGTGATGGATTGCAATAAATCTCTTGATGACTGGAACCATGTTGCTGATGAATGATCAAAGATGCGTTCATTATAATTTCATCTTTTGACTTTGTAGTTCAACAAAATACTGTAAACCTTCTAGTGAAAAATTAGGTAGAAAAAAATTATCAAACATCATTGATGATAATGAATAATATTTCTGTAGTATATACACCACTTTCATGACAGCAGGGACTGGTTTCTTTCCACTTTTAACACCTTGTGGAGGGATGTAATCATAAACATATGACCAAAGACATGTGAAAAAGATCTTGGATATATGATTATGATTACATCTCTCCACAAGGTATTAAAAGTGGATAGAAATCAGTCACTCCTTTTGTGAAAATGGTGTAGTGAAAATTACATTATAGAAATATTATTAAACCACTAAACATTACATGATCACCATTCTTTATGCTTACACAAGCTGTTTACCCAGAGGCTAAACTCTCCATGTAGTAATACCACTAAGTGCAAGCCAGAGTAATCAATGGATACAAAAAGGTTTGTGCACAAAATCCCCATCTAGTGTCTACTCATCCGATATTCCCAGACTAGTTTTTAGCTTGTGGCTTTCATCAGTGAGTAGCCTTAAATCTGAGAGCACTAAGATCTAGGTGCAGTTTTCTCAGATCAAGGCTCCTCACTGATGAAAGCCACAAGCTAGAAACTAATCTGGGGATATTGGGTGAGTGGACACTAGTTGTTATGCACAAACCTTCTTGTATCCACGGATTACTCTGGCTTGCACTTAGTGGGGCTACTATAAGAATAGTTTAGCCTCTGTGTAGAAATATTATTCATTATTGAATAATCTCTAGTCTAATGAATGACTAATAAAAGTTATTAATATACCATTGATGATAATAGGATATTTATTTACACTTTATGACAAGTTTATTTGCCAAAGACTTTTTAAAGTTAGTAAATCTATTTTTATCAGCTCACTTAATATATATGATCATCTAGGAATAAGTTTGAAAAAGTTTAATTACCTTTTATTTTTTAAAAATCAGTTATATTTATATATAAAAAAATCAAGGTTAATTTTATAATACCATTTGATCATTAAAGTGTGTTTAGCATTTGCAGCATGCAACCTTACTACATTTTTTAGATTATCTTTCTTCCCTGAAGGAATTAATCGAAATAATTTAACATTCTTATCCATATGATTTGAGATAAATAGGATTGTGCATTTATTATATAAACTAGACAGGGGGGAAAAAACTATTTTCTAGATAAGTAATGAGATTAATATAATAATGCTTATTTTTTATGTATAATTAATTTTTTATTAATTCAAAAATTGTAATTTTGATAATGATAGTTTATATAACATAAACTTATATCATACAAACTAATATAAATATATGTTTTAAAAGGGTTTAGGCAATATCTCTTATAATGCTATCATATTTTTGCTTTTACTAAACTATTTTATAGCATTTATACATATAAAATACTAAGGAGTTGATAAGGAATATATACAAGAAATTCATGTCAGTTTCATAAGTCTGTGAAAATAACTTTTAAACTTGTGCAAGTTTAAAAGGATCAAATGGATGATTTCTGATAGTTACAACATCAATGTCTATGATTTCTGAATTGGTTATTATTTCAAGATTGACAATTTTAAGAATAGATTGAATTCATTAAAAAAGGAAGATCAATTCTTATCTGAAATAAGATTGGTTACAAAAAAGTGATGGACATTGTGAAACATTGCGGACAACAAGCATTAAATCACAAAAGACCAAATTACTGCAGAAGTCATCATATTATTCCAGTATTTAACAAAGCAATTTCACTGAGCTTCACAAGCAGAATATTTATTTTGTAAGTGATAAGATGCTGAAGGGATAGTCTCATAAGCAAAGTAATTGGACAATGGATGACTAAATGCAATCCATATAGTTGTGAAAATTATTAACATGTCCCTCTTCTTAAATTGTTAAATAGCATCCATGATTTGATATTCCAAGTAAGTCTACTTGAAGAGTTCAAAAATCAGGTTCATCTCATATGACAAATGCTATTTGCTGACATCATGGCCATCTTCCAAGTTGACAATGATTCAATTAATACAGCATGCATGTCCAAATATTAATCAGAAGAATAAGTGAAAGATGACTTATGGATTTCCAAGTCAAATTTTATCCAAAAGAAATGGCTTAATATTTTTTTATAGATAATCTATGTAGAATCAGATCATTAATTCTTGATGGAAATAGTAATTCAAAATAATATTAATAAAAACAACAAGTATTCCTACGAATTTGTTGTACAACAGATATCCATTTTGCATACAATGGTAAATAATTATTGCCAAATAAAAAACAAAAACAAGTAATTTATTATATAAAATCCCTTAAAATAATGGGTAAAATGAGTTAATAAATTGTGAAGAATATTTTTTTGTTGGGTATACAATGTTATATTGTATTTAGCCTTTTTAATTAATATTGATGCTCTTCCAACTAATTCCTCTTTTAGAAATCATCAAAAATGGAAATTAATGAAGCCATTATCCTGTTGTTGTTTTTTTATTGATACAGTTATACAAACATATTAATAATTATACACAAAAAGCTTTTTCAGCACCTGGTTTTGTGCCCTTTTCAATTCTTTCAAATTTCATTAAATCTCTTTATCATAATTTTATTGTGATTTATTCATGCTTTATTTTATCAGTATTTTACTTCCATTATAAAACATTAGATAGTTTTCCATCTTCAATAATTGATTAATATTAAAATAGATGCTTAGCATTTGAAATGGGCACAAAAACCATGCACTGACAAAGACTTTTTATGTATAATTATTCACATGATCACCATTTCTTATCCTAGCACACAACTGTTATTAAACAGAAAAAACTCTCCATACAGTAGTGCCACCCTGTGCTAACCAGATTAATCAATGGATGCCAGAAAGCTTGTGCATAAAATCCCCATCTATTGTCTACTGATCCAGCTCCTCACTAACAAAAGCCACAAGCCAGAAACTAGTCTGGGGATATTGGATGAGTAGGCACTAGATGGGGATTTTATGCATAAGCCTTCTGGCATCCATTGATTACTCTGGTTAGCACAAGGTGGCACTACTGTATGGAGAGTTTTTCTTGTATAATTATTATTAGTATATATACTTATATAGTTGTTGTATATATTTTTATTATTTATCCTAATTTTTTTAGAAATTAGAATGAGCTGATCTCACTTTGATGCCATAACATTCCTAATTTATCCATAATAAAGAAATAATTATCCAATTCCTTTTTTTATTACTATAGTCAATTACACAAATTCAGAAATACCAGTCAGTATCACCTGCTTTCACATTCTATCGTTAAATGTGCTAATTAATAACGAAGAGAAAGGGTTATTTCACAATATTAAAATAACAACTTTCATAAAATTACATTTTGTCCTTAATCACACTTCTTCCAAACACCAACCTATTTTTTTTAATTAAACTCAAAAAAAATAAGTATCCTGATATTTATGCATTCATTTGAAGTCTTTAATCATTATCTGTAATATTGTAAATGCATACAGGTCTGATACTGTTTGTTTTGCATTTATCTTTTTCTATAATATTTATTCACACTTTTTTTAATTGTATCAGAATTTTTTCCTTTTTCTTTGTAAAAACAATAGAGAATATAACTTTTTTTTTTACACTGTTTGTTTTTTTGTTTTTTTTTAAGTGTGATTATAATATTTCTTCTATTTTTATTTTTTTTTATTCAATATTATTAAGTTAATTAAATATTGTATGCAATATTATACAATATTAATTATATAACTCATATACAATATTTATAATAACAATCACATATTCCTGTATTTATTTGATACTAATAATAAAAATTTATTTTAAAAGTAAAAATGCACATTTTTAGCTATTGAAAATAATAAAAATATTTTAAATATTTAAACGTTCAACTATGTGTTAGAAAAGTATTTGAAAATGAAGGCTTAGACCTTTGAAGGCGCTTGAGTAAATTGATAAAATTTGTCATTCGTTTGAGACGGTGATTATATATATATTATAGTTTATATTTAACTTATACGTGTGTATTTATATTAACACAAATATAGAGTTTAAAAATATTTGTAAATTGTAATATTAATAGTTTTATTTTTGACTTAATTCACACCATTTAAATTTCAGTCTTGCATTTTAACTATTATAAAAGTGTATCTTAATATCCTATACAAAAATTAGACATGTTATAATTTTATTATATGATATTAATTTACCATAGCATTCTTGACAAAAAACTTGAGAATTATAAAAGATTTTTTACAGAAGATTATTTAATTATATAATTTAAATTAATTTTAACGTTTTGGAATATTTTATAAATGGAGAGATGCATGTTGGGAGTAACAAGAAGAGGTCGAAAACGCAATATATGGATAAGAGAACAAACAGGTGTTACTGACCTCATTGAAAAAATTAAAAGAGTGGAGTTGGACTGGACATATTGCTAGAAGAGATGATAATAGATGGACAATTAAAATCTTAAACGGGATTGCAAGAGATTGTAAAAGACCTAGAAAGAGACCACATGTGAGATGAATAGATAAAATTAGAAAGTGTGCAGGGATGATGTGGAGAAGAGAAGCTAAAGATCGGAGAAGTTGGATTGAACTTGGAGAGACCTTCATCCTGCAGTGGATTGATAATGTTTGATGATGATATAAATAAAATAAAATATTAGATAGACATTTTTAAGATAGCTGTCTTCCAGCCCCAGATGCTACAATATAAGAAAAGATTAAGGTCAATACATAACTAAATAATAGCCCAGAACATTTAATTGATGAAGTTTCATATAAAGCAAAAGATCTACAATCTGCAGTAGATAACATTAAACAAAAAGAGAAAGATATACATATATTAGAAAAAGTAAAAGATTACAAATACATGCAGAGTATAATTAATGTCTATACAATGATTAAAGAAAATGACATTTTTCCAGATTATTATATTTTATAAATAAAAAATTTGTGCAAAGAGACAATGAAATGTACATAATTTACATTTAACATGATTAAGTTGTTAATCATTACAGACAAATATCTTCAATTATGACTTAGGAAGTTATATTATGTCCAAGTTCCAAATGTTACCACTTAGCACATGGGCATTAAAATTAAATTATTCCATATACTGTAAATTTGATTTTTTTTTTTCAAAAAGAAATCGTTAAATTCTGATAATAATAAAAAAATTAAACATTAGGATATAAATATTTGAGAATTTTTGGAAGCATATGCATTCCATAAAGTCTTTTTTTAAAACGTTGTCTTTTGACAAGAATGCTCAGTACCGAAAATGCATTTAAAAGTATATCTTTAAGTTTTCAATATTTTTTCTGTGTATGAAGGAACATTGGCATTATGTTTAATTTACTATATTTACTTTTAAATTTTTGTTTTTTTATCAAATTTATATGCAATAATTATTTTTAAAGTAATTATTTTAGTAAGTTAAAAAAATATTTATTTGCTAGCATTTTTTAAAGACTTCATCTATTTGTTCTTTCTAAAATTACAAATATAGTTAAATAAAAACAAAACTCAACCTTAAATTATCAGTTCAGTTTCAGGTTTGTTTACTCAGCTGAAGGAAAAAAAATGACAAGGACTATAATCTTGTCAGGTAATTGTCAAACCAGTAAATTCATAATAAAATTACTAAAAATTATTGGTTTTTAAAAATTGATTATTTTCAGCAATTACATTGATAGTAACTTGATCTTTACTCAACCACCTGCTGTCAAATTTTTGTTCAGGTATTAATTTAACATCACCATTTGTGGAAAACAAAATTTATGAATGAAAAGGTTTTAAAATTCACATTTTAAAATTTGAAGTGTGAAATTATTATTATTATTTATTTATGTAAATATAGTATTAAGAGATCTATCTATGCCTTTGTATTTAATTTTTGGAATATTTATATTTTATTAATGTTTTAATCATTTAATAATCTTCTTGAAAAATCTAAATAAATAAAAAAGTTAAACATTGTGTTATTGTTATATGCCTAATGTATAATATCTAATTATACATAAATAAAACACATTAATTATTAATTGTAAATACAAGCATATTGAGTCACTATAATTTAAATCTTTCAAAAATTCTTATATATACATAAATATAACTTACATTGTAACGGTCAGGTTTGTACATTTGCTCAACAGACTGAGAGTCCGAGCCAGAGAACCAAAAGCTGACCAAGTTGGGATAGTAATATCCTACATCTAATCATACCTCAACTCTCTTACTCATGCTTCCAAGTCAACCCATTGTGAATGACATGCCTGAGGTTACACTCGATATCTCTTTATTCACGTCCCAGCAATAGCAAAGCAGTATAACATGAGACATCCCCCCACTATATATTATATAACTTAACTAGTGATTCATAAGGTAATGAGCAAGAATGGAGACTGAGACAAACTTATATTTCATAAATTTAATATAATACTTAATAAATTATAAAGCCAAATAAATTGGGTATAGCTTGCTCACACACAGGTGAGTGGTTACTCAGGGTTATGTAGAATATAATACAGTAATTTATATAGAGCTCATGCATAGGTGAGTGACTCAGGGTTACAAAGGTAATTATATAGGGCTCACATGCAGGTGAGTGGTTCAGGGGTTATAAAATCATAAAGCAATTTATATATACTCATGCACAGGTGAGTAGTTTTGGGTTATAAATTAATATCATAAAGCAATTTATATAGTGCTCACACTCAGGTGAGTGGTTTATTTGGTTTACAAATGTTTAATTAGTCTATGAGTTTTTAATAGGCTTATACCATCTCCCATGTCCTAACTCATGCTATGTTCTATATAGTGGAAATTGGTAATAGCTAGAGTGATCAATTTATTGGTAACTGATAGAGGTTATATTATTACTACTAAGTTTAAACTCAACTATAAAGATATTTGCATGATATATAATTGCTACACAGACAAACACATTAACTCAGATTCTGAATTGGATCAAAGCTGAAGTTACTTTCTAGGGAAGCTGAACTGAGGTGTGGCAGTTGAACATCAGATTCTAGTGCATTATAAACTATAGTATCAGAATAAATGCACCTCGGATGTATTCTTAATTGAGGTTTATTACCTAGTAAATGGTTCCCAGACCGGTCTGCTTGCTATAATATGAAGAGGCCCTTTTATTCAAGTGAGTAGAAGAGTAGCTTACGAGCCCTTTGGAACGCTTTGGTTCCTTCAAATACAAATAAATGTCACAGTTGCCTAAACTTTCGAGGCATGATTTGATGTGGAAATAATCCAAATGTAGGCCCTTATAGGTATAGCAAGGATATATGCATATTTATTCTAACTAGAAACACATTTGCATCACTAAATTAATATTTTCATAAATTAATTATGCCAAATTCTTAGCTTCTTACAGGGCTACTACCACCGATCATTTATAAATGAGATTATTAAGTCACATGATAAAGGCGATAATGAGAATCTGATTTAAGGATCTCTGCATTGCTTCTTATTCTCTAATTAAATGGAGTTATAGAAAAAGTTTAAAGATTTATTAGAACTTAAAACATTAATTATATGTTGTATAATTTATCTCTAATATCAAACGAACTGATTTTTAAATAATCTACGTCAAATATGGATTCTTAAATAGCTCATGCAAAATATTGATTCTTAAATAAATTACTCAAATATTAATTTTAAACAACTCTTAAAATATCTATTTCAAATAACTTACACAAATATGCATTTTAAATAACATATGTAAAATACACATTTAAATAACTCTTGTAAAATCTACATTTTAAATAACTCGCCTAAAATATACTTTTTTAAATAACTTGCAAAATATACATTTTAAATAACTTACGCAAAATATACATTTTAAATAACTTGTGCAAATATACTTTTAAATAACTCATTTGTGCATTATAAGTCACTGATTCACTCTAGCATAAATAATAGTTTTATTTCAGAAGGGAGTTCTGCCTATATTTCTTTATATTACAATAAGCTGACATAACAGAAAAGGTGATTACTCACCCCTTCCCCTTATAATTATTACACACAAAACTCCATTCTGATGAACATAGCATAAATTAATAAACATAAAATTAAAACTAAAGATAGATGGCATAAAAATAAATAGCAGAAAACAATAAAGTTATAATTTAGAAATGAAAAATGTGTTTGAAATGGTTTTATAGAAACTAAATATTTATGCTTACTTAAATATTAATGATCAAGCAAGAATTTTGAGAGTGCTCTAAGCTTTAAATAAAATAATATAAATGGTTTAGTGTAACATTTAAATGATATAAATAATTACGAGATTGATTGGTTAGCTAACTTTTAATTTAGAATGGGTTTAGTAATGGAATTAAATATTCTGCAGAATGATTTACCAGTGAAGTCTTTTAAAGCATTCTTTTCTGTGCTTCTCTCTATCAATTGGGCTGTGGCTTTTCTATGTTTGAGTCTGGATGCAGCTTTGTACACCTGGGTCTCTTTTTACGTGGACTTATTTAACACGATTTTGAAGTTACGCGATTCGTGTTTCACTGGAAGTCGATTTCCGATAATGCGCTATTACTTTAAATAATAAATTTTGCGCACTTACGTTATATTGAAAGTAATAGCACATTATTGGAATTCGACTTTCATCTTAGTAATTTCAATATTTTCAGTGCTTTATAATAGTAAGATTTTATGCAATAATAAAATTAAAATCATGATTTTCACATTTTATGTATACACATATTAAATTTTACAAGATTATAATGTAAATTTGTTCAAACATTGTGTGTGTTAATTTTGCATTTTAAACATTCTGTTTTTGCTTTTTAAAAAAGAACGTAATCAATTATTATTTTTTTTATTAATGACACTAATCATTAACGTGCTCTTAAATTCCAACGAGAGCTAGATGGTTGTATGTCTGGATATCGTGAGCTTCATAAACAATTAATAAAATCATCATCTCAAAGATTAATTACTAATTACGTTGTCACCAGAAAATCAACACAACATGAGAGTGAAGTTGGTGCTAATTGTATTTCCTCTTGAGAAAAATCTGATTTTTTTATCAGTTTGCAAATGAACTTGTTTATCGATAATAATTAAAACGTGTATAAAAAAAAATGTAAATTACTGTACAGTAAATTATGCATAAAAATAATATTATTTTGAATAAAATTAAATATTATGGTTAAAAAAAGTTTGTCTTGTATCAATTTTTTTCAAATTTGAAATTTTTTATTAGTCATATTTTATTTTCTTACTTTTTTGCGTGCGAATTTTAAAGTAATTTTACGTTGGTGCTTTGCTTTTACGCGAATTTTGAAAAATCACAGACCGCATCCCTCCTTTTTCAATGTAAGTTACGTCTATTTTTGCGTGATTTCATTTGTGCGTGTTTTCTGAGGAACCTATCTATCGTGTAAAATGAGACCCAGGTGTACATTTATTTGGTGGCAGCTTCCCTCCATCATTTAGTTCAAGGAACTCTCTGGCATTTCAGGTGTGGCTTTTTTCTCCATCACGGGCTGGGTTTGGCTGAGGTTGATGTTTTCTCTCATTGGTAGCAGCTTGTCTGGGACAAGTAGATGGCTGTCTCTTATCTCTAGCCAACGGTCATCATTTGAACAACTTGGGTAATGGCTTTCTAGGAGTCAGCTTGCTAAATTAATGCAGGAATGGTTTTTTTATTATTTTTGGCACCGGTCTTTCAGGAAATATATCAGCAGCAACAACAACAATTTCAACAGCAAATACTAAGAATATTTTCAAACAGCAACAACCAAGAAGAATAATCAGAAGAGGAGAATATTGATGGCTACTACAGGCCCTTTTTATATTCTACTTTTGACAGTAGGTCCCTACTTCTTTTACTCCTGCCACATCACTTGTTTACTTGTTCGAACTGTGCCTTTAACTAAATATCCACTTAGTAAAATATTTGCTACAGTTAAATCTGGACTTAAAAGTTCTATTATTCCAATTTGAGTCATAGCTAACATCCAGAACCAAAATATATTCCCTAGAGTTTTCCAATTTGCATCATAGCTATAGTTTTGCAAAGCACTTAGTATGAAATTTATACTTGACTGAATTTTATAATTTGTCTTAGTAATAATTTTAAATGGGTCAAGTTTTAGCCAAAGATTTATTTTTAGACGAAATGTTAAAACTCATAAACAAATTAGCAGCTTGTGTAATTTTAAGCAAACAATAGAATTGAAAATTATTTAACTTGAAAACTATTTAAAATGAATATTGAAACTTAAATAAGTAATTATATAAATTTAAACTTATTATTCCATTATATATATAAATTCTAACTACACACCGTTATGTTTACTTCAGTTTTAACAAATGTAAATGAATATGTGCGTATATAAATATTTAAGACTGTATTTTTATATTATAATTAACAAGATGATTATACACGCACATACTCAGCAATATTATAAGCACACTCAAAGTTTTAAATTAAAGAAACACATGCAATCTGAGTGAAACAAAATACACTATTATAGAATATAATAGGTGAAACATATCTAACTGTTTCAACATATAAAATCAATAATATACTTGCACATAAATACTACTTTTATATTTCTATATAATCAAATATTTATTATAATTATCTATCATAATTCTTTTTCTTTTATCACAATTATACCAACTAGGGTAAACTTTAATAACTAATAAATGCCAAATAATAGTGCTATCTTGTATCTGGCATCTATTAGTTACTCAAGTTTTATAATAGTTGACATAATTGTTTGAAATAAAAGTATATATTGCAATAAGATTTATGACTCCTCCACTGCTGATAGTATAGAATACAAGGAGTTAGTTAAGAAACTAACAAGAGAATTTTAGTCCTCATGCATCCCCTCACATAGCAAATAGTAATATGTAAGTTAAAATTATGTGATAGAGTCATGATATTTTATTGGTTTTATATTATGATTTTTAATAATTGTTTAATTAAGTAAATAGTTTTCTGTTTTTAATTTTATATCTATTTTATACTTTATCTACATTTTTATAAAATATTTTAACTGTAATTTGCAAAATATTTTAATTATTTACAATATCTCTTTGTTTGTATATTTGTTTGTAAACTATTGTAATCATTTTTATTATTTAAGTTAAAATAAAATTTCAAAATTGAGATTTAATAATACAATAACAAAGAAATACCAGATAAAACAATATGGGACTATAATATTTTAGGCAAATGACCTAGTTTTTTTAGATCT
Organism: Epiperipatus broadwayi; assembly: GCA_028023455.1. Classification (NCBI taxonomy): domain Eukaryota; kingdom Metazoa; phylum Onychophora; class Udeonychophora; order Euonychophora; family Peripatidae; genus Epiperipatus; species Epiperipatus broadwayi. The sequence continues at coordinate 998,772 of JAQFVV010000077.1, forward strand.
GGATAATGGGCAGGGAAATTTTGAATATTTAGATATCAAATTTACAATTTATTTTTAGAATTTTAATATGTTTTAAGTAAGGAAATTGAGAGATTAGTATAGAGATTTTTTAAGCTTCAATTTAAAGTTAAAATACCATTTTAAAATTAAGGTTTATTTTGTACATTTTAAAAGCATATTTTGTACATTATATATACATATATTTGTATATTTTAGGTAGGTGATCTAGTTTCTTACATACGGGCAAGAAAATTTCAAAAATTTTGATATCAAATTTTAAAATTCTTCTTAGAATTTCAATATGTTTTAAGTACTGGGCATAATTTTCTTGGTTTCAATTATAAGTTTCATTTAAGTTAGAATATAGTTTTGTTAAGCTTTTTTTTTTAATTTTCTTTCAAATAAAAAAGAAATTCTTTTCAACAAAAGAATATTTTCATATTTTAACTTAATTAATGCTTTATTATACACATATATAATTATGTACCCATACTAAATATGATATATATTTTAAGGGGTATACATATTAACTTAATTAATGCAGAAATATCTAGTGATATATATATAAACTATAAGTAACAAATTGATTTAAAGTAAAATCATACATATTAAATGAATTTTATTTAATATAGTTTTGATAAGCACTTTTTTTTAAATTAACCTTTCCAATCATAAGTAAAAATGTCAATTACTTTTAATTTAAAAGGATATTTTCATATTTTTAAACACTTAATGATTTATTACACACATACATTATGTATACATGTTAAATGATATATACATAAGGATTATACACATATTAACTTGTAGCATGAATATTTAGTTATATATGTATATATAAATTCTAAGTGCCAAGTTGATTGAAAATACATCATTTTACATTTTTATTTATTATACCAAAAAAAAAAAAAGAACTGTAAATATTGTAATTTTTCCATAATGATTTCTTTTTTTTAAGTAACAGTAATAAAAAATGAAATGTAAACATTAAACATGATGTTCCCCATCTGATATTTTTTGTAAATATTTTTGAGGAGCTCATGATGTTCCCCATCTGACATTTTTTGTAAATATTTTTGAGGAGCCACCAAAGCTATAGATTTATCAAAAATATGAGCTACTATCTTGGTTTAAGCACCTAGTTTTTTATAGAATAAATTTTTTGCATTACATGTATTTATATATTGGACTATTTTAAACATTCAGTTGAAATTGTTAAATGTTTTTAAAAAAATTCTAACTTCATTTATATTTTTAAAAAATATTTATGTTAGTAGTAAGTAAAATACAAGTTAGTATATGAGTGTTATTATTAAAATCTCTTCACCAGTTGTTTCTGACCTGATCAATGATAGCTAAAATGGGAATTGAATCAGTAATCAATCTTTAGATTCTTGAATATTGAATTTAATATCATACTCTAACCAACTAGGCTATTCTATCAAAGGGGACAATGAGTAGAAATTTTATGTGTTTAGCTATGAGAATTCTCATGATTTCTCCATTTTTGCCTTTTAAGGACAAAATTAATGAGTAAATCTTAAAAGGAAAAAAATGAAGAAATCAAAAGATCTCTTATATAAAATTTTTGTTGACTACAGTTGATTAAACAGACATTTTAAATTCAATATTCATAAATCTAAAGATTGCCTATTCAAATTCTACATTAGCTGACACAAGCTACATATATCATTTCATACTAATCTCTGTCTTATTATTATCAGTCAAATGTATTTGAAAAACATTAATAAAATTTGAATTTTTTTAAAAACATGTAACAGTATTAATTAGAATAGATGATGAACATTTAATCACAAATAAAATACTACCATCACAGACTCTCATATAATTATCAAAATGTATTGATTGATATAAAAAACACATATTTAGATGTATAAAGAAAATAAAGATTAAATAATCATTATCTTTGGTTTTTACATATATTTAACTGGCATATATTTCATTAAAAACATTTATAATCAATATGTATATATATTTTCTATTAGGTTTTTTTCAGTAACAACTTGTATTTGGTTAGTAAACAAGAGTAATTTTAAAAATTATAACAATAAATAAAATTATTTTTTAAATGTTATTAATGTAATATTATCCAAAGTAATAATATTGTGTAAAACTTTTTATAATTAAATATATTGTAACCCTTGATATAGCAATGTAAAGACTACATGATAATAATTTGAGAATAATGTGTGTGTTCATTTATGTGCATATACATGTGTGTGATGGGAGAAAGAAGGGAGAAGTGAAATATTCATGCATATAAAGTTGTTAAGTAAAAAATATTATTTATTTTGTAAATACACACAGATGTATTCACTTAATTAATATCCTCTTTATTAGAAGAATAGATTACCATAGAATTTAATTTAGGTATTGTCCCAAAAATTCTAGATAAAAAAAAAGGGAATTGTATGCAAATGAAGTTGATAGTATATAAATGAGATACATTTTTTTCTTTTCTCATTCCTCTTCCTTGTTGTTGAAGAAAAAGGAGAGGGAGGAATTAGGTTAAAATGTTAAACTAGAAAAGTGTGTGTTGATTAACAATTATTTGGATTTAGTAGTTCATAAAGAAGCTATGAAAATATTTATTACATTATGATACTTTTGGATATAGAGAGCTATAAAGGGAATAATACCTTGGTTCCTATCCTATACATATTGCCCAATTCTTCATAGCAACTATCATAAGCTGCTAAGACAGAAACTGAACTATGCAGATAAATTGCCAAACAAAATGTTATTCAATGGAAGGATAATATACTAACACCAAGCATGACCATGTTCAACACTTGTTTGATTAGAAAAAATACTAAAATCATTAAGAGAATAAAAAATATCTAAAAGAAGATGAGAGAATTCAAAGACTAAAATGGTAAAATATTTTAAAGGAAAGAAATTCAATATATATATATTTTTCAAAATATTTATTAAACAAGTACAATGTTTACAGTGACAATTATGTCTACATGGTAAATTAAAAGGAAAGCTAGAATTACAAACATAAAAGTGAATTACAATATTATAAATAAATAAAAGATAGTATTATTCTGGGCAAGAGGTAAACCCGAATACCTGGTCTACTGTTAACACACAAGTAGACCAATTAAGCTCACCAACTCACCTAGACAAATTGCCTCACACTACCAAGAGTCACATAGTCAATCTAGAGTTTGGTCAGATCACCATTGGAAAAATCACTACAACTATGAAGGCTTAGGTATTTATGCTAAATCTGATGTATTCAGTTAAATATTATCCATTTTGATATCATAAGGATCTGAACCTGATTATTAACAAAACCACTTTCAACAATATCTTAGACAGAAGAAACAAAGCGTTTTACCAGCAATCATCTTTACAATGCAATCAGAGTCCATGTTTCCTCAAATAATACTTTTGGAGCTAGGAGCATGTCATGGTTTTTAAATTTTATAAGTTTATTCAGAAAGAATTTTCCCTCATGAATTGCACTGGGATTGAAAACCATTTTACAATGAGTAGACCACAATGCATAGTTGATAAATAATGACAGCCTAATAGTAGGGATGGATCTTGTCTTAACACTGTCTTTAAGAGAGGTAACAAGGTAAAAATTCACTTTAAGGTTATCAGCAATAAGCCTTCTAGATCTCCAGAGACCATGGCACGAGTAAATCAGATGGTCAAATGTTTCATCATGAGTCTGGCAGAGGAGGCAGATTGGGTCAATTTTGTTGATGCCTCGCCTATGGAAGAGAAACCAATTAGTGCTAATGGCATTTAAATTTATCTTATAATAAAATCAAAGTATTTCGGTTCCATAGCCCAGCACCTGAAGAGGGAGATGATCTTATTATTGGTCAGGGCAAGTAGAGGTGTTATGGGAATTGTGACAGGGTGAATGAGACTATGTGCTTGCCAAATATTAATCCTGTTATCAAACATATCATTCATAATAACCATGTAGCTTTTGATCAAATCAATCGCGGCATCAAGGAAATTCTTGACTCTAGGAGGGGGTCTATCCGTCGGGATAACTGGCAAAATGACTTGCTCATATCCAAATGATTTGATAAGCATGGTGATAAAATTAAATATCTTTTGAATATGAATGGCTTGAATGGCATGATAAGAAAGTCCATTATACTTCCAGTGAAGTTGCATCCTGATAATGCTAATTGCAACAACTTTACCTCCCCAGAAAAGTCAGGATGCAAGAGAATTCATTCTATTGATAAAAGTCTTAGTGATCCTCATGATGGGCATGTAATAGTTGAGTTTGTCCATGATCTTCATATTGAGAAGCATTACCTTACCATGTAAGGAAAGGTAGACTTTAGACAGACGTTTAGTAAGTCTTTCCATTGAGTGCAGAATGTGATTTTGAATATCTTTGGACATTTGGAAGTATGTTTTGGATATCTCAAAGCCCAAAAACTTTTGAGGATTGGCTGTAAATTTGGATACAATCTTCTGACCTGAGGATACCTTCCATATAGCTGATTTCACTGGGTTGATGGTGAGACCATAGTCAGCTGTGTATTTATCCAATATGCAGTATAACTGAGGTAAATAGGTTGTTGAAGGGAGGAAGATGATTATGTCATCCATATAAGCCATGAGCTTTATCAATTTGGCAAGTCTTGGTACATAGACACCAGGTAGTTGTTGTTTGATAGCTTTCAACAGCGGATCAATGTAGACTATAAAGGGAAGAGTACTGAGGGGAGCCTTGTGGAATGGATGTGTTAGGTTGGAAAAATGAAGAGCTTGCCATTCAGTGAGACAGCAATTTCTCTGTTAGACATCAGGTTATCTATGATCTGTATGATAGAGCTTGGGATGTGATGGCCTTTCAGCAGGTTTAGAAGAGTACTGATGTTAACAGAGTCGAATGCTGCATTGAAATCAAGCTGGATAGCTATGACAGCCTGCTTTCTCTGTTGTCTAACATAATCAATTAATATTTTAGCTTGACCAATGGCTAAAATTGGTGAAGAATGTTTCTTCGCAAATTGGGAAGAAGATATATTTTGAATTATCTTATCCTGGATCTTATCTTTTATGACAGATTCCAGGATTTTAATGATGAGCAGAGACATAGAAATAGGCTGAATGTTTTTGAGAGTGTGGGGATCTTCATGCTTCTTTAGGAAGGGGACTAAAGCAATAGGATATAGGTGGGGGATTGTTCTTTCCTCCTATGCCAAATGGTTGGTCATTCTAAATAGGGTGGGAATTGTGAAGTGGCTTAGATGATCTAACAGGAAGCGTGGTATAGAATGCAGTCTGGGGTGTATTTTATCAGGCAGTGCTTGGAGTTTGGCTTTCAGCATATCTTCAGTGATACCATGATCATCTTGACAAATTAAAATGTATTCAGTGGGAGTATTAACATGGCTGAGACAATGAATTTTTTGTTCAAAGTATTTATGAATTTCCTTAATCATTGGAAGGCCAACAAAGGACTCACCATCAATATTGATGATTGTGGGAGTAGGGGGGGTTTAACAGCACCCAGTGCCCAACGCAAGTAGCTTCTAGTCCAACAGTTCTGCTGAGCCAGAAACATCTTGGCACGCTTTATAGACAGATAATCTGCAAGTGCCTTCTGTTTGGCTTTATACTGTAGCTTAACAGATATAATCTCATCTATAGAAGATGAGGCAGAGTTAAATGTCTTCATTCTGAAACCAAGTTCATCCAAGTCTTTTAGTAACGCCAACGGTTCCTTTCGCTTAATTGTATGGTAGGAAATGATCGATTGAAGAATGCCAATAAAGGCAAACCCTGCTTCCTCTATAGGTTTGGCAAGAATATCTATTTTTTTAAATATATATAAGCCTCAGATGGTATGGCTTCTGTTATATTCGATTTTGTCAACATTCTAATGGTGTTGCAAGCGGGAGTGACATTATTAGCAGCTTCAATCTGAACTACTAGGGCAAGATGGTCTGAAAAGACCACATGTTCTAATTTTGCAGTGATGAGAATATGTATGTCAGGCATATAAAAGAATAGATCAATCAGTGACTTGTATTTTATGGTGTAAAAAGAGTAGGAATCATCAGGCAGATGACCATCTCCACTCATAAATGGCTTGTCTATCAAGTGAATATAGGTTTTTGTAAATTTTGCATAAGCGATATTGAAGTCGCCAAAGATTAGGGTGGGGTTGTTATTATTTACCAATAGCATATTAATTATGTTAATGACTTTCATTAATGTGCAGCAGGACCTATATGCATACACATATATTATATTGATTACCAAATTTTGATATGTGACTGATATACCAATAAGGTTATCATCCTTATAGAGTATTATAAATTTATTAGGTGGATGTTTTTTATTTATAAGTAAACCGACTTCGCCAGCTGCAGTAACGCTATCAGAGAAAGCTATATATCCAAGAGATTCAAGACATTCGCTAATTCTACAATCAGAATTTGAGTGATATTTTGTTTCACTCATAAAAAATAAATGTGGATTATTGATTGTGATCCATTGTTCAATGGCATATACCCTTTCCAATGAGTTGATACCCCTAACATTTACTCCTACAAACTTATGCAACATAATTGGGTTATGTATCTATTAACTCTACCACAAAGAATATAAGGTTCCCTTTTAATTCTCAGCATAAATAAAATGTAAATTCTAGTTGGAACAGTCTGGATCTTTGAAGTCTGGATCATCAATGGTGTAACCTGAGGTTTCTTCTAACCCAATGGTTTCAATCACCAGGGTGTCATCTGAACCATCAACATCGATGACATGATGTACATCACCAGTAGTCTCTTCTAATAAATTAAGACTCAATATCCTATTATCCTCATCTGATAACTGACATATCTTCTCTGGACTTTTTTCCTTATGTATTGGAATATTGGTTTTCTTCTTCTGCTTAAGAGATAAATATCTGTTTTTCTTCCCCAGAGATTTTTCATCTTCTGAGCTGGACTTGTGTATAATGGCTGACTTCCTTTTCTTAGTACTGGACTTATCTATGGGCACTTCCATTGAAGATTCCTCTTCCGAGCTAATATATCCTTGGTTGGGATTGATAGGCTTGTTGTTACTTTTAAGCTGCTTATTCATACTTCTTGTGCATTTCAAAGTAGTGGTTTTAGTCTGATAAGGAACTAAACTTTTGTTCAGAGGCTTCCTGACAGGATTGCTTGGAGTAGTGCTATCATTGTGCTGATAACATGTGGGATTGTCTGAAGTATCTTGCTCCACCACAGTTTGTTGTGCTGATCCCATTATTTCAGCATGACATAGTTGGCTTTGTGTATCATTTCTTTCTTTAGAGGCCAGTGGAAGTAGAGACTCATCTACGAGAAACCAATCTTGTGTAATATCTGATGTTTCTTCTGACAGGATTGCTTGGAGTAGTGCTATCATTGTGCTGATAACATGTGGGATTGTCTGAAGTATCTTGCTCCACCACAGTTTGTTGTGCTGATCCCATTATTTCAGCATGACATAGTTGGCTTTGTGTATCATTTCTTTCTTTAGAGGCCAGTGGAAGTAGAGACTCATCTACGAGAAACCAATCTTGTGTAATATCTGATGTTTCTTCTTCTTGCCTACGCTTCTGTAATCAGCTTGTTGCAAGACAGATATTTGTTGATTATTCATTTGATATTGTTTGTAGGCAATTCTAACTTGAGGTTCAGTTGTTAATGCATCATTAGTTACAGATGAGTATGATTGTACAGTACCTTGAGAAGTTGATGTAAAATTCTTTTTGAATCTATGATAAATACTCTTTTGATTCCACAATTAGAGCACATTCTTGATTGGCAATCTTTCACCAAGTGGGTCTTCTCAAGACAATGAAAACACTGTGGTCTAATTCCACGTAAAAAAGGATCATGTGTGAGCCTTTGTAATTAAACATGGTAGGTATGTCAGTGGGTGAGACATTTTGTTTAATTGCTATTCAAAAGGTTACATTCTTAGATAGAACATGTAGTCCATCTGAATCAACAGGAAGGTATTTAAACTTACTAACATTGCCAAAGGCTTTGAGTGATTCCTGTAGATGTTCTTGGTAGAAGTTCATAGGACAATTTTTAATCCTACCAGAAATTATATTAGGCCTAGTGAGATCAATGTAACAGATGAATTTATCATTTAATTCCCTGATATTGCTTTTAAAGTAATTCTTGGCTGCCGAGTTAGTAAATTCCAGAGCAATGTAGCGATCATTAGGATGACTCAAGATCTTATGAATACCATGGCTTAAGTCTTTTTCTTTAATAGTTTCATATAGCAACTCAGTGGGGAACTTGAGCAATGCACAGTTAGCATCAGTAACAGCTAGGATCAGGTTCTTATCACCACTGAAATTGATCAATGACTTATAAAGATTATTGAGTATAGTGCTGGTGAAACGTTCGGTGAGGTCTCGATACTGCTCCTCATTATAGTCACATGTATTAAAGAAATGTGTTAGTGGATGATTGTTTAAAAGTGCTATTCTGATCAATATCCATTTCCATTAAATCAAGTAAAGCAATATTATCACTAACGTTAGGTATATTATGAGTGGCATTTGAGAGCGATTTGCTTTTAAGGATATTTGTATATGTAGGGATGTTTGTATCAGGAATATTTGTTTTATTATGTTCGCATTTCCCCAACTCATAAGTACCATTTTGTGTTTTTCATATATTTTCATTTATTTGGCTATTACTGAGATTGTTTTCAAATGCTGTAGCAAAAATACTAATTTTGGGCCCCCATCGGCAACAAACTTTTTTTAAACTTATCGGAGGTTTCATCTTTTTTAACAACGGAAGGCATAGCATGTTTATCTTTTGATATTTCTGCATGTAATTTGGTGACAATATTATTTGGAGTGTTCTGCATCAAGCTGTTAACTAAAATTGAGTCCGAAGTATGATCTAGTGCATCTTTTCTGGCAGGTTGAAAATCTGATTTTAACGTTAAGGTTGTAATTTGCATATCCTTAGTGATTTTACTTACAGCCCCTAAATCTTGTGCAATGGAGTTATTTATATTATCATTTTGATTTATATAATTTGTTTTCTTAGGTTTAATTACTTTCTTCTCATTTAAGTGTAATTTTTCATTCATTTGACTATTTTCATCATTATGATTCAATGTTATATTACCATGTTGTTGATTGCTATTCATATTGCCTTGCAAATAATTTTTTCCTAACTGATTCATAGAGATTTTTAGGTAAAATAAGGCTTACCTTGCCTTTCCAGGAGGTTTAAGCACAATATCTTCCTTGCTTCACTAGTAATTTTAGCTCAAAAGAGGCAGCTGAATGACAGTGTATAAACTAAGATATGGCCTAGGTGGCACTCCAATTTTATTTTTCTCTTTTGTATTTAAATAATAATAATAATAATATCAGACTATTAAAGAAAAAAAAAATTAAATTGAAAATATTCAAGGAATGAATTATGCTTTAATTCAATATAAGAATATGAATGAAAATATTATTATAAAGACTGTATAAAATAATGATTTATATATATATAGGTGAGACTCTAATAAAGGATTTAGTGAAAATAAAATATATAAACTTTTGATTATGATATCCAGCTTGATAAGTTTATACAAGAGGAAATCTACAAAATAAGACTCTATTTATTTTATTTATCTTTTATTGCATTAACAAATTATTTTAATATTTATTAACCTCTTTGTTTGTCATTTTATATACCTACTGAAAATAAGTATTGTTATAATATGTTTTTTATATAAAATATGCTAATAAAAAATATAGGCCACACATACAATTCTGAAAAAGCTCCCCCCTTATCATTCTGAGAACATGCACCCCAATGTTACAGTGATAGAAACAATTGATAAATAATGATATTATTATTGTAAATAACTTTAAGGAAACATTCTAATTTAAGAAGGTTTTTCCTCATAGCATTTCAATAAATAAAAATGCAAAACAAATAAAATACAGTAAAGTAATTTTGATAGTAAAAGTCATCATCATTCTTCTGAATCAATTATATTTTATTCATAGAATATGCAAATGGTTCTATAATTGTCACGTATTATTGGTGAGGATTTAAACCTGAAATAATAATGTATTACCATTACACCTTACATCAATAAAGAATGATATTATAAGCATCGTCAAATAATTGTTCATATCCTGATTACCATTACATAATTGGCACCAATAACATTGAGGGCTCAAATATTTTTTTTCTGATAAAGAAGATGGGCAGATGACTACGTGTGATATATATATATTAGTGGAAGAACCTGAAATTAAAAGGCAATATTAGAGTTGAATGAAAGTAGATCTGGATAACATTATGCTTGGAGAAGAGACTGATGTTGTTATTAATTCATGAAAGAATTGAGGAAAAGAATAAATTGTGTAAAAATAAAATAAAATGGAAGAAATTTTTTTATCAAAATAAAGAAGAAATTAAAAAAAAAAAAAGGATCAAAATAAAGAAGAAATGAGAAAAAGAACAGGAAAAAATGGAACAAAAATGGATCAAAATAAAGAAGAAATAAAAGAAAAATTTTAAGGCATGGAAAATAATATAATCACCCTGAAGGAAGATATAAGAAAACAAATAAATGAACAAGTATAGAAAAAGATAAAGTTTATAGAAACAACTTTATATCTAGATGTACAAGATATGGTTCAAGAAGCCATCAAAACATATGAAGGTCAAGTTCATGAAACAGTTTTAAGCATGGGTGAGAGATTAGAAAGGCTAAAATTGAAAACTGAAAAACAGGTGGAGAGACTTCAAATTGAGGACTTCTTATTTTAAATACTCAACACATATTGCAGAAAACACAGGAAGAAGTAGTTGTCACTATGAATGACATTAAGGCTGATTATAATAAATTAAAAGAGAGTACAAGAAATTGGTCTAAATTGTAAAATAATATAAAGAGGAGAATAAATATAATACAATAGATATGAAGGTTAATGAGAAGCAAAAAGATACAATAGTAAAGAACAAGATTGACATTGGAGAATTTTAATTATATTAATTTATAAAAATCCAGTTTTCAGAAGTATTGCCATGGAATGTCTGTACCACCTTAAAAACTATTTTGATTTAAATCAACTCATAAAAAAGAACAATTGGTAATTACATAAAACCATTTAAATAGACCTGCTAAAGAATGGAGGAATTCATTAACAATTATATCAACCACATATTCAGAGTATAGGAAACAAATTCCAAGTAATTTTTTATCAGAAGAGAGACAGGAAACCATTAAATATCAGATCATGCAGAAGAAATTTCACATGAGAACATGAAATGTGTACCCAGTTTCTTAGAAGACAAGTTGCTAAATTACAAGCATTATCTGCATGTGGAATCACTGAAAGCCAGATAGTTAGAATAATAAGGCATAATTTAGCATTTTGTATAGAACAGATGGTCATCAATACAGATAGGAAGAATATTGAAAAGGATTCTGACTTCCTGAATACATTAGTTATGAGCTATCATAATCAGAATGTAGAAAATAAACTTCCCATGGTAGGCCAGAAATCATCTAAAAGAGGTAATGCATCTATCAGTAAGATTAACACCAGGCACAGCAAAAAATACCAACCCTATAGATGGTGGAAGAGAAAAAAAAGAAAGCTGAATAACAATAATAGAACTAAAATGATATATCACTTAAAGAGTCAATCTAGTCCACAAAGGGAGGTTTCCATTAAGCAATCACCATCTTCATCACCTTCTTCTTGTGCAAGTGAGATATCCACCAAATATGGAAAATCACAGCAAACAAAAAATGGTAGACTTAGATAGCAAAGAGAATGCAATCCAAATCAGAAAAGGCAGTTAATAATAACCAAGAAGATGGAAAAACACAGATGAAATATAGGAAATTGCAATTCCATTCTCACTTTAGGTATATTTTGGAAGATTCCAGAGCTGATACTAAAGAAATACAAAGGATGGCTCATTTTCTATTGCCCCTGGATCTGTTTGAAAGGACCAAAGCTGATAAAAATGAAAATGTACAATAATTTTGTAACAGAAAGATGAACATTAAAACTATTAGGACACTAATAAAAGAGTTTACCAGTTTACAGAAAAGTGAGAGAGACATTAGAAAATGTAATTTAAACATATTAGATATGATATAAAGAAATATAAATCAACTTAAGTCTTCATATGTAAAAGAGAAATGTAAAGTTTCACTGTCTCATTGTCTCCTTTTAAAAGGAGGGATATGTAGCCCTCATCATAGCAATGCAAAGCCTATGTGATATTCTGAGAATACCATATGTGTTCACTTATATATATATTATTCTTTAAATTAAAATATATTCAATTTATAAGACACTATATATATCTGGTTCTCGTTTTATGCGATAGATAGGTTCCTCAGAAAACATGCGCAAACGAAATCATGCAAAAATAAATGTAACTTACATTGAAAAGAGGGGGTGCAGTCTGTGATTGTTCAAAATTCGCATAAAAGAAAAGCACCAACGTAAAATTACTTTAAAATTTGCGCAAAAAAAAATAAGGAAATAAAATATGACTAATAAAAAATTTCAAATTTGAAAAAAATTGATACAATACAAACTTTTTTTAACTATAATATTTAATTTTATTCAAAATAATATATTTTTATGCATAGTTTACAGTACAGTAATTTACATTTTTTATACACGTTTTAATTATTATAGCTATTTGCCAAAAACACGTTCGTTTGCAAACAACTAGCACCAACTTCACACTCATGTTGTGACAATGGTTTTCTCATGACAACATAATTAGTAATTAATCTTTGAGACGATGATTTTATTAATTGTTTATGAAACTAACAACTAAAAATTAAATTCTTATTTTTGTAAATTCTTATTGTCTTTAATTTTCAATTCTGTTTAAAAATCAAATTTCACATCACATTATTTCAAGTCACCGTAAGTAATTTTTAAATTGTTAATTACAATTAAAAATCAGATTTTAATTGTCAAATTTAATTGTGCCCACTGCTATTACTGAACTTTTAAAAATAAACTTGTGGACACTAAATGATTAATAATTGATTACATTCTTTTTTAAAAAGCAAAAACATAATGTGATTTAAAATGCAAAATTAACACGCACAATGTTTGAACAAATTTACATTATAATCTTGTAAAATTTAATGTGTGTATACATAAAATGTGGAAATCATGATTTTAATTTTATTATTGCATAAAATCTTACTATTATAAAGCACTGAAAATATTGAAATTACTAAGTTGAAAGTCGCATTCCAATAATGTGCTATTACTTTCAATATAACGTAAGTATGCGAAATTTATTATTTAAAGTAATAGCGCAATATCGGAGTTCGACTTCCAATGAAACACGAATCGCGTAACTTCAAAATCGTGTTAAATAAGTCCACGTAAAAAGAGACCCAGGTGTACTTAAAATATATACATAATAAATTTATTAACATCTAATCAATTTTCACTCAAAAATGAACCTTATCAAGATATTATAACAATTGAAAAAATTTTATGTGATTTACATATCATCTTAACACACCATCTAATTTAGTACAAGGGTCGGTAAAGTTAGGAGAAAAATGGTCATTAAATAAAAATTGGAAAATATAAAAACATCTTTATTGTTAAGACCAGTAGATGGTGTGTTAAGATGATATGTAAATCACGTGAAATTTTTCAATTGTTATAATATCTTGATAAGGTTCATTTTTGAATGAAAATCGATTAGATGTTAATAAATTTATTATTTATATATTTTAAGTATATAGTTGTCTTATAAATTGAATATATTTCATTTTAAAGAATAGTATATTAGAAAGACAACATAATGGTTTTGTAATGCCATCATTGTGATATATATATATATGATGGAAGAAAGTAAGGAGAAGTGAAATATTAATACATATAAAAATTTTAAGTAAATAAACATTATTTATTTTGTAAATAAGCATGGATATATTAGAATAGATTATTTTAGAAATTCATTTAGGTGACAGTCCTAAAAATTCTAGATAAAGAAAAAGGGGATTTTAGGCAAATGAAGCTGATGGTACACAAATGAGATACATTTTTTTCTCTCATGGCTCCTTGTTGTTGTTGAAGAAGAAGAAGAGGGAGGGATTAGCTAAAAATGTTAAAATAGAAAAAAGTGTGTTGGTTCACAATTATTTGGATTTAATAACTCATAAAGAAGTTATGAAAATATTTATTACATTAATATACTTTTTGGATATGGAGGGCTAGAAAGAAGGGAATAGCACATAGGTTCCTACCCTAAGCATATCACCCAATTCTTCATACCAACTATCGTAAGCTGCTAGAAAAGAAACTAAACTATGCAGATAAGTTGCCAAAAATATTATTTAATGGCAGGATTCAACACTAGTTTGATTAGAAATAATACTAAAATTATTAAGAGAAGAAAGGTAATCTAAAAGAAAGTGCAAGAATTCAAAAACTAAATTGATAAGATATTTTGAAGCAGGAAAATTCAATATATTTTTTTCTGTTTTATATTTAAAAAAGAAATTAATACCAGACTATTAAAAAATAAAATCATTTAAATTGAAAATATTTGAGGAGTGAAGTATGCTTTAATTCACATATAAGAATATATAAAATAATGATTTATATATATATATATACACAAGAGGCTCTAATAAAGAAATGAAAGAAAGTAAAAGATATGAACTTTTGATTGTGGTATCCAGCTTGATTAGTTTATGCAAGAGGAAATCTATAAAATAAGACTATTTATTTTATTTATCTTTATTGCATTAATAAATTATTTTATTATTTATTAATTTCTATGTCATTTTATATACATACTGAAAATAAGTATTGCTATAATACCTTTTTTGTATAAAATATGCTAATAAGAAATATAGGCACATGTACAAGTCTGAGAATAAAAAAACCCACACTGCTCTGAGAACATGCCCACCATGAGTGAAGTATCTGAATGTTAAGTTGATAGAAACAATTGATAAAGAATGATATTCTTGTAAATAACTTTAAGTAAACATTCTCATTTAAATAGGTTTTCCACCTATTATTTCAATAAATAAAAATGCAAAACAGATAAAATACAATAAAGCAATTCTGATGGTAAAAATCCTCATTATTCTTCTGAATTAACACTATTTTATTCATAGGACATACAAATAAATGTTTTTATATTTGTCACATATTACTGGTGAGGATTTAAACCTGAAATAATCAAGTAATACCATCACACATTACATTAATATAGAAATGATATCATAAGCAGCATCAAATAATTGTTTGTACTGTGGTTATCATTATAATATATATATATATGTGTGTAAAATAAATAAAATATCCGTTAATTAAAAACAATATTGTAATTATAATTGAAATAATATTTTTAACGGTTTACAAACAATTACAAACAATCTTTAAATCCGCAGAAGTACTTTCGGTTACTTTCTAACCTGCCTCAACTGCCATAAAATTCAAAAACTAAAAGCGGAAGCAAACGTCATCAATTCAAATTCCACGAATCTCGTATTTTAATGTTAGAAGCTTGTCGATTTATTAAATGCGTTTTATTCCTGTTTATAAAAATTGCCTCTTTAATTTTTCTTTTACTATGGTTTCTCTCTTCGTGAAGAATTTTCACATTTTCAAAATTAAATTTAAATTTATATTTACATGTTTTTTCATGATCGAAGAAAACTGAAGAAGATATTAAATCACCATTATTTTTATTTTTTACACGCTTATATAACAATTCGTGTTCCTTCAATCTTTTCTCAATGCTGCACCTAGATTCACCTATATATGATAGCATACAATCACAAAAAATTTGATATATGACATTACTTTTTTGCTTGACAGGTATGACATCCTTAGAATTATTAACTAATTTATTAATATTGTTTGGAACGTAGAATGAAACATTAAATACATTCTTATATAAATCCTTAAAAAATTTTACTTGTGGATTTGAAATAAATGGAATAGATATCCATTTTTTATTATTAATCTTCATTTCTTTTAAATTATAATAATTTTTTTAAAATTGACTTAAAGTATTGTTTATTTGTTCCATTTTATAACCAACATCAAGCAATTCCTTGGCAAATATCTCAATATTTTTCAATTTATCACTTTGGTAACGACATAATTTTTCATTCCGAAACAAAAAAGATTTAAAACTTGCCATCTTATGCATCATTGGTACTTTTGATTTACAATTTATATATCCTCTTTTTTGCAATGGCTTAATTATTAGTTTATAATTTAATATACTGTTATCTCTTGTGATCATTAAATCTAAATAGTTAATCTTATAGTCCTGTTCTTTTTCAATAGTCCATTTCAAGCCATTCAACTTATTTAATTCCTCTATAAGCAAATTTATACTATTAGTGTTTCCACAGACAAAAACATCATCCACATATCTTTTGTAAATTTTAATATCTCCAAAAATACACATATTTAAAATACTACTCTCATATGTAGATAAAACGAAATTGCAAACTTGTGCAACTACAGGCAATCCCATAGGCCAACCTTTGTTCATTTTATAATATTGACCTTCAAAAGATGCAACAATGTTATCATTAAAAAATTTTAAAGAATCAATGATAAATTTTATCATATATTTACAAATATTTTTACTTTTTAATGCATGTTCAATTATTTTTATGGAATTCATTCTATCAATAGATCCATACATTTCTGTAACATCCAATGAAGCAATAATATCATTTTCATCAATAATTAAATTTTTAATACTATTTACAAAGTCAAACGATGAAGCAATAGTATTTTCCCCAAATCCTAAAAAGTCTTGTAAAAGTTTACCAATATATTTAGAAGTCTGATATATAAAGGAACCACCAAAATCTATCATAACTCGCAAAGGATTACCTTCTTTATGTAATTTTATATTTGCAAAAATACGAGGACATATAGCACAAGAAGGATATATCATATAGTATACATTATTATTTAAAACTTTATTTTTAGCACTTTTTAAAATATTGTTAATAAACTTTATTCTTTGACCATCCATATTATAATCTTCAATCAAAAAGAAACCAAGTTTGTCCATTTGCATTTTAATTTTATTAATATATTGATATTTCGTCAACAAGCACATACGCAAACCTTTGTCCTCTTTCAAACAGATCATATCATCAATCTTCAATTTCCGTTTAAATTCCGAAATAGCCAATTGCCATGATTTATCATAAGATATTGTATCAAATCTATTGCAATTAATTTTCTTAATAATATCATCAGCAAAATTATCATTACCAGGAATCATTTCAAATGTATTTTGAACAGCTACAATTAGTTCCAAATTATAATCTTTCCAAATACCACCAACGTATTTAGCTCTGTGACTTAAAACATATTTCTGAATTAAATGTATCCTATTATTTGATAAATTAACAAAGTTTAAATCCTTATAAGCATGTGGATATCGCTTATTAAATAAAAAATCAACTTTTTTCTCAAATTTGTTATATAATTTACGTTCAATTACAAATCTGAGAAAAAAGTTGATTTTTTATTTAATAAGTGATATCCACATGCTTATAAGGATTTAAACTTTGTTAATTTATCAAATAATAGGATACATTTAATTCAGAAATATGTTTTAAATCACGGAGCTAAATACGTTGGTGGTATTTGGAAAGATTATAATTTGGAACTAATTGCAGCTGTTCAAAATACATTTGAAATGATTCCTGGTAATGATAATTTTGCTGATGATATTATTAAGAAAATTAATTGCAATAGATTTGATACAATATCTTATGATAAATCATGGCAATTGGCTATTTCGGAATTTAAACGGAAATTGAAGATTGATGATATGATCTGTTTGAAAGAGGACAAAGGTTTGCGTATGTGCTTGTTGACGAAATATCAATATATTAATAAAATTAAAATGCAAATGGACAAACTTGGTTTCTTTTTGATTGAAGATTATAATATGGATGGTCAAAGAATAAAGTTTATTAACAATATTTTAAAAAGTGCTAAAAATAAAGTTTTAAATAATAATGTATACTATATGATATATCCTTCTTGTGCTATATGTCCTCGTATTTTTGCAAATATAAAATTACATAAAGAAGGTAATCCTTTGCGAGTTATGATAGATTTTGGTGGTTCCTTTATATATCAGACTTCTAAATATATTGGTAAACTTTTACAAGACTTTTTAGGATTTGGGGAAAATACTATTGCTTCATCGTTTGACTTTGTAAATAGTATTAAAAATTTAATTATTGATGAAAATGATATTATTGCTTCATTGGATGTTACAGAAATGTATGGATCTATTGATAGAATGAATTCCATAAAAATAATTGAACATGCATTAAAAAGTAAAAATATTTGTAAATATATGATAAAATTTATCATTGATTCTTTAAAATTTTTTAATGATAACATTGTTGCATCTTTTGAAGGTCAATATTATAAAATGAACAAAGGTTGGCCTATGGGATTGCCTGTAGTTGCACAAGTTTGCAATTTCGTTTTATCTACATATGAGAGTAGTATTTTAAATATGTGTATTTTTGGAGATATTAAAATTTACAAAAGATATGTGGATGATGTTTTTGTCTGTGGAAACACTAATAGTATAAATTTGCTTATAGAGGAATTAAATAAGTTGAATGGCTTGAAATGGACTATTGAAAAAGAACAGGACCATAAGATTAACTATTTAGATTTAATGATCACAAGAGATAACAGTATATTAAATTATAAACTAATAATTAAGCCATTGCAAAAAAGAGGATATATAAATTGTAAATCAAAAGTACCAATGATGCATAAGATGGCAAGTTTTAAATCTTTTTTGTTTCGGAATGAAAAATTATGTCATTACCAAAGTGATAAATTGAAAAATATTGAGATATTTGCCAAGGAATTGCTTGATGTTGGTTATAAAATGGAACAAATAAACAATACTTTAAGTCAATTTAAAAAAAATTATTATAATTTAAAAGAAATGAAGATTAATAATAAAAAATGGATATCTATTCCATTTATTTCAAATCCACAAGTAAAATTTTTTAAGGATTTATATAAGAATGTATTTAATGTTTCATTCTACGTTCCAAACAATATTAATAAATTAGTTAATAATTCTAAGGATGTCATACCTGTCAAGCAAAAAAGTAATGTCATATATCAAATTTTTTGTGATTGTATGCTATCATATATAGGTGAATCTAGGTGCAGCATTGAGAAAAGATTGAAGGAACACGAATTGTTATATAAGCGTGTAAAAAATAAAAATAATGGTGATTTAATATCTTCTTCAGTTTTCTTCGATCATGAAAAAACATGTAAATATAAATTTAAATTTAATTTTGAAAATGTGAAAATTCTTCACGAAGAGAGAAACCATAGTAAAAGAAAAATTAAAGAGGCAATTTTTATAAACAGGAATAAAACGCATTTAATAAATCGACAAGCTTCTAACATTAAAATACGAGATTCGTGGAATTTGAATTGATGACGTTTGCTTCCGCTTTTAGTTTTTGAATTTTATGGCAGTTGAGACAGGTTAGAAAGTAACCGAAAGTACTTCTGTGGATTTAAAGATTGTTTGTAATTGTTTGTAAACCGTTAAAAATATTATTTCAATTATAAATATATATATACACATATCAAAACATAAAGAAGTGCTTTTTTAAAAACACTATTTTTAATTAATTAATGTATTATTTTCATATTTATTAATACAAAATAGGAAAAAATCTGTTGGTATAAAAAATAAATAATTAAAATTTATAATAGCTTATTATTAGAAAATGCATGATTGTAGTGAGAGAGGGGATAAAGTAGAGAATACAATCATCCGTGATAGTTTTCATCACTAATATCTTGTCTCTATTTATGTTTAAATAATTAGTCTCTACAATTAATATTAAAAAAATTGAACTATAATTGAAAATAATTTATTATGATGTATGTGTTTTTGATTATAACATATAACTTTGTAATTATTAATATTTTGATATTAACTTGTATATTTCTGTTAAAGTGGGTGTTGTAATGCACATAGTAAATATTGAATTGTAATAGTATTATTACTATTACTACTACTACTACTACTACTACTACTACTATTATTATTATTATTATTATTATTATTAAAACTACCAACATAACCACAGCATGAGAATTTGCAGGTTGTGCAGGGCACAAAGGTATTTCATCACAGGAGTACCAAGATAATAAAATTTACATGTAAATGAAAGTGTTTCAATTTTTGAATCACAGCATTATTAAAAATATATGATGATTATAAATATTTTTTATTTAAATGTGAGAGGAATACTTCTTTACTTACTTATTGTGATAATTGCCCAAGCCTCAAATTTCTAGGCTTGAAATATACTAGATACATATTCTTACTATTGCACTAAATCAACCTGGCCAGTACCATTTTGTCAAGATAATTAATAAAATGTATATGTAAATGTTTAAATTTCTGAACCAAACACATTCTGACTGTAAATATTTTTTATTTAAATATAAGAGGAATACTTCTATATTTAGACATGTGACAAATGCTCGAACTTTGAAACATACTACATATATATTCTACCATTGCACTAAACGAAACAGTCTGACACTCTTTAGTCACTGTAATTAATAATATATATATAAATGAAAATGCTTGGATTTATGAATCATTTTTATTTAAATATTCTAATTTATGTAAATAAGATATTTATTTTATATAGTGCAATGTTTTTAAACTGTAATAATAATCAGCATTAAGCTAATAATTTGGTTTAAAATAAAAATTATTTTAAAAACATTGCCTCATAATTACAGTAATTGCACACATTATGAAATTATCTTTATCGGTGATAATTTACAGAGCTTTTACAGTTTAGAGTAGTGATAGAATGGCGAACTCTGGAATGAAGGTTTCTAGGATTGATCCCATTGCCCTCTTGTAAAAAGTTGTTTTAATAAAAATCTTATTCTTTTTTTAATGTCATATTATCTTTTTACACATTTTACTAAACAGCTTTTTCTTGGATGTGGATTTAGGTTTGTTCTCTAGCTAAAAACTCGTAATTGATACATAATTCACACTATGATACAAATCTAAGAAAAACAAAATAAATAAAAAACTAATAATAATGATATTATTTAATGCAGATTGCACTAGTAACAAAATCTAAAAAATGTATCTAGTAGAACAATCTAAGTATTTGATTTTTTAAAAATAGTTATCCAACATAACCTATGAATAAGCAAAATAAAATACAAAGTGTTTTAATGGCTTCTAAAAATTTATTGACCAAACAATCTAAGTAGGAAAATTCAAATTTTCTTCCCTTGCTGTGGGAGCTTGAAAGTTTGAGTTCAAATACCTTCTAATTACATTAAATTCAGTATAGGTAATATACTTGTATTAAAAATATTTTATAAAATATGTCGGTTATTAATAAGTATTAAAAAATTAAATAATAAAATAGTGTAAATATTTTATTATTGAACAAAAACTGTTTTATTAATAAAAATGTAAAGTTATTTGTGAGAGGTTCTGAATTAAAAGTAACTAAATGATTTTTGAAACAAAAGAATTATTTTAATAAGTAGATGCTAATGTAATGAGAGTTATATCAACCATGTTATTTAAGGTTAATCTAATTTAGTGGTCTTAATGAAATATAAAATTTATATCAATAAACAATGAAAGTATGAAAATTTAAAATATTGAACTATATATTGTACCGTAAGATTTTGTAAGATTTAGAATCTGAACAAAAGTAACCCGAATCCAGTCATGCCCAAGATTACACAGGTCAGGAGCAATCATGAATTCTAACCTATTTTCCCATTTACCAAATCTATAACACTACGGACAACACCTATGGCGATACCACATAAATTCATTCTTTCCAGCTCAGTGCTACAACATTTTGCATAAGAACTCAACTGGTGATGATGATAATAAGAGATTGAGTGAACCCGAGATATAAGTTAAAAACATACATAAATGTATTAATGAGATTCGAACACACTGGATTAAGTTCAAAATATGAATATTTATTTTAACAAAATTCAAGATGATTTTATATATATAATCAACTTCATGCAGTCTAATTAAACTTTATTTTGATTACAAATATTTGACAATCTTTTGACAGATATCAATTTAGTGCAGAGTTACAATACTGAACGTATATTTGGAAATCAGATTTTATTTAAGATTACAAAAATAATTTATCTGGGTAGTTGGTGGATGTTTTATACATTTAGAAACACATATAAAGATACGATAATAGAGTTTTACTGTTTATATGACTTGAATATAATGCCCTTGTCATTTGATACATAACTTTATTTTTATTCATAGCATTTATTTATAACAATTAAATAAGGATACATTCTGCTCTGTAAATATACTAAAAACATTATTTATTCTACATTTTAGACGTTAACAATCAAATATTGTGAAACTCTATAAATACAGGAATGGCTTATTTCACTAAAGAAGAGGGTAGCTTTGAGAGGTTGGATCTAAAACTCCAATGAAAATATTTATCACACATCATTATGATTTATTTTGTTAAACAGGCTATGAAATAAAATATAAGAAATTGAAGTACTGGGATCATGTCAGTGAAAGAAAAAATGGCAACTTCAGCTGAGAAAATGTCATTCTTCTATTTTAAGATGGTACACCAGCTTCGGGCCGAGCAGTACTGAATGAAAAGGTAGGTAGAAAGTTGCTATGGGTCCGGATTATAGCAAAGTCATACAGAGCTTCAAGTACACTAATCTGCTTGTTTCAGGAAGTAGACTTATCTCTCTTTCAAACGGAAGGTTCCGTAATCTTCTGGAGTGAGGTACAGACAGATATGAGCAGTATAGAAATATATACTTTGGGAGAAGAAAGACAAATGAAGAAGATCATGACTCCCTGGAGTGAGTTACATGTGAATCAGATCAAAACCCTATGTGGCTCATTAATAATTTCTGACATATGATAGCAACGCTAATATAAGGATATAAAATCATTGGATTTAAATACTAAAATAAGGCCCTAAATGGTTTAACAAATTCGTAATGATATGATAAATAATGACCCATGTAAGATAAAGTCATTCATCAGAAGTAAAAACTATAATTAATGAAGCATGCATTTCTCCCCCTTTTTGAATCAATACTATTTTGTTTAGCATATAAAAGAAACGAAAATTCACATGTTTAGCATATAAAAGAAACTAAAATTCACACACCAAAAAGTGCAAATAACAAAATAGAATTTGGTCACCAGTCTTTTGGCGATGGTGACTGAAATAAAGAAATCAATAAATTAATGGACATCAAGATCCATTCGAGATTGGAAAATTATACATTTTCATATAAATTTATGATAAAATATTTTTAAAAGCATATATTCATTTAAAAGAAAAACTCAATCTTATGAGCTATATAGAAATAAAGAACATGAACTAATTAACCCCCCCCCCCTTTTTATTTCACAGCAGGATATAGAAGAAGTTCATAAGATCAGGTTTGATTGGCATTTACAAATAAAAATCAAGTGAAAAATATATAAAAATATTATTAATAATAAATTCTAACTGCACTAAATTATAAGAATAATAAGAAGCATGAGTTGGATGAAAGATTTTACAATAAAATTAATTTGGGTTGTAGAGAATCAATACACAGAAAATAATTATCAATTTAACATACTCACCGATTAGTGAGTTAAAAGATAGATTCAACATAAAGAAAACATTAATATTTAAAAGTTAGGAGTTAGAATTCAGGTAATGTGATTATAATGACTTTGGGCTTGTTACCGCATGATTCTCCAGAATGAAGTATGGTGGAGGGTGGCATTCTTTGACTTTCATGGCAGGCAGATTCTACTTAAGTTAAAAGCATATTTCTTGGCTTTAGCAGTTCTCTGATGGCATTGGCACTCTTGATCGGGTAGGAGCTACATCACTGCACGGCGAAGAGTCAGGCTGAAAATTGAGGGAAAGGCAGCTTAGGTCCCTCTACCCAAAAATCATTTCAAAAATCAAAAGGACGTGAAATAGTTTAGCAGCAATTGACCAAACTCTCCCACAATTGATTTTCAGCCCTATTTATACAAGTTTTGAATTATTCAAAGAATATTTTTAATTAAACTTCTTAACTCAAATGGAATCCTGAATCGACAGAAATATTTTCTCTATTGTTATTGGAGATGAAATCACTAGATAACTGTCCAAAAATAAATTCAAATTACTTTTCAGATTGGAAATAGATTTGATAAAAATATTAACAGCTAACTTAAAATCAATTAGCTTTGTTTTAAATTTTTACTTTCATTAACTTTGATTGAAAAATTCCTTTTAAAACCATGAAACAAACTAATGTTCCCACCCCTTTAATTACTCTTGGACAGTTAACAGTTGCATTTTCCATCTTGAATTTCTGTGTAATTATATGAAGAAAAATAATTACGAAGTATTAAAAATATAAGTAAAAAATATATAATTTTAAAAGATACAAAATTATTTACAGTATTTAATATTTTTAATTATATATATATGTGCTCCTGTAATATATGTATATATCTGAGTTACATCTATTGAAGTTGATATTGAAAATAATTAAAGAAATTTTTTTATTTAAGATTTATATTCATAAATCTAATAGACACTTCTCAGATATATACATATAACTTATATATATATGACAAAAAGGAGCAGGATGAAATGTGGGTTAAGAGGTAAAATAGTGAAGTTCGATCTTGGGCTAAGATCTACTGCTTCAATATATATATAATAAATTATAATTATTAATAGTAGAATGACACATATATAAAAACTTAAATAATAGTGTAAATACTGTATTATTAAAGAACTTTGTAAACTGTTTTTAATGAATTATTGGCTTGTGAGTTAAAGTTAATTTAAATATTGCTAAAGAAGTCTAAGAGTTATATCAGTTTTTACAACTATTGTACTTCAGAAAGAGACAACCCAAACTCTCTTTTCTCCTCATAATGAGGGACAAAGCTCATCAGCGAAACATTTTAGAGTATTATAGTCTGACTGCTGATAATATTTGTAAATGTAAGCAAACTAGAAAGTAGAATTACTTATATAATATCAGAGTTGGCCCAGGAAGGGGATGGGAGCAGCACAATGTTTTTATAGTTGTATGTTGAGGGGGGGGGTCTTTTAAATATGATAAAAACACTTAGATATTTTTAAAAATTATCTTGTTTACAGATATTTCCTAGCACTATTAGCAATTTTGTAACACAGTTCAAAAATTAATATGAAAACTTTTGAAAGAAAAAATTAAAAATTTCAAATTTACTAAATAAATGTTTTTGTTTACATTATTTAATTATTGTTTCAAAAATTATTTTTTAAAATATTAATTTGTTTTATTTTAGCATGTATTTTAATTTATGGGTTTACTTTATAGAAATAAATGAATGAAACACGTAAGTATTTATCAAACACGTTAAATGACTAACCTTTTAGCCATATTTTAGTTTTTCTTGTGAAAGTGCTGGGGGAAAATGTCTCAATTTATAAATTTTATTTAATAGAAGGGGAGAGGAGCACTAAAATTTACCTTGCACAAAAGCGCTTCTTACTCATGTGGCAACGCTATAAATAGTATTATGCTTAAAACTATGTTTAAA
Organism: Epiperipatus broadwayi; assembly: GCA_028023455.1. Classification (NCBI taxonomy): domain Eukaryota; kingdom Metazoa; phylum Onychophora; class Udeonychophora; order Euonychophora; family Peripatidae; genus Epiperipatus; species Epiperipatus broadwayi. The sequence continues at coordinate 1,024,472 of JAQFVV010000077.1, forward strand.
AATTCTGCAACCTAATGAGAACGAAATATATATTAAAATTTATGATTTCTGAATAAAGGATAAAATTATAATAAAAATATTAATAATGATTAAATTTTTTTCTGTTTTATTTTTCTTTTGATAATAATTAAAATTATAAAATTGCCAAGAGATGTGAACAAAATATTTTAAATCAAATGGTTATAAATAAAGCTAAACATAGAGAAATATTTGCATTTTCTTCATAATGAATTTTGTCAAAAGAAATAGTCTTAGAGAAAAAATTTTATTTATAATAATCTGATTTTTACAAAATCTGATGTCATAAATTATATTAGCCACATATAAAAGAAATCACACGAGAAATATGTAGACTCTTTTAACAAGATAGATGTCCTTAAACGCCAATTCTGAATTAAATTATATTTTTGATTTTCCTATCACTGCCATCTATAATAACAAGAGCAAACAAATTGATTTTTAATAATAATTTTAATTTAGGATATAAAAAGGTATTGTTTTTAAAAAGATGTTGAATAAAACATATATTTCATGAACAGTAATTAATTCTGGTTAATTTTCTCAGAATTAAAAAAGAAAAATACTGAATATATAAGTTTTAAATAAATTAACCGAAGTATATATTTCAAGTTCTCTATTTGATCACCAGGTGGAAATAAAGGTATAATATGTACTATGATAGAGGGCCCTTGAATGTACTCATTCCTTAATTACTATAGTATACTCATTCCTTAATTACTATAGTATCAATTAGGAAATATATAATCAGTTAAAGTTAAAAATGAGATGGACTAAGGCAAGATGTCCTATGTCACCTATTTGTTTTTGTTATATGTGAGAGAAATGGAGAGAGCTATAGAAAGACTAGGAAGAGGGATAGAGATACCATTAATAGGTGGCTAGGGAGTATATACATTATCAGGTCTTTAATTTGCTGATGACATTTTTTTGTGTGCACAGAAAGTAGGGAAGATATGGAAGTTATGCTGAAGACATGCACAAGGATGGGTAAAGAGATGGTGGACTAAATTTATTGAAGAAAAGTCAAAAGTAATGATGATAAGTGCTGGGGAAAGAGAAGAGAAAGAATTTTTAGTGAGGGATATAAAGTTAAATGTAATGAATAGGTATAACTATTTGGGAATATTCTTAAGTAATCAGAGAAATTGCTTGAATGAATGGAAGAAAAAATTGATAAATGAAGCAATGAAAAGAAAGAGACTGATAAGGAAATTAACAGTTTTCATATAATAAATATGATGTAACTAGAATTATATGGGAGTGGCAGTAGCAAGGTTAACTTATGGTATGATGCATGATGTGTTCCTAAAAGGTTGTTAGATTACTTAGAAAAAGTACAAAGAGAAGTAGGAAAACATGCATTAGATGCAGATGTGTGGATAGCAAAGGAAACAATTCAAGGAAAAATGGGGTGGTCAAGTTTTTATATGAGAGATGCAAAAAGCAAAATGAAAATGTTCAGTAGTTTGAAATTTATAGATAATAAGAAAATATACAAAATAGTATTTAATTGGGTTAGAAATAAAGAACAGGCAACAAGATGAGTGAGAAAGGTAGTACGATATGCAGAAGATTTAAGATAAAGATTTTATGTCAGTATATTTTAACAAAATGGGCATGACTGTGTTAGAAGAATTGTTGAACGTTATAGTGGTAAAGAATGGATGGAGAAATAGATACATTAATAAAAAATAATAAAGAGTTGGAGAGATGGAGACCTAATATGTAGAGTAAAAAGAGTTTAAATATATATATATAGAAGTAAACAGAATATTGGGTGTGAGTTAATTTATGATAATAGCAAAGAAAGTAGTTTACTGTTCACGGCTTGAACAGGATTGTTAGCAACAAGGGAATTTACATATAAATGGAAAAATATGGAAGATTTATTCTGTAAATTTATGTAGGGAAGGCATAGAAAATATTAGGCATCTGTTAATTGAATGTAAATGCCTATAGGCAGAAAGAATACAAATAATGAAGTTGTGGAAAATAAATATAAACAAAATGATTATACAGAAAGTGGGTTCTTGATTTTTATTCTGGGTTTGGGAAAAGATAAGGAGGATTTAGATATAAAGGCCATAGAGTTGACAAAGATTATGTTGTGGAAATGGGATGGACAGAATAGAGAAAGTGAGGAATGGTATGGGAAAGTAAGGTAGCTAACAGGTTTCTCTGGTCATAGTGGCTGAGAGATTACTGACTCTGAGAAAGGAGAAGCCACAGTGCACCACATCACATCACATCACATGAGCAAGTATAATACTTTCTCATTAGAAGACCTATGAACAAGTGATAATATTTATCCTATGCAGTCTATTACATTGGTAGGCTGACAGACTTGAGAGCTAAATGTTCCTGGGTTGAAGCTCAACATGTCACTTTTACTGTTTAAATATCAAATGACCTACTTAGTAACTAATAATTTGATATTTTTTTTATCAATAGTAGTTTACTTTTGATTGTTGTAAACCCTTAGCATCTTGATATTAGAGCTACATTATTAAGTGTTTTGTCAAAGCATTCTCTATATAGGAACATGAACAAAGTCTGAAGTCACAAATGAAATAGACACCTTTTTAAAAACTTAAACTAAAAACTAAAAAAAAAGCCATAAACAGCTGACTATGCTTTTCCAATAATGTTAAATATTTATCTTTTCTAAATAATAGGCTATTTAAGAGATATTTTATCATAGTCTATCACAAATTTTCTTTTTTAAATTTTAAATTTATTTACATTATATAAGGGGCACCCATTTAGTATGCACTTTTCTCCATTTTGGACAACAGCTGGGAGCTCAAAAACCATTGCTGACACAACCAAACGATAAAGAACGTCAATTAATCCCCCCCCCCCATATGTTTTGAGTAGTAATGCACACGAAGCACTTTTTTTCCCCATTTATATATGATTTTTTCTTTAAACAGATAAAAAAAAATTTTTAAAAAAATTCCGATCTTACTTTCCTAACCAGCCATTCATAACTGAGCTAATTATTTTAGGACAATTTTAATTTTGATTCGATGATGTTTTTAAATTTATTGAGCAATTATTTGTGATTAAACTTAATTCTTAGTTTTAAAAACTTACAGAAAAGTAACATCAAATGTTAATGCTTCCTAATGATTTTAACTATATGCAGTACACATACTCGAAATATTAAAGAAAAAATCAATCTTTTTTTAAAGCCTCCAATGAGGGTTTCTAGGCGCATGGCCACCCCCAACCCCATTTCTTTTTCTGTCATTTTTATTTTTGTGTATATCATTTTAATGCATGAGTAAACTCAGTCGTCTGACACTTCACATGATAATTACTCTGTCAAGACAAGGCTAACTTAAAAGATCACTACAAGACTTCAAAATTAACTTTTTGAAATCAAAATATACTTCTATATATGTAAGTTTGTTTATATCCTAAATGTAAGTACGTAACAAAGTAAATGTACAAAAAAAAGGCTTACGAATTTAAATTACCAATTTCACCCATATATTGCATATTAAACAGAAGTAGCAGAAGTAAATTATTTACTTTTATTTAGTCTTATTTAAACAATTTAAATAAAACTGACAATTTAATTAAAATGTAAAAAAAGGAAACTATTATTTCAGGCATGTCTCTTCTTTGATTAGATTGATTCCAATTAGTAAGCGCTTTAGTGAAAGTACAAAATTTTAACTTCAGTATAATAAAATGATTAAAAAGCTTAATAACAGTGGTATTTTTAGTATTTATATTGGGGTTTTTTTTTTCCATGTGTCATAGCATCGACCGGGAAACGAACCCGCAACCCGGGCAACTGCTTGTAAGGCAATCGCGCTGACCTCTCGACCACCAATGCTTGACTAGTATTTATATTGTTTATAAACAATTAAAAAGTTGTGCTGAATGTTTACTTCATAATTCAAACCATAATCCGATATAATTAACAATTATTATTCAAACATTAACAAACCTGATAAATCATACAAAATATTTATTTTGAAAGAATTGTATTTTTTACGCGCGGAGGTATAACTTTAAATTTCATCTTGGAAACTAAATTCTAATTGGACACTAATATAAACATATTCTACCAAAAGAATCAAATATTTAATATTAAAAATGAACTATGTAGCCTTAATTCTGCCATAATAAATTAACTTTTAACATACTTTTTTAAATGTTTAATCAGTAATATTAGACATAATTAAATAAAATGGATATGTGATAGCATGTTGAGACCAGTTACCAGTCTTTTATTTATTGTAATTGATGATGGTACTTTTTTTATTTTTGTAGGTCAATTCTCATCTGATATATCCTTTTGACCAGTTGTGTGGTTGAACCAAATAGATTTTAGCTCTTTTAGTTGCAAGGTATTATGATAACATTGACTCAACCTCCTTATATTGTTGTTTGAGGTTTATAATTGAGGGAATCGATGCTGCACCACCAAAAATAGAGTTTATTAGCACAACTACAAATCTAAATACAACATTGTAATCAGCAAAATGTAACTACCTGACACTGTAAATTTTTTCTTAATAAAAAAAAACGACTAATAAATCGTTAATTAGGAGGTTAAAGACATTGGCACTTAAAACCAAAGTACTTGGATTTCCTCATTAATATTAATTTATCAGCTCTTCCCACTAATTATTTTCTATCACAAAAAAGATTCATTACAAAAGTTGATCCAATATGTCAGCTCTGTCACAAAGAAGATGAGACCACAGATCATGTCTTGTTATACTGTCCTGTACTCGAAAAATATAGGAATATCATAGAGTTAGAAACACAACTCAAAATATCAGCCGTAGTATCACTGTCAGAAGGATTGCAAAAAGGCATATTCCCAATAATAAGAATTTCAACATTTCTAACGTTTACAATTTGGTGGATTAGATGCAAAACGTGTTTCAATGGAATGTCTGGTTGCACAAGATCACGGTTTTATAATAAAATAAAAAAAATTAGGATCAGAGACCAGACAATTGCTCCACAGTACCTGGTGCAGGTAATATGGGCTCTGTTTAATACTGGGCAAGAGAGGGGCACAACAATTGGGCCGGTACTTGTTAATAACATGAGCAAAACATTACCAAACTCAATTAAATGGTTCTAAATTGATAAAAGTGACTGGTGCCTCTCTTTGGGATGTTCATGAGAGAGAGTTTTTGTTAAAAAATTAAAAGTAATTGCTTGCATGTTAAATTGTTTTTTTTTTTCTCAAAAATTAAAGCTTTCTTTTAAGTAATTGCATAATATGACATTTAAGTCATGATTATACAGATTAATATACAATATATATATGACATCTTTGTTTGATTATATTCAAAATAATATAAAATTTGTAACCATTTTAATTGTTCTCACTAATAATAAAGTATATATTTTTTATAAAAAATAAATAAAATGGATACAATGTAAACAACTAAATCAAAGTGCAAACGGAAATCATCATTGTAGGTTAAATTATTTACATTACTTTAAAAAACAATTGATGGATCATTACTACTAGCGTAGTAAATTTTATAAAGTATACTATAACATTATGATGTTTATTTCTTATTTTAACAAGTTGCCTCTTTGTTTATGTTCACATCAGCTTTATCAGTAAACTTTATAATCATCCATTAACAATCTTAAAATGGCATTTTATGGAAACACTTATGATTTTTTTTTTTGTTTCTTGCAGTATAAAATGATGTTTTACAACTGCCATGACATACATTATCTGCCACCAACATTATGTACATTGCGTCTGCCTGATCTAAAATTAAAAGAATAAAAAAACATATCAGAATATAACTGACAAAGCAAAGGAAAAGACTATGAAGATTAAAAATCAAACAAACAGAATTTTATTGTGTAGATCAATGTTACCCACCCTGTGTTCTATGGAGCACTGGTATTTTGTAAGCATTTCAAAAGTATTCTGCTATAAGGCCAGATTATTACTATATCAAACTATTTCATAATATTTAACTTTATATTGATGCAATTATGTTTATAGTTTAATATTTAAAATCTCAATTTGATTAGATTATTAAAATATTTTGATTGTTATTAATTTAATTATCTTTTTTAGCACTGACAGCATATTAATTGTGCATATGGCAACCTCTGATGCCAATCTGGACGGCTTTGATTAGTTTCATTTCAGAAGCAAATTTGTATGTCATATAGGACAATGGTGTTTCTGACCTAATTGTTGCACTCTCTTTCCAAATTCTAACTGCTGTCTGCTACTTCCTCCCACTACTAGAAAAAAATGTAGGAAAATCAGATATTTAGCTATCTACAGTTTGTTTTTGTCTTTGTTTTCAAATGGACATGGTACATGTGTAATTACTACTCTGTTAAAATTCTATAACAAACAATTGTAAGTTGATTAAATATATATGTATTTATAATAAATTTTATACCTCTAGAAATAAGCAATGATGTTAAGAATGAACAGGCAGCCAGTTTAAATGAAAAACCCATTTCAAAAAAGCATAAAATTAATCGTCAGTATATGGATGAATATATGAACGATGGTTGTACATGGACACACGATGAAGCTTATTCAATACCATTGTGTTGTGTGTATGGATATAAATTTGTTAATAGTGCCCTGGTTTCTGCAAAATTGAAACAACATTTTACAACTAAGCATGAAAATCTTACTTCAAAAAAAAAATATTTTTTTGAGAGACTTAAGCACAAACAAGCAATGTATTTTAAAAAAATTGTGAAATTATCAATTAAACTCAAATAGCATCATACAAAATAGCACAATTAGTAACAATAAAACAAAACCCACATACCATAGCCGAATCATTAATTTTACCAGTATGTTGCAAAATCTCCAATATTATGTTTAGTGAAAATGTGGAAAAAGAAGTAATGAAAATACTTCTCTCAAATAATACTATTTAAGAAGAATAATTGATATGGCATGTGACACTGAAAGTAAAATTCACAATACTTGCTTTGCCATTCAAATTGTCAAATTCACTGATACCAATGAAAAAACCATTTTACTTGGATTCATTAGATTTGTTAAAGAAAATAAAATAGTCAATGAATTTTTGTGTTGTAGAGAGTTCTCAGAAAAAAAGATAAGAAAGCCATTTATAATCCTGAATTTAATATGCCAGAAGAAGAGGAGCTTATAACCTTGTCATCTGATCACACTTGGAAAATCAAACATGTTGAAATGAGTCTTGATGAATTATGGATATCTGTTCAACAAGAATATCCACAAATATATATATAAAAGCCCTATAAATTTTATTGTTTTTCAACTTTATATTTACGTGAAGTAGGATTTTCCATAAGAACCAACATAAAAAATAAAAAAAGTGAAAGGTTAACAAATTTAGAAAAGAAATAAGGGTGGCCTTGTCTTGTTTATGTCCCAACAGAGAAAAAATATATAAAAAACATCAGGCATAAGTTTTGCATTAAATGAGTTATTAGAGTAAAACTATTTTTTCTGTAAATATTTTTTTAATTATAAATTATAATTATACAATTATAATTTTTTCAAAAAATACTAAAATATAACAATAAATATTGATTTGATTTTTTTTTTTTAAATTTATGATAAAAACTTATTAATAACATAAATATTTAAAATTTTAACTGTCCAATTTTAATTAAAGAATTGATGACAAACTTATTTCAGTTTAACTTAGGTAAGTGTTCCACCTTAAAATTTTCCTTACAACAGTGTTCTGTACTTTAGAAAAGATTGGGAACAACTGATGTAGATGAATAGAAAAGAAAAGGCAAATTTTAATATAGATTTTAGTATAAGATATAAGGGATAATCAATATGCATTTTGGATTTAATGAACTATTCATTTGTAATAATAATTAATAATATTACTCTTGAGTTTTTTTCAAAACAAGGAAGTATATAAAAGTGACAAAATCTATTTTTAATTATTCTATTTTTTTATACCTGGTAATTTTAGTTTCAAAATGAATTGATTCTATTTATTAATATTCCTCAGAGGCAATTTAGTTTCTTGAGTCATAATAATTAAACTATTATTTATATAATAATAGTAGAGAATCCTAAAATAATAATAACAAGAAATAACAAAACAATATATAAAGTAAAAACATTTTATATATAAAAATCCAAATTGTAAATTTCTTTATTGTGTACATTAAATTCTTTGTTTGAAGGCAGGTAAAGTAATTAGGCAATAGAGTACTATGGTCAAACAGTAATATTTGATTTTTTAAATCAATTTATTCTAGTGTCTCAATTTTAAATTTATAACGTGAATTTAGTGAGCTCTTTCAATATTAAGATGCTTTACATTTACATGGATGTGAAATTCTTTATCTGGACTACTATAGCAAAATTATGATTATCAACATTAAAAATTAAAAAGTTTATTTAATCAGCAAAGAAGATAGCATGTACATCTTTTCTTAATTTGTGACAATGATAGAACCATGCTATGAGTTCATGTTTGATAATATTTTTATTTAAATTTAAAATGGCAATAATAAGTTACTTTTTTTAATACACTATAAATAATTTATTACTTCTTATTCTTCCAATATTGGTTTATTTTCCCAATCATACATCAAATTTTTTATTTTATAAAAACAATAATCATTTTAAAAATTATGTATTAATGAATTTGCATCTTACAATGGCTAAAAAGCTTTATTGAGGATGCAGATATTAAAATTTACAATAATCTGAACATGAACACACTATATTATCAAAACATTGTAAAAGACAATAGTAATAACCATTTTTAAATGCTCTTATTGAAAGTTGCAAAATTGATTTGTTTGTTGATATGCTAATTTGTAAATTTTTGATCTTGTGTTAAATTAGAATGAAATTTTAAAATTCAATATAATTGCTTGAAATTCAGTATACAACTAATTAATACCAGGCTAATCCATATGGGACACTAATATTTTTAATAGGTTATGTAATTTCTTAGATATGGACAGAGAGCACAAAAATATTGAATATTTTGATATTTAAAATTCTTGGAACTTTCATTTGTTTTAAGTAAGACTCACAAGAGAATAGTATAGAGATTTTTTTAAGTAATAAGAATTTGTTTATAATATAGTATTGTTTTGTTTTTTTAATAAAAAGAAAAAATGTCAACAACAATTTTAAACTGAAAAGTTACTTATTGATTTCTTATACACATATAATTATATACTCATACTAAATATAATATATACATTAAGAGTATACATAATAATTTACTGAAGAAATATCTAGTTTTATATGTATTAAGTGATGTTCATTTACAAGATATTTTGGTAAGCATTTTTTTTAAAAAATAAACATTTCTAATCAAAATCAAATATGTCAAACATTTTTCACATAAAAGAATGTATATACACATATATTATTATGTACACATAAAATATGATATATACATAAGGGGTATACATTTTAATTTATAGCAAAAATACCTAGTGATATATATATATATCAACTATAAAAATCCAGTCAGGTTAAAATACAATATAGTTTTACACTTTATGTATTAGGTCCAATACAAAAAAGTTAAAAATAATAGAGATAATTTTTTTTAATATTAAATGCTTTTATTTACCATGCACTATAAAAAGAAAAAATAATTGTTTCTTCAACAACAGTTGTGGTATTTAGATTTAACTTGAAATAAAAGCATGGATAAGGGGGATCCAGAAATTAATTAGTTAATCCCTTGTTATAAAAAATAGGGATTGACTTAATTAATTTCTATATTGCCACTCCTTATGCTTTTATTTTAAGTTAAATCTAAAAACTCCAATTGTGGTTGAAGAAACAATTTTTTTTCCTTTTTAGTGCATGGTAAATAAAAGCATTTAATATATAAATTTTTTTATCACTATTATTATTAATAATGGTGTGAATATAATAGTGCCATAATACTTTAATTATCACATTGTCACTATTTCTTATGCGAGCCCATAACTGTTATTAAAACAGGCAAAACTCTGCATACAGTAGTGCCACTCAGTGCAACCACAGTAATCAATGGATACCAGACTTGTGCATAAAATCCCCATCTAGTGCCTACTCATCCAATATCCCCAGACTAGTTTCTGGCTAGTGGCCTTTGTCAGTGAGAAGCTTTGGATCTGAGAGCACTGCACCTAGATCTTAGGATCTAATGCAACCCTCCAGCAGCCATCTTTTATCTCTACTTAACTACAAAACTATGAGAATAAAATTGAAAACACAATAATATTTTCAATCTAAGCTCAATAGCTTATATAGCCATATGGGTCTGAACCCAGTTCAGTACCCATACATTTTGGTGTGTTTGGCTCTTTAACAACCATAGCCACCACTATCCTATTATGTGCTAGCACAAGAAATAGTGATCATGTGATGTTTAGTGGATTAACACCAATCCTTCCTAATAGGATAGTGGTGGGTATGATTGTTAAAGATCCAAAGACACCAAAATGTATGGGTACTGAACTGGGTTCAGACCAATATGGCTATAGAGCTATTGAGCTTAGATTGAAAATATTATTGTTTTCAATTTTATTTTCTTAGTTTTGTAGTTAAGTAGAGATAAAATGTGGCTGCTGGAAGGTTGCATTAGATCCTAAGATCTAGGTGCAGTGCTCTCAGATCCAAAACTCCTCACTGATGAAGGTCACAAGCCAGAAACTAGTCTGAGGATATTGGATGAGTAGGCATTAGATGGGGATTTTATGCACAAGCCTTATGGCATCCATTGATTACTCTGGTTGGCACTGAGTGGCACTACTGTATGGAGAGTTTTTCCTGTTTTAAAATACTTTAATTACTGAATTTGTCTCCAGCCAAAGAACTTGATATTTGTAAAACACTTTTCTTTGGATTTTATATTATTTTTTTCATTTATTATATAATTAACAGATAATAATATAATAAAAAAACAAGTAGGATCTCTGTGCAGTATTTTTAATTGTTGTAATCTTACAAATAGCTGTTTATTGACTCAGTTCAAAAAATTTAATTATTTAATGTTTATGAAAGATAAAAATATTTTAAATGTAGTTTTAAATTATAAAAATTTAATAATGTGGAATTAATATTAAAAAAAATCTGATAAATAAAGTTAGCATGAAAACACCTGTATTTTTATTTTCTAGAGCTCATATTGATATAACTCATTTTACTCGACTTTAAAAAATATAATTAACTAATATTTATGAGAAGAAAAACCATTTATATAAAAGCCTTTTCGTGAAATTAAGTTGAGTAGTGATCTGGAATCTGCATTAAGTAAATTTCCAGTTTGGCAAATAGTCCAATTTTTTTTTTTATTAATTAAATAAAGTTTTAAATTAACATGTAAAATTAAAATGTTTTTCTGCTTTATATTATCTTCATAGTCTATATCTTTCAAATTAGAAAGCAGTAAAAAGTTAAAGAGAATTATTTCTTCTTTGGTTTTAAACGTTTTATTTATTTTAGAGTGTGAGCCTAGAAATCGAAATTGATGAAACATTACAAAAATATAACGTAGATAATAAAAAGTTTAAATTGTTAAAAAAATAATGCTTTCAACTGTCTTTTAAAAGTTCTTACAATTATATGCTTAAAAATTTAAACATTGTCATCTTCCTATACTCGATTTCATTTATCCATGTTTGAAAAAATATTAAATAAAAAATGGAGCAAAATTAAAAAGTAATCAAAAAAAAATGTTTAATTTATAAAATCGTAATCTTTTAGTTCTTAATGCAGACACTAAATGTCAAAAGTAAATAATTGGTATAGTCTTTTTTAGTAAAGTAGACATTTTATAGAGCAGATAGAACACTAGTAATGTGAAACTCTTGATTCTAGAGCTTTTTCAGATTTCACCCTCATTATAAACTTCCCATTTTTTAACGCACTCAAATTATGTTGAAAATTTAAACAAAATTAATTTTACTATACATAGTTTTTTAAAAAGAATTTGCACTCAGACTTTCAAGCTCCCTACAGTCATTTACTCCATCTTGTATAACTGATACACATGACCACATACATGCAGAAAAGATAAATCTCCAATATACAAATTTCATACTGAAACAGAACTTATCAGTTGGTTCAGATCACCATCTTCCACACACATATATAATCAGTGCTCAGTTTATATTAAGATAGAAAATCTTCATAGTTTAATGAACATGCTTCAATCTTCTCTACCCTCCAACTCTTCAGCCATCCATATCATTAAAAATCTGATGATGAAATGCTCAAAACTATTATTGATGTCAATATTATTGTCATACCCATGTTGACTTTAAATCACTCTGATTCCTCATATATAGTATGCCAACAATATTGGTGTCAACAAGAGCTTTGAGCATTTCATCATCAGATTTTTAATGATGTGGATGGCTGAAGAATTGGAGGGCGGAGAAGATTGAAGTCTGTCCATTATAGTATGAAGATTTGCTATCTTAATATAAACTGAGCACTGATTATATATATATGTCAGAGATAATGATCTGAACCAATTGATGAGTGCTGGTTCAGCATGAAATATGTATATTGGAGATCATTTATATTTTTCACATCTAGCATTTAAAAAGATGAAAGGGATTGTTATTATTCCAGTATTATAGTTGTAGATGAGTTTGCATCTGGTACACTATAAAGATGAAGAACAGATGTACTATTATGAATATTCTTGAGGTACCATTGCTAACATTATAAATTTTATTCGAATGAAATTTAATATCAGGTGTTATTTATATGTTCATTCAGCTTGCTATTTAATGATTCAATAAGATATGTTTTTTCAATTGGATTATTTTTAAAAAATAGTTTGTTTCAATCAAAAAATGAAGATAAAGTCATTATTGTTTTTTTTTTTTTAATTAAATCCATTTGCTGTCAATAACTTTTGTACTTTGTTAATAGAGATATATGCCATTTTATTTCTCTAAAGTAATGTTGATTTGGGAATAAATATTTCCAGTGGATGAAGTTTATAATGAATTAAAAGCTGTTATTTTACTGAGAGAAGTTATGAAAACTGATGGACCTAAGGATATTTTGCATAAATAAGAGAATCCTAAAAAGTTTTATGGTTCAATTTCAACAGCCTGTAAAAAGGACTATGATTATGGAGCAGTAAGGGCTCCAAAAGTGCTAAGTCCATAAAACAGAAGCTTACCAATAATAAACTTATAGTTTCACCTCAGCTATTAATTTTAGCTTATCAGTAAGACTTAGAATATGATTTTGAATTATTGTATATAATTTTTCTGGTAAGCATATTTTAACTGAATTTAATCTTTTGTGTTGAGTATTCTGATTATAAAAATAATTTATTCTTTATCCATGGATTTTATTGAATATAATATAGTCCTAATGAAAAAGTAATGATATTTAAATATATTCAATATATAGTGTAAGTTGTTTCTTACATCAATATCCAAGTTTGTCGATTTGTGTGATGTAAGTGTATTTATTTTGTCTATAATGTAACAAATAGATGACACTTAGAAATTTTTAGCGATTAATTTGGAAAGTATTTCCATTTTGCTACAAGTTACAATTGACATTTTGTTTATCAATAATTCATCATTTGAGGATAAATCTTGATCAATACCTTGTGACTTATTGTATCAGGTTTTAATTTTTTTGTTGTTATGTCTTGTAATAGGTGAGCCATCTCTTTCACTTTCCTGAAAATTAAAGATTATTTACTTCGTATTTTTTTGGCATTTTTCCACCAAAATAATAATACCTTTCATCTTTTTAATGCTACATGGACATACAATAATTCATTCTAATATTTGTGTAGTACATTTATTCTATATGCTCTTTTGTGTATTAAATGCACATTCATCTATAATCATAATCCAAGAAGACTTCCAAATACCATTATAAATAAATCATTCAATTAGAGAGTGAGATAAAAAAAATATTATTATTATGTGTGAAGACCTAGAATTTTTGTTCAAGCTATATAATTAAATTTTTCCTTTTTTTTTTTTTTTTACATATTGCAGTTTGAAAATAATTAATTAATGAAAAGAAGAATTTTTTTTTTTTTTTAAATTATTATTTTAGTAGCATGTGGATTTTGATATATATTTTTTGGCATATATATACATATTTAACTTTGTGACCATTTACATATTCTACTTACATTCTAGATCCACATGGTATTAATTATTAGACAAAATGGATAAAATGGGTTTGTGCTCATGAATTTATTTCTGTTGTGCACTCTTTTATAATATTTATCATCCTAATTTATCTTATGTTATAATTTATTTTTTTTATTTATTAAAATTTATTATACAGATTTTCCCGTCATTTGTTCTCACATGGACTTTATATTTCAGTTATATATCATTTATATATAAAAATATTTGAATGATTTTCAATCAATTAAGTTTATGATTGCTAAATGAATTAAGCTTAAATTCAGCTAGGATAATTGAAATATTAAAAAAAAATTATTAAATGAAATCAATCGTTCTTATAATGATTGATGGAATCCATTGGATTAATGTGAATAAAATTAAATTCATTTAAGTTAAGACTGCGCTTCCATTTCAGAATTAGACACATCAAAGTATTGCCTGTTATATAAAGCATTTATAGTTTTTGTTAATATTTTGAAAACCAATGCATGAATTACAAATATAATAATCTTGACTTTTTCATGTTGATCTTTATAATATATAAATCAATATCTATGGAAAAGTAATCTCCAAATATGCATCACATAATAATAATTCATAAGACAGATTTACTAGTCATTTCACTAAACTTGCAAAGAATGGCCTCTTAGACAAAAAAAAAAAAAATAACAATTTGATTCTAACTTTTCATTATATATATATATTATAAATCAATCATTAATAATCAAAACAATGAAACTTCTTATTAATAATAATCTTATAAATATTTTCTATATTCTGTATAGATTTATTTTATTAAAAACAATATAATTCTTTAAAATACTATATATGCTCTTTTTATATCAATATTAAATCTTTATACAGTACTAATTACAACAATAAATAAATAACAATATTATTGACTTACTTTCTCTCCTTTTATTTTCCATTTAAAATGCATATCAGTATATTCAGTAATTTCTTTTTTCCATTTAACTATTAGATATAATCTTTTTTTTAAAAAAAAGTAAGACTTTGAAAAACTATTCTTACTTATTCAATGATTTCCCCCTTCAATTTAATAGTTGCATATAATGAATAATAATTCTGTAGTGTAATTTTTACTACACCAGTCTCAGCAAGGGATGAACTAGTTTCTATCCACTTTTAACACCTTGTGAAGTGATATAATCATAAACATATGACTCAAAATATCCCCAAGATGCACATTTCATACTGAATCAGCATTCAACAGTTGACCCAGACCACAATCTCTTACACTTATCTTTATCATTGTTCAGAATATATATATATATTGTACCCTTTTCTATAGGTCAAGAAATAGTTATAATGGTCAATTACTAAAAAAAATTTTTAAATTTGAGAATATATTTATTGATGTATTGAATATATTAAATTTATAGAGTCTGTAAAGTGCAATTTAAAGCTAAAGCAAATACCTGATACGTAAAATCATTTAAAAAATTAGTTAAATAAAGAGTAAAGAATTGCTCATATGGTTGTAAAAGCTGGCCATATTAAAATAACACAGCTATCAGTAATAAAAATGTATTTAATAAGTCAATTTTAATAACTTTAAAACTTAGAATAAATTAATATTATATAGTATTTAAATTTATAAACTATATTAAATAATAAAAATTAGTGTAATGTATTTGAATAGTAAATATTATGATGTTGAGAATTGTATTTATTTCTATATTTTTTCTAAATTATTTCTTCAAAATTTTATATAAAAATTTTTATATAATATAAGTGCAGTAAATTTATTAAGACAGACAAAAATAGACAAAACACCGGAAACGATTACGTAATTGTCTGGAATATTTTTATACAAGCACTTGTTTCAATTAATACCAATATTTTAAAGTATTTAAATAATATTATAGTAGAAATGGATAGAATTTATTAAACATCATAATAAAAATAAGTAGTGAATAATTTTATTAAATATTGTTTTGAAAATTATTTTAAAAGTGTTTAAATTGATTTAAATATAATAATTAGTTTTAAATAATAATTAGATAGTGTTTAAGTGTTACATTATCAGTTTAAAACTTTAGAAAATTATTTATAAATCCAAGTAGGATTGACCAATAGTAATAGAGCTTGGCAGACTCCCAAAATTGCGCCAATTAATTGTATAATCGAGGAGAACAAGAATTGACAGACTCGAGTGAAGAGGTAAAAAATTTGAGCTCTCTAATAATTTCTTTTCTCCAATTTATTCAATTTTTTCAATATAATTCTAATAATATCATTAGAACAAATTAACTGACAATTTTTAAAATCATAGAGAGAGTCTTAAAATAAATATTTTTAAAGTTTTCATAAATTATGTATCACTAACTTAATCGAACCTGCCAGTGAATTCTATAGAAGTACAGTCGGAATTTTCAGTAAAAAATATGGATAGATTCTTTAAAACCAGTTTTAAAGTTTATAACATTTCAAAATTGTTTATATTGTTCATTGATACCGCTTATATAGTGTATCCAAAGGAAACTGCTTTTACGCGTGTAATATAGATGAAAAGACATTGTGCGCAAAGTTCAGAAAGAGAATAAAATATAAAAATCATTATGATTCATCTAAGAATAAATGGACAAATATAATTTTAAAATTAAAATTATTGGAATTGCTTTCTTTAAGATGACCCGAAAAAGAAGTATACTCTAGAAAAAAAAAAAAATAGTTAAAGATCAAAAAATAATGTACATAAAATTAAGAATGAATGAAATAAAGCTTGCTAAAGAGAAATATTTGTATAAAGAAAAATACGGAAGAGGAATATAAAAAATATTGGATCCATAAAACGCAATTGGTACCTAAAGTATTAAATATTCGTAGTCTAATTAAAAAGGAGAAAGATGCATCGACGCGCCGAGGGAATATTTGCCAGAACATTAAAAAAAAACTTCGAGGGATATCTAACTAAAATATATTTTAATAATCTGATGCTAAAAGCTAAAATTAAAGATCGTCTAAACAAATTTATTAAATGAACCAAGTTATTTTAAAACTTTGAGAGTCATAATGGAGAACATTCAGATAAAAGAAGAAGAGTAATATTATGGGACTAAACAAGATTTACCGTCAGAAAAATATTTAATTATGGTTTGAATTATTTTTTATTATTATTATAAGCATTAGGTTTCAGAAAACGATAGGGAAACAAAATACATTAATTTTGGTATATATAATATTATATGAAATATGTTTGATTTTGAATGTTTTTTAATAAAATTGTATGTGTGTAATTGTATATTTGTGATGCTCGAAGGAAGGAAAAGAAGCCTACTGCAAAGCCTAATCCGAAGATAACAATTGTTTTTTGGTAACATTTTATAATTATTGATGATATAATGTATGTTTTATTTATTTAGATCAGCCGAAAATTGAATGAATGTAGTACAAAAGTTTTATTATTATTATTATTGTAAAACGCATTTAAAACAACACATTGAAACATTTTGAGATGTGATTAGATTTTTGAAAATATGCATACGATAGTCATTTTATTTGTTGATAAATAATAATTTAATATAATCGATGATTATATTACATTTTCTATTAATTTTTCCTATTGGGATGTTTGAATATTGTTTTAATAAAAATGTAGGTAATGAACATACAGTGTTATAAAGCGAGATAAATTATTCTTAAGGAATAGAGAAATGATTTTCATATTCGCAAATCTTGTTTGTTGTTTTTTTTAAAAGTTGTTTGTATTTATCGATGTTTGATATAGTGAAAATCTAGAGAGATAATTTAAGTAGTGACTTGGGAGTACAGGGGTGATTTGGAAACCAAGATGATGTATGAAAATCTAGGATGATACAGGGAATGGAAATAAGTAGTTTTGTGAGAGAATCAGCATAGTTAACATAGCCCTATGGCTGATCCACATTTCGTTTTATAGGTGATAATCAGCGTAGTTAACGTAGCCCTACGACTGATACACATGTTGTCTTGGACAGTGTTATTTTATATTTCGTGTGAGTTGCCTTGATGTTTGGTAAAGCTGAATAAATAGCTGCCACATCACTTTCTTATCTTAAGGGTTAATAGACAATAAATGTCGAACCTGTTCACACTGTTCCATGCATTCTTGAAGTACATTGAAAACAAGTTATCCATCTTTCTTCCCAATATCCTATACATCTTTCGCTATCTTAATCTGTATTTCGTGCTACTACATCGTATATGATAGGTTTTATTGAAGGGAAAACAATAGATATTTTAGAATGTATGTTATGATTTTACTTGGAATAAGAATAGTTAAGAGTTAACTAAGAATAGATTATAACCATTGAAAGAAAGATACAGATGTCCTAAATAATGGAAGAAGTTATAGAATCATTTTAATTTAGAAATAAACTATAATTTTTTGTAAAAGTATATCAAATGAGAATATACAAAATATTAAAATATATTTTCACGCTCTTTTTATTATTAATTATATTTTTAAAGAGATAAGTGTTGCATATTTAAAAATACTATAACACTCGATAATTATTATCATATATTTGAAATTGTAACAGGGTGATATTTAAACACATTATAATATTATACAGGAGTATGGCTTATGCAAAAACGCATTATAATTTATATGAGCATGGGAGAACAAACATTAAAGTTAATCATAATATTTAATAATATGCTGTGTAATTTGTTTAAAGTAACAAGAAATGTAAATTTTCTTTTTTTTAAGACCATATTGATTATAAAGTGTGACGTTATAAAATATTGATCCACAAAAATAATTTAGAATATTGTAAATTTAGTATATTTAAAAGGTAAAAAATGTTGTTACCCATAAGTAGTTCAAATAAATAGTGTGATAAACCTAAAGAAAATAACTAAAATAATTTTTAAAATGTATAATGATTGGATTAACTATAAAGAAGTACAAAATTGTAGAATTAACATTTGTCATGTGTAAGGAAAGAAGGATATCCATTGTAAATAAGATGTAAATAGATTTGTTTTATTTTTACTTAAATTTATTTGATGTTAATAAACTTTGTTAAATTTGTTTTATTAAAACTTGTGTCTGGGTATTGTTTTCACTACATCATGGTACAAATTCACAGAATGTTTTCACAACCACTGAAGTACATTTTGCACAAAAGATAACTAAAAATATGTTTAATCTTAATTATTATTGATGTTCTTATAATTAAGTAATTATAAAATTGCATTAAGTTATTGGTCATAAATCCACTATCCTAATATTTTGATAAATTATATGCTATTAATTGCCACTTACTTTATTTATCAGATTATCTAAACACTACCACTTCTTAGTTTACTTTATTGTTTAATGACAAAAGATGATATTGATATTGATTGATTTATTATGGTAATAAATTTGCAATAAAAGAAATTTATACCAATTTGATTAAGTAAGAAAGATTGTAATCATTATTGTTATTAATTGCAGTGTAGTAGATATGGCATAAAATCCCTTACCATATGTGCTACCGCATTTTGTTGAAGTATAAATAAAGATTAAGAACCTGAGATTATAATTTATTGAGCTAGATGATGATTATTATTATTAAAGATAACAGAATTAATATTATAGTTATTAAATGAGTCTTAGTAAGTAGACGTTGCGAAAGTCATAAGAATACTATGTAGTTATTATTTGAAATAATAGTATAAAGGGGGGATAGTGTTCTTATGCCATTGAGGTGGTATCCTGTGGGATATTGGCTCAATGTGATCTACCTTGCCAACTCATATTTCCACTTCTCGTCTCATGAATACATTAAATCTTTATGTTAATTTACTTTAAAACAGAACCTAAGTTAATTTTTAAGAAATTTGAGCTAGTAAAACATTTTTTAAATATAACATTTAATTATTAGAGCTAGAACCCGGTGACATTAAATATAGTAATCTATTTATTTGTAAGTGGAGGTACGAGGTCGACGGCGGGCACGGTTAGAATATATATATATATATACACAGTAAATTACTACAGTTTAATTGATGTGTCAGATGTACTGCTCTCCCAAATGATTTCTGTCAAAGTTGTATGCACAGCACATTTGACACATCAATTAAACTGTAGTAATTTGCTATCTATCTATATATTCTAAACAATGATAAAGATATGTATAAGATATTGTGGTCTGAGCCAATTGATGAGTGCTGTTTCAACATGAAATGTAAATCTTGGCGATCATAGATCTTTTTCACATGTCTTTGGTCATATGTTTATGATTATATCCTTCCACAAGATGCTAAAAGTGGATAGAAACCAGTCCCTATCTTGTGTGAGAATGGTGTAGTGAAAATTACTCTATAGAAATATTATTCATTATTGGATAATTAATTATCGGATTATTAATAGTTGCACATATCTTTTTTTAATAATTTAAAAGGCTTTGAAAAACTTTATTTTTCACTTATTCATTTGCCCTGACTTAATAGTTAGATGTAATTTTTTTAAAAAAATAATTACAGTATTAATCAAGAATTAGATAGAGTTATTAAACTTAAAAAAAAAAATAGGGAACATACTGCATTTAGATTTATTACTTTATAGAAAGTTATTGAACTTGTTTGTTTTTTTTTTTAATTATTTTTTTTAAATGTGTGTACATATTAATCTGTTTACTTATAAATTTATATCATAAGCATGTGTACATATTAAACATACATGTTGAAACTTATGTATGTGTATATGCTAAAAGCATATTATATATGTTTTGTTTCTTTACTGCCCATGGATTTTAAAATCTGCATTAAAACATGGACGTATAGTGGGTGTGAAAGAAATTGTATATCTTGCTTCAATCCTGATTTATAAACATAGGAACTTTTTCAATAGATGGAAAATATATCTATGTATATAAAAACTTATGATTCCACAAGTTATTTTTTTTAAGTAAAAAATAATTAACTTAGATCAATTCTATTATAAAATAATAAAATGTATTAAAATATAGCAACAAAAAATATTAAAATATTTAAGCTGTAGTCTTTATGCTAATTTATTTTCTATTAGGAATTAATTAATGATAAGATAGATTTTTTGCTTGTTTAATATATAATCGAAACAATTTAAAATTTAATATCTCATTTATACAAAATATGTCTCATCAACAATGGCAATGCTTCCTCCTGTCACGCCTATGATCGGAGTTTGAATCTGACCTGAGTAAATTTTTCAACAGCCTTAGATTTTTTTCAGATGTCTTACTTATAATGAACACAATAATATTTATCAGTTAATGAGTAAAAAAAAGGTGAAAAACTACTCAGACCATTACTATACGACTATGAGCAAACTTATAAGCACAACTTACTCTTTCTTTTTTTTTTTTTCGTATGTCATAGCATCTACCGGGACGCGAACCCACACCCATCTGCAACCAACTACTTGCTTGCATGGAGGCTGCGATACCTCTCGGCTAACAACGCAAGACAAACTTACTCTTTCTTTGTTCCTCAATAAAGGATTGATGGATAGTCTTTATCTTACAGTGAGCTAGTTAAAAGACTGTTATTTCTTATCTACATTTACATGAAAAATGTAATTGCTTTGTTTACAATGAATATAAACTTAGTTATTTTAAGCTAAACAATAATATATCTAATTTG
This sequence comes from Epiperipatus broadwayi, assembly GCA_028023455.1. Lineage (NCBI taxonomy): Eukaryota > Metazoa > Onychophora > Udeonychophora > Euonychophora > Peripatidae > Epiperipatus > Epiperipatus broadwayi. The sequence continues at coordinate 1,046,240 of JAQFVV010000077.1, forward strand.
CATTGTGCTCTGAGTAGTCTGATGCAATAATAGATTGGTAGATTCTGGAGCTTAAGATCGGGAGCTCTGTTAGTGCCAGTGTTTTAACATCTTAATGAATTTCTGAGCAATAAATCATTTGAATATTGTTATTTATTGGTGCAGTAAAATATAAGAAATTGTTATTTTAATATCAATTTTCCTTTCATTATATGTGTAATTTTTTTATATGAATATAGGCATATGCTTTTACGAAGTAAGTTTTGTTTCTTTTCTTTATTTTATTTAGCTGAGTGCATTTTCATCCATGAGCATCATAGTCATAGCTCTCTTAGCATACATAGAACACAATGACTAAAAAGGGAAAATAAAAAAGGCCTGGTTCATAGCTAGCACAAAAAATGTGATAACTAAAAGAGAAAACAGCATTGAATTATTATAAGGATGAAACATGAAATAAACTGAATTACATAATACTAATAATCAATATGAATTTTAAATAAAGCAGCAATGCAATGAAACTAGAGAGCTGTGATTATGGTATTCAACAGCGAAAGTGCATTTAGCTAAAGAAAAGAAGGAAAACAGAACACTTTGTAAAACATATGCATGTATGTACACAAAAGAATTGTTATTTTAAATAAATCCATTTAATTAATTAATATTTGAATTTACAGTTTATTGATAGCCTGAGCTTAAATCTATAATTCATTGCCTTGTGCTATTTAGCACACTGGTAAGAGGGTCAGACTCAAGAAGTAAAAGTTCCTGAATTAATTCCGAATTAAGTAAAATAGAAAAAAAGTTTGGTATATTATTATTTTAGTATTTAAACACCTTCTGTCTTTTGGGGAACTGATTATATGGTTATTTATTTATTCAAAAACTATTTAAAATTCAAGTTTCACTCATTTCTTCTAGTTAAAAATTCTCATTTGCAAAATGATGTCCAGCACTTTTAGACTATTCTTTTCACTACTGCAGTTTTTAATTTGTTTGTTTATCAGAATTTATTTTAAAATTAAATAAAAAATGTAACTTTGTTATAATTTTACATTCTGAATTTAGATTATGTACATCTTAATTTTATCTATATTTAACAAATATGTAAATTGAAAAAATCACACAGGACTTTTGTTTTGGAACAAATATTTTAAATAGATATTTTTCTTAAAACAAATTTGGTATTGATTTTTTAGCCAATACAAGCCACTTGATGGCATTCTATACAGTTTAAAACACATAAATGTAACATTATGTGGCCTCTATTTTATTTATTTTTTTGCAAACAAAATTACGTTTTTATTGATGGCATGATTAATATTTAATATTTAAACAAAATCAAATTTTTATTATTTAAAGAAAATAAATATTAAACAATTTCTACAACCTCTTTAATATTTAAACAAAATCAGTAACAATCAACTGATTGGTTACTTGTTTTCTGGCAGAGTCATTTCTTTTAAAATCTCTATGAAGAGATCTTCTCCCTTGTGAAGATGCCTCCACATGAATTCTAAGTCATTCACTAGTTTCCTCAGCACACCATCTGCTTTTTAGTTCACTACTTCAGCAATCCCCACAGGCACTCGATGTTTTGCGTATGTGTACCTGTCATGAGGTTGATGAAATTGTACTTGTGATTTACTCTGAGGTGATGGAAGCCAGAAGCCTCAAGATCAGACATCTGGTATCCCTTCCAACAGTCAGAATAGATGCAAAGCCTGGCTTGATGTTATCTCATATGGCCTGCAGAAGGGTGATCACAGAGTATGATAGAATGGCCATGATAAAAAATTCACCTGTCTCACAGCACATCCAACCAAATATTCACTGCTGTGGAAGAATTCTACCTCCATGATAAAACTTGTTCCTCCAACTTAGTGGCATGGTCAATAGATAAAGCTTTCTCTGCAAAGATCAAAAGACCCGATGTCCAGTTCATGATGGTGGATCTGGATAGGTCTAATTCGGCACTGGATAATTCAAATGTCAGCTCATCTTAGCTCCAGTAATACACCAACCTCAAAGCTTTCTCTAGAGGGATTCTTGGGCCATCAAATCAGGCCTGCTTTCATATGCAACACCTTTGGCAGCAGGCATTTGACTCACAATCGAACATGTAGGTTTTGAATTTTATTAAGGACATTGGTCATCAGCAAAGGCAATTCTTAACACTGTGAAATATTTTTTTTTGCTGAAAAAAAGGCCGCCGCCTCATCTTCTGTAGTTGGCAATTGTCTAAATTTGAAAGTATCATTGTCAGATTCCACCATTTTGTGAAAGAAGCTTGTGTTCTCATGAATAGCATGACTTTTTGGCATGAACTTGTCAGGTTATGAACTTTGTTTAAAAAAGGGCACAATGTTATAAATCATAGTTAGTAATACTCTGTCAGTTAATGGGGAAAACAATTACTTTTAAATACACATTTAAACAGTTTGCTTCGCTTTAAATCCAGACACCTTTAAATGATATGCTGAAACAAATGTAAGTATTCGCAGCAAGAGTGTAAAAATACATCACATGATGTGATGCGCTAGCCAAGTGAGAATTGTGATAAATTCACAAACCGCATTAAACGGTTAGTGAGGATTGCATTAAATTCACAAACTGCATTAATGGCCATTTTTTATACTCGCAAATGGCCCCATTAAACGGTTATTAATGTGGTTTTGGCTAGCAACAATGCTATCAGGTGGCTTGTATGGGCTAAAAACTAGTACCACAAATTTATATTGTACAATTTATTTTTATGCTTGTTAGTACATTATTAAAAAAAATGCTAAAATATTTTTAAAATTGAATTTATATAAATTTAAATTTTATATAATTTTAAAAATATTATTTTATGAAATAAATATTTCAATGACATTTCATTGCATATTTACAAATCTATTTTAATTTAATCATGTTTATATTTAGCCATTTTTAAAATAATAATATTAAATTGAATATTATTTTGTTTCCTGTTATAAATTAATTTTTCAATTTTATCACTTTTACAATAATATAATTTTTCTCATTTTCATTAATGTAAAAACAAGTTTTTATAAATGTGATATAGAATCATGTCTTTATTACAATTTATATATTTAGTTTACTGAAATTGTTTATTATTGATTAACATTTTATTTTCTTATTGCTTAATTTATTGTGTTTTTCAAACTCTTGCTTATGGGTGAATGCTTGTAGATTTAAAAATATTCTCGAACAACACATGACTGAAAGATTCATTATTTATTATTACATAGGTCTTTAGTATTTAATTAATAAATTTAATTAATTTATTATTGTTTTACTTCTATGAGATTTAAATACCCTTGTCTGCAAATGTTTTTTTTTTTATCATTTTAACTCTGAATTTGAAAATCTCTTTTTGATTCCCTTTATTCACATTCATCTATTAACTTGGCCATCTTTATTATTCTAATATATTTTCTTGACTCTTTATTATCATTCAATTAATTGACAAGTCTCTTCATAATATTGCCAGTTTGAAAAATCTCATACAGATCAAAGAATTTAATTACTTTTCTTGTTTATAATATCTTATGGGGACTTTTATTATCTAAATCAAATATGTATTATACTCATATATGTGTAATGCATGATATATTCCAATACTTTTCTCATTATAGAAAAAAAAGATGGTAATGTCTTTCCAAATTATATATATATATAATCAAATGAATGCCTTTATAAAAAATAAAAAAAATTATTTACATAAAATTACACAATTTTTTTTCTAGGGGGGCTTTTTTTCATCTTTTATATATTTAGAACAAACATAAAATTCTGTTTTCTTTCATCTAATTAAGAACTAATCATTGCAACCTAACTTCGGTATAATTTCTCTGTTTCATGAATATTTCAGCAGCAATATGGAAATGACTGTCTAACAACTGCAAAAAATTTGGTGACATTTTTCCATTCCAACAGATACTTTTAATGGACTAAATCTTTTCACTTTTTTTCTAGGGACAAACCAGGATTTTCTGTACTTTAGCAAGTACATCACATATTTAATTTTGGCTTTCAAAATAATATTTAGCCAAGAATTTCATAGAAATATAATGCATCATTTTATGAGGGAAGAGGTTAAAATGTATCAACTAAAAGACATATATATATAAATTTAACCTAATTTAGTTTATTTAGAATATATATAATGAAATAGCAACAAATCTTTATTATTATTATTATTATTATTATTATTATTATTATTATTATTATTATTATTATTATTATTATTATTATTATTATTATTATTATTATTATTATTATTATTATTATTATTATTATTATTATTATTATTATTATTATTATTATTATTATTATTATTATTATTATTATTATTATTATTATTATTATTATTATTATTATTATTATTATTATTATTATTATTATTATTATTATTATTATTATTATTATTATTATTATTATTATTATTATTATTATTATTATTATTATTATTATTATTATTATTATTATTATTATTATTATTATTATTATTATTATTATTATTATTATTATTATTATTATTATTATCATCATCTTTCAAAAGGACTTTATTGAATATAACAAGAAAAGGTTACATTTATAACTATTTTACCACATGCAGATGAATTGAAGTCAGTATAAATAAGTTGAAAATTGTAATGGGGGGGGGGGGTAACAAAGACAAAGGATATGCATGTGGTTTACAAATTTGAGTTTACATTATTTTCTTTAAAATATATACATCCAATTAGTTTTGTGCACTTGTAAAGCTCTTAGTTCTGTTTTTTATTAGTCTTTTTTTTTTCTCTTTAATTTTGAGCGCTGTTGTAATATTGACCAAGTGGCTGTGTACATCTTTTGAGATACAATTTTTTCATCCCTTAAGTGGAGCTGTTCCATTTTGTTCCAGAATGTGTTTGGATGTCTTCTTGGATTATTGTTGTGCATGAAGGAGCATCTTGTACACCATAGTGGAAACAATATAAAAGTACTTGCTTGAATATGTGGGTAGCTACCCTTAATAAATGATTGTAAAAGGGTTTGAATGTCACAATTTCTTTGTTTGTACAATGATGGTATGGATGAACGAATATTATCAAATACAGGGCAGGTAAAAAGAAAATGTTCTTGTGTCTCAGTTTCTCTATGACACAACCAGCATATGTCTTCTGTATTTATATAATGCCTTCTATATCTACAAAAGTGTAATGTTGGCAATGCTTCAAGATTTAATTTGAGTAGAAAATCATAATATTTGGGTTCTAATGACCAGAATTTAAATTTTCGGGTTAGTTGTCTATTATTAATGTTTAAAATTGGTTTTTTATCATTTAGGGGAGAGAAAATTATCTGGTATACATCCCAATATTTAAGTTTATCTTGCGGTGGTAAAAAAATAATGTTTGGAATGTTAAGAATTAGTGTAAGCAAGGTTTTCCAATATTCATTGGTTGGTGGTAGTTTATCTGGTGGGGTAATCTTGAAGAACACTTTCATGTATGGAAATAAATAAGCACATGCAGAAATGAGATTTAATGTCTTTTGAATGTTAAAAATATGTATTGAATGTAGTCCTAAACCATTTTGTATTAGAGGAGCTTGAATACGTTTTAGTGAAACCGAAACAATCTTTTTTCCCCACAGCAACTTTCTACATAATGAGTTTATTTTACTAGTAAAAGATTTAGTGTATAGTATTATTGGAGAATAGTATGTGATTCGAGTCATAATTAATAGATTAAACAGGGATACTTTTGAATACAGTGAAAGGTAAGATTTTGATAGTGAATCAGTTATATTTTCTATTTTATTTTTAATTTTGTCTTGTATTTGTCGACGCATTTCTAGATTGCTCAAATAGAAGGGGAATCCCACAAAAGAGCTGAGTTTTCCTTTAAAATGTTGTGTGTGAAATTGTCCCGTATATATTGACCATGCAGAAGATTTATCCATGTTAAACTCCAGCTTGTACTTATTAGTGTATGAATTAAGAATTTTCAATAGAGTTGGGATCTGTTTTTTAGAAGTTAAAAAATCGAGACATCATCCATGTAGGCAATACAGGGGATATTTGCTTTTAGACCAGGTATGTATATGCCTGATAATTCTTTTTTCTATCATATTCAGTAAGGGATTGATATAGAAAGTAAAAAAAAGAGCACTTAGTGGTGAACCTTGTGGAATTGAACAGTAAGGTACAAAAGAGGGGGAATTCTTACCATTAAGTGTAATATGTATTTCTCGACTTAATAGAAGATTGGTGATTAAATATATTAATGATCTTGGTATTGTTGTGTCTGCTAATGCTTCAACAAGGAGTTCAATTGGAATCATATCAAATGCTGATTTAATATCCAGTTGGATTACAACTGGACTATATTTTTTATTATTTCTGACAGAATCAATAATTGTTTTGAATAGAAAGGCTGCTTGCATTGTAGACGAGCCTTTCTTAGCAAACTGCATTTTAGATAGTATAGGTATGATATAGGGTTCTATTTTGTCTTTAATGATTGACTCCAGCAGTTTGATACCCAGAGGGCTCATTGATATGGGCCTTAGATTGTTTAGTGTGGTTATTTTTTCATGTGTTTTGATAAATGGTACTAGTAAAATAGGGTATAATCCATGTATATGATGGATCTTTTTTGTTAGAAAGTTTGCTAGATTACACAGATACTGAGCAGTAAAATTTTCTAAATGCTTGAATACAAAGCAAGGTATACCATGCATTCCTGGGTGACTGGAGTTTGGGGTTGATGCTAATTTTTGAAGAAAGTCTTTGGGAGTAAATACTATATCTTCTTCTGGCTCACCGAGAAAAAATGGCGCAGGGCTGAATTTTTTCTTCTCTTGAAGTTTAGATTTGAAATGTGTGTAGAGGGGTAGCAACATGTTGTAACCAGAAATTATATCTTTTTGTATTTTAATTGCTGTCGGTATGCGAGTTGATGGCTTTTGTCCCAGTGCCCAGCGAATATAGTGTCTGGACCATGTGTGTGTCTGTGTCAAAAAGAGTCTTCTTTTTTTAATTGCCAGGTACTCTTTAAGTTCTTCAGAGACTGATTTATAAAGTTTCTTCAGGGCAATCACATTTGAACAGCCTTATTTATTTGTAGTACTGTTTGTGATTCTTTTGTGTGTTTCATCTACAAGAGCTAGAAGCCTTGAAGGGGCTGGGGTAGCCCTTGTTATGACATCAATTGTATATGAAATAATGTTAACAAAGGCAATCCATGTTTGCACTGGATCCATTTCAATGTCTCGAAGTTTGAAGAGATATATATATATATTTCTGAGAATAAATATTCTGGGGTTCGACATAAAAGAAGCACTCTAATTGTGTTTCCAATAGATGTTATTGATCTGTATATAAAATCATTCTTTAGTGAAACAATAATTGCAGAATGGTCTGATAATGATGAGTTTTTTATTGTTAGGCTGATCATGTGATGTAACACTGGTGAGTAGAAGACCAGGTCAATTAATGATGAAAACCTGCCATTATTAAATGTTACTGAATTCTGTGGGAGATAGCCTTCTCCACTCATGAGTGGTATGGCTAGTAAGTGCAACCATTTTGTGACAAACTCATTGTATGACATGTTGAAATCACCAAGTAAAATTAATGGATGTGATGAGGATGCTATTTTGGAATTTATAATTTGAATGACTTTATTAATTACTGTGTGATTTGAAGGTAAATAAACAAATGCTACATTCAATGTAACTGTTTTATCATATAGTGTTATAATTAATATGTGTGCATCTCTATATATTATTTTGAATGAATAGAAGGGGCAGGTTTTCATTACTACTACTCCTGTTCCTGCTGAGAGTGAAAATGATGCTTGGGAGAATGCTGAGTATCCTTGATTATTAAGATAGTTAGATGGATTAATCTGAGATTTATTATAAATTTTTGTTTCAAGTAACCCTAGCAAATGAGGTTGTATAATTTCAGGCCATTTTATTAATTGATAGTTTTTTCCTGGTGAGTTTAATCCATGGATGTTTAATGATGCTATTTTTATATTCATTATAGTTTCACTCAATAAAAACAGAACACACCTGATGTAGTAATTAGATTATAATTTTATATAGTTTAGATAACTTGCACAAATTATGACAAAGAATTTTTATGTCTGGAGGTTCTACTTCCTCCCTCCTGTGATAATTTTTGCACATTTGCTTTTTTATTGGTGCTAAGGTCTTCATCTGAAGTGTATTCAAACTCGGTATCCGTTGAACTCATATTTGCTTTTCTTATTTTTTTTTATGATCTAATGTCTGAGGCATATCATCTTCACTAAGATCAATAGGCACTGCTGCATTTTTTCTACGTTTGCTTCGCGGTCTGCCTGGTTTTCGGTTGGCAGTGTCATTTATTTTCGGGTCTGTAGGTGGCAAGCAAGGCACTAGATAGTCTATAATATCTTGCGAAGTTTTGTTAAGGGGTGTTTTTGATTGTTTGTGATTTTGGCAATCACTTTTTAATAATTCTTGTTGAGATGGGCCATTTTCTTGTAACACTGGTTTATCCTCGTCATTCCGTGATTGATTTTCGAGTAAAATTGATTCACTTTCATCATTTACTGATTGCTCTCTGGTGATGTATAGATTGTCTGTTACACCGTCATTAATTGGATTTTTTTGATAGCAAATTGTAGTTGATTCACTTATCGGCTGAGGAGTGAAATCTGTGTTATTTACTGGCGCATTTCCACATTGATGACTTGAGGTTGCTCTCATATCACAGTGTTTACATTTAAGTTTTGGGCATGCATTTATAATATGCCCTCGTTGTTTGCAGTGAAAACATTGCGGTTTAGGTCCATGAATTATTAAGAGTAGCGTCGCTTTGTGATCGGTTATAAGAGTGGGAATATCATTTGGATTTACGTTTTGATTTAATTTAACTTTAAAATGATAACTGTTTCCATAGATCGGTATCGGAGTTCCTTTTAAATATATAGGTTGAAAGGCAACAACAACTCCGAACGGTTGCATTAATTTATTGAGGTCATTTATTGTATAGTTAAAGTACGTATTTTTGATTGTGCCGGTAATAAAATTTTCTCTATATTGGTTAACTTTTACTAAAGCATATTTCCCTAACGTTTTAATTGTTTTATCAAATTTGTTTTTTTGTTCTTCGCTATAGAATTCAATAGCAAGATAGCGAGGATTTGGATGATCTGCAATGCGCAATATAGAATCCCATAAATTATTTGTGCTTACTTCTTCGTATAGCAAATCCTTAGGAAATCTATACAGGGAACAATTTATATCTGTAATTGCAAGAATAACAGACCGGTCAGTAAAGAAACATTTAAACGACATAAACAGGTCACGTGGGATGGTCGTATTAAAGCATTCAGAAATTTTTAATAGACTTTCATTAGTCCAGATCTCTTCTTCTATTACATTAACTGGTAATGGATCAGATTCTGAAATCACATCTAGTTTCATTAGATCATTTATTGTTGAACGACGAAATCTTGAAACTGGAGCTTGATTTTTTTCCACGTTCTGAGGAAAATCTTTTTTAGTGGATGCTTTGATTGCGTCAGCATAAGAAATGCTTGCTGCATTCAAAGAGATCGCCATATTGGATTATTATTATTATTATTATTATTATTATAATAATAATAATAATAATAATAATAATAATAATAATAATAATAATAATAATAATAATAATAATAATAATAATAATAATAATAATAATAATAATAATAATAATAATAATAATAATAATAATAATAATAATAATAATAATAATAATAATAATAATAATAATAATAATAATAATAATAATAATAATAATAATAATAATAATAATAATAATAATAATAATAATAATAATAATAATAATAATAATAATAATAATAATAAAATAATAATAATAATAATAATAATAATAATAATAAAATAATAATAATAATAATAATAATAATAATAATAATAATAATAATAATAATAATAAAAAAAAAAAAAAAAATAATAATAATTTATTAATAATAATAATAATAATAATAATAATAAAGAATTGAAATTATTATTGTTGTGATACTATTATTATTTAGTTTTTTTTACAAAAATAAAAGTTCAGAAAACAGTGAGAAATAAATAATGTTTAGCATGGTTTAGCACAATAATAAAATAGTGGACTCAAAAACTAAAAATTCTTAATCAATTTCGAACTAAAAATATTAAAGAAATAGAAATATTGTGATCAACTTATCATTTTAGTGCTTGAGCATCAATCCACCATTCCTGAGTAATTGATGTAAGATTATTATAATAAATGTACAGTCAATTGTTTCAGCTTTATTATTCATATAAAATGTTATTTTTTTTGCATTGTTTGTGTTGAAAACAATACTGATTTATTAATGTAATTAGAAGGGATTTGAACTCAGACTTTCAAGCTCCCTTCAACTACCCATTCCATCCTATACAACTACATGACCACACAATGTGAAAAATATAATGATCTCCAATATACATATTTCATTGCAAACTAGCCCTTATCAGTTGGGCCAAATCATAATCTCCCCCACACATATATAATCAGTGCTCAGTTTATATTAAGATAGCAAATCTTCAAGCTTTAATGGACAGACTCCAATATTCTCCACCCTCCAACTCTTCAGCTACCCTTATCATCGAAAATCTAATGATGGCTGCACATTTCATCATTAGATTTTCAATGATATGGATGGCCGAAGAGTTGGAGAGTGGATAAGATTGAAGTCTATCCATTAAAATATGAAGATTTGCTATGTTGGTGCTGGTTCATCATGAAATATGTATATTGGAGATTATCTATATTTTTCACATGTATGTGGTCATGTGTATCAGTTATGTAGTATGGAGTGGATAGTTGTAGGGAGCTTGAAAGTCTGAGATCAAATTCCTTCTAATTACATTAAGTTCAACATAGACAATGAACTTGTATTTAAATAATGATTTTGAGAGTTACTTTTTGAAGGGAAACAATATATTAAAAAAATTGAAGAGAATTACTTAACTATAAAATTTAAACGTGAATAAAACTTCTTGCAGTTCTAAAATTATGCTTGAAATTAGCTGAGTGGCACACTCAGATGATGATTTAAAAAAAAGTAATTGCATAATTTTTTAAAAATCAGGCTGGCTTGAAGATAATTTTTCTAAGGTCTTTTGTTTAATATATTTGCCTACTATGTCTATGACTTGGGGTTCAAATCCAGAGTTGGAGTGTAGATTTTTTTTTATATGGCCAATGATTTTCAAAGCATGCTTGGGATTATTTTATGCAGCAATTATTAGTCAAACTAGTTAACCATCCAATATTTATTAGTACATGAACATTCAGAAATCTATAGCTGGAGATTAAAGAAAGTCTCAAGCAAACTGAGTTCATCGGATGAGTGTTCTGCACTGATCCATATAATAGATTGGCACGAGGTTCCAGGATTGATTCTCTGTTGGGTAACATAATTTAAAACCTCAATTTGAATTAATTGGATAGAAATATTAAATGCTTAATCTATCATCACTAAAGTGCTTAAATGTCACATGACTTTTTGGACAGTTTACCATATGATTTTTTTTTAAGGATTTTCGTGTGCGTTTTATATTTGCCTTAAAACTACCTATTTAAATCTTTTAAAAAATTAGTCTCTAACTTCTTAAATTTTTTACTTATAGTTAATTACTAATGGTTTTAAGACCTCTTATAATCAATAAATTTGCTTTCCACTGAAATATTCAATTATCGCTAGTTTTTATTTTTAATTCTAAAAAAAGTTTCTATTCTATTTTTTTTCATTGTCAATCATCAAATTTAATAATTAAAAAAAAAGTAACTTAAGATTTAAAATCTGTTTTCAGTTAAAAGAAAATTCTACGTTATCAATATATCTAAATGATTAAAGAGATTAATTTTTTTTTAAAAAAAAAAAAAAGGACTAATGAGATGTCTGGTTTAGAAAACAAAGATTGACAGTCTCAAACCCATCATCAATCACTCTAACACAAAAAAAGAATTCTTTTTAAAAGATAAGTAATGGGATGAATCAACCAATCAGGTAAAACTTCAGACTGCCAAAGAAAATTTAAAAAAAATTTTTTTTCCAGCCTTAAAATATTAAAATTAATTTGAAAAAGTTATATATTTTTTAAAAAGTTGATAAAACAAAATGGAATTTGTTTCTTTATTTTTTTTTTTGTAATCGTATATTTAAGCATTTAAATATTTATTTAAGTATAAAACAATAGCTTTTTTAGAATTAGGTCACATTTATCTTTTTTATTTATTTATATCTTGCTAAATATCTTTACAATTATATTCTTTATCTTCTAACAACTAGCTGTCCGACTATTGTTAAAAGTGACCAATAAACTATTAATCTACTACTAATGTGTGTCTGTTATACTGTTATAGCTTTGTGACTATTTATTATATAGGTAAGGCAGATTGTATATGTTTATCTTGTTTCTCTTTCATGGCTATGAGGTGAGATTCAAATACTCAGTAGAGCTGGAGCGTTTTTTCATTAACATATCTAGCCATCTAATACTAATTTGGAAATAATTGTCATGGTGATTCACTTTATGATACTGTTGTAATATGAAATCTATCTTAAGATTCATGATCTGTCATCCAGGTGGCCCTAAAGACAAAAAAAAGGCAATGAAGAAAGGTTCATATTTATTACTGAATTTACTAGGTAATCTTTTAATAAGCATAGTACAAAATGTATTTTATAACAAATTAATCCAAAGCAATAATTGTGTTAAATAATAACAATAAAAAGAAAACAAAATAATCCAGCATAAGACATTAAAAGCAAATATGAGACCAAATGTAAAATGAATAGGTCTTTTTCATATTATACTTTGAAATTAATTGACAACAATAAATGTAGTAACTAAAAGTTTTTAGCAAGTAAAGCAAAACAAAAAGTAGTTCAGCAGAAAGAAATTATCATCAGATAGTGTATTAAAAAAAAAATCCAGAAAAAAATATCCCCCCCCCCCCAGAAGAAAAATTGCAAAACAACAACAAAAAATGAATTCATAACATTTTAAATAATAGTAGTAAGTGTTTGAAGTGTAATTTCAAGTTAGCAATAGTGTTGTAGTCAGAAGGTATTTCTAATATCGTTGATGAATGTAATGAATAGGCCTTGCTTCATAGTTTTGCTTTAAATTTTCCAACTAAAATGATACACATGTAATTGGAAAAATTCTTTACATGCACTTCTCATTTTCTTAAAAAATTTTGCATTTGTCCTCAAGCAAAGAATGGTGTAAGACTTTGAAAAACTATTATTACATATAATCCCTTTGCCAGAAGCTTGCCAGGCATTTTTTTAATTATCCATTTTCAGGGGCATTGAATATATCTTGAAAACAATGCGGCTGACTAGACACTGTTGTATTTAATATTTTCTTTAATTTCTTTTTTTTTATTATTATATAAAAATATAACAAATTACACAAAAATACCACAATTGATTGTAATTAAAATAAATTTAATATAATTGTAGTAAACCTGTAACAGTTCCAATAAAGCACTCACTTGTTTCGCTGCACAAGACCCTGAACAATCACTGCTGTGGAAGTATTCTCTTGTTGGTTAGTATTCCATAATTTTGGAAATACTCTACTGAATGTTTTTCTATCAATGAAAGATCCCACATTTTAATCCTTTTGGCAAAATGTTCCAAAAAATAACAAAAACACTCAATTTTACACTAAATGTAAAAAAATCATGACAACCATTTGCGACATGTTAACATTTATATATTATAATAGAAATATATAAATTAATTAAATCTTGTGAATAGAATTTATAAGAGATTTATTAATATTTTAAAACTTAATAGAAATGTATAATCGATTTATTAATATTTTTTAAACTTAACACATATTTCAGTAAAATAATTTTGAGGAAAAAAGTAAACAAATACTTGGATGCCCTGAAAATGGGTAAAAAACACCTGACAAGTTTCCTGTGAAGGGATTGGATTATACATAAGTACTGAAATATTACAATTAATAAGAAATATTTGTTAATTTAATTATTACTGTATAATAAATTATATTTATCACACTTATTGCCACTATTCAAGTTGATATAAATTACATTTTCTCTATTATTGTTTACAATTTTTAGGGGGGGGGGGGGCAAATGCAAGTGAATGTTTACATTTTATTTTTTATGTATTAATTTTTGTTTTCTCTTCTGTAACATAATTGGACAGAAAAATTGTAAAACTTAAGATAGATCATACAATAGCTTCTGATTATTGGCTTTCTTTAATGGGAAGCAGGATTTCTGTACACATAATCCAAAAGCTATTTTTACTTTTTTATATTATCCAAACTAATAAATAACCTGAGGTTTATACCATTCTAAGGGTTTTAACAAGAGACAGCTTATACAATTGCAAAGATTTGATACTAAGCCAGTAATTGTATATTTTAAAAACCTCAATTTTATGCTAACTATAAATATCCTTAACATATTGGTAAGGATGTTTACATATCAAAAAAAGCACCACATGACTTTTAAAATTAAGAGAACTTATTCATTCTGTCATCTAATGCTTATAATAGATGATGATGGAGTAGAATAAATAGAGAAAGTTGCTGCTCCTAATGCAAATATTAGGAGTGAACAGAAAAGTCATGTAATGAAATTTATTTAGCAAAGCTATAGGAATTAAATACAAAACCAAATGGATATCACTAGAGTGCAAATACCTCTTCAAATTTCTTAATATTTATATCAAGTTCTTTGCCCAGAAAATGGGCTATTTAAAAAATATTGATAATCTTAAAAAAAAAACATCAGTAAAAAAAAACAACATTTTATTGTTTAACTAAAATTAAAAAGCAGATTAAACAAAACTGTTTCTTTTTTTTTAATATTTCCATTATAAGTGAAAAAAAAATTTTTTTTGATTTGTCTTAAATTGGAATACTTATTTAATAGATGATATGATAACTAGACTTTAGCATTATTGAAATAAAATTTTTTTATACTGTACTTATATTCAAAGATTAGTTTTAATACAAAGTATGGTACCATTTTAGTATGCACTCTGAGACTTTTTTTCACACATCAATAAGCCATCTAATCATAACTGATATACTAAGCAATAAACCTAACATATGAACAATAAATACAAAAAATAGGTGAGAATTTTATATTTTAATACATACAATATTAACAACAAATAAGTGAATAGTGAGATTCGTCACCTCCTACATAATACTAACAATAATTAGTGAAATTAATAATTTTTATTAGTCATTCATTAGCTAGAGATTATCTATTTAATATTTCTGTAGTGTAATTTTCACTGCACCACTATTTTGCAAGGAAGAGACTGGTTTCTATCCACTTTAAACATCTTGCATGAGAATGGTGTGCTGCAATAATTATTCATTAAGGGAATTAATAATGAAAATTTTATATTTAAATAAGTATATTATTAAATGTAAATAAGTGAATAAAAGAAATTTGTGACTCATGCATAATAATAAATATGTGAGTAAAACAAATATAATATTAAAATAATATGATCAATAAATACATGAGAATTTTATATTCATATATATATATAATATTGGCAATAAATAAGTGAATAGGGAGATATGTGACCTGTCCAAATATTTCAATTGTTCTTTGCTTACAAATATGGAGATTTATGACCTAATGCACAAGAATAAATACACAAGTAAAATACTAATAATATTTAAATAATAAAAGCATTTCTTAAGAGAATGAGAGGCTCATCAACAGAACTATGCCATCTTAATTTTATCTAACTAGAAAATGTAGATAGCAGAAAAACAACACTGTGGGCCTTTTTGATAACCTTTTTTCGGGACATTCATGATGTTATTAACACTTGTGAAAAGGTTTGATTGGTTTAGTTTTTTTTATGTTAAAAAAACAAACAAAACAATTCCTGTATTTTAAAAAAAGCTTATTACTTGATCATAATATTTGTTAATTAATGACTTTTTGCTTCCTTGGTTGTATTATTTGTTAATTAAAAAATTTTGTTCTTCTTTACTTTGTGGTGTTTTTTTCAAAAAACTTGTGGCAAAAGAGCAACAATCTGGATCTCTACTTAACTGAGGGTGATGTTTAACTTAATATTATAAAATATTTATTTTTCAAACAACTGCGTTAATTAAATACTTTGATTTTTTTGGTTTGGATATACTATTCATAAGTTGTAGACTTTATTTTCATATTATTTGTTAATTATAGTTGTAGTGTAATAAAGTTATGCCATTTGTTAGTTGAAAAGTTTTTTTTTTTTTTAATTTTTAGCCTTTTATTTTCATATTACGTAATTTAACTTAACAGTAAATATGTGAGGAAAATATGTATAATATTAAAATAATAAAAACAATAAATATGATAGGTATTTTTCTCATGTATTTACTGTATTAAGCTACGTTTATCAATTAATATTGTGATGGGATGTAAGATGATATAGCTACTCCTTTATCGAAGTCAGGAATCTCTCAGCCACTATGCTCAGAGAAACCTGTTAGCCACCTTACTTTCTCTTTCCATTCTCCATCTTAACTTTTTTCATATTCTGCTCTATCCTGCCTCATTCTATTTCCTCAACACATCTTTGTCCACTCTATGGCCTTTATATCTAGATCTCCTTATTTTTTTCCAACCCCAGAATAAAAACCAAGAACCCACTTTCTGTATAATCATTTTGTTTATATATATTTTCCCAAAACTTTATTATTTGTACCCTTTCTGCTTGTAAGCATTACATTCAATTAGCAGATGCCTAATATTTTCCATGCCTTCCTTACATAACTTGCAGACTAAAATCACATTTTCTCCATTTATGTTGTATATTCCCTTGTTGCTAATGATCCTGTTCAAGCCTTAAACAGTAAACTACTTTTCCTTGCTATTATCATAAATTAACTCACACCCAATATTCTGTTTACTTCTATATATATATTTAAACTCTTTTTACTCTCCATACTAGTTCTCCATCTCTCCAGCTCCCTATTTTTTATTAATGCATCTATTCTTCTATCCCATTCTTTGCCACTATAACACTCAACAATCCTCCTAACACAATCATCCCATCTTTTGTACAAGTATACTGACATAAAGTCTTTATCCAAATCTTCTGCATACTGTATTACCTTTCTCACCCATTTTGTTGCTTGTTCTTTACTTATAACCCAATTAAATACTATTTTGGCTATTCTCTTATTATCCATAAACTGCAATCTACTGAACATTTTCATTTTGCTTTTTGCATCTCTCATATAAAAACTTGATCATCCCATTTCCTCTTGAATTGCCTCCTTTGCTTCCCACATATCTGTATCTAAAGCATGCCTTCCTATTTCTCTTTGTAATTTTTCTAAGTAATCTAATGTATTTTTATTAACACTAACACATAATGCATTGTTACCATAAGTTAACCCTGCTACTGCCACTCTCTTCTACACAATTCTTGCTACATCATATTTATTATATGAAAACACTGTTAATTTCTTTATCAGTTCCTTTCTTTTCCTTGCTTCATTTATCAATTTTTTCTCTCATTCAACCAAGCAATTCCTCTCAGTACTTAAAACAATTCCTAAATAGTTATATCTAATCACCACATTTAACTTTATATCTCACAATAAAAATTCTTTCTCTTTTTCCCCCCAGCATTTATCATCATTACTTTGGATTTTTCTTGACTAAATTTAATCCTTATCTCTTTATCCACCTTTGTGCAAGTCTTCAACATAACTTCCATATCTTCTCTACTTTCTGTGCACAAGAAAATATCATCAGCAAATAAAAGACCTGATAATATATACACTCCCTTGCCATCTATTAATGGTATCTCTATCCCTCTTCCTAGTCTTTCTATTGTTCTCTCCATTTCTCTCAAATATAACAAAAACAAAATAGGTGACATAGAGCATCTTTGCCTTAGTCCCATCCCATTTTTAACTCTGATTCTATATTTCCTAATTGATACATATAGTAATTATTTTCATACAATCTCTTAATAAGATCCACTAAAGCTCCATTCATTCCCAAATTTACTAAACTTACCCATAATCTATTTCTATTTACTCTATCATATGCCTTCTCTATATCTATAAAGACCATATATAACTGCCTACCTGTATTCCTACTCATATCTATAAGTTGTGTGACTACAAATAAACTATCTCCTATATACCTATCCATTCTAAAACCTCCTTGCATTTCTCCCATTATATTATTTTCCTTCCAGCCACCATATATGCAAAAACTTTATATAACACTGATGTTACTGCTATCGGTCTATAATTGTTTATCTTTCTATGGTCCTTACCTTTTCCTTTAAATAATAGCCTTACTCTTGTATTATTCCAGCTATCTGGAAATTCTGTCTTCTGTATCTTATTAAAACATGATAATAGATTTAATTTTGCCCTATTTCCCAAATTCATCACCATCTCTGCTGCCCATCCATCTAAACCTCTTGCCTTTCCACTTTTCAACTTCTTCCCTGCCTCATTCAATTCATTTTCTGTAAAACTAATATTTCTATTACTATGTGATTTTATGTTTGTTATCACTCTGTCCTTCACATCTAACATCTTTTCTATATCCATTACATACTTATTTAAGATTGTCTCTAATTCTTCTCTAGAACTACATTCTTTTTCCTCATTTAAGAATATTATTTCTCTCCCCCCTACATTCCTTCTTTTAATATATTTCCAAATTTTTTTACTCCCATCTCTTCCACTTTTATTAATATCCTCCAATAATTTACTATTTAATTTCATTCTCTCTATATAATTATCTATTTTAGCCAACTTCTTTTTTTAAAATAGTTTTCTCATTTAATATTAACATCTTTTTCATTTTCTTTGTCTTTAGTAGCACATTTATATTCTCTGCATGCTTTTTTCTCTCTTTTACACTTTTGCTAATTCTCACTTTTTTATTACTTTTATTCTGCTGAATATTCTCACTTAAAACCCTATTTGCCACTTTTTCTACTTTACCACACCAGTCCTTATATTCATCCCAACAAACTCTTTCATGATTTCTTCTACTTTTATTTTATAATCTTCTAACTTATTCATATTATTCACTTTTCATCCACATCTTTTACTATCATTTCTACTTTTATTATTATTTTCCATCACATTACAAACCATTTCTATTAAAAGAAATTATGATCACTATTACATACTTTCTCTTCATTATCAAATACTTAAATTTTTTATACTTTATTCATTCCCTCTTTCTCTACTAATACATAATTTATTGCATGAAACATATTTCTAAACATGTGTACTGCCTCTCATAAATATTTGATAAATTTTCAATGCTCAAATTCACTCTCTGACAAAATATTTTCAAAAGCTGTCCATTCTTGTTATCCACATCATCAATTTCTTCAATATGCCCATTTATATCCCCTATAACCATTATTTTCTTCCTTTTTTTTGAAACTCTGTATATCCTTAATAGTGCATTCATATATGCTACTGTTCCACTCCATTATAGTTTGACTATCTCCAGTGGCCATATACACTATAGCCACCATCCATTCTTGTCTTCCTAACCTTATCTCAAACCACAAATATTCTTGACACTTTACAGTATTTAAATATTTTTTTACATAACTCCTATACCACCATTCCTTTTTTCTTTTCTATTTATACCCTGCCATACCAAATTTTCCAGTGTATGTTCTTCTTCTTCTCTTAGATGTATTTCCACTACTGCTAATACCTCAAGCCCTTTATTTTTAACTGCTTTGTTTAATTCCAACCACTTTTCTGGTCTCCTACCACCTTGCATATTCAAATATCCAATTTTAACAATTTCTTCTTTTCTTACTACCCTTTTATAAATTCTTTTGACTTTCTTTTCTATTACATTTGTAATTAGTTTGTTTATCATTAGTTTTACAGACCCATTCCCTCTCCACATCTACATTTATATCTGAATCAGCTACCCTTTGTTTACTTCTTACATCCCATCCATTCTTAACCTTTTTGATAATACTGTAATTTAAAACCCTATTCCCCTTTATAAGTTTCCCAAACTATAATATTTTTCATAAATCAAACCCCCTAATGCTTCACTTCCTTGTTTTTCTAAGTGCAATCCATCTTTACTGTATAACTCCCTCTTACTAATAAAAAAATCCCACACATCCACAAACATAACATTATTTCTGTCACATAATTTTTTCAATCTCTCATTTATAGAACATGCCCTATCTAACATATACCTATTGTCAAATCTTGGTAGTAATCCAACTACTCCTACTCTTCCTTTAACCTTATTCAAACTACTAATCAATTCTTTGTACTCATCCATTACTCTCTCCAATGGCTCTGACAAATTATTTGTCCCTACCATAACATAAATATTTCTACTCCCCTGTTTCTTTACCTTGTCTGTAACATCCCTAATTCTAGCTCCAGGCAAACATACTCTTACATACTTATTTCTCTTTGCAATTACATCTCCACATCCTCTAATTAGGAAGTCCCCTATCAAGACTGTCTCATAGTTTACTTTTCCTACTTCATCTGTAACATTCTCTTCCACCTTCTGGACTTCTATTCTTCCTTATCATTTCTATTCATTAATTTCTTGATCTGCTCACACTTCATGTCTAACGCTTTTAATTTTACTTCTACATCCTTTATCTTTTCCCTATCTTACTTATTCTTTGCCTAACTATCCCCATTGCACTACTTATTTTGTCATCCATATCTCTTGTCACTCCACTAAATATATACTCCATTCTATCATCCTTATCTACATTTTCCTCCATTTCTCCTGACTTTCTCTTTAAATTATCTACACTTAAAAACCATTTTTTCACCTCTTTTATCACATTTATTCATGATCTACACAACCATACATCTTTTTATATCCTTCCTAGTCTTATTTAAACACTTCAGATGGAAAACCTTATCACATATCATAGACACTACCAAAGCACATCTAATTTTCTTCTGACCATCATACATACATTGTGGGATACAAATGCAATCCACATTTCCTTATTTTTCTAATTCCCTACACTATATTTAAATTTATGATTTTTCTATCACTCTCAAAGCCTCTTTATGGAAAAAGTTTTTTTCTTTTTTTAAATGGTGACTGATAAACATATGCTCCCTAAACTCACACCTCAATGTTATCCTCTTTCTCAAATAATTCATTCTCTTAATTAAATTGGAATTTTTTTTAAATAGGAAACCTCCTAAATCCAACTAATTTTACATATGCCTTAGTTTTAAGTCTTCTTTACAATAAACACACAAAAAATAAATATTTTCTTTTATATTTAAAATAACGACATATTGGATCAGTTTCCAAACATTAGCAATATTTTTTCGATCTTTCCAAATCCAATTAAATCTCTCTCTCTCTGTGCTCCAACTCTTTTTTTTCATCCACTCTCTAAATAAATATTCTCCAGCAACAGAAATTTTTATCTGGATGTCATTAACTATATACAAAACTTTAACTTATCTTGCAAAACCAAAATCAGCCATGTCAGCACAGCAAGGCAGTCAAGTATATGAACAATGTTTCGATGATTCCCCCATGTGTAAAAGAAAGTCTCAGAGCATATACTAAAATAGTACCCCAAATACAGACATGAATTGTATTGCATTTAATATACAAAAATATCTTATGCAACATATTTGTAAATACTATACTGTAATATATTAATATTTTTATAACAATGAATTTGCTTGTATCATAAATGAAAATTTGGATTTCAGAATGAAACAAAATCTCAAAAATATATCATGTAACGACTATAAATTTATAAAACAGCTTTTCCCTGTTATTTTATATAAATATCATTATAAAAAAAATTTTTTTAAAAAAAAAGACACATACAAAAATAAAAAGTTAGGTTTTATTTTATTTTAGAGCAGAATTCTCTTATATTTATTGAGGAGAAGATAAAATCAAAAATTTTGTAATAAATAGCATATCAGGAAATAAAGAATTAAAAAAAATCACATTTGAATTATGTAGAAGTTGTAATATCACATCTGATAATAGACAGTTATTATTATACTAGGATAGGAAGCCGTTACTTTTGCTAAAATGAAAATACACACACTTTGCTACTATGAGAGGGTATCCAAAAGTAATCTGAATTTTATAATAAAAACTATTTATTTTTAAGGGTTATAAATTTAATCTCTTTCAAATTACTGACCATTTGATACAATACTTCAGTCTAAACATTTTAAGGGTTATAAATTTAATCTCTTTCAAATTACTGACCATTTGGTACAATACTTCAGTCTAAACATGTTTTCACTTTTTGAAGTTGTCTGGAAATACTTGAAAAGTAGTGTCTTTTAATGCCCGCATTGTCCCCCCCCCCCCAATTTCTAAATTCACAAGAAAAAAAAAGATATTTTTTCATTTGAGAGAATTAAAAAAAAGTTGCACAAAGTGAGATCGAGCAAATATGGCTGATAGATAGGCTGTGTTAGCCTGAATTTAATTTAAAATTGTTTCACACTCAATGCTTTGTGCACCTATGCTTTATCTGGTGAAACTTGCACTCTCACTTTGACAAAAATGAGATGATTACATTTTATTGCATCATGTAAATGTTTCAGAACTTGCAGATAAAATGCCTGTTCATTGCGCATTAATCCTGAGAGAAAAACACCGTTTGTGCAAACAAAAAAAATCAGCATTGTTTTGACATGACTTCACTTGCCACACTTCATAGAAATGTGTTGAATTTTAAAAATCCATTAAACCACTCATAGATTTGTGTTTTTTTGAGATCAGCTTGCTTGTAATCTGTTTCAAACATTACAACTGTTTTTCCTGCTGTTTTCCCTAAAAGTAAACAAAATTCACATTGTTCCAACTTTTTAGCCATTACAAAAATTGACAAATATGAAAAACAGCATTATGTGATATCACAATTTCACATGGTGACTTCATTTGGCAGACTGATGCAAAGGGGTCCCCACAAGGGGTATGTAGCAGCAAAAGCCTATATTACAGCAGGCAAACATACCAGAAAATTATTCTGGTTACTTTTGGATCCATCCTCATATACTTCAAAGTTGCTTTTAAAATTGTGATCATTCATTTCCTGAACTTCATTAATGAAATCCCAACTATTATTTTATTATCAAAACTAATCAGATAAAGAGCTATATATTTTTACTGATCCATTTACACTTAGAAGAGCTATTTCCCAGAATTTACCACTTGCAATTAACATTGCTTTTAATCTATTTAGATTCATTGACTAACAAGTGAAAAAATTTATAAAAGTCACTTTTACTCACTCCAGCTATATCGCTCACCCACTCGCTGTATTTTCATTGTTGATGATTATTTATTAATATGTAGAAGCCTCATGAAGTATTAATATATGAATATATTAGATAATAGTTGAGGAACCTTTGTGACAATCTTCTACAGGCAAAT
The DNA here is from genome assembly GCA_028023455.1 of Epiperipatus broadwayi. Lineage (NCBI taxonomy): Eukaryota > Metazoa > Onychophora > Udeonychophora > Euonychophora > Peripatidae > Epiperipatus > Epiperipatus broadwayi. The sequence continues at coordinate 1,069,731 of JAQFVV010000077.1, forward strand.
CATTTCATGCAATTTCAATGTTACCCCTTTGGCACTTCTAGGTATCTTTTTCAGTCTTCGAAAAGCTAAATTAACTCATTATTTGAATTAAAAAATTATTGATAGAATTAGGTGAGGTCATTAATGCTTCTTTGGATGCACTTAGTAGATAATTTAATAGATAAGTTAAATTTACTGTCAAATCAAATGTTTGGAGTTCTTAATCTTATCTGTCATTCATAACTATATTTTTCTATCCTTAGAGCCAGACTTAATTATAAAGAGATTCTAGGACAAGCATTTTTTAGACTTAATAAAATATTAAATAAAAAGATTTAAATATCAATATCTGATAAATAATTTATAAGTTTTAAATATAAAATTACACACATATTGTTTATTATATATTTTTTATTATTAAATATGATACATTATAAATATATAATTATTTTTATAAGTAATTCATCTTTAAATCATAGAAAATATTTTTTTTATTGCCACTTCAGTAATAAAATTAGACAATGTTCTTTTCTATATTTAATATAGCCAACAATCTTCACATATTGTAGAGTGAATATAATTTTTATTATGCTTTAATTAATCAAAAGAACATTCAACAACTGAAATTATCATGAGCCTTGCGAAAAATATTTTTCATTACAATGATAAAGTTTGTTACAATTGTTATTTAATATGCCTTGTAATATATTCTGAACATTTTTTAAATCTTCTTCATTCAAAATCAGTCTTTTTAATAATCGTTTTTCTAATTTTTGTTTTTTAATATTTTTACATGTGCGATTAAAATTTGAAATAATTTTAGGAATATTTTAAACCTTTTTTTTATTTACACATTAAGTGCATCAATTAAAATATTTAAAACATGGCACTTGTGCTATTCCGTAGAATTATTTGACATTTCAAATTATATTTTCTTTTTTTCTAATTCGTCTTTATGAAAAACCACCTAAAATGTTCATGCTGATTACTATATTCTATTCATTTAAGAATTCTTCAAATGATTGTCTTCCATTTTATATTTTATTTTTAATATTGTTTAGTTTCAATAATAATTTATTATTTCTAATGTATACAGTGATGTGTAACCATACAATTGAGGTTTATATTATTGTTCTAACTATCTTGTTATTTCCATTTGGGTTCTGATGAGTCTATGTTGTGCAATATGGTGTGAACATTAAATCTTTCACATATTTGTTATCTGATTGTTAGCCCCCCCTTTTTTTTCCTTGTTGTTAGTTTGGCATATTGTATAATGTCCAAGTGTCCTCAAATGTTTTTGATGATGCCAGGAGTTGGTCTCTCTTCTGGATTTTAATCATTGTTTTGGAAAAAAACCTGTTTTATAGTAGGTTGTGGGTATTCCATGATTAGTTTACAACGTGTAACCCATATGGCATAGTTCAAAAATACTGAGAGATGTATTATTGGATAGGTTTTAGTATTGATACTAACCTTCAGAGATGATATCAGTTAGAAATCTATCTTGGTGTTGGAGAGTATGGTTTCTCGGATCACCCTGAATCCCTGTACATTGTGAGAAGAGGTGTTCCGATGTCTCATCGCCATTCATGCAAATGTTGCAAGTAGGGTCTATGTTGTGACCTCATTTGTAAAAGAGGAAGTGATTAGTAGGTAGTCCATTAATGTTGTATTTAATGAGGAAGTCTAGGTATTTGGCCTCTAGACTCCATCTTTTAAAGTTGGATACCAGTTTTTGATTATTGTAATAAAATGTGTTGATTATAGGATGTAAGATTGGATGGAGGATTGTGTATGCTCGCCATAATGTTATTTTAGAATTGAATGTGGAGTCGGTTATTGGGCAGTGCTGTTTGATAAGACTTGTGTTTCTAATGATCCATGTTTGTCTGTCTGGAGGGAGTCGGTCAGTGGGTGTTACCTTTTGAAGCAAAGCTTTTTGGAGAATTGTGTTAAAACCATATGACGCTACCAAGTTGTGTATGACATTGTGGGTTTTTTGGTAAATCAATGCTTGAATGGAGTGGAGAGCAAGACCATTTAGCTTTCTTGGTTGCTGAGTGCCTTTGAGGCTGATCGTGACGATTTTACCTCTCCAGAAAAGCCTTGAGCACAAGCCATTTATTTTATTTATGAAGTTTTTGTTGCATTTGATAAATGGAAGAAAGTATGATATTTTTGGCATCACATTCATGTTAATTAGTGCTACCTTGACAGGGAGGGAAAGGTAGGCTTGTGACAAGGAAGTGATGAATTTGTTTGTTGTTTCCAGGATATTATTCTGAATCTCTTTGGTCATTGCTGTGGTAGATTTGAAGATGGAAAACCCAAGATATCTCTGTGGCTTGGCAGAGAAGAGGGTGTTGATTTTCCTTCCTGAAACAATTTGTCAGGAGACAGACTTGCTGGGGTTGAATTGCAGCCTGTATTTCTCAGTATAGCAGCTTAATATTGTTTGTAGTAAAGGAATATGTTTTCTTAATGGTAGGATGATCATTACATCGCCCATGTAGGCAAACATATTGAATTCTCTGTTTAAATTGGGTATAAAGAGACCTGGTAGATTTTTTTCCAAATCCATCAGGAGAGGATTTATATATGCGATGAAGCATAGGGCACTGAGGGAGGAACCCTGAGGGAGAGCTTGTGTTGGTTTAAATCTGGAGGTGATGTTACCATCCATAGTGATAAAAATTTCCCAGTTGTATAGTAAATTGCTTATGATCTGGACAGCAGCTGCAGGATCATCATACTCGGCCAAAATATTTAAGAGTATGTCTATATGTACCGAGTCAAAGGCTGCAGCAATGTCCAGTTGAATAGCTATCGGCCCTGACTTCTAGTGGATTCTGACATAATCAATGATGGAGATTATGTTGCCCATTGCATGTGCAGTAGAGGATCCCTTCTTGGCGTATTGGTTGTTAGATATGTGCTTTAAGACATTTGGTTGGATGAGGTCTTTGAACACAGACTCTACAATTTTAATTAGAAGGGGTGTCATGGAAATAGGTCTGATGGTTGAGAGATCCATAACCTGATTTTTTTATTATAAATGGAACCAGCGCCACTGGGTAATGGTTAGGTATCACTCTATTACCAGTTGGTAGGTAATCCACCATCTTCTTCATTATGGAATTGCAAATTGATTGAGGTATAGGATTAGGAATCTGGGAATCCCATGTAATCCAGGATGTACACCATCTGGAAGGGAAGATATTTTCTGTTGGAGTAGGTTTTCTGTGATCCCATGTGGAGCCTGTGGATCAACTTCAGACCAGGATTGGGTGCCATTGAAGATTGCGGTTTGCATTTTTTTGCTGGAAGTGTTCTTTTATTGTGTTCATCATAGGTGTTCCCAACAAGGTTTTCCCATCTGCAATGATGGCGGTGGGAGTGGTTTATTTTCCCCTCCAAGTGCCCGTCTCAAGTAGCCTTTTGTCCAGTGGTGTTGTTGAGATAAATAGCATTTGGCTCTCCTAATGGATAGGTATTCTGCCAGGGATTTTTGTCTTGATCGGTATAGGTTTTTAAGACTATATATATCTTGTGTTTTGATAGGTTGACTTTGGAGCATCTGAAGCTGATTCTCTATTTGTAGAAGATCTCTGAAGAGGCCATTAGGTCCTTTGGCTTTCATGGTGTGGTGTTTTAATATTGTCTGTAGGATGCCTACAAATGAAAACCAGGCTTCTTCAGCTGGTCTTGAAAAGATGTTGATTTTGTGAAAATATATGTAAGATTCGGACACTATGGACTCTGTCATGTTTGATTTTGTTACCATCTTCATGGTTTTGTGAAGAGCCTCTGGGGTTGGGAGGCCAGTCGTGGTTTCAAGAGTAACTACAAAGGCCATATAATCCAAAAACGAAACTGGTAAAAGTTTTGCATTTAGATGAAAGTGTAAATCTGGTGAATAATATAATAGGTCTATTAGGGTTTGGTGGGATTTGGTGTAAAAGGAGTAGGATCTGGGAGGAAGGAATCCTTCCCCACACATCAAGTTTTTGTTTATCAGTGGAAGAAATTTTTAAGTTAAAGCGACCATATGTGGTGTTAAAATCTCCCAATATAAGTAAAGAGCCTGATTTGTTGCTAAGGATAGCATTTAAAGTATGAATGATTTTGTGATAGATAGTAGGATTGTTTGAAGTGTATATATAAGCTAGATTTATGCTGTAGCCCCAATAGTCTATTTCTAATAAGATTAAGTTGTTATCCAAATAGAGTATACAGAATTTGTTTGGAGGAAATTTTTGTTAATTAATACTCCAACCCCTCCAGCTGCGAATGTTCAACTGAAAATTTAGTGAAGCCCATGGTGGCAATTAATGTTTCTATTTTAGTGTCAGTGTTATTATGGAATTTGGTTTCCCCCATTAGAAGAATGTGGGGATGGTTAATGCTTATCCAATTTCTAATTGCATGAGCACGGGCCAACGAGTTGAGGCTATGAACATTAATCCCTGCAATTTTATAGTTCATAATATAGTGTCCCTGTCCTTCAGTTGGCCCATGGTCTCAGGGAGAACTTGGAAGTAAATGACTATAATTGGTTTCTTGATCTGATGCTTCTTCCAATGAGAGTTGAAGTTGATTTGATTCCATGAGTACTGGAAGGTCTTCATTTTCCATAGAATCTGGTAATTCCAAATAGGGATCATCTTCCATTGGTGCTGAATCAGTATCAGAGTGCTCAGAGGCTTTCCTTTTCCCATGACCCTCTATGTTTACTTTGTGATTCTTGTGAATCTGGTTTTAATGTAGGTAGTTGTGCTATAAACCCAGAATTCATATCGTCATCTGAGCTTGATATATCCGGAAAATCTGATTTCCATTTATTAATATTTGGTATTGTTTGTCATGTTAGCTCTACTTCTTGTGAAAGATCCTGATTCCAATGTCCAGACAAACCATCCTTTTCCCCCAGATTTGGAGTTTTGGTGTGTGATGTGTTGAGTTTTTTCCTTGGTTTATTGGTTTTGCTACTTTCTTTTTGAGGATGTGGAGTTATTGTATTTTGTTTACTTTGTGACTTTGATTGGGTGTTATTTTTGTCTATTTTGATTCTGGTGTCTGTTTTTTCTATTGGAAGTGGCTTCAAGTCTGAAGGTATTCCAAGCATTGATTCATAGCCTTTTTTCCTAATGTTGTACTGTTTATTGGCTGAATATTATCTGTGTATTGGTTTGAAATGAGATGAGGTGTTCTTGATGTAGTTGTTTGTTTATCATTTCTATTTTTGGTTGTATTGTTGTGGAATTTCATCTCAGTTTGTTGGGAAAGATTATCATCTTGATCCTCATCTCTAGATACTATATGGTCTGGTGTTACATCTGTGGGAGTTATGTCTATAAATTCAGTATAGTTTGATGTTGTAGACCTGTGTTTATCAGTGTGGTTTTCAATATTATTGTCTGTTTTAGGTGATTTTTTGATGTCTGTAGTTGTTGTTGTTTCTATATTCTTTCTACTGCAGCGGTGGAACTTGCCTTTCATTTGATTGCAGATAGTGCAGTTACGTGCCAAACAGTCTTTTATAAAGTGTGTCCTTTGTAAACAGTGAAAGCACTGAGGCCACACACCCCTGAATGTTAGGACCATTGGTGAACCTCTTGCATTAACTACAGTAGGGATGTCAGTGGGAGAAACATTTTTTTTCCTGGCTAGTGAGAAGATTGCTGTGTTTGATATTATGTTTTCATCCAAGATGGGATCTGGGAGGAATTTAAATTTTGAAACAGTGCGATAGGGATTGAGAATATTTTGGAGCTCTTGATCAGTGAATCTTGTTAGGCAGTTTTTGATTTTCCCTTGTAGTATCATAGGTCTGTTCATTTCTACAGTGCAAAGTATTTTATTTCCCAGTGTTTTAATATTGTTTTTAAATTGGAGTCTGTCTGCCCTGGTCTTAAATTCTATTGCCACATATCTGTCATTATGGTGAGTTAGTATTTGATAAATTCCCAACTCTGAATCATGTTGTTTAATTATGGAAATTTGTATAATGATAAGTTTTCATTCATTACTGCTAGGATTAGAGTTTTGTCATTGTAATAATTTTGGAAAGATTTATAGAGCATGTTTGGAATAGTTTTGTTGAAATTATCATTTATGTTTTGATGTATTTCATCAGTAATATTATTATAATCTAATATCTTAATTGATTGGGGATGTTGATTATCTTCTGTTGTGATTTCTCTTTCATATTCCGATATAACTATAAGCATTTCATTAATATTGCCGATCGAGTTAGTCTCCGCGGTTTTAACATCTTTGTTGATACTAAAGTGTTAGCATAGGATATAGATTTTTTTGGAAGGGTTTGGATTTGAGAGTCTGTTTTGAAATGTTCGAATGATGTAGATATTAAAGGTTCGTCTAGTTTGAAATTTTTAATTGTTTGTGAATGGGTTTTGTTTTTTTTTTATTATCTATTATTTCATTTTCCCCCCCAAAATACTGTTGACAGTCTCTGGTGTTACAGCAGCGAATTTGGTGACCTCTGGTGATTTAAAAGATTTTTTTTCACTTTCTTCAGATAGATTTTGCTGATATATATATATATTTGTTCCAAATTATTCTAAGAATGTTTCGTGGTTGTGGATGAATTGTGTTTATTTATGTCTCCTAAAGGAGTTTGGGAAATATGGTTTACTGTTTTCATATGTATTGTAAATATTGGCTGTTATTTCGGCCGATGTGAGACCAACGCTATTGCTTATGACTGATGAAGTTTGTATAATTTCTTGCATTTTAATGTTGTTAGTAATTATGCTAATGGGAAGGTTTTTGATCTCAGATGGAGCCTGAGATTTGTTATTATAGCTAGGAAGATTTCGGCCATCATTTCTGTTGAATGACTGAGTGTCACATTTTAAGCTTGAATGCCTATGTATATTTATCTATATCATTGTCACATTCCATTTTTGAATATATAAAACTTCTCTTACCTTGTATTTAGGGGTTTGGAATGGGGTTTGACACCCCCTTTCCTGCTGATTTCAATTTTTGAGGAGAGCTATTGTTCACGTTGCTTGCTGTTTAAGAACCGGAAGCAGTATTGCCTAAAAAGCCTTTTTAAGCATCTGATTTGGTGCCCTTTTCAAATGTTAATAATCCATTACATTAATGAACAATAGATGGTTTTATGTTGAAGTATATGCCGCAATTCTAAATAATAAAAATAAATTATTGTAATAATATTGTTTATTAAATTAAATGCTGAAACAAATACAATTGTTTTTAGTTTCAAACATATAGTTTATTGATCAAAACTTGTGTTACATACATTATACACATGTTTTACAAGGGTTTTGCCGGGGTTACAAAGGCCCTTCAAATATAATGATTGTTTTATTTCAAATGCCTTTATTTGTGCCTCAGGACGATTCAAGAGGCATAAGTTTGGATATTACAATGTGTCAATATTGTTTATTTTAAATAGCGCAGTTACTGCACAGTTAAACTTAACATGAATGCTAATGAATGTAATGAATCTAATAAACGTTGAGATTCTGATACAAATACACTATCATTATTTATATCAATAAATTCTATTAGAATATTATAAGTTTGTCCAAATAGCTTATAATCAGTTTTAATTAAAAATTTTTTGTTTCCCAGTGAATATTATATTTATGTTTATATGGTTTTTTTTTCGTAATCTATCTTTTCATAGAAACAGAAAATAAAGTAAAGAAGCTCCATAATTTTTTTTTTACAGAATATACTGCTGGAAGCAGCATTACAAATTAGCAAATTAAATAAATATGATAAACAAACAACATAAATTGCAGGACAATTTAAACAAATATCTTTATATGTACTATTAATATCAAACTATTATAAATCAAACTATCTAAATTTGGTTTATTCACAAGTATGTTTGCTAATCACTGACAAGTTGAATTGTATTCTTTAATAAACCCTACAAATAGTTCATTACTAATTAGTTTCTTGTCTGTATAATTTATGAATATAATTATTGTTATTGGCTAAACGGTATGGCAAATATCAGATTTTCAATCCATTTGAATGTTTTTTATATTTTTTAATTTTATTAAGTGTTTCATTAGTTAAAGCTGTAATAAGTTCCTCCTGTGATTTACATGTCAAATGATGTACTATTCTTTTCTTTGTGTTTTAAATCTTATTTAAACATTCATTAACAACTGGATTATACTTAAAAAACTTAAAATTTTTCAGTTATTTGACTTTACTATTTTTTCATGAAATGGAAAATTGTCGCTAATTAAAAATAAATTAACATTTACAATTATGTAATTTGCTTACACTGAATGTTTCTTGTATATGTAATTAGAGGAATTTGAACTCAGGATTTTTTTGTTTTTTATTTTCTACTCCATCTTTTTCACATGTGTGTTATCATATCTATCGTTAGCTTGAAATGCAGTGGAGAATGAATAAACTAAAAAGCCCTGAGTTCAAATCCCTCTAGTTACTTAATTATATGAATAATAATCTGGTAAAATAAAAATACATACAGAAAAAGTAATTTTTAAAAATAATATTTAACTTTTTACTGTCATGAATATGATATTGCAAAAATGTATTGAAAGCATGCTAGGCAGTAATAAAGTTAAATATTATTTTTGTAAAAACTATCTTTTCTGTGTGTATTTTCATTTTACTAGATATTATATTGACCCAGAAAAAAAGAAAATTAGTAACAATTGAATTACAAATGAATAATAATCTTAAACTAGCATGCTTTGTTTTACTGTACTTTGAACTGTATTATTAAGTTATTTGAATAATTTTTGTCAAGCAACATAAGTGACAAACAGAAAATTCATGATTTCAAAACACCAACATCAATTTTCTCCATTTATTAAAACCATTTATAATATTAATTATGAAGTGATTTTATCTTTAAAAAATAATAAACAACAAAAGCAATACATTGAATCATGAGTTTTGAATGCTTTAACCAATTACAATGCTGCTTTTCACTTTTTGGCAAAGTTTTAAAATAATAAAATGTAGAAAAAAATTTGCCATCAACATTTTTAGGAAAAATGATATTAAACTTCTTGCTTAAGTCTAATTTTAACAGATGTTTATCTAAATTTACAATATATTTTTAGGTCATTTTCATTGTCATGTTTACTGTTTCACCAAAACATATTTCCAATAGTAATTGCCAATGTTTCTTTGTCAATATTTGCACCATTAAAAAATGTACTATATTTTTGTCTTATTTGTACCCCCCCCCCCTACAATTTCAAAATTTGTTTGTAAATTTGGTTAATCTTTGTTTTTCTTGATTCATTCATGTTTTTCTCCACAGGGTTTGGTTTTGCTTGGCCTTTCTATATTTTTTCTTCACTTTTGTTTTCTCTTCAGCCATTTTTATTTTTGACATCCTAAAAACATTTTCATGGCATTACAATTAAGAGTACTTAAATTAGTATTTAATTGTAAAATTTTTGCATATTTTATAACTAATAATAATGATATGCATGTAAGTTTGAATTTATTTTTTTCTTCATTAGCTTGCACTTAGTACAGCGCAGTGAAGCTGTGATATGTGTCATATCAATATATACTACTTCAAGTATATGGCATCCTAAACATATAAGTAAATAAAAAATACATTTTACAATATGAGAGAAGCCATTTATATTCTCAAAGTCCTTAAATAATCATGTTTTTCTTAATAGGGTTTTTTCATGTTGAAAGTACATCATTTTATTCTTGGCATTTATTATTCTTCCAAAAGTTTTACACGTCATGACATTTCACATAATAAAATGTTTTCTAAGTGTAAAACTAGAAGTTTTATGAATTTAATATATATATATATCAATTTAATGGTAATAGGAAAATGAATTGTTAACATTCTTATGTTAAATCAAAAAAGTTTAAATTTGAAGAATTTATCCAAGAATCTGAAATTATTAATAGAAGTAGGGATAATTGATTAGATTCTGAATTAAATCAGGATCATTGTTTTCAACTATTATCAATCCATTGCAGAATGAAGGTCTCTCTAAGTTCAATTCATCTCCAAATTTTAGTGTCTCTTCGCCACATCACTTTACACTTCCTTATTCCATTCAATCATCTCACAGTTTTTCTCTAGGTCTTTGACAATTTTTTAGTCTGAGGTAAATATCTATTTATAAATATCAAAACAACTAGAGAAACTATAATCTGTTGTACAAAAACTATTATTACATTTCTGCAGGCAAAAAAAAAAGTTTTTGAAAAAAATATATATCCAGAACAGGTTTGATTAACATAAAAGTTTGATATATTGATTTTTATTTAAAAATAATAGCAATAAAAAAATTTTTTTATTAAATACTTTTATTGACCGTGCACTAAAAAGAAATAAAATAATTGTTTCTTCAACCACAATTGGAGTTTTAGATTTAACTCAAAATAAAAGCATGGGGAAGATCCAAATATTAATTCAGTCAATTCCTATTTTTTATAACAAGGGAATGACTTAATTAACTTCTGGACCACCCATGCTTTTATTTAAAGTTAAATCTAAAACTCCAATTGTGGTTGAAGAAACAATTATTTTATTTCTTTTTAGTGCATAGTCAATAAAAGCATTCAATATATATAATTTTCTCTATTATTTTAAATTTTTTGTATTGGCACAGTAAATGAAAATATAAAACTAGATTGTATTTTAAATTGAATAAACGCTTGTTGTTGATATATATATCACAAAATATTTCTATTATAAGTTAAAATGTATAACACTTATGTATATATCATATTTAGCATGTGCACATAATATTACATGTGTGTATATTGTAAATGACTTTGCTTTATACTTATAATTTTCTTTAAACCAATATCACACATATAATGTATATAAGTCATTAGATATTTCTGCAGTAAGTTAATATATATTCTCTTAATATATTATATTTACTATGTGTACATAATTATATATGTGTAATAAATCAGTAACTAAGTTTTCTATTTAAAATTGTTTGATAGTTTTTATTTTAAAACAGTTGTTTAAAAAATATTAAAGAAGAAAATTCATGATCATTGTTTTAAATAATTATCATAAGTTTTCTTTTTTAACTTTCCATGATTGTATTTAAAAGTGTGAGTTTTCTAGTTAGCTTTTTAAAAAAAAACAATTGTTTTAAGATAAAAATAAAAACTATCAAACAATTTAAATAGAAACCTTAGTTATGATTTATTATTCATATATAATTATGTTCACATATTAACTATAATATGTGAATTAAAAATTTTAAATGTTTTTTAAAATGTTATTAACTTGTCAAGCATTGGTGGTCGAGTGGTCAGCACAGCTGCCTTACAAGCAGTTGTCCCAGGTTTGTGGGTTCGTTTCCTGGCTGATGCTTTGACACATGGGAAAAAAATGTTATTATATTGAAAGAAAAATATTTATACTACTTTTATGATAATTATTTAAAACAAATCAAAATTCTAAGAATAATTGTTAACAGCAATAAGTGAAGTTATTGAATATTTTTAATATTTTCCCACCCTCTGTTTCATATCTATAAAACTAATTGACATACTGAAAGGATAAATGTTTCAAATAAATTAGGCTGGCATAACTTAGTTATATGTCAATTGTCAAGCAATTTTATTGAATTTAAATATATTAAATCTTGATTTTAAAATTGAACTTAAAAAAATCAAAAGTTAACAAACAAACAAACTGATTTTCCAACTTTAACAAAAGTATTTAATAAAAATATGTAGGAACTATTTCATTATTTTTATTTTTCCAGTAAATATAAAATGAGTGAACATATAGACAACATATATATAAATGTACTCTCAATTTATTATTAACTACATTTTTACAAAAAAAAATGTTCATATTACAATGTTAATTTATGTGTTCTATGTGCATAAAAATGTCTGTGTTATATAAATATGTGTGCACATGTTGAAATGTATTGCATATTTACAGTATAGTAATCAAACCTTATCAACAAAATGTGAGCTACTGTCCATAATACATGATGCACATGAGAGGAACTTGGAATAAAATATAGCAGACATTGTAGCTCTAATCTATTTAAAATATATATTACTCACTTATGACAATGATGTAAACATATACTTGGTACAAATAGCATGATGAAAATAGATAATTATTTTTATAATCATTTTATTAAAATAATAAACTTTAAAGTTGATAATTTGCTCAGTAGTACAAACAAATATTACATAAAAATTATTTTACACAAAAGTAAAAAATAAAAGATAGGAAACTATGTCATAAAGTATAGTAGATTCTTAAGTAGATAAAGTTTTTTAAAATTAATTTTTAATAGTTTTATTAAACTATTTCCTTTATTGTTTTGCTTTTGAAAAATTCCTAGTAAATTTTTTGTATGATGGTATTAAAATTTTACCTATGCAACTGATGCTCTATGCAAAACCCAAAATCAAGTGTCACATTTCGTTGGGTTGGCCCTGATTGTGCCATTTAAAGAGATATATTAAATCTAATCTATTCCAAACAATTTTCATTTTTTATGGAAGTTAAAATGAATAGTACTTTCTTTAATGCTTTACTGACTCCAATTAACTTATCTTATATATTACCATATGCTAAAAAAAATCTTTTCAGAGTTTATTCTAAAGATAGTCAAATGATTAGTTTTTTCAGAATGTCATATAGCATTCTAGCACCAGAAGTGATAGATTAATCTACAATTAAAGAACTTTCAGCCCTGCATTTTAATATTATACAATTATGCTAAAATACTCACTGCAGATTTTAAATTTTCAAACATACTGATCTTGTGATTATAGAAACATTAAGAAAACTGTCCATGATTAATGAAATATTTGGAAATTATTTTCTACTGCTAAAACTTTATTCAGATTTATACAAATCTCATTAGATTTTTTATTCAATCTTTTTCAAGATAGTATTCCAACTAAACAATACAAGTACTAGTATAGTGTGATCTCTACTTATAAGGTGGAGCCACCATCTACATACCAAACAAATAAAAAAAGTAATCAATTAGTCATGAAAATAATATATATAGCAAACAAACCAGTGCACGATAATTACAAAACACATACATTCATTAAGTGTAATTAATGTGAGCATTCTAAAAAAAAAAAATTAGCAATGAGGCAAAATGCACCTTGATAAAAAATAAAATTGCAAACATATCTGCTGAATAAATATAAATAAGGATATAACAGGAACAATATAACCATAAAAAAATAATTGATGACAATAAACCCATAAGGATTCAGATACCAAAAATATTACCAAATAAAAAAAAAGAGAATGTGTACAATATAAAAAGTACACAAGCAAAAATATATACTAATAACATGTAATATTTGAATACAAGTACAAGCACAACAATGCAAAAAATGAGCAGTGTAATCTATGATGAAATAATTGTTGATAATAAATCCAATAAGTGATTAAATTCCCAAAAAGTTGCTGGTATTTGAGGAAAATAAAAACAAGATGAATATGTACTTCAATGCAATAAGTGTAATTTTTATGGCTACTGTGTTTTTCATTTTCTTATGCATGGATAATTTTTTGGAATTTAATTTTTCATGATTTATTACCATCAATTATTTTTTTTATGGATTACACAGCTTACTTTTTCATCATTGTGCTTGATATATACTTACTTGTGATAAATGGACAATTCTGGGTGAATACTTTTTATGGACATCATGTTTTTCACTTTTCCCAGATATGGATACTTTTTTGGATTTTAATTTCTTATGGATTTATTGGCTTCAATTACTTTCTTATAAATCTTTTTTGTATTGTTTTCATATTAAATCATTACTTGTATTCATTCCACAGATTGGCTCTTCAATTTAATTCTTTATAGATTTATATTTGACCTTATTACCAATTTAATTTCTTTAAAAATACTTGTATTGATCACTTTTATTGAATGTGGTTCCTTTTTTTAATCATTGTGAATTAGTTTGGTAACTAAATCTATTAATTTCAAATTTGTTTTCTAAATATATTATTTTAATGTTTTATTTATTTTAACTATATTAAATTATTTTCATGTTTGTTATTTTTGATTTTTTACAAAAAAAATATGAAACTTATTGATTCGCTTTTTTCTTTGCTTCAGTGATATAGATGATGGCTCTATCTTTACAATCTACTAGCACTCACAATATATTATCTCTAGATTTATGTTTAATTTTGTTTTACATGTAGCCTTTGCCATAAATTTTCAGAAATAATGCTTCATTTAACCAGTCATTACATAGGTTAGATTATCAGTCTTTCATAAAAAAAACAATCATTTTAATTTTGTACAAATGCCTTTGTTGGTTTTTTTCTCTCAAAACAATATGAACTGTGTTGTGTCTCTTTTTACTCAATCATTGGAATATAATGCTTTTCTGGGGGGGGGTCCTACCATTTCTAAAATTAAGTGATTTTTACCGATTTTTTTTTTTATATTTCAATTTCAGCGATTTTGACCGATTTGTCTTGTGCGCTGGGGGGGGGTCTACCATTTCTAAAATTAAGCAATTTTTAGTGAATATTAAAAAAAAATTATCAATTACAGGCTTCTTGGTGGTTCTGCAGCGTCACCTAGTGGCTCGTCCAGTACATGAGAAAAGCACCAATATTTTTTTTAAAAAAAGAATAAAGACAGCTTTAACATATAGTGTGTGCAGACATGTATGCACAATATATATATGTACTCTTGAATTTTTACCCAGTAAAATTATAGTTGAAACATGGCCTTTACACATCTTTATCAGTTGTGCAATTTCTTAAATTGTATGTACTTCAATTTTCTTCTGTTTTTTATTGTATTTGTATATTGTTTATTTCTTATTTAAAAGACTGCATATTAAATTATGTGATATTACTAAGGTGTCCATATATCCTGATTTTTGTGGATTTGTCCCAAATTTATCTCTTGTCTCGGTGTCCTGATATATTCTTTCAGGACAGTTAACTATCTCAATTTTCTTAACTACTCATTTTTATTTTTTAATTTTAACTTCATATTTAATTTCTATTTTTTATAAATAAATATTATTCATTTAATACTTTATAATTAGTTTTTTGATTGGTTAATCAATAATTTTTGCAAAATGAAAATGGTCCCCATTATATTGGTAAGTTAGTCATATGTGATTTCAATTTGTGGTTTTGTTTTAATAGATAATATCTGTATACAGACAATTGTTTTTTGCTTTTGTTTATGTTATGAAATGAGTATATTGTTAGTAATGTAAATGTGATTATATATTTTGTGATTTTTTATTTCATCTGCAATATATGTATATTTTTTGGTCGCGTATCACGGTTAGGCTCTGTGAAAATATGGAAACCTATATATGTTTTAGTACAGTAGATCATATCCAGGTATTGGGAGAAGTTATAGAAAGGACAAATGAATATGAGTTGCCATTATGCTTTGGATTTGTAGATTAGGAAAAGGCATTTGATTCTATAAACACTTCTTCAGTGATTAAAGCATTGGATCATCAAGATATAGATCCAGAATATTGTCATATTTTAAAGAATATTTATAAAAATGCAACAGCAACAATTAGATTACATAATGATACTGGGAAAGTCAATATTGAGAAGGGTGTAAGATAGGGTGACTTCATATCTCCAAAACTTTTTACAGCAGTGCTGCAAAAAGTATTTTGTGAATTAAAATGGGAATCTAAAGGAGTGAAAGTAAATAGAGATAGATTATTTAAGTCATTTAGATTTTGCAGATGATGTAGTTGTTTGTGCAAATATTTCTTTAGAGCTGCAGGAAATGTGGCAGGAGTTATCAGATGAAAGTAAGACTACAAATAAATGTTAAAAAGATTAAAGTAATATTTAATGGATTTTCTCAAAATATGAAAATAAAGATTGATTATGATGAGTTAGAAGAAGTTAACAGATACAAATACCTTGGTCAGATTATTGATACAAATGAAAACATAATGGATGAAATTAATCATAGAACTAAACTTGGTTGGAGTGCTTTTGGTAGAAATAACTTGATACTAAAAGGAAATATGCCTATGTGTTTGAAAAGAAAGGTTTTTAATAAATGTGTTTTACCAGTTCTTACTTATGGATCTGAGATTCGTACACTTAATAGAAGAGCAATACAGAGACTTCAGACCATTTAAAGAAGTTTGGAAAGATGCATGTTGGGAGTAACAAGAAGTGATTGAAAATGGAATATATGGGTAAGAGAACAAACAGGTGTTACTGACCTCATTGAAAAAATTAAAAGACTGAAGTGGAGTTGGGTGAACATATTGCTAGAAGAGATAATAATAGATGGACAATTGGAATCTTAAACTAGATTCCAAGAGATTGTAAAAGACCCAGAAAGAGACCACATGTGAGATGGATGGATGGATGAAATAAAAAAGTGTGCAGGGGTGATGTGGAGAAGAGAAGCTAAAGATCAAGAAGATGGATTGAACTTGGAGAGACCCTCATCCTACAGTGGATTGATAATAGTTGATGATGATATATTACATTTAGCTATATTGAGGTTAGCCATTTCAGAGGTTAACTTCACAAAACAAATTGTAATTTTTTCTAAATATTTTATGTTTGTTTTGAATTTTTAAAAAAAATATATGCTTAATTAAAGAAATGTACTTTTTAGGGCCCCTGAACGTCTTTTTCATCTGTACTAATAATGTTGAAACTCCTTATTTATAGTTTGAGCATGAAAAATGTGTTATGTGAGTAGTAACATCTCATTGATATGCAAATTAGCTATATAACACATTATAGCATTTGAACATTAAGTTTTTCATATCTTTTACTTGCATGCTTTGTAGCGATTAAGTTTTGTTATTACCAAATTTATATGTTATAAATTACTTTGTTTAATAAATATTTATATAGGCTAGATAAAAAATATTAACAAAATAAAAAAAAATCTTTTTTTTTAAGCTTTTACATTCACCTAAGTTGGAATTAATTATATTCCTCTTTTTGAATATTTCAAGCATTCTAAAATAAAATTAAAAGGTTTGTTTATATTTCAAATAGGCAGCTATGTTTTTTAAACATTTTTTTTTGCTTAAATGACTTTTAGTCTCATAAAAGAATTGTATTATCACTTTTTTACGATCTAAACTTGTTTTGAAGATTTAGAATTTTTTTTAACTTTGCTCTTATGTCAATGTTTTTTTACACATATTTTTTTCTACTCAGTATTTAAGACAGATTATATCAAATTATCATCATTAATTATTGTCTGACTACAATGCTTGTAACACAGAGACTCTTTAGATACAACCAACCTTTTTCTGACCACGATTACTATTGTTTTTTGAAAATAGTTTTATTTTATTTTAAAGAATCAAAAAACACACAAATGATATTATAATAAAGTACAAAATATTTTTTAAACAATTTTTTCGTTATTAGTAATCATTATTGGCCTTATATTAATCCGGGCAATGAAATTTTAGCCTTCATTAAAATCATTATTATCCATGATTGCTAAATAACGAAGGTTAAATACGATTTTGTTTAGTCGTGTGTTTCCATGACTACTTTTTTAAAACTCCGAGCTTATCTGTTGCTATTTTGAAGTTTCATTAAGCCAAACAATTTTCAAAATTTTTATATCCATTTCAGCGCAGATTTTAAAACGTCTTTATTTTAATGAAGATTAAAATTTCATCACCCGGACAATTGATATTGTAACATACAATTTAAATATTTAACAAAAATAATGGCTTAAA
Organism: Epiperipatus broadwayi; assembly: GCA_028023455.1. Classification (NCBI taxonomy): domain Eukaryota; kingdom Metazoa; phylum Onychophora; class Udeonychophora; order Euonychophora; family Peripatidae; genus Epiperipatus; species Epiperipatus broadwayi. Next base: position 1,087,449 of record JAQFVV010000077.1, read on the forward strand.
CAATTATTTAAAAGATGCTAACAAACTTAAAGCTTAATTTTGAAAGAATAAAACCTTGTCTTTAAAGCTACTAGGCCTAATTAAACCATGCACCTGTGAAACTAAATCAACAATGAAATAGGTTACATGTTAATTAAAAATAAAAAGCGGATATTTTTATTAGATTAATTATATATTATATAATGAGCCTGTACAAACTTTAAATTGTTTGATCAAAGACAGATTAAGTTTACTAGGTAATCTGCTTATTATTACACAAAGATCAATGGTGTATTCATTTGTTTGTCATCTTCTTACTTAATTTAGTGGCACAACATTATATTTAGAGTTACATCATAAATTTTAATGATCCTTATTTCATTAAAATAATTGGAATAAAATGATTTAGAATTTTGACATTTCACCTGGGGGATAAAATAATAGTTCATCTATACTCCTTAAGAACTAATACTGAGAAAACAGATTCTTCAAAGTAGAAAAAGGAAAAAAAATATTGTTAGGATATACATATAGAAAAAACAACAACCTGTGTTCCTATAGTGTGTAATCTATTCACTGGATAAATATCTTGAATCCATTGACAATGTTATTACAAATGAAGGTTATATATATAAGTTATATATTAAAATAAATAGTAAGTCTAGAAAACTTAAATTAGACAAATATTTGGATATAACTTAATTTTTTTTTACTTTCTAATTTTGACATTGAGGAATTGCAATTTAACAAATGTACTGCAATTTTAGAATTAATTTTGAATTAAAGTGTTGAAAATAGTACTAAATCATGGTCTACTAAAATATTTTGAATAAATGACTTTATTAACACAAGAAATAATTCTAAAAATCATTAATTTATTTGTTAGTGAAAGTTGATTTACAAATTGATATGGATATGTCAAAAAGAGGGAGAGTGTGTGTGGGAATTAAAAGTAGGGAAAATATATTATTGTATGATTTGATGCCTAGAGATTGTGGGAATATGTTAGCTAGAAAGAATGAAGAGAAGAATGTAAGGGCTTATCTTCCAGGAACTGTATTTTAGATATTGTTAAGGTGTCAGAAAAAACAAATAAAGATAAATAATAAAATTATAGTGTTGATTGTGGACAAATATAAGATACTGAAGGTATTATAAAGATATGATTATGAGTTTGAAGAAAAGAAAGAGGAAGATATGAGTGATGTTAGTTATGACAAAAATTTGATTGTATGGTAAATTTACATAAGATTTGTGGATTTAATTTGAGACTAAAATGTTTGTGTAAAAATAGTCATGTACATTTTTTGGATGTGTGGTGTATATTCACTAGAAATATAATTTTATTAAAAAGAATGGTTTTGTATTTATTAGAAAAAGGGAATAAAATAGAAATTAATTTATAATAAATTTTATTATTTATTAAACTAAAGAAGGATGGTGGTATATATAGATAAAAATAAATGATATAATGTTAAAGATAGGTATGAAAAAGAAAGAAATATTTATATTTAGGAATATGAATATGCTAAAAAAATAATGTGGATGTAGATAGAGGATAAAAAGATGATGTAAGAATAGAATATATACACACACAAAGGATATCTGAAAATAGTTATAAGAAAATAATATTTAAAAGAAGGGCCAAGAAAGTTAATATAAAACTTATAAAAATAGAAAAGAGATAGAAATATAAAGATTTGGAAAAAACTAAGTTTTTATTTAAAAAAAAAATTGGTTTATTATTAATAGTAGTGATACATTTGAAGAATTTAGAAACTCCATCTTCAGAAATCTGAATGGAAGAAACTAAAAAATGTAATGGGAATAAAAAATAAAATGATATAGAAATTATTGTTAAGGAGGATATTTTTTTAAAAAAATTGTAAAAAACATATATGAATTAGATTGAAATTAGGTAAAGAAAAATAGATGTATAGTATAGGATATTCAATTACTGGAAATGAAAGAATATGAAATAGAAATGAGAGTATTTGGATATGTTTATAAAGGGATATAAATAATCTTGAAAATAATTATTATAAAACATTGATTTATGTGATATAAATAATCATATTAATAATATTGATGGAGTGAAAATATAAAGGGCATATTAATAAGGATTGAGAAAGATGAATTGAAAATTAGCAATTTAAATAAAGTATATGATGGGGAATTTACATTGTCAAGGCAGAATCTGAAGTATATTTTTGATTACATGTAGATAGATAAAGACAAATTAGACACGATAAAAAGAATTAATCTTATTTGATGAAAAAAAAAGAGGATGTAATGGTGATTATAATTTTTTGTTGACAGAATTAGAGATATCTGAAAGGCCAAGTAATGTTTATAAAAATTTGACAAGAATGAGTGGTAAATAAGCAATAAGTTTAAATTGAAAAGGCTTAATAATAGATGATGATTTTAAAAGTTATGAAGAGTGTATGAATATGATAAAGAAAAACATTGCAAATGAGTTTTTCTTTAAAACCAACAGGATTAATGAGAGAAAGTAGAGGGGGGAAAACATAGAAAGCATAAAAGAAAGAAGAAGAAATGTAGTAATTATAAAGAAGCCATTAAGAAACAAATAGAAAAACAGGTGGTAAAGATTAAGTGGGATAACTACTTACAGAAAAAGAAATGTGGCAAATAAGAAATTAATGGAGGAAATTAAGAGTATAGATTGTGGAAAATTTTAGAGATGTATAAAGAAGAAGAATAAAAGGAATTCTATATTATAAAATGCAGAAGGAAGGGAACATGAAAATAATGAAGAACTTGAAAAAAATTGTTAATGACTTTGTAATAAAAATTTTGTTTGAAGTATAGTTGTTAAAAAAATATGATTCATTAGAAAGCTTAATCATGTGAGAAGATTTTATTGACGTAAAATTGAATACAATATTTCCATAGTTTATTAATTATTTATATATATATCTTAATGGATAAGGATAGATATTGGATGAAAGATAATGACATTTTGGAAAGATTCAGAATGGATTTTGTCAAAAGAAAAGGATTGGGAATAATTTATTTATTGTAACATAATGGATTGAAATGGCTAATAAGGAAATAAACTATTACTTATTGCATTTTTAGATACAGAAAAGGCAAATAGGATAAATGGAATAGACTTTGGAGAAATTTTGAAAATATGGGAATAGATTTAAGGCTGCTAAGAATGATTAAGAATCTTTATATGGGAAATTTGTATTAATATCAATTGAAAGATATAGAATCAATGGAAGTTAAGTGTAAAATTTGGTTTGAAACAGACATGTCCATTATCATTATCATTATTTATTTTATTTCTAGGAGAATGAAGTTTGAAAGGAAAAACGGGGAGGGGGGTGTAAAGATTATTATTACTATAACTGAAACCTAGAGAATATGTATAGTCCTGCCTTTTTTTGCCAGGGATATAACATGTTTTTGCAAAGAGTATTAGAGAAGCATGGAGAGACAAGAATAAATACAAAAGTTTAATTTAATGAAGATAAATCTAATTTTAGTATTTAACAAAAAGGCTAAAATTAAAGAATGGAAAATGAAAATTTTTTTTTGAAAAATATTGAGGAATATATATATTTAATTACTTCATTGAATAGAAAAGGGAAATTATACATTTAGTTGGGAATTAGAGTTGCACAAAAAATCAAACAATAAAATAGGATTGATTAAATATCTAATATGATTCTCAAATAATAAATATGATGTATTTAGAATTATTTAAAAAAGAGTGATGGTGTCTGTTAAATATTTGGAAATGATATGCTTTGTATTAGTTGGAAAACTAAAAAAAAATTTAAATAGAACACAAAAAGAAGTAGGTAGATATACATTAAGAGATAAATTTGGAAAATGAGATTATTCAAGGTGAAATTGGATGATCTTTTTTTTTTAATGAAGAAAATTAAAAGTAAAAATGTTTGGACGGTTTTAATATATGAATGAAAACTGATTAATAAAAATAGTGTTTAATTAGATTATATGAGAGATAACAAACATATTGAGTCAGACAGTTTTTAGAATATGCAAAGTTAATAGATAGACAACTTATTTCCATGTGTTTATGTAACAAATCAGATAAATGTGTAGACAATGTATTATATATACATAATTATGAGAGGTTGAAAATAAAAGAGCATAAATAAATTGGTTAGAGAAAAAGAAGTAAAGGTGTGGAAAATGAATATGAATACAAATAATTTGGAGTTATATAAAAATAAAAAGTATATAAAATATAAAGGGATATATGATAATGTTAAAGGATGTTTATCATTATTTAGAGCAAGGGTAGATAGGAGTTTTAGATATCAGAAAGAAGACAAAAATGGAATAAGGATTTGTATTATACTTGTAGTTTATATAAAGATATGAAAGTGTACTGAACATTTATTTATCTATGAAGTATAGGATGTTGAAAGCACATCATGATAAATTGAATGGAGAATGAAGAAAATATAAACATAAAGAGCATGAAAAAGATAGAGATGTTATAATTTTTTGTTTAGATTTTTATAACAAAATTTGGGGATGTAAGAACAGGATAATGTAATTATTTTAAAAGCTTATATTAAAATGGAGAGGAAGATATGAATCAGAGCCAGAAAAAATAGTTGAATAATAAGAAGATAAGAAGTACTTTTTTTTTAATGGTATGTAAGGGTCTTTCAAGAAAGGAAGTGTTTAAATCAACTAACAGAGTTTCTGGACACATAGCTTTTGTAGAGAAACTTCTGATATCATTTAAGAGATAATTAATAAGAAATAAAATATATGTATTTGATTCTAACTAAAATTATGTATTTATTACTAAATTTATAACAAGATTACTAAATATATTATTTTTATTCTTTTATTCAATATACTTCTTGCTGTAAATTCAATAATAAATGCATACATTTTGCAATATTTTAAAGTATTTTAAATAGATGTAAATTAAAAATTCATTGTATGTATTGATATTTGTGAATATATAACATTTAAAATTAAAATGTGGAATTTACTTTATTACAATTTTTATAAACATTATTATATATATAAATGAAATAGACCTATGGTTTTACTCTTCTTTTTTAAATATATACAATTCTTTATAAGAATGTAAGAGAATTTAAACCCCAAGGTTAATAATTAGAAATAACAACAGACTATTTTTAAACTTAACATTCTAACTAATGCTTGTTAGACTGATTATCTAGCCATATTTCCTAACCAACATTCCCATTAAACATGTCTAAGTACAGAATGGATCTTTGCCTCTATATGCTATTTATTTAAAACATATCTTGCCATACTGCAGATTAGGGTGCCATCTCTAAAACAAGAAACATCTTTAGGTTAGATTCAAATCACTCCCTTACTCATTACTAGCTCAAAAGAAAAACTTGGCAATGGAAGGTGTTTGTGTGTGAGAGAGAGAAATGGACAACTTGAGTTAAAATAATATAAATATAATTTTAAAAAATTATTTAGTGTATTTACATGTCTTATATGATACTTAGGAATGAATTCAACACATAAAAAATAAAATGTGCATAAATATTTTAGGTAAGTATGTATTCATATTAGAGAAAATTTATTCAATTAGATTGAATTTAACTTATGAGCTCTGATATTGCTATGTCCAATATAAAACAGCCATATAATTATTATTTAATTATAATAATATAAATAAAGATTGGCAAAATATCACTCAATCAATAAACTAACATATCAAAGTTATGATAAATATTAACTATTAATAATTGAATGAGAAATTAATTCTAAATTCTATTTATTTTAATATTCATAAAAAAAATTACATTAAGAAAACAAATTAAATATGCATTTAAAGGGAAAACAAAATGTAAAAATTATTTAAAGAATATTAAAATCAATATTAATATTTGCTGTAATCAATATTAAATTCCTTTTATAAAGGTTTTTATTTTAAATAAAGATTTATCTTACTGTAGCATCAGAATTCTATCATTTTAGTTGGCTTAATTTTTTAAAATACTATTTAAATGTTTTTACTGGTTGAATTCATCAAAAGTCCTTAATTAAGATGATATTGCAACTTTTTTAAAGCAAAAAAGCTATCTCCAAAAGCTTTCTAAACACCAAAATAAAATAAACTGGTCTCACAACTTTTTTTTTTATAAATGCTATTCCAGATTATACATAATAAATCCATGAATTTTATTTATTATTACAAGTCAATTTAAACAAAAAAAAATTATATCCTTTTTAAAAATAATATATATATATATTTTACTATTTATAAAAAAAAAAAACTTGTGACTTTTAGAAAAAATAAATAAATTCCAACCTGTGGTACTTTTGCTTATGTTATTTCTTTTCTTTTTTTTCTATTTAATATACCTATGTTAGTGCATGGTGAAAAGCTTATAAGTCAGACTAGCTTTATTTCAAAAAGTGTTCTAAACTAATACAATATATATGCATTAATTAATCTAGTTAATATTGACCTGCTATATTGATTTTATTTATCACATACAGATACATTGTTTTATTAATCATTAAAGTGATCCTAATGATCTTTTGCAAACATTGAAATGATTAATTTTACAAATGGAATGAACAAAATAATAAAATAAATACAGAGAAAGGATAAATAAAAGCATAAAATTAGTGAGATATTAAAATAATTTATCTGTCTTGTTGTAAATTCAATAAAATATAGATATATTTTAGTTTTTACCATTAGTTTTTTTTTATCATTGGTATTTACTATGTGGGTTCAACTGATAAATGGATTACATACTGTAGATAACATCCAAAAAACTAATAAGTATAAAAGTATAATAGAGCCATAATATCCCGTATACACAGCATAAATCATGTGTAATAGTCCATGTTTTGTTAATGTTTGATTATAATGGAATACATACTGTTTACTAAATTTCACATGCACAGTATTTTTCAATACACACACATATATATAACAGATGCTTTTTATTAGTATTTATGTATTAGACTATTTCTATCATCTAATATTAAGTATTGAATGTCTTAAGAAAAATTTAAAGAAAATTATTTTTTTCTAAAGACATTCAATACTTAATATTAGATGATGATAATAGTTCAATATATAGCTAAAATACCATCATCACAAATTTTCAGGAAAACATGAAAATGATTTTATGTGTATGATATACACATATAAAGTAAGATTGTAATATAAACATTTTTTAAAGAAATGCATTTATTAATAATAAATTGAAAAGCATATATATATGCTGTGCATCTGTTCATTCATTCATATTCTCTCAAAAAAAATAATTAAAAACTCACTATACCATATTTATTTGCTAAAAATAAAATGAATAATGAAATATCAGATTTTTATTACAACTAAACTTTTTTCCAATATTTTTTTTCCCTATGGGAATAAAATAATTTCATTATCGATAGACTATAACTTCACTGTTTATTGTGATGTTTTTAAATCCACACCAACTTCAGAATCTATGCAGTCATTCTTACATGTCATTAACCATTACTGATTTTCAATTAAACTTTTCACACTCTAGGTTTTGTAATGCAATACAAAAACATTTGGTAACTTTCTTTTTATTATTTAATCACAATGACTACAATGTGGTTTATAAATGCTGAGACTATTAGCAGTTTCTAATATGTTCTTAATAAGAGTGTTTGTTTTATATAAGTATTTCAAATTTTATTTTTTTATTATAAACATTATTTATAATATATGTTAAAATGTTTGTATAAAAAAGCCATAAAATCTCAAAAACAAAGAAATAAAATTAATTTTGTTTAATTGGATTCTATGATCAGTTATTATAATGAAATAAATTTTCTTTTCATTATAAAAAGTTATTGTAACTAATGACAATAATGCCATTAGTTACAATAACTTTTATATTTGTTTTAAAAAATAGTAATTTAAATATATATATTGAAACAGGCAGCTCTGTCAACCCAACTGTTTCACCTACTATATACTATAGTAGTATTTCTATATAAGTATCTATCACCAAATCCTCGTATATCAGGTTAATATTATATCCAAATCAGGCTGGATTTAAATATAAAGGTATTAGTAATGTATGTGTGCATATATCTTAAGCCTACAAGATAAAAGATGTATCTGTATATGTAAAAACCCATATATACACACACATATATTTCTAGGAGTAAATTAATGAAAACTGCGTTGTATGTGTAACGAGAGACTACATATATGCAGGAAAGAATAATGTTAACAGATTTAAAACATTATAAATTTATTTATTTAAAATATTTATTCTAAAGAAAATTAATATTTGAAATTATTGTATATTTCTGCATATATTGCTAAATTAAATAATCAAGTTACATATATAACCAGATGTTTTCCATTTATAGATTTGTTTTCGAAAAATTGATATTATAAAATTCCATTTATAGATTTGTTTTCAAAAAATTGGTATTATAAAATTTAATCTTTCTCACTGTAGTGTGACCTAATTATTAAAACTAAAAGTAACACTAAGTTCTAAAATAAATTATCCTGAGTAATTAAAAAGAAATCGTGAATGACCGGCTGTAAAACTTCACTATAAGAAATAAAAACAAAGTAATTATACGATTCTAGGAATACAGCGAGAAAATTAGCAAAACAAATCTAGAAAATTACTATGACCGAGAAGAGGGGGTAAGCTGAATATAAGCCTCTGCAGCCATTTTGAAATTATTTGGACATTATTTCAGTCAACAACTTATGTTAAAATTTGTGAATTATGATGCAATCTGAGTAGGAAGGCATTTTTCTTGCCTTTCTGACCCAGGAGTCTACCATGCGAGAAGCAGTGAAAGAAGAGCCGTAGGAAGCAGATGCCCATTTCCATCCTCAACATGAAACAAGTACAAGCAGCAGAAGAGAAGAGCCGGTAAAACCCTTCCTCTACATAAAGATTAATAACTCAACTAAAATATGATAATTCCTAAAACTAGCTAAATTTAAACTCTATGGCCATAGCAATAATGTAATTTTAAATCCACTACTAAATGTAATTTTGATTTCTTTATTTTTCTTAAAATCACTACTAAAATGTAATTTTGATTTCTTTTGTTTTCACCTTAAAATCTTGCCTGATTTAATTTGATATTTGATTTAATTTAATATTTGATTTAATGTAATAACCGATTTAATTTAATAATTGATTTGAGTTAATAACTAATTTGTTTTTCATACTGAATTAATATCATATTTATTGATTTATGTACTCTATGTATTTATTAATTTATGTGTTGGTTTGCTGAGTTATCTCCGATTGACCTCGTTCAACGTATTTACAGTTTTCTGATTTATTTAGTTGTGACTTGCTTAAAGTGATTGATTTTAAATTAATTATTATAAATTTTGTTACGTATAATTTTAAATGCTTTATTCTAAATTGTGTATAGTTTTAAATGCTTCATTCTAAAATGATAATTAAGTTTCTAGATTATTTTACGTATTTTAACTTAATGATATGTGCTTTTACATATTTTAATATAATAATAATATTTGCCTTACTTAATTCTTGTACACAACTTAAATTTGTTTTGAACTGGGTCAATCAGATATAAACTAATTGTGTGTTGCAATTTCATTTTAAACTATGCTAAAACAGAGTCAAATTTTAGATATCTGTTCATTAAACATACATTTTTTTCTAAGTAAATCTATGCCGTTTTATGATTTTCCATTGCTTAGTAGTTTGTGCTATATTTGTTCGAAACGGAGTTTTACTATTGATTAAATGCTTAGTGAGGAGCCATTACAGGTTCACACCTAGAGAATAATATAGTGTCTAGGATGCAAAAGAAACCCATTTCGAAAGGGGTAAAATATCCTGTTTTAAGAGATAATTAAGAAAGCTTACAGCTGTTTTAAGAGAGATTCACTTTCAAGATATTTAACTAATGTTTAGCCAGAGTGATTGAGATACAGCATAGAGCTATAACTTTATATCTTAATGCCCAATAATATGCTGTACTTCCTTCTACAGTTATAAATTCCTATATAGATAGCTTTACAAATTTGATTCCTAGTTTTTCCTTAACAGCATAATTATACATGCTACCTAATGAACTGATATACAGTAGTTTCATGAAGGAAACTAGTGTTTAGTGTCATAAAATTTTAATTATATAATGTGGTCAGCAGTGCGAGTGTTTTTAAGAAATGCTACGGCGTATATATATATTTGTTGCTGTGCATATTTTTAGTGGTTGTATGTTTAAGGCTACACCGTTACTCTCTTAGTTCAGGCAATTTTCTTCTTCAGATGGTGGAAAAGTTCGAACCTCCTCATTCTGCATCCTTAGGAATGGAGCATGAGACTCCCACTCAAATAAATTGCTCAATCGCCAGACTAAAAGGTCGTTATCTTATTTCCACAGCAATGAATACGGTTACTTGGTAAAAATCCCATAAAAAGGCACTCTCAAGACGCAAGGGCTATATCAGACTTTATATTTTCTATACGCCATGGTATCTGAAGTCTGACTGCCAATCATCAGTTCATCCAGGCCATAATAATTGTATTTTCAGCTTTGATCTGAATTCGAGTCTAATTTTATAAGCACACAAGCTATATAGAGGATATTAAGTATTTGTGTTTGATAAAATGTCATATTCTTTATCAATATGTATAATCACTTCTGCTAGCTCTAGAGCAGATCTAGACCCTATTATATAGCATAGGCTAGGCATAGATGGTCATGAGCAAATTAACCTGGATCTATAATGTAATCTTAAGGCTCATGAAAATATAAATTTTAATACATATAATTTCTTCATCACCTGTGAGTGATATCCATATGTAGCAAACTCAATTAAATGATTTGTAATCCAAACTACAATCACCTGTGTGTGATTGGAATTGCTATATAAACAGTTAAATCATCACATACGAGTGATATATGTATTTGTAATGAATCTAATAATGTAACTAACCAAAATGATTAATGTCACCTGTGAGTGATTTACATTGTCCAAATGTGTATGTAAATTAAAGCCATATGTAACTAGGCAAACCATAAATGATTATAACTCCAGTCATCACTTGTGTGTGAATCCCAAACTCAAATATGGAATTATATCCCTAACTTAGTCACCTCTATGTGATATGACCTATACAGCCAAGTTATGATCTTTATTTTCATTTAATAATTTTAATATTTAGTTTTCATTGAATTGGTTTTACATTTAACTTTTGTGTCATGTCTCAATGTTGCTCATTGGTAAGTCTTTATTGATTAGTTAATCATTAGTTAAGAATCACAATCCATATTTTATAATTATGTTCTGCCACACACATCGTCTATACAGTTATACTCGTTAATAAGTCAACTTATCCTAGTCTTGTGCTTTACTGATGTGCTACTGCCAGCATGTGATGAAGGAAAATGCTGCTGTGGCTTCATATGTGTCATCCACAAGGTGGTAAATCTTTGAGTATTAGTAAAGGAGTTGGGGCTATATCAGACAATGTGGTTAGTATCACTCTATGCTGGTCAGCCTTGGTATGATTTACTAAAGATTTAGATTTTGTTATGTGAATGTACAGATTTGACTGTTACAATATATTTACTGCTGTTTAGACTTAAGTAGTATGAGATATCACTAAGTCACAAAAGGGTACATAAAATTTAAACTGTGGGAGGTAAATTCAAATTTGAATTTTGCAAAATAAATACATACTTATGAAGGGACTGAGAGGGATACCTGTTCAATTTAAAAAATGATTTGAGGTTAGGATATTTGGATATTGAAAGCAGTATAATATGCTGCATGTAGCCATTGTGGGTTAAAAAAATAATTTCCAGGTTTTCTTGAATTTCATTAAACCTTTGGCTTTACACTTAGAAAACATTTTATTATGTGAAATATTGTAGCACATTTAAGTGCAGAATAAAATGTATATGTTTCAACGTAATCCAAAGAAATATTAATAAAAGCATTCACATGTGATGCTCTGTAATAAAAAAATTGTCTGCTGTATCATAAAATTTATGAATTTTTAATTTTATTTTTGTTTTTAAATATAAAATGTACACAGTGGTCTGAGATGGAAAAATAGAAGTTGCTGAATCAAAAAAAAAAATTAGACTTATGACCTCCTCGCTAAATGGTATGACATTGTTAAACCGCAGATAATGGGCATTATTGAAACAAAAATCTACAGTGGCTCACTAATCAACCCTACAGACAAGCTAAATTCCAAGGGCTTTACAGCCTTCTCAAACACATCTGACACTCCATCAGTGGATACAGGCATTATCATTGATAAAGCCTGCCCATTTAGTTCTTTCAAAATCCTACATATCGATGTGCACTTGCTGATAATTACATTTACTCATAAAGCCATTACCTTAAACATAGCAATTGTTTATATCCCCCAGGTCCCACTATTATAAATAGAATTATACAAACACTTAACTCTAGGTTCATAAATGCTATGTATCCGATGATTATTTTGGGAGATTTCAACATGACATATCAGACCTTCACCGGCAAATGGTTACATCAGCTGTCCTTTCCGATGATGAGTGGAAGAGGCTTTCTGCCCGAGAAGGCCGTGTCATTTAAAAATGGTAGACATTCATCACTTATAGATCTGGTTTTCTATTTGCCATCATTACATAACATGATATGCATTCAATTAAAGAATTCCCCCCTCTCAGATCATGCAGCTGTTTTAGTGTCACTGGAAATTAATTTTGATAATAGAACAACAATTAATACAGGAAGAACCATCAGAGTTCTACTACCATCACGCACACCAGAATATCTTTTCTCAGAAGTATACATATATCTTCACAAGTTGAAAAATATTACAATGGATCCAGTCCAAGCATGGTGTGCTTTTACTAACCTGCTTTCATTTAATATTGATCATCTTACCAGGACAACAACATCCCCAACAAAACTACTAAAGCTTATGGATGATACCTTAAAAAAATTATTGGCACTTCTCAATCAAATCTCGATCGTCCCTGTCTGATGGCTTTAAAGAAGAAATATCAAGAGTTAACAAACCAGCTTAAAGAATATATCTCCATTAAAAAGAAAAAGTTATATTTAAATAAGCCACACATGTATACCAGAAACTTCATTAGATGGGTGCTAGGCCACCCCTCCCAGGTGCAAGTCCCAGCAGCTATTAAAGTTCAAACTGAAATTGTCTATGGAGATTTTATGTTGGAGCGGCTTTACATATTGGAAAAATTCCAGAGGGTGTCCTCTCCAAGTCTAATGGCCTTTTCACAAGATAGATCTAGAAAATGAATTTAAAAGATTTCATTAAAAAAATAGAAGCGATGCCAGATTTATGTCATCCTGGCATAGATGGAATTCCCAAGTTTGTATACAAACATATTGATAAAATCACTGCACAATATATGCTTAACCTAGTCTCCTACCTCACTAAAGACATCTATAAAATACAGGGCTTAAATCAAATTATGCTTGTGCCATTCATGAAAAAGGAACAATTAATCTCAAACACCACTAACCTACGTCCAATTTCAATGTGCTCCCTTGGCATAAAGATAATAGAATCAGTGATAAAAGATAAAATAGAGCCATTCATTTTGCCAAACCTATCAAAAATGCAATTGCCAAAAAAGAATCCTCAACAGGACAGGCAGTCTTTCTATTCAAGTCAACTATAGAAACTGTTAGAGATAATAAAAAATACAGTCCAGTTGTTATTCAACTAGATATTGAAGCTGCTTTTGACATGATTTCCATCAGTACTCTTCTTAAAACTCATCAAAAATACTCAGTTCCGAACGCATATCTAAACTTGCTTGCTAACTTGCTTTTAAACTGTGAGATTTATGTTTCCCTAAATGGGAAAACTTCACCACCAATAGTGCCACATCAGTCCATTCCTCAGGGATCACCTCTCAGTGCCTTACTGTTCACTGCCTATATCAACCTTCTTATAAAAATAATAGAAAATGAATTTTCAGGAATCTACGTGCCTACCATCATGACAACATCTCATGTATTGCATATATGGATGATATAGCAATATTTCTATCATCTCAAAAACAAATTCCAAAACTTCTTAAGATACTTAATAAGTTTACAAAAGAATACAAGCTAACATTTAATATGAAGAAATCGTGTGCATGGCAGATCTTCACCAGTAATAGCATTACTAAAGTTTTCAAAAGTAGGCCAAGCACATTTCTTGGGTTCAACTTTTATTTATGACATTCACCTATGAGATCGCTCATACAGAAAAATTTGAGAGAGAAAGTGGAAAAGACTGTCAATTCACTCTCTAAAGCCTACCTTTCTCTATATTCAAAAATGGCCTTGCTTAACATGCTAGTGATTACAAAAATCTCTTATTTTACTCCAACAATCATTTATACCAAGGCATTTACAAATAAAATAGACTCCTTATGCAGAAAATTATTCTGGGGGAAAAAGATTATTTCAATAGCAATAAAATGCCTAAGAAAACCCCTTTCACAAAATGGCCTTGGCCTTCACTCAATACATGTCTTCAGGACACAAAAAACATTGAACATAATATCTACATGTGCACAAAAATTCCCACATTTAGAAATTGCTGCCAAGATTACCCCTACAGACAGACCACCTCCTCTTCAAGGATATCTGAACACACTACTTACACCATTATTAACAATTCACACTCTTAACTTTAAACCACCACAAACTAAATATAAATATTGGGAAGTTTATCAACTTCTACATCCAAATCAAGATGATGTACAAACTCCACTTCATATTAATAATGAACAATTATGTCGCAAATTCAAACTATGGTCACTTGAACCAAAATATTTTGACTTTCTCTTAAAGATAAATCTAGACTCGCTACCTACATAACACTTTTTGAAATATCAAAGAAATTATAAAGATATAGATGATATATGTAATCTTTGCGATAGGGACTCGGAGACACAAAAACACCTTTTTTTATCATGCCCGAGTCTAGAAAACATTTGTGAAATTATTAGCACTTCACTCAAGGATAAAAAAATCAATATGAAAACCCTTTTTGACTCTTTTAAAAGGGGTATCTTTGCTGAAATAAGAATCTGCACATTTTTACTCTATGCCTTATGGTGTAATTTCATATACAATTATAACCCCAGAAGACATCCAAACACATTCAGAAATAAGCTGCAAACCATACGTGAAAGAGACATGAAGATTACAGATCAATCTAAATACATTGACACCTGGAATATACAAGAACTTATATAAAAGCACTAACAAAAAAAACTATATCTAACATGGATCCTTGTGCCAGTTCTAAAGCCAACTGACACAAACTAGATGCATTCCTGCTTTAATTTAATTGAAGTATATCTAATTGAATATTATCTTATGATTGAGTGATCATCATTGTTTTTATGAACTGTTTTTTGTCTTAGGTACTTCTAGTTTGATAACGCATACAGTTACTGATCAAATCTTTGTACATATGCAGTTTTGTGAAACCAATTTATAAGTAAGAACTATGTGTCAAATGTAACTTGTATAACCTTTTAGAATACTAATAAAGTTTATCCCTTGAAACATAATAATAATAATAATAATAATAATAATAATAATAATAATAATAATAATAATTATTATTATTATTATTATTATTATTATTATTATTATTATTATTATTATTATTATTATTACAGCAGTTTTAGGAACATAAAGAAATAAGCTGTGCTTAACAGTTCCAATTTAATTGATTAAGCTGAGATTTTTAATTTACTGTTATTGATTGGAAATCAATCGAGAAGACTTTAGCTTTTGATTCCATTACTCTTACACTATGATAAACTCATAGAATAGTAAATTTTGTATATTAATAAACAAAATCATTCCCAAGTAGATATTTTATGAGCTGCTTGATTCAGTAATAATAGTCACACATTCATGTCTAAAGTTTTCAGAATTGATTTTAGATTTTAAAAAAAATCTTAGTTTGCTCAATTAAGTGGAACTGTTAATTTTTCTCTTTGGTGCATGATATCACATGATATCCTGAGCAACTGACTATGTACATAATTTTTAAAGTTCAAATTATACAGTGCTAAATAATATGTAATAATTGGAGCAATAAATTTTCAAGTCCTAGCTACATTAATATAATGTCTCCTAATACCAAAGCAATCTACATTGCAGGTGGAATATGAATCTCTTATATCTAATATCCATGATTTTATATGGATAATAGATTAGTCAGTGATATCTTTTAGTAGAAGCATTAAATCCATGGAAGATATCCACTTAGCATCTTCCAAATACTAAAATTTATATTTACAAAGCAGAGTTAATTTCCATTATTTTAACTTTGTAACCTGCAAAATATCATTTATTTGACACTAAGGACAGATTATCTTTCCAATTATTATATATATGTAATAATAATAATAATTTTACTGCCACTGCTCTGAAAATCATGAATCTGTCTTTTGATTCTTGCTAAATGTAAATAAATTTATAAATAATTTATAGAGAACAGAATTTGAATCAGGATTTAAATATAATGAGATACTAAAGAAAAAAAATCTATTTCATTATTTTGAATTTATGCAAAATAAATTGCTTTTTTTTTAAAAAAAAAAAAAGGGGGGGGGGAGAAGAAAATAAATATGTTTTTAAAATGAAATAATAATAGGTAATTGTCAAATAACTAAATAAAGTAAAATAGAATATTAAATCTTTAGAATGCTAAAAAAATATTGCTGATTATAATGAAAAAAGATGAAATACGAATTTCAGTGATTATACAGGCTTTAATTATACATGTATTGTAGTTTGTAGTACTTTAGTCATATATAAAATAATAATAATAACAGAATTTGAAAAATAAAAGAGAAAGAGGATTGTTTTACAACTCAGAAATATTATTTCTATTTTGTTAAAGTAAGGTTATTTCAAGAATCTGAGAACTTGAAAATTTAAATCAACAATTCAAATAATTGCTGTTGACAAAATATTTTTAAAAAGAAATTTATTTTATTATATATAATAAATTTAAACATAAAAAATAAAACAATAGGTTTTAAAATTCAAACCCAAACTTAAAATGTTACATTA
Source organism: Epiperipatus broadwayi (assembly GCA_028023455.1). Taxonomy (NCBI): domain Eukaryota; kingdom Metazoa; phylum Onychophora; class Udeonychophora; order Euonychophora; family Peripatidae; genus Epiperipatus; species Epiperipatus broadwayi. The sequence continues at coordinate 1,104,526 of JAQFVV010000077.1, forward strand.
GAGGCGCAACATAAGAACTTAATAATATTGCTACATAGAAACTAGATTTTAAATGGTAATTGTGTAATAGTGAATCTACATTTCTGTTAGGTCAAAGTGAAATCCACGAATTAAACAATATCTGAATCCATGTTGCAAATCTTAATTTTTTTTATAGCAGAAATCATCTCTATTATATTACTTTTAATGTTAACATGAACTTTACTGTTGAAATAAGCAATTACATGGTTTATATTAGTTTACACATATAGTATTTATTGCATATCTACATATTACATTTTAGTTTGCATTGAAGATACTATTGTATATCTGTATGCACATATATTTAAATAGAAGTATAATATATATACTTTAAGTCAGGTGTAATTAGATGGGATTTGAACCCAGTCTAATTGTCTGGGAGATGATGATCTGGACTAACTGATGAGTGCTGGTTGAGCACAAAATATGTATATTGAAGATTATTTATCTTTTTCTTATGCATGTGGTAGTGTGTATCAATTATGTAAGATGGAGTGGATGACTAGAGGGAGTTTGAAGATCTGTGTTCAAATCCCCTCTAACTATATGCATATATATATATTATTTATTTCAGATTCAAAAAGAATTCTATGTAAGTAGAGAAGAGTTAATTAGTATTCTTGAAATTGTTTGAGCACGATAGCATTGTTTGTTTGGGAAAATTGTCTTACTACTCAATAGCAATATAAACCTTAACAATGATGATGATCCTCTTATCACATCAATCAAAAAGCTTGATGTCAAACGGACTGTTAAAGAAGATTAAATTTGATCTTAAGTTATTAAAAAAGAAATAATAATCAATAGTATGTAAAAAAAAAAAAATAGTTTCTTTGTCTGATCCACATAATGATAAAGGATCATCTACATGTCTTGTTAAAATGATGGCGATAAAATTTGAAATTAACAAAATATAAAACTATAAAAGATGTCCATCATTACCAGTTTCATTGCAAATTTAATATTAAGTAAATATTATCTGAATATTATAAATAAATGTATTTAATATTTTAATTTGTGTTCTAAAAAATAGTGCCTTATTATAGCTATCGCAGCCACCATCCAAGCAAATAGTTGGTTGCAGACGGTTGTGGGTTCGCGTCCCGGCCGATGCTATGACATATGAAAAATATGCAAATGTAATATAGGAAGTAGTGTTCCAAGCGTGTTTTATTGTTCTGAGAAATTCTAGTTATCAGCATCAGCTGCAAATTCAGACCAGCGTTTTTCCGAATTAAAACTTGTAAAAATGTGTACTGGTTTACAATAACCCAGAAAAGACATTCTGATTTAACAATAATACCTATAGAACATGAAAATGCATCTAAAATCAATATAGATAATCTTTTGCTTACATACACAATAAGAGTAATCATGTACATGTGCAAATATAATAGTATTGCATTATCATTTTTTAAATGTTCATAATATTAATATCTTCATAAATATGTAAATGTATAAGTATATATGTGTGCTTTTGTAATTTAATATTATTATTATGTTAAATAATTTTTTTAGCAAGTAGGTTCTGCAAAAAAAAAAAAAAATGCTAATTTGCTCATCATAAAGAATGACTTGTTTTAGCTTTGCATAAATGTTATTATAAAATGTTATGATTTAATATATTAAAATAACTTCTTTCGCCTTGAAATTGATTTATTGTTTTAATTTTGATGAAATAATATTTAAAGGAGATTTGAACCCAGACTTTCAAGCTTCCTTCAGCTGTCCACTCCATCTTATATAATCGATACACATGTCTACACTTATGTAAAAAAAAAAAAAAGATTCCATTAAGCGTATTTTGTGCTGAACCAGCTCTCATCAATTGGCCCAGATTATATATATGTGCGGGAGATGATGATTTGGATCATCTAATGAATGCTGTTTCAGCATGAAATGCGGATATTGGAAATCATTTATCGTTTTTATATGTATGTAGTCATGTATATAAGTTATATAAGATGGAGTGGATAGTTGAAGAAAGCTTGGAAGTCTGTGTTCAAATCCCCTTTAATTTGGATGAAATAGTATATTTTGACTATTTATGAAAAATGTAGAAAACAGTTTTTGTTCTGTCAGAGAATTCGTTCTAATATAATTTAGGGAAAGTTTTATAAAATTATTCATAATACTTTTTTTTATGAAATAATTTATTCATATTTTTTGTTCAAGTACTTTCATTTTAATAATAAACTCTGAATATTTAGACAATTATAACAAACCTGACGTGTGTGTAGCGGAAGGGGTTATACTTTTATTTATTAAAAGAAGTCTATACAAAGAACAAGTGTACCCTTCCACTCCCTGTCTAGGTTGCTTCAAGCTGTTTATTCATTTTTGTCTGTTTCATTTGACAATTAGTATCTTACTAAACCACATGACCCGCTGATCAAGTAGCACATTACTCGTGCTAAGCATCCCTTCAACATGTGCTTTGACCGTATTCTAGACAACTGATACTTATTATAGTAACAAGAAAGCCAGCATCTAAATCAGCAAGAAAGTACACAGATTTTTAATTATTGAAAGTACAATCATAATTTATAATATTCCTTGAGGTTTAGCGCAAAGCTAAAGCTTCCTAAATCTTATTTCCAGCTAAGTAAAAAAAAAAAAAAATCAATATCGTCAATTCAATAAAGAGTTAGGCCGAGCTTTCCACCTGGATGCTTGAACGTCACATGACTTCCGAACAATTATAAACGTCAGTTTGATTTAATTCGAAGGGATGATTGATAATAATAAAAAAAAGGTTAATTTTTTTAAAAAAGCCTTTCCTCCACTTTATTCAAAGAATTTACTTATTTTTATAATATATTGACACACGCAGCTGGAATGAGTGATTGAAATAAATAAATCGAATGGTTTATTGCTCAGTAGTTCATAAGAATCAGATCTCTCCTTTATAAAAACTCTTGAATTAACAAAAATAATTATTATTATTTCCTTTTTCAATTATTGTTGCAAAAACTGAATGAGTTTAATTTAAAAAATATATAAATGCTTTTTTCTTCCATATTTTAAAATTGCCAAAATTCATACAGTACGTGTATGAGGGTGTTTTTAATAAATGTCTCACAAATATAAGTATGTCTTCACACGCTTTCTCAAAAGTAGAATTATACTTTTTTTATACAAATGAGAAAATTGATTTACGCCTCTGTCTTTAGATAAATGTATGACAATTGTTTTTTTTTTCCCAGGTTTTTCAAATAATTAATTAAATGTGTCAAGATACAATCAATAAATTTTAATTTTTATTTGGAGTCCGTTATTTACACCCATAAAACAAAACTGGTCATACCAATTAAACATTTAAAATTATCTGTATGGTTTGGTGCATTGATAGAATAGCAAATGTGCGCAAGATCTTGGCTCATGGCCAGTTATTATTTCCAATGCTCAAACTTTTTATGAACTCCTGAATAGTAACCATTTTGTACCAGATTATTTTTTATTTAGTACTTTAGATATAAAAAAAATCCCAAGGTTGTCAAGAACGAGTTCAAAGCTTCCTGTAGTGGATCTGTCATCACATTAATGCTTATATATATAGTAATTACTCTTCCAGGAAGTATTACATATCTTTTTTCTTAATACCAAGCACAAACGTACAATAACCCAAAAGTGTATCCATTTCATCATGTATTTTATGTTAAGTTCTCTGCCTAAAGACAGCTGTGATAACTAGATAATACTATACTTGATCATTGCCAGTAAAAATCTGTCAGTTTTGCAAATTTTTTATCATAATTTTATTTTAGCATCTTAATTTTAGAGCAGCATTATAAACTTTATTAAGGCATAGAGCATTAAGATGAACTATCTGCAACATTAGTAATTTGTAAGATTATTAGAAAGGCAGGTAAATAAATAGATCAGATACTTCTGTATGGTTACTAAAAAATTTGTCAATAGATAGATATAAAAACTGTTTATTCTAATCAAAAATTTTAGATGTAACGAATTAAGATCCCATCATTTGAGAAACTAATGAAAATTCAATATGATATTGGATTTGTCTTCTTCATTATTGTCAGTAAAGTCTCTGAGTTTAATTCAGTTATTTTAATCCTTAGTTGCTCTTTTCTACTTGACACCCACAAATCTTTCTTCACATCTATCATATCATCTCACTTGTGATCTTTGTCTAGATCTCTTGATCATTTAACTCTTTTTTTTTAACTATATCCCGCCGAGTTTCAATGATATCCATGATTTCAGTTCATTTCCTAGTCTATTTATTTGGCTTTTGATTTCTCTTTTGTTAATCCTAATCTGTATCTTTTTAAGTTTGCAGTCTCTATATTGTTAATATTTATAATGAGGCACTGGTCAATTGCATTTATTAAAAATCTTTTTCATTTTTTTTGCATGAATATGGGCATATTTTCTTTTAGTATTAAGTTATTTCTACCAAAATCATTCTAATCAAGTTTTAGTTCTACAGTTAATACCATACAATTTATTTCTATTTGTATTGTTAAAGTGATTCAATTAATAAATATAAATCTTTACATTCTTCCATTTAAAAAGCATACATTTACTTATTTTTTTAAAGCTCTGAAATATTATTTGCAAAAACAAACACATCATCTTCAACAATCTATATGACTCAAATAGATCTATTTATTTCCCTTATGTTTCCATTTTAACCTGTAAAATACTTTCCATAAAGTTGTAGTAAAATGTTTAGGAGATGTGGAATCATTATGCCATATATCTTTACTAATATTAATATTCTTAGTGTCATCAGGTGATTTAATCACTGCCATTGCATTTTGATAAATGTTATTCAAAATTTGATAATAACTTGGATCTATTTCTTGATGCTCCAAAGCTTTAATCACCATGGAAATGTTCATAGAATCTCTACCTTTTTTTTTACAAACCAAATTACAATGGTAGTCACATTTACTAGTTCTTTCTATAACTTAATATTTGCATGTGACCAACTGTGCCCTAATCATATAAGTTCAAAATTATCTGTAAATTAGTTAAGTTGCAATGATCTTGCTTAGAAATGTCAGAAATTGATAGGTTTCTAACTTGTTTTGTCAACAAGTTCTCTATTTTTTCGTCTGTTTCTTTTAAGATATTAATAATGATACCAACAATTTCTGGAACTTTTCCATTTTTTATAGATTTGATTGCATGTCTCATCTCTTCATTTGGAATACTTGGAATTTTAAAAGTTCTTGTAATTGTAGGGGTTGCTTTGTTGTTGTTGTTTTTTGTCTTTTATTACTATATAATTTTTTTTTTTTGTAAAACTCTTTCCGCATGCTTCATGATGTCGTTTCTTTTTTCAATAATAGTGATATTTTTTTGTTTTCATTGCTTAAATTGTTGAAAAAGTGAAAAAACAAAACAAAAAGGAAAACAAGATTAAATAATATTTCTGTAGATAGAAACTAGTCCCTACCTTGTGTGAGAGTGGTCTAGTAAAAATTACATTACAGAAATGTTATTCATACTTGGATAATTTCTAATCTAATAAATGAATAATAAAAATTACTAATATACTTTCATTAAGTGATTTATGTCAAAGTTGTGAGAGTAAGCACGTTTGACACTTATCAATTAAACTATAGTATTTTGCTATCTGTATGTATATTGAACAATGATAAAGATATTTGTAAGAGATTGTGATCTGGGCCAACTGATGAGTGCTGGTTCATCATAGAATATACATCTTGGGGATCATAGCTCTTTTTCACATGTCTTTTGTCATATGTTTATGATTACATCTTTCCACAAGGTGTTAAAAGTGGATAGAAACCACCTATACCTTCCCTTGAGAGTACTGTAATGAAAATTACACTACAGAAATATTATTCATTATTGGATAATCTCTAGTCGAATAAATGACTAATAAAAAATATTAAGAAACGAGATTAACTGGTGGGTTAAAAGACACAAATTACTATTAGTGTTTGACGAATCAAAGCACTTGTACATAGATTGAACAATCACTGATGATGATAATGATTATTTACAATAATATTTACATCTAAAAAATTGTTTAAAAAGTAAATTAAATAGTTTGTGAGATTAACTAATGTTTCTAAATAGACTTTAAATATACTTTATATATATATAAATAGACTATATATATATATACATTGGAAATAATTAAAATTTAACAAGTTAAAGTATAACAAATAATGGGTTTATATTGCTCAAAAATGATGTTTTAAATTTATGTATGTATCTATACTAAAAAACAAACAAATAACAAACTGTTAGAACTGTATCTTTAAAATTCAAATAGCACTCCCTTGCACAGATGAAGATATTTGAGTTTAGTTTTCTTTACATCACTTCAGTAAACTTCCTCATTCCATCCATCCATCTCACAAGCAGTCTCTACATCTCTTTTAACTTTTATATTTGATTTGGACTTCAAATTGTTCACCAATTGTTGTATTTGCTGACATGTTTTTTTCAGATCCATTTCAGTTTTTTAACATTTACAATTGTGGCAATAATATCTCTTTGTCCTCTCACTTATGCATTTTTATTTTCAATTCTCTTATTAATTATCAAAATAATCTTTTGACTGTATAGTTTACAGACTTTTGATTTTTTTTTTTTTTATTAAGAGTCCAAATGCCAGACCCATAAGTAAGTACTAGTAAAACACATTTATTAATTTTTTTCTTTTCAAGAACATAGTTGTTGTTTTTTTTCAAAATACTCTGTCTAAAATAAATTTTATGATTAATTTATTTTAAAATATCATCAGCTTATAATTTAAACTATTTTCTTCTTTCCATTAACAATTCAAAGCTTTTTAAAGATTGCAAAAGTATTCTTTCGTCTAAATAAAACTATTGAATTTAATCTACAAGTTTCAATGTTTTTGCAATCACAAATTTGTTAACATCCTCCTTAAATAAATATATTTATGATTATTATAAATCATTTATTAAACTAACATTTTTATATCAGATATAAATTTAAACTTAGTTAAGGATTAATACTATTTTTATTAAATACAACAACATGGTATCATTAATCCAACTCCCCGCCTCCCAATACACATGTAATATTATATATATATACACCTTTACCCCACTTAGCGATTGGTTCCTTAGCGATATTTCACAATAGCGATCATCATCAATTTGTACCTATTACTTCGATTTACAATCGATTTTTCACTATAATGATTGGGAAAAAATGTAAAAAAAAATTTTTTGCCAGCCATCTTGAATTTTGCGTCACTGATGACATCAGAGAATCGGTATTTTAAATTCATTTTACCCAAAAGCAAAAGTATATTATTGTAATACGTATACAGGTAATGACTTTGCTGTAATTGTATAGCACATACAATATTTCATTCATAAAACACAATGTTAGTGCTGCATTCAGTATTTTGATTATTAAACTTAAAATATAAATAATTAATGAATCTTTATATATATATAAGTGTTGAATGTCTTTAGAAAAATTAAACTTTATTTAAATATAATATACAGTACTTGAATTATTTAAATAAAGTTTCATTTTTTAAAAAACATTTAACACTTATATTAGATGATGAAATACTCCAATATACAATTACAGTACAACTAAAATACCATCATCACAAACTTGTTCCTTAATTATGTACACCCAAATGGTTTCAAATCAAAAGAAAAACATTTTTAAAAAAAAGTTTAAAAAGAAAAACAGATTGCATTTAAAATAAGTGTTAACGAATGAATAATCTTTCTACATGAATGGGGGGTGGGAGGCACTATTACATTATTAAAAATATACAGTAAGAAAAATAAAATTAGCTATGTTTTAGAAAATTAACAATTAGATTTTTTTTAAAAAAAAAATAAGTTGAATTTTTTTTCCTAAAGTTGACTGATTTATGATAACATTAAGCCTTTTGTTATTCTGGAGTACAGCAATAAGTCTTTATGTTCAATTAAATAATTTATAATTAAACATTGTTTTTTAATTTGAATAATTTCACATAAGTAATAAACCTAAATGTACAGTAATATGTACCGTAATACAAATTTTTTAAAAAAGCACTTCAGTATGGATTTTTTTTCATTACGATAAAAAACTTATGCAAAAGAATATAAAAACTATTAAATTCGCATTTAGTTTCACTTTCTCTTTCTTTTTGCCATTCTGCACTTTTTAAACAGAGAAAATATGCATTTTTTTCTTAGTGATATAAAACTTTTATTTTTAGATACCGTATTTAATCATCATTACAATGAAAAAATCAATAAAATCTTTGAGCTTGGAAACCAATGTGGATATTTTATGTCGACAGGAACCAACCAATTTTTTCCCCATAGACTGCCATTATAAATACATATTCTGGGTATGATATTCTTGCTTAACGCATGAGTTTTGGAGGACCAATTGTTATAGCTAAGTGGGATAAAGGTGTATTTAAATCTTTTATTTCGCTCCTCACACATTTTAAATACATGAATAAAAACATCTGAGAAAAATAAATTACCTGCAAGATGCATTTTTGGATAAATCCAAACTCTTATTTAAAGTTCATATTTTGGCTTTAAAATTATGTGATTATATCTAGTCTAATAAATATTTAGTAATAATCATAAATTTATTTATTTAAAGTGAATGGTGTCAAAGTTGTGAATGCAAAAAGTTTAGCACTTAAATATTAAATTGTAGTAATTTAATATTGAACAAAGATGATGAAGACATGTGATATGTTGTGATATGGACCAATTGGAGAACATTAGTTCAATCAGAAATGCATTATGTAAGTCATTTGCCATTATAGAGGTTTTTATTCATGTAGTTGAAGTGTGTATGGAAACAGAAGTTTTAAGTGTTTTTTTTTTTTTAAATTAACTTAGTGATTGACAGTTCAACTAATATTTTACAGGTCTTATTAAACTTTTTTGAAAATTCTACTTTAACATGTGTATATTATAATATTTAATACATTTATTATAAGTGGGTGTACTATTTACATATTAAAAACATATATATATATAATACTTTGATATGAAAAACAGTATAATAGAGGACAAAACAAATTAAATAAATTGAATATACTTTTGATGAATAAACATCATAATCATGGTTGTCAATAAGTTTGAAAGTTATAGATTTGATGAAGACTGCAGGACAGTCGAAACTGTTAAAATATTAAAGCAATTATATAAAAAAAATTGCATTAAAGTGTATATGTGGAGATTTATAAAAAATAAGTTTGAAGATTACCATTAAGGATTTAAGAAACCTATTTTTATTAGAAACTCCCATATATGAGCATGTTAAAAACATATATTTTATATAAGTCACTAATCATATGTGAATTTCAGTATATGTAATAATACTAAAAATAAATATTATTGACATTGGGGCAATACTATATGATTAAATAATGTGGTTATTGATAACACTAAATGGTATTTAATTAAATTATATTTCCTTATATTTCTGTCATCTTATTTTTTTAATACGTGTGGCTATGGGATTAAAAGTAATAATAACATAAAAGTATTGTTAAACTTTCTGAAACTTATTTTATGGTTAGAATAATACTCTGCCACATCACTAAACCATACAAAGTAAAGCTATTATTCTAACATATGTTCTAAATCTGAATTTATCCAGTATCCAATCTTAAATAAAATCAAGATTACAACTAGCATTTTTAGATAGATTTCTGAGACTTAATTCATGATCAGTGCATGTGATTACAAAGGTATTGTATAGTTTAGTGAAAGCCAAAAATTGTAGTTACTAAAAATAGACTTTTAATAAAAATATGAATTCATCTTGCAATCCATTGAAATTGAGAAAGTAAATTATTAATGTTTTGTCTGCTTTGTAATATTCTATGAAAAAAATTGGACTATTAAAAAGATAAAGACAAATTGTTGATTTTTTAAATTTATTTTTCTTACTATTATTTTTATATATTTTCACTCAACATCAACTTTATGTAATAACAGGATTATCTATCATAGTATATAAAAGTAGTTTGTGACTGCTTTTTCCCACACATAAACAAAAAAACAAACAAAATAGAAAGAAATCATAGTAACAACCATTTAGCCTCTAAGATTGTTACTCGTGTACTTAAAGTCTGATTATGAAGGTGCACACCTATGTTCAAACTACAAACTTTTTACTAGAATTTCTTCTTTTTGTAAAATATATTTCTTAAGTCACATTATATTAGACATTATGGAGTAAAATAAAGAAGTTAGATAGATATAATTAGAAATAGTTTGATAATAAAAAGATCACTACAATTAAAAAGTGTGGATTTAACTTTTTTTAAAAAAGAATTGGATTGAACATTTTTAGTATAGAACCATGTGAAATTTACCATGGAGTTACATATCTCTCAGCCGCTGTGCCCAGAGAAACTTGTTAGCCACTTTACCTTCTCTTTCTATTCCCCACTCTAATCTTTTCCCATGTTCTTCTCTATCCTCCTCCAACCCATTTCCACAACATAATCTTTGTCAACTCCATGGACTTTATATCTAAATCTCCCTTAACTTTTCCCAAACCCAACATAAAAACCAATAACCCATTTTCTGTATAATCATTTTGTTTATATTTACTCTTAAACAACCTTATTATTTGTGCCCTTTCTGCCTTCAGGCATTTAAAATCAATTGACAGAGGTCTCATATTTTCTATACCTTCCTTACACAACTTGCAGACTAAATCACTCACATTTTTCCATTTATGTGTATATTCACTTGTTGCTAAAGATCCTGTTTGAGCCTTAAATAGGAAACTACTGTACTTTACTTACTATTATCATAAATTAACTCGCACCCAATATTCCGTTTACTTCTATATATATATTAATGTACAAATACTGAATCCCTTCCCCTCCCAATAAGCTATATGTAAACTAATCATCAGCAAACTTAAATATAGAATAAACTACCTGTACTCCAGCTTTTTATTTTAAATAATAATTGAACTGCCCTCTAGTTGCCATGTTTAATAATTTTTACTTACTGTATTAAAATATTATTTATCATTACACACATATATATATATTAATGGGAAAAATTAAATATAAAAATAGAAAAAAAAAAAAAATGCATTGATGACGTCATCAAAAGCAAGAAATAAAAAACGAATTGGTAATGTCATAAGTCATGTGAAATCTACTTTTATGTAGGTAAGTGCTGATGAAGATAAAGAAATAAAGAAGATATTATTATTGTATAATAAATTCCTCAATTTTAATAGCTAATTATAAGTAGTTTGATTTGTTCCTGATTAAGAATGATTTTTTTTTAAAAAAAAAAAGTTGCATTGTAGAATAAAGTCAAAGGTAAATTTCAGGCATATAAAAATTTCCTGAAAAATCTCAGAAATTATTTCCAGGTGTTATTCATTACCAATGAAACCACCTTTCAATATTGCTTATTAAATGAAAATCTAACTTTTTTTTTTCTCATGTGTCATAGCATCAGCCGGGACACGAACCCGCTAACCCGGGATAACTGCTTGTAAATGCTTGTAAAGCAGCTGTCGCTGACCTCTCGACCACCAATGATTGACAAATCTAACTATTTTTATTTGCAAATTATGCAACGCTATCTAATTTCGAATATATTAATACTTTTGATATGGAACTGAATCATTAACATTAAAACAGAACAGTGCCAAGAAAGGTAATAATTAAAACTAATTTCTAATACTTACTATCAATTATTCTTTCAGTGTAAGGATCTTGTGGTGTGTAACACAACCTCCTGCCATGTACATGATATGAGCTTAAATACAAACTGCTTAAAATTTTTCAAGTTCCAATAAAATATTCTTTTAAACAGCTTGCTCAAAAATAATAAATTCAGTATTGGATGATAAATGGATATCCAGGCTTTTTTTAAATTAGAGAATAAAATGAATATAGCATTATCTAGCAATTGGAAAGTGTAGTGAAGAATACTTTCTTTTTGACTTCTGTTTACAGAAGCTGTGGGAAAAGGCATTTATCCTGCAGAAACTATTTATAAATCATTTTTATTAACATATCTGATCAGAATGAAAATACAGAACTCAGATTAAGATTGATTTCAATCAGATTGTTTATATATATATAACTATGCACTTTTTCCATATCAAATTTAAATCATGATTTTGCAGCTATAATGAAAAGTATTTATTGAATGACCCATTTGCTGTGAGAATTTTTTTATTGTTTTTAGAACTATATAAAGAAGTATACTGGAAGCAAATTTTTGATTTCTAAGATCTTCTGGAATAAGAATTGTAATTAAAAGTATTAAAAATAATGATGAGCATTAGTGGTAATTTTTAGCATATTTGAGCATTTAATGCTTGAATTTTTTATAAAACAATACAATAATTTTTTTTTGAAAAAGAAGGAAATTTACTATAAAAACCAATAATTTAGAACTAGCTTTAGTTTTAAAAATATTTTATTGACATAACAAAATTTGTACAGTTGATGCTATTATTGGCTTCTTCCATCAAGGCTGGCTTGGTAACCTAGTCTGATAGATGCATGGCAGAGCCATTAACCACACTAACAGGTTATTGTGTGAGTAAGTAGCATTCCATTCTGTTGGTATTGTCCACCCCTTTGAGGTTGGCTCTATAATGCTGACGTATCAGAACTGGTATCCATGTAGCACATGCGGTGAGTTTTGTTTTAAAAAATGTCTGATGGCATTGATACGACCGAGGGAGTTAATTCCTTGGACATTGACAGCAGAGATTAAACATCTATTGTTATCCATTGTAAGATGGCCTGTTAGATTCCACTGCAGGCAGTTTTCTTGAAGTATCAGAAGTCTCTCCTTTTTGGGGGTTAATTTCCATGCGGATGTTTGGAGGGGTGTTTAAATCCGAAGTGGGGAGATCCGCAGGCAAAATAGTTAAACTATAAATAATATATCTGTGCTAAGGGTAGTCTGTAGCCACCTATTAGAAACTTGAGTAATTAATGAATACTATTATCTAATGTCTATTGATTACTCAAACTTAAAAGTTGTTTTTGGAGTAAAGTTAATAGACTGAGTAGTGCAGATATTAAAGATATGCAGAGAAAGTCATATGATATATTGTTAGATACAAAACTGCTAATCCCTTAATTTAAGTAAGGAAGTAAAAAGAGATGATACAGTAATCAGTAAAAATTGCAAATTTCAAATAAAAAAGTTATTTCAATTTAAATAAATATCTTTAATTGTTTCAGGTAACTGAAATATTATTTTATATCTTCATTCTATTTGTTTAAGTAGTTGCTTAAAATTATTTCAATTTTATTATTAATTTCTAGTGTTGGATAATTAAAAATTGTGGATATGATGAATTGCTAAATTTTCTGCTTTTATTTAAGAAATTAGTTTTTTTTTTTAAAAAAATTGTATAAGGAAAAAACTAAATGATGATTATATATTTACATGTTTTTTTCTTCATAGAATTGCAGTCTATTTTTTAAATAAAGTATTTTAAATGGCCGCTCAGGATTCAAGGAGTTAAAATTACGGTAATACTGTGTGACATAAATCTACAAATTGGATACTCTCCCCCCCCCCCCCCTTAATAATGTATGTTTAAGAAGAAACATTTGTTTTAAAAAAATAAGTTCATTTCAAATATAACCATGACTACGTTGTTATAATTATTAAGAATAAAGCATTAAATGTAAACTAAATCCTGTCAGCTAACCTTCACCTTCCAAGCTGTTCATTTTCATCTAATGTTTCTCTGGATATTGGACAGTTTTATTTAAACACACTCACATGGCTGTACCTTATTAACATACATTTTAACTTTTTTTTTCTTCTGCTTCTAATATTTCTTGATAAATATTTAAATCATAAACTTCTATTAACTGGAATATGTCATTGTTTTATATTTTTTTTAAAAGAAAAATAATATAAATATTCACTAAGCATTTTCATATGGAAAACAATGGTAAGTTATCGCTAGTGATAATTCGTCACTATTTTCTGTTGCCTAGATACATTATTTATCTTTCATCAGAAAATTTACATACTGCAACTGTGCACATATCTAATACATGTAATTTTTACTTACATTTTTTTTTTGTCTCTGTCTGAATTAATAATCATTAAACATCACACTATCACCATTTCTTATGTTTACCCAAGCTGTTTACACAGAGGCTAAACTCTCCATACAGTAGCACCACCAGTGCAAGCCAGAGTAATCAATGGATGCAAGAAGGTTTGTGCATAAAATCTAGTGCCTGCTCATCCAATATCCCTGGACTAGTTTCTAGCATCCTCATTGATGAAAGCCACACGTTAGAAACTAGTCTGGCGATATTGTATGAGTGGGCACTAGATAGGACATTATGCACAAACCTTCTTGCATCCATTGATTACTCTGGCTTGCACTGGTGGTGCTACTGTATGGAGAGTTTAGTCTATCTGAATATTAATAAGATTATTTAAAATGTGTTGTATATAATAAATAGATAAATGGCTATAGTTTAGTCTGACTTTAAAAGTCTGCAGGTAATTTGAGAATAATTTTGTAAATATATACATATACTAGGGGATATCAGAGTTTGATGCCTGATTTTAATTGTATTTTATTGTAAAAAGTAATGCTTTTCAAATAAAATTGGCTCTATAAAAATAAAAGTATGAATGTTATGAATGTTATGATCTGTTATTTGGAAAGAGATTTCTTTCCATTATTTATATTATTTACTATACATTTAAAAATATATATTACTTCACATGAGAGTAGCTGTTATATGAGGCAAGGCAAATGTAAAATGTTATTGTTATCTTTTCTACATAAACATGTAACATTGATGTTAGGAAAGATCATCTTACCAAATATTAAAACTATTAGTAGAATAAGCTTTAGGATTTATTTTAATTTTTAAAAAATCTAAATATTTAGTTTTCTACCAACCAATGTTTAAATTTTTGAATAATCTGTTTATTAGTGGAACATAGTACTGTATTGTTAATATTTTCTGAAATCATAGAGTCTGCCAGTATGTAAGCAGCCTAGTTTTTAATTTTTTTGGAGAATAAGAATAAAGTAATTTTGATATATTTACAAGTCTATGGTGAAATCATTGTACGGAGATGTCTGTAAATAAAACTATTGTAAAATTTTAAATATTCAAGCAGCAAAATTGGAAACTCTATAAGACATATGTTAATCTTTATAGAGAAAAAAATAGATATTAAATACAAAAACAGAGCATTATAGTTTGTATGTCTTTGCATTCTTTTAATCAGATGGTAATTGTTTCACCATTTCTTATCAATCTAATACATTCAAATTTCATGCAAATCTGCTAGAGTATTTAATAATTGGAGTATAATATGTCATCTTTGAAAAACAAGAATATTAATTAGTGAGCATTTAACATGGATAAAAATATAAAAATTTTAAGAGAGAATTTATAGTTTTTCCATTTATGGATCTCAAATCTTGCTAAATTTAAAGGTAGATTATGTAGGGATTTTACAAACTTTGAGGACAAATCCATAAAATTGGAAAACATTGTTTTATCACATATAATTTTCAATTGAATAATTTATTCATATTGAATTATCGAATACATTGTTTCTCTGTAATAGTCTAAAATTGAAAATAAATATGGAAGGTGTTCAGATACCAATATAATGATAATGTTTTTCATTAGAAGAAATATGTATTGCTGATAAATTGGGTTCTTTGTATAGGAATTGATGTATATCATAAAAAGTATGAAGTTGTGAAGAACATATAGTGAGAAGCTTTCTTTAAAAGATATTCTAAAATTTGTTGAAGATTAATACATTAAATTTTATCATTGATTAGTGATTTTGTCAAGTATATAAGAAAATAAGTCATAGATATTGATCTTATATTATTGAATAAAGTGGTAAAGTTTGTATTTTAAGGCAGACTAAAATTGATCTATTGTTTCAATCTCAATGGAAAGAAAATTGTGTTGTAAATAATGGGAATAGTGAAGTATTTCAGATGCAAGAATATAAATTTAGAAATATCGTAAACTTATGCATGTGTGAACTTTGGATAAGAATTCAGTTTGAGGCATCTCTGATTCTGTGTTATTGTGTATGAAAACCAAATAGAGAGGTGATATTGAGAAAAGAATCAATTTAAAATTTGTATATGAAGTGGTATCATGTTTTGACTGATAATTTTGGAATCTGTAATGAAAGCTAGAAATGGAAATTTTTTGACATTACAGCTCTTGAGTAATTACATGGATTAGCTAGGAGTAGTTTAGATTTTTTATTAGAGAGATATTCAATTAATTCATATAGTTTGAGTATGTAAACATGTTTAATAATCAATTTAACTGTTGACGAATTCATAATGTCTTAATCTATTGTATAGTATCCAAATTCTTTAGTAAATTAATTCATGATTTTTGTTACTATATACACAAAAATTAATCCATAATGAATGTGAACCATGATTGAAATAAACCAAAGGTCAAAATATGAATTTTTCTAATATATATATTTCAGATAGGATCATTTTTGTAAAAGTGGATTTCAGGAGGAATCTCAGTATGTTGATAAATTAAAAAGATTCTTTATATAAATAAAGAGCTGTGGTATTGAAGATAAAAATCAGAATGGAAAAAAAGTAATGACATATATTAATCCAGATAGTATAATTAAAAGTGTCAAAATCAGCAGCATATTAGAGTATTCAAAATGCAATTTAATGGACAACTTATTCATTAAACACTGTTATATAATTTGGTGAGACAATGCATAAAATGATCATGTTTAAATATTGAGCAAAAATGCTTAATTTATTGTAGAGTTGTTATTTTATACTCACTCATATTAAAAGATTTTAGTTTTGGAGACTATCTTTTTATCTACACTTATATATACTCAATGCTTCTCCTATATCTATAACTTGATGTTCTAATACAGATGATATTTTTCAGATAGCTGCCAGTTTCCAAACAAACTTAAGATTTTTCTTCAGATAATTGACCCATAGAATTTCCTATTATGATTTTAAATGGCTATCTAGCTTGAGATTAAAATTAAGAAACTTTTAAAATCAGAAATTGTTAAGATTAGTGATTGTTGACTTTCTTTTCACTGTTCTTCTTTGAGAACTCTGAAAGATCTTTGCTTTCCTGTCTTTTTTATTTTTATATTTTATCTATATATTGTACATGTGTATGCTTTTAAATCCCACACATCAGTAGTAGTCAAGTGTATTCATGCATGTTTTCTTTTTTCTGATATGTTTTTATACAATTATATGCATTTCTATCTAGCCATTGACATGTTTTTTTCAGATATTTTTTTATCTTTTATTATTTATATACGTATTATGTTCTATGCTTGTTTATTTGTTTTATTATTCAGTCATATATCAAAATCTAAATACAAATTATAAAAAGTTATATTAATTATTAATAAACATTATATACATATATTAGAGTTTTAAAACAGTCTTGTTTTTTTTTATATATATAACAATTACATAAACGCATAACCTCTTCCCCTCTTTCCCACACATATATGAATAGGATAAATTCTTTATATAAGAATATCTGTTTTATTTAGAAAATATATTTTTATGGAAATATGAACAATTAAGAAAAGATAAACGAAATGAAAAAGTTGGAAAGGTTATCAATAGTAATTATACCATGCTTCAAACGCTCGTTATTGAACTTAGAACTATCAAAATTAAATATCAGGCTTAGCACTTTTGAGGTATTTTAACCTTATACTCATAGCTAAAGAGTTAGAAACATTGTGGTTTGTTGATGTATGCTAATATATGCAAATTAATCTTCGTATGTAAAACAATTTTTAATATATACAGATCAATCAGTTTGTCCACTTCTTAGAAATAGAGAAACATGTGACTTTTCTATTAGCATACATCAACAACACCACAACGTTTCTAACTCTTCGGCTATGAGTATGAGGTTAAAAGACTTCGAATAGCGCTAAGCTTGATATTTAATTTTGATAGTTATAACTTCACCAATGAGTGTTCGAAGTGTGGTATAATTACTATTATGAATTTTGGTGAAGTAAATTACTTATTAAAGTTATTAATGTAATTATGTTAAAATGAGTAAATGTCAAAAGATTATTTAATAATTAAAATCAAGAGAGAGAGAAGGATTTAATATATTATTCAATTTAAGGGAAAATATGTAGGACAGAGTTTTAGAAAATAAAATAAAAAATGTAAAGGGGGGGTGGGTAATTTTTTAAAAAAATATTCATTAAGGAATCGAACAAAGAATAGATAATCGAGAAGATGGGTTAATTTGGTATTTGAGACTTGCTTTTTAAAGATAACTAATGAAGTTGATGAAGATTCAATATGGGTATATAACATATTTGCTTATTTATTTTTGTGATACATATATATTCACCAGTATTATATCTTCTCTTCTTCCTTTTTCATAAACACATTAAGTATATATAAAAAGTGATTAATGGTAATAATATATTCATTATTATTATGAATAGCACTTTATAAATTATGACCTTCTGTTAAGTATTCCACTACGATGGACGTTTCCTATTGCACTTCAGTATTACTATGTATTATTTATATTATATGGTATACACAAAACAAATTACAATTGTTTCTGGTTGTAGAAAAAATGTATAACTATGTACAGTTCTAATAAACTTAGCAGCTTTTAAAATCAAAACCACCTGTGGGCTATTGGTAATTGATTCATATTAATATAATGTATTTTGGTATTTGTTAGAGGATAGTTGATATAAATAGCATAATTTTTGCTTCCAGTAAAGTTTCTTCATTTGGTTGTAAGATAATGTTTCTGCCTCTCCATATTTTTCCAAAGATTACATTTAAGTATGTTAAATTTCCTACCTGAAGGCAAATAAAATCAATAGGTAAAAGAGTACTACAACATAAGTGAAAATGCTTCATTATCATGAGTTGTAGTTTGCCATTGCATGCCATTTTCTTAATAAATTTTATTCTAGAATCTCAACATTAAAGTGACGTTATAAACTTTAATGCAACTTTACATCATAAGATGCATATAATCCAATAAATGTGAATTACTATTTTTTTAGTTATATTTTTTTAAAATTTTGATGGAAAATTAGATTTTAATATTAAATCTTGAATTTAGTGTTGTCAAAATGAATCATTATTAGTTCTATTGTTTGTTGATTATGAAAAATAAGAAGCAATATATTAGCACTATATATTGTGAAATAATATCCTATTTTTGTATTGTAACTAAATCAATTGGACAATTAATTATTTTATTTCTATATTATGTGTATGTTTGGTGTGCACATGCAATTTTCAGACTTAACTAATTAACCAAACACTATTAATAAGCTTTCCAGCATTTCTGTATTTACTAGATTGATATATAAATGCAAAATGACCATTTTAATTAATTGTCTCAGATGTATGTAGGGATTAGAGGATTTAGAATAGTGGTCGGCAACCAGTGGTCTGTGGATCACTGGTGGTTCATGATATAATTTTAATGGTCCTCAAAGAAATTGAGATATTATTTAAATTCGCTAAGCTTATTTAATAAAATTTTTAAATAAAAAATAATTTTTGTTTAAACTTTATTTATTATATGTAAAATAGAACAAGAACTTTATATTGCTAATTGATTTATTACAAAATACTACTATGATTTGCAAAGCATCTATCTCAAAGATGGTCAGCAGCATAGAAAAAGTAACAAAATAAGAATACAGAATTCTGTACAATTGATTAGATGTGACATGATGCACTGTGACTTCTTTTTAAGCAGAGTCAGGGATCTCTCAGCAACTATGCTCAAAGAAACCTGTTAGCCATTTTGACTTCCCTTTCCATTCCCCACCCCATGTTTTCCCATATTCTTCTCTATCCTGTTTCATCCCATTTCCACAATATAATCTTTGTCAATTCCATGGCCTGTATATCTAAAAAAACCCTTATCTTTTCCCAAACCCACCATAAAAACCAATAAGTCACTTTCTGTATAATCACTTTGTTCATATTTATTCTTCCACAACTTCATTATTTGTACCCTTTCTGCTTTCAGACATTTACATTCAATTAACAGATGTCTAATATGTTCTATGCCTTCCTTACACAACTTGCAGACTGAATCACCCATTTTTTTCCATTTATGTGTATTTTTTCGCTTGTTGTTAAAGATCTCGTTCGAGGCTTAAACAGTAAACTACTTTTTTTGCTATTATCATAAATTAACTAACACCCAATATTCTATTTATTTCTATAAATATTTAAACTCTTTTTACTCTCCATACTAGTTCTCCATCTCTCCAACTCCCTATTCTTTATTAATGCATCTATTCTTCTATTCCATTCCTTAACACTTAATAATTCTCCCAACACAATCATGTTACCTTTTACATAAGTATACTGACATATATTCTTTTTCTAAATCTTCTGCATATTGCTTTACCTTTCACATCCATCTTGTTGCCTGCCCTTTATTCATAACCCAATTAAATACTATTTTGGCTATTTTATTATCCATAAACTGCAATTTACTGAACATTTTCATTTTGCTTTTTGCATCTCTCATATAAAAACTTGATCATCCCATATTAGGCATCAAATTTGACTATGGCACACTCTTGTGTTAAAATTATAAATAATTATATATGTATGTCATACTCAATGCTCATATTAATTCATACCATTAAAAATTTCGTTAGTAGTTTGCAATATCTAAAAGGTTGCTGATTGCTGATCTAGAAAGTTACTAACCAATGATGAGATCCATTACATATATATAGAATCAGTTTTGACTGAATGCAAGTGTTGTAATGAAGAGGACAAGAAATGATTACTAGTCATTGGAATACTATTATAATATTTCAGTCTGTAGCTCATTTAAGTTTATGTAATTTCAAGTAATTCATTGACATTTAAAGCTATCCTCAAGTTTTCTGTTTGAAGGCAAGTTAGGGCAATTAGGGAATAAGATGCTATGATAGATTGATAACAATATCTTTAGTGGCAAATTATAATTGTTCATCACAACTTTAAATTTAAAGTTATATTATAAAAAGTGAATGCCCTTATATTATTAAGTTACATATTTAAAATAAAATAGTCTATTATGGATATAAGCATCATTTGTCTGAATTATATACACATATAATCAAGCACACACACATCTGGTTAGGTAATGACCAAATACTATTTGTTATTTTAAAATCAGGGGACTCTTTCAAATGTGATGAGCAAAATCCCTTGCAGTCACAAGTTATCCTAAATATTAGTTTGAGACAGCTGGAATGCAAAGTAACTGTGTTATGGTAAAAATTATCTTTATGTCTTTAATGATTCCTCTCTACAAAGATAAACAAGCGAACCACATGCTAGCTGGTAAGAAAAACCACCTTAGCTCACAAGAGGTTAGTTAAGGTTAGGCTCCAAAACAAAGAAGACTTTGATGAAGGTTTTAATTACCAGTTCCAATCAATCTTTCTAAAAATAGTACTTGTAATAAATAAAAGTGAGTTGCTGATAAAAACCCATCTTCTCAGTTTTTTTTACATCAAATTTTTAAAAATTTGATTCATTAAGAAATTCTTGAAATTATTTAAAATAAATGTATATATATTTTAGGTATGTCAGGTAATTAAAATAGAATTATTACTTTTGTGTCATTTTGAAAAACTACCGTCTATAGTTTGTAAAATGAGTAACAATTTATTTTTTAAAAAATATTAAAGCAGGAATAATTAAATTTTCTCTAAATTTAATGACCTAAATGTAGTTCGTTTAAGTTTATATAGCTCTAAAATCAACATGCTAAAAGAATGTGTGTTTAAAATGTGACAAGCAATGGAAAATTAACATTGATGATGATCGACAATTATTATTTGATTGTTGAAGCAGGAAACTTAGACACTCCCTCGTGATTAAAAGTTTAAAATAGATTCAAAGACCAATACTTTTTAACTGTGAATAGAAAAAAAGTATAATACGAATTATATTTTTGATATAATATTTTTCTTCATTATTAAATTTAACTAGGATTTGTTTATTATAATCAGTAATCTATAACATTCTCACACACAGTCTGTTATGAATATATTGTTTCCCAGAATCCATCAACCGCTTTCCTTGGTCTTCCAAATTAAATGTCATTAAAATACAACTTATAAAAATATAGATCCATTATTCTAGTTTTACTTTTTCACATCTGTCATTGACAAACCATGGTTGTGACATAATATTTTTCTGCGTGATCAATTTTTATGTCTATTTTGAAAGAATATACAAATATGATTACTTTTGAAATACAAGCATAATTCATATACTTGGGGTTTAAATGTAATATAGGGGATATGAATACAGACTTTCAAGTTCCATTCAGGCCATCCACTCTATCTCATATAACCAATATACATAATCACACATGTAAAAAAGATAAATGATCTCCAATATATGTATTTCTGTTGAACCAGCACTCATCAGTATTATATATTATGCATATTATGAATTATATAGTTATTTTTAAATATTATGTTATCACCATCACTTTCAACATTATTGTTGCACTTCAGAGTAAAGATTTCTCCAAGTTTAATCCAGTTGTTCTGATTCATAGCTTCTTTTTCACAACAAACCAGCAGACCTCCTTATTTCATTCATCCATCGTACATGTATGTTTTTTTCTAGATCTTTTACATATCTTGGGATCCACTTCAAATGACCATCCATTGTTATTTTTTTCACAGTATGTTCAGTTCAATGTTACTTTAGTTTTTTAGCATGGCAGTGATATTTAGTTGTATTCTCATCCAAGTATTTCATTTTTGATCTCTTCTTAATATTCTCAACATATATCTCTCCATATTTCATTGAGTAGTCTAAAATCTCTGTATAGATCTTTTGTTAAGTGTCCAAGTCTCAGATCCATCAATAAGAATTCATAAAACATGCCTAATAAAAACTTTTTTTTCAAACACAGACTTATTTCCTTTTAATATTAAATTATTTTTATCAAAGCACTCTATCCGAGTTTAATTCTATGATTAATTTCATCTATTATGTTTCTATTTGCAGTAATAACTTGATCAAGTTATTTGTAGTTGCTAATCTTTTTCTAATTCGTGATTATCAATCTTTCTTTTTTCCCCTTTGAACATTGCTTTAGTCTTTTCAGTATTTATCTTTAGACCTACTTACTTATTTCCATCTGATAACTCTTGCAACATTTTCTAAAGCTCTGAAACATTATTTTCAAAAACAACTACATTATCTGCGAAATCTAAATGACTTAAATAATCTCAAATTATTTTCATTTCCTTATCTTACCATTTTAATCCCCATGAAATACATTTTGTAAAATTGCTGTAAAATGTTTAATAAATATAGAATCATTTTATCATACATTTTATCAATATTAATCTTATTAGTGTTATATAACTAATCAATCATTGTTGCTACATTTTCATAAATATTTTTCAGTTTATATTTTGATGGTCCACAATTTCAATTACTGTGGAAATGCTTCATGTTTATTGGTCCTTTTTATAACATCTTTCAACATTGGAACATTGTGCTCAAGCTTTGTTCTTTTATTCGTTTGTGCTCAAATTTCACTCTAAATGAATTGTAATTATCTTGGTGAAGATCATATATAGAGCTAATAGAAGATTGATATGTTTATAATTTTTAATATCTATTTTATCACCTTTCTTAAATACTAGTATTACTACTGGACTTTTTCTAATATTTAATTATCTTTATCCTTTAGACATTTGTATGTGGCTTCGCTAACAATTTTTCTATTTTTTAACCTACTTCTTTTAAAATATTCACAATAACTCTATCATTTACTGGAGCTTTTCTGTTAAACTACTAAACATCACGTGATCACTATTTCTTTTTTTCATAGATTTAATTGCATATCTCAACTCTTCATTAAAAACACATAGCAATGTAGAAGATGTAGTAATTATAGGGGGAAACTGTGTTTGTTTGTTTTTTATTACTATACAATTCTTTATAGAACTCTATAATATATTTCATAATGTCATCTCTCTTTTTAGGAACAATTCCAACTTTTCTTTTTATTGCTGAAACAACTTCCTATATCAAGATGTTATTTGTACTATTTAGACTTTTATTCTCTTATATAACATTTCTTACCAATTTCAAATTATATTTTCTTATATCATTATTAATCCCTTTTTTTTTATTACCATTTTAAAAACTCTAGATATGCAATTTTTCTTAAAGAATCTAAAGGTCTCCTTTCATTCACAGCCAATTTCTTTGCCGCAGTCTATAACTGTGTGTATATATTTTCACACACACACATATTATAATTGTTTTAGTCTATTATTGAATAAAGTTCCAATAATTAAAATTTAAAAGTACTAATTATAAATAAATTATTTATATACAAAATATTCTTACAATTTTCCAAAAACATTCTTATGATTTTGTGTCTAATAAAATCTCTTTCAAGTTTCAATTATTTTAAAATTTAAGAGCATATTGTTACATCAGTGCCCCCCATCCCCCCACCACACCCCGCAACCAGGTAAAGCTTTACATTATTTTAAATCCTTCCAGATTGAATCAGCTTAAAGGAAGACAAGTTTCAGATTTTTATAAATAAAAGCAAAAAATTAAAATTCTTTTTAAACACTTTTCATTTCATCTAAATAAAATAAAAACAAGTTTGACATAAAAAAAATTATATGATTACTAACTCCTATTTTTTATACATTAACATAGAAGTTATATATACTAGCGCAAAAATTTTGTACACATTACACGTGGAATGTTTTGAATTATAAAATCTGACTATTTCTGTGAATAAGCATTAATTTATTCGGTACTGTGGTATTAGAGCTGCGACATGAAGAATTATAATCGTTTAATCATTAAATTAATTAGGTTATTAAATCAAAAACATATTTTAAAATCTACATTTAAAAAAAAAAAAACAATTTAATATAAAGCTGAGTACTAATTGTATATATGTGTGAGGATAGTAATCTGGACCAACTGATGAGTGCTGATTTAGCACGAAATACTTATATTGGTGATTATTTATCTTTTCAACATGTGTGTGATCAGGTGAGTCAGCAATGTAAGATGGCACTGAGAATTGTAGGTCGTGTGAAAGTCTGAGTTCGAATCCCGCATATATTACATATATAAACGCAGGTGTAAGCCTGTACAATATATTAAAATAGATTATGCAGAATATGCACGTGCAAACACACTCAATTTGATTTAAACACGCATTTTAACTATTCTTCACATTAATGCTTTTCGTATTTTTTTTTTGTTAAATTGTTTTTTTTTTAATGTAGATTTTAAAATGTTTTTGATTTAATAACCTAATTAATTTAATGATTAAACGATTATAATTCTTCATGTCGCAGCTCTAATACCACAGTACCATTTATTCTATGTATAATTTGTAATAGATGTTTTTCCCATATTATTTATTTGCTCTGGTCTTTTAAAAAATATATAATTTAAAAATTCATTGCATATAGTATACCATATGATCTAATTTGCATAAAGACAAGCTAAGCTGTTGTGTAGTTGTTTTTACATTGTGACAGTAAGACCTTTAAAAGTTTATCAATTTTTAATTATATTTTATAATAAAATGATAAAATTGAAAGATGATGTGACAAAAATATTTTAAAGAATGCTTTTCAAGTTTGTAAAAATATGACTATTCCATAATTTACAGAATTTTTACTCACTTCTTTATGAAGTATTATAACTTTATCTTTCTTATTGCGTTGCCAATTCATATAATATTAAATCATCTATGCTCTATAAAACCAATGTAAAACAGTAGTAAAGAGCATAGATGATTTTTACACATATTAGTAGTGTTTCCTAGGACGTAATAAAATAATTCAAAAGGACTAAATAATGCTACATTTTAAAAGTGCGTCTTCTTGTGAATTGATCAAAATACCTTTTTGCAATTGTTGCTTTTTTTTTTTGGTAGTGGAAATGTTAATTGGAATTCATTCATCAAGAAAACAAAACTCATATATATTTACTCAGTAAATAAGTATTGCTTCTTATTTATTTTTACTTAATTTTTCATTTTGGTAAATATAAATTAATACATTGCACAGGCTAAAACCTGCATTTATATATGTAATATAGGTGGGATTCGAACTCAGACTTTCACACGACCCACTACTCTCAGTGCCATCTCATATTGCTGACCCACCTGATCACACACATGTTGAAAAGATAAATAATCACCAATATACGTATTTCATGCTAAACCAGCAATCACCAGTTGGTCCAGATTACTATCCTCACACACATATATAATCAGTGCTCAGCTTAATATTAAGATAGCCAATCTTCATACTTTAATGGACAGGCTTCAAACTATTCCAACTCACAACTCTTCAGCCTTCCATTTCATTGAAAATCTGATGATTGAACGATCAAAGCCCTTGTTAGTGCCAAATATGTAAAATGAAAAAAGTTCTGAGCATCATCTAAATCTTTACATTAATAATAATTACTTTTTAAGATTTGCAGATCGAACAGAGATTTTTTTTTCCTCATTAGAAATTGATTCAAAATTTTTTAATTTCATGATCATACTAAATAATCCTATTAATTATTAAACACTATATATAATATAAGTTCTTAATTTTCATTTATAAAAAGAATTATTAATTAGTTAAATAAAAGATTATTTTGCAATATTTTTGTGATTTATTTGAATGTAGCAAAAACAAGTCGTAATTATTATTCAAAAATGTTACGACAATGATTGAGACTTACTTAGAGCAAAGGTTTGTTTATTTGATTTTTAAATAATAATTAAAAATATTTTTAATCAGTGTCTATGGGTATATGTTGTGTATTCAGTTATGAAGTGGACTACCAACAATTATCACAAAAATATTAATTACTCCAAATGTTATTAAATAAGAATAAATATATTTATTTAAATATTATATATATATACCCATTAATTAAGATTTTAACTAAATAATCCATAGTTCCTTTATATACACATTAACAATTAGTCCTTGATTTAAAGTTCTAAATGTTCAGGGCTATAATTGCCACCAAACAAACAAATACTCCCATTACAATAATAGTGGACCTAAGTGAATACTAAAAGTTTATACTCACAGTACTTAAAAACACAATAATTGGGTCTTCTCAGGCATACACAAAATAATAAAAAACCGGTGAGGTCTATAAACATTTTCCCTAGCTGGCTTTCTTTCGCTTTCAGAGGCATGGGCTATGGGACACTTCCATCATTGCAGAAAAGTCTAAGGCACTTTTCTCTCAGCTTTTCTCAAAGATCCTTATGACAGTAACAACAACAGCATGCAATGAGTGGAGAAAAACTGATGACCCCACTCTTTTGTTGCACATACTATTTACACTTTTTTCCTTGCTTGAATTCATTGACAAATCCATATCATTCCAATGTAAAAGTAAATCCATTTGACTAATGCATTTTTACAATGACAATAAGGATCCGGCTTCTAATTACAGTAATTAGCTTCAAATATTTATTCCATTTGTTTTCTACTAAAATAGTTTAATGATTCAATTTTAACTACTTCAGCTTCAAGCCGCCATATTGAACTTTTTAAAATACTGGCCTGATACACAATTTTCACAATAACTTCAGTTTGAATTATGTTAGAGCAAAAACAATTACATTGCTAGAAACTAGAAAAACTAAGGAAAACAATAAGCATAAAATAAATAGTGATAACTATATAAAAAATAAGGAAAAAAAGAAATTTTCACAACCGAAATAATTATTATTTTATTGTTTGTTCATAATTTGAAAATTAACATTAACTAAAATGCAAATTACATCTTCAGTGATAATTTCTTTGTATTCCTCACAAAAAAATCTTTCTAAAGATATATAATAAGTCTTACCTGAGATAATCCATAGCTTTACAATGTCCGAAAATGTTCCTATAGGAGTTCTTCATTTTTATCTTCTACCCCAACTGTTGCAAATTGTCAAGGCGCCTGGCAGAAAAGAGTTCTCCTAATAAAAGATAAAAAATAAAAAAATTAAAATTCTAACAGAATATAAAAATAATGAAGGAAGTGGAAAATTATTACTTACCATTATAAATACAATAAAAAAATAAAATGTCATCATCATCATCATAGTACAGGTATATTATAAAAGTGGTGTATATGTATGAATCATGAAAGTTCTGCCAATGGTTATGGGAAAACTCAAAAGCCTATTAAACAAGATGCACTATTTTGATTTTAGACTTTGGATAAACCAACCTTGTTTATAACATCATCATCATCATACTGAATAATCATTGCCAATACAGAAAACAATTTACAAATTTCTCATTTCAAGAGGCAGACAATGATTACTAAAAAGGTTCTATGGCAGATATTTATATAAAAAAATGTTTATATTCTACCTCTTCCAAGATACGTCTTCCAGAGAAGCATACCTGTTCATATATGCTAATATAAATATGCAAAATATTTCATCATGCCAGATCTTGTTTACCAATTGGAAAAAGTAATCAGTAATGAAGCTGAAACAAAATTCTAATAAGGAAGGCAATCAGACAGTCATATGCCTATAAAGTATAAAATGAAGTTAGTAAAAAAACAAGTTAATAAAACAACAAATAAAAACTAAATTAGTAAAACAAAAACAATGAAAACCATGTTAGTAAAACAAAAATTAGTAAAAACAGAATAAAAAAAATTACTGCATTATATACAATCAATTTGCTAGAGAGGAATAAATTGTAAATAGTCTTGAATCAGTGTGTCAACCATTCATCCATTGTGCTGGTAGCTAAAACAAACCAACAAAAAAAAAAACAATAATAAAAACATTACCTTTCATATGTGCTACCTATCACAGAGTAAAAAATCAGTCAGTCATTTTTCTTGAGTGGCATATTTATTAGTTTCTCTGATAATAGTTGATAAAAGTTTTTTATCAAATAACATTAAAAAAAAATCTAAAATTGAATACTTACCTACTATAGAAAACTTCAAACCTGGAGTTTTAGTAAAATTCTCTACATTCACAAGTTTGCAGGTTACGTTCGGACACAGATTACTGTTACTAGATGAAGGGCCTGGCCGATTGATATCGTTGGGAACACTTGTTGACGGGCCTGGTGTATTGATATCATCCAGAAAAGCACTCGTAGTTTTTTTCTTTTTGGCTGGTAAAGTAGTTTCTTCTTCTGATGACGAAAAATATTCTTCAAGATCACTATAACTAACACTATCCTCGGAGTCAAAGGGCTTAGATGGGACAAATTCATCACCGCTAAAATAATCCGTATCAGAGGCCATCATGTCCCGTTCATTTATTTTGCGTACTTTTCTTTCCGTTAATCTAACAAATTGTGAAAAAAATTTTTAAAAAAATTGACCTTATTCGCAAAAAAATTAATAAAAATTTTATTTTTTAACTTACAGAAAAATGGCGACTACCTACGAAAAGAGGAAAAAACAACGAAGAGAATTATGGTATAGGCGCATGCGTAGTCCTTATAGTTTTTCCGTAATTTCAAACAGAAAAACGAACTTCAACAAACGAACATTAACGAGCGCAATCGTCGCCGACAAACCGGAAGTAGTTAATAATGCAAGTTATATCTGGCCTTGAAAATAATCATTTGCATTATCTTTTGGCAATCTTTTATAGAATGCTTTTAACTTACAATCTTTATCTGTTTAAGTCTAATTTTAATATAATTCTCTAGACTCTTCCTCCTCTTTTTCTTCCTTAGTTTTGTTTTCTTCATTATCTGTAAACCAATCTTTCTTTATTGAATTTGACTTAAACTCAAATTGTCAAAATAAAGTTTCCTTTATTTTACAAAATTTATTTTTCATTATTTTTTTAAAACTTACATATCTATTTACATTTCCATTTCCATTAATTATTAGTGATCTTTTTATTGCTTTTTAAATTAGATATTGAAACTGTAAGATGTGAGTTCGAATCTTAGTTTCACCTTAATCATATTTGTTCTATTGTCTCCTACCCACCCAAATTTAAACCCTCAATAATGGACTGTGTGCATATAATAGTATTAGTTATATGTATAAAAAGCTTGTTAATTGCCTCATGCACACCCACTCCAATACAAGATATTAGCGCACTGAAATTAATTATTAAATTTAGAATATTTAATATTTTGTGTTAATTATTATTTAGGTCAAAATTATATAGCATTTTAATTTATAAAATCTACTAGAAAAGTTGTTTTTAACCTTTTTAAATATTTAAGTGTATTAAAAATAGAAATTCCCTACACAGGTAATATTGTAAGTCACAATGGGATGGGAGAGAGACAAGAAAGAAATGTTCCTAAAAGCTTTTAATTAGTTTTAAAAAGAAACATCTGCAGTATAATGATGTCATAGGTAAAATACGTAATAAAGTAAAAATTGAAATAAATCTAGATGCTGCAGATGTTTGGATTGAAATGACAAATGGAACATGTGCTCTTAATGCATTGTTTTTCCTGTGGGTATTTTAAAGCAGACCTGAAAGGCGAACAAATACGCAATGTGCAATGGATCCGGGAGATAAAGAAAAAAGGTATATAAAGTCTTGTTTAAAGGAAAGAGGTGCTGGCTGTCTATCTATCTATTTGAATCTCCAAATGTCGAGCTAAGTTAATATTAAATGTCTAACCTGCCATCTGTTTCTTAGTAAAATATATTTTTCACGTATAACATTGCATGCCTGAACTAGTAGGCATTAGCTATTCTCCTCTGAGTGGGAGATGCACTGGATCCCCTACTTGCTTTAAAATGACTTAAAAATCGTTTGCTGTAATCCGTATACTGCTGCCTAATCAACTGCTACTTACAATTATGATCATTGAATGAACTATTAATGGAAAACTACTGCACTATCATTCCTGAATGAGAGGACCTTTCAGAAATGTGCATGTTCTGCACCCAAGGTAACTGGTACCCAAAATCTCTAAGAACTTTCATGCTCTTTATTCAAACTAGAACTCTTATCTTTGATTTGTAATATTGTTATTTGTAACTCCTCCAAATGTAAATCCTTTTTAAACCACTAAACCTTCAAATCTGTAACCTTGTAATGTTTATTGACTATGATCTTTCCTTTTCTTTGGGTATTCAATTCTATATTTTTTTATTTATTGACATAATTAATTTCATGCCTCAATAATTTCCAACTTAGCCTCTTAACTCTGTTAAAGGTTAGCCTTCACTGAAATGCGTGAAGTTCTTAAATAATATATTTATAATAAATTAGTCTTATATTTATGGCTCGGCTAGCTCGGAAATTATCAAATCTTTCTATTTTGTAAATTATTTCTCGGATGCATCTCATTTTATATTAATATGTTTTCTTGTATTGTTAAATAGTTTAATGAATTATCTTAGCTCCAGAGACGTATCTAACTTTCATGATTAGCTATGAGTGTGGGTGTACCATAATTTGTGCAGGTGGATATCTTAGCTTAGCAATAGAAATATGTTAGAATTATAATCTTTATCCCTTTATTATTTATTTCAATTGACACCCATTGAATTTGACTTTATAATTAAACCAATCTAATGTTAGTTGAGGGTTTGTAAGTTAATCATTCATAAATGTGGGCCTTGGGAGTGAGTCATCATTTTTTAGCAATTAAATATAATCTTGTTCTATTATAAATGATAGGTGTTATTACTGAGTGATGCCAAAGTTTTTCTCTTATTTAAGCCAGGAAAATCACCAGATACTTATGTTTATAGGTATCGTTCTGCTCCATTAGGAAGGGCATAGTTCAAAGTGCTCCCATGGTAAGCTGTGTCCATCAAGCGGTCGGGTGGTTAGTGGCAAAAGTTCCCGCATGCCTGGATTTGCTTATATGACTGGTCTTGTAGGGTCCCCGGTAGAAATCCCACCCACAAGTTTATATTTCTCTCCTGGCTTACATTTCAAGTTTTTCTCCATTATATTATTCTATGGCATCTCTATCAATACCACCTCTTGCCTAGTTAATTATTCTTTTATTCTCCACTTATGATTTCACTTCCCAAGCCTCCCATGTTCTTTGCCCTCAAATAACAGACCCTCTGTAGAATTAATCATTAATATAACTTTATATATATATAATCTATTGTTGGGATAAGTTAAATTGCTACCGCATATCTTGTTCAACTTTTATCTCACACGATAGCTAATGTACTTTGTCTGGGCATGAAATAACCTTTTGCTACCATTAAATACCCAAAGGGACAGGTCGAATGCTTAATGTTAATAATGTAAACTCAAGCCACATTAGGAGTATTAACTAAGATCAAACTCCATGTATGTAAATAAATTTATATTAATATTAAATATAGTTTTAAATTATATCTACATGTCTATTTCCTTAATGCCTTATAGCCATAGTGTCTCATGTCAAAATCAATCAAATATAACTAGTTCATTTATTAGATTTAGAATAATATTTAGTTGTAATAGAATTTAGTTAGGGTCTGTGCATCTCCCTGACTCCCATGGCCTAAAAGATGTTTGCTAATGTGGTGGCAAGTACGTTAGCCCGTAGTTATATGTTGTGTAACCAATCTACTAGATTCGAACTCGGCATTGCAGGCCCTGAACCCACCTGTAGTTCTGCTCTTTCACTGTAGTTGAGATAAGATGCAACTGGTTAATGAGATATACACACTCTGACTGTTACAATATGTATTTACATTTTATTACTATTTTTTCTCTGAAGTAAAACTTAGCTCTATAACTTATAGCTCTCGAGTTACTAAAGCAAAATATATATTTTCTACAAAATATTGCACCTCCCCCCACTTCAGAGAAAAATCCTATTAACTTGCTACACATAATCATGAAGTCTATCCGATTTACATTTTTTACGAATAGACCAGGGTGATTTTTTTTCTATTACTGCCTCTTTTTCTTCTTGTTCTGTAGGTATTTTTGAGTTTTCATTTTCATTTGGTTGTTCTGGTATTTTATCTTTTTTTATTTTTCTGCGTTTTTCATGGCAAAGTTGACTCTGTTGATTCACACCCTCTAATGTGATTCTCATGGTGTTTATATATATATCCCCATTTTCACCCCTAATCATTACTATATGATTTGACAGACTTTTTTTAAATGCTTCTTTGTGCCAAGTTTTACTTAAAACATCTCGAAATCGTATTGCTGCTCTGATTCTGAACTTCATTCTATGATAATCACTTTTGCTCACTCTATTTCCCTCAGGATGGATTAATGATAGTCTTATTCTCAATCACCTTCCAATAACAGTTCTGCAGGTGTGATTCCAGTTCTGAGCATGGTACTGAATGTTGTGCCAGCATTATTTCCTGTAGCCTATTTTGTAATTGTTCATAATTGTTTCTTTTAGACTCTTTTATTTGTTGCACCACTTTTTCAGCCATGCCATTTCATTCAGGATGGTATGAGGGGGGTACACATGTGAAGAATTCTATTTTCTTTCCAGTATTTTTCCATAATGTTACTTGTGAAATCTGTTGCATTATCCGATGTGATGGTTTCTAGTAATCCATGTATTGCAATCACTTTATCCAAACTCTTTATTGTTTCTTCTGTGCTTGTATTTTTAACTTCATGGCACTCAATCCACTTTGAAAATGCATCTATTATTATTAAAATCATTTCCCCTGTAATCGTCCCTGCATGGTCAATGTCCAATATTTTTGTGTTTTGGATGTCTTGGGTCACTCAGTGTACTTTTTTGCTGGGAGTTCCATCTCTGTCTGGCAGGCATTGCATATCTTTACATATTTTTCAATATTTGCATTTATTTTTGGCCAATAGACATAACTAGGTGCCAAAGCTTTAGCTCTCACCACTCCTGGGTGCCCTCTATGTAACTGTTCTAATACACAATTATGGCTTGCAGTGGTATTACTGTTTTATCCCCCATTATTAGACATACCTTGCATACTGACAATCTTTCTCTGTTTATCCAATACCCTTGACTTACATAGCTTGGTTTCATTTTAGCCATCCTTCTCTAATCCACTTGCTTAATATCTGATATCCTTTTTTTGTCTACTTCTCTACTGTGTTGCTATATAATACACTCAATCTTATGCTATCAATATAGTTCACTTCTGTTTCTGAACTAATAGGTTCCAGTCTATCCAAGCATCTAGATAGAACATCTGCATATGTGATATCTTTTCTTTTTTGTAGTATAATTTGTAATCATATGTGGCCAAAATATTCCACCAGTGTACCATCCTCAGACTTATGTGTTTGGGTGCTACTTTGTTAGGGGCATGGCTTATGGTCCGTAAAAATTTCTAAGCTACTACCCCATACATACTGGTGAAAATTTTTAATTGCAAATACTATGGCCAGTGCTTCTTTATCAATTTGGCTATAGTTTTTTCTGCGTTGACAGGGTTCATAAAGCACAAGCTAATGGCCATTCTCTCTTGTCTAGGGTGTGCTAATACTGCCTCTATCCCATATTTAGACACCTCAGTAGTTATTTGAAGATTTTCTTACTATTGTATTTCATTGATAGTCTATTTGACATTAAAAGTACCTTTGTGTTTTCAAAGGCTATTTCTTGCATCTGAATCTGCTGCCATTTGTAATTTTTTCTAAGTAGATTATATAACGGTTTAGCTAAAATGGTTCATAAAAATTTACCAATCCCAGAAACGCTTACCATTGTTTTACAATCCAAGGTTTATTTGCATTTTTTACCACTATGACTATCTGGACATGGCTTTTACCCTTTGTCTGAAATGATATGGCCTAAGAAAACTAATTCTTGAGTTTGCCTCACACATTTTTCCTCATTCAACTTAACACCTGCACTACTTAGTCTTTCGTACATACTTAATATACTCAGTCTTTTAACTCTTTTATTGTCACTGCAGTAATTTGGATATCATCCAAATATAGTATGACTCCTGTTAAATCCTTCAAAATGTGATCAATTTTCACTTGAAAAATATTGGGAGTCATGGAGATTTCAAATGGCAGTCTATTACAGTTCAATAACCCAAAAGGCATTGTTAAGGTTAAAATTTGAGCTGTTTTTTCAGTTACCTCGATCTGGTGAAATGCGGAATTAAGATCTAACTTTGCGACAAACTTTGCATCAGTTAACCCAGCTAACACTTCTCTAACATTTGGTACAAGGTATGCTCCTTTATTTATGTATTTATTCATGGTAACTCTATAATCTCCACAAATTCTAATTTGCCCATTTGGCTTAGTGATTATTACTATTGGCATTGCCCAATCCATTAACTCAACCTGCTTTAACATGCTCTTAGTAACTAATGATCTGATTTCCCCTCTACTCTTTCTTTCTGTGCCAGTGGTATCTTCCTGGCTTTACAAATGTTAGGATTTTGTTTTTTCACCAACTCAATGTGTACAGGGTTGCCTGCTATTTGCCCTAACTTATTTTCGAATAATTCTGTGAATCGCTACTTTATTTTGAGACCACTTTCCACATTGTTCTTGGCATTAATACCAATGGTTATTTCTAACTTTTGGAACTAGTCCTGCCCTATTAACAGACTGATTTTTCCTCTTACTATATATAATGGCAAGTTTACATTCTTATTTTTGTGTTTTATAGCATTATAGCATAACCAATTCATTACCACTGACATCTATAGCTCTTATATTTGTCTGTCTAATTAAAATGTCAGTGTATTTTCTTTTAATATGTTTCCATAATTTTTCTGAGCACAATGAAATGCCCAAACTGCTATCGCTTTCCATTTTAATGTTTTTGTTATAGATTTTTAATTTTAACATAAATTTATTTCTCCAGCTTGGTCTCATATTATTTATGCTCACAATATCATCTGTTACAATTGCCTTTGAATTCTGCCACTGTCGACTGGCTTTTGCCTTGTACACCTTTTTTAAGTGTCCTTTTTGATTACAGTTATGGCACTTTTCACCCAGAAACCTTGATCGGCTTTTTATATGTTCTTTTTACTGAAACAGAAACAAATAATCATTTTCTTTGATCCATTTACTATATGTCCTTTTCGATCAGTTCTCAGACTATCATCAAGCAGACCCCATAATAACTGATCGAGCAATATTTCACCAACATAGCTCCGATATATCAATCTTTTGCTAATTGCCTTAAAATTAAACCATAATCCTTTAGAGATTTGCCCTTTGCTTGTCTTCTGTTTCCTAAAGACAATTCGGTTATGTACTTCGATTGACTGGGGCTAAAATGATCGGTCAACTTTTTTACAATATCCTCATATGCTACTGTATCCTTTATAGGTAACTCATAATACCCATTTATTATTGCAAGTACCCTTCTGCCTGATAGACATAACAATGCAGCTACTTTTTCTTCTCGTCTACAATACCATTTAGCAAGAAAAAAATTTCTGAGTAGCATAAAACAGAGATTCCCAGCATCCCCTACATTAAATTCTGCTACTGCTTACTGTCCCATTGACATTTTAAATTTAATTGTGTATATATATTCATGAGATCAAAATCCTAATTTATACTAAACTATTTTAAAACCAAAACTATTTACAGGAGACACTAATATATAAATATTATTATATATAGAGAGCTCACAAAACAAGCTCTTAACAAGCTTTGAGAATATCTAATGAATATCCTGGTACCTCACTGACGACGCTAGATGCAGAAACCGGTCTGGGGTTGAGGATATTCTCAAAGCTTGTTAAGAGCTTGTTTTGCGAGCTCTATATTGTAACCAAATAAAGTTACTCAAAGAAATATTTAAAGGAGTCCAAATACCAAGATATTTAAAAGAAATAAGTAAATTATTAACAACAAGTATTATAACTCAGGTATATGAAATCACGTGAGGTGAGTACACTAGTAATTCAATAAAATATAGCTCAGGTATACAGACCGTAATCTTACCCACTTTCATTTCTTGGTTTGATGTTAAGTGCATGTTTAAACAAATACTAAGTGAATATGGTCTAGCAGGGCGCCACTAGATTATCTGAATCTAGACATGGTTATATCTGATAACCTTTCACATGTACCGGGTTTGAATCCCTTCTTGGTACTTTATTTATAATAAAATGGAAGATTTTGCTTTTTGAGCCATATCACTATAAGCACTAATATTTAGGTAAAAGTAAAACATCTTTAAACCAAAGCGGAGTATATTAGACATAAATCATTTCTCAGATCTTAGCATAACAAATGTGTTTCAATAGTTTTGTAAGTTTACTAGCTCAGATTATATATAACTAATTTAGGATGGCAATTCACTCATCCTTGCATGAAATAGATGATGGGATGTGGTTATAATAATACTAAGAACATAATTAAAGAGTTCAAAAGATATTACCATACCTGAGTAGATAAAGTTACTCCAAGAAATATTTAAAGGAGTCCAAATATCAAGATATTAATTAATGAAGTCCATAGAATGATCATAATATTTAAAATAACTTGGATTTCTTAAGTAAACACTATCTCAATAATTATAAGCAAATTATGAGCAAATTATTAATAACAAGTATTTTAGCAATGTATTATAACTCAGGTATACAGGTAGTAGTAGATCTTATCCCCTTTCATTTCTTGGTTTGATGTTAAGTGCATTATTAAACAAATACTAAGTGAATATGGTCGAGCAGGGCACCACTAGATTATCTGAATCTAGACACGGTTATATCTAATAACCTTTCACATGTACTGGGTTTGAATCCCTTCTTGGTACTTTATTTCTAATAAAAATGGAAGATTTTGCTTTTTGAGCCATATCACTATACGCACTAATATTTAGGTAAAAGTAAAACATCTTTAAACCAAAGTGGAGTATTAGACATAAATCACTTCTTAGATCTTAGCATAACAAATGTGTTTCAATATTTTTATAAGTTTACTAGCTCAGATTATATATAACTAATTTAGGATGGCAATTCACTCATCCTTGCATGAAATAGATGACAGGATGTGGTTATAATATTACTAAAAAAAAAATCACTAAATATTATGAAATCAATATTTATTTATGGCCTTTAAACAGTTAAACAGCCCATTAATTAAAACGTTGATGATGATGATGATGATAATAATAACGATAATGACAAGGGTTTCAACTACAGCTCTAGGACTAAGCCTAAACATAAAACTAATTTTTATAAAGAAATTCATAATTATTGCTTAATTTTAGCATACTTACTTATATCTTAAATAACTAATATTCAACCATTGATGATGATGAATAATCACACTTAACAAAGACTACACTTAATGAAATATATATGCCTCGTTTAATAAAACAAACTAATATTTATTACTACATTTCTAACATATACAGAAAAATTTCTAGATAAATATGAAAATTGACATGAATAATAATAATAATAATTGATTATACAACAATCCTCAGATTAATTTTAAGTTCTTCCCCCTTTCCCTTCAAATGTATTTTGTATTAAGTTGGACGTCACATTGACCATGATTTTCACTCCATGAGAAAAGTATTTCAGAAAAAAAAAATATTATCTGCTCATTAGCACACATACTTTAAAAATCCAACATGTAAATAGAATGTAAAAAAAAATGTTAGTAAAATTGAAAGAGCAAGTTTTAGAAAAGAGTTTTAAATTATTTTCTCCCCCTCCCTTCCAAGCACTGAAATCTATACTTAACTTGAAACAAAATAATCTAATATTCTAATACTACTCATTATTTCACATTCACTCCCAATTATACACATATAAAAATATTATTATGTATGTGCGTGTTTTATCCCATAATAACAAAATATTATTAAAAACCAAAATAATAATAATATATCAGCTAAAACTAAAATCATAACACCATAAAAAAAAAAAAAATTTGTTTTACACATTAATATTGTAAAATTAATAAACAAATAATTTTCATACGTTCAAGATCATTTATGAAGCTCAAAGTTATTATTAGTAAGACATTCTTGTTTTTAATCGATCTGAATAGTCTTTAAAGGTTCTTTAAATAAAATGTATCACTTTATTGCTAAAATGTTTATTAAGACTGATATCATAAAGAAAATAGATATAAAAAGTCATATTACCGATCTTTTGTTTGTGGCGAATTTCCAAGGGTTCAAACTTGTCTTGTATAATGTATATATTTCTGCAGCTACCATTTCCGTTTTACTGGGAACAATCTCTTTCTTGAGGTGTATAACTATTTGATGATGGTGACTCTATTGAGGTTATTTGCTTTAGTGGATAATTTGGAAATCATTATATTAATTTTTCTTCTCTTCCTGTCAAGCATGTGGATGAAATACAGCAGTTGTTTTCACATTTGTAAATTTTCTTGAGTTTAAAATCAGTTGTTGTAACAATTAATTGGACTTGATGATTAATATTTATCAGTAGATTAATTCATCTTCTTTGAATGCAGGTGAATGCTTTCTTCCTTCTATTAAAAACATCTTATTTCTCTGGTCAGTTGAAAGGTGTAGAATATTATTTTAGACACATCTTTTCTTTCCTATGTGATGTGCAGCTTCCCCAGATGGTCCGGAACCGATGGGACATACATATAATTTTTCTAGCCCGCCATTTCTTATATTTTCAGCATTCAATTGGATAGTTTAATAATCTGAATCATAAACAATAATCCTCATAATAATTCAAGACAGCTTTTTATATCCAATTTTTAGCTAACTTAACCAATCAGAGATAGCATCACTTGCTATTTTTGGACAAATTTGTTTTAATTAGATCTCTAATTTATTTTCAACTAAATTATTTTTCAACTGAAAAGTTTAATCCTTTTTTCCAGACACTTTTGTTTAAAAAAAAATAGACTCAATCCTTATTTCCTTTCTTTTCTTTTTTTTTCTTTCTTTTAACATCCAGGTAACACTTCAAATCTTTGAGCTTCCTTCTTTAGATCTTGAGATAAGACAATTTCAAAATTTAGAGTTCTGACCCATTATAAGCTTCCAAAGTGAAACAATCATTTACAAAAAAAATTGCTACAAAGATCGATATCTGATTAAACAGATTTCCTCTTTTAACAAAAAAAATTGTACAAAAAAAAATAATTTGACAGATTTAATACTTCCTTTTCTTTCAATATTTAGGAAATGTAAATTTTTGTATGTAATGTACACACATCCTTCATTCTTTCAAATCATTCATAAACTAACCTTAAATAATATAATTGCTAGCTTAGTAATTATAACCCAATTATTTAATTAAATCTGTAACTTTTAAATCCCACTTATAATTAAAGAAAAGCAAAATAAAAGCATAGAATAAAATATTAGAATTGATCAAGCATAGGTTAGTTTTAAAGAAAGTTAAAAATGTTTAATATTTGAAATATAAAACAATTAAATAATTTATACATACATTGCCTATATGTATGCATTATAACTTTGCTTTTTAAAGAAAAATTAAATATTAAATAGTTTAAATGTGTGTATTACCTTTCTATCAACACACAAACAAGTAAAGCATGTAATTGTTGACCCATTCTTTCTCTGTTTAAAGCTTTTAGAACTGGACCTTGTAGGGTTTGAACTTGGATGCCCTACAGCTTCTTTTATGGTTATATAAAATTGTGATGATGATTTTTGGTTTACCTTGTCTACATGCACATTACTATAAATTTAGCTAGTGACTAAATTGTAATAGCACAATATATAACATTTATAAATACGAGATTTATTAAAATTAGGTCATTTGACATCTGATTTGATTTTTTTATCATTTTATAAATACTATTATAACAAATTTCTACTTTTGCACCTGGTTCAAATGTGACTGTCTGACTGCACCAACTTTGTTGTGTATTCAGCTATGAAGCTGATATCAATAATTATCACAAAAATATTAATTACCCAAAATGGTATTGAATAAGAATATATTTATTTACATATTATATATATACACATTAATTAAGATTTAATTAAATAACGATCCATAGTTCCCTTATATCCACATTAATAATTAGTCTTTGATTTAAAGTTGTAAATCTTCAATGCTATAATCACTATCAAACAAACAAATACTGCCACTATAATAGTGGTAGACCTCAGTTAATACTAAAAGTTTATATTCACAGTACTTAAAACACAATCCTAATTGGGCCTTCTCAGGCATACATAATATAATAAAAAACTAGTGAGTGTATAAACATTTTTCCTAGCTGGCTTTATTTCAGTTTCAGAGGCATGAGCTCTGGGACACTTTCATCATTGCAGAAATGTCTAAGGGACTTTCCTCCAGCTTTTCTCAAAGGTCCTATGATAGCAACAACAATAGCATGTGATGAGTGGAAAAAAGCTGATGACCCCACTCTTTTGTTGCATGTACTATTTACACTGTTTTTTCCTTGCTTGAATTCATCGATAAATTCCTATCATTCCTATGAAAAAGTAAATCCATTTGACTAATGCATTTTTCCAATGATGATAATGATCTGGCTTTTAATTATGTCTGTTCACATTCCCCAGTAATTAGCTTCAAATATTTATTCCATTTGTTTTCTACTAAAATAGTTTAATGGTTTAAATTTAACAATACACAGTTTTTTTGGTATTTTAAATCCACAAGTTATATTACCTCGAAAATAATCATTTGTACTATATTTGGCAATTTTACAATCTTTATCTGTTTAAGTCTAATTTATCTGCAAACCAATCTTTCTTCGTTGAATTAGACAAACTCAAATTATCAAAATAAAGTTTTCTTTATTTTACAAAATTTATTTTTCATTATTTTTTTAAAACTTACATATACATTTACATTTATGTTCTTATTAATTATTCATGAATATGACCTACAACTAAAAAATAATATATAACATTTTATTTAAAAAATGATTTTATTTTATTTAATGAGTGATGCATTAAAACCCCAAAAATAATTTAGAACATTAGATTGGTATATTTAACTTGAAATAAAAGTGTGTGTGTGTGTATGTCTGAAAGTTTGTAATGATGGTATATTATAAGATGTGATATGTCGGACTATTTTCATCATTTATGAGTGAATGTTAAATGTATTGAAAATTTTAAACTTTATTTAAACTTTCCAAATACATCAACTTGTTAGTAATAACACACAAATAGACAATACAGGTTAGTAATTACACAATGTTTCAAGTAGTATTATTTTCCACTCTTCCTCAGGTGTTGCTGGCCTATGTGCACAGTGACAATATTCACTTAGAAGTTGAACTTGCACCTTTAGATTTTTGAATATTGAATTTAAGGTAAACGCTCTACTAACATATAGTAGAAATTTGATATATTTATATATGAGGGTTGGTTCAAATCCTCCTGAGTCCTCCAATTTTTTTTCCCTCTAATTATTATTATTATTATTTTTTCCTAAGAGCAAGATTAATTAGAGGCTTCCATACATTGTGTATTGCCACACTGGGTTGACTTATAGGATTATTTACCATTGTCATATGAGCAGCTTCCTTGAATTTTCTTCTATGCATTTTTTCCTCTTTATCCAATATCTTTGTATTTTCCCACTTAAGCATATGGTCATTAGTACATACATGATCTGCTATGGTAGACACATCTGTTTTTTCTCTTTTAACCATTAGTTTGTGCTTATTCAATCGCTGTTCAACAGGCCAACAGGTCTCACCAATGTATTTCCTTCCACATTCACATGATATCTCATAGATGCAGTTTTTGCTCTTCAGCATTTCCAGTTTAGGCTTAG
The DNA here is from genome assembly GCA_028023455.1 of Epiperipatus broadwayi. Classification (NCBI taxonomy): domain Eukaryota; kingdom Metazoa; phylum Onychophora; class Udeonychophora; order Euonychophora; family Peripatidae; genus Epiperipatus; species Epiperipatus broadwayi. The sequence continues at coordinate 1,147,243 of JAQFVV010000077.1, forward strand.
TAGAAGTAAGCAATATAACTCAGAATTCTTCCAACAAAATCAAGGAATGGCCATGGGATCATCTTTGTCACCCTTGCTCAGCAACATTTACATGGAAGAACTTGAAACCACAACCATAAATACTACTCCATGTCCACCTAAAGTGTGGCTTTGATATGTTGATGATACATTTGTGGTATGGCCACATGGCAAGGTGAAATTATAGTCATTCTGGATGCACATTAACAATATATCTCCTACAATTAAATTCACGATGGAATTAGAACACGAACAAACATTGGCATTCTTGGATGTTCTTGTGACAAGACTCCCTCAGGGCAAAGTAAAAACAACAGTGTATAGGAAACCAACACACACTGGCAAATACTTGGCATATACATCCAATCATACAAGAAGCACTAAACAAGGAATTGTACTATCACTATGGAACAGAGCGAAGGTTTGTTCAGAAACAAGTGATTTGGAAAAAGAAAAGATTCACATAGAACAAATGCTTATGAAGAATGGTTATCCATCAGCGGTCATCAGAAAAACCTTCAATAGACAAGAGACACCAAAAGGGAAAACAGTTATTGGTACAGTAGTGTATCCACACATACCAGGAATGGCAGACAAGTTAAAGAAAATCTGCAGTCAATATAACATTAGAACTGCTTTCCAAAGTCATACCACACTTCGAGGAATGCTTGCTTCTACTAAGCCAAAACTGGAAATGCTGAAGAACAAAAACTGCATCTATGAGATACCATGTGAATGTGGAAGGAAATACATTGGTGAGACCTGTTGGCCTGTTGAACAGCGATTGAAGAAGCACAAACTAATGGTTAAAAGAGAAAAAACAGATGTGTCTACCATAGCAGATCATGTATGTACTAATGACCATATGCTCAAGTGGGAAAATACAAAGATATTGGATAAAGAGGAAAAAATGCATAGAAGAAAATTCAAGGAAGCTGCTCATATGACAATGGTAAATAATCCTATAAGTCAACCCAGTGTGGCAATACACAATGTATGGAAGCCTCTAATTAATCTTGCTCTTAGAAAAAAATAAAAATAATAATAATTAGAGGAAAAAAAATTGGAGGACTCAGGAGGATTTGAACCAACCCTCATATATAAATATATCAAATTTCTACTATATGTTGCCTTTGACAGAATAGCTCAGTTGGTAGAGCATTTGCCTTAAATTCAATATTCAAGAATCTAAAGGTGTGGGTTCAACTTCTAAGTGAATATTGTCACTGTGCATATAGGCCAGCAACACCTGAAGAAGAGTGGAGAATAATACTACTCTGTGTCTATTTGTGTGTTATTACTAACAAGTTGATGTATTTGGAAAGTTTAAATAAAGTTTAAAATTTTCGGTACATTTAACATTCACTCATAAATGATGGAAATAGTCCAACATATCACATCTTGTGTGTGTGTGTGTGGGGGGAGGATTTATCAATGCCTTTCCTCAATTTTATTTCAAGTTAAATATACCAACATAAATTGTGGTCCAAGAAAAAAAAATCATTTTTGGTTTTTAGTGCATTGAAATAAAAACATTTTAAAAATAAAATATTATATATATTACTATATAATTCTGATACTTTATTTTTTTAATAATATGTTTTTATAGTTTGTTTTAAGCAATAGTGAAAAAAATGTTTTAAAATTTTATCAAATTTGCAAGATGCCTAAGTATATTAGATGCAAGTTCTCATTGATAAAGAATATAAATCTCGAGAAACAAGTATGCAATAATAATGATATGACATAAAATAAATTTCTTTAGATAAAATTAGAAGTTACTGTGTATGACCAATATTCCCAGATATCCAATGAATGCCACAAAAAACTCATCTATTTATTATTACCAAATTATTTCAAATATTTTAACTCTATTTTAATAAAAATTGTTTTATTTATTCCACTATCCTATTCTTATATTTTTCCACTTTTATTTTTAAAAAATAAATAAAAGTAAAACAAAATCTTTATCTTGTTTAGTCCTTCCTTCTACACAAATTGTATCCATTGCCCATACAACTTATTGCAAGATTTTTTTTAATATTCTATATTCCAAAAATAATTGTTTGATGATCTCCCTCTTCTAACCACACAAACACATTTGCAGACCAAATCTTTATTCCATTTCACTTTCTTTTAGAATAAATGTTTTTACTATTATCATATATCATTTCATTTTCATATACTTTTTATTTTTGTAAAGCTTTAACTTAATTTTTTATTCATATTTATTTTTTATAATTCTATTTTTTAATTAATTTATCTTTCTTTTATCTCTATTTTTTATAATTATGTATATATACTATTTTCTCTACATATTTATACAATTTTTTATATAAATATATAAAAATAAATTCTCTGTATATTAACTTCATATATTATAAAGCTTTTCTCGATCAGCATATTTCTCTCCATAATTCTATTATACGGATTTTTATTAATATATTTTTATTCATAAATTGTAATCTAAACATTTTCAATTTGTTTTTAACTTCCCTTACTAAAAAATAAATCCACCCACTTTTCCTTAAATAGCCTCACTTGCTATCCACAACTCAGTAGTAATAGTTGTCCCGGGTTAGTGGGTTTGCTTCCCAGCTGATGCTATGACACATGAGAAAAAAAAAAAATTATATTGTACCTATTCCATATTTATTATATAATGCCAGATTTTTAATCAGTTTATTTTATTTATTTTTTAACTCTGATTTTCACTATCTGTATAATTTCTTTTTTTATTTAACACAGTACCTAAATACTTATAGTACTTTATATTTTCATGATAAACGTCTTCCATTTTCCATTCTTTACTTTTATTTTTCCCATTAAATTTTAATTTGTTTTGTCCACATTAACTAATTTATATACTTCTTTCTATCTTTTCTGTAATAACAACTTCATTTATTTTACACTATTTGCATAAAATGTCACACCATCCACAAAAATGCAAGCGGTCATATTATTTATTATGGTTTTCCACTATGGGATGTGAACATGCATCATTTTGTGTTCATTGATTACCTAAGCTTACAATAGATGGCTCTGGAACTACGTGAAGAGAACTACTACTAAAAGTACATTTTATTAATTATGCAGATTAAAACATAAATTTGATTTACCTATAAGATCAAAGATTTAGATTTTAAAATATACATTGTAATTCCATCGAACAGTGCAACTAGAGGTGCTATTTTAGATCCAAGACTTTTCTCTCAATTATATTTAAGCAAACTTTTGTCATTGAATAAAATAAATTTAAAACATAAATCAAAAATTTTACCATCATTAAATATAAAATTTTCACTATTAATCATATCACTAGACTGTAATTCATTAGTAAATGGAGCAGTTCTTGAAAAGTTGATGTGAAAGAAGTTCAAATTTTGGATTCTATTTTTATTTGTTTATTAATAAAAATCTATGATAAAATTATTTTGCAAGCAAACACATGCTAAAAATATATAATTAATTGGGGAAAACTATCAAATTGAGAAGTATCATTATTCTAGATCGATTAACAAATTACATATGGGCTATTTACAGAATAGTTCAATTAAAACAGTTTATAAGTTCTTATTTAGTGATAGTAATAATCAAGGATTTATTGCTTGACAGTTTATATGAGGTTAAAATACCAGAAGTAATTGAGTTAAAACTACCAACTGGGGATCTTAAACTTCAAAGTTTGCTACTCTATCATTTGACAAGATATTCTTTAATAAACAATTTGAGACCATTTTCAATAGAAAAATTTAATTAGAAAACCTTTGCATATACAGTATATTCCTTAAAAATATAAATGAACTAATTTTACCAAGGTTATTCACTTCAGTCATGCATTAAAAAAGACCTTTGATTCTTAAATTATTTTGCTAATACAGGAGTCATTATTTTTGCTAAAATAACTAAGTTTACAAATTTTGTTGTTTATCAGATAGATTTCAAAGCTGTTTTTGCTTTTGTGATCTGGGATTATTCATTTAAAAAGACTATACATGTCTGTCTGACATCATTTACAAGGAGTAGATATATTACCCAAAGTTTAATATCTTGCAAGCATATTGTTTGCAATCCATTTGGATTTATTGATTAAACAATTGGAATAAGTCACAAAAAGTCTTTTTATACCTTACTTTGATGTCATAACTCATTCTATTTTTTTTTTTTGGTGATAATCTTTTATTACTCTTTACATGTTTCATAAACACACTTGTTGTTCTTAGCATATTAGATAATCTTTTATTCAGTACTAAATCTTTTTACAATACAAAAGCATTTTATTATGACTCAAAAGTTAAATTAAGTCATCACTTGAAACAATTTTTACTGAACAAATTTAATGAAGGAAGTAGGTCATTCTCTATAAGTCTATTCTAACCTATAGTAAAATTTTTGAATCATTAATATCATCCTTAGTTGTCTAGTCATTTATTATAACTATTAGATACATTCAACAAATATTACTATAGATAACTTAAATTCTTTGCTTAAGTCATATATTTGTGTTTTTATCTCTTTTTATTTTCATTCAGTATAATTCATTGTCTCATTTGTAAAGGTGGATTGAACTTAATCCATCTCAAATATATTTTATCCTTCATCTAAGTTAGAATAAATATTATTACACTAATAAATTTATTCCTTAATGCTACACCCACTTCAATTAACTTATTAAATGCTTTACCATATGTTGGAAAAAATTTCTTCATAGATTCTGTTTTACTCACAGTAAAATGTTCCAATAATTGTTAAAACCTTATCCAGATTTCAAAATCTTTGTCATAATTCTTACTAAATTTTTTTTTTTTATCTCAATCAGTAAAAAATATCTTATCTCTATATTTAGTTTTAATTTTATATGTCTTCTATTTAGTAAGTATCCAGAATTCCACTTATTCTAGACATGTACACATCTTAAAGTGTCTGTCTTTCATAAACAGAAAAATAATTTCAAAATATTAGTATATAATTATGCTAATTTGTATTCTTATAACAATGTAGGCAGAATGCTGGCATTTTTATTTCACAATAAAAATATAATATAGTAACAAAATATTTGCTTATTGTATTTGTATGTTCTTAAAATGATCGCAGAAAAATCACAGTTATAATATGACATTTAGGCATTTTATTAGTTGTGTTATTTTTTTAAGCCGTATGGATTTCAATCTTCACTCTTTTTTTAATTAGCTTTTTAATTTGTAAATCGTTTTTTTGTTTACTTGAATTTCAGCATTAATAATTTTATTTGTAGCCTATTTTATTTATGCTGAGCATTGCTGGAAATATGATGAAGATAAATTAATGCATCAATGCAGATTGCAAAAAAAATTAAATGCAAAAAGTACAATATCAAGTATAAAAAATATACTTACCTGTCAAGCGTTGTTAGCCGAGAGGTCATCGCAGCAGCCTTGCGAGCAAGTAGTTGGTTGCAGACGGTTGTGGGTTACTTACCTTATTCTGCTAAATATTATTTGTCATATTTGGTGGAATGCTCAAATTTACTTATGATATATTTAAATTCAAATTAGGTGGTTTTGCTAATCAATTATATATTTTTATTTATTTATCTCACTCTCTCACATCATTCTGCTTTTATTTTTAGTCTGCTTCTCAATGTTATGATTCAACTAAATTTGCTTAATAATTTTTCTAAACTGCTTATTTTACTTACCTTTTTTAATTGTTTTATGAAGCTCTATATGGTTTATCTTAATGATAATATAAGTGGCCTCAAAAATTAAATATTCATGGAATGATTCCATTTAATGTTAAAAATCACATAACCTCCTGTGCACCAACTCCCACTATTATTTATATTATCATATTCAATTTTATCATATATTTTCTTTCTGATGCTATTCAGTTATGATTTTTTTTTTGCTATAATTTTTTCTCTCTATCTTTTAATATTAAATATATTTTATCTTAGAAAGAGAATAGTTTTTTTAAAAAAGTAATTCTATCCACTTGTGAGGTTCCAATAGAAATTTAATCAAATAATAAGTTTTGACATTATAATTATCTATAAGCATTTGTATGCGCGTGTGAATCTATGCACACGTATATAATTGTTAAATATATGTATTATCTTTTTTTAAATTATAAATATATTTTCAAAAATAAATTTCTGTGAAAAAGATATATTGTTTGTTTTGCAGATTATTATTTGGCAAATTGAAATAACCATTTATCATTTTGTGACCATCTGTGGCTAGACAAATAAATTTTTTAAGAATATTCATCTGTTCAAAAATGTCTTTTTAGACATCACTTTGAAGGAGTTTTCATGTAACAATAAAACCAATTTTTGAAAATATAAATATTTGATTCTATAAAGTATTTTTAAAATAAATATATAGTCTTTGAATGAGTTTTATATTACTATATATATTTTTAATTATAATAGACACATAAACTTGAGGCAAATAGGTTAGACAAAACAATAATATCAGATGCCAAATCTTGAAAGATGCTAAATTGAAAATAGCTAGCATTGGATAATTATTACTAAAAGTTAAATTTAAAATATATAATAGCATTTCATTCATATGGTGTGCTTACAGAAAATTAAAAATTATTTAAAATTTAATCAGCATTAATTTAAAAGTAGTTATCTGTTCAGGAGGCCATTTGGTATTAGAACATCCAAGAATCAGGGCGTGCAAAACAATGCCATTCAATTGCTCAATCTGATTTTTTATTTTATTTTACTCAGCTGATATCATAAATCCAAGAACCATAAGCTCTTATGTTTATCATTCTACCAATATGCTAAAACATATAGCTAACAAGAAAAATAAAATTTGCCTCACTCAACAGCACACATAGACCTGGACCTACATTCAGTGGACTCTGGGCTATTCTTCTACTGTTAAGAGTGCCCCTAGCTTTTTGACACTGGGAGCACAATTAGTGCTAAACATAACATGATACAGCCTATATAACTACATTTTAAACAAAAACTGCAAACCCAAACCATCTTCAGATTTCTTTGGCAAAACCTAAAACAGGCACTCCATTCTCTACTACTGAGTTGGCAATCAAACTTGCTACAATTACAAATGTATGTCACTCAAGGTCTTGTGGTATATCTAAATTTGTTTTCTCACATCTTAGTCACTTTACAGTTATATACTTATGTGAACTTGCAAAACTACCCAAAAGCTCTACAATATACAAGGACTATATCCAGTTGCTTTAGTACCATTTAACAAAAAAAACAGCATCAGTGTCCACTTTATCCAATCTGTGGCCAATCTCCATGGGATCTTTGGATTTAAAAATCCTTGAAAAAGTTTTAAATGATGAAATAGAACTACATCTATTCCCTTTATTATCACCCATGCAATATGCAAAGAAAGAATTGTCTACAGCACAAGCACCTATTGTGTTTAGGATAATCATGTACTCAGTTCAAAAACAAAAAATATGCACCTATGGCCATCCAGGTAGATATTGGGACAATCTTTAAATCAGTTCCTGTTAACATCTTAAATCACATGATTAAAGGCACATCAATATCTCACACTCTGCTATATGCAATAACTAACTTACTTTAACCATGAAATACACATAACTTTTAATGATAGGTCCTTGCCTTGATTTGGCCCAAGTCAATCTATTGCACAAAGATAATCCCTCAGCACTTTATTATTCACAATGTACATCAATCCTCTCTCATTGGAAATCCAGCAAAAAATTCCAGGCATTCAAATACCACAAACCAGTACCATGCATAGCCTACATGGATAATATCACTGTTTTTCTTATCTCAAAAAAGCAGTTGCCAATCCTACAGGAAATTCTTGACAATTACGCTGCTATGTTCAAGCTCCTGTTTAACATAAACAAAAGAGCTGCCTGGTTTCTTTATATAGGCAAACTATATACACAAATTGTATTTTTTATGTTGGACTATTTTCATCATCTAATATGTGTAATGAATGTCAGTTGGTTAGAGCGTTACCTTAAAATTCAATACTCAAGAATCTAAGGATTCAGGTCTGAATCCCATGCTAGTACTGTCACTGGTCAGGCCAGCAACATCTGAAGAAGAGGGGGAGAATAATACTTCTCAAAATGTTGTGCATATACTAACCTGTTTGGTGTGCTATTACTAACAATTAAATGTAATTGGAATATTTAAATAAAGTTAAATTTTTCTAAAGACATTCAATACACATATTAGATGGTGGAAATAGTCCAATATAAAAATACAATTAGAACATCATCATCACAAACCTGCAGGAAAACACTATATACACAAATGTACCATGGCCAACCAAAGGAGCTTCTTGGTTTCCCTTCCCCACTTAGTACCATCTGAATGAGACATAAGATCCAGAATAAATTAAAAAGATGTTGAAAAGATTCCTGCCTCTCTCTCCAAATCCTACCTCTCAATATACTCGAAAGTTTCTCTCTATAACTAGTTTGTCATCACAAAGATAACCTATTATTTACCCATTATAAAATTTGCAAAATCTTGTTTATGTCCTCGATTTCATCACTATATAACAAGCTACTATGGTAAAAAAAGATTGTTGCCATCTTCAGGAAACATCTAGGCAAGCTGACTATTTACAATGGATTAAGTCTTTATTCCATTTATGTTTTTCATATTCAGAAAAGCATAAATCTTCTAACATCCATAATAGAATGGTTTCCAATACTGGAATGCATACTGAGTGTAATGCCTACAGGTAGACCTCCACCTCATTTTGATACATATCAATAATAATGGACCAATTCAAAAAACATCTATAACCAGATATCCCTTCGAAGTAAAATATATACGGGAGAATATACAACCTATTGCTTCCCAAATCAGTCTGCTGACCCCATACCCCAATTCTAGGAATAAACAGTGTCCAATTGCTGCATCAATATAAAAAAAATCACTTTTAGAAACAAAGTTTTTTGACTTTTTGTTAAAAGTTAAGCTCCATGCACTACCCATATCTCTTTTCCTTAAGTACTATAGGCCATATTCAAATATTGATCCACCTTGCAGCCATAAGGAGAATGAAACACAACACCATTTTCCATACACTCGCCCAGTGTGCACCTATGTTAAGCACATATAGATAAAACGGCATCTACCTAAATAAAATTATAAGCACATATAGCTAACGTTCAATATCAGTTGTCCATAGCTACCTTCAGTTTGTATGCATTCTGGTGTACTTGCTGTACTTTTTTCTTTGGTAACAATACCAGACATTGTCACTTATTCAAATAAACTTGAACAGCTGAGAGCTAGGAATGGTAGAAACACCTACTTTGATATTTTTGCTGCCATATGGTCTTACCTATAGCCACAGTCCAACCTATAATTTCCTAGTACACCAAGCAAAAAAATTCCTCAAAGGTACACAGAAAGCTTTTGCTGCAACAAGACTATTCTAGGTCTACAATCCATACACACAAGAGAATTACCCAATGAAATTTGTCAGTACCCTGACTAATAAAACTTTTATAGACATTTAATAAAAATATTTGGCAATGTCAAAACCTAAGGGACACAGTTCAACTACATGAGTTTCTTACGATAAAACTTGTAACTGCTAATTTTATGTGACTGGTCAAAAGGATTCCAACATTTAATGAACATTTGATTGTATTTGAAACTGATGGCCATGCTGTATGTGTAGATATAGACTCTGTAAGAATGTATAAGTAATCCAAAATATATAATCATCCCAACAATATAATTTTATTCTATGATGAACTATATATAATCATTGGCATAATCCATACTTGAGTAATGAACTTTATATATATATATATATATGTGTGTGTAATGAACTTTATATATATATATATATATGTGTGTGTGTGTAATTTGTACACATTCTTGTGTATATACATGTAATTATTCATTGTGAACCCTATGTAATCATTGAGTACTGAATAAAAATTCTTTGAAACACAAAAATGGCTTTTTAGACATCGGTTGGAAAAGTTTTTGAAAATATAAATATCTGATTTTATAAAATAAATATATAGCCTTTGAATGAATTTTATATTACTATATATTTTTTTATTTATAATAAGACAAACTTGAGGCAAATAGGTTAGGCAAAACAATAATATCACATACCAAATCTAGAAAGATGCTAAATTGAAAATAAATAGAATTGAATAATTATTAATAAAAGTTAAATTTGAAATATATAAATAGCATTGCATTCAGATGTGCTTTCAGAAAATTAAAAAATATTTAAATTTTAATCAGCATTAATTAAAAACAGTTATATGTTGGCTGTTCAGGAGGTCATTTGGTATTAGAACATCCAAGAATCAGACCATGCAAAACAATGCCATTCAATTGCTCAATCTGATTTCCCCCCCATTATTCAGAAACATAGATATAAAATATTCATTTAATATAACTTATCTTTTAATAGAGCTTTTACTGTAACAACCCATTATCAAAATGCTATCCTGTGCATGTAACACAGCTCCATAGGTGTATTCATATTTAAAACAATGTCAACATCTTTTTTTGAATTTATATCATTAGAGAATATGCAGCAATTGATATAATATAAAAAACAGCAATGATATATATTTTTTATTGTTTGTTTTAAATAAATGCTTTATTTTTAATGACATATTAAAAATATGGAATTTTGAACAAATATATATATAAAGAACTCTATACAACAATTTATCAATATAAGATAATCATCGATAATTTGTTTCTGAAATGGGTAGAATGTACGAAAATTGAGCAATATAAAAATAAAAACATCAAAAAGTGGTTTTAAAATATTTATTTTTTAATGAGGGATATTAGCATACTCAGGTAATCCTCTACTTTTTTAAAAATTTATTATCTTAAATTTTATTACATTATTAATCAAATAATTAAAGTGATAGAAATAAGTTAAATTATTTAAAAGTTTAAAAGTTATACAAATGTAGGATAACATATATATATTAAAAATATGAAACAGTTTATGCAAAAGAAATCAGTCAAAAATAAGAATAAGATAAAAAATTTATATTTATAAAATTATTTAAAATGTATAAGGATATATAGTTTATTCAAAGAAGCTGACTTTTGTTTTTTATTTTACAAAAACTAAGTAAATCTTTTTACTTAAAGGGCAGTAACTAATTTAAATGTTTTGCAATTAAAATTAAAAATAATATTACACCTTTACCTCGCTTAGTGATTGGCTACTTAGCGATATTTCACAATAGCGATCATCATCAATTTGTACCCACTACTTCGATTCAATATAACGATCGGAAAATTTTTTTAAAATTTTTTTGGCAGCTATCTTCAATTTTGTGTCACTGATGACATCAGAGAATAGGTATTTTAAATTCATTTTACCCAAAAGCAAAAGTACATTACTATAATACATATAAAGGTAATGACTTTGCTGTAATTGTATAGCATATGCAATATTTTATTCTTAAAACACAATGTTAGTGCTGCATTCAGTATTTTGATTATAAAACATATAAAGTTAATATATATATATATAATTACTGAATTTATAATACTATATACATATAAGTGTTGAATGTCTTTAGAAAAATTAAACTTTATTTAAATATAATGTACAGACTTGGATTATTTAAATAAAGTTTAATTTTTCTAGACATTCAACACTTATATTAGAAAATGGAAACAGTACAACTAAAATACCATCATCACAAACTTTCAGGAAAATACTAAATACTAATATTAAATTGTGTGTGTGTGTTCCTTAATTACATACACCCAAGTGGTTTCAAATCAAAAGAAAAACAACATTTTAAAGTGAGAATGTTGAATTAGCAAAAATTTAAAAAGAAATACGGATTGCATTTAAAATAAGTGTTAATGAATATTTTTTCTACATGAATGGGGAAGGGGGAGGCACTATTACATTAGTAAAAATATATAGTAAGAAAAATAAACTTAGCGTATGTTTTAGAAAATTAGAACAGATTTTTTTTCTTTAAAATAAGTTAATTTTTTTTCTAAAGTTGACTGATTTAAGATAGGCATTAAGCCTTTTCTTACTCTGGAGTACAGTAATAAGTCTTTATGTTCAATTAAATGATTTATAATTAAACATAATCTACAGGTTATTGTTAATAAGTAATAAACATAAATGTACAGTACTGTAATACAAATGTTAAAAAAATGCACTTCAGTATGGATTTTTTTTTCATTATGATAAAAAATTTCTGTGGAAGAATATAAAATCTCTTAAATTCAAATTTAGTTTCACTTTCTCTTTCTTTTTGCTGTACTGCACTTTTTAAACAGTGGAAATATGCTTTTTTTCCTAGTGATATAACACTTTTCTTTTAGATACCGTATTTAGTCATCATTGCCATAAAAAAATCAAGAAAATCTTTGATCTTGAAAAGCAATGTGGATATTTTACGTCGTTGACTGGAACCGATCAATTTTTTTCCCATAGACCCCCATTATAAATATGTATTCTGTATATGATATTCTTGCTTAACGATGAGTTTTGGAGGACCAATTGCTATCGCTAAGCGGGGTAAAGGTGTATATTGATATTTTCCAAATTTACAGCATTATAATACTTCTTTTCTTTTGCACTATCTTTGAAAAGTCGAGAACATTTATAAATTTTTCTTCTTAAAGATCTTTATTAACTTATATAGGTCATTTATACTTATTTTCTTTGTTTTGTGTTTTTGATGTTGTTTTGGTTTTAAAACTGATATTAGAGTTGTCTCTACTCATTGGGGAAGCCACTTTCCACATATTAATCAATATATCAAAAAATGTTAATCACTAAGTTTCATATTTTTTGTAAAAAATCAAAAACAAAAGAAAAACATGAAAAGTATGGCAAATTATAGCTCCAAAAATTGTCTGACTCCAATAAAAATGAAAAAAAAAATGCAAGTCATAAAATTTGATATGGAATTGTTTGTAATAGGTATTTACAACTGCAGATCACTTTCAAGTGAAGGAAGATTGCAAGAATTAGAAGAAGAACTCTCTTATATTAAATGGGATATTATTGGACTTTGTGAAGTTAGAAGAAAAGGTGAAGAGACAATTGATTTAAAAAGTGGACATATGCTCTATTATAAAGGCACAAATATTGGAAATACAAGTGGAGTAGGATTAATTATAAATAAAAAGTGGAAGAACAATATTGTGGAGATTGATGGTGTATCAGACAGAGTGGCAAGATTAGTTATACAACTTAATAGCAGATATCAAATGCAGATAATTCAGGTTTATGCCCCAACAAGTTCTCACAGTGATGAAGTAGTAGAAGATTTTTATATGGATGTACAAAAGGCTTTTGATCAGAGTAAACAACATTTTAAAATTGTTATGGGAGATTTTAATGCTAGAATTGGTAAACAAATGAAAGATGAAAGTGTTGTAGGTAATTTTGGTTATGGTAATAGAAATGAGAGAGGACATAGACTTGTGGAGTTTGCAGAGAAGGAAAAACATTATATTATGAATTCTTTTTTTGAGAAAAATGTTAGAAGGAAATGGACATGGAAGCATCCAAATGAAGGTACAGCAGAATTGGATTATATTTTGACTAACAGGAAATACATATTTCAAGATTGTAATGTTCTTAATAAATTTAACACAGGAAGTGATCATCGATTAGTAAGGGGTAAGATACATGTTAATGTAAAACTAGAGAGACAAAAATTATTAAGAAAAACTATATTTACAGTTGATATTCCTAATCTTCAGAAACATTCTAATGAATTTAAATTAGAACTTACAAATCGGTTTCAAGTATTAGTAGATTTTGAACATGATTCAGATTTGAATGAAATTAATATGAAAATAACTGATACACTTTTAAAAACTGCAACAAAGATAGCTGGTAGAAAAAAGCAGCAATTAACTAATAAAATTTCTACTGAGACTAGAGAACTTATGAAGAAAAGAAGGAATATGAAGATATACAAGAATGATGCATTAAAAAAAAATGAATATCTCGAATTTTGTAAAATGGTCCGGAAAAGTGTTGAAAATGATATAAGAAAGTATAACTGTGAACTAGCAAGAAAAGCTGTAGAAGAAAATAAAAGTCTTAAGAATGTAAAACAACATTTTGGTATTGGTAGGAAATTTATATCTGCAATAAGGAAAAAAGATGGAATTATTACTAAAAATAGGGATGACATTATGAAATTGGTAGAAGATTTTTATCAAGAATTATATAGTAATAAAGAACAAGTACCTCCTATATCTATTACATCTTTCGAATTGCCCAGAATTTTAAATGAAGAAGTGAGAAATGCAATTAAATGTATGAAAAAAGGAAAGGCTCCAGGTAATGATGGAATTATAATTGATATATTAAAAGAAGCAGGTGAAGAAACAGAAAAAATATTAGCAAAGTTATATACCAAATGTCTAAATGATAAAGATGTACCGGAAGATTGGAAGAATGCAGTAATAATATTAATATTTAAAAAAGGTGATAAAGAAGATATTAGAAATTACAGACCTATCAGCCTTTTATCAGTTTTATATAAAATTTTTACCAAGATAATTACAACTCGTCTACAGAGAACCTTGGATTTTCACCAACCAAGAGAACAAGCTGGATTTAAAAGTGGTTTTAGTACAGTAGATCATATTCAAGTATTGAGAGAAGTTATAGAAAGGACAAATGAATATGAGTTGTCATTATGTTTTGGATTTGTAGATTATGAAAAGGCATTTGATTCTATAAACATTTCTTCAGTGATTAAAGCATTGGATCATCAAGGTATAGATCCAGGATATTGTCATATTTTAAAGAATATTTATAAAAATGCAACAGCAACAATTAGATTACATAATGATACTGGGAAAGTCAACATTGAGAAAGGTGTAAGACAAGGTGACTCCATATCTCCAAAACTTTTTACAGCAGTGCTGCAAAAAGTTTTTTGTGGATTAAAATGGGAAACTAAAGGAGTGAAAGTAAATGGAGATTATTTAAGTCATTTAGATTTCACAGATGATGTAGTTGTTTTTGCAAATAATGCTTCGGAGCTGCAGGAAATGTTGCAGGAGTTATCAGATGAAAGTAGGAAAGTAGGACTAAAGATAAATGTTAAAAAGACTAAAGTAATGTTTAATCGATTTGCTCAAAATATGAAAATAAAGATTGATTATGATGAATTAGAAGAAGTTAAGAGTTACAAATACCTTGGTCAGATTATTAATACAGATGGAAACATAATGGAGGAAATTAATCATAGAATTAAACTTGGTTGGAGTGCTTTCGGTAGAAATAACTTGATATTAAAAGGAAATATGCCTATGTGTTTGAAAAGAAAGGTTTTTAACAAATGTGTTTTACCAGTTCTTACTTATGGATCTGAGACTTGGACACTTAATAGAAGATCAATACAGAGACTTCAGACCACTCAAAGAAGTATGGAGAGATGTATGTTGGGAGTAACAAGAAGAGATCGAAAATGCAATGTATGGGTAAGAGAACAAACAGGTGTTACTGACCTCATTGAAAAAATTAAAAGATTGAAGTGGAGTTGGGCTGGACATATTGCTAGAAGAGATGATAATAGATGGACAATTGAAATTTTAAACTGAATTCCAAGAGATTGTAAAAGACCCAGAAGGAGACCACATGTAAGATGGATGGATGAAATAAGAAAATGTGTAGGGGTGATGTGGAGAAGAGAAGCTTAAGATCAGAGAAGATGGATTAAACTTGGAGAGACCTTCATCCTGCAGTGGATTGATAATGGTTGATAATGATGATGATTGAAAATAGGTTTCTACATTATTATTTGATCACTAATATATTATTTTTGTTTTTTGGCTTTTGATTTTTTTTAAAAAAAAGAAACATGGTTTTTGCTGCAATGGTATGTAGATGGTGGCTCCAACACTGAATAGTGCATGTATTGAAATTTACAATAATACTGGCTTTTTAATGTAATTTCAATGCTGATTTTAGTGGGGTTTTTCCTATTTTATTTTTGAAAGATCTTTAACATTTTTTTTGCATTGCTGCATTTGTCATTAATGGACTTAAGATAACCAGTTTATTTACTTTATAAATAATTTAATAAACTTTTAAAATTATAATTACCATAAGCCAGTAATGTTTAGAAGTATCAGACAATTTATAATAAAATTGATGTGATTTTATCTATTTTATTTATTTTGAATGATACTTAGACTTCATAATACTTAATTTAGTTTAGTATATTTGATATATCATGGTATGCTTTTGAATGTTCCTTTTTAATGGTGTGAATATTATTGATGAAGTTTTTTTAAAATTTAGTTGTGCATTATTATCCATGTCTTTAAGTATTCAAGATAAAAGAAAATCAGTTTTGTTTCTTAGAGATTTTTTCATCTTTTCTTTCTAAAGATTTTAAAATGATGAATATAGTTTTAAATTAAAAAAATTTAGTTTAAGTTAAATCAATCTATTTCCTAAAGAAAAGTTTTAAAATAATATATGAAAGATTTAGATTTTAAATAGTTAAAATCTGGTAATAAAAGTTTTCTCTCTGAAGCTATTCAAAAAATTGTTTCAACAATGTATTTCAAAATCAATGGAAGTATAAATGTGTGTTTTAATGGGTGCATATATATATATAAATGGTTTTAGTAAATTAATTTTATTATATTCAGAACTTGTAAACAGTTTGCTATTTTTATTATGTTTGTTTAGCATACATGTCTAAAATTAGAGGTTACAATAAAAGTGATCAGTGTGTAAAAAGTATATATATAGATTTTGTAGATCAAATAACTAATTTTCATTTTTTTTGTTAAAAAAAATAATATACAGATGCATGTGTGTGTATGTATATCTTGTTTTATTGAAATGTATTTCTTTATTATATATTTGGAAAAGAAAAATATATTTCCTTTGTCTATATGTTTTTCCTAAAAGACAAAGAAATAATGGAAAATATAAGTTGAATCATTCTTTCTTTGGAAATAACATGTTTTATGAGTCTATTTTTTTGAAACATTCATAGAGTTGCATGGAAATGTTAATTATTTCTCATCTTTAAATGGCAGTTAAAAATGCAATCAAAATTTTTGTACCTTAATTTAATCTTAATAGGATTTTGCTAACTAGTTTTAAATTAAAGATCAATCAACCAGTCTATTTTCATTTCTAACAAAGGCAGTTATAATATAGGTGTTAAGAAAAATATATAAGATTAAACAAAGACTGTACTGATTTTTGGCTGTGCTGAGAAAAGTTTGGTTTAAAGTTTTTTTTATTATAAATACCGGGCTATTTTTCTAGTCAGGGCAGTAAAAAAGAGTTTTAAAAGCAAGGCAGTTGTTGGCAGTAAAAATCAAAGAAAGTAAAGTTGTTGGCAGTCAAAAGTAAAAAAGGTCAAAAGAAAAAAAGTTTTAAGAGTTAAAGTGAAAGTAAAAGACTCTCTCTAATAGACATTGAAATTAAGCTGATGACAGGTAATCACCATGATCTGTGAGTAGATAAAATGTACCTTTCCCCTCTTGGGAAAATCTCCAGAAAAATGAATCTGTAGGAGAAAAAAATCTAATTGAATCCATGCTGCTGCTGCTAAGAAAATGGAGAACCAACTTTGAATCCAGCCTGTATTATGTCCAGTAAAGCCAAAAGGGTCCTGAAATAAGAAGATGAACCAGTAAGAAGATTGTTGCTAGTGACATCATTGCAAGTAAGAACTTTCAATCTTTAAAAAAAATATTTATATACTAAAAATGCCTTCTATAAAAATATTCTAGAATATTTAATTTCCTCATATTTATAAATGATCAGTAAAAGACCCTATCTTAAAAAATGTGTTTCAAAAGGACAGTGATATATATGAGTGTTTGAATTTATTTTTTTAACAAGTCAATTTGTGTTATAACTAGATTTCTACTTATTAATGGTAAAAAAAAAAGTGTAATGTCTAATTCTAAAAAATGGAACAAAGGATTACTATGAAGTTTATAAATACCGCTTTTATTATTTATTTTGAAATATGCCAGAATGTTCTCTTTAATTATAAAATATACACTTTCTTGATTAGGGTTAACTATGCCGAATTCAGCCAGTATTGGATGATTATATTTTATTATTAGATCAATTTTATGCATAAATTTATTTCAAATCTTAAAGTGGGAGAGGGGGTAACTATTTTTATAATTGTAAAGTAACAGTTAAATTTGAATTTCTTCAATCATTTATCTAATTCTGGCTGGGTAACATGTCATTTATGTTAAAAAAGAGAGAGAGAGAAAAAAATCAAATATCTGGATTAAAATTTGCCATTTACCTCTATATACCTTGTTAATAGAAATTAAGAATATAAATGAGTGTTTAAACCATTATCTATTTAATTTACATTTGATTAAAATTCTTTATAACAATGAAAATGAAATAATATATATATATATGCGTTTATTTATGTGTTAAAAAAATTATAATAATAATGATAGTGCTTCTTTTCTTAAATATAAAATGGCAATATTGCTTATTACAAAGGTATGTGTTCATCTCACTATATATATATATATATATTTAGTGATGCATGCATTTGGGGAAAGAGTGATATCTCAGCAGTAGTGTTTTTTGCCTCTTTAGCATTTTGTTGTTGAGCTTTATATTTAAGCACTTGGGTGTTTTATAGCCTATAAAATATAGTTATCTTAAAATTTCCCATTATTACTTATGAAACACAGGCCTAAGAGATATCTATACAATATAAATTAATGCTTTTTATGGGCAAATATATCAGTGTTGCTTAATAGAATGATCTGTGACTATATGGCTTTTAATAATGAATATATGTCGAGTAATACTATGCAAGCTGCCAGATGGATATTTTACAGTTCTGGAGATAGCCGTGTTTTTGAGCCGATAAATGGGTACTCTGTGACGATAGGGATTCAAAGCTCAGGCTCCATTATTTCCTACACATGCCACGCTGACTGCGAATGTGTTATCATAGGAACTTATATATATATATTATTACTCGATAAAGGAGATTGGCCCATGTTTGCCAATGCCACTAATAATATAGCCGGCACAGGATTCAAACCCAGATGCCACTGTATGCTGTAATCAGATTTTTTGATCATACCTGTTGGTAATGCTATGTGGGATAGATAAACCATATTTACCATATAACTATTAATAATGAAGGGAGCTAAAAATTATGCTTTGGTCCATAACTCCTGCTGGGAATACTAAAAGTAAGTATAATAATAAAAAAATATACTTAGTTTTTCCTATGTATGTGAACACACACATAAATTTATTATATATATATTTCTGGCCTCTAGCTTAATTTAACCAGGTATTGTGTTTACTCTTGACAATTGGCATATTAATTTTATAGTGGCGTATTTCTTTATAAAATATTATCATTATCAACTTAATAATTTGTTTTATGCTTACACACTATAATACTGATATTTACTACGTGTTGTAATTATTATTTCTGGTTAATTTATAATTATTGTTTTTGATTCATAATTGTTGTTGTCATGAATGCCAGTATGACTTCATTGTAATGCACACACACAGCTAACACTAATGTTTAAATACTTTTGAAATTATTATTTCTTGTCCGTAACTTCTATTGTCATTATTTATAGTATGACTTCATTGTAATGCTCACACACATCTAGTATTGATGTTTATTATTGTAATTGTTATTTTTAGTTCATAACCTTGGTTGTCATTATTGACAGGTGACTTCTTTGTAAAAATCATACATTTATCCTAGTGATATCTAAATACTGTATCTTTATAAATAACCGATAGTTGAATATTGTAATTCTTTGTAAAAATCATACATTTATCCTGGTGATATCTAAATACTGTACTATTATCAATAACTGATAGTTAAATATTGTAATCATTATTTTTTGGATTAAATGTAACACCCATACATGGATCATAATAAGATACAAACATTGTTCTTATTATTTCTATCTTCTGATGAATTGTATTAATAAAACATATATATCTATACAGTTGTCGTATCATTCCCTTGTTCATCATATCCACCCAACTATATCCACACTTAATTAAGTCATATATGTATTTATCCAAAATCTATGAAATATTTGTAATAATATTCTGAGCTGTATCAAAGTATTTGGTGAGTATCTTAGATTAAGTTAATAATTCTAGTGCATGACAGGCTAAGTTTGAATTGATAGAGTCCCTTGTTTTACCATGACCACCGGGTCCAAGGAAAAATGATGACCATTAGTAATATCAGGAGCATTGGTCGGATAATGGAGATTTTGGAGCACTGGCAAATAGGTTAAAGCTTGCTTCTGTTCTGCGACTACCATATCCTGAACATTCTGGGTTTGAAGTAATTTTTTTTTTTACAATATAAGTTTGTGCATTTTATATAACAATCTTGTAGATATTTTATCCCTGATCTTGACTTCTGAATATGTTATTTACCTCCCCAATATATATATATATTATTGATACTTATGGTATTCCTGGTTGATTTTAACTTTGCTCTGAGTTTAGAGATAGCTCCTCATGAATTTGAATTCAATTTGTACTCCAGGTTGTAACAAGTTTATTTATTGTTGTTTTATTTTTAATAATGCATAGGGTCTAATGCATGTTGTATAAAGCTGATTTTGTAATATCTTTGTGTTGTGAATTTTTAAAGTTAACTGAATCTTTTTATTATTGCCTATTCTTTTAAGTTTATAAAAAAATTAAGCTGCACATCTTAACTTAGCTCATGCATATTCAACAGAATTCAATAAATAATAGAGTTACTTAGTGATAGTCTTCAGAGATGATACTGAATTATTAATGTACAATTTTGGTAATATTCAAAGCTGCCCAATATCAAATGTAATATCTGCCAATATAAGAAGAGATTATTTTTATTATTACATCAATCTTTTCACATTTGTTTACTGTTGTATGTTTTGCTAATTGGTATTTCTAAAAAATCTCTATTTTCCACAACCTAGAGGCAATTTTAAGTAATGGTGTAGCTGTGTTGGCTTTTATAATTAAGATCCTCACCAGTAAACTCTTATAAGATATCTCTTGATAAGATATTCTGAACTATAAGTCTAGTGGCACCTTCTGATGTTGACATTGATGTGCCTACTATTCATTACAATATGATACTTTGTTCAACACTTAAAGTGGTTTTAAATCACAGCCTAGGAGTGTTTTACTCTTTTTGTTTGTATATATATATATATATATATATATATATATATATAGTATTTAAATACATGAATATTGTCAATACTAAACTTAATGTAATTTTAAGGGACTTGAGCTTAGATTTTCAAGCTCTTTATAGCTATCCACTACATCTTATACTACCAATACTCATAGCCATCTCCAATATATGTATTTCTTGCTTAACCAGCAACTCATCAATTGGTCCAGATCATCATCTCCCACATGTATAAAGTCAGTACTCAGAATATATTAAGATAGAAAATCTTCAAACTTTAATGGACAAGCTTCAATTTTCTTCACCCTCAAACTCTTCAGCCATTCAAATCATTGAAAATTGTGGAATATTTAAAGCCCTTGCTTATGCTAATATTATTGTTATGTTGACTTTAAGTCACTCTGACCCTTCACATATAGAACCTTACTACATCCATTTAAATATACAGAAGAAGGATGCCCAAAATACAAGATGAATATGTAATATTTAAATACATAGATATTGTTTATGCTAAACTTAATGTAATTATGAGGGACTTGAACTCAGACTTTCTAACCATCCCACCTTATTTAACCAATAAGCATGATCACTTATACATGAAAAAGATAAATAATCTTCAATACATGTATTTTGTGCTAAACCAGCACTCATCAGTTGATCTGGATTACCATCTCCCAGAAATATATACAATCATGGCTTCAGTTTATATTAAGATAATAAATATTCACACTTTAATGGACAAGCTTCATTCTTTTCTGCCCTCCAACTCTTCAGCCATCCATATCATTGAAAATCTGAGGTTGAAATGCTCAGGCTTGTTGATGCCAATATTATTGTCATATCCATGTTGACTTTAAGCCACTCTGACCCCTTACATATATGACTTTAATACATCCATTTAAATATACAGAAGAGAGATGGGTAGAATCCCAACTGAATATGTAATATTTAAATACATGTAAATTGTCTATGCTAAACTTAATGTAATTATAAAGGACTTGAACTCAGATTTTCAAGCTCCCTATAGTTATCCACTTCATATTATACAAACAATGCACATGGCCACATAATGCAAAAAAGATAAATGATCTTATTTCAAGTCCCTTCTAATTACATTAAGTTTAGTATAGATAATATAATTATATTTGAATATTACATATTCAGCCTGTATTCTTGCCATCCATCTTCTGTGTATTTAAATGGACATATTAAGGTTCTATATATGAGGGGTCAGAGTAATTTAAAGTCAACCTGGGTATGACAACATTGGCATCAATAGGCATTTTGAGTATTTCTTCATTGGATTTTCAATGATATGGATGGGTGAAGAGTTGGAGAGTGGAGAAGATTGAAGGTTGTCCATTAAAGTTTGAAGATTTGCCATTTTAATATAAACTGAGCACTAATTGTATATATGTGTAAAAGATGGTGATCTGAACCAACTGATGAGTACTGATTCAACACAAAATAGGTATATTGAAGAGCATTTATCTTTTTCACATGTAGGTGGTCATGTGTATCGATTAAATAAGATAGAATATATAGTTATATGGAGCTCAAATGTCTGAGTTCAAGTCCCTTCTAATTATATATTAGAAAAATAATTTTCTAGTTGCAAATCATAATTGAGTGCCATCTAGACAGGTGTTGCAACTTGTTTCCCGTCTGTCCTATATAATAAAATGTATATATGATTAGGTAGCCTATTTATCAGCAAATGAGCTGTGGAAAATTACAAGTTAGAAAACATATAACTTTTAATTTTAAACATATAAATGTTCAGACATTTATAAAGAAATGGTAGATGTGTTATTTTAAAAATTGGCTTAATTCATGCTGTGCATGCTTTTTGTACAATGCATAACATATCTATGATTATGGTTGGCATTGTACTGAAAGCATGCTCTGCATGGATAAAGTCAATTTTTAAAATAACACATCTACCTTTTTGTCTGAATATTTACATATTTAAAACTGCAAGTGCAAAGAAAAGAGATAAGATATTAAATGAATTATGTAAAACATATTACTATAAAAATGTTGTAAAAATTAGACCTGCAAATATCTACAAAGCCAAAATAACTGCCCAATGTTTTGTCATATACAATAAATACTGTTATTTATTTGTGTTATTATTGCATTGATATTTAGCAGGGGTCCCCAACCTTTTTGCACTTAAGAGCACATTCTATAATACCAGCCAGATGGCGGGCACCATTTATTTTTTTCAACCAGATGGCAGGCACCATTTACTTTTTCAATATAAATTTATAGTTGGATATTATTAATAATATACATAATGTACAAAAAAATATTTATTTTAAAAATAAAATTTTAACATATAATTAACATTTATATTTTTACACTGTAAAAGTATCGTATGTTCTACAATTTGATTACAATATAATACAATAATTTATAAGAAATTTTAAAAATTAAATTTATTTGTATCAGATAAATAATTTTTTATCAGGTTCAGATAGCGACAGGCACATGTAAAATGGTCTGCGGGCACCATGGTGCCCGTGGGCATAGGGTTGGGGACCCCTGCAATACAATATATATAGTAAAAGTCAAGAGTTTGCAGGTATATTAACATCCACCATTAGAGGTCGCCACTATATTTACCCTCTAGAATTTCGTACATTAAAACGTCAACCTTCATTAGATGTTTAACCATTAATATTTATACAAGAAAGTTATAATTTATTAGTGATGACATCTAACTATAGATCCATACAAAATCATTAATCATGATAAGTAATTTAATTCATGCCCAATAAGTCCCAGAGATATCTTAGAATATTCAGTTGGCCACAGCGCCTGATGGTACAATAATAATAACTAATAAAAAGAAATCTACTAAAAGAAACAAAATAATATTTCTTCTAAAGCCATTAAGTTATATTAAAGCATACATTATAATGATTTTTAGTTATTGTATTTAATAATTAACTAGGATAATTTTACTGCTATTTAATCTGTTTATATATAAAATTACTTCAATGGATTGTAACTATAAAGCTTAGATCACGCAAGCTCATATGATATTTCTAATATCTTTCTGAATATCATCACAGACCAAGTTTCAGTAGTATATCTATAATATCACTTATTTAATAAATAAATTAGTTGGTTATGCATGTTAAAGCTAAAGTTCAGTATGTGCATGCATATATATATTGCTTTGGAATTTTACCTAAGAGATGATACCAACACAGACTCAAATCAAGCATCTTATAATAATTACATGTAAAAGTATTACATATTTTGTCTGGCATTGGTGGTCGAGAGGTCAGCGCGACAGCCTTGCATTTGCAGGCAGTTGTCCAGGTTGCGGGTTCGCGTCCCGGCCGATGCTATGACACTTAAAAAAAAAAGTATTACATATTTTAAGTATTCCTACCAATCTGTGTTCAATAAGGCAACAGACAATCATCATCGTATAGATTAATTGTATACCAATTCGTATATACTTGAAATATAACTAAAACATGAGCGCACAAATAATTAATTCTAATAAATTCTACTTCAAAAGTCTAAAGAATAGGCAGTGAATCATCAGTAAATGGTGTGCATGTGTCAAGAATATGGCTGTAAAATATGGCATGTGCAGTTTTGGAAAATACTTTACTAAATACATATAAGTACACCAAAATCCTCGTTGCTGTCTAAACATGTCTATGACATATATATATCGTTATATAAACAGAATCTGCTTAAACTTTTAATTAACAAATCAGTAAATTAAAAGCACATTCAAGTGACAGCTTTTTGCTGGTAAAACCATTAATTCCCCCCCCCCCCCACCTCTTTTTTTTTTTTTTTTAAACAAATATTTAAATATTGGTTCTAATAAAGTATTTTAAATCTGTTAGTATTCAGAGATATTAATTTTAAATAGTAATTCCCACTGATATATCTGTTCTGATTTATATTTTAAACAGTTTTACATAAGACTATTTTCTAATAAGGTAAATAAGTATTAGGAGAATTTGTGCAAGCCAAACTATCGATTCTAATTAAAATATTTTAAAATAAGCAATTAGTTGTGTAGTTTAGCCTTCACAAATTATTCTTTTTAAACTTCTAAGACTAGCATTATAACAATACAATATAATTTAAATTTTTAATTCTAATTTACAAAATATTTGTTAGTTTCATAATAGAACATATTAACTAGTCTTGCGTTGTTAGCCGAGAGGTATCGCAGCCGCCATGCAAGCAAGTAGTTGGTTGCAGATGGGTGTGGGTTCGCGTCCCGGCAGATGCTATGACATATGAAAAAAAAAAACTAAGAATGGTGAAATAGCTAATAATAGGAGTCTACAGATAAAAGAAAGTCCATTTTAGAATTGAAATCAAGTTCATAAAATGTCTATAAATTAAAATGACTACCACACAATTTCCTTGCATCAGTTTTTATGCAAGGGTCAGCAAAGTCCATCAGTGGTAATGAGAATATTTATTTCTTTTATATATGTTTTTATTTTGAAAGAGCTCAAAAGTTTAAATTGATATTGCAGAATCCTATTTCTTCAGTTAATTTTAAATATAACCATAATCAGGTATCTATATATATTTCAACTACTTACTTGATCATCATCAGTTTTCCACTTACTGAAATATATAATATTGATAGTTGTAGGTTTTTATATGATTATCACATGATTGATTTAATTTAGCTACTATGAGGACTGAGATAATTCTGGTAAGCTGGTTCTATATACTTAGAAAAAAGTTCCTAGATGTAAGCTAACAAATATGGAAAGTTTATTGATGCCTGAGGAAAAAGTCTTAGTTTGCACAATAATTAAAAGATAACCTTCTTCATTAAGAGAATGACTGATTTCTGCTATACTCAATTTTTTTTCTAAAGAATTTTTAATATTATAATTAAAAAGACATTGTAAAAATATTTCTATCTTTAAACAAATTAAAATTTTGAAACAAAAAATGAAACTTAATTGCAAATCAAAGATCACAGTAATTAATTCTGATAACATAATATAAATTTTATCTCTGATTTCCAAATTTATTTCATGTAAAGCATTAATTTAATATCCTGTATTTATTTTCTCTTTTTTCTTGGAATTTCTTGATTGAAATAAACTCTGTTTAAATAAATCTTTTTATCTTAATAAAAACTTAAAATCATATATATAAATTTCTTATTTTCAATCTAAAATAAAATAAAAGCAATTTTATTTAACTCAAAATAAAAACATTTATTTAAAGTTAAAATAAGAGTACTTTTATTTAAATCCAAATAAAAATCCACATATCTAATATGTGTGTGCATACATTCATCCTCATGGTAAGTAATACTTTATTTAAAAATTAAAATAATTTTATATTGAAATTTTAGGTAATTACGTATTGGATCTGCTGCTCATATTTGCAACAGCAAAATGCCATATCTTTCTCCAATGGAGGGGGAGGGAGTTTGCAATGGCAAAATGCTGTAGTTCTGACTTTTTAATATGCTCATTCTGCTGTTACAAATACCTCCCACCTCCCGCTCGAAAAGGTACGGTCGTAAACACAGGCAGCAGGTTTTATATGTAACTATCAAATTTTAAACAATATCCATTTAGAATCTAAAACAAATAAAATAAATATATGTGCATGCACATACACATCCAAGCTTTAAAATTATATTGATTACTATATGTTAATATTACATATAAACTAATATAATTATTGCTTTAAATCATTGTGTTTTTATATCATATTGTCCTTTTATTAAACTTCATTTAATGTTGCATGTTTACTTTTAAAAATCAATGCTACATTACCATGATTTACAAAATTTGCTATAAAAATTTCAAAATTATTGGGTTGAGCGGTTGTAGCATGGCAGATGCTTGTGGTAGCTGATTCATTTTTTTTTGTTTTCTTTTTTAAATTGCATGAAAACTATAAGCATGATGTCAACAGAAATCTTGGCATTCATTGCTGTTTAAATCCCTCTTTAAAAGGGCATATCACAAGTTGAAATCAGATAAAATTTGAATTTTTTATTAATATTTTTATTAATAGGTGCATTTAATTTTTTTTCTTTTCTGGTCAATTTATTAGATTACACGAAGACGACAAAGGCAGAATTACTTTATCGGCCAGACTCATTACTAAAATGGATTAAAAATATGCTGATGATTCACATTTCAAAGTCTTCAATGTGATAAAAATGTAATCGCGGAATATCAGTCATAAGTATTCAATTTTAATTTTTTAATTATTTGAAATATTTAAATTTTTTTTAAAATTATTTGATAAATGGTATAATTTATTAATGTATTTGTGTTTGTATTGTTGTGTCTGTGTAGTATATAAGTTATATAATATTAAATCATTTATGCTTTTTATTATCCAGTATATAAATTTGTATTCAAATATAACAAAAGTGGTTTATGTATAATGTAATTTTGGGTCTCTGATCCAGATTTAAGGCAACCTTATGTTATAGACATAATGATGCTCAAAAGGTTTAATAATTTATTAATGTGTTTATATTTGTATTAGTATATTTGTGTTTGCACTTGCATGTTTGTGTTTGTATTACAAGTAATGATATATATATAGAGAGCAGTGCAATGTAAGTTTTAAGACTGATTATCAGTTGTACAGAAAGGTTGCAATCAATAAAGCAATCACAAAATTTATTGGGCATAGTACCATGTAAAAATATAAACACTTAAAACCAATAAAGTGTGTGTGTGATGATAGCCATAGTGGTTATGCATATATCACATGGAATTGTATGCAGGCAAAGAATCAAATTCTGATTCTTGCTTATGCATTGATACTCATGCTGCAGAGTCAGTAGTTTTGCCACATCTTGTATCACATTATTTTCAAGTCTATAGCTAGAAAATGAGCTATATGCAAATAAATTATATCTCTGTGGGACAATAAATATAACAAGATAGTATCACTGGTGTGCATAAATAATGTAAACATCACTGGTGTACACAAAAATATAAAATGAAGAGATGAAATTCATTTTATCATTGATACAAACAGTAGCCTACATTTTTTAGTTTTGGATAGACAAGAAGCCAATTGTTATGATGATAAATGGATATCCACCTTCTGGAAATGATTTGTTTTGTATTTTTTATTAGAATGAATCTTTTTCTTATAGAGACTTTGAGATTTGTTAACTTTTGGGGTACAAGATAAAAATGAAGAATTATGTGACTAGTTTTGGAGATTCTGAAACTATGGATTATCTCAGATAAGAAGTATTATATATGGTTTGAATGAAGATTTTATGAGGACTATAAAGAAATTATCAATGAAGATATAATTTAAATTTAATTAATGATAAATTAGAAATTATGAGCAAACAATAAAGTAATAATTATTTCAGATGTTGAAATTTCTTTTTTCTTCTTATTTTTTAAATGGCAATCACTATTTGTCTTCCTTAAGCTTCCATCAATGTAAAGCTTTTTTTTTTTGCTCTAACATTATGGAAACAGGTTATTGTGAAAATTGTGTCTCAAATCAGTTTTTTAAAAATTCAATATGGTGCCAAATCCTTCAAAGTAGTTATAACATACAAGATGACATATTGAAATCATGAAGATCATTTTAGAAAGTATAAAACTTAAATAATAATATTATCTTTATAATAAGCCAATAAAAATTTTAAATTATATTCATTATTACATCTTAGAATGATTATCACATGTTACAATTTATATATAAATTTTTATTATGAAATTTTTCTCGTATTTATCTTATATATTCCAAAAAAACTTGAGCCAAATCAAGCCACTATGAAAAGGTATAACCATATAGATATATTCTCATTTAATAACACTGAATTAACTTTTGGCGAATTCTCAACAGAATCATAGTGCAAAATTAATTAACTAACTGCACCAGGAGCAAGACAAATACATGATTTATAAAATGTGCAAACAATTGAAGTGAAAAATGTAAATTATAAGTGTCAGATGTTTCATTTTTTTTGATAAAAATATGCGAAACTCCTTCCTATTGATTGAATTTGGGTCTCTTGCAGTAACCCATTACATATTCATCTGACAGAAAAATCCATCTATAGTTCTTATTAATTATCTAAAACAATTTTGAATCACTAATAACTATTTATCTAATAATACAAGAAACATTATATTTAATATAATTTTTTTTTTCAGTGATGAAAGTTTATTCATCAAAAGAAAACAGATACAAATACAGTTAAAAAAGGTTTACAGAGAAATTATTACATGATAAAATGAAATTCAGGAACAATGTGGTGAAAAGGGGAGAATACCTATGAAAAGGGAAAAGGATGTGGAAAGGGTGTGTGTCCAGGCCAAGGAAAGTCTTTGGTTGCAAGCCTGAGACACACACCCTCATTGAGCGAGCGATCACACAGGTTGCAAACATTTAATTGGATGAGTCCTCATGATAGAGGCTGAGAGGATGGGAGTTGGAGAATTGCCTAGGTGTTTGTGAGGAGCAGAGGTGGGGCTAGTTTGGTATCTCTGGTTTTGAGAGAACTAGTTAGGTCCAATAGTTTTTGATTCACTGAGTGTACTCTCTGGTCAAAAATAATAGCACATTGGAGCAGCCAGAGTGCATAGATGAGGAAAACTGATAGTCTTATAGTTGCAAAGACCTCTGTTTTGATGAATCCTCAGAGTTTGAAGATGGTGTTCCTGTGCAAGGAAAGGCAGGAGTTGATGACACGTTTCACTCCAAGCAAAAAGGGACATTCGAGTAGGAAGTGCTAGAGGGTTTCATTGTCAGTTTTACAGAGCTGGCATATGGAAGAGATCTTGATGAAACCCTATGGTTCACCAAAAATTGATTGGTGGGAAGGGAGTGAAGGTTGATTTTAAGGAGGAAATCAAGGAATTTTGCCTCGAGGGACCACCTTTTGAATTTGCAAATTAATTGAGCATTGGTAAGTTTGAGGAATGTAGGGGAGACAATGGAGAAGTCTATAGTCTGATTGAAAACCTCCCAGTACTTTAATTTGCTGCAGATGGAAGGTATAGCAAAGCCAGCCTTTTGTAGGATGTTGGCGATGAGTGAGGTTCATGACCTGGGCCGTCCATTGGGAGAAGGAGTGTCAGTGGGAGTGATGATGATATGCCCAAAGATTGGCAGAAAAGTGACTTATGAGCGTGAGTATAATATTGTGAGTTCTCTGGATCAGAAGAGTGTTGATGGAGTGCAGGCCCAGCCCATTAAGGTTAGAATTTTTGAAACTATGTTTGCTACAGTAGATAATAAAATTTCATGATAATTACTGCAACCTTTTCTATTATCTTTATTATTCATAAATTGGAGCAATAGAACTATTATTAATATTAGATCACACAACTTCCTAGCTTTATATATTCTTTAAAAAAATCCAATATTTTTGATACCAATCAATCACCATTATATTTTATAATTTTTCCACATATTCCTAGGACTTCCAACCTTTCCATTCTTCAAAGAGAGTGTTTTCCATTCACTAAGTTGAACACTTTTTTTTATCTAAATCTAAAATGAGTAAGAAATATAGATATATCCTAAAAAAATCATTATTTCAATTTTGGTATTATTATTCAAAAGATAATCAAAATTTTCATTCTATTTATTCAAAATACAATTGTTATCATATAAAAAAAGGTCATCCAATGATATTTAATAGGATTATGATATTATTTTTTAGATCTATATGCTGCTTTCAATGTGTCAAAAAAAATTTAAATTGAGACCATAATCAGCAAATAACTATTTTTTTTGTAAGTCTAATACATCAATTATTTATTAGTCTTTTTGTCAATTATTAAATTTTGCTTTATAATATTTATATTGCTTATAAATTTCTATTTTCATTGTATAACATTGCTAAATAGAACATTCTCCCCACTTACTTTTTTAATAAAATTACTAAATAAAACAAAAAATCATTATTAGGATTCCTCTTGAAAAAGAATCCAAGAAGAAATTTGCTTGCATCCACATGTCACTCTTTAAGAGTATTCTATATTACAGTAACATAATTTTTAAAATTCTAATGAGCGGTTTTTGTATATAATAGTTGATATAACAGCATGTATAGTAGAAGTTTTAAAAAATTAAATTTCTTACATATATAATTGAAACAGAACTTATTTTTAATGCAAATACCATCATAACTTTGGACTGTATCATTCTATGTTTTATTCATGTTATGTATAGTGCTTGCAAAATAAGCTCTTAATAAGCTTTGCAGAATATCCTCAACCTTAGACTGGTTTTTGCTTAAACCATTAAGCATCACATGATCACCATCTCTTATACTAGCACATAATTGTTTAAAAACAAGGCAAAACTCTCCATCCTAAGATCTAGGTGCAGTGCTCTCAGATCCAAAGCTCCTCACTGATGAAGGCCACAAGCCAGAAACTAGTCTGGGGATATTGGATGAGTAGGCATTAGATAGGTATTTTATGCACAAGACTTCTGGCATATATTGATTACTCTGGTTGGCACAGGGTGGCACTACTGTATGGAGAGTTTTGCCTGTTTTTTGCTACTGGTGCTGTCAGTGAAATGCTATGATATTCAAGCATTAGATTAAAAATACCAGGATGTCCAGTACTTTATCTAATGTATAACTATTAAGTAGAAAATCTGAAATTTTCAGACAAGCTTGTTAAGAGCTTATTTTGCAAACTCTATGTATAACATTTGTAAATACAAGCTTCTTAAAAGTAGGTCATGTGACATCTGACTTGATTTTTTTTGTAATTTTATCTTTTAGTCAACAATCTGTATTTGTAAGCACTCATGTAATAGCACTTCTAACTATCAGGTAATCCATTTAATGCTATTCTTTTGAGCACCTATGCATCTGAGTTCTTTATATTGATTTTTGTACTTTAATATAATATTTGTGTTAGATTTAATAACAGCAGACTATTTGAATTTACATCA
This sequence comes from Epiperipatus broadwayi, assembly GCA_028023455.1. Classification (NCBI taxonomy): domain Eukaryota; kingdom Metazoa; phylum Onychophora; class Udeonychophora; order Euonychophora; family Peripatidae; genus Epiperipatus; species Epiperipatus broadwayi. The sequence continues at coordinate 1,179,373 of JAQFVV010000077.1, forward strand.
GCAATATTATTATATGCAATAAATTAAAGCCAAAGTTTACTACTCCTAGCAACAAAAAATGGAATACTTTTATTTAATGTTGAATTCTCTAAATCTAATATCCGAACATAAGCATTGATAAAATGTATGTAAATATCATCGTGCAAAACAAGTCTTAAGATCATTAACTTTTCATTGATACATCTAGGAATCAAATATAGAAGATTCAATGGCATACAGACTTTTCCTTTGAAGAGTGTTCTTCCTAGAAAAAAAATTTATAACTATCTGTTTATTTGATTTAACTTTCATTCTTTGAAATCTTAAAATTTAAAACATGACAGTTCCTTAATTACAAGTGCTGGAGTGCCATCTATAATAGATCTGATAAGAATCTTAATAGTCTAGATATAAATATTTTTTGTTTTGTTTTTTGACTACGAATTGCTGCTCTCACCTTTTGATTTTAATTAAGATTAAAAATGAAGATTTAAAATTGAAAATTACTAAATAGATTATGATTGTTAAACTAACATTTTATATTGGACAATATATTATATCTTTTATGTGCTTTCTATCAGAAAAACTTGCTTCACTACAAGAAAATAATATAAATATTTTGTTAAATTGGGGCACAAGAATAAATTGTATAAAAAATTGGTAGCATAATTTAAAAAAAAAACATATAGATTTTATACAAGTTCAGTTGAAACATAATTTTTATACTTGGAGATTATTTTGTTTTCTAAACGTATGTTACATTACTCAACAAAGTGATTTACAAAGTTTTTTGATACCGATATAGCATGTAATCTGTATTCATTTTTTAGTTTCTGCTATTACATACTATGTGAAACTACAAACCATACTGAAAAACATCAATCAATAAATGTTGAACATATATATATATTTTTACAATGAGATTCATAAATAGTAATCAAAAAATTGAACATTTATCCGTAAATTATAATTGAAAAATAGAATATTTTCCTATATTATTTCCTAGCATTTTCTTTGGACTGACATAAAAATATTGCTTAATTTTTATAAAGTAATCGAAAAATAAATACATAAATAGAATATTGCCTCAATTGTACACTGGAAAACATTGCAGCAAAACAGCAGTGAATTGGTTTTTTTTTTCTGTCCCTTCTTCAGGACATTCATTCTATTTATTGCTAGTAATAAAAAAAAATTGGGTTTTACTTTTCCTTAAGTTAATTTCATTGTTGTTTTTAAACCCCAACTTTGTATTATATGATGTATTGATTAAATTATGCAACTTTTTTATTGTGTGTCTCCGAAATAAAAATAAAAATAAAAAATTTTCAATTAATTTGTGCTTTAGTATTGTTTTTATAAAACTCAATATTTACAGTAGACCTTATGATTTGTCTATTTAGAAATTTAAAAAAAATGTAATTTAAAATTATTTTTATAAAAGAATATATCAAAATTTGTAAAAGGTATTGATTATTATTTTCAGTATGGCTTCAGTGACTTCTCATAGTGTCTAAAAGCAGAAACTGAAACGAAAGTGAGCATAGAAAACATATTATATCAGTACTGTTTTTTGGGGAAAACAATCCTATAATCAAAAATAGCAATTCATTCTAGTACTCTAGAGCTATCTATTGCAAGGATAAAAAAAATTAATGGCTGTTAGATCTGCTTTTATAAATGGTTCTGGAGTAGAATGACAGAGAAGATTATAGCTTTTAATGCATATTTTAAATATAAGCTGTGAAAAACGTGACATTTTGTTATTCTTTTGAAGAATTAAACAATAGATAAAGATATGCACGAATACAAATATATATAAAAGTATAAACTAAAAATGAAGGTTTTAAATATTACCAATGTTTTACTTATGAATGTGAGATTTCAATATTTAATAGGAGTGTCATAGAAAGTCTATATGCTATATTCAGCAAGGAGAGATCAAAAGATAAACACATGAAAGGAAGAACAAACAGATATACATTAACATTATGAAAGAATTGAGAAGCTAAAATGAAGTTGAGCTGGACATGTTACTAAACGAAATGACAATAGACACATGATGTTTTATATTGGATCCCTATCCACTAAGATAGATATCAAATATGAGATGGATGAAAGAGATAAGGACGTTTTCTGAAATGCGAAAATAGAAGTTGGATTAAATTCGGAGAGTGGACTGATGATGGTTAAAATAATGATGATGACGATTTATGCACATGCATATACACTCACCAGATAACGAAAATTTTATATTTAATAAAAATAAACATTTATTATAAATTAATTTTTGCAAACTTTGACATTTCTTTCTTAAAAAAAGATCAGATATATTATTTTCATTATAATTTCCATCTCCCCTTTCTAAAGTTTCACAGGGGGCCACACGTGTGTGTCTCTCGTGCAGACTTTGAGAATTACATTTTATTTGAGATAAAAGCATGGCAACAGATGATTTTAAAAAAAAATGAAAATAAAACCTCCAACTAGACTGAAGAATTTTTACAGCAAAACAAGATTCAAATTTCATGTTAAATTAAAAAAAAAAGCGAAAAGTAGGTCAAACTAATAAAAATATAATTTGAAAATACTAGTTTCAAAAATAAACAGATTTTCAATTTTTAAAGCAATGCGATTAGTAAGTACGTGCCCATTTTTAAGTATAACTAATAAATATTTTTACTTAGATATTTTTGTAATGCAAATCAATAACTGTATTTTTTCCTACTTTTTATTATATCAACATTAATAATAATTTTGTGTTATCGCTGCTTATAGATGTCTAAATTTACATTCACACACCCAATAAATTTAACACACACACTGTAATTTTGTCAACATGGTATTTTTTCCTCGAACTAATTTTAATATCTTCCAAATGTTGTGTGCAAAAATGAAAATGTGAATATGCAATGATCGTCAGAGTTAGGGTTTTATGGCAATTTTTGCCCTAGCTGTTTATTCAGCAATCGATATGCACAATATAAACACTATAGTTTGTATTAAATATATAACTAAATTAATTATCTTTATTATTTCTTTCATTATTTTTTCCTATTTTCTTCTGCTTTACTGACTTTAGTCATTTATATTATACAGAATCCGGATATTATACATCATTTGATCATCTTTCTATACAATTTGTCCCAGTGAATTTAGATGTTTGTACAATCACATTTCCATTCTTTTAAATTAAAACTGTTAATTTTATTGCTCTCTATTATACTACAATACTATCTGCTACTTAATGTTTGATTTTATTTATATTAATTGTAAGTAGGTTCTTTCATTGTGCAATATTTTAAAATATTGTCAACAATTGTTTTCAACAGTTTTCAAGCTTTAGGATTTTTGATTGTTTTTAAACAAAATATTTTCATAAATAACAAAACCAAAATAAATAAAATAATTTATTTTGCATGTAATTCTAAAAATGTTTTTATTCCCAATATAATTTTTTATCTTATTTTAACGGGGGGGGGGGGTAAATAAATGCATAGCTGCCAAATCTAAAGTTGTGTATGTAATAATGATAAAACAACTGAAATTATTTAGCAACCTCTTTAAAATTCTAGTGAGAAACTAAAATATTCCCATGTCTTCCATGAAATGAAATGCAGCTTACATTCATAAATGAGTCATATTTATTTCTTGAAAAAAAAAAATTAGATGAAAAAACATATTTTTATTTATTCCTCAATTCTTATAGAGGTGAAAACTTTTAAGGAGTAACAAACGTGTACATAACACATTATCAGAAACTGTGGAAATATATTTAATTGAAGACAAAGTTTGCACTAAACAAATCTAAATAAAAGATATTGTTTTAGTAAGTAGTCTTCTGAAATTTTCTTAATACTTATTAAATATCTCATATATATATTCTTTCTTTTGCTAATACTTTATTGCAATTCGTTAAAATTCTTATTTGTCTTTCTTCAATGTAGTGTTTCCACTGAACGATACCTCGTTTTAGATTTCTTTAATTTTGAATTCTCCTGTGATCTCTGTTTTTTTTATTTGGTGATAAAAAATGTGTTAAAAAATAATCAAAATTGATTTAGCCTATATATATGCCCTTAAATTCCTTTTTACAAAATCATGATTAAAACATGCCATTCAGATATTCAGATATCTTTACTAATTGCATGTTTTTTTAAATACTGGGTATATTTTCATCATTTTTATGTCTATTTTAGAACGATGTCATCATATATGTTTTTAGACAGTTTTACTAATAGGTACAGATTTTTTTTACTTTTTGCATTTATATTTTTGATAATTTCATTATGGAACAGAGTGGAGAGTGGTGGGTCGTGTGAAAGTCTGTGCGCATATACTTTATATATTATGGAATAATGTGTGAGTTTTTAATCTGTATTTTGTGCTTTTATACTGTATAATGTTGGATTCTTTTTTAATACTTGAGCATTGATAATTATGATTGTACTATACTTTGGCTGCTGAAGTTAACTATCTTACAGTTAATTTTTCCATTGAAGATTTTGTTAATATTTTACATCACTTTTAAATTTAAAAAAATATTTAAAAATATTGTAATAGATATAATATCAAAATCTAATGTTAACACATCTAACTAGCATCTGGGTTTGAATCTGAACCAAAATAATTTTTAAAAATTTCATTTTGGATTATTTTTTTTTTTGCAGATAGCAGATCCATAATCAATTTAGTTGATCATCCAGTAATGGTTGGCAAATGGGTATTTAATTATTTTTAACTATAGAGTAAAACAAGAATGAAAATCACTCAAATTTTCATTATGAGTATAACCTTCTTTTTTGCTGGTTCTCTATGAGAGGTAATTGGTGAGGATTTTGCTCTGCAATCGATTATTTAAATAAAATTGTGGTACTTAAGGATTAATCCGGACACCAATATTGATTACAAATAATTAAAATTTTTATCATATACTTAAAAGTATTAGTCTGTTTGTTTTAGGAAAAAAAAAAAAAATGCATTTATTATAAGACTATATTTTCTGATTCTTTGCGGCAGTGTAATGATTTCCAGCCATATTTTTAAAATTATTTTTATCGTAAATAAATAGCAAATAATTTTTTAAGTAAAATAAAAAAGAACAATATAGTCTTATAATAAATGTATCCTTTTTTTTTAAAAAAAAAATCAAACGAAAAGGTAACAAAATTAAATTTATCAGGTATACGCCACAATTATTCAGAATTTTCATAAGATTCTAAAAAGTATATTTTATATTCTTCCAGACTTACTATTAAAAAATTAATATGATAAAAATTGCAGTTATCGGGAATCAATCTTGGTGTTCAAACTAGTACCAAATACCTAGTGCATATACACACATATATGTAAATGTCACTGTATTATATTTTCTATAACTAGTATTTGACAAACATAATTTCATCAAGTATATATACTTTCATCAAGTCAATGAAATCTTGAACTATAAATATCTCTTTTGAAGATAAAATGTTTGAACATTATCTTTAATATGTCTCAGATTGTTAACAACTGATGATTTACGTGGTTAACAATTGAGATTTGACTTTTAAAAAGAATATCTAATTCAGACTTTAAAAAAAAAGATCAAAAGACAGACTTGACTTGATATTCCATCGTGGGGAAGAACAGCTGAGTGATTATTTACTTCAATGAATACTGCTGGGGAACTGTTACAATGATAACACACAAACAAGGACAATGATTGTTCATATAGTAGACAGTGATAAAATTTAACAACTTTTACTTGGAGATAGTTAACACTTAACAATTGATAATTCTTTTACTTTAAAAATTTTGTGATGGTGAGGCCAGTTTAATTAAATAATTTTTATTGCTTTTATTTACAATTTACTCACGTAAGCAAAAATTCAACATTAAAATTAGGCACAAATATATACAAGTATGTAAGGTGTTCCATAAATTAATATAATACAGTTAATATTTTTATAGACCAAAATATATTTGAACAAACGCTAGTTTTATAATAAGGATGTTGAACACTTGGATCAGTACATTAATATGACAAGTAATCCGATCACATGAATCTCATTCTAAGATTTTATATTGAAAATAAATGGCATAAGTTTTGAAAATAAAATCTTTTTGTTTTGATTAATTTTTCTTTTTACTTTTATAATGGTAGACTCGTGAGACATTCTGTAAATATATATGTAACCAATATATTTCACCTCAATTAAATGTATCATGCCATTTACTTTGTTCTTTGGAAATACATGTGACATTCAAGCATCTTAATAGTGAGTCGAGTACAGTAATTCCATTCAATTAACCAAACCGATTTGCCTTCCATTTTTTCTCAGCTGATGCCGAAATCTGGAAATAAATAGGTATATATATATAAGTGAGTTAATTATGAACCTACTGATTAACAAAGATTACTAGGATTAAAAATTATTTTACAAAGTAGAACAATTAAAAAACAAACTATATTTGCCATTTTTATGTACTGCTGAGTTTCATAAAAAGTCCTCAGTTACTGTCTTACAATTGACATTAAAGAAACCACCACTTCTATAAAAAAACAACAACAATGAAATGCATACACTATGTAGTTTATAATATTGGTTTATAATCTTTTCTATTGGTAATACAAATACTGGTCAAATATTATTGACATCTTCTGTTTAGCTTTGTTTTGTATTTGTTAATTTATCTTCTGGTGTCTGCTTTGTATATTTGTATAAAGTTAAGCATGTTAAATTTTCAATAATTCAATATACAGTGCTTTAAAATAGATTATTAAAAATTAAATGCCCATAGCAAAATTAATCACAAATAATAGTAAGTCAAATTCATTATGATATTATTGGATCTCTATAGAAAAATATATTGGATTCTGAACACATCAGGCTGCACTAGAGCTACAATTAGCGAATGGTAGAATGACTTTCAGATATTATTGTAATTGTGAATAATTAATAAGATAGATAAAACTATCTTTTTGAAATGTATAAAAATAAATTTAATTCATTAAAGGCTAGTAACTATGCAATCTTTTTTGAATCATTTCTATATATTTTTTCTCATTCTTTCATTTTTTTTTATTTTGCTTCCTTGTGTCAGGTTCATTTGTTATAGGGTCTAATCACCATGAACTTTGTATTTATTATCCACTCTTCTGCACCAAATGTCATAATGGTGTTGTATTTTTATTACACCACAATATCATTTTTAAGAAGATATGTAAAAATATTTTGATTTTTTGTGTTATTGTATGCAAACATTTATTAATAATAAAGTATATAAATGCCTAAGCATTGTAAAAACAGTAACCAGGATAAATTTAGCAACTGACATTTCTCAGTTGTGATCATGTAGAAGACAAGGACAATCAATAATAAGTTGCTTGATTTGGAATTGGAAGAGAAATTTCAATAAAATGATAGAAATAGCATATGTGGAAAGTAGAAGATAGTAGTAGACATAAAGGAAAATATTTCAAATTTTTTTAAACATGTATAAAAGAAATGTGGTGCCAATGAGTAATATAGGATTGTAAAAATATACTTATAAAGAGTTATATGTGTATGCATTCTATAAAAAGTGATATTAAGTCAATGTAATGAATATTAAAAAAGATATATAGAACATATGACCATATATCAATGAATGAATTTGAAACTATTGTAATATAAATGAGAATTTTCTTATCAAAATACATATCTAAAAATTATTAAAACCTGTGGACAAAATATTTAAGAATGGGCATTTTAATTATTTATTTGGGAAAAAGGAAAATTGAATTATAAATGCATTTATAGTTGTTTTATTGATCTCAGATATGTTCTATTAAAAAAAAAATTAATAGAATAAAAAAATATTGACTGGCTTTTATTAATAAATTATAAAAATCATTAATAAAGGCAAATTATTAATTCTAGTTAATATTTTATAATACACCTGGGTCTCGTTTTATGTGATAGATAGGTTCCTCAGAAAACGTGCACAAAAATAGACTCAACTTACCTTGAAAATTGGAGGATATGTACTGTAATTTTCGAAAATCGCATAAAAGCAAAGCAGCAATGTAAAATTACTTTAAAATTTGCATTAAAAAAAAGGAAATAAAATATGACTAATAAAAAATTTCAAATTTGAAAAAAATTGATACAAGACAAACCTTTTTTACCTTTTTTATTAACTACAGTATTTAATTTTATTCAAAACAATATATTTTTATGCATAATTTACAGTATTTTACATTTTTTCATACATGTACAGTATTTTAATCATTATCACTATTTAAAGATATGCAAGTTCATTTGTGAACTAGTAAGACATCAGATTCGTCACAAGAGGAAATACAACTAGTGCCAACTTCATTTTTTTTAACTCGCTCAAACTAAAATTTTTTCCAATTGCTGTTGATCCTTCCCATTTCACTAAGCGGTCTAAGATTGAAATTTTTGTTTCCAAAGAAATTCATTTTCTTGGGTGTTTTTTCCTCTCCATTAGGGTAAACTAAAAGTTTAAAATAAAAATAAGAACTTAGACTTATGATAATAAAAAGACACCTACTCACTACTGTTGGGCAAAATTTAATTAAAACTAACAATTAAAAATTAAATTCTTATTTTTGTTTTTAATTTTTTAATTTTCAATTCCGTTTAAAAATCAATTTTCATTGTTTTGCATCACATTAATTTTAGATCACGTTACATAATTTTTTAAATTGTTAATTACAATTAAAAATCAGATTTTAATTTTTAATTGTCAAATTTAATTGGGCCCACCACTGTTATTCATCTTTTAAAAATAAACTTGCAGATACTAAATGATTAATTGATTACATACTCTTTTTTTAAAAAGCAAAAATAAAATGTGATTTAAAATGCCACAATAACATGCATATTATAGGCATCTATAAGCACTCAAGGCGCATGTACTAAGGATTTAGCCTTATATAAGTATTATAATCTTGTAAAATTTAATGTGTATATAAAATGAGAAAATCCTGATTTTAAGTGAATTATGAACTTCTTATAAAGCGCTGAAAATATAGACATAATTTTTTCTGATGGTTAGAAATACAAATACAGACTCAACTTAACAAATATCTTAAATGCATGATAACATATTTTCTGAGTTTTATCATTCACATCAGAGGAGCATAAGTTTTCAGTTGGCTACTAAACGCATAAATATTTGAAAATGAATTACTATGGTGGACTCTGGTGAGTACAAATGTATGCCGATCTCTTTGGTGATTTGATCCATTAGAAGTTTAGGATTTGTTTTGATTATAATTCTACCAAGGTTTATTATCTAGGAGTGATCCCTATGCTACCAAACAGACATAGGCTTATATAAAATTCACTTGGTAACAATAATAATACTGCAGCAACTTAGGACTATGATTTAATAGATGAATAATACAACCATTATACGCATTTTAATTACAGATATATATATTAACAATTTATAACTGAAACACAGGCTTGTTATATACCTGTGGCTATATATATATGTAATATAGGGTATATGATCACAGACTTTCACACCACCCACCTCTCTCCACTCTATCTAATAACACTGATACACCTAAACACATATATGCTGAAAAGATAAATAATCACCAATATACGTATTTCATGCTAAACCAGCAATCATCAGTTGGTCCAGACTATCATCTTTACACACATATATAGTATAAGTGCTCAGATATATATTAAGATAGACTATCCTCATAGTTTAATGGACAGGCTTCAATCCACTCCACACTCCAACTCTTCAACTGTCCATCCAATTGAAAATCTGATGATGGAATGCTCAAAGGCCACCCTGAGGCTGAGATTATTGTCACACCCATGTTGACCTAAGGTCAATCTGAACCCCACATGTACAGGACATAATCCATTTAATACATATGCAAGGATGGGCAGACATCTCTATAATGTAATAACTGAAACACAGGCTTGTTATATACCTGTGGCTATATATATATATATGTAATATAGGGTATATGAGCCTGTGTTTCAGTTATTACATTATAGAGATGTCTGCCCATCCTTGCATATGTATTAAATGGATTATGTCCTGTACATGTGGGGTTCAGATTGACCTTAGGTCAACATGGGTGTGACAATAATCTCGGCCTCAGGGTGGCCTTTGAGCATTCCATCATCAGATTTTCAATTGGATGGACGGTTGAAGAGTTGGAGTGGGGAGTGGATTGAAGCCTGTCCATTAAACTATGAGGATAGTCTATCTTAATATATATCTGAGCACTTATACTATATATGTGTGTAAAGATGATAGTCTGGACCAACTGATGATTGCTGGTTTAGCATGAAATACGTATATTGGTGATTATTTATCTTTTCAGCATATATGTGTTTAGGTGTATCAGTGTTATTAGATAGAGTGGAGAGAGGTGGGTGGTGTGAAAGTCTGTGCTCATATACCCTATATTACATATATATATATAGCCACAGGTATATAACAAGCCTGTGTTTCAGTTATTACATTATAGAGATGTCTGCCCATCCTTGCGTATGTATTAAATGGATTATGTCCTGTACATGTGGGGTTCAGATTGACCTTAGATCAACATGGGTGTGACAATAATCTCAGCCTCAGGGTGCCTTTGAGCATTCCATCATCAGATTTTCAATTGGATGGACGGTTGAAGAGTTGGAGTGTGGAGTGGATTGAAGCCTGTCCATTAAACTATGAGGATAGTCTATCTTAAATATATATCTGAGCACTTATACTATATATGTGTGTAAAGATGATAGTCTGGACCAACTGATGATTGCTGTTTTAGCATGAAATACGTACATTGGTGATTATTTATCTTTTCAGCATATATGTGTTTATGTGTATCAGTGTTATTAGATAGAGTGGAGAGAGGTGGGTGGTGTGAAAATCTGTGCTCATATACCCTATATTACATTAACAATTTATATAAAGCATATATATTTTACATATCCAAAAGCATTCTTATATAATAATAAAGGTCAGTGTGACCTGTTTAGTCCCTAGACTTGCTTTGTCATGTTCGGAGACAAACCTCTCTAAAATATTAGTTATCAATGACAACACACAATGATGTCCAGCATCATTATTGTTGCAAGTACATCTGCATATTTGTAGCTTCCATGAGCAAGTGTTTCTGGATCTTTTTTCAGACTTATCCTTCACTTTTAATTAATTATTAGAACTCCTGTTCTATTTTGTTGAGTCACTTGTATCTTCTTTTTAATTGTCACTAATTAATTAGATTATTTTCTTGGCATTCTCTTTTGCTCTTTGGGAATTTAATTAAGATTGTTTCCTGTATTTATAATTAATCTTTTAGTAATATTAATTCTTTTATTTATTGCTTTAAACAGTATTAATTTTACATTTTATTCAAATTTATTACTCTACTTTTTATAACTTTAAATGTGTATGTATTTCACATACACACATATATATGACACTCAAATGTTTATAACTGTTTTCTAGCTATACATGTGTATTTATTTTAACATACACATATATCCATAGCACACTTCCCCCAACTTCAGAGATTTATATTTTTTCTGAAGTCAGAATAAAATCATGAATGTAGCTAGCTTTATTTACTTTTCTTTAACAATGATCAGAAGTGGATTAATATCTACATCAGCTTCTTTTGTAATAGTCTCTTCTGCTATACATTCTTCTTTTTCTTCATTAGACTAGGCTAGCTCAAGTTCTTGTTTAGGTTTTTCAGAATTATCTTCCAGATCACAATCAGTTTCGTTAAATAAAGACAGTGTTAAATCTTCACTCTCGACTTTTCACAATTGATTAATATGTTTTCATAATAGTTTGCCTTCATTTGTACAAAACATTACAACTTGTTTTAACAGATGTTGCTTTACTACTGTATTCATTCAAAATTTATTTAAGCTATTTTTTACCCATTACTTGTCCACCTGGTGTGAATTTACGTCTGGTTGGTTCCTGTTTAATGTAATCCTTAATAGGTATTATGTTAGACAATTTGGTACACATCTTGTGACTTAAATATAATTCCACATGTAATTTTCCTGCTTTAGCAGTTATAATAAAGTGCTGATACAAGCCTTCTTGTATTTTCATTTTTCCCAATTTATTTATTGATACTTTCAAATATTGGACAGCTTTTTCTGCCAAACCATTAAATTGAGGGTGATAGGGGAGCATGAGTATGTGTTTTATCCTCTACTTTTTTATACTACTTTTGAACTTGTATGATATCAAACCAGTTCCATTGTCAAAAACTAAAATTTCAGAAAGACTGTGGTACAAAAAAATTTCATGTATTTTTTTAATTCTCATCAGAACTAGTACTCTTAATTAATTTATATTCTGCCCACTCTGAGTATGCATCGATCACCACAAAAATAAATGTTCCTTAAATGGGCCTGTGTGGTCAACATGTATGCATTGCTATGGTCTTATTAGATGACATTTTAGCATATTATTGACAATTATTGAAATTTCTTATATCCCAATATCACAGTTAATGTTTGGCCACTACCTGCTAAAGCTTTTTCTCTCTCTCTCTCTCTCTCTATCCTTAACTGGTATTAATACATGATTACTTGTCAGAATACAGCCCTTGCATATTGATAATTTATCATGGGCATTCCATATTTTTTTAATGGTGAAATTTTGAATGTTTATTAGGCCACTATTCTCAGATTTGGCTTATCATCCACTGGTAACCCATATCTTTCTTTGTCCAAACCCTGTTTTACTATTAAGTATATATGATTTTAGCACATCTATGTAATTGATTTCAATCTCTTTTACATTGTTCTCAGTCTCATCTGGAATATGAGATAGTGCATCGGTATGTCCAATTTGATTTCTTTTCCTTTTTATATTCTAATGTATAATCATATCTAATGAGTATGTTTAGCCATCTCAACATGCAAGGGTTAAGATTCTCAGGAACTTGTTTGCTTCCAAAAATTTCCAGTAAAGGTTTATGATCTGTTACAATAATAAATTTGTAGCCATATAAATATTGGTGAAATTTATGAATTCCAAACAATGTGGCTAGAGGTTCTTTGTGCAGCTAACTGTAATTCTTTTCAGCTTTAGACAAGGTGTACAAATCATAGGAAATTGATCATTATGGATGGGCTGGATGACATATTACTGCACAAATTTCAAATTCAGATGCATCCTTTGTAAGCGTAATTTCCAAATTGCTATCATAATGATCAAGTAATTTATTTGAAGTGAGTAGTGATTTGGTATACAAAAATGATTGCTCTTATGCAAATTCCCAGTTTCATTTCTAGTTTTTTAAATAGATCTTATATGGGTCTGGCTACATGATCTTTGCCCTTCAAAAAATTTTCCAAAATAATTTTTAAGCCCTAAAAAGCTTGTAATTGTTTGACATTATTCAGCCTATGGGCCTCAGTTATAGCTTTGAATTATTCAGAAGAAGGAGGCATATCTTTATTTGAAATTATATATTCTAAAACTTTGATTTTGCTTGCCCTTCAGATACATTTTATGGTGTTCAATTTTGCTCAAAATTCATCCAATTTTTTGCATATATAGATTACTTCTCAGGTCATTTTCCATTAAAGTGGTAATTAGAATGTTATCAAAAAATGGTATAATGCCCTCAAATCCATTAAGGAGGGTCACAATTTATGACTGGAAAATACTAGTTGCAGAAGTTATTCCAAATGGAAGTTGTTTGCATTTAAATAATCCTGTATGAGTGGTTAATGCTAGTATTTTGAAGCTTTGTTTGTCATCAGTATCTGGTGAAATGCTGAGTTAAGATCTAATTTAGCAAAAAAAATTAGATTTTTGCAATGATGCAATTATTTCTCTAGAATTAGGGACAAAATGTGCATGTTTATTCATAACTTTATTTACTGAAACATAGTAATCAACACACAAATGAATTTGACTATTTAGTTTAGTAATTATTACTAATGGCATAGCTCAATCAGATTTCTCTGTAGATTCTAATATGTCATTTTGAACTAATACATTAATTTCCTTCTCCACTTTTTTCCCCCTAGCAAACGGAATCTTCCTCAGTTTACAAATTATTGATATTGCCTCTAGGAATAACTCTAGCAACACAGAGGTGGTTTTTATTTTCCCAAATTCTCCATTAAACAATTTAGCAATTTTTTCTCTCATTTCTCTCTTGATGTCTATCTTTTTAACCATGGTAAATTTAATACTCAATTTTTTGAACCAATCATGACCAATTAATGGGTTTATTGGAACATAAACTATATACAAAGATAAATAAAAACTTTTACTGATCATTTTATTGGCAGGAGCTTCAATTATTCCTTTAATTTTAATTGCATTACAAGTAATATCTAAAGCTTTTAACCAAGTAATTTATCCAAGCAACAGACCCACGTCTGAGAAATCTAAAAATTAAATTTGCATTTCTCTCTGCTGAGAAATGTTGCTAACATTTTTTTTTACAGTTTTAAAATTTATGTATATTTTTTATCTTCTAATATTTTAATTTCAAAAAAATTCAAAAGATGCCATGATAATCAAATAAAGCAGAATTTCAAAGTAACTGAAACCACACATTGATACCTAATCATTATATATTTGATGATCTCAAACTTTGCAAGATTACTTTGAGAAAATATTATGATAGTCTAAAAACTTGATTTTTTGGAAAGTTTATAATTATTTTATTGTAATTGTATAATAATTATTAGAAATCAAGAATATATATTATTATATATTTATTTTTACAGAAATGTTTTATTTTTAAATATAAAAAAATTTCTTCTTAAACCATTAAATATCATATGATCACCATGCCCAATAGGATTATGATGACTGTGGTTATTAAAAAACCAAAAACATCAAACAGTATGAATGCTGATCTGAGTTCAGATTTATATGACTATACAAACTAATGAGCTTGAATTGGAAACATTGTTGTTTTCATTTTGGACATTGGAGGGTTGCATTAGATCCTAAAATTTAAGTGCAATGCTCTAAGATCCAAGGCTTCTCAGTGATGAAGGCCACAAGCTAGAAACTAGTCCAGGGATATTGGACAAGTGGGCACTAGATAAAGATTTTATGCACAATCCTTCTTGTATATCCATTGTTTACTCTGGTTTGCACTGAGTGGCACTACTTCATGGAGAATTTAGCCTCTGTGAGAATATATTCTTCTGAATATTGTTACCATAGTGATTATGGTCACAGGAAATACAACTTGCTAGAAATGATGTCACACAGCAAACTGTTATAATATTTATAAAAAAAATTTAAACTTTTAAAGCATAAATTGATAGATTTAGTAGACATTCAAAATAATTCATTTACATTTTTAAAACAAACATGAAACAAAGGAGATTTCATTCATTTTGCAAATTGAATCTGCTCCACCTGAAATTTGATGATGTAACAATGTTTGTTTGTTTTTTAATTTTTTAAATAATTCTGAAAATCAAATGTGATTTTTTAAAATTTATTTAATTTCTAAACAAAAATATTTATCAAATGAGGTCAAATTTATTATATTCTAATAAATAATAATGGCTTAATATTAAAATGAAAGTTGAAAGCTTAAATCTAGTGAGAATTAAGAAATCTTTCAGAATGTTAATAGAGTGCAGGAGGGTTGAGTCAGTTTTTTCAATTATTGATGACTTTTTGCTATTAGTTATTATAGAACTCCATTCATATACTGAAATCAAAGATATGCTGCTTCTGCTATAGACTTTCATAGATATGAGCTTGCTGCATACTTTTAACTGAATCATAATTTTATCAGAATCAGTTGTTAATATATTTTTTATACTTTTGCTGACTGATTTTCAATTCTACTAAATACTCTTTTATGGCTGTTGTTGTTTTTACCAGATTTATCTATTCTTTTTTAATACATTATTTCCAGATTTTGTAATGTTCATTTTTGTGAAAACAATCACTGAATTTATGGTCAGCTTTTCAGCAACAGAACCAGATAAGTAGTTTTATTACTGCCATCATTATTTTTTAAATTTCTAAATCTTTTTTCCTCTGGTTTAAATGTCTTACAAATGTCCATTTGTATTTTATCTTGGATCTTTACCTCCATGAATTCTCTTGAATAATCAAGAACCAATTCATGGGCTATGCCACATTTTATAGCTTCACTATATTTAATTTCACTATCAGCTAACAGCTGTTGTCTTAAACTGTCACTGCTCATCTTCCACAGAAATTGTTTAAAAAGTAACCCATCCAGAAATGAGCCATATACCCAATTTTTTACAAGATCAAGAAGAGCTATATTGTAATCTTTAACTTTTTCATTTCACCCCTGATGGTGATTTTTGAAATGAAGTCTAGTGATGTGTCTAGAGAGACATGGATTAAAATAATTCAACAAGCGATCTTTTATTTAATAGAAAAGATCATCCTCAGGAGTATCAGGTTTTCAGAGCCTATTAGCAATCTCTATTATTCCTTTTCCTGCAAAACATAGCAGTGATGCAACTTTAATTTTCTCAACTTCAATTTCATTAATGAAGATATATTTCTATATGTATTGGATGTAAAGAGGCCAATTACTGACATCACTGATGTCAAATTCACCAATTGACAATTGCATTTTAGCAGAACATTTAATACTTATTACTCTGATGGTTTACCCCTTTTTTTAGCTTGTTCCAGGTATTGCTAATTGCCGTATCTGGAAACGATTCTTATATTACCAAACAGACATAGGCTTACATAAAATTCACTTGGTAACAATAATAATACTGCAGCAACTTAGGACTGTGATTTAATAGATTAATAATACTACCATTATAAGCATTTTAATTACAGATATATACATATTAACAATTTATATAAAATATATATATTTACATGCTCGAAGGCATTCTCAAATAATAATAAAGATCAATAAGACTTGTTTAATCCCTAGACTCTTTGAAATATTAGCTATCAATGACAACACACAATGATATCCAACATCATTGTTGTTGCAAGTACATCTGCATATTTGTAGCTTCCATGAGTAAGTGTTTTTTGATCTTTTTCAGACCAATCCTTCACTTTTAATTAATTATTAGAACTCATCTTCTAATTGGTTGAATCACTTAGATCCTTCTGCCATTGTCTATTGTTATTTATCTGTAGATGCATCTGGTTACTAGTAATATCTTCTTTTTAATTGTTATTAATTAATTAGATTATTTTTTGATGGAATTCTGTTATCTCTTTTGGTCTTTAGGAATTTAATTAAGATTGTTTACTCGATTTATAATTAATATTTTAGTAATATTAATTCTTTCATCTATTGCTTCAATTAGTTTTAATTTTATTTAAATTTATTATTCCTTTTGATAACTTTATATGTGTTTGTATTCCACATACACATATATGTATAAAACACACGTTTATAATTATTTTCTAGCTATATATGTGTATTTATTTTAATTTACAGATATAAACATAGCATTTAGTGAATGTGTTTCTCACTCTTAGAATACCAATATTAAACATTAAACAGTTTGGAATACTAATTTATACTGATCTGACATTTCTTTTCATAGGCTTATAAAACTGAAACCAATTTCTTGCTAAATATTACTCACTACAATTCTTCGTAGACAGTAATCTGTAAAAGCAAAAATGTTGTATTAATATGCATTTCTATTTCTATGACCTATATGATGTCAAAAATATAATTCTAATATCATAGATAACCTTGTTATTTTATATGACTTCCATATATGTATGCATATTTAATCAGAGGCAATCCTATGCTTATATATATATGGATATAATTGTGTGTGCTTGTATATATACATACTTATTACTTTCAACAATTAGTATTCTAGAAAGCATTTAAAGTATTTAAATTAGTTCTGTTTAATTTACATAAATAAAAAAGAAAGAGATAAACTTTTTTCTTCAATATCTTTATTATTAAAATTACTATAATTATTTTTTAATATCCACTGAAAACACATTGCTTTAAAATCAGTTTCTAATATATGCAATTATGTAAATATGTTTTATTGCTTATCTTTTTCTTTTAAACCACCTTTTTCTTTGTGCCTTTGACAGGTAATGGAAAAGCTTAACTCCGTGTCTGAATAAAGTGCTAATCAAGTGTGCAATAATTCCCTCCTATATGAAGATATTAAACTCCATGTGTAGGATATAATCTGTTGTTTTAAGCAGAACAATCATTCTACTTCATTCTAACTAATCATAATCTTTTCTTTTATGAATGATTAAATTATCGTATATCTAAACTACTAAAAATGCACCTGTTGGAGCCAAGAAGGGAGAGGGAGATGTTGCCAGCTGGATTAATGTAACTCGAAGGCTTGGCACAGATTTGAACAAAATAATATAATTAATAAGTGACTATAGAAAAATTAAATGGACCAACCTAAATAAGACTTTATCAGAAATGGCCTGGAGTGAATCTATAGAAGACATTTGTAATTAACATTAGTTTAAGTAACGGAGGATTTAAAATTATTAACATAAGAGAAACAGTTTGTTGTGGGATTTAAAGATTTAAAAAAAAAGCGATAAAATATTTATTTTAATGACAAAATAATAAACCTTCTTTATGCAACAAATTGCGTCTTTTGATTACAATTTGTATAATTTAAAAAACCCAATCGTAAAATCTAGCAAGATTTCATTAAATCAATGTTATTGATTTTGAAATAAAAATTCAGGAAGTCAATGGTCGTTGTTTTTTTTAGACTTTTTATTCTAAATAGTGATTATTAATTATCCCAAATTTATTATGAATGCTTTGTTCATTAATTATAATTTACGAGAAACGTATGCAGTGTGTACATAATTATATATATATTCTGGATATAAATTTTGATGCTTTAGGACATTAGTATTTTCTTGTTATTTATCCAATTAAGTTTGTGTTGATTAGTTAATGCGCATATATATTGTATGATTGACAAAGACATTTTTCTATTAAAATTATCTTTCCACTTGCAGGGGAATATAATATAAAAAGCAAAAGATGATAAAAGATTGAACTTTATACATATATTCTAATAAATAAGGGATATTATTTTAAAAATCAAAGAACGATTATTGTCATCAATAGGACCTAAAATAAAAAAAAGAATATTGGATAACATGTACAAGTTATAACTCGACATTCTTGCAAAAAATTAAAAGTATGCTCCTCATAGTGGAGCATCTATATACTTATGGAATGATAGTTTAACTTCAACCAATGCAGACTATACGGTTGAAATTGAATACAGGAAAGAAATTGACTCACATTGGAAATAGATTATTTCTCAGATAAAATAAATAAAGAATAGAAGACTTTTTACTAGAATAAAAAGATTGATGCAAAAGATGGAGCTTATAAATTGGTCAATAATTATTTATTAAAAGTAGTCAAATTAATTCTGCTATTATTTATTTCAGGCTGATAAAGGTGCGAGTCTTGTATTGTCATAGTTTACAATTCAGAATTCGGCTTTTAAATATATCATGTTTTATCTTAGTAAAATAATGAGCTGATAAAGGGTTAACTACATAATTCATAATATTAATCACATTATTATGTTTTCCAGGAATAAAATAAATCAATGAATGGGTTTCTTACAATAAATAGTTCATATCGATCTTCTATAAACTTCTATAGCAAAAAATAAAAAATAAATATTTATTATAATATGAATTATTCCTATGTTAAATTAAATTTTTCTTTCTTCATGATTCAGCTAACTCAAAATTAGTAAATTATAGAAAACAAGACAACAGCTAATAAATAAATATTTAATTTCATAACTAATATAAGTATTGAAGCGATATGTATGCACTTCATGTATATAATTTTAAAAATTCATTAGGAATTTTTAGATTAAAAATTTTACATTTTTACTAGACAATATATATATATACGTATGTGCATTAATAAAATGTATACAGCCTTATTAATTCTAAATCAATTTAAGTAATTTAAAACAAAAATATTTTATTAATTAACAATTATAAAGTTAGGTGTGTGAAAATGATATTATTTTTATACAAATAATTATATTTTTATACAAATAATTATATTTTTATATAAATAATTAAATTCTAGATAAACCGATCAACTAAATAGAAGATGAATATTATATGTTGTGGACCAAACATTATCTTTTATTTTGTTATAATGCCTTTTCAAAGCTAATTTAGTAAATTCTGTAATTGGCCAGTATGCCATGGACCACAGTGAAGTGTAGAACTAATCTGCAACCAAAAATGGACATATGAAATCGAATCACTATGAAAACAGATAAGAAAACTCAATGAACTATAAATATGGATCTCTCAGAAGATTGAATTATTATGCTTATTACTGTATTTTGATTAGGTTTTGATTATTTATTGCTGTTTGCTGTGTATAGCCACCATGAATACTACAATTGGGGGTAAAAGTGGTCATACCAACAAAAATAAAACCAATTTGGAAACAAGGTTTATAAATAAATACTGACTTTATTTGCCACAAATTACTAATTGTAAGGATTTACTAACATGCTTAATATATTTACAATTTATACATATTACTTACAAAATGCCAAGGTGCATATAAATTATAATAAGGCTGATGTGGACTGTATAGTTCCTAGATCCACTTCGGTACCTTCAGTGGTGGAGTTCACTGAGTTACTCCATGTCCTCATTACACTCGGTTACTTTTATTTTTTCTAGGATGAGCAGCTCTCACGATGCGAGTGTGTGTAAAAAGACCACCATTTTTCTTAGTTTTTTTTTTTTTTATTTCCTCATAATGTGGAATGTTCTAGAATATAACTAATTGTAATTGTTATCTTTTAATTAATCACTTTCCAATCTAGTAACACTTATCATTTATTTTATCTCTAATTACGTTATTTCTTTGAGTTCTAAATATATTCATATAAAGCACCTTCTCCACTTCAAAAATTACAATTTTGAAGTCTCACATAGTCTTTCAGATAACTTGGTTCCTTCCTGATTCTTTGTGACCTATGCAGGATTGCTTCCATTTCAACAGTAATGTCCTTGTCTAGTTTGTGCTCTTCATTTACTTCTGGCAAATCCTCCTATTTTATATAATTTGGAATGTCTAGCACTACATTACTTCTGGTTCACTCAATTTCTTCCTGACATCTGATATGATTTAGATGTTTTTGTGTACTTTTCCCTATTTCTGTCTTGACTACTACTATTTGTTTTGATAAATGTTCTTTTATTATGCCTTTCATACAGTATTTTGTGAGCACATTTCTCACTCAGATATTTTCTCCCGCTGCATACTGCCATTCTATGCTGTTGTTTTCATTACTCAAAAAATTTTGATCTGGGAAAATCAGTGATAACTTTGTGTGGAACTTCTGTCCGAATATTTTTCAGCTGGAGATTTTCCCATACTACTCATCAGTGTACTGTGCTGATACAATAAGACAGAGTATAATGTTATTTATATATTTGCAGTACCTTCCTACTGTAGCATTTGCTTTAACATTTGTACTGCCTTTTCTGCAATCCTATTGACTCGGGAGTGATATGGTGGCATTGCTAAATGTCTAATTCCCCATTCCTTCAGAAAATCCTCAAATTTAGTGGATGTAAAACTGGTTCCATTGTCTGATACTATAGTTTTAGGGAAACTATGGAAAGCAAAAATTTCCTTAAGTTTTCCGATTGTTTCTTCAGTGTTTGTATTTTTTACAATTCTATAGTCAGTCCACTTTGAATATGAGTCAATTACGACTAAAAAAATATAACCTTGGAATGATCCAACATGGTCGATGTGAATATGGCTCCAAGCTTTTTTGACTACAGGCTAGGTTGTATAACTTTTTTTGGAACATTTGCTTTCACTTGGAAATTCTCACAGGTTTTCACGAATTGTTCTATCTCAGAATTAATTCTGGGCCACCAAACATAACTTTGTGCAAGTGCTTTAGCCCATACAATACCAGGATGGCCTTGATGAATAAGCAGAACTTGGTGATGACCACTACTAGGTATTAATAATCTATTGTCTATTAATACGTATTCCTTATTTATAGACAGTTTTTCTCTTACATCCCATATAACTTTATGCAGTATCTCAGGCTGATTACCAGGCCAGATCTTGCTGATCCATTTTAGTAACAAGTTGTAACCATGCTCAGCTTTTATCCAACTTGCTACCTTTTTTGCTGTCTATTACTACTTTATTCCAGTTGTCTATGTAGTTAATGGTTGGATCCAATTCTTGTGAAGCTGATTTAATTGGGACTCTTGACAGCATGTCTGCATGCTTAATAACATTTTCATTTTTAAAATTTAGCTCAAAATCATAACCTGCTAATAAATTTAACCAATGTAACATTCTAGGACTCAATAGGGATCAAGTGGTATGGTTTTATTTTTAGCTAATATCCCTAATAGCGGCTTGTGATCAGTAAAGATCTTGAATGGCTGCCCATATAAGTATTGGTGAAATTTTTTCACTGCAAAGATAATAGCCAGCCACTCTTTATCCAACTGATTGTAGTTTTGTTTTGCTTTGGTTAATGTTCTCAAAGTGAAAACTATTGGTCATTCACTCTAAGACACTGCATGACTTAATACTGCTCTGACCCCAAAATCTGATGCATCCATTGTTAGTATCAATTCAAGGCTGCTGTCATAGTGTACTAATAAACTATCTGACCTAAGCAATTTCTTTGTAGCACTAAATGCTTTTTCTTGGGTTTGATCCCAATTCCATTTTTGTCCCTTTCTTAACAAATCATAGTGGTCATGCTATATGTGCTTTTTCTTCAGAAAAATTTCAAAATAATTAAGTTGGCCCAGAAAAGCCTGTAGTTCTTATACATTTCTGGTTCTTGGGGCTTCTTTTATGACTAAAATCTTTTGAGAGTTGGACTTCTTTCTCTTTATTGATATGATATGCCCCAGAAACTTTGTTTCAATCACCATCCAGATACCTTTTTCTGGGTTTATTCTAGCTCCAAAACTAGATAATTTTTTGCAAATTTTAAAAAGTCACTTGTGTAATATTTTTTCTGAATTAGCGACTATTAAAATATCAAAATACAGTATTATACCCTCCATTTGTTGGAACAGCATGTCCACCTTGGCTTGGAAGATATTTGGTGTGATGGTAATTCCAAAAGGCAGCATATTGTAGTTAAACAATCCCTTGTGGATAGTGATAATTAACAATTCCGAGGTGCATTTAGAAACTGGAATCTAATGGAATGCAGATCTCAAATTAATTTTAGCAAAGTAACTTGATGTTTCCATATTTCTCTGATGTTAGGCACCAGATACAGACTCTTTGTAAGGTTCTTATTTATGGTAGTATGGTAATCTCCACAAATGCAGATTTGTTCATTTGGTTTAGATATCACTATAATCAGAGTGTCCTAATCAGCCTTTTTGACCAGCATCAACACTCCCTTGGTAATTAAATCATTTAACTCTTGTTCCAGTTTAGCTTATAATGCAAAAGGAACTTTTCTAGGTCTGAAAATCACGGGAGTTGCTCCATCTTGCAAGACTATATCGACTGGCTTAGTACTGAATTGAGTTTCTGTATTAATAAATAAACTTGTGTATTTATTTTATTTCTTCCTCAATAATGGTCTTGTTCACCATACATATTTCTATTTCCAGGGCATCAAACCATTCCCTATCTATAATAGTGTTGAGACCACCTTGTACTATATACAATGGTAACTTATGGTTTTTTTAAAAAAAATTCCTACATTTACTTCTACTTTCCCTAATATCCTCATAATATTACCACTATCATCTTTCACTCCTAAACTAATTCTCATTAATGTAGTGGGGTTCATGCAATTTTTTGTTACCATTTCCCAATCTTTGACTGCCATAATTTATATGCCTGATCTGCTGTCTATTTCCATTTTCAAATTCATATTTAATAATTTCACTGACATTATGTATTGGTTGCAATGAGCACCCTGGGTATTATAGATCTAATATTTCTGCTTGTTTCCCTTTGGAAAAGTGGGTGATACACTACAATCGCTTTTCCCATTCAACCTACATGCTTTCATTAAATGACTTACTTTGCTACAGGCTCTAGAATGCTCTTTGTTAAATCAATATTTATCTTTTTTTGCACAATAGTAGCAAATAATTTCCTTTAACTTAATCTTAACAGACTGATATTTATTTTCAGTTTTTCATATAAATGCACCACCTTCATTATTATTGGTAAAATTTTGAAATTTACTTGATTGGTCCAGCACTATTTCATGGGCTACTCCCATTTTGATTGCTTCATCATATGACAAATCTCTTGAGGCCAGTAACTGCTGTCTAATCCTATAGTTACCCATCCCCCAAAGTAATTGTTCCATTAAAGCATCTTCTAATGCACTGCCATAACTACAGCTCTTAGCAAGTTCTCTCAATGATTGATCATAGTCTTGTATGCTGCCTTCTTTATTTTGCCATCTTTTTCTAAAATGTAGCCTTGCTACATGCTTAGATGTCTTTGGACTAAAATAATTATTTAGTTTTCCAACTACTACTTTGTATAGCAATTTCTCTGGTTTTTCATAGTCACATAACCGATTTGTGATTTCTATCACTTGTTGCCTGGCATAACATAACAACATGGCAATGTTAATGGGGTCACTGACAGTCTCAATTCTTTTGAGATAAATTGGCCAATCAACAGGACTATTAACATTAAACTTTTTTTTATCACTTGCAGCCCAGTCATCATCTTAACTCTTAATCTGAATAACTAATAAGTCGAAAAAATTTCCCACATGATTTCCACCTACTAAATAAATTCTATTACGATACAAAATTATAAGTTAAATTCTATCCTGTCAAGACTGCACCAATTTTCTGCTGTGTAGAGCCACCATGAATACTACATTTGGGGGTGAAGGTGGTCAGACCAACAGAAATAAAAGCAATTCAGAAACAAGGTTTTACAACTAAATACTGACTTTATTTGTTAGAAATTTACTAACATGCTTAATATATTCACAATTTATACATTTATGAAATGCCAAGGTATACATAAATTATAATAAGCCAAGGTGGCCTGTATAGTCCCTAGGCCCACTTTGGTACATTCATTGGTGGAGTTCACTGGATTACTCCTTGGTCCTCATTACACTCGGTTACTTTTATCTTCTCTAGCATAAGCAGCTCTCACAATGTGTGTGTAAATAGACCTCCATTTCCATAAAATATAACTAATTACAATTGTTCTTTATCTTTTAATTAATTACTTTCCAATCCGGTATATGGCTTATTGTTTATTTGATCACTAATTATGCTATTTCTTGAGTTCTAAATATGCACATATAAATCTGGTAATGTTTATCATTTATTTTATCTATAATTACACTATTTCTTTGAGTTCTAAATATATACGTATAAAGCACTGTTCATTCATTCATCCTTCCTTGACTGTCAGAAGCAGTGTTAACATATTATGATAGAGTAGAGAAGCCTGCCATCTGCTACTCTCTGGCCAAACTGGAAAAGTATGAATTAGTTCTATCATGAAGTAGAGAAGTTGCCATAATGTTCTAAACAACCATTACATTTATTATTGTAGCCAGAATATATGTAAACTATATGCTAGTTAACATCAAAAGTATCTATAGCTTTGGGGAAGAGACCAGTCATCATTCAGTGAGAAAAACACCATTATTATGCTATCCATTGAGTAAAATAGAAATATATATTAATGAAGCCTGATGGTTTGCAATGATGATATTCTAGTTGTATTTTTATATTGGACTATTTCCATCATCTAATATGAGTATTAAATGTCTTTAGAAAAATTTAACTTTATTTAACTTTTTTGCTGGTGAACCAGCTATAGTGAATATTTAAAAAATTATGTTAAGCCACAAATTTTATCATAACTTAAGTTTGTATTACTCAAAAATGACATAATATATATTGTTTGAAACATAAAACACCAAAGAAAGTAATTAAGCTGAAAAAATATAGTCATTGATATTCAAAGTAATAAAAAAAGAATAAAAGTTAATATTTTTAATAATTATTTTCATATTATTTCACAAATTCAAAATTATTATGCATAAAACTTAAAATTATATTTTTGTTAGTAGGTTAGTTGGATTCATCATAAAATTTCTAAAAAATTGGTATATAATAATACTTAAGATAATCCATCACTTGAAAACTTCATAGAATAATGACATTAGTACCTTTTGTTTTTCCTAATAGCCCTTCAAAATGTATTTTCATATGGGGGTTTGCAATGAATATGTCATCCCTAATAATATCCCTTATAACAAATAGTTAATATTGATAAATAATTAATATAATTTGAATATTACAATAAAGAACTTCAATAATGTTTGTAATTTATTAAAAATTACTACTAAAATAGTCACTATATACAAAATAAAATAATAAAATAAAATAAAAAGTGAATGAAATACTAAATTCATTATTGAGTTAAGCTTGAGGTACATAAGGTAGTAGTTTAGAGTCAGTGCAATGTAGTATTATTTATCCTATCTTTATAGGTTTTGAAGGCTCATATTGCTTCATGCTACTATAACCATAAATTTAGTAATAGTTTCATCAACTGCCACCTCTCTTTGCATTTGATACGCAGCTCTGAAATTTGCATTACAGTAGTGTATAATCGGCCTAATTTTATATACTGTCAAAATCTTTACTTTTATGCAGACAAGACATTATAAAAAAATCTAAATTGGTTCATAATATTTGCAAAATATGTTTATCTTTGTCTCATATCATCTAATTCAAATACTGGACCCAAGCCCACATCATAGCAAAAAATGCAGATAATTCACAATATAAATGTACCCAATCATGAGATTTTTTTATGTTAGTTTCAATAATATTTTTTTTGTATATTTTTTATCAAATATAAATTCAAATAATAATTAATAAATATATAAAAATAAAATAATTAAAAAATATATAAAAATTTAATAATAATTAAAAAAATTATATAAATACTTACCATTGGCTCACAATAACATTCATTCAAAAAGTACAGCGGTATAAACTTGTATTTTTTTTCAAATGTAATTTTCAGGGTGAATATTGCTCAGTTAACAATGAAAAAACTGAGAGAAAGATAAAAAATTCATATGATCACAAAAATTGTCATAAAATTTTTATTTATCGTAGAAAAATAACTTACCTTTTCTGAAACTAGAAAGAAAGATGGAAATGAAAGTGTAAAAAGCATGTGTAGATTTCCATTAATATTAAGCTTAAACTGAATGTTTATAACTTGAAAATTCTTGAGCATCTTAGATGATCGTAAAAGGGAAGAAGTTAAATATTTCAAATACATTCAACTGTTAGTAATAGCACATCAAACAGGTTAGTATATGCACAATGTTTCAAGAGATATTTTTCTCCCTTCTTCTTCAGGTACTGCGGCCTGACCAGTGACATTACTCACATGGGATTCGAACCTGGACCCTTAAAATCTTGAGTATTGATTTTTAAGGTAACACTCTAACCAACTGAGCCATCCTACCAAAGGCAGCAGTCAGTAGAAATTTCATATAATTATTTATGAGGTTCCTCCTGATTTCTTTGCTTTTTCATAAGAGCAAAGTTGATTAGTGATTTCCATACACTATGCATAGTCAAACTAGGTTGGCTTATGAGATTTTTTGCTACTGTCATGTGAGCAGCTTCTTTAAATTTTCTTCTTTGTATCTTTTCTTCTCTAACCAATATCTTTGTATTTTCCCAATTGAACATATGTATGTTCGTTGGCACATACAAGGTGTGCTTGCTACCTTAGAGACATCTGTTTTTTCTCTTATAATCATCAGTTTATGTTCTTCCAAGTGCTTTTCAATGGAATGATATATGTTCTTTCACATTCACATGGTATTTCATAGATCAGTTTTTCCTTTTCAACATTTCAAGTTTAGGTTTTGTAGATGTTAGAATTCCTCATAGTGTGGTATGACTCTGGAAAGCTGTTCTGATGTTATATTGATTGCAGATTTTTTTTAATTTTTCTATTATTTTTGGAATGTATGAGTACACTACAGTACCAATAATTGTCTTTTCTCTTGATGTTTCTTTTTGTTGTCTATTTAACATTTTCTTAATAACAGCTGATGGATAACCATTTTTCCTTAGAGTTTGTTCTATGTAGATCTTTTTTTTTTCCAAATCAGTAATTTCTGAACAAACTTCTTTTACTCTGTTTCATAGTGATATTATAACTCCATGTTTTGTGTTTCTGCTATGATTAAATGTATAGGCTAGGTATTTTTCTATATGTGTTGGTTTTCAGTAAACTGTAGTTTTTATTTTGCCATGAGGGAGTCTCACCACAAGAACATCTAAAAATGCCAATTTTTGTTCTTGTTATGATTCTATTGTAAATTTAATTGAAGGGGATATGTTGTTGATATGTTTCCAGAAAGTTTGTTGCAGTGCTTCACCATGTGGCCATACAACAAATGTATCATCCACATAGTGAAGCCAGACTTTAGGTGGATATGGAGCAGTTTTTATGGCCAAGGTTGCAAGTTCTTTCATGTAAATATTACTAATCAGGAGAGACAATGGTGAGCCCATTAACATTCCTTGATTTTGTTGGAAGAATCCATACAACAAATGTATTATTGACATAGTGCAGCCAAACTTTATGTGGATATGGAGTAGTTTTATAGCTAAGGTTTCAAGATCTTCCATGTAAATATTGTTAATCAGGGAAGACAATGGTGAGCCCATAGCCATTCCTTGATTATGGGCCCACTATTTTCACTCCTCATTATCAATATTAACATGGAAGAACTTGCAACCTTAGCCATAAAAACTACTCCCTATCCACCTAAACTTTGGCTTAACTATGTGGATGATACATATGTTGTATGGCCACATGGTGAAGCACTGTTACAAACTTTCTGGAAACACATCAATAACATATACCCTTCAATTAAATTTACAATAGAATCATAACAAGAACAAAAATTGGTATTCTTAGATGTTCTTGTGGTGAGACTCCCTCGTGGCAAAATAAAAACTACAGTTTACTGAAAACCAACACATATAGGAAAATACCTGGGCCTATACATTTAATCATAGCAGAAACACAAAACATGGAGTTATACTATCACTATGGAATAGAGTAAAAGAAGTTTGTTCAGAAATCAATGATTTGACAAAAGAAAAGATCTATATAGAACAAACTCTAAGAAAAATGATTATCCATCAGCTGTTATTAAGAAAATGTTAAATAGACAACAAAAAGAACCATCAAGAGAAAAGACAATTATTGGTACTGTAGTACACTTGTACATTCCAAAAATAACAGAAAAATGAAGGAAAATCTGTAATCAGTATAACATCAGAACAGCTTTCCAGAGCCATACTACTCTACAAGGAATTCTAACATCTATAAAACCTAAACTTGAAATGTTGAAAAGAAAAAAACTACAAAGAAAAAAATTTAGAGAAGCTGCTCACATGATAGTGGCAAAAAATCTCATAAGCCAACCTAGTTTGACTATACATAGTGTATGGAAATCATTAATCAACTTTGCTCTTAGCAAAAAGTGGAGAAATCAGGAGGAACCTCACAGATAATTACATAAAATTTCTACTGACTGTTGCCTTTGTTAGGATGGCTGTTGGTTAGAGTGTTACCTTAAAAATCAATGCTCAAGAATCTAAGGGTCCAGGTTCGAATCCCATGCTAGTACTATCACTGGTCAGGCCAGCAGTACCAGAAGAAGAGGGGAGAATAACACCTTTTGAAACATTGTGCACATACTAACCTATTTGATGTGCTATTACTAACAGTTGAATGTATTTGAAATATTTAAATAAAGTTAAATTTTTCTAAAGACATTTGATATTCATATTAAATGATGGAAATAGTCCAATATAAAAATACAAAAAAATTAATGAAGATTGTGTTAGTCAGCAAGAATGATCTCAGAAGCTTCAAAGAATACCAGAAAACATAGCTATACTATATTTACTGTGCCACAAAAAGTTTACAGATACCTAAATTCAGAACATAAACGATTAATGATGAAAAGGATAACTTTTATGAACTTTGATTATATACTATTATAACTTTATTTTACTAACATTAGATATTTAATCTTCTATATCTGTGTATTTCATTTCCACTGAAATTTTGTTCTGTATCATTAAAAGAAATATTTATAATAAAACAACAGACCAAACCCTCACCATTCACTAAAAGTTTCTTTAGTATTATTTTAGTTGATTATTTTAAGACAAGAGTTAACAATGATCATTTCCATTAGCCTGCAATGTACACTATTAAGAATTAGAATAACAATTTAACTATTAATGTAAATAATGTGGATTAGTGGTCTCTGGATGAAATAAAGAACTGAATAAGCAGATTAAATAAATTAAGAAAGATTGTTTTTCATAGTTATACAAGTTTGCAGTTTTAAGTAAAATACCATCACAGGTTTGGGATAAGTAGGCATTGGAAAGGGTATTTGTATGCATTAAATTTTCTTGAGCTAATTAATGTACTATTATTTTAGGCTATTTTCTATACATACAATTTTATTTTCCAAAAACAAGCAGATGTGTTTACCTGTTGCTTGCATTCAGCAATTTAGTTTGAATAGTATTTATCCACTAGATACCCATTCTTACCATATATATATATGTGTGTGTGTGTGTTATATTCTTTGATTGTTCATAAAAAAGTGTAATGCAGATATTGTTCCTGCCACTTACACTTATTATTATTATTATCATTATTTACCAGGTAGACACTCATTTCTACTAGTTAGTTCATGAGTTTCAGTCATTAATGCCAGGTAGATATGTGATTCCTACCCATGAATTTGATATTTATTTGGTTAGTATTAAAACAGACAAAACATATGGCATGCATGATATTTAGTTTCCCTTATTCAAGTTGATTAACGCAATGGTTGCTAGTCACGGTTAAAAATGTGATGATTTGATGCCACTTCCGACCGTTCAAATTCCGTCACTTTTAATGGTACGGTTAAGATTTTACCGTCATTTGAAAAATTAGAAAAAGTTCCGTAAGATGCTGCCCTTTCTTGAATTATTTTACAAGTAAAAAAATCAATAAAACAGTCTCAAAACTTTAACAAAAAAAAGTAGGTGTGCTCTTCTTGAATCTTATTGGCTGTTACATTTCAACACAAAGAAAATAAAATGTCAATAACTCAAAAGTTACGATTTGTTTTTGTTTCATTTCAAAAATGATAAACAAATGTTTTAGACCATTTTAAATGTATTTTTTGACACATTACAAATTATTTTGATAAAATATGCTAAAAATAAAATTATTTTAGAAAAATAGTTAAGACTTTAAGAAAAAAATTAACAAAAATTACAAAAATTATCTGCTTTTTCTGCAACGTAAACAAATCGTGTCATCACCAAAACATTTTGGTTGGTGAGTAAGATTTCATTTTAGATTTGCCGCTCGCAAATATTTTTAAAATTATAAAGAGAAATTCATTTTTGAAAAAACTTTCGTTCACTTTCATAATCTGACAAATTATTAATATACTTTTTACAAACGAAACTAAAGTGAATATAATATTAAAAGATGAATATATTTTGATGATTGAATTTGTGTTTTGACACTTCACTTTGTGAATTGACCAATTAAAAATTTAGAACCTCACTTGGCCAATAAAATAATCAGCAAAAAAGAGGAATATTTGTTTTTCAAGCACTAGAGATTGAAAAGATTTATGTTATTCTGGTTCTTTTAATAGTATGGTTTATTAAATGATTTATAAATCTTAAAATTGAGTTGGGATCTGATATATATTAATAGTTATAATTAGTCATTGCAACAAGTCTGTATCTGTCCAGAGACAGTGAAGATGCATAGGGTCGTATATTGTCCATGCACAATAAAACAATGAATGTCTAGTCATATGAATTTTTCATCAAACTAGCTAGCACAGTTAAATAAAACAATAGATCATTAAGTGTTATTATTCTAAAATCAATCCTGAGTGATGTTTCTAAGGATTTCTGTCAATTGTATTATTATTTGTTTTGTGATTGTGTGTATACATAAATAAATTGTATTTATCATTGTTCTAGCACTTGTCTTTTATGGTCATTAAAATATAACAAGAATCTCTTGCATCTAACTGAGTTTAGTAAGATATAAAAAGAAAAACGTTTTTTGATCATGTGATGCCAGAATGTGGAGCTGCGTGAAGATTACCCTTGAGCAATTTTCATGTTAACTGTGCATTTTTGGCCATTACAGTATATATAAATAAGTTCTAAACAAGCAAGATTGTAAACTTTATAGGACAAAATTTTATTTTGGTTAGCCTAACATTTTTACAGAGCCATATGTAACAAAAAATTATAATAAAACACACACACACAAATTTATTTGCTAATTTAATGTACAAATCTATGCAATCTGAATGTTAATTTTTTTCTACATAATTGCATATTCTAATTTATTATATCTTATTAAATGTATTAATTATAAGCAGACAGAAACTGCATTGAGAAAAACAAATTATGAAACTAAAAATAAACAGATTGCAAGAACAAATTAAATATTGTAATGGAGACTTTTATCAATGATTCTTCCTTCCTAAAAATTTATCACATAAAACTATAAGTTAGTGATTTATATCACTAGAATCTCACCTGCAATAGCTAGTTAATCTTTCCATTTAACCAGAAGATCATTTAATTAAGACTAGAAACCATATACTAATGATCAGGCTGATATTCATTGGGAAAAAGTTCTCTTGGAATTCAGTTTCATTTTGAGATCATTAGAATTCATTTTAAACTCATGTTTTTTTTTTTAAAATTAATAATGATTATCTAGTTTCTGAGTAGTTTAATATTTACTAATTCAAGTGTCATCTTCAATACCTCAAAGTTTTATTATTTTGGATGACCAATTTCTAACTCCCTTTTTTAAAATCTTTCAAAGAACATTACTCATTACTAACTTGTAGAGAATATAAATTATATGGATAGCAGTAGATATCCCAACCTCAAATATTCACACATATATTATGAAAATGTAAAAAAAATAAAGTCAGATGTCACATGACCTAATTTAACAAGCTTGTATTACAAATAATATATATAAAGCTTGCAAATAAGCTCTTAACAAGCTTTGCAGAATATCTCCAACCCCAGATCGATTTCTGCTACTGACTTCCTCAGTTAGGTGCTAGGATATTCAAACATTAGATTAAAAATATCAGGACAAGCCCAGCACTTTATCTAATGGATAACTATTAAGTAGAAAATCTGAAAATTTCAGACATCCATATGTCTTCCAATCCAGCTATCTAACTTAAATAGCCATATAGGACTGAACTAAGTTCAGATACACCATATATTAATAGCTTTAGCAATATAAAATTGTCAAAGCCTTAATAGCAAAAAACAAAATCAAATCAGATGTCACTTGACCTAATTTAACAAGCTTGTATTACAAATATCACATATAGAGCTCACAAAGAAACTCTTAACAAGCTTTGCAGAATATCCTCAACCCATACAAGTTTCTGCTACTGGTTTCCTCAGTGATGTGCTAGGATATTCAAGCATTAGATTAAAAATACCAGGACAAGCCCAGCTCCTTATCTAATGGATAACAAGTAGAAAATCTGAAATTTTCAGACATCCATATGTCTTCCAATCCAGATATTTAATTTAAATAGCTATATGGGACTAAACTAAGTTCAGATACACCATATATTAATAGCTCTAGCAATATAAAATCACCAAAGCCTTAATAGCAAAAAAATAAAATTACTTAGTTCAATCCCATATGGCTATTTGTTAGATTTCAGATTTTCTACTTAATAGTTATCCATTAGATAAAATGCTGGGCTTGCACTGGTATTTTTAATCTAATGCTTGAATATCATAGCACCTCACTGAGGAAGCCAGTAGCAGAAACCTGCCTGGGGTTGGGTTTATTCTGCAAAGCTTGTTAAGAGCTTATTTGTGAGCTCTATATATAATATTATGAAAAGAATTACATGAGATCATAATCTCTTTAAATATATATTCAATTAATGTTATATTTATTTGCACTATTATTAATAAAATAAAATCCCAGGACATTCTAGAGTATCGAATATAATAACCTTTATTTGAATAAACAGATGGAATCACTTTGTTTTAAAATTTATGATTTTCAGCAGTAGAGACTAAAGATTAATATAGAAAAAATTTTTTCATTACTATTAAATTTGTTTCATTTTCAACTATAGTCACTAAAACCTGTGAGTAGAGAAGAAAAAGTAAATAAATATATTTATATATATGTTGTGCCATAAGGATATGTACACTAAATCACATCCTAGATATATACTATAAAAATTTTTTTATAAGATCATTAATCACTGAAATGTCTGGTCGACATCTTTCTTAATTTTCATCTCACTATATGATAATCATATTTTTAAATAGTTGTAAATATAAAGTAGAGGTCAACATTTTAGTATAATTTCTTATCATCTTAAAAGAATCTTATGCAATTTATTTAATATTTTTTTATATATATCATTCTACTTTAGAGGAAATATGATTCATTTGAATAGAAATTCAAGTAATATTTCACTTTTAAGGATAAAGTTACAATTAATATCAATTTCACAAATTTATTTTTCTTTGCACATATATGTTTCAATAGGACATTAATAAATAAATTTCATTTAGATATGTGTGGATCTAATTGTGTGTATATATACTTTTGAGTTATATTTAAAATGAATCCATTTGTAACATTGTCCCTTGGTGAAGTTTATAATTCAAGATCTTGCGCAAATCATATAATAACATCAGTTAACATTATGCCACTAGGAAACAGAAGATACAACAATCTAAATTGGTAAAAGAAAATCACTTGTTTTTCATTCTTTTTTTATATGTGTTCTTTTTCATATATCTAAATATTGCTTACTTTTGTAAAAGTTTTGTTTCAAAATGAAGTTTCTCTTACTATAAAGAAAAAGGAAAAAATATATGTACTTAGGAATAAATATATTAAAGGACAATATGGCAGGACTAGCTAAATGGAGAAGTTATCATCT
Organism: Epiperipatus broadwayi; assembly: GCA_028023455.1. NCBI lineage: Eukaryota > Metazoa > Onychophora > Udeonychophora > Euonychophora > Peripatidae > Epiperipatus > Epiperipatus broadwayi. The sequence goes on from JAQFVV010000077.1 coordinate 1,214,436, forward strand.
GCTCTGAAAAGGCAAGCTTAAACTTTAATTAAGGCTCAAAACTAATCAAAATGCCAATTAATATCACACTATTGAAGTGGTGCATATATGCTTGCTTCATTCTTGCTTAATTCTCATCTATTTCCATCATATGCAATAGTTTTCCTAGAACTCACACACTTAAGTAATCAGTGTGCGGTGTGTGTACAATTATATATTATTTAAAGGCTAAATAACTTAGTCATAAAACTAAAAAAATTAAATGGTTAAAAGCTGGCTAAATTAAATTAAATAAAACTTAATGGAAATCATAAAATAAAAACAAAAGCCAGGAAACAGACTTGGTAGCGAGTTAAGTAACTATGATAAACACTAATGGAAGTATAATTAAGGACAGAAAATATTCTAAGCCATTAAAAACTTAAACGCACCTGAGGTATATTAAAATATATATATATATAAACTTGGAAGAGAATATTGTTAAAGGAATTCTGATAATTTTTTAATAAAATGCTATAGAAATTATATATATGTTTGTGCAACCTACCAGAATGCATGAGTAATTTGATGTCGGCTTCTCCATGGTCATCAGAGGTGACATCATGATGGTAACTCCTGAAAAATTATGGAAGCTGTCCATGTTCCAGTCAATCCTCATGCTGATCATGAAAGACCCATTTAGCTGCTATATCCAGAACTTTGCCAAGAAGGGGATGAAGCCACCTGCATGACTTTCCAATTACAGTGTCCATCCTTTACAGGTGACATAGGTATCCATCATGAACACAACTGTAAATACTGCTGGAAAAGCCTTACTAATTTCTTAACTGTAACTTCAATATTTCCTTATTAACTGTAAAGTAAATATTCATATTAACTATAACTTAAGATTTTATTAACTGTAATTTCAATATTCTTATTCATGCACTAGTCTTGGCTTTAATAATTTTAAAAGATTCTTATCACGTAAAAATCTGCTGGTTTAGATTATTAGTTAAGTTTATTTTTTTATACATTGTTTACTTGCCAAAACTTGAATGATGGAGGGAGTAATTTTAAATAGTTTAAAACATTTTGGCATTTCTCTTCTCATGGGATCTCAAGGAACATCAGGAGATAAGATGCTAAGAATAAAATAGTTAAAGTTAAAGTAACAATATGTTGTTTTGGTTGATTTTCACCCCCCCCTCCAATAATTTCAAATAAAGATGTTTTTCTTTTAAAAACTTACTTAAAAAAACTAGCAAGAGATGACAAGTGATATTATTATTTGTTTCCTTTTATATAAATATCCTCATTTATGTGTTGCCCTATAAATGTTTGAATAAAATACATAAATTAATTTCATTTTATAATTTATATTTTATTCATAAAGTAAAAGTAATTTTTAATTATTTGAAATGGTTCATATTCATATATATGTGCAGCATGATGTTATGTATGTAAACTGAAGTCGTAAATTATCTTTTATCAGAATAATGTAATAAGTGTGGACTAAGCATCAATTAGTATTATGGGTTATTAAGAACCCCCTTTCCTCAGATTATTTATTATAGCTAGATTTTAAAGCTACTAGTAAATTGTGGATGGGTTAATGCTTCAAATAAAATTTGTATTTGGTTATAAAAGGGATATGTGCTCTTATTATATAAAGAATTTTGTTATTTTAAGTTATTATGGGTAGAAAGTTAATTCAACACTATTTTTCAATTCCCATAATTGTGTTAACACATATAACTGACTATCAATGGTTATATTAATATATTTCATTACCTTATTCTTGCATGATTCACTTCTATTTTATGTATTTGTAATGCATTCAGTGCCTTCTATATTCTGTATATGTGCCTGATGTATCTAATATAAATATTAGCATTGGATTGGGTAAGTCCCCGTCTATATGCTCAAGTTCTTTTCATCCTCAGGAGGTGCACCAAATGTGCTCAGAATAAACACCCAAACAGGTCTTATGCAGGACTCCTCTACCCCATTACTGTAACAAAACCAAATGAACTGCTCACTGTGGACCTCTATGGGCCATTGCCATCATTTCAACAGTTTTGGTACTTGCTCATTACATATGATGTATTTTCAAAGTATGTACCGGCATACCCTGTAAGAGCTGTGGATTCGAGAAATGCTATTCGCGTGCTCCAACAAAAGCAATTTCCGGAAGTAGGAACACCAGAGGTAATCCTATTGGACCACATTTACTTCAAAGGAGTGGGCTAGATGGATCGAGAAACAAGGACTACATCACCGGTTAACTTCTGTTAGAAACCCTCAATTTAATCTGTGTGAAAGGGTCATGAGAGAAATTAACAGGCTCTTCCGCACGTAAACAAATTATTATGTAATTATGTGTGTCTTCTACCTAGGTATTACATTCTGCTAAATATATAAAAGATTCTCATTTTCAGAAGGAAAAAAAACTTATTAATTTATGACTAGTAAGTACATTTATATTTCATTCTTTTCATAATTCTATGTAAAATATTTAGAGTATTAAAATGTTCTAATTTTAGAGCTAACATATCAACATACAATTTATGAATTAATTTAAAATTAATAACTTTAAAAATGTTTTTTAATTTGTATAATTATTACACTTTTCTAGTTTATTGCTTTTTATGGTATGTTAACTTTGTGAGCCTTTTTTTTTTTTTAATAATTCATTATTAAGTTATTGTCAAAATAGGATTTTAATAGCCAACTGATTAATTAATCTTAAAAATAAAAATACTCAAAATAAAATATTTTTTGATTAGAAAGTTTTAGGGCCAATTTAGTATACATTCTGTACTATTTTGGACACCAGGGGGAATCCCAAAACTATTGCTGACACAAGAAAATAATAAAGATTATTTGATAATCATCATCATCTGCCATTATCAATCTATTGCAGGATGAAGGTCTCTCCAAGTTCAATCCATCTTCTTCGATCTTTAGCTTCTCTTCTCCACATCACCCCTGCACACTTTATTATTTCATCCATCCATCTCACATGTGGTCTCTTTCTGTGTCTTTTACAATCTCTTGGAATCCTTAAGATTTCAATTGCCCATCTGTTATCATCTCTTCTAGCAATATGCCCAGCCGGACAGCACTTCAGTTTTTTATTTTTTTCAACGAGGTCAATAACACCTGTTTGTTTTTGTTTTTTTGTTCTCATGTGTCATAACATCAGCCGGGAAGTGAAACCGCTAACCCAGGACACAAATGCTTGTAAAGCAGCTGTCACTGACCTCTCGACCACCAATGCTTGACAATACCTGTTTGTTCTTTTACCCATATATTGCATTTTTGATCTTTTGTTTACCCATATATTGCATTTTTGATCTTTTATTGTTACTCCCAACATGCATCTTTCCATACTTCTTTGAGTGGTCTGACATCGCTGTATTGTTCTTCGATTAAGTATTTGATAATACCACCAATTAATTAAAAATATTCCATGTATTTTGTCCAACACACACAAATGTATAGTATAGCAAACAGGTTAAAAGATGAAATTAAATAAGTTTTTGAAAAACTATTTATTATTCCTCCTATTGAAAAATTTGTTTAATGTCTAAGGATTGAAATCTTTTTAAAGACTAAATAACAATATTCTTTTGGATAATTTAAACAGGAATCTTTTATTACTAATCATAGGAGTTTCTGAAACAAAGAATTGATACATGATATTTTCTAAAAATTTATATAATTACATATATAAATATGAATATTTATACAATATCAATGTGAGTATTAAAAAAATAAATCTTTATAAAACAATACTTTGACTACAGTTGATAGCAAGTAGGTAAAAGATAAATCAAACCTTAACTGCAAAGCAAAAGCTTCTCCCATAACCTCAATAGGAAAATAGTGAAGAAGAAAACACTATTTCTTAGAATTTTCAATTACTAGGTAATAAAAATATGTGTATTTTTCTCTCTTGTGTTGCTATTGGGGTTGTTTATCAGAAGGAAAAATTCTAAAGTCTGATAGGAACCTAAAAATGTCCAAGTTTACCTGGGCCAGATTTGAACTTCAGATTATAAAAAGATAGTCACAGTAGCATTATTCCATGGTTTCTTTAGCTGAATAAGAAGTACAAAAGGATTTGCTTCACTAAAGTCATGTATATGTATGAATAAAAATACATTTTAAAAATTTGAAGGCAAATGTTATATAGATATAATCTCTACTTGATTACTCATAAATATTAGGTCTGAATATTTATTTGCTTTTATTTTATAGGCCTGTTTAATAATATATAACTGGTCATATATTGCACTTTTTTTGTTTGTTTCTCTATGTGTGTAAATTTTTTTTTTTTTTAGTTTTTCAACTTTATAAAATTAATTTTGACAGAGTTTTAAAAAAAGTCTGATGTTTTACTTATCTTTGGACATTTCCAACTATATAGCCTTAAGATATCAAAAAAATTTGGCACTCAAGTTTAGTGTCAAATGACTATTAAAAGGTAAAAGGTTTTTAAAACTCAACTGTCCTTAGGGATTAAAATATCTATACAAAAATATAGCATAAGTGTTTGATTAAAAATAGATAGACCTACACCTATGAATAAATATATCTGTGTGTACATGTATTTTTTTTTTAAGATAAATAATCAAAAATTATATTTACTACAGTAACATTGGGGATGAAGGGTGGCTGCATTATTGTTGTAGCTTGAGTGCAGTATTCACTGCCAAAAGATTGTTTGAAGTTAATAAACCTGCATGACATCAGCTTTTTTTTTTTTTAAGATTCTGCATATTACGTATGTGTGAAATAATTATTTTTGTTTATATTATATTATCTTCATGGGTGCAACTTTAGATTTAAGATCACCAAAATTGTATTTATGGATGTGTGTTTGTGTGCAAAAACAAAGGTTTTCATAGACAAAAATGAAATACAATTTTTAGGTTCAACCATGTATGTGAGTTCTGATATTTTAACTAAATCTCACCTGCTATTATCTGAAAAATGATTCAATTACCGATGGTCAATTGTGTCTAGTTGAGATAAATTAATGTTATAAAAAGAAAATACATTAATGAATATGAAATTGTGCTAACATATAGGTATTCTAATACAAGTATAATAAATAATATTACAAAAAATTACGATTTTCTTGCAATTTGTAAACAGCTGAAAAATAAAAAGACAAGTACTAAAACTTTGAAATTATTATACAAACTAATCCATGAAATCCAAATATAACTATTTACGTATTATCTGGTAGTCCTTTAACTTGTTTATTTGACGTCTCCTACTGCTGCCTTTCTTCTTCTTCTACAATACTTTATATTTTGAATAATTTCAACATTTTTAGTCCCAAATAAAGAATTAACTTTAAAAAAAAAACTATTTAAAATTTATATTTGATATTACATACAACTGCTTAATTAAAATAGATGCCAAATAACAAATTACAAAGTATAAAACAAAAGTTGAGATTCGCCATTGTTTATTACATTTCATTAAAAACAGCAATAGTATTTTTAGATATTGATATTACTAGTGGCAAAAGTTATAAATCATCCACTGAATTCATTTCTACTTAAAATAGCAGCAAACTCTCCATACCAGAGTGCAACTCAGTGCAAGCCTTAATAATCAATGGATGCAAGAAGGTTTATGCATAAATCCCTATCTAGTGCCTACTTATCCAATATTTCAGACTAGTTTATACCTTGTGACTTTTATAAGCGAGGAGACTTGGACCAAGAGCAATGCATCTAGATCTTAGTATCTAATGCAACCCCCCAGGAGCCACCTTCTATGTATTTAGTTAACTATAAAGATGTAAATCCAAAATGAAAACAATGTTTTCAATTCAAGCTTATTTACTTATATAGTCATATAGATTTGAACCCAGATTTTGGTCTCCTTAGTTTAGCACTAATGTATGAAGAGTTTGCTACTGTTTTAATATCTTGTGTAAGTATAGAAAATGATGATTATGTGATGTTTTAATGGATTCGTTTATACTTACGATAATGATAATAAAATGACCATTTTAGAATTGTTTTAGATCATCAATAGTAATTAAAAATAACAAATCTGCTTTTTAATTGTTTTACATTTGTTTTATATTTTTTAAACATGATAATGTTAATTTTGAGCACTAGTGGGTGTGAAGGCAGATGACTCGTGTTAGCTATTCCACTCTCATTAACATTTTTCAGTTAAATTTGTATTAATTTTCAAATATTTTATTTATCTTTTAATATATAATTTCAATGTCTGCATCATGTTCATTAGTAATCACTAAGTATCTTGGAACAGTTTTAGTAATTATAATATACAAGACTATATTTTCTGTTTACATTGAAGCAGAATCTGCATGATCACATTTGCATATTTAAAATCCCTTTTGACATTTCATTTTACAACTTATTCATATTTTTTTGAAGGATTATCCAATATTTAATTTTTTCTTATTTATTTTCAAGAAAAAAGTTTTTATTTCATTCATGATTCTAAGATTTCAGTAATAATTCTAATAATAGATTTTAAGTCCAAATGCATTGGAATTAGATTACAAACTTCATTGATATTTTTAATTATGGGCAAGTAATATTTTTTTCCGACCAATTTTTTAAGTATATATATAATATCAAGTCATAAGAACCACTGAGAATATTAAATAGACATATTTTTATGTTTTTTCTTGAAATCAGATTTTTTTTTATATTGATAACTTATTATGTACAAATGTTGACATATGAACAAAAAATAAGTTTAAATTACACATACAACACAAGATGAAACCATAACACATCCTAATTCAAGCAATACAATATGCTGTCCATCACCGACAAAAATGTAGCAATTCACACATTAAGCATTTACATATATTTATGTTGGAAAAGCAGTTTGGATTTAGAAATGATAAAAACAAGTAGTATTATGGGTCCATTGACAATTATTGACCAAAAAGAAGTTCCTTTTTTATTCTATATAATATTGATCTGAAAAAAGTTTTTGACAGAGTAGATTAGGTTATTTTATTGGACATTTGGAAAAAGACTGTTATAATGGAAATGATTACTAGAGACTGTTAGAAAATTTGTACATGAAGCAAAATAGTTTTATGTAAACTGAATAGTCTTTCTATAGAATAGATAAACATAAACAAAACATAAGATATGGCTATTGCTTATCTTTTGTTTTCATTTAGTATTTATTAAAATAAGTTTTTTAATGAATTTGTTCTTTTTTTCTTTTTTACAGATAGTATTGGAATAGGAAAATTCATTGCCACAATTACAGTAATAATAAATCTGATTTTGCAGATATCGAAAGTGAGTTTAATGAAATGTTAAATGTGCGTACAAAATTGTTAGAAGATTTTGGATTGATAATCAATACATCTAAATCTAAAGTAATGTTGGGAAAGTAATAATAGATCAAGAGAGCCAGTTGGACAGGAAGTTAAAGAAGGCTTATGATTTTAAATATATATATTTTCACATGTCAAATGCGTTGATTGGAAAGTAAACCCGGACCAGCTGCTTGGAAGGCAGCTATGCTAACTACTAGGACACCAATGCTTGACATGATTTTAAATATCTGAAAAGTTATTTGTGTGATAGTGTATAAACAATGAAAATATTAATGGCTAAATAGACATTTGACAGAGATATGTAATAATTTTGGTGGAATAAGTTATTTTTGTCATTAAATGTTTTATCAAATATGTCAAGCATTGTTAGCTGAGAGGTCATCGCACCTGCCTTGCAAGCAAGTAGTTGGTTGCAGACAGGTGTGGGTTCGCGTCCTGGCCGATGCTATGACATATGAAAAATAAATAAATAAATAAATAAAAATATGCCTTTATACTTGGATTTAAAAAAGAATAGATATTACAAATTTAAGGAAAGTATAATATTCAAATAGTTTACTGTATGGAAAGATCAGAACTGAAACATGATTTGTGGAACTTGAGATCCAGAGACCATCACTATGACAACACTAAATTCTTCCAAAGTTTTTACAGTGATAAGAATAGTAGAGTCTGTAATTCAAGGCTTATGGATTGTGATTCCAGCTCTATAATTTTTGGTGATCAGACTTCTTATGACCTTTCTAGCAAACAATTGAATTAATTTTGTTCTATGTAATTTAGTGCAATGGTAAAATGACAGAATCTGGAAAAGATCCATAGATAATAGCTCCAGATTTGTTGTTTCCATTTCTTAAACTTTTAATTCCTGATCAACAAACTCTTTGATTTCTTTTATTAGAATTGAATTTGCATTGCTAAACTATTGAATGAGTAAATGAAAAGAGTTCATTCATTGAATAAATTATGAAGTAGAAAATAAATTAGATTGGGTCATTTCAGAGTACAAGAGATTATTAACACATTGAAGAGTCTGAAAAGTAAAGAAAGAAATATATATAAAAAAGAAGAAGACTGGTAATTTAAAAGTAGAAAGATGATATGAATAACAAAAATTAAATTAATGGACAAAAATGTTTGTAAAGAATTGTTTGGCTAATGTGAAAATTCCATTTTATTTACAAGATTATTTATAATGATGAAATTATTTCTCTAAATTTTGATTAATTCATTACATCAAATGTACTTTACAATGCAATGCAAGGAGAACCATTCCATTCAGGAAGAAAAGGAACATATTATCCCCCAATTCATGTTTTGTTTCAACAAAATTGGATCATTTTCTTTCTAAAGCCAGAATAAATCAAGTTTAACTACTATTGGAATCCTATAATTGAAAATTATTCTCTTCCAAGATGGAATTTAATAATATCAAACTGGGGTCAAGACATCAAACATCTTGAACAGAATAATAGAATCTTTCCAATTCTCTCTTCCTATGATAGATTAAAATTCATAATAAAGTGTCCAAAGGTTTCTTTCCTCAAGGATAATGAAACAATTCATTCCAGCTTGGAACATAACCAGAAGTGCTCTTTATGGCCAACCTTTGTCTACCAAAGATCTAGAAATTTCTGCCAGACTTATTAAATCACTGAATACTGCTAAAAAGTAAAAACAGAGAGTTGAAAAATACAACTGTACAAAATCTAGTTGAAAGACATAATTGTTTTTGCATAAACCTGGTGGTTATAGAAATTCTTCTTAAAGAATTTTATTATCACTGATAATGAGACATCTATTCTTATATGTCCAATGTATAAACCCAAGATTGATAGAAAAATAAAAAGATTTGGGGTAGAATTTCAAGTTTCTCTTTTACAATATTCCTAATCTAATAAAATTAATAGATATTAGTGAATTTGAACTTGCTCTTGATTATCTTATACTAAGAAAAACCTCAGGAATAGATAGCATATTTCCAGAACTTCTAAAAAATTTAGGGCCTAATGCAAAATGAATTTAAAAAACTTTTTCAGCAATATTATTCAGTCAGTAATGTTTCCAAAAATTTGGATATAAGCAAAAATATAGCCATCTGAAAAACAAACAAATCCAACAATAATAAAAAACAGAATCACCCAATATCATTAATATATGTTCACTATAAACTTTTTGAAAGAATTATATTAACCAAGAATTTTGTTACTGATTGAGAGCCATATTCTTACAGAGCAGATTGAATTTGTATTAGAAAGAAACTGTTGTGAATAAGTTTTTATCGCTAACAAATCACAATAAATAAAGTTTTCAAAATAAATTAAAAACTGGTGCTTATTTTTAGTGATCCCATTTTAGATTATGATTCAGCTTGGGAAAATGGTCTTCTAAAAGTTTATAAAATCTTTAAATACAGGAAAACCATTAATTTATTTGACTAAATGTATAAAATTGATAATGATAATTGTGATAGTCCCAAAGTTTTACAGAAGAATCTACCACATATTTGTGTAATCTCATCTATTTTATCTAATATATGCAACAGTGATCTTCCAAATAGAGAATGCAGAAAATTAATCTAAACTGATATTTCTTTGACTTATCTGTGAAGAGACTTTATTGAAATAGAAAAGTCCATCTATAAAGATATGAAAATATTTTTTTCAAAGATTGAGATCTTAATCATCTAATGAAGATGGTTTACTTAACTTTTTATCTAGACAATATGGAATTATCTCATAATCTGAATATAAACCTTTTGTCACAATAGATTAAAACACCATATTATCCTATGCTGTTAAGAAGTAACCTTTGATAACAGTCTAATTTATTTTCTTCATTTATCTAAGATTAGATCTAAAATAAATTTCTGGGAATAACCTTTTTGGAAATTGGGTTACACCATTTAAAATGGTAGTGTAAGCAGTTTGCTAACTGCTTCTTTAGCATTAGCATATTTTACTGGTGGATACTGCAGTCTTGTTGATAAATAAAAAATATTACTAGTACACTCATGTTTATTTTTTTGCAAAGATTTTCTGTTCTTTTCATATCCTTTTACAAGATTTTCAAAGAGAAATTAAATCAGAGAAAATGTGTAAAAAGCTGTTAAATAGATTGGATTTATCAATAGTTTAAGATATATTTTGGCTACCTTAGGTTCATTTAAAATCAAAATCTTTCTGAGAACCAAAGATTATGTCATAAAATACAACTTCTTATGAAGTTCCAAATAAATTTCTTTTTTCAGATCCAATAGTGAAGTAATATGAATTTGATCTCACTAGGATTTATTGGAGTCTCATCAATAAATTCAGAATAATTCATGATCATTGCACTCATCTGCTTTATAAATGGAATTTAACATCCACTGAATTGTGGAAGTGTTGATAAACCCAAAACATAAACCACATAGTTAATAATTGTCAAATCTATGATCATAGTAGCAGAAATGAAAGACTTAATAAAATCATTGGTGAATTTATCTCCTAGTTAGAATCTCTATAGGATTTTTATGACATTTTATCAATAGTTATGTTGTCCATAAAAATCCATCAATAAATAAAATAATTACATTTTTAATGATATTTTTATTGATTAGATAAAGAAAGATAATTATGAAAAAAAAACAACAACTGAAATACATACATTTATTTTAAAAATAAATATATCAAATATTGTAAAACCAAACAAATAAAAATGGACCAAAATAATTATAAAATTTTATATTTATTGTTGGATTCAGTAAATTATTAAATATTTTTTGTAAAGTTGTCTTGAGCTTATCTTCAGTAATGAACTTATTCAAAGTATAGAGAACTCTGTAAGAAATGTAGAATTCAACATAATTGTTGAATAAAATAAAAATAACATAAACAAATAGCCAATGGTGCAAATAGGCAAAAAAAAAAAAAAAAGAACTAGGTTATTAAATCTGGTTGCTGATAATATGGTAAAGGAGTCAGTTACAAAACTTAATTTCTATTTGAAATGAGCAAACAGTTTTAAGTTTGAGGCTAATTGTTCTAAAGTGTAAAATATAAAATGCACTAACATGCAGGAGCACACAAATCTGAAGACAAATAAAGAAATTTTATGTATATATAATTATGTGGCTAAGTGCTTTCGAGGGTCAGAGTTCTCATATTCATAGCCATCTTGTAAATAGACAAGTAAATTGATTAAGAGCGACATAATCTCAAAAAGAAGATAAAAGAGGCTTACTTTATCACTAGAGATAACAATGCCATAAATAGAAAAGTCTCCTGCCACAAAATATCCAGGAAATGGAATACATAACAATTGCATTTACATAAATTTACATTGCTCTTAATCAATTTACTTGTCTATTTAAAAGATAGCCATGAATATGAGGGCTCTGACCCTCAAAAGTGCTTAGCCATGTAATTAAATATATATATAAATATTTCTTTATTTGTCTTCAGCTTTGTGTGCTCGTGCACATTAGCGCATTTTATATTTTACACTTTAATTTCTACTTGAAAAAGAAAAAGGTTTAGAATTAATGTTGCACAGTTACATTCACAATTTACTGGCTAGAACTACTGTGATAATAACACATTATACATTATTTGAAGGGGTGTGCTTGAGTTATGAGTAAGAAGACTTCTGGCAGAAAATTGATTTGACTTAACCTAGACAAACCAACATGGCTAGAAATGTTAGTTTTATATAAATACAACAGCAAAATAAAGAAAATGGTGAATTTGGTAATATTTATTATAAAAAGTCATATTATTAATCTATCTCATTGATTGTTATTGACAATAAATAAACTTTTATAATTTTGCCAAGTGTAATGAATGGCAAATTCACATATATACAACAATGTTAAAAACTAAACAATTCTTTTGTCTCTTTCATATCAACTTTGCTACAGTTTTCTAAAGTTTTATTTTTTTATTTTCTTGGAAAATATATAATAAAAAAAAAAGTAAACTTTAACATTTGTTACATGATTGTCTTTTTTGTGGCAAATTAATTGTGCTTCTGGTCAATTGTTTATTATAATTTCTTGAAAATTACTTAAAATAATGGCTTCTTTCAGAACAATTAACACCAAATTAGTTATGTATTTAATCAAGTTCCCAGCAAAAATATAAATTTGTTTACCAGTCTTGACAAAAATAAAAAGTCCATTTTGAAATGCATTAAGGAAGAAAAATTATCTACTAGTTAAATCAAAAACCAGAAAGAGTTAATCGCAATCACCTTTCCTATTTCTATAATAAGCAAGGTAAAATGTTTTTAAATAATACATTTGAAGTTGTGTGTGGTAAAATAAACATTTTAAGTGCATCTAAGATAAAACCTCCGTATCCTATTCTAACAAAAAAAAGTCATTATTTAATAAGTTTCGAAAATCTTGAAATGAAAAAGCAAAGTATAGATATATTACCAAATAATACTAATATAACTTACAAACTACAAAAAATGAAAGTAACATGAAAGTACACAGACAAAAAAAAAACATTAAAATTTTTATTCTACTAAAACTCTTTGTTTAAAGACCTACATGTGTGGTTTTTTTAAAAAAAAAAAAAAAGACAGCAGTGAATTAAAACAAAGATATAAAGTCAATAAATAAATAATCAAATAGCATTTGGTATATAGAAATGGAATTAGAGTTGACTAATATCCTAACTGTGAAATAAATAACAAAACCTGTCACTTTTATGTTAATAACCTAATAAGAAATAGATCACTCTAATCTTAAAGAGTGATAAGTCTGGTTATGTATTTCACACAGAGGGAGATTGGCCAACACCATTTCTATTTCTACATGTTAAATGTTATGTGATTATTTATTCATTAATTAATTTTATTTAGTGTTATTATAAAGATTATTTAAAATAAAGCACTGACTTTATTTTTTACTTAGTTTATAATTAATTTAGACATATTTAGATCTGGCTTGGTATTAGTTCCACTCTTAAATTCCAACATCATTAGCAAACTAAGTTTAATATCATACGAAACTAAAAAATAGATGATCAAAAAAATCATTTTATACTTTATTTAGTTTGCTAATATAGAAGTGGAGTATTTGGTTATTTATTTCATTACAAGAGGAAGATTAGTCAACTCTTTTTCAAGAAATCAGTAATAAGATTTTGGCTATAAAACGAAGCAATTATATATTCAACTTAGCTTAAGTTTCATGATATGAATCATTACACTTTTCACCACTCATGATAAAATAGTGGTAGCATAGAACATTCAGCTGAAAAGAGATGTAATATTCAGTTCAGAACATTTTGTCAAATTGAGTAATTTCTGTAACAAAATGTATAATTCCTTATTTTTTTAGATCCAGGTATGTATTGGTTCTTGTTTGGGAGACTCATTTATTCTGTCTGTTTAGATGCATTTTAAAAAGCCAATCCTTGACTCTGGTGATTTGTTTTCTTGATTCCAGTTAAGATGTTTTTTGGCTATTACCTATATATTAGAAGATGGTTATACAAATGAAAAGATTATTCTATTTTCTTTGTGTAGAATAAATACATTATATACCTTAACATTGTTGCTAAAATAATTAATTCATGCAATAATAACATATAATACTTAAATTTTTGCAGATGCTCTCAACACCTTTCTGTATCAAATCATTCTTGGTAAAATAGTTGATGAACAAATTATCTTTTTTACTTATCTTTCAAAAGGAAAATTTATTCACGAACCATAAGAATCATTTACAAAAAAAAAAAGGATCTTTACATATCAATCTCAATGGAGACCAGTTAACAAAATCAAAGGCTAAGCTTGCATACATAGAATAATCAATTAATTTCATATCAGTTACATTAAAATATTAGTTATCACCAGAAATTGAAGACATATAACTTCCCATTCCAGAAATCATAGTTGTGACTGATTTACATTAATCTGATCATGTATATCACATATATGACGGTGTTAGTCAATTCAAACACATATAAGTTTGTTTAATTTATGAACATGTAGACAATGATTAAAAACATATTTAGCTATTTAGTCTATAGAGCTTTATCTTACCAAGTGAAGAGCACTTCCAATGTTTCTGTGTGTATTAATTTAACATTTAAATTTCGAGAGATTAGTCATTTTGAACCATATATGAAAGCCATACACTTTATTTATAGATCATGAGGTTAGCCAATCCAATATAGGGATAACATTCATAAACATTACTTAAAAGCAGGTTAAGACTAAAAATTATACAAAATATACCATAGATTCTTTACAGTAAACAAATCAGTTACCATTAAGCATTATTAAAGGAGTCTTGATATATTTATTGGGTCATTGATTAAAACTGATCCATTAATCAAATGAAAGCCCTTTCCTATTAATCATCAATTAGGTGAATAATTTTATAATAGCATTTTCTAGTTTTGGATCTCTTCCATATAAAGTTTAAATGTTTTAGGTAGATGATTCATTCAAATTTTCTTAGTATTCTGTGGATTTGCAACTTTATATTCTTTTCATCATCAGTACTACACTTTGTTTTAGGTTTATTAGGGACCAGGTCTGGTTAAACATCCAATTCTGAGAAAATTTTTGGTCTAATTCTTTAAATTCTTTTAATAAGGGTAAAGACATTTTAATCATGTCATATTCTTCTCCACTTTCGAAGATGATCTTATTTCTCAGTGACCAAATGCAAAAATTTATAAATGTTGCCAATCTTATGATTTCAAAATGTCCATTCTTGAAGGCTTTAATCAAATTTACACAAACTGAGTCTTTGTTTTTAATGAGAGATTTAATAATGTTTCTTATGCTATTCCAAATTTGACATTCTTCCAATATATGTGCCATTGTCTCATCACTTTACCTAAATAGTGCACGTGTAGAGTCCAGATTATAATTCATTTTACTATGTAGGAAGTCAGCAGTAGGCAAGGTCCCAAGGTTGACCCATCTTTTTTACTTATATGTCTTGAATACATTTTCTTGCCCACATTAATTGAATAAGTATTTTTATTCAGAACATAATGCAATAGAATGTTCCATAAATAAATATATATTATGTGGTAGATTTTAATGTATTCTAAACTTTCATCCTCTCTAAAAGCAACAACTTAGTTTTAAAAAATTGCAATGTAGAATTGATATTAAGATATATAGAATATATTTGTTTTTGTCAAAAATTTGAAATCTATAATTGACATAAAACAGATATTGTTTTATCAAAATAAACCACACTAAGAGCAATATTTTTCTCTATGTTCATTTTTAAAGAATAATGTTAATAATCTCATCATTCAAATTTACTTGACAAGTTACAGTCAGAGAGGCAGTTTTAACTGGGACGGAATTCTACAATTAGTTGATGTTAAGAAAACATTACAGTATAAAGTCAACCTAAAGATGGCACTAATCTTATATCAGCAATATGATGACATATATAACACATTGCTGGAAACTGTTGTATTTATCTTGTTAAGCTTTAATGATGTGAATTTTTCAAAACAACAAAAAAATTGTTTACTTATTCAAAGTTTTATTACTATTAACATTTTTTTTTTTTTAGTCTACATATATATATGGTTGTTAATTTAAACAAATACATATAAAATAACTCTAAAAATTGCGTAATTTAAACAAAATAAAAATAGGAGTTTAATTTAGAATCTAATATATCAAGGCATCGATGAGATAAGGTAAGTGCAATATTGCCGCTAGGGGTACCTACGAGTATTAAAAGTTGGCTACCCCTCCCCCCGCGCACACACACCTATTTATACTTGAAAATAAATATTTTAATTCAGTCTAACAGTGTTATAAAAATAAGGAAATAAGTAATTTTATAAAATATTGAAATACTGAAAGCAATTATATAAATTTATATTTTGAAAAATTTTAAATAAAGAGTTACATTATTTACATTGAATAACCAATAAAAAAGAATATATAAAAAAACTGTGAGCAACAGAAATGACCGAATGAATGCAATTTATGAACATTGAACGCTAAAGATGCCATTCTATCAATTGCACTAAATTGTGAGGAATACAGCAAATTATATGGGGGAACAAATGCGGAAATACTTTACGTTTTCACTTCTGTCATATCTGATCTTGCCTTCAGAAGTGGACTAGTCTAGATTCCTTCCTTATCTATCGGATTGAGCACTCATTGCCGCTTACCAATGTGTAAACATATTGATAAACAATATATAAACATAGCTAAAGGGTAAAAGTAAGTATGGCCAATGGGTACACATGTATAAAATCCTACCATTGGTTAGGCTCTCTGAATCCAATTGCTACCAGTAAGGAAGGAGATCTGGCAATAAATAGGCAGCTTTTTTGGAGGCAAGCCAGAGAATAAAACGTCAGTATGTGCTCTTAAGAGAGAGAACATTTGTCTACCTGAATGACTGAATGTGCTCTCCATTGAAATCACTTCCATCAGCGAAAGTGTTTTTCTATGTAGAAAAGCAAGTCCACATTAGGACTGAAAGCTGCTACGACTATGGCAGACTTGAGGCAAGTTGTCTAATACAGCTAGAAGAGACATTTAACAAGCTTGAGGCAAACTGTCCAGTACATCCGGAGAAGTTAAGACTAGAACTCATGAGGCAAGCTAATATATACAGCTGGAAGAGAGTCCAGTCATTTGGCATAACCAGCACAGTATTAAATACATTTTTCTACATGCAACTGTATTTTGTGAGTGTTCATCATTTTTGATATTACTGTCGGTTTGTGTCTGAATCCTGCAATTCATCAACTTTTTAATTTTCTCTTGATTCTTTGTAAGAGAAACAAAGTAACGATTTTTTTTTTTTATGCTTTATATAAAAATGTTTATTAAGAAATATATAATACAAGTTAAAGAGGAAAAAAACTTAGAAAAGAACCAGGGGTTGTGTCAATAATTAATCTAAATAGAAGTAGTTTACAAAAAAAATGTTGTAGATGCCATCAATATACATTTTTTATTGCACAATTGTGATTCTGAATCAAACTGCAATAAAATAAAAACTCTTGAAATTTTTTCCAACTTATAATAATTAATTTTCAATGATATAGAAAAAAAACAAGATTTGATGAAATTCAATGAATATTGAAACATTTTCAAAATATTTTAGTGATTTATTACAATATGTAATGAATTAAAAAATTGAAACATATATATGTATGTTTGCTGGATCAACTGTGAAGCAATTCCAACAGTAATATCAAAAAATATGAACACTCACAAAATACAGTTGTACGTAAATAAACATAGTTATGGTCATGCCGAATGACACAACTTCCTCATTGCCTTTGCAGATCAGCAACAAATTGACAAATTCACAGCATGTTTTAAATGGTAATGCATTATTTATGTAAGAAACTAATGGTTATTATATATTTATTTGGGTATTTGTGAGTTTTAAAGTAAACCAAAATGGCACCCCCTTTTTGATAAATGTACTGTTTTGAGGGCCTATAATCTACCAAAAAAATTTGTTAGTTTTAAATGAAAAAAATAATAAATTGATTGTTAAATATTAAAAAAAGAATAAATTGTAATAAATTTCATTAAAAAGCTTTATTTCAATTGTTTTTGTATTTATAACTTGGGAAGGGACAAGACACTTTTAACATTGCTGTTTTTTTTTTTTGGCCAGTAGTTTTTTTTTTTTTGTAAATTGTCATAATGATAAAAATTTGGGACCTTCCTGTCATGGAACGTGATGCAAATGGATTATTTCTGGGATCCTGCCCTCCCAAAAAGTGTGCGTTAGTGGGCACAATATATCATGCATGCCACCGACATAAATAAAATTATAAATATTGTATTTATTTATTTTTTTCAATTTTCTGTTAATAACAATCAAAAAAAAATATTGTAATTAATTTTCCATAATGATTTCTTTTTTAAAATAATAGTAATAAAAAATAAAATTTAATTTTTAAATACAACATTCCTTAGCTGGCATTTTTTTTTTGTAAACATTTTTTTTTGGGGGGGGGGCTCTCAAAACTGTAGATTTATCAAAAATATGGACTGCCATCTTGGTTTACTTGAAAACTCATAAGTACCTTTACTTGTATTTATAAAATACACACAGTATATATGTTGTGGCTCATATTATTATATAAATGTCATTACATCAACAAAACTAAGAAATGGGAGGGGGAGCCATTATTCATTCAATCATACACAGGAGTATTGAATCAGTCAATTTTTTTTCAATTATCACCGGCTATAAATTTCCTTGTATAGAAGTGCTTAAAAAAATGTTTGGGACATTGCATCACCCAACTTGTTTTTATAAAAATTCAAGGCAGATAAAAAAGCTAACCTAGCATCATACAGGGATGACCTAATAAAAGTTGGTTTTAATCAGAATTTAATTGACAAGAAAATAAAACAATTTTGCTCTAAAATCAATAATCAGGCCCCTAACACAGACAAGCAAAGACTTCTACTCCCTTATCTGCCTAATGTGCATAAAAGTTTTTACAATATATTCAATAACAAATATCATTTATGCTTCCACACACCTCCCAACTCCAACAAACTAATCAATAACACTAAAGACAGCCTACCACCCTCACTGACATCTCATTAAGCATCACATGATCACATTTCCTATACTAGCACATTAATTGTTGATAAACAGAGCAAAACTCTCCATATAGTATTGCCACCTGTGCTAAACAGAGTAATCAATGGATGCCAGAAGGCTTGTGCACAAAATCCCTATCTAATGCCTACTCATCCAATATCCCCAGACTAGTTTCTGGCTTGTGGCCTTCGTCAGTGAGGAGCTTTGGATCTGAGAGTACTGCATCTAGATCTTAGGATCTAATGCAACCCTCTAGCAACCACCTTTTATCTCTACTTAACTACTAAACTATGAGAATGAAATTGAAAACACAAAAAATATTTTCAATCTAAGCTCAATAGCTTAAATAGTCATATGGGTCTGAACTCAGTTCAGCACCCATACATTTTGGTGTCTTTGGCTCTTTTACAACCATAGCCACCACTATCCTATTAGGCAGGATTGGTGTTAAACCATTAAGCATCACATGATCACATTTCCTATACTAGCACATTAATTGTTGATAAACAGAGCAAAACTCTCCATATAGTATTGCCACCTGTGCTAAACAGAGTAATCAATGGATGCCAGAAGGCTTGTGCACAAAATCCCTATCTAATGCCTACTCATCCAATATCCCCAGACTAGTTTCTGGCTTGTGGCCTTCGTCAGTGAGGAGCTTTGGATCTGAGAGCACTGCATCTAGATCTTAGGATCTAATGCAACCCTCTAGCAACCACCTTTTATCTCTACTTAACTACTAAACTATGAGAATGAAATTGAAAACACAAAAAATATTTTCAATCTAAGCTCAATAGCTTAAATAGTCATATGGGTCTGAACTCAGTTCAGCACCCATACATTTTGGTGTCTTTGGCTCTTTTACAACCATAGCCACCACTATCCTATTAGGCAGGATTGGTGTTAAACCATTAAGCATCACATGATCACATTTCCTATACTAGCACATTAATTGTTGATAAACAGAGCAAAACTCTCCATACAGTATTGCCACCTGTGCTAAACAGAGTAATCAATGGATGCCAGAAGGCTTGTGCATAAAATCCCTATCTAATGCCTACTCATCCAATATCCCCAGACTAGTTTCTGGCTTGTGGCCTTCGTCAGTGAGGAGCTTTGGATCTGAGAGCACTGCATCTAGATCTTAGGATCTAATGCAACCCTCTAGCAACCACCTTTTATCTCTACTTAACTACTAAACTATGAGAATGAAATTGAAAACACAAAAAATATTTTCAATCTAAGCTCAATAGCTTAAATAGTCATATGGGTCTGAACTCAGTTCAGCACCCATACATTTTGGTGTCTTTGGCTCTTTTACAACCATAGCCACCACTATCCTATTAGGCAGGATTGGTGTTAAACCATTAAGCATCACATGATCACATTTCCTATACTAGCACATTAATTGTTGATAAACAGAGCAAAACTCTCCATATAGTATTGCCACCTGTGCTAAACAGAGTAATCAATGGATGCCAGAAGGCTTGTGCACAAAATCCCTATCTAATGCCTAGTTTTGCTCTGTTTATCAACAATTAATGTGCTAGTATAGGAAATGTGATCATGTGATGCTTAATGGTTTAACACCAATCCTGCCTAATAGGATAGTGGTGGCTATGGTTGTAAAAGAGCCAAAGACACCAAAATGTATGGGTGCTGAACTGAGTTCAGACCCATATGACTATTTAAGCTATTGAGCTTAGATTGAAAATATTTTTTGTGTTTTCAATTTCATTCTCATAGTTTAGTAGTTAAGTAGAGTTAAAAGGTGGTTGCTAGAGGGTTGCATTAGATCCTAAGATCTAGATGCAGTGCTCTCAGATCCAAAGCTCCTCACTGACGAAGGCCACAAGCCAGAAACTAGTCTGGGGATATTGGATGAGTAGGCATTAGATAGGGATTTTATGCACAAGCCTTCTGGCATCCATTGATTACTCTGTTTAGCACAGGTGGCAATACTATATGGAGAGTTTTGCTCTGTTTATCAACAATTAATGTGCTAGTATAGGAAATGTGATCATGTGATGCTTAATGGTTTAACACCAATCCTGCCTAATAGGATAGTGGTGGCTATGGTTGTAAAAGAGCCAAAGACACCAAAATGTATGGGTGCTGAACTGAGTTCAGACCCATATGACTATTTAAGCTATTGAGCTTAGATTGAAAATATTTTTTGTGTTTTCAATTTCATTCTCATAGTTTAGTAGTTAAGTAGAGTTAAAAGGTGGTTGCTAGAGGGTTGCATTAGATCCTAAGATCTAGATGCAGTGCTCTCAGATCCAAAGCTCCTCACTGACGAAGGCCACAAGCCAGAAACTAGTCTGGGGATATTGGATGAGTAGGCATTAGATAGGGATTTTGTGCACAAGCCTTCTGGCATCCATTGATTACTCTGTTTAGCACAGGTGGCAATACTATATGGAGAGTTTTGCTCTGTTTATTTACTGACATCTCATGTGGTCTATAATATTGCCTGCCCTGAAAAATGTTGTAAATCATATTATGGTGAGACTAGGGCCTCTCTGTCCACTAGGCTATCCCAACACACATACTCCTATAATAAAGCACTGGTGGACACTTCTTATAGTTCAGTTTTTGCACAGCACCGCACGTCAGCTGGTCACGATTGCCAACCTAGAGATCCAGTGGTGGTTTGCAGAGAGCAACATGATCTCAAAAGGAAGATAAAAGAGACTTACTTTATCACTAGAGATAGCGATGCCATAAATAGAAAAGACTTTTGCTATAAAATATCCAGGAAATGAAATACGTAACTATCGCATTTGCATAAATTTCCATCGCTCCTAATCAATTTCTTATCTATTTACAAAATGGCTATGAATATGAGGGCTCTGACCCTTGAAAGCACTTAGCCACTTAATTAAATATATGAATTAAAATAAAATATATATATACATTTCTTTATTTGTATTCAGCTTTGTGTGCTTGCGTGTTAGCGCATTTTATATTTTGCACTTTAAAACAATTAGCCATGAAGTTTAAACTGTTTGCTCATTTCAAAGATTAGGATAAGTCAGTTTTTCAATTCTTTAGAAGGGAAGCAATATAAATTTGTCAGATAAATAAGTTACTATTAAAATGTTTTTAAATGCCATATATGTAGAACATATTTTAATTCTTTGCTACATTTTTGAACCAGCCACCCTCCAGTAATATAAGAGCACCTAATACAAGGTGGCTATTCTGTACCATATCCATGATTTTGAATGTAGATGAAATTTGAATATCTTTTCAAGTTAATGAAGTAGGATTTAAATTTTTTTAAAATAGCTAATTCTCCAATTCCAATTATTAATTGGCAAGGAAAACATCAGCGACTCTTAATTAGGCAGTAAAGCAAGTAATGAAAACACCACCAAACAACAGGTAACTAGCCTAGTGAATAGTTTCTTTTCTTCTCAACACAAATAAAGAAATGGAGTAGAGATTATTATCTTGAAAATGGGTTTTTAAGAGGAATATGAGAGAAGGGGAATAATGGTTCAAAAATAATACAATATTAATGTCATCCCATATATTCAGACAGATTTAAGTGATATATTTTATCATTGATTTGTAAATATGGTGAATCTATTTACTTTGCACTCGTATTTTTTCCAAACTGCCGAATCTGATTATTATTCAGGAAGAATAGTGATTTTAATATGATGAATGCCTTTAAATGTGCACTCATGTATTTACTCTATACTTTTGTTGAACTGTGCCAAATATGTTGTGAATGACTGAATTGTAGGGTCAGACTCAAATCAACAGTAATATCAAAAAAATGAATACTCATAATTTAATATGTATATTTTATTAGAACATACACATTATACAATCAATAAATATAATTTGATATATAACTTAATCAATAATGAGCTAGTCATGCTGAATAGATTGGACTCACTTCCACCTATATATATTAGCTTGCCCATAAGATCTAATTTTAACTCTTTTGGCTTTATTGAATAGCTTGCCTTGAATAAATAAATAATAAATCAAACAAGATTGAACATTATGATTTAGCTTGCCTTGAGTTTGTTAAATGACTTCCGGCTGTATTAGATAGCTTGCCTTGAGTCTGCCATAGTCGTAGCAGCTTTCAGTCCTATCGTGATCTTGCCTCACTGTGTACATGTATCAGTAGTAAGTATTGTAGAAACATTTTCACTGTTGTAAGTGGTTTCAATGGAGAGCACATTCAGGTAGACAAATATTCTTTTTTAAGAGTGCATAATATCATTTAGGTTCTTCAGATGTTTTCTGACTTGCCTTGAAAAAAGCTGACTATTTATTGTCAGATTCCCTACCCTACTAGCAGCAGTCAGATTCAGAGAGCCTAATCAATGGTAGGATTTTATACACATGTTTACACCTTGGCCATACTTGTTTTTACCTTTTGTCCATGTTTATACATTGATTATCCACATGTTTACACATTGGTTAGCAGCAATAAGTGTTCAATCCAATCAGATAAGCAAGGAATCTGGACTAATCCACTTCTGAAGGCAAGGTCAGATATGACATAAACATATTTTTATTAAAAAAAAAGATGAAATGCTTTTGGCAATAGTATTCTTGTCTTATTTGGTCGTCAATGAATAGCAACAGATTCTAATTTTAGAATAGAGATATTGGTAAGAGAAAATATTATAATAAATGAAAAAAGGGAGGGGGGGTTCTTTTGTAAATTATGTAAAGAAAATATTAATAATCTTTTAGTAGCAGAGTGTAAACAGTTTTGCAATTGAAAAGAATGGAAATAATGAGTTTATGGGAAATAAGCATAAATTGATTACAGAAAAGTGAGTTTTTAGTTTTTTATGTTGAGACTAATTGAGGATAAAAATGACTTGAATGAACAAAAATAATACTGTGGAAATTAGATAGAAAATAAAATATATTTGAAATTTTATAGGCTATTAAGTTTGTAAAATAACAAAAAGATAGCTAACAGGTTTTTTTTTTTTAGAGGATTTATTAGCTTCTTCAATAAAGAAGATATATTCTGAGCATTACAATCAGAAAGATTTTTAAGCCATTTAGTCAGTCATTGTCTAAACAACTATGTATTATGATCATTCATTAGTCAACTTATTTGTATTATGCTGTTCAAATAACTAGTCAAAATAACTATATCTTATTAAAAAAATTCCCCACTGTATATATGTTAATACTTGTATATAATTTGTAATTGATAAAGTTTATTTTATATAAAAAAAATAATTTGAAAGTTTCAATCGTAACAAGATCTTGATTCCAAAATAAATGACTTAATTTAATTTTTTTTTGATCATTAATATTATAACTACTTGTCTTGATAATCCCAAATTAAAAGATAACTTCAATCATTTTTGATATTTTGGTAGAAGGGTATTTCTGAAATTTTGTTAGATATGTATTTCATAGAAATTCAAAAAGCGTGTGTGTGCCAAAGTAGATAATAACACATAGAACGAAAAGTTTATATAGCAAATTTTGGAATGAAATGAAATTTACTATATCAAAAATATTAATCTGTATTATTTGTAAAAAAAATTTCTATCAAAATAAATTTTGTTTTTTAAAGTTTACTTGTTATATTTTGACTTTTTTTTTTTTTAAACAACTACTACTATTACTACTAAAATAATTGATTCATCCTGCTACGAATTCTTTTCAATAAAAAAAAGTTTACTATTATATTACACATGTTAATTCCTATGAAAAAAGTATTAATTTCTATGAAAAGAAAAACAAAATCTCAGATGTATTCTTTCCATTGTTTTCAAAATCAAACAATAAATTTATAGAAAAATATTTTAAAACAATGAATAGTTTATCTTAGTATTTTAACTGCAATCCTTCAAACAATAATAAATTTATCTAATCGTTTGCTAAAACGGAAATTCCGCTCTACACACGCGCGCGCATGCACTTTTTTTTTTTTTAATGTTTCAACATGAAAATAAATCAGTGAAAAATTTGTATATTTAACAAAACCAGATGTTTTATAGTTGTTTAAATGAAAATTTACTTAACAAAAATGTATATATGTAAATAATGGCGATGTATAAAATATCATTCTCGATTACTGTTAATTCACTATGGGATATTCTTTTTGAGTTTACTCCAGTACTTCCAATCCATAGCTTATCTATTATATTTACAACTTCCTTATTCATCCACTTCTTCTAGTCTCCAATTTAAGACATCATATTCAACTTTTTGACCTCAATTACATTCATAGCTTCTCTTTTTCATATCATTTAAAATTCTCTTAGCTTTTTATTATCATTGTTGTTGTTGTTGTTCTTGATGTTGTTATTATGTTTCAAAAAGGAACTTCATATTTTATTCAGACTAAAATAACAAGATTACATTAATACTTTCCATATACATGTGCCTATATTGATGTTTGTGAGGATTATGCTTACTGTGTCTGAATAAATACTTTACCAGTCTTTACAGATATAAACTGAGTGAGAGGTGGATTGTCTGTGATAATTTATATTACAAAATTTACATAGCTTTAGTTTGAATTTGCTAGTCTATTGTTTTGAGTTGAATTGTTTCTCAAAGTTGTACTACTATTACATGTGTACAGTATTTTTTTTTTTTACATATGTGCTTTGTAACAGTTTGATAGTCTTCAGATATTGATTTTGTGATCTGGCATATGTTCCTGCTGGCAATGTTATGTATATTTTATTATCATAAATCAGTTATTTGTGATGTCCATAATGTTTGATATAATTGCAAGACCAGGTGGAATGTATACAAATAAGATGTTTAGTGTGATGATGAACAATTACTATTAGTAGGTTTGAATCTATATATATATGATTTTAAAGGACTGAATTGGGCAATCTAGTGTTATAATCAGTCCAGTGACCCTGAAGGGGATGTTGTGTTTTTAGAGCATGCGCAATAACCTTCTTTGATTTTGTGCAGTGAGGCATCAATCTGTGAGCCGATATAGATTTTAGTTTCAAGAAGTCTTAGGATGTGTCAATGTAATTTTTATCCAGTGTTCAACTGGTGTATTTTAATTCTCTAATGCAGTATTAAATGTTATTTTTAACGTCATTAGTGTGATTGACTGTGGGTTGGTTTACATGGTGTTGTAATATCTGTGCAGCTTCTGTATATACTCCAGAGCTTATTGAGCATTTAACCATGGCTTGATCAAATCCATAAGTATGAAGTCCTCTGTTAAGTGGTCTATCATTAGTGTTAGATTATTGTTCCAATTTGTTTTGCCTTTTTTAGATTATTAATTTTTCTTCAGGTAACCAGATCATCTTTTGGTTTCTGTTAATGCTGTTTTTGTGGAAGAGAGGTATGAAGTTAGTGACTCTATGATGTTTGCTGACATTCTGTTTATGTTACATGTGGCATGTTTGTTTCAGTGCAGTAATGTATATCAGTGAATATATCCAGATTAGAGTCTGTAGTATCATTGATTTATCTGTCTTTTCTTTGCGATATATCAGATAAGAGATGGGTTTGATTTTGAGTCATTTGATCAGAGCTTGCATTTGTATTATTCAAGTTATTTATTGTAGAATCAGTTATATGTGTTTTTTTCTTTTGCATGACTATGTTCAGAAGTTTCACTTTCACTGGGATTGTCTTTGTTGTCATGTTGATTAGTTGAGTTGCTAATGGTGATCTATGGATTGTTGCTATTTTCATATTGGCATTGGTTGGGTTGATTGTTTGTTGGCTGAACTTGCATGATTTGCTGTTAATGCAATGTGTGTCCAGGTGGCTATACTATTCACATGTATAACATTGTAGTTTTAAATCTCTTATATATAAGCACAGCATAGCTTCGTGATCTGCAATCTGTGTTGGTATAGATTATGGATCAATGTCTTTGTGTAATTTTAACTTGGTATTGGTGTGTCTTTGAAATATATTGGTTGAAATGTTATTAGTTTACCTTTTTTGAAAATCCTGTATTGTGTAACCAAGTATGTGTTTTTAATTATTCCTGTAATATGTATTTGATGATCTTAGTCACTATAACAATCACATAATTGCTTAATGTTTTGATTTGGTTCTGAAATTGGTTCTTTTGGCTAACATCAGAAAACTCAAATAGCAAGGTATCTGGGATTGGGGTGGTCTGCGATTTTTAGAATTGTTTTCCACAGTCCATATTTAGTTATCACTTGATATGACAGTGATATGTTTGCATCTGTTGCAGATATTACTATTGAATGAGGTGGACGAAATCGTTTAAACAGTATATATAGCCCCCTTGGAATTGTGTTATTAAAATGCTCATTGATTGTTTCTAGTGCATTATCAGTCCAGTGTTCAAGTGGGGATTATTGATTCTCTGAATCTTCAAGTCTAGCTGTTTTATGTAGTTTGAGTTTTTCTAAATCTTGGGATTGTTTTATTGTTTATTATAGTCAGATTATTTTTGATATTGGTCGTTTGTATACAGCTTCTGTGACAGTTGCATATGATTTAATGGGATTTAAATTTTGAAGTATTGTAGCAACCATATTGATGCCAAACACTTGATCATGTGGTTTCATTGTCTCAATTTTTTTCGTTGGTAATGTTAAGGTTATTTTGATAAAATTCTTCAATCAATAAAATCATTAACTAATATTTTAAAAAGTTTATTTTTTTTTTTTAAATTATATAAATTATTTTACTTTTATATTGTGAATATTCTGTTACTTTTTTAGGGGTTTGAACACCAACAACTTTTGTTTTACTTACTGACAGTATCAAGGCTTTTTGTCAAGCTGCCACTGCCACCATCATCTTCACCACTACTACTACTGTTATTATTACATTTCAACAATATACTTTATTGATTAAAAGATGTGTTACATAGGTTTTACAAGGGTTTTTCCAGAATTACAAAGGCATTGCAAACATAATAATTGTTTGTTATTATATAAATTTGATTAACATTGCTGATTACAGTACAATTATATAAACATTGGTAATTGTACATGATTGTTTTTAATGATATTTTTTTGTATAACATAGTATTGGATGTATAAAAAAGGAAATATTAATAACCTTGATTGGTCTGGTTAGATAGCCTTCTATGGTATTGAACTATTGTAACGAGAGTCTGAAACAGTTTTTCATGTAGCTAGTTATATTATGAAGCAGATGAAATGTCCATGAAGGTTGTTAGTACTGGTTATGGCCACTTATAGATTGGACTGCTCTCTAATAGATCAACAGGTCACCACAAAAATGTCTCTGGGAGTTATGCTGTTATCCCATGCTTTTAGCTGGCATAATTTATTGATAAAAGTGCATAGGTCCACCTGGTGCTATTGCTTAAAAAGAAGATACAATGGGAACACCAGAAGGCAACAGGGTAAATGTGGCTGCATGTATTGCAGGAATATTTAATCTTTGGAAGGACTGAGTTATGTGGTAAATGGAAGTAGCATCACCATTTCTTATGCTCTCTTATAGCTGTTATTAAAACAGCACTGAGTAGCAATACTGTATGGAGAGTTTTGCCTATTTTAAGTAACAGGATGCCTGTATGCATTTAACATACTTTGCCATCTGGACTTTAATGCTGAGCAGTCATTGAGAAGATGTTGCTGAGTCTCCTTGGCTTCATGGTATAGCCCACAGAATGGGTTGATATTTTCGTATAGATAATGATACCACAGAAAAAAGGATATTGGCAGTCCATTCAGGTTGAATCTAATTAGGAAATCAAAAAACTTCAGTTCTAGCACCCATTTTTTAAATTGGCAGAGTAAAGAGGGATAATCATTGCTAGGGTCTAGATAAAGCAGATTATATGTTTTCCAGTAAGTGTATTTGGAATTGGGAGAGTGGTTAGTGGTACTAAAACTGAGTGAATAAGATCTATAAGATATGGTGTTGAAGGAGGTTTATCTGTAGAGATTACTTTTAGCATACACTGGAGGTTTTGAAATCAGTTGATAATAGCTGATCTTAAATTTAATGGCTTTTTGTGTATAGCACATCCAAATGCTGTGCAGGGCTAGACCATTATACAAGCACTGGCAGTTGAGCTCTTTGCAATTTATTGTATATGAAGTTGGTGGCAAAAATAAACATTTTTGAAAATTTGATAATAGATGCATAATATGTGATTTTTGTCATAGCAAGAGTATTGAACAAGTGTATTTAGGAATAATATATAAATTGATAGATATGCCTTAGAAAGTGAGTTGGGTAATTTATATTACAGAATCTGGTAACTTGGTTTGTACTGTGAGTCTCATACCAAGAGAGGTTTTATAAAAGGGAAAACCTAAGAATGGAGTGGGTTTTCCTTGGAAAACTTGAAAAAATTATTTCTTTGTGAATAGTTCATTGTAACGGTCATATTTGGACATTCACACAACAAAATTTAGAGTTCTGGAAAATTACACTAAAGCAAATCCAGATGAGGGGTTGAAACCTCAAATCTGACCACACTTCAACTCCTTTACCAGTGCTCCCTGATTTAATATCCTATGGATGACATATATGAGGTTGCACTCGGTCTCAATTTAATTTGCAAGCCGGCATAGAAAAGGGTGAAATATGAGACTCAAGACTGACTGATAAATTAGTAATAATATTAACTAAACACACCCTTATGGCTAAATAAACTAATGCATATATATCAATAAATTAATACTAATTTGGTTGGATTTGGAGTGATTTGAAGTGAACTGTGAGAGATAACACTAAACAGCATTATAATTTAAATATCTTTTAATATATAATAACAAACAAATTAATTAAGATAATAACAACAGATGTGCTTTGGTTGGATTTTACACACACACTGTCATAACAATGATGAGATTATTCAGGTTACAGGAGTCTCATTTTTAAAAATGCATTTTATACATATTAATATTATAGTTTATTATCTGTGATTCATATTCATGCTTATATATATATATTATGCCAACTATTCCAGTTTTGCTACTGAAGAACTAAATATTACAGAGATGACTTTTGATAAAACATTAATTTATTCATGCTAATATATTAATTGTGAGCAATAAGTACATGCAACATACAGATTTTTTAAGAGAACTAGATTCCATATTCAGACTAATGCTGAAGTTAATAATAGGATGGAATGAACTGGTGTCTGTAGCAGAGCTTCTGATACTATGGTGCTAAATACTGAAATAATAGTTTGCGATATAAATGTATAGTTAGTTATTCACAGGATTCAGTATCAAATACCTGGTTCCCTTGGACCATACAACTTGCTAGCGTAATATAGAACATTAGTTCAGGGTGTCAGAGGAGCTTTAAAAATTGATTTCTGGACCCTTGGGTTCCAGTTCTAAGTGTGACTGTCTGAACTAGATAATGGGGTAGTGATCACCATCAGCTCATTTTTAACAGAAAGCATAGCAAGGTGTAAATACACATATAGTGTTTAGTAAAAATACATTTGTAATGCTTACTAAATAATACTAATACTAAAATTAAGATAAAATTTATATTTGTGAAATTCTATAGTTTCGTTCAGCAAAACTACCTTGATCCAGTTTTCATATTAGCATACCTTAATCATGCTAAAAGGGGTTTCATTAAAAGCAATCTAGTTTAGAATATTGAATCTGTATATTTCATATAATAAACTAGAGAGGAGAAAAGCATATTTTGGGGTTCAATTAATAATTAGTAATTGCTTTTTAGTATCATCCCTGCCATTATCTAACTAAGAAATATATTAATAATTCACAAACTTTACTGACAAGCTAATACATAATAGCTTCAATAAATTTATATGTATAACAAAGAGTGCGTAGCAGTATGTTGTTATATATAAGAACAGATTCCAAACAGAGATTTAGGTTTTCTAAACCCAGCAAAGAAATATTTAATTGTCTCTCTCTAATGTTTACTAAATTACTTATCTCCATCTTGAAATTATGGCATATCATAACATATAAAATAAAATAATCAAAATAGAAATAGGCATGGCTGCAGATTAGAAAGGTTGAATAATAACTGATTACAGTTATTACATTGAAGAGAAACTATTTAAAATTACATTTATATTCATTTTTATAGGCAAGACTGTTATAGTTATATTAGATTTAATATGAACACAGACTTAATTATTTCAAATTTAGAACTTTATTTATAAGAGTTTAATTAATCAAGAATTAATGTTTGATGAACATTCATTACAGATAACTAGCTTAAGGAATTTATTAAGAATATTTAAATAGACATTTATAGAGCTTTGCAGAGAAGAAATATTACCAATCTTCTTATAGGCTGAGTTGGCTGGGATTTGAAATAGGCAATGACAGTTTGAATAGTTGTTCTCTTTGGTGTCTTCTTGCAGCTGATGGAACTGGTCTTCTTTTTTCCATAATGATGATGCAAGTGGAAGGTCACCATTCTTCCAAAGGAAGACAGCAAAGCTGGGGACTTCGTAACTACTCATGTTAATTTAAAAATGGGCATAGCTCCTGGAAGCAACTAGTTTACTTATTGCAAGAGAGAGTTTTGAGTGCTAAAATGGGGAGTGTGTATATTAGATTTCTGATTTCCCCCTAAACCTAGCAGATTAAAAATAGTGCTGTTCAGATGATTTTGATTTGCCTAAAATATATTTTAAATTTGTTATTTTTAAAATTTAAGTTTGACCTCGACACAAATCTACATAGGTGTGTATGGCATGATATTTTTTCCAAAAATTATTCAATATTTCAAAACTAAATTATTTTAGTGTAAACATTTCACTATATATGTAAGTTGGTCACCTCTAGAATTGAAATTATATATGTGAATCTTAAGTCAAATAATGAATAAACTTCATATATTAAATTTATAACAAATTAAAGATTTAAAATATAAATATAATTTTTGGTAATACTTATTAAATCTATTACATAACAGCTTCAATCACACACATATGTAAGTGCACTAATAAATACAAAATGATGTTTATTACAATTAAGTAGTTTATTCAACATATAAAATATATTTAAATATATGTATTATACATGTATATGGATAAATATAAATGCACTTGGTGAGGTTTAAACTTAGAATAAACACTACTATGGAACATAGTAGGTGAAATGGGATGTGTGCCAATATATACCATTTCATCATGCAGCACTTTTTTGGGATTAAAGTGCAGTTTGTAGGCTGATGTGTAGTCATTAAGAATAGTTCGTAATATGGAGGGTTGTTTCTGAGAAGGCAGACTGATTAGTGTGTCATCCATGTAGATTATGGAGGGAATATGTTGCTGGGTGTGTGGAATTTGATTCAAATACTTTTATTCTGTATTTGTTGTAAAAGCAGATTTATATAGAGGGTAAAAAGTAATAAGTTTAGGGGAGATCCTTATAAGATTGACTGCATACAATTGGATAGAGAATTTCTATTGTCCAGATGAAGTGCAACTTATGATTTAGATGTAGGTTGGTGATATAACACAGTAGGCAGGATGGTAGTGTTAGTGAGTATATGAATAATTAAGTTAATTGAGATGGAGTCAAAAGATGCTTGTATGTCATGCTGGACTGCAATGGGACTGTGTTTTTTTATTTTTTTGAATCGAGTTTAGAATTGTCATAAATATTAGTGCTGCTTGGCTGGTGGAAGAGTCTTTTTTTTGGCAAACTGTAGATGTGATAATAATGGAAGTATGGATGGAACAATTTGATCCTTGATTACTTTTTCAAGTATTTGTATGAATAGTGGGCACATGGAGATCAAGCCAGAGATTGGTTAGATCAGATGTAGCCTCAGGTTTTTTAGTGAAAGGCACTGTGGCAATTGGATACAAATCTTTTATGCTCTATATCCTCTGGGATAGGACATTGGCCAGGTCATGAATATAAAGGTTAGAGAAATAACTAAGATGACAAGATGGAATGCAGAAATTCCATGAGAAAAAATATATCATGGGTCTGAACTTTATTTTTAAAGTGTAGGTATATAGCGTCAATCATATTGTGACCAGAACATGTCATGGGACCTTTGATAAGAATGGATGACCCAACACCTATCATATGTATGCTTTTGTTTGTGTGCTGCAAGTAAGACAGATTTTTTTGTTTGATTGCAAGGTAGTCCTTCAACTGTATGAAGATATGATGGTAAGTTTGAGTGAGCCTGATTAACTAACTGTTGGTGTGTTTGGTGGACAGGCTTAGAAGTATTTGCTTGTGTAACTTGTTGGCCAATGTTAGAAGATGCAGAGGTGAGAAGACCATCATGTTAAATGTTGCATATTAAATGATAATATGTGTATGAAGGCAAGATACTTCTGAACTGGGTCTTTAGCCATTTGGTATAGCTTGTTTAACATGATGTAGGATTCAGAAAACATGAACTCAGTAGTAAGTGAATGAAAAATCACACAGATTGTTTTATGCAATTGAATGGAGGTTGCCTGAAGTTCATTAAGGTTAAATGTGACTGTTGGGCAGGGTGATCTGAGAATAAAGTGGGATTAAGATTAAGTTCTATTATCTGATGCAACATTGGAAAGTAAAAACAGAGTTTGATGAGTATGGCATTTTGGTTGGTGTGAAAAGTGATTGAACCGGTGGTAGAAAACTCTGGGCACTCATTAGTGGGAAGTTTAATAGATGGAGTCATTTATTTATAAAAGTTGAGTTATCCATGTTGAAATCACCCATAAATATGGTTGGTTTGGGCTGGGGGAAATATAGATTAATACTGATTAGTGCTATTGTATGGTGATGAAAAGTGATAATTAATAAGTGCTCATCTATATATAGAATTTTTAAATGTCTTAAATGGGCAATTAAAGGTGATGAAAATACTAGTGCCTGCTGATGGCAAGAAAATATCTTTCATGCAAGCATAGAAGCCATGTCTATGGAGTTAGTCAGAGGGGTCAATTTGAGATCCTCTGTATATTTTGGTTTCTAGAAATCTGAGATGAGGTTGAATGATAGTAATCTGCTTCTGTAATTGGAATAGCTTTGAGGGTGAATTGAGGCAATAGACAATTGAGTCATTATTTTTAGTTTCAGGGAGTATATATAGGGTTAATGATGTCAGAGCATGATTTTTTGAAAGTAAGAGATTGTAAAATGGCATTTGATTCTGCTAATATAGACTATCAATGGATGCAATTATATGTTGATCAATTGTTACTGAAGGTGATTTGATCATTTTGGTTAGATGTGAGTGTCATGTTGGGATGGTGTTGGTTCCAGTTTGGAGGGTGAGCAAAATGAGTGATCAGGATAATACAATGAGGTGGTGGTTTGCATGGGCTTGAACTGTTGTCAGTAATCTCATTGATGAGTGATAGGTGGTCTGTATCATTATTTTTTTGTTTTTTTCTTGGTGATTTTTCTTAGGTCTTCCAGATATTATTTTGCTTTCATTAGGAGTTAGGTGTGGAGGGAGTAGTATGTGCAATAGGCATGGTGCAATTATTTCCATGATATTTATTGAAGCTATATTTCTTATATGTTGATTTTGTGCTGTGTTTTGATGTGGATTTATCTTAAGAGGAGACTGGGTGTTGCTATTCTTGTGCATCAGGAGGGGGACAATAGGTTGACTAGATTCTGGATGTGAGTTTGATTGTATGCATAATGGGGTAGACTGAGGCATTTGTTCTCATGTGAGAGTTGAATTCATTGACATGAATTGTACATTTAGAGTGAGTTGGAGGACTAGCTGAGAGGTTGTTGAGATATCAGGTTAGCTATTGGTGCAGACCCCAGATAAGGAGTGTCCAGATTCTAATGGGTGACTGTTTGCAGATTGGTTTTAGGGATAGTTGTTTATGAAGGTGAGGCTGATAGATTGAAACAATGAGTTACTAGATAACCTCACTCTCCACATGCATAGCACTATGGTTTTAGACCATGAATGTATACCCATAGTTGCCTCTTGGCCGAGAATTTGGTTAGGGATCATATTTGAGTCAATCTCTGGATGCAGCTGAATTTTGAATTCATAATTGTTGGTACAGGGGTACCCTTGAAAAGAATTGATTGAAAAAAGATAACTTTGCCATAACAGCTACTCCATTTGTTGGAAATCTTGTGGGGTGCATCTGAAATAAGTATTTTTCAACACTCCAGTGATGCAATTGCTCCAATTTTGATTGACTAATATTAATGTGTAGTTTCCAAGTGTTTTGATTTGATTTTGGATGCAGGTAACCTAGAAAATTTTAATCATTAGGTGCCTAGGATTTGGATGATCAACTATCTGACTGATTGTAAAAAAACCAAATCTATGATGTCAGAATAGTTTTGTGAAACTGTGGAATTGACCTTGGTATTACATTGTTATTATTATGGGATGTTTGTACCTTATTGCTGATGACATTTGCATAAGTTTTTTAGAACTTGTACTTTGACCTTTGAAGCCATTAATACCATTTAAACCTATTTTCTGGTTAACCTGGATAATTTGTGCATCACTGCTAACATTTTCATCTGTTTGGTTAGGACTTGGAATTTGGATTCTGAAGCTGTTAATATTATTTGAGCTTATATCCTTGTTGCAATGGGGATTTTTAAATTTTGTAGTTTGACCTTTGGAGAAAGAATCTATACTTTGGTTACCATGGAGAATTTGTTCTCACTGCTGATGACATCTCTGTACGTTTGTTTAGGATTTATATTTTTTTCTCTGGAACTGTTGATTTTATTAGAAATTATGTCTTTGTTGTTATGAAGAATTTCTACATTGTTGCTAATAAAGTTCTGATATTAGCGATTAAAATCTGTTCTTTGATCTTGAGAGTTCACAATATTAGCAGAAATATCTGGTCATGTGATAATATCTTCATATTTGACTTTGATTAAACAATTTATAGAAATTAGAAAGTGCAAAAAAAGTAATTGGGTGATTAAAAATTTAAGAACTCTATGTAGGTAAGAATTTTACCATGTCAGCTTGATATTTAAAGTACTTTAAGACTATACAAAAGAGAGCTAGAAAAGGTATTCTATGCAGGTCAACTGATTTTTGCTGAACTATTAACATCATCATCACTATCATCACCATCAGCCGCAGCATTATTGTTGTTGTAGTTGCTGTTATTATTATTATTATTATTATTATTATTATTATTATTATTATTATTATTATTATTATTATTATTATTATTATTATTATTATTATTATTATTATTATTATTATTATTATTATTATATAATTATTATTATTATTATTATTATTATTATTATTATTATTATTATTATTATTATTATTATTATTATTATTATTATTATTATTATTATTATTATTATTATTATTATTATTATTATTATTATTATTATTATTATTATTATTATTAATGATTAATATAACAATTATCAAATTCCTGCATAAATATTATGCATTTAAATATCCCTCTTTTTTTACTCATGTTTGTATATTCAGTGATTAATATATCAATTATCAAATTCCTGCATAAATATTATGTATTTAAATATCTCATGTTTGTATATTCAATGCAGATACAACTTTTAAACTTCAAAGTTAACTTTAGTCAGAGAAGAAATGTGACTAAAGCTTATCCTCAATAATAGAATCATTCAAACTATAGGACTCATTATAATCAGACTTAGAATACAATTGACCAATTAAAAAACAATAAAGCAAACAGTCAATAACATATATGGAAGTCAATATTGTTTATATAGGACTCATTATAATCAGACTTAGAATACAATTGACCAATTAAAAAACAATAAAGCAAACAGTCAATAACATACATGGAAATCAATATTGTTTACATTGATGTAGGGGCTTTGTAAAAACTGAGAACCATTTGAGGCCAATTAACTACTGGGGTTACTATTAAATCAATTTACTAGTACATTATTAAACAATAATTCACAAGTTTGAAAATGTTTTCTGCAGAATCAAGACATACCATACATTATTTATTGAATAACCAGGTATGCTCAAATTCAAAGTGAGGTGCTGGTGGTAAATGATGTTGAACCTTTCATTAGGAAAGCTAAGGTGATTAGAAGTGTTAGGGTTTATTAAAGAGAATCATGGAATTGTATTTTTATATGGAACTATTTCCATCATCTAATGTGAGTATTGAATGACTTTAGAAAAAATTAACTTTATTTAAATATTCCAAATACATAAACTGTTAGTAATAGCACATCAAACAGGTTAATATATGCACAACATTTTGAGAAGTACGTCACTGATTCAGAAAAAAGTAAAATAAAATTATATTTCAGCAAAATTCACCATCTTTACCATCTACTTAAAATTCATAAGGATCATTTTCCATTAAGATCTATTGTTAGTTCTAAAAATTCACCTTGTCAAAATTTGTCAAGATTTCTTCTCAAAAATAAATTATTTGGCATACACGATGCAGTTGTTTGTCAGGGATTCTAAACACTTTGGAGAACTAATCAAGAACATGAAAATTGAAAGAACTGACTTATTGGTAAGCTTTGATGTGGAAAGTTTATTCACAAATGCACAATGTGATGAAACCTTGTCTATTGTAAGGAAAAGATTAAATGGTGATAAGAGTTTACAAACCAGAACAATTCTTTATTGATTGTTTAATGGAACTATTAACATTCTGCATAAAAACAACCTACTTTCAATGTAACACAATTCCAACAAAATCAAGGAATGGCTGTGGGCTCACCATTGTCATCCCCAATTAGCAATATTTATATGGAAGAACTTGAAATCACAGCCATAAAAACTAGTTTGGTTTTGCTATTTGGATGATACATTTGTTGTATGGCCACATTGTGAAGCACTGCCACAAACTTTCTGGAAACACATCAACAAGAACAAAAACAAAAATTGGCATTTTTAGATTTTCTTGTGACAAGGCTCCTTCATGGTAAAATCAAAACTATTGTTTACTTGAAACCCACACATACAGTAAAATATCTAACTTATACATCCAATCATACCAGAAACACAAAATATGGAGTTATACTATCACTATGGAATGCAGCAAAAGAAGTTTGTTCAGAAACCAATGATTTGGAAAAAGAAAAGATCCATATAAAACAAACTCTTATTAAAAATAGTTATCCATCAGCTGTTATTAAGGAAACCTTAAATAGACAACAAAAACAACCATCAAAAGAAAAAAAACAATTATTAATACTATACCCAAAATAGCAGACAAATTAAGAAAAATCTGCAATCAGTATAACATCAGAACAGCTTTCCAGAGTCATACCATACTATGAGAAATTCTAATATCTACAAAGCCTAAATACTGAAAAGAAAAAACTGCATTTATGAAATACCAGATGAATGCGGAAAAACATATATTGGTGTGATTAATCATCCACTTAAAGTTCGTTGCAAGAACACAAACTGATGATTAGAAGAGAGAAAATAGATGTGTCTAAAGTAGCAGGCCATGTATGTGGCAATGAACATATATTCAATTGGAAAAATACAAATATTTGAGAAGAAAAGATACAAAGGAGAAAATTTGAAGAAGCTGCTCGTGCTCATGTGACAATGGCAAACAATTTAATAAAACACCTAGCGTGATTATATATAATGTATGGAATCCACTAATCAACTTTGTTCTCAGGAAAAAGTGGAGAAATCAGAAGAAACCTCATAGATAAGTATATGAAATTTGTACTGACTGTTGTCTTTTGCAAGATGGTCAGTTGGTTAGACTATTACCTTAGAATTCAATACTCAAGCATCCAAGAGTCCATGTTTGAATCCCATGGTGTCACTGGTCAGGCCAGCATCGCCTGACAAAGAAGAGGGAAGAATAATATCTCTTGAAACATTGTGCATATACTAACCTGTTTGATGTGCTATTACTAACTGATGAATGTATTTGTAATATTGAAATAAAGTCAATTTTTTCTAAAGACATTCAATACACATATTAGATGATGGAAATAGTCCAATATAAAAATACAACTAAAACACCATTACCACAAACCTTCAGAAGAACACAATCATGGAATTCTTTTAAAATAGCTAGTTGTTGCTAAGCAACAATGTATAAGGCCGCCAATTCTAGTGGGCCACAAACTTAATTAACTATTATGTAAATTATTATTGAAAATAACATTAATACATTTTTTAATGTAAATTATTTATATTAGCCAGAACAACATTATTTTTCAATTTTACAACATTAATATATATTCCATAGCAAAAATCTAAACTCAATACACTCTTAAGAACATATGTATAAAAACATATGTAAAAAATGATTGAAGATAGCACCTGTTATCATCAATTGATCCACATAATAAATTATTTCCAATTCATTTTGCAAACTCATACTTGAATGTACTTATTTTGATAACATTGCCTAGGATAAATGTTAAAAATTATTTATTAATCATTTTATTAGGATATACATTATAACTGTTAAAATTTTCAGACAGATATTAAACTCATTTAAAAATTAAAATATCATTTGTTAAATCTGTGCATTTCCCCCAATTTTTCATGTTGCATTTAATTCATAATTAAACTTCTAAACTGAACAACCTCTAAAAGCATGATAATAAAGATATATGTAAAAAGCAAATAAAGCCAAAATGCATTTTTGAAAGAATCAGCATTGATCAGTTGGCCCAGGTACTCGCTCAGACATGGATCTATTATTATAGTTTAATATATATCCGTAGAAAACGAATACAATTCACTTTATAAATGTGATATCACTTTAATACAATCCTTATGAAGATATTAACATAGATAATAAAGATGATTAGGAAATAATCTTGACTATTAATCCTAAATATCATCAAAGTGAGGGCATATTTGTAATGTGGTCTTTCAAATGTGATTCTACTACGGTGAATACATCTAACTTTTCTTCTATAAAAGCCTTCTCTGATTCTCTCACTTATTTACATCTCTATTCCTTTGTATATTTATGAAAACAATTTTTACATTTATTTATGAAATTTTCTTTTAAATATGTTTTTTTTACAATTACTTTCAGATCATTCTATTCTTATCCACACTTTCTCTATTTTAATACTTTCCCTAAATATAAATATATACTTTTACACCCCTCTCCTCACACACATTGCATCTTTATCTTTACTGATAAATATACCAACTTTCTTCTTTAGTTAAATAAATAATAAAATTTATTGTAAATTAATCTCCTGGTAATTTGTTCATCTTCTTTAATGAATTTAAATCTTTCTTTCTAAATATATCCCTGTTTCTTTTAAATACGTTTGATATCCCTAATATATAT
The DNA here is from genome assembly GCA_028023455.1 of Epiperipatus broadwayi. Classification (NCBI taxonomy): domain Eukaryota; kingdom Metazoa; phylum Onychophora; class Udeonychophora; order Euonychophora; family Peripatidae; genus Epiperipatus; species Epiperipatus broadwayi. Next base: position 1,254,534 of record JAQFVV010000077.1, read on the forward strand.
ATATTCCACTTTTCTCACATAGATATTTCAACCTCAAAACAGCCCCACATACCTTCTTGAAATTTATTACTTTTTAAAAATACAAATCATATTTTCAAACCGAGTTAATGTTTCTTTCATACCCTCTAATCATTGAGTCATCAAATTATAAATTTCATTGCTTTTGCTTTCTATCCTTTTTCTCTTCGTAGCTTATTTTTATTATCCTGTAATTCAATTTTCCTAGTCGAAATAATTATTCCAATTCATCATTTCCTGGAATTATTATTTCTACTATCATTATTATCATTTCTAACAACATCAGCATCTGATAGTAAGATAAAAAGAGCAACTAATGATATTCATTAAGTAATTTAGTGATGTTATTTAAAGACAGTTCTTCCAACATACTACCAGGCAAAAAAATTTTGACCTCATAATTCAACAAATAAATTTGATAGAACTTAGTTATCAGACATTTAGATGATGGTCCTTCATGTATGCATCCTGAGAGAACTTTCAATAAAGTACAGGTAAAATCTTGAACATTAAATGTGCTTTAATACCAGCTTAATTATTAATAAATTATCATAAAAGAACCTGTAGAGATAACAAACCAGATAATAGATTCATCAGTGACTTTATTAAATCTTTCAATTTTATCATTGTAGTCATATATTCAACAGCATTAACTATGTATTTAATAGGTTGGATATGCCCTTATTTACATAGATCAGAAATTTGAAAATCTATCTGAAGTGGATGAATGCAATGATCATGGATTGTCCTTGATCTGTTAATGAGAATCCAGCTATATTTAGAAAGATTGAATCTAGTTGGTTTTATAAAAAATCTATTTTTTATACTATAATTCTTTGATTGTAGATACTGAGCGAACATCCAAAAATGATTTCCTAAAGGTTTGTGATGATGGTATTTTAGTTGTATTTTTATATTGAACTATTTCCATCATCTAATATTAAGTATTGAAGGTCTCAGAAAAATTAAACTTTATTTAAATTTTCAAATTATATTCAACTATTAGTAATCACACACAGGTTAGTATATGCACAATGTTTCAAGGTTCTCTCTTCTTCATGTGTTATTGGCTTGACTAGTGACAGTACAAGCATGGGAATCAAACCTGAACTCTTAGGTTATTGAATATTAAATTTTAAGTTAACACTCTAACCAACGTAGTCATTCTGCCAAAGGCAGCAGTCAGTAGAAATTTCATATACTTATGTATGAGGTTCCTCAATTTCTCCATTTTTTCCTCAGAGAAAAGTTGATTGGTGGTTTCTATACATTATGTATAGATACACTAGGTTGTTTTACAGGGTTATTCGCCATTATCATGTGAGCAGCATCTTTGATTTTTCTTTTTTGAGATGATTCTTAAGTAGTGGGACTATATCTTGAGTTATAAACAAGTCTAATCTGCTGAATAGCTTTCTGCTGGAAGAATGTACAAAACAACAGGAAAACACTGCAAAGAAGTACATTTGAGTGTACCAATAATATTTATCATGGTATGATAATATTTAATTGAATATCTAAAAGTTTAATATGGAAACTTTTTATTACAGGGACAGTATTCATCAGCAGAAAAGCTAATGCATCACTCCAAGCAGTGACCACTTTCTAAGAAGATTTTTTCTGGAAATTAATTTTGAGCTAAATGAAAAAATAAATTACGATCAAAGATTACTTCAAAGTATCATAAGATGGGATTGCATTTCAGTCTATTATTATATAAAAACATATACTTAGATAACAAATAATTGTATTGTTTAGATAAAAAATTGAGCATAAAGTTTTCACTGGATCTGTGACTCCAGTCTTTGGAAATGATTTCCAATTTTTTATATTCTTAAATGAAAGGCTCTTAATCTTTATTGAAAAGTCAAAGCAATGTAATCTACATATATGAATTTCTTGTATTCTGTTCCATTAAGATTATTGATGGTATTAAATAAAGAAGCTGAAAGAAGTGAACTCTATGGGAGATTGTTTTGTAAAATTGTGTATCTACTATGACTATCGTTTAGTATCACTTTAATTTTTCTATTTGAGAGCATTTTGTAAAATAAATTAATATTTTTATGCATTTAAGAATTTTAAAAACTTCTAGAACAATATTTTTCTAAACAGAATTGTAATCAATATTAAATCAATAAAAGTATCAGTTTTTAATTTATTTTGAAAATCTTTACTAATATAAAGTGTTTAAGATAAAACTTGTTCATAGCAGCTTTTCTTGGCCTAAAATCAGCCTTTTCTGTAAGTAGATGACTCTCAAATATTCGCAAAATTATTGTTAATATAATTCTTTCAAAAAATTTGTAAGGAATACATAATAATACTATTAAATGATAATTTTTTGGATTATTGTCAAAATTATTTAGCTTTAAGACTGCTATAGTTCTGCTTTTATGCCAAATTTCTGCAATTGTTTCGGTATGAAAAATGTTACTGAATAATTTTGCTGCTATTAGTGTGGCTTTTAATTAAATTTTTGTAGAAACTCATAAAGTATGCTATCTATTTCTAGGTATTTTCTAAGTTAAAACAATCAGGATCAGGTTCAAGTTCATTAATGTCTATAGATTTTATCAGATTAATACTAGTGAAACATTGTGAAAGAGAAGCTTGTGATTCTGTTGTAATTCTCAATCTACCAATCTTGGATTTAGAAGTCTGACATATAAAATTGTCAACCTCATTAGTGTATTTTTAGAGGTATTTTTATATCCATCAAATTTTCATAAAAGTGACCAGAAAAGTTTGTTTTTCATGAAACATCTCCACTTTTCTTTTCATGTAACTTCATAATTTTACAAGTTTGTCAATAATTTACAGATCATTGTCAGACAAAAATTGTCTATAAAGATCACTATTAGATTTGTTCCAACTTGCAATGAATTGTTTTCAATATCCAAAAGGAATGAATTCTTTGACAGCTATTATAGATTTGTTAAACCTATCATAACAATCATTAGGAAATCACTCCTTTACACATGCACTGTATAGATTTAAATGCTTCAGGAATATTTCTGAATTTTTTTAAATCTATGCAATGTATGTGTAGAAGAGTGTTTCCCTAATGATTGTTACAAATTAAAAACATAGTGCTATATAAATATATGTTTATATATATATATGTTTAAACCTATCATAACAAATGGAAATTGAAGATATTCTACTAATATTCATTCTTTTTAAAATAGTCATTATATCGACTCCAGTTAGATTTCCTTAAACTCTATCTGTAAGTAACTTTCAAATGTTGTAATGTGGATTCCAGAAGTGAGTAGACTTGAGTTATGTTGACTATGGAAGAAATCATCCAATATCAGTAGTTCAACAAGTAATGATATACATTTTTTTGTCAAAACAAAATGTAAATCCAAAATTGTTTGTTATCCAATTGTCTGAATGGAATGTTTTTTATTGTTTGGCATTATAAAGTAAATGCATATTGTTTAAAATCATTCTTTCTAAAAATTGACAACCTGTTGATCCTTATTTACATATCCTCAAAGTCTATCTTGACAAATGAAATCTCTTATAAATACAGAAGATATAGGAAAATCTGAAGAAGAGGAGAATGATGCCAGTTTATATTGGGAGATTCACTAATATTGCATGCATAAAAATCATCTATCCAAATTGTGATTGCAATATCATTTGAACTATGTTCAAGGGAAGTTATTTGCATTGTAACATAATTTGAAATAAAAGTAGCTATACCATATTTATAAGCATTCTATCAATAATCAGTGTAAATTACATCAATGCTGTACTGAACAATTAATTTGTAGAGGATCTCCATTCTTAATTTTGAAATACCTTCAATGTTTAGTTGAGTAATTTTGTTTTTCTTAAGGGAAGCGCAAATTACTTTGTCTAAGGTATGTCTGGCATTTAAGGAGTTCCCTAGTTAAACCACTAAACATCATATGATCACCATTTTTTATGCTTGCACATAACTGTCATTAACACAGGTAAAACTCTCCATACAGTAGTGCCACTCAGTGCTAGCCATAGTAATCAATGGATGCCAAAAGGTTTGTACATAGAATCCCCATCTAGTGCCTTCTGACATCCATTGATTACTCTGGCTGGCACTGAGTGGTACTACTGTATGGAGAGTTTTGCCTGAGTTCCCTAGCTAGGAACCTAGCAACCTCCTGTATAGTCCTGATGTGACTATCCTTTATAATGCTGCTGAAATTCACATTAATATTTTTATATAATTTCAAAATTTACTAGTTTTAACCAGGAGTTCATCAAGATAAAGTTTGGTTTCTATGTGGAGACTATTATGTACACTGCTAACAAAGTGTGCACAATACAACTATAATTATAATTAAAGTAACATTCATATACATATATTGTTTGTATGTAGAAAAAAATACCGATAACCATTTTAATATGTCATATGATAATTTTTTTTTTTAATGTTTTCTTTTTTAAAAAAAAATTCATTCAGAAATCCCATAAAATGGAATTAATCTTTGAATGGATTATAAAGTGAATTATTCATTAATCACTCCAGGAAGTTATATGCCACCTGCTACTAACAATTCAAAATAGAATGACGTTTACAGAATTGTACAGGGATTTTAAGGATTGGCACAAATTCTGTTAGAACTCATCGGATCTAAAGAGAAAATGAATAACTTTGTAATGCTAATCTAAAACCTGTTTTGGTAAATGGATATTAATTTTTTTTTTTAGGATTCACAATGAAAATATAGTTATAACAAAACAAAAAAGTTAACGCTGCTCCAAATTTAATTAATATGTTGTGACTAGACACAAAGAAACACCAGTTCAATTGTCACCAGTGATTATTTACGCTGTATCATCAACAAAATATATGCATGTCTTTTGTAGCTAACAATAGTTTGTCATCTGAAATAAATTGTTAATAAGATATAAATAAACTTATATATTATTAAAGTCATGATTGGTTTTCAAAAATTAGTTTAAATACTACAATTAAATATATTTAATCAACTTTAATCGACGTAGAATATCAATTCAGAAATATGACATAGAAAAAAAATCACATTTTTAAAAAGCTTCCTTATTATAAGCATATAGTTTAATGATAACTTATTATAATCATATAGTTGACTGGGGAATCACGTGAAATTTGCGCATATAAATAATTCATTGATCACAATAGTTTTAGTCAAATGACCAAACAGATTTTTAAAAAAACTTTGCTTCTGCTGGGAATCATTTTAGGAACTTTTTCGTTTTTGAATCTACCGCTTAACTTTTACTTTAAAACACATCTAACAAATGACACTGCTCTAAACATTAAAAAAGGTTAAAGCTTATAACGTAGGTTTGATTAATAAATAGTGTTAACAATATACATTTTGTTCAGAGGAGCATAATATTATACTTCAGCTGCTACTAATAGTTCTAAAGACCACCACACCTCTTGGCAATACGCATAATGAGTTTTGCCTATTTTAGCTGCTACTAATGGTTCTAAAGAGAATAATGTTCATTGATTTCAATTGCTTTTTTACAAATATATAATTAGTGCACAAACAATCTGACTGATGAAAGAATATTCAGGAATGTATAAGAATAGTATAATACCAATATATAAACTAGTATTGACTGGTTAAGTGCAGATGCTAGGAACAATATTAGCTACCTGAAAAGATCTTCCAGCTCTTAGATTTGAAATCGGTCATGGTCATATTAAGCAGATGCACTAAATGCTATATTATGACAATTAGATTAAATAATAGTAATAAATAATAGCCAATAATTGTTTCACTGGATTTGTCATAATACTACAATGCCTTGCTTGCTAAAGTGATTTCAATAAATTTGCATATACATTACAGTCTCAATGCTTTATTCTTGTAACTTTTATTTCCCCATATATTTAATCTGTTTTTAGACCCCTGGAAGGATGCTCCATATAAATAACTTATTTTCTCTCTTCAAACTATCATTTTATAGTGCTAATTCTTGATAAATAATAGGTCTCACACAATATCTTCTGATATGGACTTTTTTTAAATCAGTTAAAATGATGTTGAGTACTCTTTGCTCTCCGTTCTTTTTTTTTGATTAAGTGAAGATTTGAATTAAAAGCAATGCTTTAACTCAGATTGTTACAATTGCTTATTTTTGAGATTTAATTCATTTGCAAAGCCTTAGGTTAGTACTCATGTATAAAATCTGAGTTGTACTTTACATTGTTTTGGTGAATAACAATTCTATAACTGTTAATGTTTTTCCAGTGCTGTTATTTTCCTATATGTATAATTATTAAACTCCATCTTTTCACAAATGATGGAGTGAGATTTCTATGTTCATCCTATTTAAATTTCAATAAATATAGTGTAAGACAAAATCTTTTCTATTTTTTTTTTTTTTTAAAAATAATGCTGTACACCATATTTATATATTGAGACATTACAGTCTCATTATCGATAACATCTTTCTTGTGACATTAATTAAGTATTTTGATATTAGATATATATGAAACTAATAAACTTCATTATAACTTATCTACTTGTACAATTTTATACTTTCTTTTCATTGTGAAAAGAAAGTAATATATTAATTTATTTCATTTTTAAATATCCAATACTAGATTTTGAAAAGTTAATAGAGTGAAGCCATGAACAACACTGTATTAATATAAATTGCTTCAGTTATACATTATACAAAAAAATACTTAAGCAGCTATTTTTTCATCTCTGAATGCCATACATGATCACATTTTAAAAAAATTAAAATTTGTAAATAAATTTTATAATATGCTTTTAGAAGGTATTTTTCTGTCTCAGAACATCATACATGATTGTATTTATTAATAATTTTTTTTATTAGTTGATGGGCATTATTTCATGTAATAAAATGTTTCTAAACATCATGCCAAAAGGCTTACAAAATTTTAGGACATATTCAACCCACAGTAACCACAATGTAATTTTATAGACTAAACACTATAACTGATATTTGATATTGCTCATGAGAAAAGTACTATTTTATGATATAATTAAGGTTCCAAATTTGAATATTTTTTATTATAAACATTATTTGCAAAAAAATATGAATTTTATTATTAAAAAAATTGAAAAATATATTGATTAAAAAGTGGAAAAATAAATGGCTTACATTTAGAACAGTGATCTTCAACCATTTCACACCTGTGGAACGGTAAAAATAAGGATAAGGTTTCACGGACCGGCAGAAGTCTATAGATAAATTTTCTTAAAGATATAAACTGCATAGCCTTAGATGAGCATAATTGTTATAACTGATCAAAACAACAATGTTAAATATACAAGATGAAGTTTTATATATATATGGAGTTTGTATAATAAAAAAACTTTTTTTTTTTTAATTTTGCATTTTTTTTAGCAAAGTAATAAAAAATTTAATTCTACCCCCCCCCCCCATAAACATCTGTGATAACTAAAAAAATAAATTAATTTATGTATGATTGATTAGATTTTGTTTTTGTTCTGTTTTTTGTTTTTTTAATTGGATAAAAATGAGATGAAAAAATAAATAAAAATTGTTTATATTAATTAAAAGTTTAAACTCTTATTATTTTGTTATTACAAACTTTCCTGCCAGTCTACCGTGGACCTGTAAAAAACTTCTGTGGTTCTAGCACCAGTCTGCGGACCAAGGGTTGAAGACCACTGATTTAGAATACATTTAACTGAGATCAATTGAATGCTTTCTTTTAGAAAAATCACGATCAGTTATTATAGGGAAATAAATTTGATTTTTTTTTATTATAAGTATTACTTAAAAAAAGTATAATATTTGTGTAAAAAAAAGATAGAAAAATATAACCATAAAATTGCAAAAAAAATGGAAAAATAAAATCGCTTATATTTAAATTACAACCATTATAAGATACTGCTAACATACAAAAGAAATGTGGTGAGCAAAATTTATACTAAATATTTTTTTGCAAAGAATAGATATACTTATAAAAGTATTGAGAGAGAGAGAGACTCAACCAATTAGAGAACTCATAATTTCCTAATAATGAAACTACTGTTGCATTTCTATAAATGAAAAAAGTTATTGAAAAAAAAAGAATATTGTTCATAGCATATTTAATTGCAATGAAAGTCAAACATTTTGCGATTTATTATATTTTAAAATAAAAATATGGTAATGTTTTTTTTGTAAATCTTATTTTTGCCGTGAATATGTGATTGTAGACATGCTCAATAAAGTATATGTACGTCCCTTCAATTTATTATTAATAATTTTTAAGGGAATTTGAACCCAGAGTTTCAAACTCACTTCAATCTTTTACTCCATTTTATAAAACTAATAAACATAACCACATAAATGTGAAAAAGATAAATGATTTGCAATATATGCATTTTGTGCTGAACCAGCATTCATAAATTGGCTTGGATCATCATCTCTTATACTCATATATAGGCAGGACTCAATTTATATTAAGATAGCAAATTTTCAAACTTTAATGGATGGACTTCAATCCTTTCTACTCTCCAACTCTCAACCATTCATATCATTAAAAATCTGATAATGGCATGTTCAAAGCCTTTGTTTGGTAATTTTGTTATCATATCCATGCTGTCCATGAGTCATTCTGATCCCTCATATGTAGACCCTTAAGACCATTTAAATACATAGAAGAGGGGTAAACAGAATACAGGCTGAATCTGTAATATTTAAATATTAGTATATAAACTTAAGCTATATGTAATTAGAAGGGATTCAAACACAGACTTTCACACTTTATTCAGTCATCCACTGCATCTTATATAACTGATACACATGGCCACACACATATAAAAAGATAAATGCATTTATTGGAGATTGGCAAACAAGAGCTTTGCACATCCTACCATCAGATTTTCAATGATATGGATGGCTAAAGAGTTGGAGAGTAGAGAGGATTGAAGCCTGCCTATTAAAGTTTGAAAACTTGCTACCTTAATATGAACTGAGCACTGATTATATTTATGTATGGGAGATGATGATCTTGACCAACTGATGAGGGCTGATTCAACATAAATGTACATATTGATCATTTATCTTTTTCACATTTATGTGGTCATGTGTATTGGTTGTATGAGATGAAATGAATAACTGAAGAGAGTTAAAAGTCTGGGTTTAAATCCCCTCTAATTACATCTAGCTCTGTACCTGTATTTAAATATTAATAATTGTATTATTTTTTTAAATTTTGTTTATAATATCTTAATTTATATATTTATACTATACTAATCTAAATTTATATATTCATACTATACATATAAAAAGTATCTGTAATATAAATATATATTATAACAGTATGGAAATAAGGAGCCCCACAAGTTGGGTTATAATTGTTATAGTATAGAAATAGTGGTCCCAAAGTTGAGCACCAATTGTAACAAGATGGAAAATAGAGGTTAATATGACACAAGCTAAGGTTACAAGGTCCTACAATTGGGTAATCATTTTTAACAGTACACCAGGTTAGGGTTGAATTATGAAGAGATGGGAAGCCATCATCATTTCCAAATAAACAAAATGTAAAATTAAATATAAAAAGAATGAGATTGAGATATTAGCACAGAACTAATTATGTTTACCAGCATTACACAAAATTATTAATCATTCATCATCATAAATAATCAACAATAAAAAATAAATCAACAATCAATCTTGTAATTGTATTTGAAAGTGGTCCACTATAGACCAGGCTGATTATTTAGCCACTGCAAAACCTAGGGTAGGAATACAAATAATAGTTATCTGGATGCAGCTACTTAGGTGCTGCTCCATCAATATACAACAATAAGTCAAATAATGCTGAAATATTAAAATATCCTGACCACCATCAATGCTCTGGCAACTTAGTACCATTAATGCACTGGAAAACTCTAAACTAAATTTCTAAAGGAATAATACATAAAAGGAAATGTAGCGCATGAAGTTTAAAGGATATTCCTTTTGTGCCAATCAGGATCATCATCATCTGAATGTCCATATCACTAAACATAAACCCCTATTCCTTATAACTTTTATCTAGCTCAGGAAGCAAGAACTCTATAAACTATAACTGTGAACAAGAAATAAGTAAATAAAGCAGCTTATTATAAATCATTTTAAATATTTTTTAGGCTTATCCTACTAAAGTAAATAGTTTTATTGGGATCATAAAAAAATCCTAGCACACTAAGCTGTCATGAAATAAGTCTCACACATTGCAATTTATGAAACAGGAATTGGATAGAATAAAGAAATTGAGACTAAAAATATTTTTTAAAACAATTATTTAATAACTAATTCATTAACAATAAACAAAAAAAAGTGACAATAGTATGAACTTTTAAATATTCATTTAATCCAAAAACTATATTTTCATAAAAATTATAATCAATCAGTTGATTCCTATTTATGAATTAACTTTTAATTTATTAAGTTACAGGTTAACAACAACAAAATTTTATTCATTTTGTTTTAATAAATTTCCCAGGTGAGACTAACACAAACAGAGAGATTCACAATCTTGATTGCAGACAAAGTTGTAGATTATTTTAGGGATAGCATGGAAGAAGATGATGTCTAGCTTTTAACTGAATTTGGTACAAAGTTTTCATTGTATAAACTGTTTTTATGACTAAACTCATAGTATGCTAAAAGCTTGATTAAACCTTGTGCTATTCTGTGCAATAGTTTGATAAATACTTCTGCTACTTTCTTATTTATCAACAAGATGAAGATTTCATTGCTCTCTCTTTTCAATAACTAAGTTAGGAATAATTTCTTCTACTGTCTTTGTATGTAAAAAACATGAACATTTTAAACCTTAAAATTGTTTTCCATTTAAATATATATAAGAAAAATGCATTCATATTATTTTTATTGGGAAAATATGACAGAAATATTGAGGCATGATATCGAAGTATTTTAGAAAGAAAAGTTTTCTGCAATAGAAGTTTAAAAAAATCATAGCAAATAAGCCAGTTTTCTAAACATATAGATGTGTGTGTAGTTTATATTTTATATAATCATTACAAAAATAATCTCTACTCAGTAACAACCCTAGATTTATGCATGAGGCCCCAGGGGATAGTGGAGCCATGTATGGAGCTACCTTATTTTAATCAATACAATATATATTTTACACATTAATAAAATAGACTGAGAGACCAACCTTTGTTGCAAGTTTTTATATATAAAGCTAAAGTTTACTTTTGAAATGACGTGCACTAAATTTCCAAACATCTCACCTCTCTTTTGACAGCAGTTTCTCTTTTGAAGAACTTGCACCATTTTAGAAATTGATTTTGTGGAATCAAAAGTCAAAGCTTAAAAATTTCATATTCATCCAGAATTAAAGAAAAATAAAAATAGAAAAAGAATGCACCATTTTGATTATGAAGAGGATTCTCGAGTTAATGATCCTGAAATTACTTTTATTGAGAATAATTTTTACAAATAGTAGACCAAGGTATAATTTTAACTCAGAAAAGATTCAAACAACTAGAGAAATATAATAACTTGTTTGGCTTCCTAGATAATATACCATATTTAAAACATGAAGAAAATGACAAAGTAATAAAATTTTTGTATGGATTTGCACCTAGCACTAAAATATGATGATAACAATGGAGATATTAATAGAATATCTCTATGAAGAAATAAAAGTGTTCTGTAACATTTTCTGTGAAGACATATATGATTGACCTCCATTAAAATGCTTTAAAAATATTCACCAAACAGGAAATGCATTTCCTAATTTAAGTAGAATTTGAGTAACAATTTTAAAAACCTTGCTGAGTCTGAATGTAGTTTATTAAAGCATAAAATAATAAAAAACTATTTAAAATCCACAATGGCATAAGAAAGACTATCCAACCTAATGTTGCTGTCCATAGAAAATAAATTATGTGAAGATTTAAATTTAAGTGAGATAATAGATAAATTTACTAAAATTAAAGCAAGGAAACTAAAGTTATATTATTATTATTATTTTATTAATGTGTTATAAGTTTAGTGTTAATACTTGGATAAAAGTAAATATTGTATATGTTCCTTTCTTGTATTAAAGATTTTATTTATTTATTCACTTTTTTATTTACTGGGTATCCCAATCCATTTTTGTGCCCAGGGCTCAAAATCCAAAGATTGGCACTGTCTCTAGGACTTGGAATGATCATAGTCATTTATACGTGGTGATGATGATATCTATACATTTTCTTAATTTCTTTAAAAATAAATATTTCTTTTTTCAACTTCAATTGATTTTTTTTAATATGCAGTATTTCTGATGTTAAAATATTCAGTTTTACCCCCCTTCCCCAACTAAAATTCTCGTATTGAAAAGTCTTCAGTCATTTTTTTCTTTCTTGAATTATTTAATTTGGAAATAATTTTTGATGCTCAAATAAGTGAAAAATGGGAGTGAATTGCGTCTTTTTTTACCTGAAAAGATATAACAATAACAACAACAATAGTAATAATAATATTATATAAGTATAAAAAATGAAAATGAATGGCACTTATATATGTATATTTCTAATGTATGCCCCATTTGCACAGAAGTTATAATCTCACAAACTATATGTACTGTTATTCTGTAAGATCCCATTTAAAGAGAAGTAATGACAAAAACAAAACATTAATAATTGTGATTGTATATATATAAAAAAGAATTCTACATATAAGCAAACTTTTGTGTGCACTCATTTTAAATACATAAAATTACAGTTTAAACTATATTTATTCAGGTCATCCATTGGGCGCAAATAACAATTTGAAACGTAAACCAAAGCTATTTTTTATTTATTTTAATGGTCGTTTTTGTTAAGTGACTTTTGAACAATTAATTATTATTCATTTTTTAAAATAGATGTATAAGATTTATAGAAAGAAAAATATAATACATAAAACATACTTTTAAATCTGAAAAAAAAAAAAAAAGATTCTTTAAAAAAAAAAAAAAACATGTTATACCAAATAAACTATTAAAAGATTGAAAATATAATTAATATCTAAACTATAATTTATAAATATTTTAAAATAATACCGCTCTTGTGTAGAATTTTTATTTTGTCTTCCAACATATATTTCAGTCTGACATTTATTTGATATTTCCTTATAGGTTAGCATTATTTGTAGGCCCCCTGCTAAGGTAGAAGCATATCTTTTTTTAAGCATCGTAAAAATACTGACATTATCAAAATTTTAAAGTCTATAATATGTCAAAATGATTTTCTTGCATATTTATCGTTTTAGTATTTCATTTTGGTAAAAAAATATGGTTTTCATATAAATTTATTTTTGAATGCATACATAATTAGATATTCAACTAACGATACAGGTATATTGAAATAAAAAAAAAAAATCTTTCTTTTATTTAAATCATGATAATATCCTTGTTATGTTTAATAATGTATTATAATGTTAAATTAATTATATTATGATATTTAATAAAATTTCTAAAATTCATTATTATTAGACGTCATGTATCTTCTTCAAGTAGTTATATAAATAGCCTTTTTTGTAGAATGATCAATCATATATTTTCTTTAATGCTGCTCAAACACACATTCATAGTGTTATGATAAGAATCCATACATTTTATGGCTGGTCATTCTTATCAACTTTAGCCATTGATCTTTTCAAGCAATATAGATTTGATGGTGGGTATTTAATTTAAACTGAATAAAAACAAAACAAAATCTGCATTTTGTGCTCATCTAGATTTCCACTAAACTGGTGATTGTTCTATCATGTCCAATCCACTGAATGATCTATAAAATCTTCTTAATATTTTGAATATAATCTATAATGACTTTTGTAATCAAAAAAACTACCAACCAGTAATGGAAAAAAGAGTCATAAGGAATTGTTATCTTAGAAGGTTATTATCTTAAAAATGCAAATCAATGTAAATATTTTGATCCCTTTTTAGGTAGAAAGGAGATTTGAATATTAAAGTACTGCAAAGGGGGGGGGGTATCATAGTGATATAACTACTTTAATTATATTAGTTATATATTGGGCCATTACTTTGCAGAAACTTATTTTTAAGTATGCAAATCAGAAAGGCACTGGAAAAATATTTAAGAATGTTTCTTAATATTCTAATTATGCAATAGTAAAATCATAAGACTAATCAATATGTTCTTTAATTTTCTGAATATGGTATTGTTAAATATACCATTGTAGAGCTTTTTTTTTTTTGCATTGCATATGTGAAACATCGAAAAATAATAACATGAATTTTATATGAGATTTAAATACTGTTTATAATATAAAGACTATGTCAAAGACACTCTTAAGAAGGTAAATAATCAATTGCTTTTATTGCGATATAATTGAAAATAGAATATAAGAGAGGTATAATAGATGAGGTATTGAAGGTTTATGTTTGCAGCAATAGTGTTTAGAAGACAGCATAACAAAATGTCAAATAAATAGACTAAAGGTTCATCTATATGATTTGTGAATACATTTGCAATTCACAGATTGTGCGTATATTCATTATAAACTTTAACTTTTTATTATTCCTTTGTCTTTTTTTTTTTTTTTTTTTTGGAATTATGATTATAATCTTGATAAAGAAAAATGTTCAATAAAAGAAATATGATTGTTATAAATGTCTAATAGAGTGCCTTAATAAAACTATTATTAAAAAATAATACAATTATATATTTATTTTAAAATATACTTAAGTATATTAATATGAAAAATACAAAAATATTTTCTTGATATAGAAATTAATTGCAGTAATTTTATTGGGTTATAAAATAATATTTTTTATATCTTTAATTGAATCATCTAGTAATTTAATATTTTTTAGATGATACAGGTTGATTTTTACTTATGATATCACTGTTTGTATTTGAACCAGTGACGGCCCATCCACAGGAGCTGCAGAGCTGCATGCCAATAATACAACAGCACTTCCATAATAAAACAAGTTTAAAATGAATGTTTTTGTTTAATTATTATACTTCTTAAATTTGTATATTATTTAAATTTCAATTAGTGTCTTACACAAATATATAAATAGAATACACTGTCTTAGTAAAGAGGCAGAAAAGTATTAGTAATCTATTTGTAGTGATTTTTTGTCTCGCTTAGATATACACTCTTTTTGCTTGTGCTCTCTGATAGATGGGCAAAAGTTACTGCAACTCAATGATACAATAGCACTTACATAGTAAAGTAAGTGTTCATCATTTTTGTTTACATTCTCAATCACTGCCCCATCATTACAAATTTTCACAGGCTGCCACTGATTTGAACCCAGATTAATTTCATTGTTATGATCAAATATTAAAAAAAAAACACACAAAACTTTGCAGTTTTAATACATTTTTAACAAGAATTATCTAAATATGATAATATAGTACACAATGTATGAGCTGCACAAATGAGGCTATCATAATTTACTAGAGATTATAGAAGAGTGTAGATTATCTTTTGCAAGACTCATAAATGGAAAAAATTCCAAATAATAATAATAATAATACACATTTATTTACTCATTTTTATAAAAATATAAATATATTGTATTTTCATTTATATATACATTAGAAATATAATCTAGACTAGAAATTGTAAAAAAAAGTAATAGAATAATTATAATATGACATATGGATGTCTGACAATTTCAGATTTTCTACTCAATAGTTATGCATTAGATAAAGTGCTGAGCTTGTCCAAGTATTTTTAATCTAATGCTTGAATATCCTGGCACCTCACTGACGATGTCAAAATCAGAAACTGGTCTGGGGCTGAAGATATTCTCAAAGCTTGTTAAGAGCTTATTTTGCGAGATCTATATATAATATTTGTAAATACAAGCTTTATTAAATTAAGTCATGTGACATCTGACTTGATTTTTTTATCATTTTATTTTTTGCTATTAAGGCTTTGGCAATTTTATATTGCTAAAACTATTAATATATGGTGTATCTGAACTTAGTTCAGTCCCATATGGCTATTTGGGTTAGATAGCTGGATTGGAAGACATATGGATGTCTGACAATTTCAGATTATCTACTCAATAGTTATATATTAGATAAAGTGCTGGGCTTGTCTTAGTATTTTTAATCTAACATTTGAATATCCTGGCATCTCATTGACAATGCCAAAAGCAGAAACCGGTTTGGGGTTGAGGATATTTGCAAAGCTTGTTAAGAGCTGATTTTGTGAGCTCTATATATAATAATTATAGTAAAAAAAAGAGATTGTTTTTGAGTTGCAGGATTGAAATGGTTGAAGAAGAAATGATCATTTTCAGTAATCATCAATCTACTTTATTATAAGAGTTTCTCTGAGTTTAATCTGAGTTTCTTTTCTTCACATCATTCCAAAAACTCTCATCTCATTTATCAATCTTATATAAGCTTTTTTTAAAAAAATTATAATCTTTTGGGATGCATTTAAAATCTCAACTATCCATCTATTATCATATTTTCTATGAACATACCTAGCCTTCCTCCATTTCAATATTGTAATTCTGTCAATGATACTTATTTGTTCTCTCACCCATGTATTTTGCTTTTGATCCTTCCTTGTCACTTTTAGTATATATCTCTCCATACTTTATTACTTGTTTTAAAAGCTCTGTATGTCTTAAATATCTAAATTTCAAATGCAGATGTAAAAATTGATACAACACATATATTTAGAACTTTTTTTTTTCAAAAATTAGATTATTTTTATCAAGAGTACTATATCAAAATTTAATTCTATGAATGATTTCATCCAATATGTTTTCAGGTGTATCAATAATCTTAACAGTTCAATATTACTTAAGTCTTTTAGCAATTGTTTTTAATTCTACTTTCTTGGTTTCATCTGACAATTATTGTAACATTTTTTGAAGATGTGAAGCATTATTTGCAAAAAACAAACCTATCATCTATAAAATCTAGATAACTTAAATAATCTTTCATTTATTCATATTTTTTAAACTTTCCATTTTAAATCCAGATATTTTTTCTGTAAAAATGCTGTAAAATATTTTAGAGATATGAAATCATCCTGTCAAACACTTTTATCAAAGTCAATCAAACTTCTAAGCACCTATTAAAGTCTAATCACCACTTTTGTACTTCGATAAATATTCTTTAGAATTTATCAATATTTTAGGTCTATATCTTGATGTTCCAATGCTTTGATCATTGCTTAAATGTTTATAGAATCAAGTGTTTTTTCATAACTTTAAAATGCCAAGCATAATGGCAACTAATATTTATTGATCCATTCTATAACTTCTTTTAATGCTTGGATGTGATCTATTGTATTAAAACAACTTTTAAAATTAACTACTGATTCTTTTGGTTAGTTTGATGTATTATCAGAAGAGAAGGATAATGTATGAAAATGACAGATAGAATATGTTGTAAGGGTAGCTTACAATTCTCTTAAACCCAGCCTTTATTTATCCACACCATCAAACCAAACCCATTCAAAACATAAGCTTAACTATTAGATGGTTGAATATGCACTATTCTTTCTTTTAAGCATATATATATACACACACACACGACAAATGTTTGGTTTGTTAAATATCAAGTTAAACAAATGTCACAATAAACTAATTTCTCTTATTTAATGAAAAATAAAAGCCCAGTTAAAGAAATCATTCAAATATATATATATACCAATAATAAATTAATTATCAATGTGTTGTACATCACAAATTGAGGTATAGACTTAATAAATATAGTGATGATCCAATGTCAAGTCAATCACCAGGCAACTAAGTGTGGAAAATAAAATCAGAATTCTGTTACATAATTTTATTTTTTTTAACTACAACCAATATAATATGTGCAACAATAGGCAGCCACAGCAATGTCAAAGGAAATGGAAAAGCTAGTATACCAAACACTGGAAACTAAGCATGGTATAAAAACAAACCCAATTCATTTTTGTCATCTTTTGTTATTTTTCAAATAATGCATTAACTATATAAAGCCAAAATCCTATGACTGAATGTTCAAATGCAAAAGAAGGTGGATGACTTGTTATTCTGAATTATCCATATAATTTTCTTAGCACAAAACCATAAGAAATTACAAACGACATTTAAATAGAGAAGCATTTAATAAGTTCGTGCAGTTTAATAAAAAACAACTGATTTTAAATTGATATTCGAGAAATTGTGCTATTATTCGAACATGGATAAAGAAGAAATAGAACATTGCCAGCATTTAAATAAAATGATGAAATATATATATATATATAAGTCATTAAATGCCAAATAGCAAATCAAGAAAAGTTAAATCTGTTATAAACTGTTGTGCAATGTAATCTGGTTAAATTAATAGTGCCATAGGACTGAGTGCTACTGTCTCAACCCTGGAAGTGTGATGACTTAATCTATTTACCTGTATAATGCCTAAAGAAACATCAAATATCCTACAGTAAATATCTACATGGATTGAGAAGAGTGACTGCAGAAAATGGATATATTTATTTCCAGTACATTGCCAAGGAATTCCAGCAGGTGATGAATAATTTACTGAAGGAGAGTGATGGGAAGAGAGGTAGACTGTATTCATAAAAGACATTATTGCCAAACTCATGGACATTAATCAAGATGATCTTATGAAATGTTTGATTTTATTATCTATATTTTTTTTTCTCATATATGTTTATAAAATTCTAGTTTTATTCTATTTCCCCACTTGGAAGTGTGTCTACAAGTTGGAATAATCCATTGTAAGTGAAAGCAACAAAATGAAGGAGGGGATTATTAAGTTAGATAAAAAAAATTATGTTAAATAAAGTTTAGATCAGTTTTCCCTCTGTAGCAATTTGATATTGATCATCATATGGATCATCATGATATGGAATAAGGTAAGATCTTTGAGATTATTCCATATTAAGCACATACACTTATTACAGGACAGAGTTCATGTTATTTGTTCATTATTAATTAACAATTATTTATATTTATTTTTTTGGTATAAATGACTAATCTTCTTGTGCGGATGTTCTTTTCTATCAATTTAGGGAACTGTACATAGATAAGGAGGTCCCCAAAGAAGATGAGGCTATTATGGATATACCTGTACAATATTGTAAATTAGCTAATTAGCTTCATGGTCAATTTAATATTTTTTTTATATATTTTATTTGCTTTGTAAATAATTAGTGCCATGTTATGTATCTCCACCATGGCTAAGGGTTTGGAATAGTGAACACATTTAATTGTTGATATGATAGAAATAAATCATTGACATACACAATATATTGCTTTATCATGTTAAAAAGTTTTAAATTTCTTTTGTTTTGTTATTTAATAAATGTTAACTTGATTTACATTAAAATGGTCTCTAGTTTATCAAAATCATTTATGCATTTATTCATCAACCAATAACTGAGTATATATATATATGCACACACCTCACTCATATAATGACACAATAATATGCTTTGATGAAACTTTAAATCAATTGGAACCTATATAGAGATGCAGTGGTTGCTATCTAGTGTAAGTTAACCCCTGAGGAGAGTTGAAAGCAGATTTCTCCGAGTTTGAATACTGAGGCATACCGGAGCCTGGAGGGATGAGGTATGGATGAAATATCCAAATTGTATCTAAATTTAATGTGTAAACCCAGAGCTAGCCCAATGGAGATAGATACAGTTATAGGTTAGGTACTTCATCACATCAATCACAGAAGCCTAGCAGAAGACACCAGGTCTGACCCTAGTGAGATGTGACCCCCCTCTCTTATGGTAAAACCCCGGCCTGTCACAATGCATATATATTAATTCTAATATTCTCATGGATAAATGATGAATTCATAGTATTATTTCCAGGAGCTTCCGTGTAATAAAAATATAATAGCTAAATATCTGACATTTCAGTACAATAACAAGCACCTTCCTCAGAATACTGAAATGTCAGCTATTTAACTATTATATTTTTATTACACCTGAAGCTTTCAGAAATAATACTATGTATTTATCATTTATCCATAAGAATGTTAGAATTAACATTATTAATCTTCATGGGAAAGATTTATTTACCAAATGAGGGTATTTCGAAAGAATGTATGTGAAGAAAGAAACATTGGTTTATGATCTTCAATTTTTAATTAATTGTAAAAAAAATGGACTGTTTCCTAAAGTCTCTTTTTATATGCAGACAAAAAAAAAATGATACAATTTTAAATAAGGTAAGTATTGATATTTTAATTACTTTTATTAAAAATACAAAGAAAAAATTAGACTTTTTAGATAAAAAATTGTTACAACTCTGCCTTTTATTAAGTAATATTATTCATCCAATATTGTGGTCAAATTGTGTGATAAGATTGCTGATATTAGAGTGACTAAAGAAAAGGAATTTAAATGTTAAAGGCAAAAAATAATAAATTCAACAAATTGTTAAAAAAGAAACAGGAAATGTTAGCATTGTCTTTGACTGAAAAAATAAAAATACAAGCTATTAAATGTGTATCAGATTGGAAATTATGGATAGAGAATTGAAAGTTTTTAATAAAGATTTTAATTTTGCTATTTCACCATTAAAATTACCATTTGAGGATGTTGTTTGTAAAGTGAAAAGTACTTTATTAAAAATACCTTGTGCAGAGGCGACATAATGAGAGGAAAAATATACAATATTCTAAATAAAGCAAAACTCTCTATAAGTAATTTGCCTGTTGATGAAAGATAAGCTTTGATTAAATTAAAATCTTCTCAACCAATAGAATTTGAGAATGAGGAGAAAATAACAAAGGAAAAAATACGATTTTAAATCTCATCACATACATTTTTATGATTTGAGAAAGAAGAAGCTCTGAGAAAGTACTTGTTATTGAATTGAAACATAAACTATTTAACTATTATATTTTTATTACAGGGAAGCTCCCAAAAGTAATACTATGAATTCATGTATATATATATGCATGATTAGAGATAACAAAAAAGCTGTGCAATAAATAATGATAGAGATGATAACAACAAAAAATAAGTTTAACAAAGGCAATGAAATGATATAATTCTAAGTGAATCATTAAGAGTCACAAGGGGAAAAATTTTGAGAGAATTAATTAATGTTTATAATGTAATTTATTATTTAGAAAAATGGCCAATATTGTATTAAAGAAAAAAATCTAATACTATAAATATTAAGGATTATTAAACCAGCAAGCATCACATGCATTAGATCCTAAGATCTAGATGCAGTGCTACCTCACTGACGAAGGCCACAAGCCAGAAACTAGTCTGGGGATATTGGATGAGTAGGCATTAGATAAGGATTTTATGCATAAGCCTTCTGGCATCCATTGATTACTCTGTTTAGCACAGGTGGCACTACTATATGGAGTTTTGCTTTGCTTTGTTTATAAGGATTATTAAAATAATTGCTTTGATTCCATCCGTTACTATGAGAGAATTGAGAGTCTTAAATAGATCTATTTCTAATAGATGTGCTTTTATGCATCTGGAAAAGTGAGAGCTTCAAGAGATTCAGTTGCAATAGTGAGGACAACTTTTGAAAAATACATAGAAAAAAGAATAAAGATTAATATTGGTTTTATCAATCTTGAATTTTTGAATGCATGATTTGGATTATATTGTTGAAAATGCTACAATGAAATGACCTATATTAAGAAAAGAACTAATTGTTAGAAAAAGTATATATGAACCATATTTTCTAAGATTAAATTGTCTTCCTTCCAAAGATTTGGATATAGAAATAAATAATGTAAGACTTAGATGTTATCGTATTTATAGTTTATTTAAACAAGTTATTAACATATTAAGGATGAAGTTAAAATTGAGGGATAGAGGTATTCATTGCATCAAACTTCATATTATGTGATTGCATTTGTAAATAGAGAAAATGAATAATAAAACATAATATAATTGAAAATATGAATACAGATGCTTACCATACATTTAAAATTTATTTCTTCAAGTTTTAAATACATATATTATATAATGAATGTGCCAATAGCTCTTAACTAGCTTTTCAGAATATCCTTATCCTCAGACTGGTTTCTAGCTCTGGCTTTCTGAAAAGCTTGTTAAGAGCTATTGACACGCTCATTATATAACATTTATAATACAAGCTTATTAAATTAAGTCACATGATATATGACTTGATTTCAGTTAATGTGAATACATATATATATATAATATCTCAATAGTCTGCCATTATTAATCATATAAAAATACTATAACAGAAAATAAAAATAAATTAAGTAAACTGAGTTTACTTTTGATGTGTGTACATCATAATCATGGTTGCTCTATTAAAAATCTACCAGACCCATTTCCTGCTAATTGGAATACTATTAGCTCTTTAATGCATTATATATTCATTTTGTGCAATAATCCATGACTCTTTGGTCTTATGTTTTCTATCATTTCTTTCTTTACACATTATCTTAACAACACTAGGATCAAAACTGTTCATATTCCTTTTTATGATTGTAAAATGCAGATACATTTGTTGAATTGGGTTTTTTTTGTACAAATTATTCCTTCTCCTACTATGGTAAAAAAAAGAAGCAAATCCGAGAACAAATTGACACAAAATACTTTAATGCACAAAAAAGCCAAGGCTGATTCAGGAAATGTATCCATATTTTACAACCATGAAAAAAAATATGGACACAGTTTTGATTCCAGTGTTGTTAAGATAATGTATGAAGAAAAAAACAATAAAAAATATAAGATCAAAGAGGTGTGGTTTATCACACAAAATGAATATATAGTGAACCAAAGAGCTAATAGTATTCAAATTAACAGGAAATAGGTCTTGTAGATTTTTAAAAACAACCATGATTATGATGCACATGCATCGAAAGAATATCTAGTTTATTTAATTTAGTATATTTTTATTCTTTGTTGTAGTATTTTCATATTATATATATATAATACCTGAAGAGATAAATCTCTGAAACACTAGTTATATAAATGTAACACCCCCTAATTTATAAACTTTCTTTGCTTAGATGTAAAGTGATTCTATTTTCAGCTTACCATCTAAGAACTTATATAGCCATGTAAATTAAAAATGTTAACAACAAGGACAAATTTCAAATAACTGAGATGTTACCATACCTTCATTTTAACTGCTTATATTCAAATTTACCTTCATTTGGATGCTTCCATGTCCATTTCCTTGTAACATTTTTCTCAAAAAAAGAATTCATAATATAAAGTTTTTCTTTTTCTGCAAACTCCAC
The DNA here is from genome assembly GCA_028023455.1 of Epiperipatus broadwayi. Taxonomy (NCBI): domain Eukaryota; kingdom Metazoa; phylum Onychophora; class Udeonychophora; order Euonychophora; family Peripatidae; genus Epiperipatus; species Epiperipatus broadwayi. The sequence continues at coordinate 1,277,732 of JAQFVV010000077.1, forward strand.
AAGTCTATGTCCTCTCACATTTCTATCACCATAACCAAAATTACCTACAGCAGTTTCATCTTTCATTTGTTTACCAATTCTAGCATTAAAGTCTCCCATAACATTAATAAGATACATGTTAATGCAAAACTAGATAGACAAAAATTATTAAGAAAAACAATATTTACAGTTGATATTCCTAATCTTCAGAAACATTGTAATGAATTTAAATTAGAACTTACAAATCGGTTTCAAGTATTAGTTGATTTTGAACATGATTCAGATTTGAATGACATTAATAGGAAAATAACTGATACACTTTTAAAAACTGCAACAAAGATAGCTGGTAGAAAAAAGCAGCAATCAACCAATAAAATTTCTACTGAGACTAAAGAATTTATGAAGAAAAGAAGGAATATGAGGATATACAACAATGATGCATTAAAAAATATTGAATATCTCGAATTTTGTAAAATGGTGCGGAAAAGAGTTGAAAATGATATAAGAAAGTATAATTGTGAACTAGCAAGGAAAACTGTAGAAGAGAATAAAAGTCTAAAGAGTATAAAACAACATTTTGGTATTGGTAGGAAATTTATATCTGCAATAAGAAAAAAAGATGGCATTATTACTAAAAAGAGAGATGACATCATGAAATGTGTAGAAGACTTTTATCAAGAATTATATAGTAATAAAGAACAAGTGCCTCCTATACCTATTATATCTTCCGAATTGCCCAGAATTTTGAATGAGGAAGTGAGACATGCAATTAAATTTATGAAGAAAGGGAAGGCTCCAGCTAATGATGGAATTATAATTGATATATTAAAAGAAGCAGGTGAAGAAATAGAATTTTTTTTAGCAAAGTTATATACCAAATGTCTAAATGATAAAGATGTACCAGATGATTGAAAAAATGCAGTATTAATATTAATATTTGAAAAAGGTGATAAAGAAGATATTAGAAATTACAGACCTATCAGTTTTATACAAAATTTTTACTAAGATAATTACAACTCGTCTACAGAAAACACTGGATTTCCACCAACCAAGAGGACAAGCTGGATTTAAAAGTGGTTTTAGTACAGTAGATCATATCCAGGTATTGAGAGAAGTTATAGAAAGGACAAATGAATAGGAGTTGCCATTATGCTTAGGATTTGTAGATTATGAAAAGGCATTTGATTCTATAAACATTTCTTCAGTGATTAAAGCATTGGATCATCAAGGTATAGATCCAGGATATTGTCATATTTTAAAGAATATTTATAAACATGCAACAGCAACAATTAGATTACATGATGATAGTAGGAAAATCAACATTGAAAAGGGTGTAAGGACAGGGAGACTCCATATCTCCAAAACTTTTTACAGCAGTGCTGCAAGAAGTATTTTATGAATTAAAATGGGAAGCTAAAGGAGTGAAAGTAAATGGAGATTATTTAAGTCATTTAGATTTTGCAGATGATGTTGTTTTTGCAAATAATGCTTTAGAGCTACAGGAAATGTTGCAGGAGTTATCAGATGAAAGTAGGAAAGTAGGACTAAAGATAAATGTTAAAAAGACTAAAGTAATGTTTAATAGATTTTCTCAAAATATGAAAATAAAGATTGATTATGATGAGTTAGAAGAAGTTAACAGTTACAAATACCTTGGTCAGATTATTATTACAGATGGAAACATAATGGATGAAATTAATAATAGAATTAAACTTGTTTGGAGTGCTTTTGGTAGAAATAACTTGATACTAAAAGGAAATATGCCTATGCGTTTGAAAAGGAAGGTTTTTAATAAATGTGTTTTGCCAGTTCTTATTTATAGATCTGAGACTTGGACACTTAATAGAAGAGCAATAAAGAGACTTCAGACCACTCAAAGAAGTATGGAGAGATGCATGTTGGGAGTAACAAGAAGGGATCGAAAACACAATGTATGGGTAAGAGAACAAACAGGTGTTAATGACCTCATTGAAAAAATTAAAAGACTGAAGTGGAGTTGGGCTGGACATATTGCTAGAAGAGAGGATAATAGATGGACAATTGAAATTTTAAACTGGATTCCAAGAGATTGTAAAAGACCCAGAAAGAGACCACATGTGAGATGGATGGATGAAATAAGAAAGTGTGCAGGGGTGATGTGGAGAAGAGAAGCTAAAGATAGGGAAAGATGGATTGAACTTGGAGAGACTTTCATCCTGCAGTGGATTGATAATGGTTGATGATGATTCAAATTTACAAAGTAGAATCAATGCTGTAATATATATATATATGTATGCACATTTTTTTTTGAGAATAAATAACTCAAAAAGTTTGGCAATAGTATATTGCATTCAAATATTATCATCACTTAACAATGATAATATCATATTCATATTTCTAAGAAATTTTTGCAAGAGACCAATCTTGACCTTATATAAAAATTGTATATTTCCAATTTTATGATCAGTAGACTATAGAATTAAAGTCTAATAAATAGAAAAGATTATTAAGTTTATGTTTTTTAAAGGATCAAGAATAAAATGACAAATAATTAAACCATTGCTTTGTTCTAACTTTCCTGTTTAAAAGATTAAAAAATATTAATAGTGCTAATAATTATTTTAACTACTAATAAACTTTCTAAATATCTATATAGATCTACATAGATACATATATTTGAATATTTATATAAATATATACACACCATGCACTTTCTACACCTATGTTCTGATTTTTTATAAATGTAACTCAAAGATGAGAAAACTATGGTCTGCAAGCCACATATAGCTCACAATGATGATTTCTTTGTATGAGTTTAAGATTTTAAAAAATTTCTACTACAAAAACGTTAAATTATGATAAATCAGCAATACATATTTGATAGTATGTGACAAGTCTGTAAATCAGATGATATACAATTGATTGCCAGCAAGGATTATGTTTTCATTAGGAAGCTTCATCCATAATCTCTCAAAATCAAGTTTCCACTTTTCAAAATAAATTTATTTCCCATCAAATATTGCAGTAACATGGTAACTGTGTGCCTGACTTAATACAATATTCAGTCACTTGCAGTCACAAACATAGCCATATTTCATGCATATAGTTGGATTGCAAAGCTATTTATAATTTGATTATTTCATATCAGAAAACTGTTTCAGATAAAAATGTCTTAAATATTTTTTTATCAAATAAATTTTACACATTTTACATTAGTGTCTATGTTGGAGATGGTAAATTGGCAGTTGAATTGTATTGGAAAGTTCCTGTGAATAGATATTGTTGTCCAAAATAGACATCTAAGTTAGCTCACAAAGATTGTGGCACCAAAATTTCAACATAAAATTTTGTTTCATTTTTGAGTTATCGTGGGAATAAAATTCATTACATAAAAACATATACACACATAAATATATAAATACATAAGATGTTGGATATCATCCTAAAACATTTGTGAAAATAGAAAGTCACCTTCTGATATGACCATAAATAACACTTTACTATTAATAGTTCCTGTATCAGAAAGTAATTTTTTTTACTTGTAACTTGTTAGAGACCTGGTCGAAAAAACGTTTTCTCATTTTGATCTGAGTAACTTAATAATTTCTCTTTATAAATTTGACAGAAAAAATTTCCTTTTTGATTATAATCCATAAAATATTTTTTATTTTGTCATTCATCTCAATTTAACTTTTTTTTATAATTTTTTTGTTATCTCTTATTAGTCACTAATTTTTTTTATTTTTATTTATTGATTATTTTTTTCTTAACTTTATTTGAATTATATATATAATAACAAATACCATTTTGATCTAATATCTCATTTTATCATTTCAATATATTTTAGTTTTACTTGTTGATCATTACTTTTAGTATGTAATAAAGCTTTTTGCATATAGGCAGATTCAGTAATTAAGACATAGTTGAAGTTAATTTTTATTGCTTGCCATATTTTAACATTCTTGTAATTCTAAACTTTATCAATATGATCCAAGTTACTTTTATTCAAGATCAACTATAGCAAGAAAAGTATCTCCTTTTGTCAGCAATCCCTCTTTACCCCTACATTAGATATTATTCTTTTGTCAGGCTGTGATGAATTTCCACAAGATAATATGTGGAAAATTATATAGATGAAACTTTTTCAGGAGAATGGATTGGAAGATGGAGTTCAGTTGAATGGCTGTCTAATTCCTCTTTTATAACTCCACCTGATTTTCAAATCAAAATGCTGTTAACAGTTTCGGAATGATTAATTCAGTAAAGAAATCAGTTATATCTGCAAAAAAAAAAGCTCAAGGATTATGTATTCATTCAATGCATTCAAAAATTTTCAAATCCAAAAGTTAATATAACCATTTACATAATTAATACATTACCAAATAATTTATTATATTGAATGAATGCGCATTTGTACATCTATTATTCTATCTTTGATTAAAAAATGACCTAATAAATGACACTTAAGTGCATTTATTCATAATATTAAAGTTTGTTCCAAGTTATTTCTATATAGAATCAGCCTTTTGGACAGTCCTGTATAAATGGTATTAAACAAAATTATAACTTTCATTTAATATTAATATTATTGATTATGCTTGTATTTTCTAAATGAAGCTTCAAAATATTGATGTCAATTCATTTATCAAATATTTGAAACAGGTTAATCTCAGTATAAAATTGTCAATTCTTGTAAGCTTTGAATTCTGGATAACATAAAATTGCTTTCCTGCCACCATGCATTCAATATATAAAAAAAGATCATTAGAAATATGATTTCATGAAAGTAATATATATATATAAAAGAACAAATATATAAAAAAGTAAGTAAAACTTCACCAATTGTTTACAGTCTCCATAATAGACTGAAGATTCTATTGATTGATTTTCCCTATTTATTTTATCTCATTAAAATCTAAGATATTAAAAAAATAAGCAATTTATTTCCATCATTTCAGTATGTGTCGTTTAAAATTCATTACCAAGTTTCCTTCTTACCTTGCCTTTGACACTTGAATCCTCCCCCTTCCCTCCAAATTAAAGCTTCAGAAAGCACACTTCTGTGATGGCAACAGCTAGCTAAACATTTAGAATTAGTAAGAAAAAAATAGTGGAGAAAAACAATTTCGTGTGTGTGTGTTTCTAGAGTTAGCATACATATATATAGCAGCCACTCATAAATTAATAAGGCCTATCTCCAATAGAAGAATAAAGAAAAGAAAGAAAAAGCAATCTATAATGAGTTTTGCAACGACTATATACACAAATCTGTGAGTGACAAACACATCCACATATAGAACATGTTAGTTCATTTTTTTGTTCGATATTTTGTATGCTATCATTTAATATCTTCAGAAGACAGCTTTCTGAAATACTTTTAACACGATGTCTTGCCACATCTTCCTAATGGAAGCAATCAATATGGCACTTCCTTAAAAGACTTTTAATTATCTTTATAACATAGATGAAATCTATCTTTCTCATGAAAAGTAAGCTCAAGTTCTCCATAAACACCTTTTTGGAAGTCTTGCATTATTCATTTGTACTGCATATCCAATCCAATGAAAGTGTGATTTTACAATAGTGGACTTTATACTATCATGTCCAACAAGTTGAAGAACTTATTGTTTAATTTTATGATCTTATTATATTTTTAAAATTTATTAGTGCCTAGCTAAATGAAACTTTTCAAATGCCTTTATTTTGTGTCCATAGGCTATAAAATAATTAAAATAAGACAAAATAAATTGACAAATTAGATAACAGTTTACAATCAAATTTAAGTTTCCATAGAAAAAATACAGCACAGTAAATCCAGAGGTTTCTCAGACATGATTAATTGACTTTTATAATACTTCTTTCTTGTGAAATATGATATGTTTTATACTTAAATTACTGTTTCTTATTGGATGCTCAAAGAAGATGAAATTACTGTTCCTTATTGGCTGCTTGGAAAAGATGATAGAAGATTCTAATAAGGATATATTTTTTGTATAGCACATTTTTAGATGCTGTTTAGCAGATAATACAAGGCTACTTCTTTTATGGATATTGTCATAATAACAAACAATGCTTTTTAAGAGCTAAGACTTACTAGCTTTATTCTTCATATCTTTTAAGACAACACATATTTTAATAGTTCATTGGTAACTAATACTTGGATCAAATTTTAGTAAGCTATTATTTAGTTTGCAGTTCAATCCACATTAATTTAGCATTAAAATTTTTTTTCATATAGCTATTTAACCCACAGATAATCCAATTGACTGCATATTATGTTATTGATAGTTTTAATAACTATCTAGATTTTAATAAACCACTGTTTTGTATTTAATGGAAGACAGTAAAAATAGGTAGTTCTGCACATGCTCAATACAAAAAAAAAACACCAATGATTTCTTTACATCCCATATTAATATAGTTTGCAGGTATCATTATAAGTTTTTATTTTAATATTTAATATTATAGAAATCACTAGATAATCCTTAATTCATATATTCATGAACATTAGTATTAAAACAGGAGCAAATTTTCAACAAAATAGTGCCATCTAGTGCAAACTTTAATAATCAATAGATGCCAAATGATTGTGAAAGCATGACAGAAGATTATCATGCGATGTTTCAATAGTTTAAGCATTAATATTACTATGAAAAATCTAGTTTTTATTAGTCCTATGTCAAGTGTTGCATGAAATGAAAAGTTCATCTTCTATCAGAATAATTTTCTTTGATTTTATTATTCATATACTTATTAATTAAAAAACAACAACATTTATTTAAAGAGAATTATATATGGTGTAGATATTGTCATACTTTGTTTGTAGGAAGAAAAATAAAAGGGAAAAAGGGTAAGAAGTTTACAAGTTCCATTTTTTTTATTAAATAGCAATGACAATATTTTTGTCACTATTGCTTCAGAATATATATTGGCACATAGGCATTTGGAATGAGAATAATTTTCATAGTTTGAAATGATATTTTGGTGCCACATATAATAGAAATATTTAACTCAAAGATAAAAATATGTAGGCCTTTCTATAAGGGAAATAAATAATTTAATGGTTTATTTTCTAAGAGTTCACAAGAAGTCTGAGCTCTGGAAGCAATGGCTAGGCTGATATCCATATACCTTTAAATCCAGAATTTATCACTCTACTATTATATCAAACACACAAGATAAACTTTTTACGAAAGATTTTTAGAAAAGATAAAATATAGACTTTAGTATAGTTGCAGTACTGTTAATCTGATGTCTTTAAATTTCCTAATATTCCTGCATAAAAAAGTTTGCAGATAATAGAACATCTAATAATTATTAAACAATACATCAGCTGACTGTTGAGAATTTTCCCAATTTACTCTTACCCCCAAAATAACAAGATATTTTTATAAATCAATATTGGATACTAAACTACCTACATTATGAGCTCATTAATGTAAGTTTTGAACTGATTAAAATATGTGTCAGTCATGAGTTTGAATTTAGGTTAGGTAGCCTTGAAAAAAAATAATTTTTTTTTTGTTTCTAATCACGTTTAACATTTTACTTTATGAAATCCAGCCTGTAGTCGACAGAATTATCTGCACTCTACTACTCTATAGATGAACATTTCGTTATTTTTGGCTAGAGAATAAAACACTAGTAGAAAAACATTCAAATCATCACCGTCCAGTGGAAGCCTAGTAAGTAATGTCTTCTTATACACTGTGCCTCTATGAAAGACTATTGGATGTCTTTCCCTGTAGTGAGCAGCTGTTTGTCTATTATCTTTTTAGATGTGTGTGAGAAAGTAGGTTTTCTGATACAAGCGATCTTTCATCAAGAATTATTGTGATTAACATTTGATCATCAATGGTAACTTGCCATCGATGCCATTCTACCAGGTTTTAAAAATTATTATAAGATCTCACGTTTAATATTTATAAACCAATGATCCTGATTTTACAAGATGTATGTGATATATAAAGCTATAAAATTGCATAAATATAAACAATTTTGAACTTGAGTAGCGTGTTATAAAATTTCATGTAAGTCTATGATTTATTGCTTTCAACGAACTCATTAATTATACTGCTGTAATAAATATTGACATTTAAATATTTTTTGAATGTGAACCGTTCTCCAATTAAGAGAACTATAGTAGCTAGTTAATGAATTGTTTAATTTCTAAAATGATTTCTTAGATAAAAGTATTAGTTTTTTTTTCTTTTAAATCTGTCTTTCATGTTGTCAATTAGGAAAGAAATAAAAGGTCTTTTTTACATTTTTTTTTATTTTTTATATAATAATTAAAAAAGAAAATGATTAAAAAAAAAAAATCTTCTGCAGGTTCCAAACACCTGCCTATATAACGTAAACAGACCTGTTGCCTGGCTGAATCTAATGCAGCTGTTTTATTCAAGGTTAGGAGTTTCACCCTCAGGTGGCAAAAGTGCATTTAATTCACTGACTTGGTCATTCACAATTTTGATTAGATTCAACTTCTAATGGATTAAGAAAAGTTTTAAGCATAATAAATGTCTTCCTTTTTTTTTCTTTAAAAAAAAACGTTTCATTGAAAATGACAATTTTATTATAAAGAGATTTATTTAAAATGGTAAAACATAATTTAAATTTCAAAGACAAAGATTAGCTAAATTTTCTCTTTTTGTATATTTCACTTTGTATTAATTTTAAATTCATTTCTCTTTTTACCATAATTTACTCGCGTTTTATTTATTATAAATAGTCGTATAATAGAGAGAGTTAAATGCAAATAACCAACAAAGCAGTACTCAGTTGAGAATTTTACCTGATGCCTTAATGTTTAAAATGCTAGCACATTAAAGATATTGTTTCTAACATAATCAGTACTTTCTGTAACTTCTCTACTTCTTTTGAATTCATTAATCCCCCCCCCCCTTTTTTTTTTTCCATCTTATTATTTTCCATCACTTAAATTATTTGGCTTGATATCATAAGCTTCTCATGACATTAATCATTTTACTGTTAGATGTGTGTTTGTGAAATCATATTTTTATTTTTTATTTGACATATCATTTGTATCTTTTTTTTTTAGTCTTAATACAACCATATTTTTCCCCCCTGAAATTAAAATGGCTGTATTTATTTATGACTATTTCTAATGATATAAAAATATACACAAGTCTCATGTGGGCAATTTCTTTTAGATAGCTGAAAAGTTCCCAAAGGGATACAATTCAATATTAGGGGGTAAATGATATTTAAATAATGGCTACAAAACACTGATTTGTGCCAATTTAACATTTATATAAAAATTTCAAAATTTCCATGCAAACTTTGTAATTTGTGTTTGTGAGTTATCATTGGTTAATGTTCCTTAAAAATAACTGGGGAAAATTTTCATTTCATTGTTATCATTACTATTAATACAATATTAATATGATTTACTGAATAATTATATTAATCTGAGTTATATATACCATGTTTCCCCCAAAATAAGACCTAACTAGAAAATAAGCCTTAGCATGATTTTTCAGGAAGCTCATAATATAAATCCTACCCCAAAAGCCCTAGTTATGATTGCCAGCCAGATGGACAGTATTGAATTATAAAGCAATGAATGTATAAATAAACAATATTAGCCACATTAATGCTTTAAATAAATAATAATATAAATTATAATGGTAGTTATGTATTTCCTGTTGACTATTTATAACAAACGTAATTCCACCTTATAGAAAAACAATTTCCTCTCAGCCAAATCTTGGACTTAAGATAACCAATTTATTGACTTTATGAACAATTTAACAAACTTTTAAAATTTTATCTATCACAAGCCAGTATAATGGACAATTTATAATTTCAATATGTAATTTTATATAGATTTAATACTTAGATTTAGAATGTTTGATTTTATTTTAGAATTTGATCATGATGGCTTTTAAATATTCAAGATAAAACAAAAATCAGTTTTGTTTCTTAAAGATTTTTCCCCTCCCGAAACAGTTTAAATATTCAAAATAAAAGAAAAATCATTTGATTTTTAAACATTTTTTCTTCCTAAAAGATTTTAAATAATGGAAGTGATTTTAATAATCAAAGTTTAATTTAATTTAAATCCTCAATCATTCTCCTAAAGAAAAGTTTTAAAAAAGAATACCAAGCAGGATTATTATGAATACTTTGGAAAGTGTTTACAATGTGCATACTTGATAACAATCAGATGTGATTGTGTCTTATATGAATTTCCATAATTCAATGCACTGTGTTATAATAGATATACTTAATGTGCATGTGTGAAATACAGAAACCTTTTCTGAATTTTTATTTCATCACTTTTGTGTGGACAAATAATTCTTAACTGTAATCATTTTTGTTGCCACTCTTGTCTTGTAAATCTTAAATTAACACTTGATTTAATGGTAAATTTAAATGGAATATTTTGACCTCCAGACAAATGAATGCAAAAAGAAAGAGCTATTCCAGGATATACAAGAGAGGAATTATGGAGAGCTTCTGGAATACTTGAATAAAAATACATCTTTGTACTTGAATAAATGTATATTTTTGCACTTGATTAAATGAAGATTTTGTACATGAAAAAAAAAAAAGATATCCTCTGAAAATAAGTCCTATGGCATCTTTTGTAACTGGTCTTATTTTGGGGAAAACATAGTACTTTAACTTACTTTAAGAATATAGGCTGATTTAGTGAGGTTAATTGAGTTCTTATTATATTCGTAAGAAGTTGTTCATTGAATTGAAATATATTAGAATGTCATACTAATTTTTTTTTTTGAAGCAGGAATACAATACAATACTTTTCTTTTGGATTTTTTTAATGTGTCATAAATTTATTCTTACTATTAATTTAATAATCTCAATCAATGATGTGCATATATATAAGCCTTGAATACAACATGCAATAATAGTTCACTTGAATATTATTTTTCATTTGTATAATATTTCAATAAATAATCATTAAATTATGTTTTATCTATTATTTTTAATAGATTATATTCTATCCTTTTTAAGTATCTACCATTTATTTTTTTCCAGCCTCTTGAAATAATGGATTGAGAGTTTGCTACATATTCAAATAATGCAAGAATATAAATATATGTTCAATTTATTCATAAATTAACTAATAATTTATTAATAAATGAATTAATAATTTATATATGTATGGGAGACAAAAAACCCTAAAACCAATAAATATTTTCTTTTAGTTTGTTACTAAAATATGATTCTTAAAGTAATACTATTACATAAAATTATAGAATTAACATTTAAAAAATAATTCATTTGAGAGAAAAAAAAACAACCAAACATAACAAATAAAACCACAACAATTCAGTGTTGTAAAATTGTTTTTGTTATGTATACCTAATATTATTAGTAGTAATATTAACTCTATTCTTCCAAAAAGCTGATTTTATTTAATATGGTAAGCTTTTATATATGTTATAAGGACTATATTTATTTTTACATATATAATATACAATTATTGTATTTGTCTTTATAAAATACTAATAAAATTTGTATGAATATACAAACTATATATAAATGTGTGCAGAGAAGTATGTTCATATACTATATATCTGTGAAATAAAAAAATGTAGAAAATTATTTATTATTTTAAATTTAATATAGATGTTTTTAAATAAGTTAATAACTGAAACTACAGATATAAAGGATTATTATATCTGCAATTTCTTCCATTCATTCTAGTTATATTGCATAAGTCATTTATTTTACGTGTTTAATATTAAAAAACTGTAAATGTTGAACAAAGAATCAAGGATAAGATGAATACCAAGTATTCTTGGTAGCTCTGATGTTTAAAAGCATATCTTTGTCAACACTATTGGTAATGCAGAGTGAAATTAATTTGTCAACCAGGTGGAATATACCAACAATGCCAACAAATGCCTTTCTCTATTACAAATGACATATCACAAAAATTAACCCAATTTGTAACATATGCCATAGACAGGAGAAAATGTTTGAACATATGATTCTTACCTGCCTCAGATTAAGTAACCTAAGAAACACTATATATAAAAATACCAAAATTGACTACTACCAAATCATGTCTTTAAAAAACTGCCTAAAACACCAATCAATTGCAGTGATCAGACTGTACATATATCTAACATACACTCTATGGACAGCCAGATGTATGAAGATATTCACTTTACCCAACCTAAATGAAAACACCTTCTTTACTCAAAAACTTTTAAAAATGAAGAATAGAGACCAAATGCTATCCACCAAAAGAAGATACAAGGACACATACATGGAACCTGCTTCATGTCCCACAACCACCCTAGAAGCTCTCCACAGAACAAACTCACCAACACCACATTAAGACAAATTGCATCCTAGGTACAAGATATACATGGAATGAATTCAACAACAACCAAAATCTACCTAACCTTAGGGTCTTATAGATCTTGGCCCCACTTATGTATTCCCTATTTAGTATATTCATTGTAACCTTTGAATAGTAATTAGAAAACAATAAATTTCTTAAGATAATAATAACATTGACAAAGATATACTTATAAATATCAGAGCTACCAAGAATAGGTGGATTTATTCTATTCTTGATTCTTTGTTCAACATTTAGAGTGTTTTTAAGTCATACCCAGGGGGAGAGTGATTTATTCCCTTTGTTTACATATACATTGAGCTATGTTTTATTTAAAATCAGATTAAAGTGGATTTTAATTAATGAAGGTATATATATTTTTTAATTATTTTTTAAATTTTATTATATATATGTTTGCCATTATATTGTAATTGTTATTTTATTCAAAGTTTGTATAAAATAATAATAAATATAATATTTTAATAAAAATTAAAACTGAGCTGTTCACAGTTCATATGTGCATTAAATATCAATCACAACATTTCTCCATTTGTATGCTCCAATCCCAAAACTAAGGATTAAAATATTAAGTGGAATTTAGGCCACAGGATTATTAATAATATCTGAGAAATATAACAAACTTTTTTCTTAAAATACTGTTTCATAAAACAGGAGCATTAAATTCAAATTTATGACTGGCTGTGCATTTATATATTATTAATGTTAGTGCATTAATGTTTAAGACATGAATCCTGTTATAATGCATATTTTGTAAGAGTATATGATATTGCCAAGTATCCAAAATGAGTTGTTTATCAAAATATTTTTGCAAGAGTTGTGAAAAGTATTGATGCTTTGAGCATAGCAATATTGTTTGCGATAACCATTACAAACATTTTGCAAATCCAACTATTAATGATTCAAATTACTTAATGTTAAGTAAATTTTTTTTTGGTTGTATTTTTTAGGAATATCCATGTTTCCATTATTTGATAAGGAATGCAATGTCAGTTGTTGCCATTAGGATATGGCTGAGAATCAAATACATTGGACAACTACAATTAGACCTACTATTTTAACACAAATCTTTTCTGCTGAGGAAATTAAAAGACAAGATCATAAAATATCAAGTACACAGAAAAATGGGCCATATGTTTTAAATGTGGACACACTTATGATTTGCAGATTGGTTTGTATAATCATGAAAAACTTATTTCTAGAGTAGTTTCCTTTTTTTTTTTTTTTGAGTTGAATTGACCAAATTCGTTTATGAGTGACTGTTTATTATTATAATTTACGATGGGAAAATGAATCAAGAAAATGACTTGTTTCAATCTGGCCAAAGTAGTTAAACACCATTAACAAAAATACAAGTTCAAATAGTCAAGCGTTGGTGGTCGAGAAGTCAGCACAGCCGCCTTACAAGCAGTTGTCCCGGGTTCGCGGGTTTGCTTCCCGACCGATGCTTTGACACATGAAAAAAAAAAAAAACAAGTTCAAGTAAGTATATATTATTTAAAATACAAAACTAATGTAAAACAGACGGAAGATTGTTATAAAGCTTAAGAAATCACACAAACTTAATACACGTAGGATTTGTATATATGAATTAAATTTAAGAATTTACGATTTTGAAAATAAGGCTAAGTATTATTTTTTTATAACGTTTTACTTTACACCATATGTTAAGAATTACCTTCTTTTAAATTTATGACTTTAAACACTGTTGAACAATGGCAGCAAAAGCTAGCTTTTGTATTATTAATAATACAGTTGTCTACAAGGTCAATAACGCATCAATCATTTTTAATTTAAACTCGTTTTATTTTATTTTTTGGAAAAGGTAAATGTAATAAAATACTTAGGAGTTTTTTTTTAATACTGTTGAATAACGGCAATTACATTTTTGTTTTACAACAAAAGATATAATGATGAATGTGTACTGTGCCTACAAAGCAATATTTTCTTTCATATATATGTTACCGTAATGATATCCATTTGAGGTGTCTATACAAAAAATATTACGAAATTCTAATGGCCCACTTAGTTAATGCTTATGCATATGTATGCATTTCAAACAAAAATAGATATAAAATACAATATCTAACATTAAAAAAGAAGGGGGAAACAAATGAGAATCAGACCAGAACAAACGTTTGTTTGCTACGTTTCTGCCTAAAATGGTGAATGTTCAAATGTTGAATGGATAAATATATATTAACTAGGAGAATTTGTAGTGAATGGCTATTTACTATTTGCCAAAAATGGTTGCATATTAGTAGTTGTAACTTTGGAGCAACACAAGAAAATGAAGGATAGCACTGCATACCTGAATCCTTAGTAGAAAGGAATTATATCTTTGGAGATATAATCAAATTAAATCTGTAGATAAATAAAAAACAGAAAAGTTTTCAAGTGCATAGACAAATTTGTGTTATTAATGGACACCATGTGATGCAATTTTTATTACGTGTTGCTCTTTTAGTACAGTATAATCTTTGAACCTGGCAATCTTTTTCTGGTAATTGGAGTCATCAAATCTAAAGCAGATTAACAATTTTTCCTCCAGTAGAGATGTCCTTTTTATCATTATTCTTTGTAGTAGTTTGGGTTATTATTATCTACTGATGAAATGTTCAACTGTTCAAAATGATATGTATTACTGATACAATTCTTTAAGATGAAGGTATGTGCTTTCCTTTGATTATTGAAAACAAATATAAGCAGTTTTTTTTTTTTTTGTTACTGACAGCATGGGATTTGGGTATTCCATCATCAGATTTTCAATGGTATGAATGGCTGAAGAATTGGAGGTTAGAGAAGATTGAAGCCTGTCCATTACAGTATGAAGTTTTGCTATCTTAATATAAACTGAGCACTGATTACATATGTGTGTGGGAGATGATAATCTGGACCAAGTGATAGGTACTGGTTCAGCACAAAATATGTATATTGGTCCTTGTTTATCTTTTCTACATGTGTGTGGTCATGGGTATCAGGGGTATGAAAAAAAAAAACAAACCCCCCCCTCTTGTGCCCCACATTAACACATGCAAGGGTTTTAAATCTTTCCAACCCCCTCCTCCCCTTCCCAATTCCCTCCTTAGGGCTTTTTTGTGGGGAAGTCTGTCTGAGAGGCCCATTTCTTTCCTTCCCTTCACTCACTTTATACACTAATTAAAAACAAATTTAAAAAATTAAATAAATTCAATTTAAATTATTTATATTATATTTTTTTTTTTTTTTTTTTTTTATATCTTTTTAAAATTGGTTATTGGGGGTATGGGGATTTATGAATTTTTTTTTTTTTTTTTTTGTTTTTTGGGTGTATCAGTGGTATGAGATAGTGTGGATAGTTGAAGAGTGCTTGAAAGTCTGTGTTCAAATCCCCTATATTTACTTCCTAACGCAAATTGACTGCAAACCTTTGCATTAGTTAAATTGAAAACAAATATAAGCAGTTTTTTTTATTTCCTAACGAAAATTGAGTTCAAACCTTTGCATTGGCAGTACAAAGATTTTCTTTCGTATCTTTATAAGATCAGCTGTCAGCAGCTATCTTCAATGAGATATTTTACCATACACATATGAATCACATATATGTACATATTAATTGTGGAATTCTTATTAAAAAAGAAGAAATATTTAAATAATAATAATGATCGTAATAGAAATAATATTAACAATATAAAAATGATAAGCAATCTTAATTATACTATTAATAATTTATTATTAGATATAAATTGATAATTGATAAATGAATTTATTTTGAAAATTCTTATTATGAAATTTGCATATCAATTTACTAATTTGCATATTCATTTAAATTAATCTTGGGAATCTAAATTTGGTTCTACAATTATTAAAGACAGGTGATTACTATTATCTTTACTTAACAGTTTTAATAAGGAAATAATAAAAATAGGATAGTCTCGTAAAGATTATTTAAAAGATAAGCAAATAGATGCTGATGAGAAAACTAATGACCTATAGGAATGTATTAAATAATGACATTATTTAATAAAAGTGATATATGTTATTAGTACTTACATATTTAGATTGAAGTTCTATATTTGAATTTGAATGTGTATATCTAGGTAATAGAATATTACAATCGGATAATAACACTTGATCAGATAGTAAGTCACTGCTTTCTCACTTTTAACAAACACACGTGTGTAGATATAACTGAATAGATATAATGTAATTTTTACTTTACAAATTTTTAATTAGCATCCAACAGATTTTTTTAAAACTATAGGTATGCAAACAGCCAGACTTTATCTTTTGAATTTTTATCAGTTATAAAAGATCTGACAATTAGTCAAGACATTCATCATATATATATAGAATTGTTTAAATTGTAATAAAAAGTTCAATAAATCATTATAGTATATATATATATGATTGACTATTTCCATCATCTGTCAATAAATGTTCAATGTATAGAAAATTTTAAAATTTTTATTTAATTTTTTTCAAATGCGAACGACTTCGAAAACACAGTTAGCAGTTTCCAGTAGTAATATTCTCCACTTTTCTTCATGTGTTGCTGGCCGACCAAATTCAACTTCTATGCTAATATTGTCACTGGTTAGGCCAGCAATACCTGAAGAAGAATGAAAAATAATATTACTCAAAATGTTGTGTAATTCTTAACTTGTGTTGTCTGTTTGTGCGTTATTACTAACAAGTTGTTTGTATTTGAAAAGTTTAAATAAAGTTTAAAATTTTCTAAACATACATCACTTACTGATAGATGATGAAAATAGTCCATCATATTATAGTACAAATTTTTGCTATGGTAATCTATGCTATTCTTGAGAGCTGTGATCATTAGACTGTGAAGGAGTAGCATAGAGACAATGATTATGTTTTTAAACTGTGATTTTATATGTATGACAAATGCCTCTAAAAGCAGATTGAAGTAAGTAGGCAATCCTATGAAGATGTGATAACACATGTTCAACATTGGTACATCATTAATTGTCATTCCTTTAATATAATTTTCCTTAGCGTATCACAATTTAGAAATGCATCATAAAATTAATTGAACTCATTATTAAGATGTGATCTTGACATAAAATTAATTGAACTCATTATTAAGATGTGATCTTGACAAATATTTTAGTTTTAAAATTAATTTATTAAACATAGTAACATAGTAATATACAGTTAAACTTTATAAAAAATTACATAGCATTCAGAATGAAACTTGAAAAAGTCAATGCAGAGAAAAGGGTATCTTAATAAGATTAAGAGGAAAATAAAACTTTCACCCAAGTATCATCGCGTAGACTCACAGGTGAAAGGAGAGAGTCTCGCTGCTTGACTTGGTCAAGAAGCTTGATAAAGACAGTTAGAGCCGATTCCTGAGAATGACCAAAGATGAGTCTGCAACCCATCAACCATGAAGAAAATGTTATAAAGATAGATAATCTTACTGCTGCAAAAGATCCCTTTTTGAGAGTATTAGAAACAGAAAGAGCATCCCTAAGATCCAGAGAGACATTCGCAACAATAAAGTCCCTAATCGACTTAAGAGCAGGACAAATATAGAAAATATGGAGTATTGTCTCATCATACAATCTACACCACTGACACTGAGACGAAATCCTAATGAAGCCTCTGCTAGTCACTAAAAAATAACTTGTTGGGAAAGCATTTCAATTCAGTTTAAGTACAAAATCAACATGTCTTGCTTCAATGAAAAGAAGTTTCATTTTATGCAAGAGAACTTTATTTGAAACACCTAATGAAATCAAAAGAGGAGTATAATGTGGAAATTTTAATTTATAAACATCCCAGAATGTCAATTTCTCATCAAGTGCAACTTGAACCGAGGGTATTGACTTAATAACTGACTTCTATAAATCAGCAATCCAATAACTTGAAAATGGAGGTGGCATATCTGTAGGACCAATAACCAAAGGAAGAGATAACTGAGCAAGCTTTAGACAAGTTACACGAAGAAAAGATATAGATCTCTGGAGATATAGAGTTGAGACCGAGTGCAAACCTAGACCATTTAAAAGCTTTGGCATTTGAATTTTAGCAATACTGATGGCTACGACCTTGTTTTTCCAAAATAATTTTGAACAAAGCGAATTTATAGCCCTCTCAAAACACTTTGTTGGTCTAATAATTGGTAAATAATAACTAAGCCTTGAATAGACCAAAGAGTTCAAGAGTGTAACCTTACATATAAGTGAAATGTTTATATTGACAAGCAATGCAACTATCCTTTTTGTTTTATCAAGAATAATATTTTGAATCTGCCTTGTAATTACTGAATGAGATAAAACTATTGGAAAGCCCAGGAAAGACAGACTTGGCTGTCAAAGTTGAAATAATTGACAAACCAGATTTAATTTTCCACATTACGGATTTTGTAACATTAATATGAAGATTAAAAGTATTAGAAAAAGAGTCCAATATTTGAAACAAAGCTGGAAGAAAAGATTTATCAGGAAGAAAGACAGAGACATCATCAACATAAGAAATATAATGAATAGTCTGTTTAAGAGCAGGAACATAGATACCAGGCAGTTTAGATTTTATCTGTAAAAGTAACGGATTTAAATATGTAATAAAACATAATGTGGCAAGAGGAGATCCCTGTGGCACTGAGAGATGCGGACGAAAATCATCTGCAAGTTTACCATCCAATGAAGTAAAGATGGACCTGTTAAGTAGAAGATTGGCTATAATATGGACATATGGAGTAGGAACCTGATAATCCCGAAGAATCTGAAACAAAACAGAAGGCAGAACACAATCAAAGGCTGATGTGAAGTCCAGCTGAATGACCACAGGTTTTGATTTATTATGATACCTAATATACTCAATAAGAAGAAAAAGCTGAACAGCTTCAGTTGTTGAATGACCTTTCTTTGCAAATTGAAATTTTGATAAATGAAGATAAATATTATTTTGTATATGATCTTTAACATTAGATTCAATAGTCTTTATTAAAAGAGGTGTCATAGAAATAGGACGAATATTAGATAACAGAGAAGGAGTTAATTTTTCTTAAGAAAAGGGACCATCGCCACCGGATAGAGATCAGGAATATTCACCAAATCATTAGCTAAAATATCAACCATATTACAAACTATTGGACTGTAAAGAATGAAAGATGAAGAAGGACAAACCTGGGAATACCATGAATCCCAGGATGTATATTGTCTGGAAAAGAATTTAATTTTTGAATAATCATAGTTTCAGTTATATTATGACTACAATCAAGCTCAGATTCATTCCAGATGTCACCAATTCTAAAAAGCAACATTTGAAGCTTATTTTTGAAATGATTACATAGTTCAAGCAACATAATAGGGCCAGAATATACTTTATTTCCTGTGTCAATCATTAATGGAGTAGGTCTAGAATAAGCACCTAAAGCCCACCTAATATAACTTCTTGTCCAGTTATGATGATTTTGAAGAAAAATTTTAGACCGTTTAAGAGCCACATAATGAGCAAGAGATTTCTGTATATCATGATACTGCCCTTTAAGTTGCATAATATTTTCTATGGTAGAATCAAAAGAAGAAAGATTATAAAGTTTGGATGAAATACCATCCAATTGCTTAAGTAAAAACTTTGGACCTTTTGTCTTTCTAGTATAAGAATTAATAGTAGAACTGAGAATACCAACAAAAGAAGACCATGCCGATATGGCAGGTAATGAAAGAATATCCACTTTTCTAAAAAGAATATATGCCTCAGAAAAAATTGAAGCAGGAGCTGCTAATCTATTTAAGAGCCTTGTTGTAAGAGAACTATGAGACTGAGCAACAAAGAAAGTATCAATCAACAATGCAACATGCATAGCCAAATGATCCGAGAAAGGAACAACCTGAAGCTTTGCTGAAATGTCAAGATGAAGTTCAGGAGAATAGTAAAGAAGATCAATTAAAGAAGTGGTGCGACAAGTATAAAAGAAAAATGCATTAAGAGGAAAACATCCTTCACCAGATAAAAATACTCTATTAAAAAGATGTAGGAATTTATTATTAAAATGCATGTAACACATATTGAGAAACACATATTGAGATCACCAAGAAATATAGTTGGATAAGAATTTGAAGACAAAAAAGAATTAATTTTATTAAATGTAGAATAAGCAAAGAGGAACTCACTCTTATCATATAAATAAATGATATTCAGAGTAAAACTTCCAAATGTAATATTGGTCATCAAAAAATCATGATCCAAGTGCATGATTTTGATATCATTAAAAGCAAGATGCTTACTGACAAGCAAAGTGACACCAGATGAAGCAGATATATTAGGAACATAATAAAATGAGTCAATATTTTGCATTAAATCAGGAATTTGATGACTGGAATGATTGTGTAGCTTCGTCTCTCCAAAGCATGCAATATGAAAATTGCATTTCTGATGCCAATGCATTATAGCATAAACTCTAGAAATAGAATTTAAACCTCTAACATTAACAGCAATAACATTAAGCAACATAATAATATATATATAAATGAGAAAATATTAATGCAAAACATCTGTGAAGAATTCAGGTATAAGATTAATTTGTGAATTAGAATAAGAAGTATGAGATATTGGATATGAAGGACTGTTATTTAAAGTAAAAATAGAATCATTTTGAGAACGTGACAGCGAAAGATCTAACTGCTGAGAACTTTTATCTCCCGACCATTTACTTTTTTTAATGTCCTTTTTCCTAGAACTCTTTGAAGTCTAGTCAACTTAGTTTTCAAAACAGAGGGTGCAGTATCAGAATCAGGATTAGAAAAATTATTTTCAAGTTGCAATCCTGAAGAATCATAAATCTTCCTTTTATTGTTAGAAGAACTAATATCAGTTATAAGTGCTTGATCTTGCAAAGATGAACAACCAAGAGTAGACTGAATATTAAACCTATTCTCCTTCAATAACATATCTTCATTTTGAACTGTATGAGATGAGTCAAGTGATGAATGAGTAATGTTAGTCAGAATTAAAACAACAGACCCACTGACCTTCTTACCTAAATTAGTAGAAACTTGTAGTGGAGATGAAAGAGTAACATCAGACTGTTGCTCAGTAATATGTTCACACAAATGCTACTTTTGCAAATCTTGCAAAACTTTAAGACTACTTCTATGAGTACGTGTTTTCTTAAGCTTACAAATATTGCAAAACCCCTTTGGACAATCTTTAACAAGATGAGTCCTCTCCTTACAAACAAAACATTGAGGTTGTAAACCTTTGATAGAGATATATATTGGACCTTTATTTGTCTCTAAAGTAGACGGAATATCAATCAAAGCAAGACCTTTATTCAACTTTAAAGTAAAAGCAGCTGAGTTTCTGGGTAACTCTAAACCAGCCCTTCTCTCAGTAAGATATTTAAATTGAGTTATCTCAACTAAATTAGAACTTGCCTCTGAAGATCCTTAGTCTCAAAATTGAGATAATAATTTCTCACAAGACCAAAAGCTAGCCTAGGCCTATCCATATCAATAACAACCAAAAATCTGTGATTTAATAAAAGCTGTAGTCTTCTAAACTTTTCCTTCTCCAAGACATTATGAAACTCCAATATCATGTAACGTTTATTAGGATGATGATATATCCTCCTGATAGCATCACCAAGTTTCAAATCCTTCAACAACTGGAAAAACTCATCAATAGGAAAGTTATAAAGCTGACAATTACTGTCTGTAGTTATAAAAATCAAAGTATTGCTATTAGAAAAGTGTAAAAAAGAATTAAATAAAACCACTGGTATCCTAGAATTAAATTGAACACTTATATTTTGATGTTCATCAACCAAATCTTTATGACTAGAGAAATTCAATATGGATGTATCTGCAGAAGCATCTGACATTATTTGTTCTTCATTATTCAGATCTAAATAACCAAATTTCTCTGACTGTGATTGTGCAAGTTCAGAGAGTACTTTATTATTAAGAACATGAGCATAACTTTTCTTTTTAACCTGATTATTATACACTTGTGTTGTATTTTCTTTCAAAGTAGAAAAGGAAATATTCTGTTTCTGAAATGAAGTTTTTTTATCTGAAAGAGGCAAATTTCCATTCAGAGAATTAGTTTCAGAACAATGTATATGAGTATCAGATAATGAAAAATCATTCAAATGCAAAGATCTCAAAATCTGTTTCATAGAATGTTGCATGGCATTAGAAGTGATAGAAAATTGTGGTACTGCAGGCAAATACATTGATAATTTACAAGAAGGTAGAGGCGAACCAGAAGTAATTAAATCAGAAGTTTCTAAATGAATGTTTTTTACTCTGTCAGAGTTTGCATCTGCTAGAATATAATTTGCCTGCAAAGCAACTTCCATTACTTGAAATTTATCAGAGACAAAATGATCAAAAATACCTGAGTTATTATCTTTGGCTAGTAATGTTTCATTGTGCTTACTCCTAATGTTATAAGACCTGATATTATACTCCAAGTCAGATGATGTAGTGGTAATATCACCAACTGAAACTGATAATTTTTTTATGATGCAAGGTCTGCAAAGGCTTAGACAAAAAACAACTAGCAACAGTCTTTAAATTATTATACCTTGGAGATAGTTGCTTCAATAAACCTTTATTAGAAAAATGCATATCATTTAATTTGGCATAGTCTTTTACCTGTGAGCGTGTTCTATGTGAGATAAAATCATGTCCACTGGCTTGTAAAGAAATTTTTTTTTTATATCCATCAAAAATATATATATATATATTTAGTCTTTTGAATGTCTCTATTTTTTTGGCAACTTGAATTAGCAATAGAAGTCA
Organism: Epiperipatus broadwayi; assembly: GCA_028023455.1. Lineage (NCBI taxonomy): Eukaryota > Metazoa > Onychophora > Udeonychophora > Euonychophora > Peripatidae > Epiperipatus > Epiperipatus broadwayi. The sequence goes on from JAQFVV010000077.1 coordinate 1,300,808, forward strand.
CGGAAAGCATTTTCTTTTTAGCATTGATATTCTGAATTTTATTAGAGACATTTTTAACTTTAGAAAGCGGTTTTTAAACTATCTGCTCTTGTTAAATCTTGCATACTTGAAGCTTTCGATCTATTAATGACAGAGCTTGAACAATGCATTAAAGAGTCAATTTTAACGTTTGTTTTTTTGTTTACATTCGAAGATTCTTTTCTATTGAGCGTCGATGATTCTAAACGTTTCTTAGAACCACTCATTTTTAACAAAAAAAGAGAGGTAATTTGGAAGAACAGCACCTACCTTGTACTTCCAGAGTTTTTTTTAAAAGTAAATTTCAAGCATATAAAGCAAAAAAGAGTAACTTTAAATCCCAACGATACGATGTAGACTAAGTCAACTAACGCTATCTAGTGGAATGACAAATATTTTATAACTATAGTAAGGGAGAAAACAAATAGGAGACTTTATTTTCATTTGAAACTCAAACAAATGTAAATAAAATTGTTTATTTTATTCATATAATGATTTATAATATTGGAAATGATATTAATGTTTGAGAAGGGAATAACTACCAAAAAGTTAAAATGATGTAAACATTATAACAGGAGACTTTATTTTCATTTGAAACTCAAACAAATGTAAATAAAATTGTTTATTTTATTCATATAATGATTTATAATATTGGAAATGATATTAATGTTTGAGAAGGGAATAACTACCAAAAAGTTAAAATGATGTAAACATTATAACAGAATTCATACCACTGAAGAGCTGAAGATTCATATTTGCAAAACACTAATTATAAAACAAACATCAACTCACCAGTACCTATTATAATCAAATGTATTCAGCAAGTATCTCCATAAGTGATTTTATAGATTAATTAGAGTTTAGTCACAAAAAACAAATTAGGCATAAAACATCATTGCGTCATTTCTGTCAGCTTTATTTTTATCATAATTTGTCTGTTTTTTTATCATCCTGGATCTCTTTCCTGTATAAAGAACACTTTTTGCTGAGTCCATTAATCCTTGGATTGCTATTTTATTACATTGATAACTGACAAATCACTGCTGTAATGCAGCAGTTTCCCACATAGACCTTAAAAAAAATTGATTTATTATGTTTTACTGTCCATCTCCTTTGGAGTAAATGAAGATTTGGAAATGCCATTATTAATCATTATAGGTTACCATGGCAATGATAAGTGCAACACTTTAATTCATTTCAAACAGTTATGCACATATGGTTATTGCTTGTTTCTGTTGTAGTTTTTATGTACTTAAATAAAGGAAGATAAAACTGGAGAATGTGAAGCTACTGCAAACTTGCCAAAATGTATAAAACATTGATAAAAGTCAAAACTTTCTTTTATGTGCACAGAACAAATAAATGATAGTGATAATGAAAGTATTCTAGATCTTGAAAAATTGTGTTTTGAATTGAAGCATTAAGTTTGCCCAAAACAAATGGCATTCAAAGGGGTTTCTTGAGCAAGTAGTGATTTAAAATTTTATGATTTTAAAATCTTGAATTATGACTTTAAAACTCTTTTCATCTATGTTTAAATTAAAATCAATATTACAAGCATAAATTTATTATAAAAGATGTGAAATCTGCAATATCCAATTTCTATATTTAATATTAATTCTGATCTTTTTAAAATATTATATATGATTACTGTGATATTAAAATTATATATTTGTATTCACACTATAAGAAGTTTAACATTTAATAAATAATAGATGTGAAATGTTTTGAATAAAGTAAGTTGTATTTTATACATATTTTATAAATAATAATTACTAAATTGTTTTTTTTTCTTCAATAATTTTTAGTGTTAAAGAATGCATTAAAATTTTCTTGCATATATAAAAATATGACTATGTCTAACTTGTATTTTGATATATGACTAAACTAAAAATTAAAACAATGAATGGACATAGTCCAATATATAAATACAACTAAAATACCAGGAGAATAGTTTACATATAAAGAACTTTGAAAATATAGCAATTAGTGTGAATAATTTTTAATATGAATGATAAATATCATAAAGTTTAATAGAAAATTACATGTAAATTAATCTAAACCTATATTATAAATACCAAAAGAAAAAAATATTAAAGAAATTGCTAATATATCAAAAAATGAACTGGCCTCTGAGAAAACTACTTATAGAAATGTGACTCAAAGAATGATGGGAAATAACAGAAATGAACTATTGTAAATTTTTTTAAAAATAATTTTTATTTTCATTTTTAAAAAAAAACAATAGGCATATAGATTGAATTTTTAAAAAAAATACAAATATTAAAAGAAACTTCATATTTTAAGATAAGGATGTTATTATTTAACCACTAAACATCACATAATAAACATTCTTTATGCTTACACAAGGTATTTACACAGAGACTAAACTCTCCATACAGTAGCCTAGATGAGGATTTTATGCATAAACCTTCTTGCATCCATTGATTACTCTGGCTTACACTGAGTGGTGCTACTGTATGGAGAATTTAGCCTTTGTGATGTTACTATTTTTATAATATCTTGGAAGATGTAATAACTGACTGTTATGAGACTCTACTACTATACATTTAATTATATAGTAAAGTAAATAAAGTGTTAATTTACTTCTGACAGTCTGTTTTTGTCCTCCAATAAATAAAGTTTATATTATACACATGATTTAGAGTAGTCATACACAAAGAAAGAGCATTATGATATATTATAGTAATTAACACATCTAACTATCATATCTATGATCTGGGGTTAAAATATAAGCTAAGTAAAACTTGAAAACTTTTTCACATTCCAAATAAGATTAGAACTTTTTTTTTAAGTTAGTGAGTTCATAGCTAGCCTAACCAACAGCTTTTCAGTTATTGGTTAGAAATAGTTATCTAGATATTCTTAGCAAGAGGGTAATATAAGAAAGACAATTATTAAAAATGTTAACCTTCACAGATAGAAAGTCCTGTTAAGAAATCATTCTCCTTTATTTTTTTTTTTTGAAAGGCCACTGCAGAATGTTTATTGCACAGTAAGGTATTCAAGATTTGAGCCAATCTAGATCACCATAGCTACATAGCTAAAATTCTTCATAAGACTAATGAGCAGAGAACCAAGACTGGGCCAATATGAAACTACAAAAGATCGTATAAGCCTGGCTCATGCAAATAGATCTGGTTATAAACTAACCTAGCATTCAAACAGTACCTGTAGATTAAGAAAAAAAAATATAAAGATGATCAAGTGAGAATTTTTTTTTGTTAATGATGCTGGAAAGGATGAAAGAGGAGGGAAATATGTTGTGATCTTAAAGATCTTGGGAAGAACTAAATGGTGTTTGTGGGCATTTCTTGTGCACTTGCTCATTGAAAGTTGCACAAGCTAATCATATCATTCTTTAAAAATACTTATCATAAAAGAATGACACATCCTTCTGAAATTAAAGCACAAAAAGAAAATTTTTAAGCTTACTCCATCTTTCTAGATGAACTACACCTGAATTATTCAAAAAAATTTGGTGATGTTAGTCTTCTTGCAATACTTTGAACTTTCCAAACAAGTGTCATTGGTTAGTGATTATGTGAAAGAATGGTTAGTGTTGTAGCATTAAATCACAATTACTAAAACACAAACATATTGATGAAGAATACAGATATTGCCATTAATTGGCATGATAATTACCAATGATTGGAAAGATTGATGCCAACATCCAAATTTTCACTATCATAATAAAAAGTATTATCAACTAGAAGATCTCTAAAGAATTAAATAAACTGATTTTTTTTTTCAGTATATGGAACAAAGACTGCAAGGCCAAACCAATCTCTCTTTATACTCATCAGATGAACAATAAAACTGTCAAATTATATGCATAGGATGTGTACTCAACATAAAAGATTCAGAAAATATCAGTATAATATAGCAAGAAAAATACAAGCCTGTAAAGTCATACAACAGTATCAAATTAGCATAGCTCAGGACTTAAATAATCAAACAGAAGCAGAGGATAAATATGTCACTATTTTATTCAAATTTCACAGGAGGATATTGTGATGATTGTGAATCAGGTCCCAACACTGATATAAATTTGTATGCAGGGATTTAGGAAATTAACCTAACACATATTTCAATATATGGCATCATAGCCACAAAAAGTTTAACAAAATGTAAGTAAAATAAATAAATATCTATTTTATTATATGGAAAGATTTGTGCTCCAAATTTATATGTGTACATGACAATTTACAGCTTTGAATAGCTTTCAATGTTTGTTTATTCAATTATTTGTTTGGAACATTTGACTATTGATATCATTTAAATCTGATCTGCAATTGATGGTCTTGTAGTTTAATTATTTTTATTTTTGAATAGTACTTTCAAATTAAAGGATAATACCATAAAATAATTGTTGATGCAGAAAATTATCAGGCACGAGCCAAAGACAAGATGATAGAATTGTATGTTTTATAATAGAACTGGTTATGCAGATATTATATAACATGCATAATATAAATCATGAATTGAGCATGGATTCCTTACTCTTTTAAGCCCAGAGTATAAACTGGATATAAATCATATGCTGTTTGTTAACTGTAAGAACAAATACTTGTATTTTTATTTAACCTTGATTAAATTATATTAACAAATGTGTGTCTTCTAGTAGTACAACACCATCTGAAAAGAAAAAAAATATGATTGGCGTTTTGGAGGATTAGTTGATTTTTGAAAACTTTTAAAACTTCATCGAATTAATCATTATGTGAATATTTTATACATAATTTCTCAAGGTTGAAAATATTATTTATAATGATAAGATTTATCAGTTCTTTTAGTGGTTATATCAGTAAGAAAATATTTTAGAATGACACTTAACAAAATCAATGACAGAAGTACGGATGTTTTCAGCTGCAAAAGTCACAACTGCAAAAATAAAACATAATCAAGCTTTATTATAATCACTTATTCAATCACAATGTATTATATATAATTACTGTAATCAAGTTCTCTAACAAGTACAGATTAAATTATAATTTGATTATTATTAGTGATAGTTTATTATTGCTTGTCGCACTCTAAATGAAATTTATTTTAACATTTCAATATTCAAAGTTAATTAATAAATTTTAATGAGTTTATACATCATTAAAATGATATATATATATATATTATATTTAATGTTTTCAATGTTTTCATGGTTATATGATGTAGATAAATTATCACTTTTTGGGCTCTACCGTGTATTGTTTTCCATTAAACACCGATATTTCGACAGACTAGCAACCACCGTTATCAAGGTTAACTTTATATGTATATGATATCACCAAACATATAGATACAGTCACATACTGGCAAAATTTATGTTCAGAGTAGAAAGAGATTAAGGAATAGTCAAGTTTTTTTTCTCAGTGATAAAAGTTTATTCATAAAAAAAAAAACACATACAGTTAGAAAAGGTTTACAAAAGAAATTTCAGGAGCAACATGGTAAGAGGGGAAGGATACATGTGAAAAGGGAATGGGATGTGGAAAGGAGAAATGGTGTGTAGTCCGAAATGCATGTTTTCATGATTGAGCCCTATGACAGAGGCTTTGAAGATGGAAGTTGGAGGATTGCCCAACTGTCTGTGAGGAGTGGAGGTGGGACTGGTTTTGAGAGAGTGAATTAGGTCCAAGAGCTTTTGATTGACTGAGTATATTCTCTGGTCAAAGGCACATCGAAGCAACCAGAGAGCATAGATGAGGAAAACTGTTAGTCTAATGGCTGCAAAGACCCCTGTTTCTATGGATTCTTGGAGGTTGAAAATGGTATTTCTGTGCTAGGAAAGCAGGAGTTGATGACATTTCTCACACCAAGCAGAGAGGGACATTTAAAAAAGAAGTGCTGGAGGGTTTCATTGTCAGTTTTACAGAGCTGGCATATGGGACAGATCTTGGTGAAATCCCTACAGTTGACCAAAAATTGATTTGTGGGAAGGGAGTGAAGATTGATTTTGAGGAGGAAATCGAGGAATTTTGCCTCAAGGGACCATCTTTTGAATTTGTGGATTAATTGAGCATTGATAAGTTTGAGCAATGTAGGGACACAATGGAGAATTCTGCAGTCTGATTGAAAGCCTCCCAATACTTTAGTTTGCTGCTGATGGATGGTAAAACAAAGCCAGTCTTTTGTAGGATTTGGCAATGAGTTAGGTCCATGACCTGGGCCTGCTACTGGGAGAAGGAGTGTTGGTGGGTGTGATAATGATATGCATGAAGTTGGCAGTAAGTGACTTAGGAGTGTGAGGATAATGTTACAAGATCTCTGGATCAGAAGAGTGTCAGTGGAGTGCAGGCCCAACCCAATGAGGTTTTTAGAAAAACCAATTTTTTTAGGCTGATGGCCACTACCTTTCTGCCCCAGAGAAAACAGGTGCAAAAGGAATTGATTTTGGATATAAAGGAATGTGTCGATAGAACAATGGGGAGGTAGTATGCTATTTTAGGAAACACTAGAAGATTGAGGAGGGTGACTTTCCCATAAAGGGAGAGGTAGATGCCTGTGATAGCACTGAGGGTGGATGATATGTTTTGATAGAGTGTGGTTTGGACCTGTACTCTCATGTCCCTAGGAGACAGCATGAGAGGGAATCTGAGGAAGTTTTGTGGCTTGGCATTGAAAGTGGAAGAGATTTGTTTACCAGTTGATAGTTGCTAGGCCACTGATTTATCACTGCTAAATTCCAACCTGTATGTTTTGGAGTACCAGGTGAGGATCTGTTGAAGCCTGAGTATGAGATCAACTGATGGAAGGAAAACAACCACATCATCTACATAAGCAAGGCATTTGATGCTTTTGCTCAGTGCAGGAATGAAGATTCCAGGGAGGTGATGTTCTAGCCTGAACAAAAGGGGATTCAGAAATGTGGTGAACAACAAAGTGTTCAGCGGAAAGCCCTAAGGGATGGCTATGCTAGGTGTGAAGCTGGGGCAACTTTTCCATCCAGGGTAACTAAGATTTCTCTGTTGGACAGGAGATTGTGGAGGATGGACAGAAGGGCCTCTGGGATGTTCAGGTTTCTGAGGACACCCAAGAGCAGGTTGACCCTAACAGAGTCAAAGTCAGCCTGGATGTTTAGTTGGACAGCAATGGGCCTGCTATTTCAAGACCACCTAACATGCTCAGTGGTCATCTTAAAGACTGTGGCAGCCCCAAGAGTGAAGTGCCCCTTGCAAGAAAACTGTGAGGCAGAAAGTTCAGGGAGTATGAATTGTTCTAGTGACTCTTTAATGGTAGACTCAATAAGTTTTATGAGCAGAGGGGTCATTGAAATGGGCCTAAGACTCTTGAGCTTAGTAGGTGGCCAATCTTTCTTAAGGAAAGGAACTAATGTTACTGGATAGAGACCCTCACTGATGTAAGCACCTGAGGCCAGCTTGTTGATCATGTTGAAAGTAATGGGGATAGTGAACTGACTTAGGTGGAGAAGGATAAACTTGGGGATAGCATGAGAACCAGGATGGACATGGTCAGAAAAGCTTTTCAGTTTGTTAAGTAGCATGGCCTGGGTGATGCCAGGATCAGAGCTGACATTTAAGATTGATGGCATAGTGAAAGGAGGGATGTCAGCTCTGAGAAGTATGTGCTTGTAATGGTTTCTCAAATGAAGAAGCAATTCCTGACCTTGGCAGGATTTGTTGCTGACTGGGATAGATGAGGGGATGGTTTGCTGCCTGTGGGAACCAAGATCCACCCAGATAACTTCTGGTCTAACAATGCTGATTCCCCATGCACCTCTTGGTGCATTTGACTGAGATGTACTCAGCCAAGACATTTTGAGTATCGTGGTATTGAAGTTTCAGTTGGATGATGGTGCTAATGTCTAATGGCCCAACCTCCTGATCATTCAGTTGCTCTGAAATTTTGTCCATGGAAGCCAGCAACTTGAGTGGCTCTTGCGAATTTCAGGTGTATTTGTGAAAACAGCTTGCAGGATTTCCACAAATGCAAACCATGCAGAGATGGGTTCCATTGATTTTTATGAAGGTATATATAAATTTCTGAAAGTAATGCTACTGGTGTATTTTGTTTGTTGAGGAATCATATTGTCCTTCTGCGGCCAAGGTTTACTGGAGGGCCAGAGTTAATGTCAAGGGAGAGGTGTAATGCCTTGTGATCTGAAAAAGGTATGGTATGGAGTTGGGTCGATTCAATCAAGAAATGGAGATCAGGAGAATAGAATGTTAAATCAAGGCAGGTCTGATGCTTACAGGTGTAGAAAAAGTAGGTATGGGCTTGGAAAAAGCCCTGGCCACATATTAAGACAAAGAGAAGAGATGTAGATATTTGTTTGTGAAGGACTGGTAGCCCATATTAAAGTCACCCAGTAGAAGAATGGGAAGGGAGGTGGTAGTTGTGATGTTGTTGATTCAGTGAATAATAGATTTAATGAGGGTGTCACTGTCATTGGAGGGCAGATATAAATAAATCACAAAACTTCTGAAGCATCCAAATCGCACCTCCAAGATAATAGAATGAGCATCGATACGCATGATGGAAAAGGTAGAAGGAGGGGCACGTTTATTAATGAGTATGATGACTTCTCCAGCAGAAGTCAAGGCAGTAGAATACTTGAAAAGACCAAGGGTGGACAAAGTGGGGCAAATCCTGTAATTGAAGTGAGTGAGTTTAGTTTCAGCAAGGAAGAGGATGTTGGGAGAGTTGAGTTCAAACCAACATTTGAGAGCGAGGAGCCTATGGATTGAATTAAGGCCCCAAATTTTTAAACTGACAACAGAGATAAGCATATGTGATCTCAAGATATGGACATAAGGAATGGAGAAATAGTAGGAATTTGGAAATTTTTATGGTGAGCGGGGATGAACTGGGCTGGTGAGATGTGAGGTGTACAGTTCTTTTTTCTCCTGACAGAATTGCACAATGATTCATTCTTGATGTCACTTGATGAATCACTGTCCAATAAAAAATTCAGCAGAGGAAGCTGAGAGAGTGTGAAGGGAGGAGGCTGATGAGGCCTGGGTTGAAGCCAGACAATTCTTCGCTGAAAGAATTCTTTTTTTTCTTATATGTTCTGTATGACTGAGACTTGCCCTGGGTTCCAGAAGAGGATAAATTATGGTTTCACTGGGAAGGTCAAGGATGGAAATCTGCCTATCAGAGTTGGTGTCAGTATCAGATGGGTTAGGGCATGCACACTTCTGATGTTTGTTGTTAATGGTGGAGGGGCCAAAGTTGGTAGACAGGATGATTTGAGTTTGAATTAGTGGATGTATCCATCAAGGAAAGAGAGTCCTGTGACAGAACTGTAACTGAGAGTGGTGGGCTGCGAGTGAAATTAAAATTATGTGGCCTAGAAAAAGCCGTAGTCTTACTAGAAGGTAAGATGGTGGTTGAGTGCTGAAAAGGTTGAATTGGTATCAGATGGAGGTGAGAGGTTAACTGAAGGAGGAAGTTCATATCTATTGGAGCTATGTGGAGCACATATGTGGTTCAGGCCCTTTTTTTCTGGCAAGAGTTGCATTTTTTTGAGGGCAGTCTGAATGAGGTGGTTGCGGTCTTTGCAGGTGAAACATTGTGGCCATATTCCCCTTAATCGAGATGATCAAAGGTGATAGATCGGCTGCTATTGTTGTGGGAATGCTTTCAGGAGAGAAACCTTTTTTAAGTATGAATTGAAATGAGGCTGTGTTGGTGAAGATGAGACCATTGGTGACAGGATCCCTAAGGTACTCAAATGAGGTAACCTGGTGAGAAGATTCCTAAGGTACTCAAATGAGGTAACATGGTGAGAGGATCCCTAAGATACTCAAATGAGGTAACCTGTCTGAATGTCTCGATGTATTTCTGTAGGTGCTGCTTCTCCATCCCTATGTGACAGTTTTTGACAAACCCCTTAAGTATGGATGGTTTATTGGTGTCTATTGCAACCAGGAACACATTGTGTAAAAAGATTCGTTTTTGAAGGCTTGCCTTTATATTGTGTTGTGAAACTCTATTGCCATGTATTGATTGTTAGGAAGGGTGAGGATTTTATGTATATTATCAGTTAGATTGTGGAGTTTGATAAGGTCATAGAGCTGCTGTGTTGGAAATTTATGGAGTCTGCATTCTGGTAGCAATGAAAAGACTTGAGGAGAAGCTGTGGAACTATATGGTTAAATTGTTCTGGGATCACTGTGTGATTCTCTGGTGTGAGTTGTTTAGTAGGAATGAAGGTTGCTGAGGTGGGTGAATCATGACTGTTAGAATTTTCCTCATCAGCTCTCCACAGATTTTGAAGAAGCCCAGCTTGGCATGTCTGTGATGTGGTTATATTGGGATTTTTTGGTAGGATGCTGGATGCAGCCTGAGCATAAGAATTAGCAAAGACTTGCTGTGCTTTTAGGGAGCTATTTATGGATGGATTTTTAATAAGGGATTGCTCTATAGTGTGACTGATATTAGTAGGATTAATGCTGGCAGACTTGTTTGCCCTCATAGATTGAGATGGGGAATTATGAGTAGCATCATCGTTGGAGTAATTATTGTATGTTGGATTTTTAGGGGATTCACAGTTGCCTGAGGTTTCTGCATTAAACTTAGGTGTAGCAGGCTGATTTTTTCCTCTTATAGTTGAGGAAATTTTTAATGTTCCCAGTTTTGCTTGGAGCAACATTATGATTGGTAAGATTACTTTTTTGGGATTGCTTCTTGCCTTTGATGGGGCAAGCCTCTGCCTGTAGTGGAGGAAAAATCCAGAGGGTCTAGAGATGGAGATCTTGGAATAGGTTCTATGCTGATGGTGTGTATACAATTGAGTTTTCTTTGGAATTTAATCAAGGTTAATTTCTAAATAGTTTCACACTGGAAGTCAAATTAATATAACAGAAGCATATATGATAATTTCTACTGCTGATGAACAAGTCTCAAATATAGCTCCACTTGTATGTAATAAATGTTAAAATCAAGAAAATTGCTTAATTAAACTCAATGTAAAATATTCTAAACCTGATAGTTATGTTCAAAATTTTACAATACCTAAAAATAGCCAAAATTCATTTTCAGAATGAGAGAAACCTGATTGTTATATTCAAAATTTTACAATATCTAAAATTAGCCAAAATTCATTTTCAGAATGAGAGAAATTGTTCCAGATGGCACCACAGTCTAAACTCATGAATTGACTAACTCTTCAAGCATAGATTATAGAATAAATAAAGAAAATTCTTTTGCATATGTATGTACACATGTGTAATAAAGTGATTTCTTTTTTATTATTAAATGAATTTATTTAATTTTAAAATCTGTTTATTTGATGGTATATTTTTCCAAACTTTTGAATCACTTTTAAGTTAGAATGAAATTTTAAAATTGAGGTTTAATAGATTTAAATTCAATAGAATTGCTTCATACTTGGTATAAAATAAATACCAGGCAATCCATATGAGACACTAATCTTTTTGATAAGTCATCTAGTTTCTTAGACATAAAACAGAGGGTGGGAAAATATTGAATATTTTAATATACTGAGACAAACCAGAATAATCAATGGATGCAGGAAGGTTTGTGAATAGAATTTCTATCTAATGACTACTCATCTAATATCCCCAGATTAGTTTCTATCTTGTGGCTTTCATCAATAAGGGGCCTTGGATCTGAGAGAACTGCACTGTAAGCATAAAGAATGGTTATCATGTGATGTTTAGTGGTTTAATATTTTGATATCAAAGTCAAAAACTTCTTTAAAATTTTAATATGTTTTTAAGGTTCATGAGAGGGCAGTATAGCAATTTTTTTTGCTTTCAAATTAAAATTATAAAAACATTTTAAAATTAAAGTTTAATAGACTTAGTTCAATATAATTTTTTGAAATTTTTTACATTTTTTAAAACCTCTATCAAAGTGATAAGCCACAATATTTTAGAAAGTTGATATAGTTTCTCAGATATGGAAGAGTGGGAGGAAGGGGAGTTTTGACTATTTTGATCTTAGAATTTCAATATTTAAAGTAATGCTCACAATTTTCTTGGTTAGTTTACAATATAGTTTTGTTAAGCTTTCTTTAAAAAAAAAAAAAAATTCCAAATAAAAAAAAGTCAAACAATTTTCAACAAAAAGTAAATTACTTACTGATTTATTGCACTATATAATTATGTACATACTAAATATGATATATGCAAAAAGGAGTTTGCTATTAACTGAAAGGAGACCCTTTGATTCCTCTTGGAGGCCTTAAAGGAACCGAGCAGGGCAAATTCCTAATGTCCACTCCATACGTTCTTGTCATTGTAGCTGTTATTACTATGTGATTATTCATATAGTATACGAACATGGATGGGCTGCTCACCAACACGCATTAGCCAGCGTGGTGAGTTTATTGGCTTTTTACCTCTGAGTTTAAGATCAAGAAACACCATGGTCTTTCTTCTCAGTGCCTGATAAGGCAGAATGAATGTTTGTGTAAATGATAAATATTTTTCCAATACATATATACAATTATGACAGACAAAAATAAAGCATGGCCCTTATTCCCAGGAGGCTGTAAAGTCACCAACCAAGGCAGCGGTTGGTGGCCGAAGGTGGAGGGTGCTAAGAATCCCCTGATTGTGGACCCAGGCTGCCATTTGATGATGACTTTTTATTTAGGTACTTACAACTGCAGATCACTTTCAAGTGAAGGAAGATTGCAAGAATTAGAAGAAGAATTGTCTTATATTAAATGGGACATTATTGGACTTTGTGAAGTTAGAAGAAAAGGTGAAGAAACAATTGATTTAAAAAGTGGACATATACTCTATTATAAAGGCACACATATTGGAAATACAAGTGGAGTAGGATTCATTATAAATAAAAAGTGGAAGAACAATATTGTGGAGATTGATGGTGTATCGGACAGAGTTGCAAGATTAGTTATACAACTTAATAGCAGATACCAAATGCAGATAATTCAGGTTTATGCCCCAACAAGTTCTCATAGTGATGAAGTAGTAGAAGATTTTTATATGGATGTACAAAAGGCTTTTGATCAGAGTAAACAACATTTTAAAATTGTTATGGGAGACTTTAATGCTAGAATTGGTAGACAAATGAAAGATGAAATTGCTGTAGGTAGTTTTGGTTATGGTAATAGAAATGAGAGAGGACATAGACTTGTGGAGTTTGCAGAAAAAGAAAAACTTTATATTATGAATTCATTTTTTGAGAAAAATGTTAAAAGGAAATGGACATGGAAGCATCCAAATGAAGGTACAGCAGAATTGGATTATATTTTGACTAACAGGAAATACATATTTCAAGATTGTAATGTTCTTAATAAATTTAACACAGGAAGTGATCATCGATTAGTAAGGTGTAAATTACATGTTAATGTAAAACTAGAGAGACAAAAATTATTAAGAAAAACAATATTTACAGTTGATATTCCTAATCTTCAGAAACATTCTAATGAATTTAAATTAGAACTTACAAATAGGTTTCAAGTGTTAGGAGATTTTGAACATGATTCAGATTTGAATGAAATTAATATGAAAATAACTGATACACTTTTAAAAACTGCAACAAAGATAGCTGGTAGAAAAAAGCAGCAATTGACTAATAAAATTTCTACTGAGACTAGAGAATTTATGAAGAAAAAAAGGAATATGAAGATATACAAAAATGATGTATTAAAAAGAATTGAATATCTCGAATTTTGTAAAATGGTACGGAAAAGAGTTGAAAATGATACAAGAAAGTATAACTGTGAAATAGCAAGGAAAGCTGTAGAAGAAAATAAAAGTCTCAAGAATGTTAAACAACATTTTGGTATTGGTAGGAAATTTATATCTGCAATAAGAAAAAAAGATGGAATTATTACTAAAAAGAGAGATGACATCATGAAGTTGGTAGAAGATTTTTATCAAGAATTATATAGTAATAAAGAACAAGTACCTCCTATATCTATTACATCTTCCGAATTGCCCAGAATTTTAAATGAAGAAGTGAGACATGCAATTAAATGTATGAAGAAAGGAAAGGCTCCAGGAAATGATGGAATTATAATTGATATATTAAAAGAAGCAGGTGAAGAAATAGAAACAATTTTAGCAAAGTTATATACCAAATGTCTAAATGATAAAGATGTACCGGAAGATTGGAAGAATGCAGTAATAATATTAATATTTAAAAAAGGTGATAAAGAAGATATTAGAAATTACAGACCTATCAGCCTTTTATCAGTTTTATATAAAATTTTTACCAAGATAATTACAACTCGTCTACAGAGAACTTTGGATTTCCACCAACCAAGAGAACAAGCTGGATTTAAAAGTGGTTTTAGTACAATAGATCATATCCAGGTATTGAGAGAAGTCATAGAAAGGACAAATGAATATGAGTTGTCATTATGTTTTGGATTTGTAGATTATGAAAAGGCATTTGATTCTATACACATTTCTTCAGTGATTAAAGCATTGGATCATCAAGGTATAGATCCAGGATATTGTCATATTTTAAAGAATATTTATAAAAATGCAACAGCAACAATTAGATTACATAATGATACTGGAAAAATCAACATTGAGAAAGGTGTAAGACAAGGTGACTCCATATCTCCAAAACTTTTTACAGCAGTGCTGCAAGAAGTATTTTGTGGATTAAAATGGGAAACTAAAGGAATGAAAGTAAATGGAGAGTATTTAAGTCATTTAGATTTTGCAGATGATGTAGTTGTTTTTGCAAATAATGCTTCAGAGCTGCAGGAAATGTTGCAGGAGTTAGCAGATGAAAGTAGAAAAGTAGGACTAAAGATAAATGTTAAAAAGACTAAAGTAATGTTTAATCGATTTGCTCAAAATATGAAAATAAAGATTGATTATGAAGAATTAGAAAAAGTTAACAGTTACAAATACCTTGGTCATATTATTAATACAGATGGAAACATAATGGAGGAAATTAATCATAGAATTAAACTTGGTTGGAGTGCTTTTGGTAGAAATAACTTGATACTAAAAGGAAATATGCCTATGTGTTTGAAAAGGATGGTTTTTAACAAATGTGTTTTACCAGTTCTTACTTATGGATCTGAGACTTGGACACTTAATAGAAGAGCAATACAGAGACTTCAGACCACTCAAAGGAGTATGGAGAGATGTATGTTGGGAGTAACAAGAAGAGATCTAAAACGCAATGTATGGGTAAGACAACAAACAGGTGTTACTGACCTTATTGAAAAAATTAAAAGATTGAAATGGAGTTGGGCTGGACATATTGCTAGAAGAAATGATAATAGATGGACAATTGAAATTTTAAACTGGATTCCAAGAGATTGTAAAAGACCCAGAAAGAGACCACATGTGAGATGGATGGATGAAATAAGAAAATGTGCAGGGGTGTTGTGGAAAAGAGAAGCTAAAGATTGAAGAAGATGGATTAAACTTGGAGAGATCTTCATCCTGCAGTGGATTGATAATGGTTGATGATGATGATGATGATGATACATAAAGAGTACACATTATTTTACAGCAGAAATATCTAGTGATATATATATACACTGTAAGCACGAAATTTATTTAAAGTAAAATTCTATGTATTAAGTGAAATGAATTTATAATGTAGTTTTGATAAGCATTTTTTTAAAAAAAAAATATGAATTTCTTATCAAAGGCAAAAATGTGAAACATTTTTCACTTAAAAGAATATTTCATATTTTTCATCACTTAAATACACATATATTATTATGTACACATATTAAATAGGATACATACATAAGGGTTATATATATTAAATTATAGCAAAAATATCTATTGATATATATATATATATATCAACTATAATTGTCTACATTTTTATTTATAGTGCTAATACTAAAAATTTTAAAATAATGGAAATAATTTTTTTAAAATTAAATGCTTTTATTTACTGTGCACTAAAAAGAAAAAAAAATCATTGTTTTTTCAACAACAATCAGGATTTTTAGACTTGAATTGAAATAAAAGCATGAGAGATCTAGAAATTAATTAAGTCAATCCCTTGTAATAATTAATTTCCTGACCTCCTCCCCCATCCTTTAATTTCAAGTATTTCTCCCAATAGTGGTTAAAAAAACAATTATTATTTTTTCTTTTTTAGTGCATGGTAAATAAAAGCATTTAATATTTTTAAATCTCTGAAATCTTTATATCATAAAACTGAGCATCCTTTCAGTGATAAGTATAATAATCTTAACTCTCATGTTATTTATTGCTGCTACCATATTTATACATTGATCTAATTATGCATGTTATATAAAGAAATGCTGTGTAAATTAAATAATTTAAATACTCAATTTATGTGATATTTGGATGTTGTTTTCTCTTTTGTTTATTAATTTCTATGGTTGGCAGCAAACAATGCCTTCCTACTTTTTCTGACAAATCATGGACTATTGCCAAGACCACATTACTTCCTGTAGTTCCAAAATGAAGATCCATATTCCAGATTTCCCCTAGCATGCCCATATAGCTGAAACACTGATCCTAGGACTTCAGAAAGGATATGGCAATATAGTCTGGCCTTCAGAGAGAATCACACACCATCTTCAGGGTGTTTCTTTTGTGGTCTATTCGCAGTGTCATCAATCAACTTAATGAGATCAGGCAGGGGAGGGGCATGGAAGCTAACTTTGAAAGTTGGCATGCAGATCAATTTTATTTTTCTCATCAATTTTGGAATAAAAAGGCATGTTAACCCATGGCCCAATTTTTCCCCATGATTTTAAACCTCACTTTATATTCTTTGTATTTCAAATTTTAACAGGAAAAATAATAGGGATTTGTGAAAGAACTTTCAAAAGTTAGCTCCATTATTCCTCTAATCTCAACAGCTTGATTGATAGCACTAGGGATAGACTGTAAAAGGAGAATAAGCCACAGATGGTGTGGGATTTTCTGCGGTGGGCCAAGCTATGTGGCAATGTGCTGTGGTGAATCTGGGGTAGTGTTTTGATCAGAGTAGCACAGCATAATTGTCTATTTGGGTACAATGACAACAATTCAGAATGTAGGTCAGTGTTTTGGAGCCACAGGAGACAGGATGGTCAAAGCTTTAGTCTAAGGTCAGCAGATTAGTGTATATGGGAATTGATGGTTAAAGGGAGATGAGGAGGGAGACATTGTTTGTTACCAACTATAGAGATGTGATAACCAAAAGATAAAAAGTGTCCAGCTGTCACATAAATGGAATATATAAAGGTTAATTTATATAGCATGTATTTATATAACATACACAATTAGATAAAAGTATAAATAAAGTAATAACAACAGATAACATGAAAATTATGATTATGTTGCTCTTCACCAAAAGTGCACTCAGCTTTATGATATTAAAACAATGAAAAAACTCGCTTCATTATACATATGTACATATGTATACAAAATAATTATAGAAATGAAGAAACAATTAATATTAAAGAAAGAAAAGGAATTTGACTGATACAAAACTAATTTTAGCAATATTCTGGTAATGGTTAAATCAATTAGATAATCATATACAATAAATTACAGAAATTACAATTAGTTATTTTAAGCTATGAAATAACAAGCCAATATAACCTTCCAAATACAATGATTAATCTTTCTTTATAAGAAGGTTTATTACCATTTATTTAAATATTTCTTACTACCATAATAAGGTGTAAAATCAATATTAACTAATCACCAATAAAAAATAATTAATTAAAATGAAATATTGTACAAATAAATATGAAATATCAAAATTAATAAAGTTATATTTCGTTTGACGATAAGTTTTTCAAAATAATTACAATGGTGATATTAATTAATAGTATTAATAGTAATAAAAGCTTTTATTAGCTTATCTAGATTTGAAGTATCAGTCAGTTGTGCAAATAGCTACTGGACCAATTATATAAATTGGCTCACAAAGCTGTAAATTGAAATCTAAAAATAATACTGCCTACAAGTTAATAGAACAGAGATGCACAACTCACAGCTTATGAGTCACTCATGGCTTGTGTAACATTTTATTGTGGCTCATTTTATAAACAAAGCAAACTTGGTGACATAGAGATTCCAAGAAGCTCTAGTTTTGTACCATTGAAGAACAATGTAGAGTTGAAATTACCAATAGAGCAGTCATATGAGTAATTTTGTAATAATTCTTTACACAGAGAGAATGGGTTCATCTAAGTAAGTATAACAATATATTCTGGTTCTATTTGGTACATGAAAATATATGTATCCCCAAATATATGAGTCCTGGATAGACAGATTTAGAGTATAATATTTCTAGTGTTCATTTACTTATTTATTTGGAGCATTTTGACCCTGTAAAAAAATTGGAAATCAAATTGTGTAAATGACTTCGGAATAGTTAAGGGCTGGAAATTAAAATAAATTCATATTAAATACATAAGTATTACAGAGCATATATATATAAATTTTGAGTGAATGCACAGAATCCACTTAGCTAAAATTTCACCTTGCCTTATCTTGAAGTAGTAAATTTAATCAGTCAAAAAGTGCAATTACCAAAGATATATGATGGAAAGGCATTTAATTAGAAAAAAAATTATGCCCAAATTTACTGCAAAAAATTGTTTTGTCAAGTCATGATATAAAAACAATGTTTCAAATTTAAAATTAAAAATATATATTAAAAGCTACAATCTGATAATCCACCTATTTTCCATAAAATCTGTATGTAATTAAGAATTTGGACCATAAAATGGAAAGGTCAAAGATGTTTTTGAAAAACACTCTGCCCAGATGGACAGAAATAACATGTTTTTTGATGAGCAGGTGGGTGGTAACAAAATTTATATCAGGGATTTCAAAGTAGAGATTTTTGATTTTTTTTAACAGTTTACACATCGCAAACTTCAAAATGAAGACTTCAAAGAGAATACAGCCATCTAGTATTTGTTGAAAAGAGTGTAGTTGCCAAATAAAAAAAAACTAACAGCAGTTATCAGCTAGTTTTAACAGTAAACCCTTATTGCATCAATAGGCAAAAACTTTACCCATCATTAATTCACATTTGTAACAATGAATTATTTTCATGCTTTTAGATTTTTCAAGTAGGCTTGCTAAATGCATTAGACTTGTACCAGGCTATTGCTTACTATCCATAGAACTTATAAAGATTTAGTATAGAGTTTTAAATTATAATGTGCTTGACATAGCAAGGATGTGTAAACCATGTCTAAACTTGAATTGCATGATGCAATAATGACTATCTTTTACCCAAGATTGATGATTATCAAACAGTGAAATTGATCTACAATAATATTGATATAAACTTTGCAGTTCAATTAGAGAAAACTGCTTAGGAAAGTGAACCCTGCTATGCACTAATAAATAAGCTATAAAACTGTTTGGAAAACTTCAAGATATAATGTATATATAATGTAATTCAAACAAGCAAAACTCTTCATACAGTATTGCCACTCAGTGCAAGCCAGAGTAATCAATGGATGCCAGAAGGCTTGTGCATAAAATCCCCATCTAGTGCTTACACATCCAATATCTCCAGACTAGTTTCGGACTTGTGACCATTGTCAGTGAGGAGCCTTGGATCTGAGAGCACTGCACCTAGATCTTAGGATCTAATGCAACCCTCCAGAAGCCATCTTTTATCTCTACTTAACTATAAAACTATGAGTCTTAAATTGAAAACACAATAACAATTTCAAAGCTCATTAGCATATATAGTCATAAGCCAAAAACTAGTCTGAGGATATTGGATGAGTAGGCCACTAGATGGGGATTTTATGCACAAGCCTTCTGGCATCCATTGATTACTCTGGCTTGCACTGAGTGGCAATACCGTATGAAGAGTTTTTGCCTATTTGAATAACAGTTATAAGCAAGTATAAAAAATAATGATCATGTGATATATATAATGTACTCAATAATAATAATAATAATAATAATAATAATAATAATAATAATAATAATAATAATAATAATAATAATAATAATAATAATAATAATAATAATAATAATAATAATAATAATAATAATAATAATAATAATAATAATAATAATAATAATAATAATAATAATAATAATAATAATAATAATAATAATAATAATAATAATAATAATAATAATAATAATAATAATAATAATAATAATAATAATAATAATAATAATAATAATAATAATAATAATAATAATAATAATAATAATAATAATAATAATAATAATAATGATGATGATGATGATGATGATGATAATAATAATAATAATAATAATAATAATAATAATAATAATAGTAGTAGTAGTAAGTGCAAACCGTCTTGATGACGAAAAAATTACTAGTATTATATGTAATTATTTCAATTTGGAAAAACCAATTTTGAAATATAGACTATTTTTAAATTTGCTTCTTTTTTCATTTTCCCCACTGTCATTTGTGAGACTAAATTAAGAACTTGTATATGTAAATGATTTTTTTCTCCTCTCTGCACTAATATTTTTTCTTCTTTCTTTCATGTGCTTTTAGTTGTTAGGCAGATGAATTCGAAATATTGATAAGTTGTTATCAAATCTGTAAATAAAGAATAATAATTCCATGGATACAGGTGGATAATAATGAAATAAACTAAAGATGAAAACATGTTTATCTAGAAGATAAATGGATATCAGATAAACATATGTATTCAAAACACTTAATAAACACATATATAATTGTGGTATAACTTGTTAATAAATATGTTGTTGATTTGTTGTACCATATGATATTCATTTTATTCTCATTTCCATATATGCATTATGTTTTTAATTTATAATTAATTAGTTAAGAATAGTTAACGGGCATGATTACCATTTTCTATGTCTATGTTTATGCTTTTGGAGCCAATATCAGGGAAGAGTTCATTAAAAAAAAATCAGAAAGGTTAGGATCAAATCTGCAGAATATCCTTTATTTTGAAGGGACATCCAACACTTTTATCCTTATCATTATCAGATATACAGTGCTTGTGATGAAATAAATCTAAAATATTAAAGAGTGCTTGGTTTGATCATCATGATCAGCTTGAAAGTTAAATACCAAAATATTAAATAGCTTTGCAAGTTACCCATTGGTTTGTCAGTTTTCATCTAATATTTTTATCTTCAAATCTACCAGTGACAATTCTCATTATATTTGCTCCCAACATGGAACCAAATCATAGCAAGATTTTTTCCTATTATATTTGCTGCTTTAATATGATGACCTGATAAATCATTTAGAGTGATCATAATTCAACCTTCTATTATAAATGTTAATCCAACAAACTTAATGATGATCAAGATCGTG
The DNA here is from genome assembly GCA_028023455.1 of Epiperipatus broadwayi. NCBI lineage: Eukaryota > Metazoa > Onychophora > Udeonychophora > Euonychophora > Peripatidae > Epiperipatus > Epiperipatus broadwayi. The sequence continues at coordinate 1,322,069 of JAQFVV010000077.1, forward strand.
TTGCATTTCTTAAGAAAAAAATGTTCTAAATATAAAGACGGATTATATATAGACCTTGAAATTTAAGAGATGATGATCACATAAAAAAATAGACACACAAAAAATAGAACTTACACGAGAAGTAAATGCAAAATGTACAATGAAAATAATTAAGCAGGTTAATTAAATGAAAATAATTAAGCAGGTTAATTAAAATAAGCAAGCAAAAAAAATCAGTGGTCATCTAAGGTATACAAAGAAAGCTGAATGAGGAAGATGATGGAAGATACATCAATAAATGATAAATAAGAAAAAGCAAGCAAAAGTAAAAAAGTTATATGACATCTAGATCCAAAGCAAGAATGCAAGTTCAAGAGGAGACAATTATCTAAAAAGACTAGGCATTATATAGAGAAATTATCATTATTCCATGGATACAACTTTTGCATTAGAATTAAACATTTTATAAAAGGAATAAGTAACGTATGGATAACATGTGCTAATCCATGAATAATATATCTAATTAACAAATGTCTAACATGTCCAAAAGTAGATAAACATATGAAACAGATTAAAAAGTGTGAGAGAAATATTTTGAGAAAATATTTAGACTAAAGATACTACTAATAAATGTAAAACTGATTCCAAAGTGTTATAAATACTAAATAAGATTCTAGAGTTGAATACATCAAAACTGAAAAAAAAAAAAACAGTATAAGGTAGATATATTGAGTCAAGTGTGACCATATCAGATGTTAAGATTCAAATTCAGGATAAAGAAGATATTATTCCTAGACAGCAGTATTTGATTTTAATAGCAAATAGCTGGATGAGAATAAAAAATTGTCAGAATGCAATAAACAAAGTAAGTGTATTTGTCATTTAATATTATGCTTTAGAAGCTTAATAGGAATATAATTACTAATTCTATAAATATCCAGAGTACTCATTATTATTGCCAAGACTAGATGATTAAATGAGAAGGAGGCCGCTGCTGCAAAATCACTTCCAAGGTTTCTAATGAGCAAATGTAAATATATTTCGTATATAAAAGAAATAAAAGGAAGAACCATATAAGAATAAAAAGAAGCCTAAAGAATATATTGCAATGCAGAAGCATTGTGTACAGACAAGACCAAATTTAAATTTAAAAAAATCCACAAAATATTGAATTAGCCCTGATCATACAAGCAGAAGTGTTTGAAAACTGATCATGGATTTGAGCAGTAGATGTATATTAATATAAAAAGTTTGTTGATAATGACATTGGAAGAAGTGAAGAGGTAATTTTATATGATGAGATACCAAAGATCATTGAAAAATTAATGTTTTATGATATTGGTCACTCCAAAGCTTTTGGTCATTGAAGATAGGAGAGTTTTTATGTGGCAGTCAATCATGTTGAAATTTAGAAATAATTATCAAATCATAATGATGCAATGTTTAATACCATTAACAAACCACCATGTGATTGACAAATATATTTTAAAACTATTAATATAAATCATTTTATGAATATTTTTTTTTATTGGATATAATCTCTTTCCTATCAAGATGTTCTATAGATTTTGTATTCCAAATCATTTATCAACGAAATAATATTGGCAGTTCATTATTTTGATTAGTGGCATCTTAATATCTTCACTTAATGAAAAGATATGTAAATATTTAAAGTTCACATTTTTTACATTAAATAAAATTAATAGACATTCAAAATTTTTGCAATTTTTATCAAACTTCATACAGATTTAATTACTTATTATTAAATTTTAACAGCAGAAAGTTTCTTTTTTCCATATGTCAAAGCATTGGCCAGGAAGCAAATCCACGGCAACTATCTGCAAGCAACTGCTTTGCTTGCAAGGCAGCTGCGCTGACCTCTCGGCTACCAATGCTTGACCAGCAGAATGTTTTTGGATGCTGAAATTGCCAACAAATCTTGAAAGTATCTGTAATTAACTCAACTAATTTGGGGGTTCTTAATATATATTGATTCACCCAGTCTTTGTCAATTCAGTTTTCATAAATTAAGACTTCCTTTAATTAATAATAAATATAGATTAATATTCAATATTATTAATTTTGTTATTTTGTGAGCCAATGTAATATTTGATAATTAATGAATATACTCAAAGAAAAAGTAGTTTTTTTAATATTCAGTCTGAGCACTTGTAGCATATATGTGTAGAGATGGTAATCTGGACCAACTGATGATTGCTGGTTTAGCATGAATTATGTATATTGGTGATTATTTATCTTTTCAACATATGTGTGTTCAAGTGTATCAGTGTTATGAGATAGTGTGGAGAGTGGTGGGTCATGTGAAAGTCTGTGCTCATACCCTGTCTATTACATACATAGACACAGGTATATATAAGCCTGTGTATTTCAGCTATTCAGTTTTATTACTACCTAGCATGCTTTCAATATATATTCATGGTATCCAATGGTATTATTACAAGTTCTTTATATCAGTGTTTGATTATTTTCTAATAAGCTATTCAACATATTCAAATTTAAATTTAGATTTATTCAAATAGTCTATATCTTTAATATGGGCATGCTTGCTTTTTTTCTGTAAGTAGAAAAGTGATCACTAGCTAGCTATTACACATGCCTCTATCCTCTCTCTCTGTGTACAGTATTTCTGTTTTTGTTAACTCACATCTGTGGCCACTTTTCTACTTGTGGTTTGTAAATATTGTCATGTGTCTTTTGTCTCTGAGGGCTCTATTATTGTAAAGTCTCATTGACAGGTTGGCCATTGACACACTATATTATGCAACATTGTAGGCTGGTTGGATTGCAGTTAATTTTATAGATCACTTCATTTGGTAAAGTGTCTTTAGAATTGTTGAGGTAATTGGTTAAGTGATGGAGGGGTTCAAAAGCTTATATTAAGTTTATCTTTACATATATTTTTAAAATTATATACAATTTTTGGAATAGCAGGTAGACTTATTCATTTTTTAGATTTCTCTTGTTGGATGGGATATGGGTTTCTTATTTTGTCATAGAATCTATTTAGGGTGTTTATGATTTTATCATGATTATATCTTATCTTTTGAAGGTCATTTGTATACTCTTCACTGTTGTTCTTATTATTGTATTCAAACTTGCATAGTATATACAATTTCTATTTTAAAAAACCTTTCAATCCTGTATATTTATGCGACAATCAGTGTTCTTGATGTAGAATGTATTGCTCCTCTTATATTTAGAGTCTTAAGCATCATTCTGTGGTCCAGAATGTGGCCCTGTCTTCATATATAAATCCAAATACATTATTCCTGTACTATTATTTTCTTTTTCCTAGGTCCATGATAATCTCAATGTTCACTCCAATCGCTGTTCTATTTTATCAGTCTGCATGTCTGTAGCACATAAAAAACATGTCATACACTTATCTAGTGTATATTAAGTTTGAGTTTAGATTAACATATTTAGGGATAACACAGTTTTTGCTATAAATAGACTACTGATGCTGATGGGCAACCCCATCAGCCTGCAATTATTCATTTTATAATATTTTCTATTTACTAATACCGTGAAGTCTTTCTCTATTCATTTCAAGACATTTGTCATTAATTCTTTTTTATGATGGTCATAGTTGCTGTTACTTAGCAATTCATCAATCATCTTGATCGATTCCGTTCTGGGCACTGAACCATGTAACTCTTTATTATTAGTATCTATTTTTATGCTTTTAATCTTGTTAATGAATTCATATGACAATTTAATTGAGAATTTGCCAAATGCCAATTCGCCAGTAATCCACACAACAATAGTTTTGGCCATTTTTTAAAAAATATGACCCACCAAAATCAATAATAAGCCTCGGTGGGAGGTTTTCCTTATGTAGTTCTTATGTTCACAACCATTTTGGGGTATTTGCAGTGCAGGGATACATTTTAAAGTATTCCACTTTTGCAAATGTCTTACTGCAGTGCTTTCTAAGAACCATTGAAATAAATTTGTCTTTAATGTTCTTAAGATTATAAGATGCTATTTCCACAACTTTAAGGTTTTTAATATGAATATCAAGTTTTGTCCAATACTCATCCTTTTTTATTAGCACCATGCAGTTTCCTTTATTTTTTTTATACAAATCATATTGTAACCTTCTATGTATACTATAGTGTCTTTTGTGTTAAATATCATTTATCTGTATGCTTATTTAGAAATAAGTTTGATATTCTAACTGTCTTCTCAATAATTTGATCATTTAGAGGATCATTTTTAAATTTGGTTTCCAAAGTCGACAACTATTTCAATTTTAGCATTTTTTCATTCACTGCCTACAAATCTTGATCCATTATTTAATGTTACCTATTGTTTCCTATACCTGTTCATTGAAACAGGCAAAACTCTCCATACAATAGTGCCACTCAGTGCAAGCATAAAAAATGGTGATCATGTGCTGTTTACCTGTTCATGGGTTAAATTAATCCAATTACCTTGTTTAATGCTTTGCAATTTTTTGCCTTGTTTCATCGCTAAAAAGTGCACTTTCTTTTTATATTTGTCTTTTAATTTCAATGCCGTACATGTACATTTATTTTTAATTTCATCTAGTGTCTCATATTCCCTATTCATTATTTTGATTTGCCTAATGTCTGCTTTAATTGATCTACTCACACTTTTTAGTATTTGACTCTAATAAAACTATTTGTAGTTTTTACAAAAAAAATTGACATTGATATACAGACTTGTCTATATAAATGTTACAACATTTTTGGAAAGATCTTTAATTGCAAACATTTACGAAGAAATATTATTCTAACATTATAGTATAAAAATGGTAGATCAAAACAATTGATCAGACTAAGATTTCTTCTCCAACCTTTTGTCATTCAAAGCAGAAACTTTTGCACTTCAAAAGCTGCTCTATGACATGAAGCAACTAATAATGAAAATCACAAAGGGACCATGATTATAACAGATCATAAATTTTAAAATATTTAACAAAAATATACTGGAAAATTTTAACTTATTAAAATACATTATAATATTTCAATCTCACTTCTCTATGATCGCCTATATAATGTGTCCTCCTTTTGCTGCACTCCTCTCATTGTGTGTGAACTCCTATTCATCTGTGCACTCTTTCCACTGCAATATGAACTCTTCTCATTATTCTACGCACTGTACTCACTTCTTTGTGTAATAAACATTACTGCTCTATGCATTCCACTTCTCTCACTGATTGTGCATGGCTTTCACTGCTCTCTATATTTCACTCATTGATCTGTACATTTTTTTGTGTACTCAATCATTTATCTAGTTTATAACCATGAATTTATTATTCAATAATTAATAGTTAAATGTTAATTTTAATTAACATTTTGATTCTGTATCAATAGACTTTATGTTTAATGTAAAAAAAAAATATCAAGATGTTATTTTGAGAAATGGGTTGCCTAATATATACATATTTAAAAAAAAGAGCTCAAATACTGCAACTCACATAAATTAATAACCAAACATATTAATATAATTTAATAGAGTTCTAATAATGTTATATATATATTAAGAAGAGATTCTTAAATAATTAGAGATATATAATAACAAAAAAATAATATAATGACTATATTGAGCTTCAACCCAGGAACCTTTTACTGTTAAGACCATCATTCTACTAGTGGGCTAAGTTTCCAAAGCAGAGATTTATTGTTGATAACACTAATTACAATCTGTTTTTTTCCAAGATCTCATCACAATTATTTCATTATTTTACAAATGATCTCCAGTGTTCTTATTACCAAATATTAATGATAATCTATTTTCTAAATTAATTTTAAGTAGACAACACAATCTTACTATAGCTTTACTATCCCTTGAGAGAAATGAGTTTCTAATATCCAACACATAATTTCTGTGAACATATGGAATGCGGAAAACAGTTGGATAAAGTAGACTTACTCTAAAAAGAAACAAAGATACTAGGGGACATTTTTGGATTAACTGAGAAAGTTAAATTATTGTAAGATGTTTTGATTCACAGGATTGGCAGGATATAAGCCTATCAATGAAAGATTGTTAACAATTTTATATTCAAATATAAAAAGACAAAGAGATTGATAGGCATTATATTAATAAATCAATAAATCAATATATACTCTAATGCCAAACTTTACAGAAGATAGTAATATATGTAGAGATAACAGCTTATTGCAAATATAAAACTAAAACTTAATAAATTAAATACAGCTCATGGTGAAAACTAAATAGATCTATTAAAATAACAAGAGTAAACACAGTCTAGCAAGAGGTTTTTTTTTTTGTCTTTATTTTTTAAGTCTCTTAAACTATTACCCCTATAGGAATAAAGGATTAAAAAAAGTTAAGGCCACACAAAAAAACATTGAAACTAGAAAGGAATGAAAAATCAATTTTAAGCCATGAAAATAATAAAACAATAATTTTTAATATTTTCAACCATTATCAGTCCACTACAGAATGAAGATCTCTCCACATTTAATCCAGTTTCTATGAAGAATAGTCTCTTCATATTACACTAGCAAACTTCTGTATCCATCCATTTTGTATATGACTGTATATTCAGTATTTTATAATCTCTTAGGAGCTAATTTAAGATTCCAATTACAATCTATTATGATCTCTACTAGAAGTATGTCCAGTTCTTTCAATGTCAATGATGCCTGTTGAGTTCTTATCCACATATTTCATTTTCAATCCGTTTTTATTCCTCTCAGTGTATATCTTATACATTTTTGATCAGTCTGAAGTCTCTGAATTGTTCTTCTGTTAAATGTCTTGGATCTATAAGTAAAAACTGGTAAACCATATTTATTAAAAATCTCCTAAATTTAATTGTATAAGTTTAATCCATTACATTTTCATCGGTATCTGATCAAGGTATTTGCAGTTATTAAATTCTTCTAACTCATAGTTAACAACCTTTATTCATTGAACATTACTTTAGTCTTTTTAGCATTTATCTTTAGTTCTTTTTTTTTATTTGATAATTCTTTGAATATTTTCTGAAGCTTTGAAGCATTATTTGAAAAAACAATCCAGTTGACTAAAATAACCTTCATTAATTTTTATTTTCTTAACTTCTCATTTTAATCCGTAAAACATTTATGGTGAAACTGTTGTAAAAAGATTTGGAAACATCAAACTATATACTATTGTACATTTTTATCAATATTTTTCTTAAAATCACCATGATCTTCAAAATATGACAATATTCTAAATCTATATATTAATGTTTCAAAGTTCTTACTGTAGAAATGTTTTTAATATTAATTTCCTTTTCACATTTTACAAATCCAAAGCATAATGACAATTCATTTATCATTTCTGTAACTTCTCTAAATACTTGGATATGACTTCTGTACTAAAACCATTTTTAAATCTAGTTTATTCTTTAGATAGATTTGAATTTTGCTTTGGTTGAGTTGTTATTATCTTGGTAAAGATCTTGTGTAGAACTGATGGAACTCTGATAGGTGTGTTTTGCTAACATCTTCTTTATCAAATTTTTACATATCAATCAATCATCTTATATATATTTATCACTTCAACATTTGGTATGTAGTTTTATCAAAAAAAATTTCTATTTCCTTACCTGCTTCTTTTAAAATAGTAATAATTTCTATCATTTTCTGGACCCTTTTGTCTTCTTCATAGATTTAATTGCACATTTCCTATCTTCATTTAAAATGCTTGACAATTCAAAAGATGTATTAATAGTATGGGATACTTTGCTTTCTTGTTATTTATTTCTATATAACTCTATATAGTATTCTTTCATATATTTTATTGTATAGTCTTTTCTTTAAATAATAGAACTTTTCTTCAATTTGCTGAAGCAACATTCTTTCCAATACGATGATGGTATGTTATACTTTTGGGACTTTTATTCTCTTCTATAGCTTCCTTTTATCAATTTTCAGTTATATTTTCTTACATAATTTTTAACTCTTTTTTCATATCATTTTACAGAACTCTTACATATAATGGATCATTTAAAAATATTTTTAAATTTCCTTTTTTTCTTCATATACTTTTGTTCATTACTACCTTTATTGCAATTTGTAGTAGAGTATCAGTTATTTTCTTATTGGTCTCAGTCAAAGTCTAAACCATCTTCAAAATGTGTCAATAATTTAAAATGATTCATTGGAGTATATCTAATTTTATATTAAAACATATCTTAGGTCTCTTTAATTGATAATTTCTTCTTGTGTTGAATCTGTTATGAACCTTATAATCTCAAAATACATCTTTTATTATTCAAAACATAATCTAATTCTGCTGTCCCTGCATTTGTATGTCTATGCTTTTTCTGTTTAGCGGTTTCTTCAAAGAAAGAATTCATTATGTTATTTTTTCTGTAAATTCTGGAAGTCTGTCTTCTCTCATTTCTGTAACCATATCCAAATTTACTCACAACACTTATATTTTTTAATTGCTTCCCAATTCTAGAATTAAAATCTATCACAATTTTCAAATGCTATTTGATTGTGATCAAAATCATTTATATAACTATATAAAAATATTTTACTTCATCACAATGTTGGGGCTGAAACTTAAATTATCTGCACTTGGTATTCTCCATTATACTGAATAACTAATCTTGCCACTCTCTCTGATATATCATTAATCTCTACAAATGTTATTCTTCCACTTTATATTTATAATGAATACTTAATCACTAAACATCACATGATCACCATTTCTTATGCTAGCATATAACTGTTATTTAACAGGCAAAACTCTCCATAAAGTAGTGCCACTCAGTGCCAACCAGAGTAATCAATGAATGCCAGAAGGCTTGTGCATAAAATCCCCATCTAGTGCCTACTCATCCAATATTTCCAGACTAGTTTCTGGCTTGTGGCCTTTGTCAGAGGAGCTTTGGATCTGAGAACACTGCACCTAGATCTTAGGATCTAATGCAACACCCCAGGAGCCACCTTTTAACTCTATACTTAACTACAAAACTATGAAAATAAAATTGAAAACACAATATTTTCAATCTAAGCTCAATAGCTAACATAGTCATATGGGTCTGAACACAGTTCAGTACCCATACATTTTGGTGTCTTTGGCTCTTTAAGAACCATAGCCACCACTATCCTATTAGGCAGTATATGTGTTAAACCACTAATCATCACATGATCACCATTTCTTATGCTAGCACATAACTGTTATTTAACAGGCAAAACTCTCCATACAGTAGTGCCACTCAGTGCCAACCAGAGTAATCAATAGATGCCAGAAGGCTCAGATCCAAAGCTACTCACTGATGAAAGCCACAATCCAGAAACAGGTCTGGGGATATTGGATGAGTAGGCACTAGATGGGGATTTTATGCACAAGCCTTCTGGCATCCATTGATTACTCTGTTTGGCACTGAGTGGCACTACTGTATGTAGAGTTTTGCCTATTAAATAACAGTTATGTGCTAGCATAAGAAATGGTGATCATGTGAGGTTTAGTGGTTTAACACCAATCCTGCCTAATAGGATAGTGGTGGCTAGGGTTGTTAAAGAGCCAAAGACCCCAAAATGTATGGGTACTGAACTGAGTTCAGACCCATATGATTATATAAGCTATTGAGCTTAGATTGAAAATATTGTGTTTTCCAATTTTATTCTCATAGTTTTGTAGTTAAGTAGAGATAAAAGGTGGCTGCTGGAGGGTTGCATTAGATCCTAAGATCTAGGTGCAGTGTTCTCAGATCCAAAGCTCCTCACTGATGAAGACCACAGGCACTAGATGAGGATTTTATGCACAAGCCTTCTGGCATCCATTGATTACTCTAGTTGGCACTAAGTGGCACTACTGTATGGAGAGTTTTGTCTGTTAAATAATGAATACTTCATTCATGCTTCTAATATTTGTGCTTTGATAATAGAGTACATGTCCACTTTTCAAATCAGATGTTGCTTCACTATATCAACTTCATAAAGTTCAACAATGTAATTTTCCTTTATTTGAAAGTGATCTGAAATTTAAATAATTAAATGAAATGTTATCATTGAATGGCAACCTCTGCCTTCATCTACCAACACTACCTTGGCTAATAACTTTATAATCTCCTAATGATAATTTTGTCTGTCACGATTGAAAATCTGAAAATAAGATCAATCATATACACATTCAATGATTCTACCTTCAAAAAATTGCAATTGATGTTTCAGTAAAAAACTATTAGGCAATTGAGATGAAAGACTATAGTGCATCTTAGACTTAAACTAAGAGATAAAAACTTAATAAACCTAACAGACTGACTTGTGTGTTGGTGAGCAGTTCATGTTTGTTTATCACAATAATCACCTTTAATAATAGTTGCAATGATAGATCGTATGAAATGGACATTAGTAATTTGGTATGCTCTATTCATTCCTCAAAGAGGAATCAAACGATTTTGTTTCCGTTAATACCCGAACTCTTTTAAGCCGCCAATCGTATATAAGTTACTACATATTTTTGAATTTTGTTTATAAATTTCAATAAGTACAGATATTTATATTTTAAATTTCAGAAACAGTAAAATCCGAGCAATTAATTAATTGTATTACAATTGTGGTGAGAGGATAAAATAATTTTTAAATATTGCATTTTTTCTTCATATATCCTATATAACTATAATTTAATTCAGAGTATCTAATGAACAGATAAAAAAAGATTCCTAGTTATTGATTATCGTGAATCTACATAGAGAGCAGCACTAACTAACAAACTTTATTTGCACCCTTACCACTCTGGGAATTCCTGTTTACGAGAAGCCATTCCATTCTACTCATTACAAAAAAATGTTTTGAAAATGAAAGGTGATAGATTCATTCTATAAAAAATTGTAAATAACAAAATTTAATAATTATTAAAAAAAATTAAAAATATTATGCTAATAAAGCTTGGATATACACTTGCGATAAAAACAAATAATTGGATAAGCAAATATATTTGCAAATTCCCGACTTATAAATGAATAGATAGAAATTTTTATTGCTTGTAATTGCCCATTATTTTGTAATCTATAGGCTGCAGAAAGGAGTTTGCTGTTAAATGAAAGGAGACCCCTTAGATTCCTCCTTGGAGCATTAAAGGAATCGATAAGAACTGATTTCTAAATCCATCTCATTCTTGTCATTACTACTATATGATTATAATAAACAATCAAGGATGGGTAGCTCAATGGCATGCATCATTATAAATTTATCGGCTTTTTAGTTCCTGACGTTAAGATCAAAAACGCCACCATGCTTCTTTTCATTTACCTGATAGTTCTTAACTGAAATATCGGCTGAGTTGCAAAAAGAATGTATATAGAATTGATTTTTTTAAAAAAAGATATTATAATCGTGACAGACAAAACTATATAATGACCCTTATTCAGCCAAGACCGAGGTTGCTGGCTGAAGTTGGAAAGTGCTAAGAATTCTATGATAATAGAACCAGAATGTCATTCAACGGTGATCTTTTATTTTAATGCCGAAAAGTGTAGTTCACTTTCAAGTTATTAAATGGGATATTGTTGAACTTTATAAAGTTAAAAGAAAGGGTTGTTGAACTTTATAAAGTTAAAAGAAAGGGTGAAGAGATAATTGATTTAAAGTGAGCATGTACATTGCTACAAAGTCACAAATATTAAGCACAAATGGAATGGGATTAATTATAAATAAAAAGTGTAAGAACAACATTATGGAAATTGATGGTATATCAGATAGAGTGGTAATATTACTTATTCAACTTAATGGAAGATACCAAATGCAGATAATTCAAGTATGCCTCAACAAGTTCTTATTCTTGTGAAGAATTAAATAAAATTTATACGGATATACTAAATATTTTTGATCATAACATACATTTTAAAATTGTCATGGAAGATTTTAGTGCTAGAGTTGGTAAACAATTGAAAGTTGACAATAAATTTGGCTATGGTGGTAAAAATGAAAGTAGACACAGACTTGTGGAATTTGGAGGCAAAAAACTATATATTATGAATTTTTTCTTTGAAAAAAAAAATGCTAACAGAGATAGACATGACACATCCAAATGAAAGTATAATAGAAGTGAATTATATTTTGATTAATAGAAGATATGTATTTCAAGATTGTAATATTTTAGATTCAATAGTAAGTGATTATCAATTATAAACAAAGGCAAAACTCCCCATACAGTAGTGCCACCCTGTGCCAAACAGTAATCAATGGATGCCAGAAGGCTTGTGCATAAAATCCCTATCTAGTGCCTACTCATCCAATATCCCCAGACTAGTTTCTGGCTTGTGGCCATCATCAGTGAGGAGCCTTGGATCTGAGAGCACTGCACCTAGATCTTAGGATCTAATGCAACCCTCCAGCAGCCACCTTTTAACTCTACTTTACTACAAAACTATGAGAATGAAATTGAAAACATTGTTAATATCTTCAATCTAAGCTCAATAGCTTATATAGTCATATGGGTCTGAACTCAATTCAGCACCCATACATTTTGGTGTCTTTGGCTCTTAAACAACCATAGCCACCACTATCCTATTAGGCAGGATTGGTGTTAAACCATCAAACATCACATGATCACCATCTCTATACTAGCACATAATTTGTTGTAAACAAAGGCAAAACTCCCCATACAGTAGTGCCACCCTGTGCCAAACAGAGTAATCAATGGATGGAGAAGGCTTGTGCATAAAATCCCTATCTAGTGCCTACTCATCCAATATCCCCAGACTAGTTTCTGGCTTATGGCCATCATCAGTGAGGAGCCTTGGATCTGAGAGCACTGCACCTAGATCTTAGGATGGTGGCTATGGTTGTTTAAGAGCCAAAGACACCAAAATGTATGGGTGCTGAATTGAGTTCAGACCCATATGACTATATAAGCCATTGAGCTTAGATTGAAGATATTAACAATGTTTTCAATTTCATTCTCATAGTTTTGTAGTAAAGTAGAGTTAAAAGGTGGCTGCTGGAGGGTTGCATTAGATCCTAAGATCTAGGTGCAGTGCTCTCAGATCCAAGGCTCCTCACTGATGATGGCCACAAGCCAGAAACTAGTCTGGGGATATTGGATGAGTAGGCACTAGATAGGGATTTTATGCACAAGCCTTCTGGCATCCATTGATTACTCTGTTTGGCACAGGGTGGCACTACTGTATGGGGAGTTTTGCCTTTGTTTACAACAAATTATGTGCTAGTATAGAGATGGTGATCATGTGATGTTTGATGGTTTAACACCAATCCTGCCTAATAGGATAGTGGTGGCTATGGTTGTTTAAGAGCCAAAGACACCAAAATGTATGGGTGCTGAATTGAGTTCAGACCCATATGACTATATAAGCTATTGAGCTTAGATTGAAGATATTAACAATGTTTTCAATTTCATTCTCATAGTTTTGTAGTAAAGTAGAGTTAAAAGGTGGCTGCTGGAGGGTTGCATTAGATCCTAAGATCTAGGTGCAGTGCTCTCAGATCCAAGGCTCCTCACTGATGATGGCCACAAGCCAGAAACTAGTCTGGGGATATTGGATGAGTAGGCACTAGATAGGGATTTTATGCACAAGCCTTCTGGCATCCATTGATTACTGTTTGGCACAGGGTGGCACTACTGTATGGGGAGTTTTGCCTTTGTTTACAACAAATTATGTGCTAGTATAGAGATGGTGATCATGTGATGTTTGATGATTATCAATTAGTGAGATGTAAGATATATGTTAATGCAAAATTAGAGACAAAAATTATTAACAAAAACAGTATTCACAATAGATATTCCTAACTTTCAGAAATATTTCAGTGATTTAAATTAGTACTTGAAGATGGTTCAGACTATTAAGAACTGCAACAAAGATGGCTGGTAAAAAAAAAAGTGGCAATTCCCCAGTAAATTTTCTATCCAGACAAGAGAATATATGAAGAAAAGAATGAATATGTATGAAAATATTTTCAAATGATTCATTAAAAAGAATTGAATGTCTAAAGTTCTGTAAATGATATGAAAATGAATTAATACTGATATAAGAAAACATAATTTGAATTGGCAAGGACAGCTATAGAATCGAATAAAAGTCTCAAAACCATAAAACATTTTGCTATTGGAAGAAAAGTTATTTCTGTAATATATAAAAAAAAAATGGAACTATTACTGAAAAGAGAAATGACATCATCATCCTATAACCAATTATATAGTAATAAAGAACAAAAAAAAAGTACATCCTATAGTTATTACATCTTAACGTTTTAAATGCAGAAATGAGACTTGCAATTAGATCGAAGAAGAGGAAACCTCCAATAAATATGAAATTATAATTGATATCTTAACAGAAGAAGATAAAGAAAAATTCTTGGAAAAGTTAACATCAAATGTCTAAATCAGGGATCAGCAAAATACGACCTGCAAGATATTTATCTGGCCCATGTCATATTGTATTGCTCAGGATAAAAACTTTTTATAAACAACAAACAATAAAATATTATTTTTCAGTATTGTTATAATCAACAAATTGAGTTGAAATTTTTTTTTTTTTTTTTTAATGTAATATTGGCAGTCAGAAAGTGAAACTAAAAAAAACTCTACATACCAGCACAAATGTAAATGTTTTATCTTTGTGTAGAAAAACATAAAAATCATCTTATTTTTCCTCAAAAGATGAATAACTTATATATATATATTAAATTAAAAATCATGAATAGAAAATTTCATAAAAGAGATAATGGAAAGAAAATTATTTTTTTATGAAAAATTTAAAAAATAAGATAGGCGGTAGAAAATATCAAAATTAAACATAAGGATTTTAATTATCTTATAATTTCATAAAGATATTTTCAAAAAATGTATGTTTTTATACAATTTTATAAACTTTGCCCTGTTCATGTAATTTGATTATTGCACTTCTAGTGATTAAATTGTTTGCCAATATAATTTTCATTAACTCAAAATAACAGATCACAAGAATAAATTAATAAAATAAAAAAATACTAGAAGGGGTTTGAACACATGAATTAAACATAAATTTAGATTAAAAAATATAAGAATTATTAGTAATAGAAAATAACTGTTCATTTCCAATTATAAAAATGTCTTTTAATTTCTTTTTTAATAAATGTTTTTAGCGGCTGGTTTAGAACTGACTGTCCTCTTCAACAGTTGGTTCAGCTATATTCTTTTTATTATTATTTTTCTTTGATAATGTAAAAAATTTCAGTGACTTTGACATACTAATTTTATAAATTGTTCAGAACTTTATTACTATTTTATTCAGACTATAAATATAGTTCTATTTGGGAAGTTTGAAAAATTACTCGAATTTATAATATTCCAGTCTGTTTCACAGTTCAAAATTACCCTTTTTTTTAAAAAAAAGGTCACATTTGTACGCAATGTTAGTCAGGTGACTAAAATCTGATTTCCATTTCTTAACCTCCTAGACTGATTATTAAAATGAGAACAGTTTGTACGTTAACTAGTTACAATATGCTAAGAATTAATACAAACAAGGCACTCATAACTCATCCCCAATCGGTCGTAGACATCACATAATATTGCTAATAAAAAATTTGAATATCTTTAACCATTTATTTCTTCAATTTTATTTTAATTTAGGAAGCTTATATAATTATAATATTTTGATCTAAATTAAATGAAAAGTATATAACTTTGTCTAAATATTGAAAAATGCAAAAATATTCCTTACAATACTGTTCATGATATTTGTTATCAAATAGTATTATAATAAATGCATGCCACTCTATTTATATATTAATCTAAATAAATAAAAGCCGCACGATTACATTATTGTAATATTGGTTATCCCAATACATAAGTGTATTTTCACTCTCTTTCAGACCAATATACTTACTTATACTTACTTAAAAACAACTATGTTCAACAAAGTATTATATACTTTCATGGTCTAGTACACAATTTGACCTTTGGTTTTATTTTAAAACTGAAACTTACTTGTTCACACATGTAAATGGTACTTAATAATAGCTATCCAACTGATGGACAAATGATTGGCAGTCTACTACTATGGAAATTAATATTCTGCATCTTTTAGTTGCTTAGTTTGCTTTTGATAATAAATTTAATATATAAACTTATTATACACATATGTTTAAATAAAAAAATGAGATTAAAATTTCTGTGAGAATTTAAAAAACATTTTTTTAAGCTGAAAGATTATTCCTGCATATTATATTTTGGAATTTCTCATTGTATTTCTATCTACAAGTAGAATATTATTAATCATAATATCTATAATTCAAAAACTTCTACTATCCAAATAAAATTTTGAAGGTAATCTTTATACTTTAAAAAACAAATTAAAGGAGGGGGGGGGGAGAACTGCTCAGTATTATAATAAGGAAGTTATAAATAGTGTAAAAGAATTACTTATTTGATTAAGAAGCTGTAATAGATGTTTAAGAAAATGGCAAACAATAAGAAACTATCATCAAATGATGGTCATTATTAGATGTTGTTCAGACAGAGAATAATTAAATTAGATGATATGAAATTAAATAATGAATCCAATAGTAAATGAATTCTAATAATGTACATTCTTAATAAAAAAAACTGCCAGCCTGTTTTTCTATCTCAAAATTAAGCAGTATATTATCTTAATGCATTAGTTGTTATGTTGAAGTATTATGATTCTATCACTTAGTGCACCATGATTATTTATTTGAACATACTTTACATGCAGTAAGAGGTTGATTTGATAATAGATTTATTACAAAAAAGGATTGAATGTAATGCACTTCACAATCTTTGATGCTATCAATCTAATAATTTGAAGTAAGTCATTTATTATAGCTTCTAAAAGCATATGTTAAATGTATGCAAAGGTCAAGTGATGCTTCAGCATTAAAAAAATTTAAAATCATTTTAGAAAATTTGAGAAATGTTTATTTAATACTGCATTTTAATTATTTTCATACAAACTTTCTGTACAAGAGGAAAAAACATAAACATTTTATTTAACTTTTTTAAAAAAAAAAAATCTTTTATTGTTGGGACTTATTAATGCATACTTTCTTTAACTAATTTATTCAGTATTCAAAACATGTATTATTTGAAACTATGAAAATTCATTAGAAAATTTTATATATTAAAAATTTAGAAGATAAGTAAAATTAATAAGTTTGTAATTAATAAAAGATTAATTTGCTAATGACTGAAAGAAGAGATGTCTCCTTATTTAATATACCATTCAATTTTGAATGAACAAAATTTAAAAGGCAAGAGGAGATTAGAACAGTTAATTTTTTTCTTCTGCATAGTAAAAGATAAATAGATAATTTTATAAAATTACTTTCTGTAATTTTTAAAAATATATTTTTTAAATTTGGTAATAGTATGAATACTGAACCCTATCGCTTGATCAAGTTGTTTTTCACACAACGCACATTAATATCAATTACCGTTTTAGTGGCCTAACTTATGGCTAACACTACAACAGTGTTATTTAGAGCTGTAACAGGCAGCCTAGAGGGCGATTTATCCTATGATTACATAATGAAATACTACACCCATTGACTTGCGACAGTATTCCTCAAGTGAGCGCAATTCAACTCTCACTACGGTCTGATTTGCTGGCGGCCGTATTTGAAGGATGCGAAACTATCAAAAAATTCATTGTGGAAAAATTTTGAGAAAGCGTAGGGGATTTAGTATTACATATTAAGAATTGTCAGGCAGTCACACATGCTTCCCTATGATTTTGAACTGCACACAACCTGAAATGGTTAGGGTTTTCAGCAGAGTTCTGCCGAGTTCACGCGCAAATGCACGTTTACGCGCAAATCCGTGCAAGAACAGTAAAATGTTGGCGGCAAGTGTTCAAAATTGGTTGAAGGGGAAGTGAATTGCCAGCCACAGAAGTTGACGCTGTTGTGTTTTTCCAGAAAGAGAACATCCTGCCAGATGCAAAGCTATGCGTTTGTGGGAGGAGCATGGTTTTAGTCAACTACAGGATCTGGGGAATTCCGTTGCTACTCCTGCAAGCATACCTGGTGTCTGCATAAGGGAAGTTGGTTGGACTGCTCCAAAATCCCGTTACTTATAGCTTTGAGGCTCATCTCCTATTGGAGTCAAACAAACCATAACTCCCTGCCCCCCTAAAAAAATGTTTTTTAAAAACAAACTGTTTAATTAAGGTTTTTTGAAAAAAGCCAAAAAATAAAGAAAAAACTTTTCACTATCATATAAAGATTTCAGTAGCATAAATATTTTTTTTTTAAAAAAAAAAACACCTCATAAGAAAATAAAAGACGATAATTAAAAATCAAACCAACCCCCCTCCACCCTCTAAAAACCAACTGTTGGTTTATTAAAAATGAATTGATTAATAAGGCTTTCCAAAAAAAAAAGCTCAAAATCAATAAAAAGTCGATAATTTAAAAGCAAACCAACCCCCCTCCAATAATTTGTATATTTTGTTAATCTATCTCTTTATATGTATTCTATATTCGAACACATTTAAAATTAATATGCGAAGTTTCCAGTACATCGGCAAAAGATACTAAAAGACGAGAATTAAAATTCAAACCAATCCCCCTCCACCTTCTAAAAAACAACTGTTGGTTTATTAATTAAAACTGAATTGTTTAAGGCTTTAAAAAAGAAGCTCAAAATCCAAAAAAAAGGCGATAATTTAAAAGCAAACCAACCCCCCTCTACCATCTAATAAACAAAGTGTTTGTTTATTAAAAAAAAAAACCAAAAACGAGTTTTATGTCTAGAAAGGGGTAAAAAAAATTTTTTTACCGTAGTATTATGTAAAGAAACCAATAATTCAAAATCAAAAAAAAAAGTCGATAATTTAAAAGCAAACCAACCCTCCACCACCCCAACACCATATAAAAATAAAGTGTTTGTTTATTAAAAATGCAAAAAAACAAAAACCATGAGTTTTATGTATAGAAAATGGAAAAAAAACATTTTTTTACCTTAGTATTCTGTAAAGAGAAACCGAGGGCCCATGAATAGGTATATTGATGTGCATTGGGCGAAAAAGAGCGCCATCAAATGGTAAGGTTCAGTATTCATAATATTACCTTAAATTTTATAAGAATCTAATAATTTAATAAAAATTTGTGAAATAAAATATTTCATTTTACATATTTTTAATCAATAAATAATACAAAAAAACTGTCGGATAATGAAAATTATTCTTCACATATAAAATAAACAGAGCAGCCAAAAATTGAAAAAATATTAATTACTACGAACAATTTGCCAAGCACTTTTGGTACAGTATACCAGAATCATGGTGACATATTGGAATTGAACAGTTAATATTCCAATGCATGCTCAGGGAAAAACACTAGTGTTATGCTGATTGATAACGGTTTTAGACCTCGCAATAAACCAAGCCTCTTTCAACTTCCTCTTTCTATCATTTGATTCATTGCACACAGTAGTAATGTTTTGAGGATAAAACTCATGTCCTCAATTATTTTTGTGACTAGAAAAAAGAGAATTAGCCTGGAAATCACTTTTATATTTATACTTTTATACTGATAAACATGCTGTTGTAATCGCATTAAAACAGTTGCCTTCATTTCCCCGTAATAAATAGCATTATAACCAATTTCTTTGCAGGCAATGGAATAAACCATTTCAAATCTATTCATTTCTTCCACATCATCCTTTGAATTATTTATTAGTCTATTTAAACACAAAAGTGAACGGAAACTTAGACTATAATCTTTACCAATTACATTTTTCAATTTTCATAAGCTAAAGAAAACCACTTTTTGACCATTTTATTATTTATATCCACTTTATTCTTAAGCTTCACATTATTATAAACAAACTCAACAGTCTGTGTAATATAGTTTTTTTTGTATCCTACACCTATCAAGTCATCAATATAATCCTCAATATTTCTTTTTCTATCTGTTTCAAATTTACAAAGATGCAAATTTTGATACAAAAAACACTTGAATCCAGCCATTTTATAATTCAAAGAAACATTTGATGATCGATGTATAAAACCTCTTACATTTAATGTTTTAATAAACATTTTGAAGAATGGTTGGCCGATGGAGTTGGCAGTCAGTGGTATTGTGTGCAGTTTGTATGTTTCGGAAATGAAAAAATATATTGTTGAGCCGTTTATAAGGAGTAATGATTTAGTTTATAGAAATGTGCATGATGTTTGTGGATTGATCAAAAGATGTGATAGTGAATATGTTTAATGTATTAAATGAGAATTCTGGTTTGTCATGGACTATTGTGTTTGAATGTGATGGTGTCTTAAAATATTTAGATGTAAATGTATATAAATGCTGTAATATGTCTGGGTATAAAATGCTTGTTAAACCATTAAATGTGAGAGGTTTTATACATCCATCATCGAATGTTCCTTTGAATTATAAAATGTCTGGATTCAAGTGTTTTTTGTATCGAAATTTGCATCTTTGTAAATTTAAAGCAGACAGAAAAAGGAATATTGAAGATTATATAGATGACTTGATAGGTGTGGGATACAAAAAAACTGTATTACACAGACAGTTGAGTTTATTTTATAATAATGTGAAGTCTAAACATAAAGTGGATGTAAATAATAAAATGGTCAAAAAGTGGTTTTCTTTAGCTTATGTGCCATCTGGAAATAAGAAATTGAAAAATGTAATTGATGAAGATTATAAGTCTCCGTTCACCTTTGTGTTTAAATAGACTAATAAATAATTCAAAGGATAGTGTGGAAGAAATGAATAGATTTGAAGTGGTTTATTCCATTGCCTGCAAAGAAATTCGTTGTAATGCTATTTATTACAGGGAAATGAAGGCAACTGTTTTAATGCGATTACAACAGCATATTTATCAGTATAAAAAGTATACAAGTGATTTCCAGGCTAATTCTCTTTTTTCTAGTCACAAAAATAATTGTGGACATGAGTTTTATCCTCAAAACATTACTACTGTGTGCAATAATCAAATGATAGAAAGAGGAAGTTGAAAGAGGCTTGGTTTATTGCGAGGTCTAAAACTGTTATCAATCAGCATAACACTAGTGTTCTACTGAGCATGCACTGGAATATTAACTGTTCAATTCCAATATGTCACCATGATTCTGGTATACTGTACCAAAAGTGCTTGGCAAATTGTTTGTAGTAATTAATATTTTTTCAATTTTTGGCTGCTCTGTTTATCACGATTTATACGTGAAGAATAATATTTTCAATCAGTGTTAAACTTACTTTAGAACTTTTTTCAATTTTTTTTATTTTATCAGTCCATCTCTCATCTTAACTTCACGATATTACAATCACTCACCATGGGACAAATTCAGACCTTCTCTAGAATAGCGGTTCCCAACCTGTGGGTCATGACCCCTTTGAGGGTCTAACAACCCTTTCACAGGGGTCGCCTAAGACCATTGGAAAACACATTTTCAATTCATATCAGTAGCAAAATTAAAGGTTTGGGATCACCACAACATAAGGAACTGTATTAAAGGATTGCAACATTAGGAAGGTTGAGAGCCATTGTTCTAGATGCTGTTTGGTTTTTATGACTTAATTTTTTGCAACACATTCTACATTTTGAGGTGTAAATATAAACTATTTCTTCAAAATGTTTTGTTTATTATTGACAAATAATTTCTAAATCAATTATTTTTTTATTATAGTTCATATCCCTGTCAAATATTAATATATATATATGTGCTCTGCGCACAGGTAATGAAGCTATTAATAAATTGTCAAATTTTTTACTGTCAAGCGCTTTCGGGACAGTCTACAGTCCCATATTCATGGCGAGTTATTCTGTTAACAGAATAACTCGCCATGAATATGGGACTGTAAACTGTCCCGAAAGCGCTTGACAGTAAAAAAAATTGACAATTTATTAATAGCTTCATTACCTGTGCGCAGAGCACATATATATATTAATTTATTTAAGCGTTAATGAAGTAAAATCTTAACTTTGCAATTTTTTTTATATAAGTGGACATTCTCATTTATGTCTAATTATTACCAAGTTATTTGATTATCAAAATTAGCTTTATTTTAAGTAAATAATAAAAATAATAATTACTATTCAGAAAATCATAAGATGTTCAAGTATCTGAAATCCACTCTATTGCTGCATTAATCTATAAAAGACTTTATTCCCAATTAATTTGGATTACAGAAAAGAAAATAAAATCTCAAAATATGATATATTCTAACATAAAATAAAAATATGTTAAACTAAAATTTTATTAATAAATATTTATTTCATGATATTAAGTATATTTTTACAAAATTAGAAAGGGTATTTTAAAAAACATTTATATTAAATATGTCAGATTAAAAATATATACACATACAAATAAAAAATAATCATGAAAAAAAAAATTAATTTAGAAAATATTTCTTCTCTCTTCATATCAACAAATGCACAAATTTATAAATTTTCATATATATACAATGAAGCTGCGATATAAACTTTATCAAAATACATTACTTCAATCATACACTATCCAAAAAATAAAGTAAATAAGCAAACAAACAAACAAAAAAAAACCATTAAAATGTGGAAAGTTAATCAATCTTACAATACAGCAGCAACCAATTTTCTAAGAGTGCCACACATGATCATGTTTTTAAACATTAAAATTTATAAATTTAATAAATTTTTAGAATATGGCAGTAGCCATTTTTTTTTTTTTTGTTATATCTTGGAATGCTGCATATTGTAATGTTTATCAATAAGGTTTCTTTGTCTTATATTGAAAGCACATACAATCTATTTACTTTATTATCCTTCTTGAATAGGATAAACAGTATTTTACATAATAAAATGCTTTATAAGCTTAATGCTAAAAATTTTATGAAAATTCATAAAGACAATATTGATAAAAATATCAAAACAACTAGAGAGGGAGTAATATTCTGAAAACAAACTGCTATTATGTTTCAATAGGTAGAGAAAGGTTATGAAAAAGGATATTGCCAGAATGCATTTAATTGTATTAACGCCAGTGATTTTATTTTTAAAAAAATAAAGATAAAATATAGTAATTTTTTTAAATTTTCAAAGAATGTGAATGAGAGAACACACAGTAAATACATTTATATAAAGGTGCCTCTCAATTTATTATTAATAATTTCATTATTATTTTTTTAAATTTTGTTTATACTGCAATCTTAATTACTATATGCATATTATACATGTAAAAAAAGCATTTGTGTTTATATATTTATGTGCACATCACTGTACACTTACAATTCAATATATAAATTCTTTTATAATCAAAGCTTATCAACAAAACATGAGCTTTTATGCGCAATGTATGATATATGCAAGGAGGCTTGGAATAAAACATAGTGGATATCGTGGCTCCATTGTAAATATAAATATTTTTTTGACAAAAATATTAATTAGATTTAATATTATCTTCTTCTCAGTATTTCTTCTGCTTGCATGATGGGCCAAGAATAAAAGAACCAATAAAAAAAACATTCTATTAATAAACTGGGTATTAAAGGCCAAATTAAGTAGAAAATTACCAAAATTAATGATAGGAATAGTAACTGCTTCACAATATAATATATAGCAGCCCTGAAATAAAATCAGTGAATAAAATTAATATTTCAAATTTGTTAAAACAAAACTGTAAAGTACAATCCTACAATTAACAATTGCACACAAATAATTAGAGACCAAAAGGATTATATACAATAGTGTATGTAAATATATATATACAAATACTTAAATTATGATATATAAGTATGCTTTATGCTGATAAATATATACTAAATAAATAATTGTACTTCATAAATAAGTAAATCTTAAAATAAATAGTTAAATTGGATTTAAAATGTGAGGATAGCCTAAAAAATGTGAAGTAAAAATGACTCATCTCATACAGTGTGGTTATGTTGTTGCACTTGGTAGATTATTTATTACAACAGGAGAAAAATAACAATAGTAATAATAATATCAGTAATAGTGATAAAGTGGGAGGCAGTGGTAGTACAAAGGTAAGTATTATAAATCAAATTTTATTATAAATGTAGACATATGAACTTTACTTGATATATAAACTCTTCAAGACCAGAATCGAGTACTATATTGGTGACTAGGGAGCTGTCAAGATTTAAGATTGATATAGTTGCCC
This sequence comes from Epiperipatus broadwayi, assembly GCA_028023455.1. Taxonomy (NCBI): domain Eukaryota; kingdom Metazoa; phylum Onychophora; class Udeonychophora; order Euonychophora; family Peripatidae; genus Epiperipatus; species Epiperipatus broadwayi. The sequence goes on from JAQFVV010000077.1 coordinate 1,346,139, forward strand.
TTAATAAAATTCATCTCTCACGGAAAGATGTTTCATAAAACAGATGGAAAGATATAATAAAAATATTAGCCAGATGTAAATATGGCATACAAAGGATGTGTTATTAATCAAATACAAGTTAAGAGTTGCAAATATCAAATAAGCATAGCTTAATGTAAATGAAATTTTAATGAAAATAAACTAATCTGTGAGCTATGAATAAATAACAGTCTCTATGTTTGCAAATGATAAAAAATAAAATGGCCTCCAATGTTAATAAGCTATTATTTACTAACATTGTTCGAAATTCAGAATGGATATAATTATATTATGCAGATATAAATATAATAGTCTTCAATTATAAAAAGGATAGAGACTGAATCTCATTTTTAACAATCTTTGCACTAATAATCAAATAAAAATAAATGATTGTAAATGTCAAATAAGCATCTAGTTAATATAATATATGTGCTTCAAAATTCTATTAGCAAACTAAAGCTTATTAACATTGAAAGCATAAAGAACAGGTGAGGTCTATTCTATTCTTTACTGCTTGCAAACAGAGAAAGGGTTTTATAATGATAATTTGTGGGTGAATAGTTTATAACAATTTAGATTTCATATATGCTAAACCAGGGGTCCCCAACCCTATGCCCGTGGGTTTGCGCCTGCAAAACATTTTATGTGTGCCCTCCACTATCCGAATATGATAAAAAATTATTTATCTGATACAAATAAATTTAATTTTTAAAATTTCTTATAAATTATTGTATTGCTATGACACATGAGGAAAAAAAAAATACTATATTTTATTTTAGAAATAAATATTTTTTTGTACATTATGTGTATTATTAAAAATATCCAACTATAAATTTACATTGAAAAAATAAATGGTGCCCGCCACCTGGACGTATTATAGAATGTGCTCTTAAGTGTAAAAAGGTTGGGGACCCCTGTGTTAAACAATGCTTTTTCATTATTGTTTAAAAACAATGTACAGAGAAATGAGAAATAAATATACTTTGAAAAAGTAAAAGTGGATTTAATTAATGAGAATGTACAAATCTTAATTAAAACTGTAAGAGATAAATAGATTAGTGTAATTCAAATAAGTTTTTAAAATAGAGTTATGATTTGAAATTAATTATCACTTATTAAGCAGAAGTTTAGATGGAAGACTTTGATCTTGTTGGAAGTAGATTAGAACAATATATAATATATAAATAATTCTGTAATTTGAAGTTATCATTGGAAGTGAATGGAGTTTAAGAAGTAAAGTTTAAGCACTTAAAGGTCACTTTGATTTTAAATATTATATCTTCTGAAAATTTAAGATGATTATTAAATATCATTTGTCATTCTATTCACGTGTATGCTCATGATTGGTATAATAAAAAGTATTAATCATCTTTGAATTGAATGAAGAATATGAAGTATATTTTCTATATTTTCCACATAAAAAATAGTCTTCATAGAAATTGTAAAAACTGAAATTGTTATTAATATTTTATTATTTGGATAAAGCATACTCTACTCATTAACTCATATGCATTATGCTATTGGTTGACAATTTTTTATTCTCATATCTCTTTATCAACAAAAGCAATAATAGCAAAAATCATCTGATAAAGATAAGAAATAATGTTAGGATCAGAGTAATCCTATTTAATTCCATTTTATTATCCATAATGAAATAAATTCAAAATGTGAACCTTTTTACGACATTGCAGATTTCGTATGCACACCTGAAAATATCATTACCACCTCTAAAAGCATAGTAACATCTTGTACAACAGTCATCTGGCTCTAATTAAGATCCATGCTGTAAAAAATATGAGCTCTATAGTTTATGATAAATATAAAAAAGAAACTGCCAACAATGAATTATTAACCTCCCAAAATAATAAGAAATTAAAAATAGCATATACTTTTAGAAATATTTATTGCCAATATATATATAATTAAAAAATAATAATAATATAGTTTTATGTATTTTTTCTTCTGCTTCTCACCTGAATATTTCCATTTATATGTACTTTTTCCCCCTGCTTCTCACCGTTTTTGTAGCAATAAACAATGTGTATTAAAGCTAACAGTATTGCTTGATCGAAATCAATAATACATCACAGACCTTAGCTTGCACATTTAATTAGCAAATTCTTTTATTCTCTTTACTATTTTGTTATCTTATGTAAACTTTAGTAATCAATAGATGATAGTTGGTAATGCCTATTTAATCTTTATCCAATGCTGTCTTATCCAAATATCCCATACTAGTTTCTAGCTTATGGATATCATCAATAAGAAGCTTTTTGGATTTTTTTGCATAGCGCACTTGAATCTTTGGATCTAATACAATTTTCCATCCAACAGTCATTTTTTATTTTTTGTTACCCTATCAAGCTATCAGCTCAATTGAAAAACTTTTTAATTTTTTCAATCAAGTCTATTTACTGGGATAGTTACACAGATCTGAAACTAGTTCAGTTCCTATACATTATGGTGACTCTTAGTTTTTTTTATAATCTTTGTCACTTTTATTCTCTGGACAGAATTGATTTAAAACTGATAATAGATCACATGACAAAAGTCATAAAAAACTAAAGCCATCACAATATATAGAAATATGTACCAGATCCAAATCTATATAATTACCCCAGCAAATAGGCTTGGATTGAGTTGGAAGCTTGATAGTGTAATAAAAAGTAAAAAAATGACTGCTGAATCGAAAAGTGCATTTAGATCCAAAAGGCCCAAATGCATTGTTCAAAAAAATCCAAAAAGTTAAGGTAGAAAGTAGTCTGGGGGATTTGAATAAGACAACATTAGATAAGGATTTAATATTATGCAAATATTAATTAAGAAAGCTTGCACAAGATGGAAAAAGAGTTGAAAAAATAAAGGAATTTGCTAATGAATAGTACTGTTTGATGTTATAATCAGCGGTCATAAAAATCAAAAAGGGTATCTTAAATCTTCCTGAACAACACAGGGGTCAACTGCTTCTTTTTCCTCTTTGTACTCTGACTTATCCTCAGTTTTCAAAAAAGTTTGTAAAGCTCTTTTAAAGTAATTCTCTACATCTGTATTATTGATTTCTCAAATTTGAGAATATTCTTTGAAATGTTATTAATTTTCTTTTCAAACTCAGTTAAATTATTTTCAGGTGTGGTAAAAGATATTATCATACCAAAAGAAAAAGTTAAACTGAGGACCCAGCATTCGCAGAAGCATTATACTGCCAGAATTGTTATATTTCATATTTTTTGTTTTTATCATCAGAACATTGATATGTATCTGACCAATCCCGATTAAGATGGGCACTATCTAGAAAAAAAAATTATAAGCATGTTTGTACAAAATTTTTTAAGATTCTTCCAGCTATTCTCAAACTTCAGATTATGGCATGTAGATACGTTAATCACTATGTTATAAGACTATTGATGCTATGAATGACTATTTTTTAAATATTTTTAATTATTATAATTTTTCTAAAATTCAGTCAAGTTATTGCACTTTTCAGATTGCTTTTAAAATTGTAAACCATGTTTAACAAAACAGAATTACAAAAGGTATTGATATAGTTAGCAGTGATTTATCATATTGTATATGAAAATTAGTTCTATGAAATTGATTCTTTTCAACGCCCACATAAAATTAGTTATCCTAAGCAATGATAGACTAACAGTTTTGAGAGAGAAAGGTTTTTAGATTGAAGCTCACCCTATATCATCATATATCCAATTGTTTGATTAATTATTTGACTATTTTTACTTAATTAGAATATTAATTTTGGGGAGAAGATACGGTTCACTGCTATTTAATGCAGGTTAAATGTTATTTTGATAAATCATATAATGCTTTGTTATGGAGATCTAATATCAAATTTATATATCTATATAAGTAAGTTGGTTCCGGTTTAAAATTTTGCCATTTCAGTAACTATTACTAAAAATAAAGGGAAACGTTATGAAACATGTAAAGTGTTCTATAAGAATTATAAAATAAAAAAGAACAAAAAAAGGTCCTACAATTACATCTGAACTGTTAAGATTTTTTTAAAAAAGGTAAAGAATGTTAGAAATTTTCCAAGTCAATAACATCTACAAGATTAGATAGTTTTGAAGTGAAGGATGAAAAATTTGTAACATTTTTATCACTGAAAGTAAATTGGCAATGGTTACATAACATGAATCTTAATTGAAATAGAACAATTTTGCTTTTATTTTTGAAGCTGCAATAATATTTCTTAATTAATTGGAGAAAAAATTATTGATTAAACATATGAAAAAAAAATTCAGGCTAATTGATATTGAAGTTGCAGATTTTAAATGAAGTGATGGATTAGATTTTACTACCTAAATAAGTGAATCGGTCAAACTCAATAATACTATTTATCTGATATTTTAATAAAAGTAAATGCTTATAAAAGATGGTGTAAGACATGTTTGGATAATCCACTCTCTTGACATATATATTGGTATATTTATCTAGAAAAAAAGTTTAGAGAGAATAAATGAAAAAAGGATCCATAAATTGCATTAATATTAAGATTATTTTTAACACCTGAATAATGTATTTATCTTATATGAAAAACTAATTTTGTGAGAAAAAAAAACACTTAAAGAAATAAATAGTATGAATATAATTAAGCATATTCTTAGATGTAACAGAACAATGAAAAATATGTTAAGTGAAAATTGTAATGTATAATATATTTTTAATGAAGAAATTTGGAATACTTTAAGAATTATGTTAAGATTACAGATGTTTTCTATATTCTTTAATGAAATTATTTCATCAGTTTCTGAATACTATGTTAATCAAAATGTTTTGTCTTTTATATAAAACTTCTAGACTTAATGTCACATCATATTACTAATCTAGAAGACAAAAAAGGATAAAGTTTCAAAATCATAAGTTTATAAAACTTGTATCATATTGCAGTCGTGCTTTTCTTTATGGACAACCAGTAAATATTCATATGACTGTAAGATCTTAAATTTATTTTTATTTATCAGTTAAAATAATTGAATACTCGGGGCTGAGTATGGTTCACTAACATGAAAAAATTCTGAGTTTTATGAATTTCTTAGCTATTTAAAAATGGTTTGGATTTCAAATATTTCCACAATTGAACCCCTATCATGGCCATGTCAGGCTAACATATTATAGGCAAAGTGAAGGATTACCTATAATATGTTAGCCTGACATGGCCATAATAGAGGTTCAAATGTGAAAATATTTGAACTCCAAGTCATTTTTAAATAACTAAGAAATTCATAAGACTCAGGATTTTTCAGGTTAGTGAGCCATACTCAATTCAAATTATTTAATTATTTTTAGCTGATAAATAAAAATAAATTAAGATCTTACAGTCATATGAATATGTACATGATGTCCATAAAGAAAAGCATAAATACAAGTTTTATAAACTTATGATCTTGAATCTATGGCTCAATTTTATCTTTTTTTGTCTTATAGATTAGTAATGTGATGTGACATTAAGTCCAGAAGTTTTATATAAAAGACAAAACACTTTGATTAACATAGTATTGAATTTTTTATAAGTTGGATATTTCTTTCACATACATGCATGTACACCATTGACCATGATGCAGAATATGAAAAAAAGTTTGTTTTTTTTTTAAGAAAAAAAAAAAAGCACTACATCACAAACAATATTAATACAGAATGAGACACACACACAAAAAAGGACTATATTGGCTTAGGCATCACATTTTTCTAACTTTTTGCATGGAATTATTTATTTAAGTCTTATCTATGTAAAGAATTGCCTGCAATCAGTTCATCATGAATAAATGAATATTCTCATTCCTAGACTTGTGTTTGACCTTTAACTTTATCATTAAGTTGTGATTAAAAGTTGGAAATAATGTAGTTAGTCACTTAGCAACTAAATATATATTATAGTATGCTCAGTTTTTATAAACTGCTTTTAGCATTGAATCCCAATTCACATTGATTTTAAAAGTAAAAGCACAAACTGATCTGGAGATGGAAATTAATATCACTCGGTATACTGATTATTCAAGCTTAAGGATATATGTGATGGTGGAATTATCGATTAAAAGCAAAAGCAACAAGAACTTCATTTTCTTGTATCCTGAATCTGCAGTATACTGATAATTGATTTATTTTTTTTCCAGTTCAAAAGATGATTTACAGGATGTATTTAATGTATACAATATATAGACTTTGGTTTATGAAAAATTCATTTATCAGCCAGCAAATGGAAGAAAAACCAACAGCAATTTTTAAGTTGGGTGATTATGTAAGCCAATTTAAATATGTTTGTAGTTTTATAAGTAGAAAGATGGATGTAGGCGTTGAGGTACAATGCATGCTATTGCTATTGATAAATTAAAAGATAGAATATTTCATTACAGAGAAATGACGACTGCAACTAAATTAACAGCATATAGAGCTGTTATTTTACTTAAATTATTGTATAGAAACAATACTTGGACATTGATATAACATAAAGCATTACAAAGACTACATTTAAGATTGATCTATAAAATTTTAAAAATAGAATGGCAAAATCATAAGATCAATCAATATATTTTTCAACTTGCTGGATGTTCCATTACTGCAAAATTGCATCTTTGTTGTATTGGACATGTGAAATAAATGAACAATACAAAACTTCTTAAAAGGGTGTTCTATAATGAGTTCAAGCCCGGTTTTCAAAGGGGAAGTAGACCCCATTTACATTATAAAGATTACCTCAAAGACATTCTAAAGAAATGCAATGTTGATTGTTTTCACTGAGAAGATATAGCAGAGGACAGAATATATTGAAGAGCTACAATTAGACAATATGTTGGAAGGATTTCAGATAGTTTTCAGCAATAAAAAGTTAAAAGACACCATCACAAAATATCAAATAAACAAAATAAACTTGCATATTCTATATGTGGGCATGTTTGTAATTTATACTTGATATATCATCATAAAACTCATCTCTAGTATAGTATTATTTTTTTGCTTCACCTTTTTGACTTGAATTTAGAATGATCATACTCATTTGAAATGGATGCTGCTGCCTATAGAAGAGAGAATGACTCTTTTTTTAAAATTATTTATTATCTAAGGAATTAAATGATTTGCTACTTATTATTTACTAAAATATATATATATACTGACCTGGTTTTAGATCTTTACAACTATTCATATAGATTGACATGGATTGAAAATATTAGGGTGTTTGTGAATTTCAGGCTTAATTTGAATATAGTAAAAGGGAATTTATTAGATGCATAATCACATTATTTCTTGCTTTGAATTCCAAATCTCATTGATACTGGAAAAAACCCCAGATACTGGTCTATGGATAATACCCCCTAGTATTCACTGTTTATTCAGTTTTGGCATTAGAGAGTTACACTTGTTTTATTATTTTTCTAAATGCATTAGCTTTAAATATTTTCATATTAACTTCTTTCTTGCATATAATGTGTTGTGCTACTCAATATGAAAAAGAAAATTTAATGTTGAATTGCTGTTTTTGGTTTTAATAATGTATTCACTGTCCATTTATTAATCTTATTGAAGTTTGAGATATATTCAAATTCTTTAATATTTCAAATAGCTTGGAGACTACATTCAGCAATATCTGAAGATTATTAATATCAATTATTATTGCTATCTTTTTATTTTTTTGTATCTCCAGCTGTACATTAATACAATGGGAATGATCACTTACTGTATTGAATATATAATGTAGCTTTTTTTTTCCTATAAATTTTAATTAGTCTGTGCTTTTTCTCATATGTGTGGAAATCTCTGAATTTTTTTTAATGTATCAAATCATTGGCTGGAAGCGAATCCTGGGACAACTGCTTGTAAAGCAGCTGTGCTAACCACTCAGCCACCAACACTTGACAACTCTCTGAATTAATCTATTTTTTTTTTTATTATTTCAATATTATTCTTTCTTAGTTTTCAAAGCCTCTGTCATTCTTTTATGATAATGCTAAAATATTGCTTGATCCATTCAAGATCTTTCTATTTAATTACACAAATGCCCATCATTTCTTCATTAATATAAATCTGAATTATCTGTTTTTCTATCTTTACTAAATTTTTAATAAGTAATTTCTCTGATATTCATTAATCATTACTCTCCACAATATTGTTTTTCCATTTTTTTTTATATTTATAATGAATCTTACTTCAGTTCCATTTCCAATTTCTCTATCTCTCTTTATACATGTATTTAAATCAATATTTTCACACATTTCAGATATAAGATATATTTTCCAGATTCAACTGTGTGTAAATTTCTGCAATGTCTGTACACATATTTATAATTATGTAAATGAAGTTATTATTCGATCTGTGTAAATTATATAGACAATTCTTTGTATTGTTTCTCCCAGAAAGTATTTCACTCTAGAAAACATTAGTCAAAACATCTGCTAATTTATAAATCAGATTATTCACTTATTATTACTCCTCCCCTTTTTCATATTAAAAAAATATTATTAAATAGAGATTTAATCTTGTTCCACTTATATTGCTTCTACAATGTTTTTAAAACAATATTCCTTAACTAGATAATGGCAAATGCAATCCAATTGAAACATTTATACAATATTCTTATTAATTACACATGAATGAACCCAGTAAATATATCTTTTATATATACACAGAAAAGCACATATATTAGATTTAAAATCTGCTTTACCTTGGTCCAACTTGAACCACCCATCTGAATCCATTAGCTTCTAAATACGTTGAAAGAACACATGCACATATAATAAAGCGTGAAATCCAATAATTTACTTTCAGAAATTTCAGTGCAAATTGAATGACTAGTAAGTATGGTAAAAATATAAATTTAGGTAAAAAGTCTATCCATGTTTTATATCCTATTGAAGTTTTCTAAAAAAAAAAAAAAAATGTTTTTAAAACAATACACATGCATGCACAACACACCTAAATAAATATACCATATCTACATACAAATATGTGAGATTGAATTCATATCATGAAGCATTTATATATTAGTCTTTATATATGCATAATTGCCAATATATAGACAATATAAAATTATCACACAATAAAGTAGGGATAGGATATTGAGATTAACATAGAGGGATAAAAAACAAATATGTATTACTAATATTATTAAAAAAATTATGGATGACTATTGACGGATATGTTAAGTCTTAAATTGCTATCTAAGAGATTATGTGCAATGGATGGTTGAGAGAATGCAGAACACCATGGATTGGAGAAACTGGCTAACTCAGAAAGACTCTCACTATGCTGTGAATTGATAATGATTAAAAATGAATATAGATATGAAATATGCAAATGCTATAATATAAAAACTACATATACTACTAATCAAAAAAATTAATAATATTCAGTTCAATCCTAAAGATTCGATCCCATGGAGTTTATAAAATCCTATGTGAAATTTGTAGAACCTCTTATGTGGTTGTGAGTAATTATCACATCAGTGCTAGAAAATATGGGCATGTAAATGCAATAACAACAGAAAAATTCTCCATTTATATTGTGAATAAGAACACAAAACAGATTATTCAAACAGTAGAATTCACCTAGATGTGACATTCACCACTAAAGAAATATCCGAGAAGCTGTTGAGATTCTTAAGAAACTAGACTGTATCAACAAACATGATGGTATATCTGAATTACCTTCCCATTTGGAAAACTTTTTTAAAAGCCCATTAATGAAAACACTGTTGATTTTATATAGGACTATTCATTTATTATCACCTCCCTTGCCCCCCTTTTTATTTATTTTTTTAAATTTATATTCTTGTTTTTAATGGATGAATTTTTAATCTTGTTTCACATATTGTTCCTTTCAGCAATTCCAGAGCTTTTTGAAAATAACATTTCTTATGCAGTTGCAATCTAATGAAAATGTTGGTGCAAAGCATTGTTAACTACATATGGAATGAAAATCTTTTATTTACACATACTTACAAGTGATAAAATCACCGAGATACTTTGCAATTAAATCCATAGTATGTAATACAACAATTATATATATATAAAATTCAAATAACACTGATATTAAAAGCTAATTGTATAAAAATAATCAATCTAGTAGCAGAGAAGATGATTTAATTGAATTTATTTTATGATAGAAATAAAATCAAAGAAAAGATTAAATAATTATTTAAGAAATAAAATTAACATTTAAAACATAAGAAATGTATATTAATAATATAAAATTAGCAACAAGTTAAATAAAATAGATAATTAATTTGAATAAAATAAGTAAGCATTGAAAATAAATAAATAACAAATCATATATTATATAAAGCATAACTCAAAAATTATGCTTAAAATATGCAGTATTTAGTTAGAATTAATTAGCAAAGTTGCAATAATTGTCTTAAATATTATTGCTTTAAATACTTGATTCCAGCATATAAATATAGAATAGATAGTCTTATAACTTTTCTAATATACTTTAATAATTAGATATTTGATAAACTGTATCCTGTAAATAAGTCTTGATAATTGTATTTCTGTCATCAAGTAGATAATACTTGTTGAAATCTCTGAGTTGTCCATTCTAATTTTTTACTGTTTCAATATTTTTTCAATTTTTAATATGACCCTCCCCCAATCTTTCAACATTGGCACTTATATTGAAATCACCTTTAAATCTTTGCTTTTCAAAAATCAATTACCATTTGGCATCATTTTTACTAATATTTGTTCCCTTCAGTGTTTTTCAGTATGTTTAGTAATCAATTTCATGTTTCACTTTTTTTTATTAACGTGAAGTTCATCATAAAATGAAATCTGATTTTCATATAAAAACAAATATTCATATGCAACCTGCAGGTTGAGCTCCATCGTGGAAATTATAAACTTCCTTCTAAATGATTGCATTCAGCTGTCTTGCAAAATTTCTATATACTAAATAAATAAATAAAACAAAACTAGAAATTGCTTTCACTTATTTGGTACCAAGCACTCAAATAACTGTCATCAAAATTAGAGATTATTTTCTTTTTAAGATGGGAACTTTTGTTCTTATTAGTGGACATTTTATTAACATTATTCCATCTAAGTTTACTTCAAGACCTTAATTTAAGGCATCAAAATTAGGGTATTGTTTTTGAATAATTATTAGATGGTAGTGATAGCTGATTATAATAGCAATGACAACAAGCAAACTTTCAATAACAGCAGTCTTGTTTTTTAGATGCTGGATGATAGATTAAATAATTTAAAAAAAAAGTATAAAAAATGATATTAATCATACATTTTATCTTTTAAAAAAAATATTTTATTCAGTTTAAAAAAGTCTGGAAAACAGTTTAAAATGTAAATTAAGAATTCAAATTACTAAGGATTATTAATAAATGTAGCAAAATTAGTATATAGTCATATTTTAATCATCAATACTTATTTCTGGATCGACATTTTTATTCATTACATATTAGTTTATAATTATAAATTTGCTACACGAAAATAAAATAAATAATCATATAATTTATTGCTAAGGAGTTCACAAGAAGTTTGAATATCAGAAGTGACAAATCTGGCCTGTGATTCGTGCATCTTGAGCTCTGATCTGCATCTCTACTACTGCACCAAACTATGCAGGATCTCTTTCAATATATTGCTACATTTCTTTTTTACTTACATTACTTTAATTTCAGTACATTGGATTTCATTCAAATTTACTTTTGTTTTTCTCATTTAATTTTAACAAGTAAATCCCTTTTTTTGGCCAGGCCAATCTATATATATATATATATTAAATTCTCCATGACCATGATACCCATTATTATAGTTATTAGAATTCAAGCAAATATTAAATAATAATAACAAATCAGACATTAATACAAAAATTAACTTTAATTTTTTAAATTATAAAATGTCATGAGCAAAATCTATTTTTTTTTTTTTTTTAAAATAGCCAAACTTGAATCATAATTTAAATAAATATTAATTTTATTATCTAAAGTTTACAATATAATTAACCAGGGGCTAAGAGAAAAGAAGCAATAGATATGTAAAAATGATAAAAAGTAAGTTAATTAAAAATTATAAATAAGAAGCAATTATAAGGATTTTTCACTGAAATACAGTAAAACTTAACTATTAGCTTTAAATATAACTCAGGTATTATAATATGCAAAATATGTGTGTATACATAATTTTAATACAGTAGTTACCCATATTTTAAAAAAATCAAAGTTAATTAATTAATTAATTATAATTATGCGCAGTCATTATATTTCTTTAAAATAAATAAACTTATTTAATCATTAATTTATATTATAAAAATAAATTGATATTCATTTACTTTATGAAAAATTTGCTTCCATTTTCTCTGAAAAATATTTAGAAGAAAAGTTACAAATCTTTTTTTTAAAAAAATCAAAGTTAATTAATTAATTAATTATAATTATGCGCAGTCATTATATTTCTTTAAAATAAATAAACTTATTTAATCATTAATTTATATTATAAAAATAAATTGATATTCATTTACTTTATGAAAAATTTGCTTCCATTTTCTCTGAAAAATATTTAGAAGAAAAGTTACAAATCTTTTTTTTAAGCCAATAAACATCACATGACCACCACCTCTTATGCTTGTGTATAACTGTTGTTAAAACAGGCAAAACTCACTATACGTATTGTCACACATAGCAAGCTAGAGTAATCGATGGATGCTAGAAGGCTTGTGCATAAAATCCCCATCTAGTGCCTACTCATCCAATATCCCCAGATTAGTATAGTGAGTTTTGCCTGTTTTAACAACAGTTATACACAAGCATAAGAGGTGATGGTCATGTGATGTTTATTGGTTTAAAAGCAATCCTGCCTAATAGGATAGTAGTGGCTATGGTTATTAAAAACCAAAGACACCAAAATGTATAGGTACTGAACTGAGTTCAGACCCATATGACTATATAAGCTAATGGGTTTGGATTGAAAACATTAAGGTGTTTTCGGTTTAAGACTCATAGTTTTGTAGTTAAGTGGAGATAAGAGGTGGCTGCTGGAGGGTTGCATTAAGTGCAGTGCTGCCAGATCCAAGGCTCTTCACTATCGAAGGCCACAAGCCAGAAACTAGTCCGGGGATATTGGATGAGTAGGCACTAGATGGGGATTTTATGCACAAGCCTTCTGGCATCCATTGATTACTCTAGCTTGCTGTGTGTGGCAATATGTATAGTGAGTTTTGCCTGTTTTAAATCTTTTTTTTTTGTAAACAATTAAGATTTTTGTTAGAAAATTGAAATAAAATAAAATAAAAATCTTTAGTTTAAAACTTATGGCAACATGACAAAAAGTTGGGAGAGAAGTTAAATATTTTCTAAAATAAAAAATAAAAGTACCAATTATTGTATCTGAATTATAAAAATTGTGTGTGTGTGTGTGAGAGAGAGAGATAACATAATTGTTAAGAAAAAACAATAGTTAAAAACAAAAAGAAAAAAAAGTCACTTTACATTATATATTAAAAAAATTACGCTTCACAGTAAGATCAATGTAAAATTTAAATTTTGTTTACAAATTTCAATCTAAGAAATGTTCATTACTGTTACTGTCACATATCTAAATACAATAAGAAGTTCTAATATAAAATATTAATTTGATATCTTAGTATATTAAGTTGACTAGAAGATAGCAAATGTTATTAGTCTTAATATCTGTTATAGAATAAAAGAATCAATGTACTTCTTTGCAATTGACATAAATAACATTTATTATGATTTTATGGTTTAAAGTTCAAACTTCCTGAACTAGAATGCATTTGAAAATCATAACCTAAATAAGAATAACAGATTTCATTTTGAATTCTATCATGATTTTCAAAGCAGAAAAAACTACTCTTGCATGTAAACTTTTAAGCTATTCTGATCACTACAACAAATGAAGTATTGTACGTCTGCAAGTTCCACGATACAGAATGCTCATAAGAGACATTTTAAGTTTAAAAGAAAGTCAAGCTTTAATTGTAATATAATCCATTTTAGATAATGCATTGCTATATACTGTCACTAATGTGTAAAGTCAGACATTTAAAAGACAATCCAATCTTTTAAGAAAGCAATTCAATTTATGATTCAAGTTAGAATTATAAATTTATTAAACGCACATTGATTACGTAAGTAATATTTACTGAGGCTATAGTACTGTGATAATAAAAATAAATTGCCATTGAATATTACATAAAAGACTGATGTAAAGAATCTACATCAAATATTAAACCAACATTAGACTTTAATTTTTATTAAAACAAAATCTATGGAAACCATGAACAATAATATTTTTATTTGAATAGTTTTTTATTGCTTTTGCCATTAATAATGTTCAATGGCAAAAATAAATTAGGATGCCAGACAATTAAAACAAAATCAAACTATTCCAAAATGAAAATAATTTTACTAGTCCAAAAATAGGTATAGATAAATGTGTACACAAAATTAAAAGAATCACACACTTGTAAAAAAAACAAACAACAAACAAAAAAAAAATCCCGAGGAAGTCATATATTTTCAAGTTTTTTTGATTTATAACAATGCATTCCTCAATATGATATCAATGATTTTCTTTTTCTCAAGACATAATAATATCTGCTCATATAGATACTAAGATTAACCTTTAGTTTACACTCATTCCTAATATCCCTAGTACAGTTTAGGCAAGGGTAGCATGGTAGACGCAAAAGCTAAAGGTTCCTGGATCAAATTTTCCATTCATCCCCAAATGTTCAAATACTACATGATTTTCATGTATTAACCTTTCAATCATTTATTTTATTATTCATAATATAAATAACTCAAAATAAATAAATATATAAAAACTAAGAATTTGATAAACTTAACAAAAATTTTTCTATAATAAAAATTCCGTACATAGGTCTACAATAGTCAACTGTTCAAATACTATTTTATTTTCAGTTGCTATTAAACTAAAATAATAATAATTACATCAATAATAATTCATAGAATTCACTATACCTGCACAAGATTGTCTTCATCACTAGTAGATGATTCTGAACCTGTTACTAATTTCAAAAACGGTAAAAAAGTTGCTTCATAATCACATAAGTAGCTAAAAAACATTGTTAGCCTTGGAAAATTCTTCATGCCATACAAAAGAAGAAGTGATTTACCTCTATATCTTTCCTATATATAAAATATATATGATATCAAAAATAATATATATACTCCACAAATATACAAAAATAAATTGTATATAAAATTTTTGATAAACTATATAGATAAATAAAACAGATTTTAAATAACACAGTATGAGGCAAAGACTTCTTCAACAGATCTTAAAACTAACTTAATATCAATTTATTAAATATATAAAATATACATACATTCTACCTTTTTCTTTTTAAAACTTGTTTATTCAATATATTACTATAATTTTATTTTTCCAACATAACAACGTTTCAACTACATTCTGTATTCATTATCAAGTTTCCTTAAACAAAAAAAATATACAAAAAAATAAAAAACATAAAAATAATAACAAAATAAATAAAATATTAATACATCACAAATACATATAATATTCAAATAAAACCACAATATTATTACATTTAAACATCACATGACCACCACCTCTTATGCTTGTGTATAACTGTTGTTAAAACAGGCAAAACTCACTATACATGTTGCCACACACAGCAAGCTAGAGTAATCAATGGATGCCAGAAGGCTTGTGCATAAAATCCCCATCTAGTGCCTACTCATCCAATATCCCCAGACTAGTTTCTAGATCTAGGTGCAGTGCTCTCAGATCCAAGGCTCCTCACTGACGAAGGCCACAAGCTAGAAACTAGTCTGGGGATATTGGATGAGTAGGCACTAGATGGGGATTTTATGCACAAGCCTTCTGGCATCCATTGATTACTCTAGCTTGCTGTGTGTGGCAATACGTATAGTGAGTTTTGCCTGTTTTAACAACAATTATTACATCTACAAATTTAATTATTTACCTCCTTTCTTATATTTAATTATTTCTTTTAAAATACATTTATAATTTAATATTCTTCTTATATAATTTTATTATCTATTCTCTAAATCTTTACCCATTAACATTCCTTTTAATACCTTTTTCAATCCTATATTATTTTATTTTTTTTTATCTTTATTTATTAACATTCTATTTAATACTGGTTTATACTGATCAATATTGTGGTTTTATTTGAATATTATATATATTTGTGATGTATTAATATTTTATTTATTTTGTTATTATTTTTATGTTTTTTATTTTTTTGTATATTTTTTTTTGTTTAAGGAAACTTGATAATGACTACAGAATGTAGTTGAAACGTTGTTATGATGGAAAAATAAAATTATGGTAAAATATTGAATAAACAAGATTTAAAAAGAAAAAATGTATGTATATTTTATATATTTATTATGTTGGAACTATAATTTAAAAAGAACAAGAAGAAATAAAAAGTTGTGTATATAATTTTTATCAGTTTATTAACAAATAGTGGATGGATAACTGGATTGCTAATATTTGCATATATGCGTAAGTAATATATTAAGCCTGAATGGAACTTGCATGGTCCAGGTTATAGGCATAACATTGTCAAGCACTTACAAATCATATATGTAATTCATTTTTGCAAACTTACTTTCTATTTTTTTGGTTGACTGTGCACCATTTTTAAAAAAAATTAGCATTTAGTCAGACATCTGAAGCTCAGTAAACTTATTTCTAATTCCTCTTCTGATACATAATCTCATCAACATTAGTGAGACTACCCTTCCAACTTATCTTTTCCATTATCCATTAAATATAAAAAGACTACTAATATTTTTTCTTTCATTTTCCAAACCACCCAAATTTTGGTCCATATAAAGTTGATTATACTCCAAACAAAATATTTCACAAGCATACTCTTTACTAATTTCAATTTCAGTGAGCAATAAAGTGATCATTACTAAAAACCTGGCCCATAACTCCCTATTCAAATACCACTTTTAATCTCTTATCATCTTCATTTTTATTCGTTGCTTTAAATATTGTTAATTTTCATTCCAAACAATCCAAAAATTTCATCAATTCTACTTAGCATTTTGCTGAGCTTAATCTCTTTTCTCAACTTCATCCTTATCAAAAAAATACACATTCATCAATTCATTGAAATTTACATATATATTAAACAATACAAGTGATAGACAACATCCATATCTTACAAACTTTTATACCTATCGCTTTTAAAAAAGGACTATTTAATCTTATAAAAATATTTTGATTTTATAAACAAAAGTTCTAAATTCTAAGACTTCTCTCTTTCTAATTTATATTTTTACTATCCAAAAATACTCTATAAAATAATCTAATTTGTTTATAAAATGAATGTTGAAGATCAATAAAATAAATATTAGCCTTATTACCTACCACCTTTCTATATACCTTACAAAAAAATCTTCCATGACAATTCTACCACTTTTTCTAAAATCAAAATGCTATTCAATAAAAACATATTTAATCTATTAGAAAAAAATTAATAACATATAAAGAAAACAACAAAAAAGTACAAAAACGTAAAATAGTAAATGCTCATGAGGGAGAAAGTGAAAATAGAAAATCACAAACAAAAAAATAAATCAATACTAGAAAATCATTGCAACAAAGTAAGAAAATAATGTTGGGTAGATTTTGATGATTGTTTTTTTTTTTTCATGAGGACCATGTTGATGATAAAGTAAAGGTCATTGTTGGATATTTTTCAGAACATTTGGCCATTATCAAAAGTGATGATGCTGAAAATATAATCCTTTATATGCATTAGAGAATTCATACAATCTGTTGTGTATTTACCCATGACTTGTGAAAGACAAACCACAATTAATAAATAAATAACACTAAATTTAATACTAAGGATGTATTATAAGTTATCAAACACAAAATTAATATATATATATACAAGCTTAATTATAATTAATATATACACAGACAAATAAATGATCACAGAGTTCTTAAAGTCTTTAAACACTTTAAATATTGTCCGATAATTACCGTCTTATTTAATAGATTGACTCCTTCCAAAACTAACTAAATAAGTACCACTTCCCCAAGTTAAAACTCTAAGAGCCCTTTAGGCTTACAAAACACAAAATAAGATTGCGACGATCTGCTTTAAATCTAGTCGAATTTCTATACCTTCAGATTCTGAAACATCTGGGTTTATTCCCTCACAGACATTGAATGGTTACCGACGATACTCATTGTACACAAAAACACTTCACTAGCACAAAGTAAAAAAAGAGCACTTAACTCTACAATCCCGAGTTTTTATGGTCTTCAGTTTAATTGAACTCTTATCAGCAATTTTCTATTACTTAAAATTCCTTTGCAAAAGCATTTATTTAATTTCATTTTCTGGATCTACTATTTTCATAAGATTTTATCTTTACATTAATCAGTTCAAATTTTGCTCTTCCATTCTTTTCATTAAGTCTGTAGAAACCTTTTAATTATGTAACTATTCATTTTCATTCCTAAAAGTTTCCATTATCATTAATTAGTACTTTTAGTTTTAACTTCTGGAGTATTCTTATCGATCTTTTTTATACTAATATTTCTTGAAATTAAAATACTACAATTCCTCCCCTCATTCCAGAAGTTGCAATTGTTTCTTAAACATAATCCTTCCATCTTTCTGGTCTTTTTTTTATGTGCAGAGGTCTGGGCGATTTATTTATTTCTGGTTTCACTTGAACTTCTGAAATTTCTTCACTGCTTTCCTTGATTAACTGGTTTCCTCTGTCTTTCTTCCCATGTTGCATCTTTCATCACTCTCCGTCTCCTGCATATTTGCATCTTGCCATATTTCCAGCTGCAAATCCTCTGGCTCTCTTTTCTTTATATGGTTTGTGGCATCTGTACTTTAAACCATTAATTCCACTAACCACATATATTTGATTTGACCATATTTCATCTATTGTTCCCGTGATTCATTTTTTCCATATCACATCTCTCACTCGTATAGGTTCACCAACTTTAAACGATTTACTTGGCTTCACATTTGGAATGCAATTTTTTTCATTAGGATGCAAAACTGTTAATTTAGTCTTTAGTTTCCATCACATATTAATTCTGGTGAAGATTTTCCTGTCATTGTAGATGGCATTGAATGTTGGTATAGCATAAATGTCTGTAAAGTGTCATACATTTCTACGTTACTCATTTTTTTAAAACTTCTCCTTACTTGCTGTACTGCATTCTCTGTGAATTCATTTGACTGAGAATGATATAAAGGTGTGCACATGTGATGAATCCCACAGGTACTAAAACTCTGTTGTAATTCCTCTTCAGTAAAACTTGCTCCATTATCTGATACAACTACTGGTGAAAACTATGAATCGAGCATACTATCTTTAAACACTTAATTGTTTCTAGGGCACTAGTATCTTTCACAATATGGCATTCTATCCATCTTGAGAATGCATCTGTCATTATCAGCAGCATTTTTCCATTCACTGGTCCTGCATGATCAATATGAACTCTCCATGCTTTTGTTGCCTTCGGCTAGGAGGCAAAACATTTCATTGGTAATGCACCTTCTGATTGACTTGCAGCACAACCTTTAATGAAGTTTTCTATATCTGCATTAATTTGAGGCTACAATATACAGCTACATGCCAAAGCTTTTGCACACACTAGGCCTGGATGCCCTTCATGGAGAAGCTTTAAAACTTTATCCCTCCCTGTAAGCAGTATATCTACTCTATCCTCATTACTATACACCCCCTACAAACAGCGAACTGCTTTCTATTAACTTAAAACCCCATTGCAACATAACTAGGTCTAGTTTTAGGCCATCCCTTCTTAATCCAATTCATCAGAATATTATATTCTTTTCCTTCCCTAGTCCACTTTTGGACTGTATTACTATTTAACACTTGTGAGTTCATACTGTCAATATAATTAACTGCAAACTCATTATTGCATGTCTCTTGACTATCTGGGAACATTGACAATGCATCAGCATGTGAGATTTCTTTCCCCAATCATATTTTAATGAATAATCATATGCAGCTAACACATTCCACCATCGTAACATACACAGACTTAAAAGTTCAAATGCAGCACAACAATTTCCCAAAATCCCCACAAAAGGCTTATGATCAGTAATAATTTCAAAACTACACCCGAAAACAAATTGATGCTTTTTCACTGCGAAAATGATTGCCAGAGCTTCTTTATCAATTTGAATGTAATTACATTCTGCTTTTGACAATGTTCTGGATGCAAATGCAACAGGCTGCTTGTTATTATCTATAAGGTAAGCTAACACAGCCTCTACCCCTCAGTCTGATACATCAGTAGTAATTCTAACTTCATGCTATCTGTCAAAATGTACCAACAACATGCCAGATGATAAAAGATCTCATTTTTTGAAATACCCTATCTTGAGTTTCTGACCAGACTCAACTTTGCCCTTTGCACAATACCTCATACAATGTTTTTGCCACCACTGCCTTATTCTTTTAAAATGGCTGGAAAAAAATTAACTAGCCTAAAAATGCTTTAAGCTGTTTTATGGCCTTTGCGCATTTCTAACAGCCCTGACTTTGTCTGTCAAAAGACCTTTTCCTTTATCTGAAATGCTGTGACCAGAAACTTTAACTCTTGTTTTCCATACACACTTTTCCCGTTTTAAATTAACATCTGCCTGCCTTAATTTATTGCACTTTCAAAATTTTATCTCTTAACAATTCACTAGATGTCATTGTTATCAAAATATCATTGTAATAAGGTATTACCTCTTTTAACTTTTGTAACATTGAGTTTAACTTGGCCTGAAAAATGTTCAATACCATGGCAATTCCAAACGATAAACAATTACATTTGAACAGCCCAAAAGGTGTGATTAGTATTAATATTCTTGCTGATTTGTCCATAATTTAATCTGATGATACTAAGAGTTAAGGTCCAATTGGCAAAAAATTTTGCATTGGACAAACTCGCTGAAACTTCTCTAATAGTAGATACGAAATAATCACTTTTATTCAGATATTTATTCACTGTCACACAGTAATCACCACACATTTCAATTTGCCCATCAGGTTTAGTTATCACCACATAGGCATGGCCATTTTTCCTCTTCTACAGGGGTTAACAGGTCTCTAACCACCAGCGTTTTTTACTTTTCTTTGACTTTTTCTCTCTGTGCAAACAGAATCTTTCACAGCTTATAGACCACAGGCCATGCTTTTTCTTTTAATTCTAACTCTACCGGGTTTGCTTTTATTAACCCTAACTCCTCAGAAAATAATTCAGGGTACTTATTTAACATCTCCTGTTCCATGCAATGTGTTTCAACAATTGATATCTTAATACCTAACTCCTTAAATCACTCTCTACTGATTATTGGAGTTATTTGTCTCTCCACACTATATATTGGCAAATAGCATATTTTATTTCTATACAAAACTGGAACCTCTGCCATTTCCAACTAAACTAGCGAGTTTCCACTTAGCTCTTTAACTTGTATCTTGGACATTTTAATTTTAACCCTTCTAACCTTTTGCTATTTATCTTCCATTGTCTTTCGGACCTCAATGAAATACTGAGCCACTATCAATCTCCATTTCTAGTTCTGGGGTATATATTTTAAGTGTAAGCATATATTGATTTTGCCAGTAACTTCGTCTTGCCTACCTCCCCTCCATTTGGTTATTTCACTTTTTTCATTTGGCTTGGGTTTTTTGCAAACTGCTTCTAAATGGCCTCTGTGCTGCAATTAAAACAGCTTTCTCTACATCTTTTACAATTCTTAGTGAAATTACTTGTTTTCCCACAACAAAAACATTTCCCTAAAGATTTATCATTTCCCTAAAGATTTATCATTTCTCTGCGGCCTTCTTTTATTCATTTTGTAAACTGCTGTTCTGCCCTCCTCATCTGCTTTACTTCTAAAAGTGAGATCTTGCTCAATAATTAACTCATACACAATCCTTTTTTTGATCGCTAATTCATAAGATAACTATTTCAGTCAATAAGGTTCATCTTAATCTTCCATCTGCTATTCCCAAAAGCAATCGATCCAACAAGACTTGTTCACCAAATTCCCCATATTGACATTTTTTTACTAACTGCCATAACACCATGTCTTCTATTATGGAGTACCAGTCTTGCAATATGCCTAGATGGCTGCAGGCTAAAATACTCCTTTAACTTATTAACTATCACCTCATATCTTACTGCCTCCATTATAAGTCCATCAAATAACTTAATTAACAATTTCAATTACCTTCCTCCTTACTGCACAAAACAAGTAAAACATTTCCCTAAAGATTTATCATTTCTCTGCGGCCTTCTTTTATTCATTTTGTAAACTGCTGTTCTGCCCTCCTCATCTGCTTTACTTCTAAAAGTGAGAGCTTGCTCAATAATTAACTCATACACAATCCCTTTTTTGATCGCTAATTCATAAGATATATCTTAATCTTCCATCTGCTATTCCCAAAAGCAATCGATCCAACAAGACTTGTTCACCAAATTCCCCATATTGACATTTTTTTACTAACTGCCATAACACCATGTCTTCTATTATGGAGTACCAGTCTTGCAATATGCCTAGATGGCTGCAGGCTAAAATACTCCTTTAACTTATTAACTATCACCTCATATCTTACTGCCTCCATTATAAGTCCATCAAATAACTTAATTAACAATTTCAATTACCTTCCTCCTTACTGCACAAAACTAGGTTACTACCTTTCTGCTGTTATCACTTATGCCATTAAGCATAAAAAAAATTCCAGTTGCGTGACATATAATAACCATTCCACTGCATTTCCTGCATCGAATTCAGAGATACTACCTTGACCTATCAATATTTTCCCCATCTATTACGCTATAAATTTATTTGATTGCTTGACAATTCTAGACCTGATTGTACTATTACTTTCTCTGTATTAGGTATTTTGATGTATAGAAGAGCAAACCACAATTAATAAATAAATAAAACTAAATTTAGTACTAAGGATTTATTATAAGTTATCAAACCAAAAGTTTTTAAATATTTTCCAACAATTACTGTCTTATTTAATGAATTGATTCCTTTCACAACTATGCTAAATAAGTACCATTTCCCCAAGTTAAAACCCTAAGAACTCTTTAGGCTTACAAAACACAAAATAAGATCGGGATGATCTGCTTTAAATCTAGTCGGATTTTTATACCTTCAGATTCCGAAACATCTGGGTTTATTCCCTTGCAGACATTGAATGATTACTGATGGTACTCTTTGTGCACAAAAACAGTTCACCGATTCAAAATAGAAAAAGAGCACTTAACTCTACAATCCTGAGTTTTTATAGTCTTCAGTTTAATTGTTCTCTTATCAGCAATTTTCCATCACCTAAAAATTTCTTGCGAAAGCATTTGCTTAATTTCATTTTTCGATTCTACTATTTTTGTAAGATTTTATCTTTACACCAATCAGTTCAAATTTTGCTCTTCCATTCTTTTCGTTAAGTCTGTAGAAATCTTTTAATTACGTAACTATTCATTTTCATTCCTAAAAGTTTCCATTATCATTAATAAGTACTTTTAACTTTATTAATCTTTTTTATACTAAAATATTTCTTGACTTAAAATATTACATAATATTATATTTTCTACATGTGTGGTCAGGTGTATCAGTTGTATGAGATAGTGCAGATAGTTGAAGGATGCTTGAAAATCTAAGTTCAAATCCTCTATACTTATAATTAGATATTTCAGTAACTCGTATATTTAATATTCACTGAGATTATGAGGCAGTCATACTTCTCTTTCTCAAAAAAAAATTCTTTACTAGTAGATTAATTTGTGGTTACTCATATATTGATATTTATAGATATATCATTCCTGGTTAATTCATTCTTTTTAATTAACTTTGTTATTCCAGCTTGTGACCAGAAATTGCTCAAAAGGACATATAACAGAACAGTCAAATCTCAACACCCTCGGGGTGATTTTAGCAGTAAAAAAGATGAGTTCAAAACTGATTGCTACTCCAAGTAATGGTTTAATGACTTAAAGGATATATATATGTTTCAGGTGTTCTATCTAGATTGATAATATTGTAATGCCATTTTTATAGAAGGGAAGATTTGTTTTTAATTTACAGTACTTGTAATCTGTTACATGTGTGTGTGTGGGGGGGGGGTATAAAAATGTGGATAAGAGAAATTCCAAAAATAAAATTTAGAAATGCAGGTCAACTAAAACTGGAAATGCCATCATGGAAAATATAAAAAGCACCTGGAGCAATAAAAGAAAACTTTAATGCAAAACATAAAAAATGCATTTCAAATGGAAAATAATAAAGGAGTAAAGGGCACATAAACACTTAATTCTTTAAAACCCTTTATCAAGGAAGCATGAAAAAGAATAAAATGGATTACTATTGTTTGAGGCAGAAGTAAAGCAGAAGTAAGATGTTTGTATGAGTCCATGGCATGTTTTGGAGAGAAGGATATTGTGTTTTACTGTGTGTTTGTTTCTGAAATATTTAATCATTGAAAATTATGATACTGTTAAGCGAAACTGTTTTCATCATATTTATATTTTCCTGCACTAATAAACATGCATTACAATAAATATGAATTTAGTTGCTTCTCTCTGAAGCTACCTACATACACACACACACGTATATATATATATATTACAATTTAATATTCAATGGACATTATAGATGGGAATATTTAATAAATGGAGTTTTCTGTTTTTAATTTTTTAGTTAGAAAAGTATAGCTACGATCATTAAAT
Organism: Epiperipatus broadwayi; assembly: GCA_028023455.1. NCBI lineage: Eukaryota > Metazoa > Onychophora > Udeonychophora > Euonychophora > Peripatidae > Epiperipatus > Epiperipatus broadwayi. The sequence continues at coordinate 1,370,909 of JAQFVV010000077.1, forward strand.
TTAGCAGCCAATCAAATATAGCTGCCAGAGGCCGAAAAAGAGAGTACACTGCTGGGCTAAGATGCAACCAAAAGAAATTTCTCTTTTGAGTGCATCTCCTGCTGTTATATAGAGTACAAAGTGCTACAGTAAATGTTATATATGTACTTGATAGTCAATTCCTGATATACAGATTCATTAATATTGCATCAGGCAGATAATTCTTGACATTTACACAAGGGTATTGCAAAATATAACATTTCTATCCAGTCTGTAATCCAACAATCTTTTGGAAGAAGAATGCAGACATCAATTTTATGCTCCCAAGATAGAAGAAGACTTCAAATGATGTGGCTATGTATAATGCATTTGCTTTGCTGGAGAAATAAATAAGTAAAAGAAGAAGCATAACATAGAAAATATCCACAATATTATCCAGAGTATTATACTATATGAAGAATATTACTCATAACTTTTTCTGGATGACCATGAAAATACCAAGACAAAATAGAATGATAAAAAAGTATCAAGCATTTCGGTAAAACAAAAAAAAAACAAACTGAAAAGGAGATTGATATTTTATCATGCTTTAAATAATATAATATGAAAAAATTAAAGGGAAATTAAAGTTAGCTGGATTTATATATTTAAGTAAGCTTGTATAAAGAGAAAAGATCTTCAAGAAATTGTGAAAGAAATCAACTGCATTAAAAAAAGAAAAAAAAAAAAGATCTCACTGTGAATGAAAAAAAAGAATCATCCAAAGCTAGAGACTTGAAATCTTAGAAAGGGCAATTATTTTTGTTTGTATTTTTGGTGTAAGGGAGCAATTGAGATGAAAACTGATGTTAAACCAAACTTTAGTAAAACACATATATAAATTGATGATATGATGAAATACTAAGCAAAAAATGATAAAAACTATTATAAAAGAATTAAAATTATTATGTACTAATCAAAATTTAGATATTATTAGAAATATAAATTATAAAAATATGTGTGCAGTATTAGTGTAGGTAGTCCATATATGAAAAACAAAAACAAATTATTCACGGTGGTTTTGGTAAAATGCCATCTATTGATTAGTGAGTCCATATATGAATGCAAAAACATGACTTCTTATTACCATCTTTAAAATTTAGAGATAGAGTTAAAGAATTAAATAATATACTCTTCTTATTTGAGAATGCTTAAAAGATAAAAAGGGGGAAAAATGAGAAATTATTTTGCTCACTAAGATAATTTAGATTTTAAGATATGCAGAAAGATAAAAAAATAATGTGATGACTTCATGGAAGCATTTGTGATATAAAAAAAATTTATTGATGGAAAATGCAAATTAAAACTGTCTTTAAAATAAATTTACAAAATTTATAAAATATTTAAAATTATATAATTTCTGTATCAAAAATTTATATGTAAAAAACAAACAAACAATAAGAAAGCTTCTAATTAATATATTTATGAAAGTTAATTAAAGAAAGGAGGGGCATTTAACAGATTATGACCAATGATAACATGTTTATCATAACATCAAAAACATAGGAAACTCACTTATTAAAAATAGGAGTATTGGATCACATTATTATTCAATTTTTTCATTATATCAAAGTTGAATTTAAAGAAAAATACAGAGAAAGAAATTGAGAGACAAGAAAAACTAATTACTAATGTTGGTCAAACTGAAGAAAAAGTTACCCATAAGATAGGTACAAACTATGGCAGATTAAATTGTGTCTACCATTCTAATTCAACTATGGCATAAAACTTCCACAGTGATTGGTTAACAGTGTTTTTGTTTTTTGAATTGCTATTATCTACTTCTAGCCATATATTTATACCTTGAATGTGAAGGAAGAATATTCAGATAAACCTCCAAATGCCTAAGAAAGTATTCATCACTGACTACTAAATTGTAAGTTTGATAAAAGTATTGACCTGTCTGTAACATATTACCTGCTTAAGATGTTGAATGCTGAAGAAAAACCACTAGAATTAATGTTAAGAAACTTCACATTAAACAATAATTGATATATAAATATTCAGCTACAGAAAGGAGTTTGCAGTTACTGGAAATGTGACCCTTTAATTCAGAGATCTTAAAAAAAAAAACAAATTCACAATAACCATTCCAAATTTTCTTGTCATTGCAATTGTTATTAATATGTGATTATTCATATGGTAAACAATCGTGGGTTGTTTATAAGCATGACTCCTTCTCAATTGCCTGATGATTCTTAACTGAGTTTTTTTGAAGAAAGATAAATGCATGTTTGAATGATTTTTTTAAAAAAGATATTTACAATCATGACAGTCAAAACTAAATTATGGCCTTTATTTCCAGGAGAATATAAAGACTTGATCCAAGATAATAGTTGGTGAGTGAAAACAGAGATTGCTAAGAATCCTGACTGCAAACCCAGATTGCTATTTGATGTTGACTTTTTATTACTGTTGATCACTTTAAGTAAGGAAAGATTATATGAAGAAAAAAATTGTCCAATATTAAATGGGACATTGATGTTTGGTTTTGTGACATTAGAAGAAAAAGTGAAGAGATAATTAATTTGAAAAATGAAAAAAAAAAAAAACATTGTAAAGAATTATGGTATACTAAACAGAATGGCAAAATTAGTTATTCAACTTAATAAAAGATACAAAATGCAGATATAAAAGATTTCTATATAAATACATAAAATTAGTTATTCAACTTAATAAAAGATACAAAATGCAGATATAAAAGATTTCTATATAAATACATAAAATGCATTTGTTTACACTAAACAATACCTGAAATTATCATGGAGGACTTTAATGCTAGAATTAATAACAATTAAAAAGAAAAAAAAATTGTGGATAAATTTGATTATAGTGATAGAAATGAGAAAGGAAAGACTTATGGAATTTGCAAAAAAAAAACAACAACTATATTTTGAATTCTTTCTTTGAGCAAAATTCTATATAAAAACGAAGATCAGAAGATCCAAATAGAGATACAAAAGAATTGGATTATATTTTGATTAACTGAAAATATATATTTCAAGATTGCTACGCTCTTAAAAGATTCAAAACAGGAAGCAATCATTGATTAGTAAGATATAAAATAAATTTTAATGCAGAACCAGAGAAATGAAGATTTAAAAAGACAGTATTAATTGTTGATATTCCTAATCTTTAAACTATTCCAATGAATTTAAATTAGAATTTTCCAACTACTTAAAAATATTGTCAGATTTTGAAGATGATGGAAACTTAACTGAAATCAATAAGAAGATAACTGATACTCTACTTAGTATTGCAACAAAGATAATTGGCACACAAAAAAAGCAGCTATTTTATGAGTACATTTTCAAGTGAGGCAGACAATATACAAAATAAAGAATAAATAATCCCTTAAAAAAAAAAAAGGAATATCTCAAGTTCTATAGTATAAAAATAAGCTAATAATATGAATTAAGCTATAGAAAAGACATTTCAAAAATATAAAACAATATCTTGCTCTTAAAAGAAAAAAATATTTCTTTTGATGAATCTATTACTAAAAAAAAGAGATAACATCAAGAAATTTGAATGGCCCAGCATTTTAAATGAAGAAATGAGATTTGCAATTAAATCTATAAAAATTCCAAGAAGAGATGAAATTATTATTGTTAGCTTAAATAAAACAAGTGAAGAAATAGAAAAATGGTTGCAAAACTGTATGACCAAATATCTAAATGATAAATATTAATTAGCTGATCGAACACTGTAATAATAATATTGATATTTAAGAAAAATGATAAAGAAGATATTAGAAATGACAGATCTATCAGTTTCTATTAATTCTATATAAAATCCTTACCAAAAAAATTATAACTCATCTACAACAAACTTTGGACTCAGATCAACCAAAAGAACAAACTGGTTTTAAAAGTGATTTTAGTACATTGGATCACATTGAAGTATTGTGAGAGGTTATAGAAAGGTTCAATTGATATGATTTGTTTTGGGCTTTGGATTTATAGGTTATGAAAAGACATTCAATTCTATAAGCATTTCCATAATCATTAATACTTTGAAATATCAAAATAAAGGCTCAGGATATTATCATATTTTGAAGAAGATTATCAAAACGCAACAGCAATGACACTAAAAAGATTAATATTGACAAGAGTGAATGATGAACTGATGAACGATGGACTGATTCCATTTCTCAAAACTTTTTAAATTTTTAAGACATATTTTATAGATTAATATAGGAAGCTATGGGAATAAAATATATAGATTATTTAAGTTATCTAGATTTTGCAAATGATGTAATTCTTTTGCAAATATTGCTTCAAGGCTTTGGGAAATATTGCAGTTTTTAAATGAAAAAAAAAAACGATTAAAGATAAATACTAAAAAACTAAAGTAATGTTCAATATATAGGGTATATGAGCACAGATTTTCACATGACCCACCACTCTCCACTCTATCATAACACTGATACACTTGAATACATATATGTCAAAAAGATAAATAATCACCAATAAAGTAATGTTCAATGAATTTTCTCACAAAAAAAAAAAGGAAGTAAAGATTAATAATCATAAATTAGAAAAAGTTAACAATTAAAAATACCTAGATCAAATTATTAAAAGATAATGAATACAATTAATCATAAATTAAACTTAGATGGTATAGTTGTAGTAGAAAGAACTTCATATTAAAAGAAAATATATCTATATGTTTCAAAAGAAAGCTTTTAAATGGATGTGTTTTAACAGTTCTTACACATGGTTTTGAGATTTGGACACCTAATAGAAGAGCAATCCAGAGTCTTCAGACCTGCTAACAAAGTATGGAAAAATGCATGTTTGGAGTAAGTAAAAAAGAACTGAAAGTGAAATACTGGGGTGAGAAAATAAATAGATATTCATTAACCTTATTGAAAAAAAAACTGAAATGGAGCTGGGCTGGAAATATTGCTAGAAGAGATAATAATAATAGATGGAGAGTTGAAGTTTTAAACTGGATTTCAAAAAGATTGTAAAAAACTTAAAGAGATAGAAAGTAAGTGGAAGGATAAAATAAAAAAATTTGTTGGTATGATGTAAAGGTGAAAGACTATGGATTAGAGAAACTGGATTAAAGTTGGAGACACCTTCATCCTGCAGTGGACTGATAATAGATGAAAATGATGGTGATGAAATATACAAATCATCATAGGATTGATAATACAAATATATATTAAATTCAAGAGCTCTATCAAAATGCCATGAAGTGTATGAATTACAAATATAAACTGAGAATTTAAATTTTTATAAAACCTAAAAATATATTTAAAAGGCATTAATACTTAAATCAGATTTTGTTAAGGCAAAATTCTCCATACAGTAGTATGTGATTTTTAATATCCATAATTATGTTTTATCTATAAAGTAAGTTTAATACTTTTCATTTTCTTTATAAGTGTTAGATATATACTCGTACTCACCATTGCTATCTGTTAAATTAAAATTATAGTAGATTTAATTATTTTTCCTTTTCTAATAATTTACAGACAAAGCAATGAATTTGAGTATATATTTTTTTAACATTACTAACATATACATTTTGGTTCCAAACTTAATCTTTATTATTTAATTTGAAAATTATACATAGCTTTAATCTATGAAATGTACCTTGGCACTGCTATGTGATAAAGTAAAACTAATAGCAGATTTCATTATTCTTCTTTTTCTTATAACTTGTGGGAACAGAGTTATATATTTTTGTTAATATTTTATATATTAATACTAGAATTTTTTTGTATTAAAAAGTATTTATCTTGTCATGAGTTTCATACTTATTATATATTAAATTTTCGTTAAATTGAATTCCTATATCAAATATAATTTTCTAAAATTCTATACTGGATCAATATATAAAAGAAGACTGGCCATCATAAAACTGAGAATTATGATATAGAGATGCCATTAGCCATATAGAGAAGATAAGCGATGGGTTGGTGTTAAAAAGACATCAAAGCATACTGGAGCCACTTCAGCAAGGAAATCCAGTATTGATACCCCTCATAAAATAATTAAAGTTATATTAGAAATAATGCAAAAATTGGACTTCACTATATAATATTCATAGACGTATATATAAATCTGATAATCCCAAACAAAAGTGGAAACCTTATTCTGATACAATACCAAGTGTGAAAATCATACTAAAAAATAATATGTTTTATATATATAAGATGATGCAAACTAGATTCAAAATTTTTCTGATAATGTATCTGTGTACTCTCTGCTTTTAACAAGTTAAAAGATAGAGTATTTCACCACAGACAAAAAACTACTGCAACCAAGTTATCTATATAGAGAGTTGTTATTTTTAAAACAGGCAAAACTCTCTGTATGTATTGCCACTCAGTGCAAGCCAGAGTAATCAATAGGTGCCAGAAGGCTTGTGCATAAAATCCCCATCTAGTGCCTACTCATCCAATATCCCCAGACTAGTTTCTGGTTTGTGGCCTTCGTCAGTGAAGAGCCTTGGATCTGAGAGCACTGCACCAAGAAACTAGTCTGGGGATATTAGATGAGTAGACACTAGATGGGGATTTTATGCACAAGCCTTCTGGCATCCATTGATTACTCTGGCTTGCACTGAGTGGCAATACGTAGAAAGAGTTTTGCCTGTTTAATAACGGTTATAAGCAAGCATATGAAATGGTGATCATGTGATATTTATTGGCTTAATTGTTATTTTTATTTAATATTTTGCATAGAAATGAAATTTGGACACCTAATGGTGCAATATAAAAGCATTCAAAAAGTTTAATTTAAGAATGCTTTATAAAATGGCAAGATCATAAAATCAATCAATATGTTCTTCAACTTGCTAGATGAGATACTATGGAGTTCACTATTTAAAATTACACCTTCAATGAATTAGAAATGTAAAATGAATGACTTTCTAAGAGGGTGCTTAATGGTGAACTTGAGCATAGTTTTCATGGAAAAGTTAGACTCTTTTTGCATTATAAGAATTATCTCTGATATATTCTAAAGAAATATAAATTGTTTCCATTGAGAAGATATGGCATAGAATAGAATACACTGGAGAACTACAATTAAATATTTGTTGAAGTATTTCAGAAAGAAAAGTTTTCTGCTGAAGAAACTAAAAGACATCATAAAGCATCAAAAAAAAAGATAATGAATTAGCTTGTTCTATATGTGGACATATTTGTGTTTAACAGGCTGTTTTGGATAGATGATTGCAAAATTCATTTCAAGAGCAGTTTTTTTTTTTTTTTTTAGTTAGAATGGCCATATTCATTTACAAGTGGATGTTTATTATTATTATTTTTTTCTGTAAATTAAATATAAACACATGAAGGAAGTGTACTCTATAATATTTTGTCTATTAACAATTACAGAATAAAAATATACTTATATTAAAAAAATAAATATTATTACTTTATACTCCCAAAAATCTGATGGCTCCTTTAATCCATGTTCTCTAAGATCTTCAAGAGATTTTTTGAAAGCTCTCTGGTGTAAATCAAATGTAATATTAAATAAAGATGATGAAAGATCATTTTCGGTTAGTGACAGAAGAAGTCGCCCATCTATAAAAATTATTAATAAAAAAAAAGACTTTAAAAGCAGTTAATGAAATATTAAATTTTAACTAAAAAAAGTTGTTTTTAATATAAAAAATGCTATAAAATATTTCAGTATTATACATGTAATTTCGATATTAATTATAATATCCCTCCCCCCTTAAAATAAACATTTTATTCATTTACAATCCAAATCATTATTATATATTGTTGAAGAACATTAAGTTAGTAAAATAACAGTTATCTTACCTATTTTATTTTCAATAAATTTATCTATATAAGTATGAGCCCATGGACCTAGTTCTAATATCCATTGATTTACATCATGAATATCCCAGTGATCAACTGGTTTTTGTATTAAAGGATCATCGCTAGAAGAATTCCGGATCCATATAAAAATAAAAACCTAAAAAGAAATCCATAAATTTGTAGATTTCTCTCTTTCTTTGCATGTTTGTGTGTATGTGTGTGTGTATGTATATATAAATAAAATTTTGCACATTTTAGTTACATTTAACTTGCAACCATATGCATGAATAAATTCAAAAACTGAATTAATATTTGGAGACTTTCGGAAGTAAGCTTGGATATATTACATATGTAACCAAGAACATTGCAAATTTTCAATGCATTTCTCATTTTGAAATCAAAAGTATTTATTGTTAACTTATCTCTTGGTATAAAAACATCCAGACTACATTATTTCAGTAAATATGCATTTCAAATAGAATATACTATATATATATATATTTAAAAAGCTATAGATTCTTAATAACAATTTAAATATATATATATTTTTTTAATTCATAAAATGAAAAATATACATTATATTTTATTTTATGCATATTTTAAATCAGGATTGTCTTTAAATTGCAAATGCACCATATGATTTTTTAGATTGTAATTATATCAAAGCATGTTTATATATACACAGTAAACTCTTGATTGATTAGATAGTCATGTATCATTTTTTTGCATTCATTGTTCACTTTCTTTGGTTCTGAAGTCAATACCATAAAAATATATGTTATTATTATTATTTACAGATCGTTATTTTTCTTCACATCTATAATTGACAAATAATGGTCATGAAGCAATAATTAAATTTAATTATTTTAAATTAAATTTAAATAATCATGAAGCAATAATTAAAGAATGTATGTATAAGTTGTACCTTGCCAATAGGACGATGACCCCTAGAAAATATGCCAAGTTCTTAAATTGGGTGCATGGTTACCTTCTCTAGGTACAATTTGATACTCTTAATTATTTCTAACTTAGGTTTAATTAATATTAGCAATTATGAGACCCGCTTATGCTATTAACAAGATTTCATACCCTTTAACATTAAACAAATACTAAAGTATTTGCTCAATGGCATAAGAATATTAAGACACTCCTCCTTATTAAGTATCTAAATATTCCCATGACTAATAATAATACTTAAATAAATATAATAAAACAGCTATAATTATTAAATTTAAGTTAACCTAATTAATAAGTTAGATTATCATTTTTATTGTATATTGATCTTTTATTGTTACTACTTTTATAGGATTATAATTAAGAATAACAATAATAATATTATACTAAGGAGATTTCAGGATTATCACTGATTTTTAATTAGCTATTTATTCCACCTATAAGATATCAAGAGAGATTTTACTTGACTTTATAGGTAGTGTATCAATTAAGAAAAGACTTATAACTTTAAATAATAACTAATTCATACTCTGATTTCCTATAAAAAAGCATACTTTAATAAATTTGCAATATATTTTATCAACGACTTACGTGATCAAGGTAGTTTGCAATAATTTAAGATCCCCATTAAAAAATATTTTCTCAGATAATTGTTACACAATATCTTGTACTGAATTAATTTCTTCTTCAAATCTCAAACTATATGTTTTGGTTAATGTGTATATTACAACTTATACCCTCTGATCAAGGTGCAGTGATGATGACTCTAACAAACGAAACACAACTCTAGATACTTAGTTTAACCTTTAAGATATTAACTTTAATAATATTATTTACAAGATTTTTCAACAATTATTTTGAACTACTAAATAGTCAAAATAAGAGTCAAATATCACATGACCCTATCTCTTAAGCTTGTAAGTTATAAACAATGAGGATTGCCAATTCCTCTACAAGCTTTATGATAAATGCTTAGCCAGAGCCAGCACTTAAAATATCTCTGTCAGGAACCCCTCCCCAAACCCCTGACCATGGTTTTGTGCTTTGGCACTCCTCAGAGAGGTGTCAGTGTAGGTTCAGACACTAGATCTAAAAATACCAACCCAAAGCCAAGCACTTATCTAAAACTATTAAATAAATCAATTATTTTATATAGCGCGAAGTTTTATAAACTGTAATAGCTAAACAGCATTAAGCTGTTGCACATGCGCTTTGCAGATTTTAACTATAAATGACTGAATATAAACACTTCAAACACATGATAAAGTCTTTGGGAAAAGATAGAATGGCCAAAGTGGCCATCTATCTTTTCGAACCCAAACTCTTTTGTATGGGCAAATCTTAAGTGTCTGAAAGTGAAAGCGTGAAGATATTAAATAATCACTTTAAATTACTTTTACATGCTTGAATGAATGACGCTGGTGAAAATTACTAGAATTTACGATACATCATTCTTATTTGAAATTAAATATATGTAAATAAATCAATTATTTTATATAGCGCGAAGTTTTATAAACTGTAATAGCTAAACAGCATTAAGCTGTTGCACATGCGCTTTGCAGATTTTAACTATAAATGACTGAATACAAACATTTCAAATAAGAATGAAGTATCGTAAATTCTAGTAATTTTCACCAGCGTCATTCATTCAAGCATGTAAAAGTAATTTAAAGTGATTATTTAATATCTTCACGCTTTCACTTTCAGTCACTTAAGATTTGCCCATACAAAAGAGTTTGGGTTCGAAAAGATAGATGGCCACTTTGGCCATTCTATCTTTTCCCAAATACTTTATCATGTGTTTGAAGTGTTTGTATTCAGTCATTTATAGTTAAAATCTGCAAAGCACATGTGAAACAGCTTAATGCTGTTTAGCTATTACAGTTTATAAAACTTCGCGCTATATAAAATAATTGATTTATTTACATATATTTAATTTCAAATAAGAATGATGTATCGTAAATTCTAGTAATTTTCACCAGCGTCATTCATTCAAGCATGTAAAAGTAATTTAAAGTGATTATTTAATATCTTCACGCTTTCACTTTCAGACACTTAAGATTTGCCCATACAAAAGAGTTTGGGTTCGAAAAGATAGATGGCCACTTTGGCCATTCTATCTTTTCCCAAAGACTTTATCATGTGTTTGAAGTGTTTGTATTCAATCATTTATAGTTAAAATCTGCAAAGCACATGTGCAACAGCTTAATGCTGTTTAGCTAAAACTACTAAGTAAAATTAATAAATAACAAGATTAATAACATTATATAACAATATAATACAGTAACATATATAAACATTTTCTATTCCCCTTAATTACAGTGAGATATTTAAAGTAAAAAAAAAAAACTCCCTGCTTATATAATATGGTGTTATTGTGATATTTAACTTTATTTCTTATATCACAAAAACATGTGTATTTATTAAATAATCAATCCCTTTTTTATGGATTTGATTCACACTAATAACCCCCTATACATTATGTTGCAAAATATAAGAAGATTTAAAATATGGATTATTGTTTTATTTCCTAACTAAAATAATTTCGTTATAATATTGTGAAATATTACATATTTATCTGCGTTTATATTTTATGATATTCACCATTTGATCTCTCTCTTTACCTTGCACTAAGAAGATATTAATACAATAATTATGAAATCATTAATTTGTTTTCTGATATCACACTCAATTTTCCTCTAGTCTTATTATCAAGCTGTATAATAAAATACAACTAATGAAACTTTGATACTGTACACTATTAAATATGACAACTTATCTTTTCCTGGACTAATTTCCATTTATAATTTATGATATTAAGCTAAATGTTGATAGACTACTCTTTAGTGCATCCTAAAATAAAAATTCTTATCTTCATTTTAACTAATAACTCAGGTATTAACCTCCTATTTGCAAGCTATACCTGTTTCATACATGTCTTATAAATAATCGCCTATAAAGAATTATAAACTAAAATTAGTTATAACTCTATTACAACTATATTAAAGCATTAATAGTTAAACATAAGATCAAACTTTAAATATCATCATTTATCATTTCAATATTATATTCAGACACAGATATATCCCCTCTTTTTATAATACAGAGATGTAACTACTTTTATGTGTATATTTCACTAGCTCATTGTTCATATGCATTTGTTTTAACTATCTAACAAGATTTAATAAAATAAAAACTTTAAACAATTAATTGCATAGATAAACAAATCCAATTAATTATTATTTTGCCTATCTATTGATTTATCTCTCAATATTGATAACAATTATTTTAAAATATAAAATTAAACTATACACAAACATTACTTTCCCAGGTTTTTTTAAAGAAATATAAATTCACCTTAAAAAACTAATTTTTAATAGTATATTCCAATTGTTCCAAACATTACAGACTAGTTACACATTCCTCCCAATTATGTTCCTTTTGTTCTCATACGAATATCACAAAATTATACAATTCCAATGTAAACAGATTATTAACATTTTCTCAGGAAGGGGTCCATTGACAATTTTAATAAATAATTCTTTCATTTTCGAAGCAGACCACTATGATTTATTACAAGTATAAATATAATCTTCATTTAACATTTTTCTTTTACATCTGCCTTGTATTACATCCATATAATCTTCTAAATTTTAATCCTTAAATTTGCCATATATATATAACTGATCATAAAATTTTATTATGCATGAAAGTTATACTAAACTAATAATGATCTATTGATATTTTTTCTACGATGGAAATTTTCATTCAGATGCACTTTTATGTTCTATTTTAATACTAAGTACACTTTCCCCAGATATAAATATTTCCATTATTATTCAGTCATACTTTAGTTTTAATTATCTTTAAAAATGTACACTTAACTCTGTCACAAACAATTTTCTTGTTATTTATCCATCGATTCCAATTTACTCTTGCACCACTGTTATGATAGTCAAAATGCATAGATATTTTATCTTGCTTATTAATTAAATTATGTATTAATATAATACTCACAACGTTTTCTTTAAGTTCATGTATTACTTGACAACACTTTGGCATAAATGTACAACTTTTTATTTTCATTCTTCCAATATTTTTTCCAATATAATGACTCCAAGATATTTTGGTAAAATTATTAAATTGTTGAGTCTGCCAGCAGAAATTTAACTTTGTTTTGACTCCTTCATATTAACAAAAACCTTAAAATATACAGTTTGAAATTCTTAAGTAGATTATAATCAATTACTTATTTTTAAAATAATGATAAGATTTAAAAATTTAAGCAAACTTTTAGAGACAAACCAAGTTACTTGTTCTCCCAATCTGTAATCTTTTTTTTTCATCTATATATCTAGTTTTCCCTTACTTTTTTTTCTTTTGAAAACATAGTCTGCATTTTGTTAATTTACTCCAAATTGCGTTTTTCCATTGGTTAATTCTTCTACTCACTAATTACATCTAGTTTAACTATTTTTAAAACAAATATTATCTTTTTAAAATATTTACTAGTAATAAAAAAAAAATATCTTTTATGAACTTAACAAAACTACAATTTAAATCATTTTAATTTTATTTTTTGTACAGACTAAATCCGAGACTAATTTTATGAAATCTTAATTACCAAACCAAATTCACAACATACATATTAAATATATATTTTGAAAAATGAATCAAGATTTCACCAGAAATAGTCACTACTTTCTAATATTAAATGTGCACAGACATGATTATTTATCGCTATCATGCATATTTTTAATTATAAGGTTAGATTAGAACTTCCCTACAATAATAAATATCAAACAATTACTTATTATCAAATATTATTAATTTATAGTTTATTATTTTATCTTTTATATACTTTTGAAAATAAATATTTTACCCAGAATTTATGACATTTATATTACTTTAAATTAACTAAGCCCAAGTTCAAACCCTCTGATATCTAAAATGACTATTATTTTTCATAGTGTAATAAGTAAATCATCATCATCATCAACCATTATCAATCCACTGCAGGATGAAAGTCTCTCCAAGTTCAATCCATCTTCTTTGATCTTTAGTTTCCCTTCTCCATATCACCCCTGCACACTTTCTCATCTCATCCATCCATCTCACTTGTAGTTTCTTTCTGGGTCTTTTACAATCTCTTGAAATACAGTTTAAGACTTCAATTGTCCATCTATTATCATCTCTTCTAGCAATATGTCCAGCCCAACTCCACTCAATCTTTTAATTTTTTCAATGAGGTCAGTAACACCTGTTTGTTCTCTTACCCATACATTGCATTTTCGATCTCTTCTTGTTACTCCCATCATGCATCTCTCCATACTTCTTTGAGTGGTCTGAAGTCTCTGTATTGCTCTTCTATTAAGTGTCCAAGTCTCAGATCCATAAGTAAGAACTGGCAAAACACATTTGTTAAAAACCTTCCTTTTCAAACACATAGGCATATTTCCTTTTAGTATCAAGTTATTTCTACCAAAAGCACTCCAACCAAGTTTAATTCTATGATTAATTTCATCCATTATGTTTCCATCTGTATTAATAATCTGACCAAGGTATTTGTAACTGTTAACTTCTTCTAATTCATCATAATCAATCTTTATTTTCATATTTTGAGCAAATCGATTAAACATTACTTTAGTCTTTTTAACATTTATCTTTAGTCCTACTTTCATCTGATAACTCCTGCAACATTTCCTGCAGCTCTGAAGCATTATTTGCAAAAACAACTACATCATCTGCAAAATCTAAATGACTTAAATAATCTCCATTTACTTTCATTCCTTTAGTTTCCCATTTTAATCCACAAAATACTTCTTGCAGCACTGCTGTAAAAAGTTTTGGAGATATGGAGTCACCTTGTCTTACACCCTTCTCAATGTTGACTTTCCCAGTATCATTATGTAATCTAATTGTTGCTGTTGCATTTTTATAAATATTCTTTAAAATATGACAATATCCTGGATCTATACCTTGATGATCCAATGCTTTAATCACTGAAGAAATGTTTATAGAATCAAATGCCTTTTCATAATCTACAAATCCAAAACATAATGACAACTCATATTCATTTGTCCTTTCTATAACTTCTCTCAATACCTGGATATGATCTACTGTACTAAAACCACTTTTAAATCCAGCTTGTTCTCTTGGTTGGTGGAAATCCAATGTTCTCTGTAGACGAGTTGTAATTATCTTGGTAAAAATTTTGTATAAAACTGATAAAAGGTTGATAGGTCTGTAATTTCTAATATCTTCTTTATCACCTTTTTTAAATATTAATATTATTACTGCATTCTTCCAATCATCTGGTACATCTTTATCATTTAGACATTTGGTATATAACTTTGCTAAAAAAAATTCTATTTCTTCACCTGCTTCTTTTAATATATCAATTATAATTCCATCATTACCTGGAGCCTTTCCTTTCTTCATACATTTAATTGCATATCTCACTTCTTCATTTAAAATTCTGGGCAATTCGGAAGATGTAATAGATATAGGAGGTACTTGTTCTTTATTACTATATAATTCTTGATAAAAGTCTTCTACCCATTTCATGATGTCATCTCTCTTTTTAGTAATAATTCCATCTTTTTTTCTTATTGCAGATATAAATTTCCTACCAATACCAAAATGTTGTTTTACATTCTTGAGACTTTTATTTTCTTCTACAGCTTTCCTTGCTAGTTCACAGTTATACTTTCTTATATCATTTTCAACTCTTTTCCGCACCATTTTACAAAATTTGAGATATTCAATCCTTTTTAATGCATCATTTTTGTATATCTTCATATTCCTTCTTTTCTTCATAAATTCTCTAGTCTCAGTAGAAATTTTATTGGTCAATTGCTGCTTTTTTCTACCAGCTATCTTTGTTGCAGTTTTTAAAAGTGTATCAGTTATTTTCATATTAATTTCATTCAAATCTGAATCATGTTCAAAATCTACTAATACTTGAAACCGATTTGTAAGTTCTAATTTAAATTCATTAGAATGTTTCTGAAGATTAGGAATATCAACTGTAAATATTGTTTTTCTTAATAATTTTTGTCTCTCTAGTTTTGCATTAACACGTATCTTACATCTTACTAATCGATGATCACTTCCTGTGTTAAATTTATTAAGAACATTACAATCTTGAAATATGTATTTTCTGTTAGTCAAAATATAATCCAATTCTGCTGTACCTTCATTTGGATGCTTCCATGTCCATTTCCTTTTAACATTTTTCTCAAAAAAAGAATTCATAATATAAAGTTTTTCTTTTTCTGCAAACTCCACAAGTCTATGTCCTCTCTCATTTCTATTACCATAACCAAAATTACCTACAGCACTTTCATCTTTCATTTGTTTACCAATTCTAGCATTAAAGTCTCCCATAACAATTTTAAAATGTTGTTTACTCTGATCAAAAGCCTTTTGTACATCCATATAAAAATCTTCTACTACTTCATCACTATGAGAACTTGTTGGGGCATAAACCTGAATTATCTGCATTTGGTATCTGCTATTAAGTTGTATAACTAATCTTGCCACTCTGTCCGATACACCATCAATCTCCACAAAGTTGTTCTTCCACTTTTTATTTATAATGAATCCTACTCCACTTGTATTTCCAATATTTGTGCCTTTATAATAGAGTACATGTCCACTTTTTAAATCAATTGTTTCTTCACCTTTTCTTCTAACTTCACAAAGTCCAATAATGTCCCATTTAATATAAGACAGTTCTTCTTCTAATTCTTGCAATCTTCCTTCACTTGAAAGTGATCTGCAGTTGTAAGTACCTAAATAAAAAGTCATCAAATGGCAGCCTGGATCTGCAATCAGGGGATTCTTAGCACCCTCCGCCTTCGGCCAACAACCGCTGCCTTGGCTGGTGACTTTACAGCCTCCTGGGAATAAGGGCCATGATTTATTTTTGTCTGTCATAATTGTATATATGTATTGGAAAAATATTTATCATTTACACAAACATTAATTCTGCCTTATCAGGCAACTGAGAAGAAAGACCATGGTGTTTCTTGATCTTAAACTCAGAGGTAAAAAGCCAATAAACTCACCATGCTGGCTAATGCATGTTGGTGAGCAGCCCATCCATGTTCATATACTCTATGAATAATCACATAGTAATAACAGCTGCAACGACAAGAATGTATGAAGTGGACATTAAGAATTTGTCTTGCTCGGTTTCTTTAAGACCTCCAAGAGGAATCAAAGGGGCTCCTTTCAGTTAATAGCAAACTCCTTTCTGCAGCCAATAAGTAAATATTATTGACTTTATAAAATTTAAAATTATACATGTTAAAATTTATTCTCAATATGTTTTTATGATAGGGTGTACCAATAAAAAGGGCACAAATTCCCCTCCCTTCATTTAATTTTAAATTTTATAATGCTTAATTCTAAAAAATTATTTATATTTATCTCTACTGTCTCACTTCCTACAACAATCAAACAAACAATTTTTTTTTTACTCTTGGAATCAAATATCATGTCTACTAATCTACCTTTAGAAGACTCACAAACTCTAAAATACTACAATATTTAAAACAATAACTCTTCTTACCAAGACTTTGACTATGTGGTGAAACTGAACTGAGATCAGACCCATATAGATATCTGGCTTGTTAGGCTGAGTTTGAAGACTTTACCGATCTGAAAAATTCACGCTTGCAAACTGATAGAAACGTTTTGCATAAACCCTTGGAGTCAGTATAACAATCAAACAAACAATTTTTTTTTTACTCTTGGAATCAAATATCATGTCTACTAATCTACCTTTAGAAGACTCACAAACTCTAAAATACTACAGTATTTAAAACAATAACTCTTCTTACCATATAAATTTTTTACAGCTTCTGCTTTATATTCTAACAGAATAAGGAATGGAGCTTCATACATTATATGTTTCCCTAATACCTTCTGGTGTTGAAAGCATAAAAGCATTCTCTCCAACTTGTTTTACAATTTTGTAAGGAACAAGCAAACAAAGACTTTCCTAATTTTACATTAATTTATTTATAATTTTGCCTCATGTTCTCTCCAAAATAGCAGTAACTCCACTTATTGATGGCTGACTATTCTGAATTAGAAGCTTACTCGACTTTGAGGCAATTCCCTTTTCTACACCAAAATATAGTTCTTTTTTCATAACTTTACAAAGCATCTTAGTTCTAAATTTCATATCGTTAACAAGGTAACCCATCTTATCTTGAACATCTCTAGCTATTTCATCTGCATTAATTTCACTAACTTCTAATGCATCTAAAATTTTGGTATCCTCTTTAATAGTATATTTATCAAATAAAATTAGGATTTGTTCAATTAAATATGGATGATTACATCTAATCAATTTTACCATTTGAGTTTCCGATAAAGAAAAAGCAGTAAGGGTTTTCCATCTGACAGCCTGGTTACGGAAAAACTTCACATAACCACCTTTAATACTATTATATTTTTCTGATATAACCTGATATCTGATATAATCTTGCTTGTCAGATCCCCCAAAACTAACAAATACTATGTATATGAAATCTCCATATGTACCAGGTTTTCAACTAGTGACTGCCACCAATCTTTTGCACCAACAAATAAATACTTATTAAGAATGGCCAATTTTTCCTTTTCAGACTTGGGGCACAAAGAAAACAACTCCTCTAAATTTTCTAGTAATTTATAGGATTTTCTATATAGTCATCTTTCAATGGTTTTATCTTCATAAATCTTATTTCCATGGTGTTATTCATCCTTAATTTTTCTTCAATTAATCGGCGACCTTTAGCATGTTCTACTTCCTGACACATACATAAATTTCCTCTTTGATTATTTATGACATTCTTCCTACATTCTATTCTATTCCAATTTTCATTACTATACCATTCCCTTCCAAAATCTTTTAAATTTTTCAATCTGTCATGATTACTTACTTGAATCATTTTAATTTTAGAATAAATGTCTGGTATTAAATGATCCAACTTTATAAAGCTTCAGCCAACTACTCCATCTTCTGATTAATTTCATCTTTATTAACTTGACATTTTTTTATAACTTCTTCCACCTGAGCTTTAAAAACTTGACCACTTTTATGCATATATGCCCCTAACTTTTCATCTAATTCCTCTTTTATTACATCTCTAGCTTATTCATTTGCAGCAAACTTTTCATTTAATACTTCAAATTTTTTACTTTCAACCATACTGCTACTCATATTTTCTTCTAACTTTTCTAACCTTTTATTATTTTCTTCTAACTTTTTATTATTTTCTTCTAACTTTTTATTCAAAAATTTATTATCTTCTCTTAAAGATTTACTAGTTTCTTCTAACTTTTCATTCAAAGATTTATTATTTTCACTCATAGATTTATTAGTTTCTTCTAACTTCTCTAACCTTTTATTATTTTCTTCTAACTTTTCATTATTTTTATCTAACTTTTTATCCATTTTCATTAGAAATGCAACAAATTGTCAAACTCTTCTTTTCTTCAATATCACCACCTTTTCTTTTCTCCTGTTACTTTCCATCGAAGACTTTTCCTTACTCCCTTATCTTCTATATGAGTCAACTTTTCTTCTTCCATTCTTACTTCTAACTCCAACATCTCTTTAAGATCTGGCTCTTGACCAGAACAAATATTTTCTTGTTTTTCTTGATTCTCAATTCCATTCCTTTCAAATTCTTTTTTTCAACTAAAGCACTATATTAATTTTTTGAAACACGAATAAATTCAATTTCATAAAAAAAAAAAAGCTCTACTAGCTATTTCAATTCTCAATACCCCCCCCATACCTTATTCAATCAGTTATAATCCATTCTTATCATATTTATTATTAAATTCTATAAAAAATGTTTGATATTATTTATTTACAATAATGTTAAAATTCATAAAACCAAGTTGCATATTTTCTCTTTCCACCACCATCATCATAACTATCTTATGACTTGTCAATGCATAAACTATATCTATTTCTTTAAGATTTACCCAATGATCACATAACCATCTTATATTGTCCTTTAATTAATATTCTATCAAAGATCAAATTCTTAATCAAACAATCATGTTTAATAATTTAAGTAACGCGTTAGGCATTTTCCGATTTAAATAAATCATTATAATCAATGATTAGTTCACTAATTCAAGTCACGTGTATGGGCACCAAAAGAGTGTATGTATAATATAAATATAGATAAGTATTATAATTAGTTTTCTTATTTTTAACTTATTATTAAATATTATTACTGTGTAAATATAGCAAAATAAATTATAATGAGTTTATTCCCTATTGAATAATCTTGTAATGATTAAATTTTCATAAATTCTAATTATAAATAATAAATTATATACAAAATAATCTTACAATTTACCAAAACATTTTTACGATTTTGTTAACAAAAATTATTTTCAAGTTTCTTTCATTCTTTAGATGTGAATAAAATTTCTCCTGGTTAAGATTTTTGTTATTCTTAATTAATTTAATGAATTATAATTATTGATATCATTATTATTATCATTAGCAAATTCTTCTATTCTCCCTACTTTTATGCCATTAGTAATCAATAGATACCAGATGGTAGTACTTAATAAATCATTATCTATTGCTGTTCTATCTAAATTTTCTAGCTAATGACTTTCATCTATAGAAGTTTTTTTGGATTTTTTTAAAATCATGCACTTCCTTTAGCAGTTATTTTTTACTTTTTGTTTTACTATCAAGCTACCAGCCCAAATTGAAAAACTTTAATTTTTTCCAAACCAAGCTTATTTGCTTGCATAGTTACATAAATCTGAAACTGGTTCAGTTTCTGTATATTATGGTGATCTTAGTTTTTTTTATAACTTTAGCACTTTATTCTTGAGTCAGTATTGGTACAAAACCAATAATACATCATATAACCAAAAGTAGAAAGAATAGAAGAATTTTCTAATGAATTAACAATATGTAAGCTATGATCATATGATGTACCATTGGTCATGTGATATGATTGTTGCTTATTTCAGAAGGAAAAAAAAAGTAAGTTAAAAAGGATCAATTTTGCATTGATTAACCAAAAAACAATCTGTGAATACACATCTATTGCAAACTGACCCTTTAGTCTGTTAAACTTTTTAAAATAATATCTTTATTTCTTGTGCAACAAACTTTTCTTTTGAAAAGATTTCAACAAGCTTGTTTAATTATAGCTTTCCATTATATTTTACTCTCATCCATATCCTTCTAATAAAAACAATCATATTGCACACATTTAGGCAATTTTATGTATTTAATAAAAGTTTCATATTAACAGATAATTCAGACATATAGAGCCAATATTATTATTGGCAAACATTTGGATGATAGTCTATAATTCTTATCAATATATTCATTAAAGCTTCCAATAAGAAAAAATTGGTCTTTTACTGTAATTAATGCAATAATACTAGAAAATTTCATGATATAATGGTTAGTAAATCTGCTACCATCCAATCATATGGGTTGAGTCAATCAGAACTAATCTTGAAATTTTTTTCCAATATCAAGCTGGCTCAATATTATTTTCCCTTCAGATTAGCCACCTTGTAGCAAATCTGGATGAATACCAATATGGTAACTATGAAAACAAAAAATACAATTATAATATTGTAATATCCTCCGCCCATACTCATAATTATGCACATGAACTAAATAATTTCAACTACCGATAATTAATAATAATAGACATCAACCTTCTTCAGCATGGGTCGGCAACCTGGTCTCTATCACCCACTAGTGGGCATTTAGGCAGTGAATATTTGCCAGATATTAAAAGAAAAACCATAGATTATTAGAGATGCACAACAGGCATTTAATTTTTTTTTTTCCAGAGTTGCTTGTGCCTTAAATAAATTAATTAACACTGTTCAAGTTCAAAATAAATTAAATACATTTTTTTCCTTTCAAATTGATTTAAATTTGCTACTCACTTTGTATTATTATATATCTATTAATATAAAATTAACCCTGAAGCATCTAATTCATCCATCTTTCTTGATCATGAGAGAGAACATGGCCAAAGCTATGATCCAAGTGCTATCAGAGTTGTAAGCGAAGAGAGAAACTATCACAATGCAAAATAAAAGAGGCATGGTTCATTACACAAAATGAATTGTAATGAGCCAAAAAAGTAATAGTATTCAAATCAGCAAAAAGTTAATATTCTCATCAGACTGGCCATGAATATGATGTGAAAATGTCCAAAGAATACTTGTGTAACGACATATTTATATATCGTTACACTTGGTATATTAAATATTCTTAAAATTTTATATTCAAATTCTGTATGAGTATTATTTTACATTAATATACTAATATATATCCTTTTTTGTGTAATTATTTCCATAAGCAATAAATTAAGTTATTCGGACATCGATAAGCTGTAAGGAAATTATACTGTTAAACAAGAAATACTAATATAGGTGGCAGGTAAAAAAAAAAGGTTGAGATCCATATTCTACAGTGTTGAGAAAAGAAGTCCTATATAATAACAACTAATTAGTAAACTTACAAATATATAATATAGTGAAGAATTCGATATTTAGCTGAATATGAAATTTAACAGATTCATTAAATATTACTTAAATAATTGCTAATTTTTTTTTGGATTGCATTGGTATTTTTTGAAAGAGTGACAGTTACTTAACATTTAATGAATTTTAATTTTATATCTAATTAAATAGAAGTACTTCAATATTCTATACCATATATTTTTTAAACTTAATAGTACAATGACCTAAACTGTTTGTAATATACTTATTTTCTATGTAGTATTATTGAAATCTTGACAACAGCATTTGAAAAAATATGCATTATATAAAAAAATATAAAATCTGATCATTAAAGTATTTTTCACTTACTATTCCTACAAAGTTTGAAATAATAAATCCTATAAAAAATTTCTCTATCCATTTAGTTTTAGGATTGTTTAGTTTATGCATAGACTCATCAAATTCTTGTAAGATTTTATCAATTCCTTGTTCTTTCAAATATTGCTTTCTCTGTTCAACTTTATCAGAGAACAATGTTTCAATAGTGTTTCTAAAATAGCAAAAAAAAAAAAAACAAGTAAAAAAATTGCACAAACAATCGAATAAAAATATAAAAGAATCAAGATTAAATATATATAGTGCAGTGACCAATAATAATTGAAAAATACTTGTCCAATATAAAGAAAACTATATAATAAAATTATTCTTTATATTAATTAAATAAGAAATTGAAATTTTAACCTTTTTTATAAAAATTAAATAACTTATATTTAATGCTTTTTTTTTCCTCCTAATTTATAAATATATATATAAGGAGGGGGGGGGGCAAATATAACGGAAATTTTATAATAAAAAAATTATTTATCTTTAAGTTTTATAGATTTAATGTCCTTCAAAATACTGTCCATTTAATACAATACACCAATTTTAATTTTTTTTTTTCATTTTTTTAAGTAATCTGGAAACATTTACAAAGTGAAGTCTTTTAATGTCTGTGGCATTTATTTTTCACCATAACTAAAACAGCAAAATTCGAGAAAATAAAAATAAGTCACACACTTAAAGATGGAATGAATATGACTGCTAAATAAGCTGGTTCATATTGACTATAATTAAAAATTATTTTTCTCTCAAGATTATGTGCAAAGGCATTGTTGTAGTGATTTTGCACTCCTCACTTTGCCACAAAATGGGACTTTTACATTTTACTGTACCATGCAAAGGTTTCAGAATTTGTAGATAAAACGTCTAAAGATTAAGAACTAATTGTGAGAGAATTATCTTGACATTGGACTTCACTCACCATGCTTTTTTGGGACATTGATGAATTTGACAATTTCATTAAATCATTCGTTATCTTGTTTTTTTCCAGAACAGCTTTCTGTAATCTGTTTCAAGTATTACAAACTGTTTCCCCTAAAAGAAAATAAATTTCCACATTACTTCAACTTTTCCACCCATTACAAAAAATTGCCAAATACGTTAAATGCACTTTACAAAAAAATGTGGTATATTGCACCACAATAACGTAATTTCGAAGATTGATGCAAAAGGTTCCCAGCAAGAGCAAAGCATGTACACACAGGTGCTTACCAGAGAACAATTCCAGTTATTTTTGGGTCCCCCATATATTAAATAAAATTGAGGAAGTGGAAAATTCAGAGTTTATATCAACATTTATGATTTTATAAAAGGTATGATATTAGCCTCTGTAATGGCAAATATCTAATTATTCTACCTTCATCATAAATCTATTATAGCATACTTTAATTCAAGAAGAATAACAACTAAAACAAATGCTATTATAAAATAGGTTATAAAACTTGCTGGACTAATTTTTCTAAATTTGAAGATTTAAAACTGTTGAGAGTTCTTCTTGTGCCCACAGCAAAGCTATCAAAAAAAAAAAAGTTTATGATCAAATATCAGCCTATCATGCAGGCAGGAAGGTCCACAATAGCTCATCTGACATGTGAAGTTTGTTTGTAAAATATATGTATCTTAAGAGGATAAACTGAAATTTTACACTAATAGATAGTCACAAAATGAGAGATGTAGTGATAAAAAATTTGAAATATATCTACAGTCTAATGATTATTTACCTTTCACAAGGAATTAAAAGTGGATAAGAACCAGTACCCACCTTAAAGAACGGTTAAGAGAAAAATATAAAATTTTTGATGTGAACATGGAGATCCAGATGAATAATGCTTCTAAGTGGACAAAAAAAGAACAACCTCATCTTTTTCTGTTGCATTATTGTGCAATACCAGAAGATGATAACTGGTTTAGATAATATTATATGTATTATACTTTCTTTGTGTAGCTCTCTGCTTAACTTTATGATTGATATTTTTTATGTAAATACTGTATGTATTTCTCATGCAGGACAGTTTAACAAATTTTAAACCATTTACAGATATTATGAAGATAAATTTAATTGAAAAATAATGTAATACAAATCATAAACATGATCAAAATAAAATTAAAATGTAGAAAAGGTAAAAATATCAATTTTTTAGATTTAAATATAGCTCATTTTCTCCTATTCTTTCTTTCTTTATGAATTAAAAAATATATCTATCTTTAAAAATTAAAAGTTTGAATAGTTAACATTTACGCTTTGAAAATGTAAGTACAAAATAGGTATAAAATGATACAAAATAATAGGTTAAAATAATTAGTAATAAAAAAATAAAAATAATATTATAGTTTAAAGAAAATTATAAATATTGAATGTTAATATAATAAATAATAAAGCAAAATATAAATATATAACTGCTGTGTCTTATGACTAGCAAGTAAATAAATGGACAAAGGCAAAATTGAGATGGTAAGATTATAGTTTAATACGGATAATTTTAACTATATACATAGCCTATTATAAGGCGAAATAAAATAATAAAAGGTCGTGGTGACCAGCATATAAATACCCTAGTCCTGCTTTTGGACTTACAGAGGCAGGAGTCTCTGACTATAATTAAAACTCAGAACATACTCAGAACTTACTCAGAACAATTAGTTTAGTTTATGGGGGTTTATATACCCCTCAAGACTTCTGGAGTCTTTTACATTCCTAACCATATATGGTGTTTTTACATACGTTTTCACATACATGCAGTATTTTCACATTTCTCACCATATATGGTATTTTACATAGTTTTGTGACCCTATAAGGTCAGCTGGGCTTTCTATTATTATACAACTTTCTATGATTTAACAACATTGCAATTTTACACAACTATTATTCTTAATTAGTATACAGTTATTTTACATATTTATTATGCATTACAGTTATTACTTTTATTCTATATTTATACAATTATTATTATTGTTTTACATATTCGTTATATTTATACAATTATTATTATTTAAATATTATTATACATTATATGTGTTTATACCTTGACCTTGAATACTGCAATAACGTTAAAAAAATTAATAAGAATTAAATAATAAAATAAATGAAATATATATATATGATTATAGGAAGTATTAAATGATAAATATAAAAAAGGTTAAAATATATTATGTATAGAAAGGTTAAAATTATATATAGGAAAGTATAAAAAGTTATATGTAGGTACATGAATCTTAATTATAAGATAGAATATATATATAAAATTTAAAATTATATGTTCATGTACATTTGTACTCATGTATTTGTATTTGTGTGTGTTATAGTTTTGAAGAAGATTGCTGGGGCAATCGAAAATGCCACTAGTGGGTTATAATTATATAAAGCATTGTAAAAGTAATAAAGAAAGTAAATGATATTAATATTATAACTTTTCTTTTTGGTTTTAAAGATTGAGCAATGCAAATAAACTTTTAACTAATCAGAATAATGTATGTTAAATTTTCAATCTGAAGTCAAATTGAGCTATTAGACAATAAATTATTATAGCAGCTATTTATATGTAGTATTTTGTAGCTGCTAATCATATTATTATAATTTATGATAGTATCTCAGTTTTAGAATCACAGAAATTCATTGTGAACAAATTAATTATTTTACTTTTTAATTACAATATATATATTTTTTAAACATAAAGTTTGATATATTTAATAGCAATCATTTAAACATCCCAGCCCCCTCCTACTGTTTTCCAATATTACATAATATGATCTTTCATGTTCTCAATACTTTTAAATTAAATTTTACCTTAATAAAATGTTCACTTGAGGTGTTTTTTCCCATGTGGCTCTGCATAAAAGGCAACTGGTTTGTTTTGTAATGAGATAGGATTGAGCAATGCAGTGTCTACAAAAGCTATGACCACAGTGTAAACTAGTTGGTTCGATTAATAATTCAAAACAACAACTGCAAATGAATTCTTTTTCATTAAGGATTTTACTCATACCCAATTCCCTTAAAGTTGATGTAGTACCATTTTCTGTCATATCTAAGGCTAAAAAAGAATTAATATTATATCAGAAAATTATATGTATAAGCTATATTTTGAAATATAAAAAAACATAATCAAGACAAATATCTCAAAGTCATGACTAATCTGCCTTCAGAGATAGTTGTTTTGGATATTGGACTTAGATTTACTAAAGAAGTTAGCAGTGAAGTTGTTTATATATAAAAAGATCATTAATTCTGCATACAAAACAGACACTTTGATGTAAAAACAATCAAAAATATAATGATTTATGTTGGAATAATATTAGGACATTTGAAAGTTTATTCCTTATAAATTCTAAAAGTATGGACATTTTATCAATATCTACTTCTATAAATGCAGTTTACTCACCAAACAACTGATACAGGGATTCAATTTAAATTTAAGCAAACAAACACATTACAATTTTTTTTTATTTCTCTTACTACAGAATTCATTCATACATACAATGTATATATATATAATGACACAATAAACTCAAATTCTATGAGTGAATTACAGAAATGTATAGAAAAATAAACAATAGTAATCATGATTGTTTTATTCTAATGAAATATATAATTAATTAAAGTTAATAAGATCAGAGATTAGAAAGAAATAAAATAATATAAAAAACAAAACAAAAAAATTATAGATTGTTGTTCATTAAATATTGTATAAAATTATTAAGTTGCTAAATAACTTTTACTTGCTTATTTTGAAACAAAGAAAAACTAAATCAGTAAAATTAATTGATAGATTATTAATAATCAATTCTGTTTTTTGTTTTGTTTTATCAAACATATTTTGTTTATTGCTTACAAAACAAAATGTATATTAGAAATGTAAAAACTAATATTGTATTTGAAAAAAAAACATGAACTGACAGATTCCATCTAAGTAAACATATTGTTTCATTGTTATCTAATAGGAATAGAAAACCAATAACAAGGAATTACATAAAAAGACAGAAATGAACAGATTTTAAGATGATAACATAAGACTTTGTCTGAAAGTTTGTGATGATAGTATATTATTATATGTTGGACATCATCTATGAGTGAATGTTGAATGTATAGAAAATTTTAAACTTTATTTAAACTTTCCAAATACAATCAACTTGTTAGCAATAACACACAAATAGACAACACAGTGTAGTAATTACACAATGTTTCGAGTAATATTATTCTCCATTCTTCTTCAGGTGTTGCTGACCTATATGCATAGTGACAATATTCACTTAGAAGTTGAACTTGCACCTTTAGATTCTTGAATATTGAATCAAATTTCTACTATATGTTGCCTTTGACAGAATAGCTCAGATGGTAGAGGGTTTGCCTTAAAATTCGATATTCAAGAATCTAAAGAAGTGAGTTCAACTTCTAAGCGAATATTGTCACTATGCATATAGGCTAGTAACACCTGAAGAAGAGTGAAGAATAATACTACTCGAAATGTGTAATTACTAACCTGTGTTGTCTATTTGAGTGTTATTACTAACAAGTTGTTTGTATTTGGAAAGTTTAAATTTTTCTATACATTCAACATACACTTAGATGATGGAAATAGTCCAACATATCACATCTGATAGCATAAGATTTTCTCAGATTTGTGTTCTATAGCTGTTTATAATCAAAATATATGAAGAAATAATTAATAGAATTGAGGGACCACCTATATGCTTCTAAAGTTATATCTATCTCTTCAGTACATTTATGTCAATTGCCTATAATATTTAAAACTGGAAAAAAAAGTCAAGTAAAGAATGGTGAAGAAAACTTATTTATGGTGGGGAAAAAAATATTTATACTGGAAAAAAAAATATTTAGTAGAAGAAAATTTATTTACACTGAAAGCAGAGAAAAAAACTCTGACAAGAACTTTCATTGCAAGATATACAACTCAAATAAAATCTACCTGAATAGTAATAGTGAATAGTTTAAAAATAAGTTGTTATAAATGTCTGCTAATATTTCTTTTGGTTATTTACATCAAATCATAAAGCTATTGTTTGTAATTGATTAATTTATTAACATATTATTATTTAATATTTGTGTAATAAACAGCTATTCATATATGCCCATTCCAACCCCCCCCCCCCCGATGAATAAAAACTACTCTAGAAATGAGTTATGCAATGACTATATAGACAATTTGTGAAACATAAATACAACTACATATAGAACACATTGATCCATTTTTCTGTTTGCTTGATATTTTATGATGCTCTTTTAATTTCTTCAGTTAGAAAACTTTTCTTTCTGAAATACTCCAATCCCATGTCTAATTGCAGCTCTCCAATGTATTCTATTCTCTGCCACATCTTTCCAATTGAAATAATTGGCATTGATCTTATTTAGAATGTCTTTGAAATAATGCTTATATCATAGTTGGGATCTACTTCTCCCATGAAAACTATGCTCCAGTTCACCATAAAGCACTCTTTTAAGAAGTTTTCCATTGTTTTACATGTCCAATCCAATGGAGGCATGATTTTATAATAATGGACTCAATAATAGTATATCCAACAAGCTGAAGAAGATATTGATTGGTTTTATGATTTTTAAAATTTTAGAGCATCTTTAAATAAAACTTTTCTAAAGCCTTTATATTTTACTAATACAGTGTCCTAGTTTCACTTCCATACACTAAATTAGCTAAAGTAATAGATTTACATACAGCTTTCCCTTGTTCAAAGCTACAGCAACACATTGGAGTCTGCATTGTACCTCAACATTTAAATGCATATTTCTACTTATAAAACTACCAAAATACTTAAACTACTGTACATTAAAAATTCCACCATCAAACCGATATCGCATATTGATCCACGTTGATTAAGTTCCCTACAAACATTTTCAAAGACCACTACTGTATAAATTATAAACAATGTTGGAGCAAGTACCCATCCTTGTTTATCAACAGTTTTGATTTTAAATGTTTTAGATGTTCCACCTATAGTAATGAAGTACCTCTCATCCCACTGTATAGAAACTGTATAATAGAAATTTTGATGGACAACCAACTAATTTCAAATGATGCAATGGACCTGTCCTATTAACTAAATCAAATGCCTTGACCAAATCAATAAAAGCAATTTATAAATTGTTCTTTTTGTTCATGACATTTTTTTTGTATTTGTACTGTCAAGAAAAACTATGTCTATAGTGGTTCTTAATCTTCTAAAACTATGTTTAAGTCTCTAATAACCATTCATCTATAACTGGAAGCACTCTATTCAACAAAATTCTTGAAAGTACTTTTGCAGTAGTGAATAATATTCCATAGTAATTATTGCAATTTTATCTATTTGTTTTATTTGTAAAAATGGAACAATAGAAACATCTTTAAGACCAGACATCACAATTTCCCAAGTCCATATATTCCTTAAAAATGCCATTATTTTTGAAGCTAACATATTACCACAGTATTTTAAAACTTCTCCAGGTATTTCATTAGGACCTGCAGCCTTTCCATTTTTAAGATTAAAAATGCTGTTTTGACTTCACTAAGCTGGATATCTTTGTCTAAATCTACAAGAGTAGATAAAATGGGTATATCATTAAAAATCACAATCTCACTTCTTATAATAATCAATATATTCCTTCTACTCATTCAAAATATCACTGTTATCATATAACTATCATTGCTAAGATAAAAAAATCATGATACCATTTCTCATGGACATACATTGCTTTTAAGTATATAAAAAAAGATCTAGTGACCACGATCAACAAATATCTATATCTTCTTTGTAGTTTTAATCCATAAATCATTTTTAAACCTCCTTGTTATTAATTGAACTTTCTGCCTTTATATTTATAATGAAGCTCCACTTCTATTATTATATCAAGCAGAAAATATCACATTTCTTTTTAATCAAATCATTATAACATTGTCAAAACTAATATTCTTCTTAATGAAGCCAAGAATAAATTTACTTGTATCTCTTTATGAGAATTACATATCTCAGTAATACAACTATCCTGAAGGTTCAAATTAGTTGAAATTTAGTATGTATAGTAGATATTTCTAAAGAGCAAACATCAATTTGCTTGTGAATATGAATGGAATAAGGTCTACTTTTTAATCAGCTAAAATTTTAATTTTGAAGCATATTTATAATCTTCCCACAAATCTGCATTTATAAGTGCTCATATAATATTTTTTTTTCTTATATCCTGACAATAATGTAGTCTATTAAATGTCATTGTTTTGAGAAAGGATATATCCATAATCCTGTATAGCATCTCCTCTGCCAAAACAGAATATTTGAATTTACAGCATAGATACCATTATTTTTAATAACTTTTCTCCAAATTCACATGCATTAAAAGTTACCAAAAAGAAAAATTCAAATTTTTTAATGGAACAAAAACTTTCTTTCCCTGAGTTTTCTGAATTTAATGTTAGACTATATATACTTATATAATAAACAATAGTAGCATCATTAGCCTTTCATTGAATTCCAACAATAGAAATACCAAATTAGACTTTATAGCAAATCCAATGCCATGAACTTATTCTCCACTGATATGATGTGCTCTTCCCAAAAAAACAACAACCTTGTAGCCATCCATCTGTTCTATTAAACTTCCTTCCTCTAGAAAACAAGTTTCACTAAGAGGACTTACATCGCTCGTTAGCCACCAGTGCAGTTCACTGTTCTAGTCTTGAAAACATTGTATCAAATAAAATTTGCACATTCCAAATATCTATATTTAGAAAAAAAAGACTTATTAACTTCAGTATCATATGATTGCCTTTTACCACTACTACTGATATTCTTATTTATAGCACTGTAATGAATAATCCACTAGGCATGACAACCTAGTCAGAGTATGAGATAGGTCATTTTTGAATATTTTCTAGGTTCTTTGTATTTCCATGACAGGCAGAAAGATCTTTAAGCAGAGCTTCCTGAGATACAATCTTTTCTAGCTGAAACTTCTCTCTCAACTCCAATAAAATCGTACGCATCAAGCAAAGTTTAGACCGAAATGCCAGCCTACTGAACCTATCTACATTCTGGCTTTCTGAATTCTCGAAGGCTTGAGCTAAAAAAAATGAAAAGCAATGAGAGTCAGAAATGCTATGCATATAGTTAAAGAATGAACACACATACAATTACAAACCATTAACATAGGAAGAAGACCAATGGCATGAGAAGCTCACGACAACCAGATCCTACAATACTTTGAGTGATTGAATAAGGGAATAAAACTATCAGAAATAATTCCTAGCATTTGATGAACTAATATCCTATCTTACAAGACAGCAAGAAGTATTCACGGTCAAGCACTCTGTTATTCACAATTAACTCTCAAATCTAAAAAGCATTCCATTATTCGCTGCCTGTGAAGCATGAATATAGCACCTAGCATTTAAGATCTATCTGTCTACTTTTAATAGTAAAGATTAAACAAAAAAAAATAGAGCATAAACAAATATAAACTAATATGCAAGTAAGAACTTTAACAGAAGTCTGGATTAATTCATAAAATTGTATTATAATTAAATTTTATGCATAGAAACAACTGCATCAATAAAAAAAAAGACTTTGTTATTTGGGAATTCAAACATTTATACAGTCATGATCTTTAGATCTGGAACTCGAAAAATGACCATCTACAATTGTATTAAACGATACAGGGAAAACTATGCAGAATTCTAAGAAAATTGTAAGTACAATGCAAATTAATAGAAAGAGTCAATAATTTTAGTATAAACCATCAAGGGTAGGGAATTGTTAAACAAGTATTAAAATACATTTTCCATTAGTTTTAACATAATAATAGGGTACAGAATTAGAATAACTAATAGTCAGCCTTTCTCGTTAGTCTTACTCATTTCCTATCAGTTCAAGACTGAAGTAAGATCAAGAAGTAATTAAATAAAATATTGTAATAGGGTTGTTTTCATATAAAAATTCTTTGCTAGCAATTAAAAAGGATGGGTTAGTACAATTTTTTAAATGCCAAACAACTAACAAAATTACTATTCCAAAAAGAGATATACTATTGACAGTACTTGAGCTATTAATCAAATGTAAAGTAAACATTTTCATTATCTTTAATCTGGTTTCTAACTATTAGCTGACAATTTTTAGATTCTGAAATGCAGAGCTTTCAGATATTGGAAGATATTATGTTTTCAAAAGGATCCATTTGAACTGATATCTAGATCAAGTATTTTTGGCTACAAGTAAATTATCATAACTAGACAATAAGATGTCTAAAAATTTAAAAGATCATTTGGAATTCTTTTTCCCTAAATATTCTCAGAAAAATATAAAAAATTTAACTTAAAAAATATAATTTAATAACAAAGTACTATTTCTGGTCCTATAACAAGTATGAAAAGAATATGGGCACATCGAGAAAAAATTGCTGCAATACTGGACTTTCCCATCATGAAAAAAAGAAGATAATTGAGATTGTTTTTAAAGTTTCGTAATTTTCATCTTGAATTATATCTACATATTATAGTTACTAAACAAAATTCTAAATGGAAATGAAGTTCACAAAAAGATTTAAAATTTTGAAGTAATTAAAAGGAATCTCCTAAAGGGGGGAAAAAAATTCTACCTTATCCAAATATTTTAATTAAGATAATAGTATTTATGGATTAAAAGTTTTGTTATTCCAATCCATGGAGAAGAGCAAGCCGAATATTACACTTTATTATTTAATCATTAAATGATTCCAAATTACATTATCAGGTAACAAAGAGCTTTCCAAAAATTTCATCAATTTTTGATGGGTTCAAAACAGACAACAAAAGCCCGAACTTTCTCAATCAAATTGACAATAGAATATTGTTTGGTTATTAAAGAAATGCTTATAGAAATAAGTGCTTTTTAGAGTCTACAAATCCAAATCATAATGGTAACTCACATTCATTGGTTCTTCTTATAATTTCTTTCAATGCTTGGGTGAGATCAATTGTACTAAATCCATTTTTAAATCTAGATTGTTCTTCTAGATTGCAAAAAAGTCCAAAATTCACAGTAGACCCATTATAATTACCTTATCAAAGATTTTGTATAGAACTGATAAAATATTGATAGATTTATAATTTGTAACTTCTTTCCCATCTTTCTTAAATATCAACATTACTACTAAATTCTTGATAAAATGGCTTTTATCAAATTATAAAAAAAGTGACAGGAGTCTAAAACCATATGCTAAAGATATAGAATAATTATATTATTATTTTTTTATTGAAAAAATATAATAAGTGTTTGTGCGTGGTGTAGAAATGTATATAAAAAAATATAATAACAATGAAGTAAACAGCTAATTAAAAATTAGTAAGAACAAGGATCAGACAGATAAGATGACAAGAACAACAAGAATTTAAGATTGTTGTTGATATTGCACAAGATGATTAGTTACTTGGTTATTTTGAAAATAAAGTAAGGAATTAAAGTAAATGATGTATTAATAATCCACATTTTCTTTGTTGTAAATTAAACTGCAATTAAAAAATCAAAATGTAAAAGAAATATTGTATTTCCAAAAAGCAATTAACTGAAAGATTATCAACCCTGTCATTTAGTTGTTTATGAAAGCATAATATAATTAAAAATATAAAAGAATACTATATTTGAAAAAACATATTGTGAATTGGCATATTCCATATAAGTTATTTTTTAATCAAATATATATATAATGAAATGAATATAAAAAAGACAGAAATAAGCAGATTTGAGACAACAGCTTCAGATTTTCTAATAAATTTAAGTCCTACAACTGTTTAAAGTTAGAAGATATTAAGGGGTAAAATCTAGGACTGACAAATAAATCTATTTGTTTTCAAAGATATATCCATATCTTAACTACTTTAAATTCTCATACTATTAACTACTAAAGAAGAAAATAAAAGAACAACATTAACTCCTATTGACCAAAGACATGTCTCATAGGCTTCTTAATGCTGAAGAAAACTTTTTTTGCACTGGAAAAAAAATTTAGCTGAAGGAAATATTTAAACTGAGGAAAAATGTATTTACAACAACAAAAAAATATGTTTGTGCTGAAAGAAAATTTATATATACTGGAAAAGAAAGAAGTTACACCAGAAGAAAGACTTCAAAAAATACTTTCATTGTGGCATATACTATTCAAATAAAACTGGACTGCAAAAATAAATTATTTCAATAAACAAATATAAAAGTCTGCCAGTATTTCTTTTGATTATTTATGTTAAATAATACAATTACTATTTATAATTCATCAAATTTGTAAAGATATTATGATCAATTGTACCTTACAGATTTTTTAAAGTTCCTATAAAATTTGTTAGTAATATTTACTAAGGCTGTAACCTCAAGAATGTGCAAGTAAAATTGCGATAGAAGGGACCTCTACAGGCCTTAACCACAAGCTTACATTCAGGAAGAAAAGAGGGGTGTCACTTTGTAAAAAATATCCCAGACCAATCTCTCTCACTATATTTGTATTTCATATAACAAATTTATATGCCCATTCGATGAGCATATTTTGTAGCTTCAAAATCAAACTGGTCATAATTAAGATATATAAATAGAAAATTCTGAATGTTGTTTCTGAGTGGATGTTTGGATATTTCAAATCTGTATTTCATCTGACAAGGTTAGGTTTGTCAATGAAATACAAGCATAGTGATAGACTGATCTGGGATATTTTCCACAAAATGACAGTTTAGGATTTATAACAAATTTCAGAGGAGTGCATGGCAAATCTGAAAAATTTAAGTGGTTATGAATATTTACCAAGCGTGCTACAAAATTAGTTATGTGTATGGAAAAGTAATAGTGTCATCTTTAGGTGCATGTGAATTATCCAATAGCATATATACATAAATTTCACAAATGGATTTGAATCAGAGATTAAAAGGATATTACATCTATTTAAAACAAAATTGAAACTTATTAAAGAAAAATAATAGAGGAAAAAGGCTTAACCTTTCATATCATCAACATGAAAAACTTTGGGCTGAAATGAGTTTTTTTTATAATTGTGCTTGTACTGGTATCTATTGAGATATTTCATTAATTTAAAAAAAAAAAAAATTCACATACTTTCAAATATTGATTTTTTAATTTAAAAAAAATCTAAAAAAATCAATATAATTGAAAAGGGACAAGATCAAAGTATTTTACTTCTGCCTCTATATGCTTAATGCCTTTCATTTTTCAATCTTAAAAGCATTTTCGATATTACTTTCAGAAGATATTTGGATTGAAAAAAGATTGATACCTTGTGTAGTTAATAAGATTCATGATCATTTTTACACAATAATTGTATAATAATTATATATGATTTCAATTTTATTTTATACGTATGTTTTATTTTTAAAAATAGAAGTTAATAAATTCTGACATATCAAAAATAAAAAAAAAGTGCATTATTATTTCTACACTTTGCATAACTTATCATTAAATAACATTAATGACAGGGTGGTATGAACTTTTGAGATATACTAAAAATTATAAAGCCATTTTAATATTTTAAAGCAGAATTTGATAGATTTAGCAGAAATTAACATTTATTCTTTTTTTTTCCATATGTCATAGCATCAGCCGGGAGGCTAACCCGCAACAACCGTCTGCAACCAACTGCACTGACCTCTCGGCTAACAACGCTTGACAACATTTATTCATTTGTAGTTGTGAAATCTTTGTTATAGAAATTTATTTTAAAACATTTATTCATTTGTAATTTTAAAATAAATTCCTATAACAAAGATTTCACATTGATTTTCTAAAGACTCTTGAAAATCATTGAATGATGTTTTAATCCTTCATTCTCATTATAAACTTATTTTTTCAATATTTGCGAAGTTCAAATATAATTTTTTTATATTTGTAAATGTATATTTGTACTAAATCAAGTTTAATTTATTGAAGTCATACTAAAATCAAAAATTGAAAGATTAATTAGGCCTGCAACAGTGCAAAAGACTTCATAATTAAAATTTTTTTTTTAATATTCATGTTGCTATATTTAATTAGAATTAATTCAAATATCAAATTTGTGATTAGTTATTATCTAACTATTAATCAGCATTAGAATTTAAATATAATGAAGACTTCTTTCAGAATTATTTGAAATATATGTAAATGGAATAAAAAAGAAATGGTACAAAAATGAATATGTAATATATCTACAATTGTAACTAATTACATTTCTAAAATTTCAAAAAAAATGTTTAAAATCTTGTTTAAATTAAATACTCAATGTTACTAATTATTTCATAATTATAAACATTATAATGTTAATATAGTGACATTATAATTTATTTTTGTATTCCTTGAAAAAAATTTTATTTTTATTTTATTTTTATAGATTTCAGTTTAAGTGTTTTTATTGTATATATAGATAGATACAGTAACAGATTATCATATATAATACAAAAAAAAAAAAAACTAACTATTTTCTTTCCTTAGGACAAAAATAAAATTAACAACTACACATAGAAACATAAAAATTTGTTATAAACCAACTATTACATCTTATTAATTCCACAGCTATCATAAATTTTATAGGTAACATTTGTAAACAAATTAGATTACCATAGTCTGGATGATTTATGCAACCCTGATATTGTACTTTATGACACAAAATCCTTTTAGTAAATACTAGTTGCATTTACCTTTATAGTTCAGTTATAGTTCTATACTTTAAATACTCGATTTTAGCTAGACTTTTTGCTTATACCAATTTTTCCAACTATTTGACTAATCTTTTTTGATAATAAGACAGCCTGAATGTTAGACATTATACCACTTTGAGCAATTTTAAATACTTATACAAGTTTATTTACTTCCTTATTGTTAGAATTAGCCAATTGCCAGAGCTAAGGAATAATTTTTATTATCATAGGCTGCATTTCATGCTAACTCCAATACTTCAGCTGCTAAATATTCCATCTCTTTCAGTATAGCTTCCTTGATAAAGAAAGTGATGTTTATGTCTAACAAGGCAGTGCAAACCAGCTTGACTTGAATCGCTCTTAGTTTTCCCTTGACTTTACAACTCTATCATGAACAGAGAATTTTATTAAGACCAATTAATAACTCACAATAGAAAAAACATTCACAGTGCAAGAATTGTTCATCCTTGCAGAGTTTTAAAAGTAGATAGATATCTTGCATGAGAATTGTGTGGTGAAAGTTATCAAGCTATCAGTATGGGTGAAGAGATTTACTTATATGATATCTCTAACTCACCCGAAGAGTGAAAACGTGTCATGAAATTCTGCAAGATGTTTATTAAGTTACCTCAGATCAAAATAAATAAATGTTTTAGAAAAAAAAAATCAAAGTTATTATATAGGCAATTGTTTAGAAGATTATGTGATATTTAAGCATCAAAGTGGCAAGTTGAGAACAGTTACATTCAATTAATCAAATTAGAATTTCTTTTTATTATTATTTCCCTCAGCTGCTAATCAATCCATGAACTTTATATGTCTTGAATCCATCACTCTATAATCCTGCAAAATTGACCAGGGAATAAGATAAAAGAATAATCAAATTAAAACAAAATGAACATGATTCGATATAAATTGCAAAGAGGTTCAGCTCTCGCTTTTCACTCATTTGTAAGAGTTAATTTATTTTAAAACAAATCAATCAGTTACAATTTCTGCAAAAAAATAACTGTTATTATGCAGTAAACTAGATAAATGAAAACTATTTATTTCAAATGTTAAAAATAATCAGTTTGTGACTCAGGAAGTTGTGTGACATTCAAGCACCAGAAGCGAACCTTGATCCAATAACTTTTAGATAATTAAAAAATAAAACATCAGTCTTCATTTTCCTTAAAAAAATTTTTTTATTTCTTACTGGAAAAAAAAAAACCCAAACCAATACAATAAAAAAAACCATTTGACTTTCAAACATTTAATATAATCTTTTTCAAGTGTTTAAATAAAAACAAAATATTAAATTCAATTTGCTTGAATGCTATTCTAAGAAAAGCTTATAAATGTGTTTTGAATCAAGCTTAGTGCTTTCAAGAATTACTTATGGCCTCATAAGAAAAGCGTTTCATAAATGCATTTTGAATCAAGCTTAGCACTTTCGAAGACTACTTATGGGCTCATAAGAAAAGCTTAGTGCTTTCAAGGGCTACTTATGACCTCATGCCATAAGTAGTCCTCAAAAATGCTAAGACTGATTCAAAATGCATTTATGTTAAGTTTTTCTTACAATAGAGTCCAAGCGCTTATTGAATTTATAAGTGCATAAGAAAAGTTGCTACTCTTGGAAAACAAAATATTAGTACAAATGTATTATAAAATATTGGAGAAAAAAAAATTAAATATTACATTTTGCCAACATGTCAAATAGATATATATTTTTTACTTTTTATTAAAATAAACAAAATGTATATTAGAGGCTCATGATCTTCCCGAATTAACTGGAATTTATATAAATGGAAAATCTTTATAAATATTTCAATATTGTCACGTTATATAAGACTTGCTTTTTTAATTATTTCAATATTATTCTTTAGTAAAAAATTATATTTCTTTTATTATACTTTCTCTTCGATTAAGTCAAATAATTTTACTTTTGGGAAATATATGTATTCAAGCATGAGTGCGTGTGCGGCGCAACTGCTCCCAAAAGCTTTCTCTTCGAAAAAATATGCATATATGTACAAGCATATGTTTATAATACTTGATGAAAAAAAAAAGCAGATGTTACAAAATGTTTGTATGAAAGTTTGCGATGACGGCATTTTAATATTAATCATTTGTTGGACTACTTCCATCATCTAATATTAAGAACTGAATGTCTTCAGAAATTTTGTTAAATACATTCAAATGTTAGTAATAGCGCACAGGTTAATATATTAGCCTGATATTAGTACTAATAGTTGAATGTATTTAGAAAGTTTATTTTTTTTCTAAAGACATTCACTTCTTATTAGATAAGGGAAATAGTCTAACATATAACTAATATAGATTACCGAAGTTTTATAAAAATCCATATTTATTTCAAAACCTAACAGAATTAAGATAATAACTAATTACTTTTAATGGCATATTATTGATTATTAATTCAATTATTATTTTTATTACTTATCAATCAAAATACTCAGTTGTTGTCTTCACATCCGGCAGTTAATTTCGGATAAGATAAAAATGACTAAATGTAACACGCAAGATATTTAATATTGCCAAACATAACTAAAAATTATTTACCCAATCTGAGCCATATTTACATAGATGTATAACTGCTCATAAGCGACAAATACACATATTTCCAAAATTTTATTATTCAAAAGATTTTATTCATTAGCATCTATTTTATCAAATATTACACTTTGGCAAGTCTTTTTTACTTTTTCTTTGGTGACGGTTAATGCCAAGAATTTTAATAGAGTTGTCAGCCGGACAAAGTCAAAGATATTAATTCATTGAGAAGTATAATTCCTTATCATTTAAAGTAAGGAATTGCAGATTTAATTAAGTAAATCGAAATTAACATTTTTTCAACTTAAAAAAATCTGAAAAACAAACCGAAACTATGAAAAAAAAACAACGTAACTCAAATAATTTATATACCACAACAAAGTGGAAACAAACAATTAAAATTATTGTGATTAAACACTACATAACTTTAAAAAAATTCAAATATAGTAGATTACAGTACAATCTTACGAGAATTAACCAATGTTTTTATTTAAAAGCGCCATCTATATTACGTTTGAAATCATATATGTAAAGAGCAAAAAAATTACATTTACAGAACTTTTAAAAATAAAATGCGAATAAAGTTACTTTTTGATCCGTTCCTATCAAGGTCATCAACTTTTTCAGGTTCAGTCATTTTTGTAACAGCATTAAAGAATCATGTGAGATGAAACTGCGCTATTGAAATTATTGTTATAACTTTATTTCCTAGATGTCGCTAGCAACAAATTATAATAGTACCGTAGTAATTAATTAAAATACAGTACTGTTGTGTATATTAAATATCGAAACTTTGACGTCGCGGGTACGTGAAAACATATACAGTAAAAAAGTTGAGTGCATATCATCTCGATATAAAAATGCTCCAAAAAAAAAAAAAATTCCTAACAATTTTTGTTACGAGATTTTTTTTTTAAATTTATCGTAAAATAAATCTCGAAAGAATTGATTCAAAACGAACTGGACCAAAAAAATAATTTCCATTTCATGAGCAGTTTATTTATAACTTTATTACAATTTTGGAGAAAAGATCTCTCTTCGCCTTCCGAAAATGATTTTTTAAAATAAAATGTTAAGTCTATTATTTTATTAATTATATTGTCAACGTAATATCGCGAAAACAATATAGTACCTTCACTAGCACAACGTCAATTAATTACCTAGAGTGGGCTGATTTAGAGTTCATTTTAATATCATTATTGATAATTATAAAAAAGGAATTATAAATAATAACAAATTACTTAATTCTCCAACTTACACTATGATAAAATGAGCAACTCTCCATTCTAATGCTACCTATAATTAACTTGAGTAATCAATGATTACCAAATACCTTTAAATTTTCAGACTAGTTTCTGGTATTTTCCTTTATCTACGGATCTCGTTGCAAGGAATGCAGTTATGCATACAACATTTTGCTTATTATGTTAAAAACTCGAATTTCAAATTAACCGAATGTTTGGAAACCATATCAATCTTTTTGAATAATTATTTAAATCTGAATTCTGTTCAATAACTATATTTTACTGTATTCAGTTCATTATTTGTAGGAAACACTGAAAATTGGAGTTTAAACATGCTATGTCCAAACTTATATACTGTTGGATACCTAGTCTGCGAACTTAACCGTTCCTGACTTATTTAACGATAATAAATCCCCGGTAGGACGCAATTCCATTAGATCGAGATTAAATGCAATTTAATAATAAATAAATCTTAGCAATTTCTAACTACGTTACAAATTATATTTATATGTCCATAGGCGTACATAAATTATAGATCAATACGATCTCTACGAGTCCTGGCTGGCTATTCACACGGAGGCCAGCTCTTCCCACTTGACATCCCTGTGCATATAGGTGACGTTCTGCTCATGCTTATAAATCTGTCTGCACAGGTGAAGCTCCAAGAATCAAGTGTCTTTTTCTTGATCCAATTTGCACTGAGTTCACTCATCTTTTCATTGCCTCGTATTCCTATCCATCCGCTCAGATGATTCTTCCCTTCACTGCTCGATGCTGGATACAAGAATTTAAATCATCTCTCTAACTTTAATTAATGAGTTATTTTTTAGCTTATAATTTATCTTATGAAGGAAATCTAAACTCGAATTTGTTTATTTGTTTTATATCTCATTATCATACTGTATTCTGCTCTCATTAATTAGCTGATTTTACTTTTAGAAAATAATCTTTTTGCTAATCTTAAAAAGTTATAAATAACTTTTATTTCCTATTTCAGAAGAATCAGTCTTTTAAAATTCTTTAATTTATTTAAACTTATTTTCATTAGTAATTTATACCTATATATGTATGCCCATTTAAGCATACACATGCATATCATTACTTCACCCAGTTTAAGATACATGGGTTTTTTTTGTCTATCTTCCTTTTAGCATGCTGTTGTAATTATGTCCTGACTCACTTGGTGCATTCTCTGGAAATGTGATCTTTTGTAAATCACAATCATTTTTATTTTTCGTCATGTTTACATTAATTTCTGGCCACCAGATACCACTAAGGGCTAGAGCTTTTGCTCTGCCAATGCCCCACTGACTTATGCAGCCACTTTACTATATGCTGCTTATCCTTGACTGGTATCAGCACATAATAGCCTTTCATAATACAGTCTTTGCATACCAACAGTTGCTTCCGGGCATTCCATAGTTCTTTGTGAAGGAAACTGGGATAGTGTTTCGGCCAGCTTTTCTAATCTGCTTCATAATCTGTCGTCGTCCTCTGTCCAATGAGCTACAATTTTATGTTTTACTTTTGCTTTGAGTACATCTGTAGTTAATTTCTTTA
Organism: Epiperipatus broadwayi; assembly: GCA_028023455.1. Classification (NCBI taxonomy): domain Eukaryota; kingdom Metazoa; phylum Onychophora; class Udeonychophora; order Euonychophora; family Peripatidae; genus Epiperipatus; species Epiperipatus broadwayi. The sequence continues at coordinate 1,413,568 of JAQFVV010000077.1, forward strand.
TGTTTCTGATCACCTCAACCTTCTCTGACCTGCTTTTGTTAATTACTAGCTGCTGGAAAGATTTTTTCTCTCTGAGTATATATTTTACCTGAATTCCCCTTAATCCCCTTGGAAACTTTTTCTTTCTTAGGGCTATTAATTTTTTTAGTAATTGTTATTTTTACTCTGATCAGGGCCTGTACTATATATAGTGGTATTACATTAATTTTGCCCACTTCCACATATTGGCATTTCAACTACATCCTTTATTCTAATTGGGTTACCATTCATATCTAACACCTTTAGGTCAGTTTTTTGTGTAATGGGTTTTTTCCTACACTTGGAAATAACAGTATATCAATCACGGACTGATATCAATGATATACCGCTACCACTGTCAATCTCCATGGCAATAGGCTGATCATACATTTTAATTTTGATCATTATTTTATCATTCTCTGTTGTCATCTTTTTAATCTTAACCAAGTGCTTTTCCTGACCCTTTATTATAAAGTTACTACTATTAGTATCATTTCTGTTTATGCTGAACTCTTGTGCCCATTTTCCATGTGTCCTCTTTTGTTGCAGCATTTACAGCATTCATATCTGCAATAACAATTAATATCCTTGTGGCCATTTTTTCCATAGCAAAAGCATGTAATGGGTTTTTACTGTTAGCAATATTATCCTTACTTTTGGACAATTCTTTTGTAATGGTTTTACAACTATTTGTGATTTGCTATCAGTCTTAAACTTGGCGAATTTTCAAGATTGCTCAAGCATGAATTCATTAGCTATTCCCAGTTTTACAGCCTCTATATAATTTAAATCGCTAACGGCCAATAATTGTTGCCATAAACTATCATTTCACATACCAGTCAAATTGTTCAAGAAGGGCTTCATCTAGGAAAGATCCATAGATGCAATTTTTTGTTAAATTACAAAGAGCACTATCATAATCTGTTAGACTTTCATCCCTATCTTGGTACCGATCTCAGAATTGCAGTCTAGCGACATACCTAGAGGGATGGGGATTAAAATAACTTGCAAACAATTTTTAATCTGATCGTATGAACAATCTTTGGGAGTTAGAGATTGTGTGAGCCTGTTGGCTATCTCAGTAACTCCTTTCCCAGAAAAGCATAATAATGAACCAATCTTATACTTATCTTCAACTTTATTAATAAATATTTTTTACATGTTGAACATACAAAGGCCAACTACTTGCTTCACTGATGTCAAATTCATTTATAATCGATTGCATTTTTAATGAATCTATGCATCAATCTAACTTTTTACTTTTGATTCCTAATTTGAATCAACTAACTGAGTGCACTTTGATCTGAGTGCAATTCCGAGGGGTTTCAAACTACTGTAAATTCTCTTATAGTTTCAAACTTTGAATTACCTCTGTAATGTGTGTCAAGTGGGATATGTTTGACTTTTCTTATTTGGACTGCAGACTACGCCACTTGCTACTGCTGATCACTGGGATTCATTATCAAGACTGTGTGACTGCACCAATTGCTATGTCCAGATTTATACTGTTGACCACCTTGTCTGTGAACTTAACCCTTCCAGACATTTAATGATAATAAATCTCCAGTAAAAATGCAACTCTTTAGCTTGAGATTAAGTGCAATTTAATAATCAGTAAATCTTAGTAATTTCTAACTACATTACAAATTATATATACATCTCTGTACATTACATATATGTGCCCATAGGCATACATAAATTATAGGTCAATATGATCTGTAAGAGTCCTAGCTGGCTGTTTACACACTCGGAGACCAGATCTCCACACTTGAAGTCCTTGTGCATACGGGCAACATTCTGCACCTGCTTATAAGTCCATCTGCACAGGTAAAGCTCCAAGAATCAAGTGTCCTTTTTTTTTATTAATTGCATTGTGCTCATTCATTGCTTTAGTCCCTAAAGTTGATTGGTTTGTATTCCTGTTCAACCACTCAAATCATTCTTCCTTTCACTACTCAATGTTAGATACAAGAAGTTAAATCATTATCTCTCTAACTTTAATTAATGAGTTATCTTTAGCATGAAGGAAACTAAACTTGAATTCCTTTAATTGTTTTATATCTCACCATACTGTATTCTACTCATTAATTAAATTGTTTTTACTTTTAGAAAATAATCTTTTTTGTAATCTTAAAAAGTTATAAATAACTTTTATTTCCTATCTTAAAAGAATCAATCTTTTAAAATTCTTTAATTTATTTAAACTTATTATTTATTCTCATTAGTAATTTATACCTGTATATGTAGGTGCATTTAAGCATACACATACATATCAAAACACATCTGGTGAACAATAATTACCATGCTTATAATGATACTAAAATGGAGAGTTATTCTTGACTTGAACTATTTGGACTGCGTAAAAGTCAATCATAATTTTTGCCTCATCTCAAATTTTGAAATTAAATCACTGCTAATTTACAAAAATCATTTGTACCTGATATATGCCATATTATGCTTTGGATATAAATATGTGTATTGTTCTTTCTCAGTAATTTGTACAAAATACTGTTTTTATAGGAAATATTATAGTACAAGAAACTCATATGCTTTCCAAAAACTTATAACAACATTATTTATCTTAGTTCCAAATCCTACATTTAAAATCAAATGAGGCCATAGTTAGTGTGCAAGTTAGTAGATGGATTAGTAAAATTTTGTCAGCAAAAATCATAAGTATGTTTAACCAATAAGACATTTCTAAGATAAAAGTTTAGAAAAAATATTTAATAGAGTATTATTACTATACAGATATTAAATATGTCCATCACAGTAATTATGAGCAACTTATGCAGGAAAGAAATATATTAAAAATTGATAACTTTTATTATATACACAATATAAAAAAATATTTACAATGTATATATAAATATAGGGATTTGAACTCAGACTTTCAAGCACCATCAACTATCCACACTACCTCATACAACTGATACACATGACCACACATATGTAGAAAAGATAAATAATCACCAATATATGTATTTCATGCTACAGCACTCATCAGTTGGTCCAGATTATCATCTGGAGATGATAATATATATATATTCATAAAGTAAATTTTATGACAGTCATAAATTATAATTGTTTGAGAATTTGTTTAAACACACTAATTTTCATTCAACTGATGAAGGCAATATTTTTTATTTTATTTAATTGATAATCAATCTATATATAATTATCTCTGGAATTTTTTTTTACCGAATCATTGCTAAGTTGCATAGGATATCATAACCAAATAAATATTAAACAGAGCAAAACTCTCCATAGGAAATGTGATCATGTGATCAAATAAATATTTTTAAAATGTTAAATTATTTTATCTGTTTAAATTATATTTAAGGCTTATTTACTTCAGCTATTAGACAGTCAAGGGAAAAGGAAGTAAATTTGAATAATAAAGACATCAATATTCATATCAAATAAAGTTGTGGATTTATCATTTTTAGAGTTTACGTTAAATCCAATTATTCTTAAAATATAAAAATTATTTCAAAATTTGTCTTAAAGCTATTTCTCAGTTTGCTGATATAGAAAGGTATTCTCTTATATTTTTAAACATCTTCTGTATTGTGGATAATGATAAAAGTGGTCATATTTCTTGACATTTACCATTACATTAGTATTTTTTATGAATAGTATAGATGTTTTTTCTTTCTGATGGCTTGTTTCAATATGTCAGTTTTTAATATAGCTATAAATGTATCCATTACATGATTCATTGATCTTCAACTCTGTTATAATGTATTAAATAATAGCTCAGTATTTCTATATTAAATTTACATTATATATTGAGATACTACAGCCTCATGTATTAATGATGATTTCATATTATAAATTCTATCAAAAAATTATGCAGAAACAAAAGGTGCTAAAAGTTTATCTGTTAATTTATATATATAACACTTGATATTATTTCTCATACTGACTGATTATTAAACAAATGAAGTACTCTTAAGCTTTGGCTTGAGAATGCATAATAATAAGCCATATAAGAAATAATATACTCTTACACCATTATGAGCATAACTTTATACTATATTATTTTATGGATTTAATTAAAAAATTCCTCCTATGAGAGTAAAAATATTATATAAACCATACATATCTTTGAACAATTATCACACCAGAATGGTAAACATAATTTCTTAACACTATATGAATTTGATTCAAAGGTTGCTTCATCTCATACTTACATGACATGAGGATATGACACTGTGAGAAAATATTGTTAGAGTACAGTTTCTGGAAAAAGAAGTTTTGAAAATTCAGTGTTCTGCTAGGATAAACAAATTCTTAATTTTGTTCTATTTTATATATAAATAAAAAAAAATTATAAATTTTGATAAATATAAAAATGTTATATAAAAGGGATGTAACTACATAAGTTCTAAATGCTACTATATCCGATTATTTAATTTAGTAAAATGAAATCACAGAGGCAAAACTCTCCATACAGTAGCATCACTCAGTGCAAGCCAGAGTAATCAGTGGATGCACTGAGTGGTGCTACTGTATGGAGTTTTGCCTCTGTGAAAAACAGCTTGTGTAAATATAAAAATGGTGATTATATGATGTTTGATGGTTTAAAATGAAATCACTTCAATGCTAATTTAAAACATTATCTGGACAGAATTAATTGAAACATTTCCTAGATTTGTTACACAACTAGTAATTTTAGCTGTTACAATTGATATTAAATTAAAAATAAAAATTTGCAAAATATAACAATTTAAAATATTAAGAAAACTTTCTTTAATCTGCTTAATTAATTGCAAGAAGTTTTTGTATGACTTTTTTTAAATTTTTTATGCTTGTTTTATGTATTCAACATGAAAATAATATTATTTATTTAAAAAACGTAATTAATATAATTGTATAATACACAATTATTAAAAAAAGCATTCAAAAATGTGAATGTGAAAATAATTTATTTTGAAAACAAATGTTATTGTAAAACGTTACATAGGCAATGTTTCAAATGTCATTAAAATGCAATGACATAGAGGCTAAACTCTCCATACAGTAGCACCACCAGTGCAAGCCAGAGTAATCAATGGATGCAAAAAGGTTTGTGCATAAAATCTCTATCTAGTGCCTACTCATCCAAAATCCCCAGACTGGTTTCTAGCTTGTGACTTTCATCAGTGAAGAGCCTTGCAATAGAGATTTTATGCACAAAGCTTCTTGCATCCATTGATTACTCTGGCTTGCACTGGCGGTGCTACTGTGTAGAGAGTTTAGCCTCTGGGTAAGCAGTTTATATAAGCATAAGAAATGGTGATCATGTGATATTTAGTGGTTTAAAAATGCAATGAATGAGTCTCTTCATCAATTATTACTAGATAATTTTTTTAATAATATTTTAAGATAAATTTTATGAGTGATGAAAAATATTACTTTCAGATTTAAAATAGTAAGCATAAACCAAATTACATGTGGTCAAACACTGTAATCACTTTTAATATTATAAAGCAGCACTCAGCTTAATAGCATGGAAATAATGATGTTCAAATTTTAAGCACAATTTTTTGATTAAATAAGCATTTTTTGCACTTCTTTTAACTAGCATAAATAATTTCCCTTGGCTTTGTGCTTATTGTTTTTTTTTTTTAATTTTCTCTCATCAAATAATGATAGTCCAGGCCTACTTACAATTTGTTTAAATGAACGTATTTTTCCAAATATAAATACTTTTTGTTAACTTTAAATATATTTTTTAATTTTAATTTTTTATAGATTTTTTTTGCTCAAATTTTTACACTGATTTGTGTTTGGCTATTATTGTTAATTTAATTTCTTTCTGAAAGTTTTCTTTTTAACTAAACTCTATTACTTTGATGTTTTGAGCATATTATTTGTTTCCAATTGTTTCTGTTATAAAAATATAGCAATTATATGTTAGTTTTAAATAAATATTGTTATTTTCCATATTAATACAAACTTTTAAACATAAATTCCAAACATCATAATTTCAGTAATATTTTTTTTTGATTTGTGTTTTTGTGATATGTTTTGTTTACTACCAATGTATTTATTATATTGTTTATTAAATAATTATTTTTATTCCTAAAACATACTTTTCTTGATTTTATTTTAAGGGAAATCTTTATTAACAAAATACAATAATTTTTTCATTTTTATTTAATATATTTTTGATTTAGTAAATTAAAGAATAATGTGGACATTTTATTCTTTTACCCATTAAATTAAATAATTATTTTTATTCCAAAAACATATGATTTTCTTTTAAATAAAATCATTATTAACAAAATGCAATAATTACATACATATAAATTAAAGAATAAGGTGAACATTTTATTCTTTTATAATTAGTTTTTTTTTAGCTTAATGTTGAATAGGATATAGCTTCATTAAATTGATTTTCAAACTAAAGACTTAATTTATAAAAATAATAATTGAAATGTTAATGAGTTTATTATTTTCTTTAATGCCCATAAGACTACATTTGATATTAATTGCTAATGTCTGCCTAGATTAGATATATTTTATTCTAATTATTTAAAGGATTCTTGTATATATTTTGTTATTAAATGTATTTTGGTGTTTTTTAAAAAATACGTTTTTATACTTTCTATTTTCTTTTTTACTTTGATTAGTTTCTGAAGTTTGATTGAGACACTTTCACATGCTCTCCTGTGTATGAATTCTGGGAAATCTTATTAGTACAGATGTATATGTATGATTGTCTGCCTTACATCATCAGACAATATCATTTTTCTACAAATAAAATTGATGATAATACCATAAAAAATAGGGATTCAAGTGACTACACTCTTTTGATCTGGTAAAATGTATTTTTTAAAATTAAAAAGAAAAGAAGTCTCTTTTATTAATTTTTATAATAAATAAAGATAAAAATAAATATAGTGTTTAAATAATCCACTGCAGACAAAAGCATCTCCAATAGATCCACAGAAGTCCAGAGAATGAGAAGCATTATCATACAAGCCAGATGGTGAAAGTATGATGAATTTTTCATCCTTCTTTTATTTTTCACTAAGAATAGTTAGATAGTCATTTTCCGATTATTATCAAATGATTAGCCAGATTAGTTATGGGATAGATACTTGAAAAAAAATCTTAAATCTTATTAGAAACAAGTTTTATCCAACTCAGATTTGAATCATGGCAAATTAATGTGCTACTACTACACAGCAAGAGATTTCTTATGCTAACTAAATATTGAGAAATATGGAAGTTGTCTATCTATAAAAAAATAACAAATATGTATAAAACCTAACTTTTATATATCAAGCAAAATAATAATACATAAAGATTTACTTATTAATAAGGTAATTCATTCCAGTCAGTTGCAGTTAGTGACAGTTGCATTGAGTGTGTCTGCTGACATTAGTATTGAACTAGTTGAAGGTGAAATTCAATCATTAGTCAACAGGATCTGAAAACATCAAAAATACAACTACTAGAAGTCAATACAAGAAAAAAACAGTTATCATTGAGTTTTTGGTAAAACAGAACTAAACCAGGGATTTAAAAAACTGTAAATTATTATTATTACTTTTCAATTGTGGCTATGAAGAAATTACTCACCACTGGTACAAACTTGAATTGAATCATCATCACTATTTGGAAATGCAATAACTAATAGGATGAGTAGAACCTAAAAATATCTTATAACTTGTCTACTATCTATTTTACATGATAAAATGTATCCTGAATTTATAGCTATCTAGTAACTGTGGAAAATTGAAATGAATGTTGTGAAAAGTGAATCTATAAAGAATAAAATTCAGCAAAGCTATAGATGTAGAAGTGGAGCTAAGGAAAAAATTAACATTTGGAAAAAGAAACTCCAAGCTAGAAAGAATGATCTTATGAAAGTTATGTGCTTCTTAAAATTAGACTGTGTACATTAATGGGAAAGGTATTTAGAAATTATTTTTGCCACCCCCAAATTTAAGCCTCTGTAGGATTTTAAGTCCGCAAAATTGGAAAAAAAATTTACCTCCGGATTTAAGCTGCATATATGTGCTTAAATAGGAAATTAATATAAGTACAATGAACTCACCTAATTTATTGTGAATCTTCTTCAGATATATGGTATTTTCACTTTCTACATCTTCACTTTCAGAACTTGAATTATCATCGTCACTATTCCATCAGGCGCATCATCTTCAGGTGATTTAAATTGCAACCAAATATCATTTCTTTGTCAATTTGCTTTCGTGTAAAAGTATATTTTTCTATTAAAATCAGAATCATTCTTGTAAAAGAATTTATTTTTTATAAATACTTTCTGAAAAAAATTAAAAATGTGTAAAAAAAGATTCTAAAACATTTGTTTTCACTTTAAAATTCAAAATGAAAACATCAGGATTATCATTATCAGCAAAATAACGCTAAAGGATTCTAAAACATTCGCACTTTAAAAATCAAAAGGAAGCTACCAAAACTGTCAATTTTGACAGGTGCTCCTTTGTATAGAGAACAACAATCAGTCAATCAGCACCTTGGAAGATGAGCTCTTATCTCATTATTATACCGATTTGTTCATTATAAAAATATTCTAAAGATTATTTGGTAAACTTTTCTGGATAAAATACCAGTAAAATCAGCAAAATAATGTTAAAAGTAATGGTTTGAGAGAGAGTTAAAGCTGTTTATGAAATTATGCCAAAAATATTGATTAAAAATGATTTAATATGCTAGTCTACACAGGAAGTGATTATAATACTATGTGCAGGTATAGTGTAAAGCAGAAATCCACAGAAATAAGGTGTTAAAAATTTTTGCTTCAAAAATCACACTCCTCTTTTAGGAATCCAAAATTTGGAAAAAAAAGTGGAGCTTATATTCAAAATAATATGGTGATTAAAATGTTCTAATAAATTAGCATTTAATTGATAATAAATGAATTTGTAAAATTTTTCATCATCATATGTATTATGATGTACAAAGTAGTATACATTTTAAATTTTAGAAAATATTTCATAAACCATTTGTATATAATTAATAGATAATTTTGTGCAGAATATACATATATCTTTGGAGAGGTTAAGTATGGTTAAATAAGGTATTAAATCCATCTATTGATATATATAAATAGGTACACTATGCAACGGTAATTAGTATATTTGTAGATATATCCACCAAATAAAGATTTAATGCATTTGTGTAGAATATGCTATGATTTTGATGTCATTCTCATAATTAGTTATTTTACATCATGATCACATTTCCTATACTAGCACATTAATTGTTGATAAACAGAGCAAAACTCCCCATACAGTATTGCCACCTGTGCTAAATAGAATAATCAATGGATGCCAGAAGGCTTGTGCATAAAATCCCTATCTAATGCCTACTCATCCAATATCCCCAGACTAGTTTCTGGCTTGTGGCCTTCATCAGTGAGGAGCTTTGGATCTAATGCAAAACTCTCCATACAGTATTGCCACCTGCCAGAAACTAGTCTGGGGATATTGGATGAGTAGGCATTAGATAGGGATTTTATGCACAAGCCTTCTGGCATCCATTGATTACTCTATTTAGCACAGGTGGCAATACTGTATGGAGAGTTTTGCTCTGTTTATCAACAATTAGTTATTTTATTAAATTTTTATTTTAAACTTAGAAAGCATTAATTATGTCCCTTTTTTATTCAGTTCTCACTCTGATTATATAATGTATAGTTTACTCATACATATTATTGTAGATATACATAAAGTAGTTCAAGGTGCTTCCGAATTGTGTTAGGTTACATTTAACTTACTGAATAGAATAAATATTTAAGGAATAATAAGATGATCTGGAGATGGTTCTGGAAGTATAGAAGCATTCTTAATGCAAGGCACATAAAGCTAATTTATATTACTTCATTGAAAGTAATAAAACTATGCAATTCAATAATGATGGGTAATTCTGGCAATGGTTCCCAACCTTTCTTTACCAGTGAATCATTTAAAAGTTAATGTTAGGATAAAAAATAACAAATATACTCATCTTATATTTCTTATGAAGAAATAAATTTTATCACATTAATATTTATTAAAAAAAATCAAATTTTTTTAATCCTAATGTGATACTTGTGATTGTTGTTCTTTGTATAATTTCTTTATTCTAGGATGAATTATGGATAAGGAAACCCCGTGTTCTTATTCCACGGAAAGTAATCTCTCATGTTTTTTACTTTTAATTTCAGTCATTAACGAATATGCCATTTTGCATGAATACAAAGTAGAGAAAGGCAATAAAAATTTTTGGAATTATTGGAGTTTGTCAATTTTTTAATATAAATTTTAATATTTTGTGACATTCCTGAAGAACTATTGTGACATACATTTTGAGAAACACTGATCTATTTAATATCCAAAATAGTCTTGGATGAATTTATGTTAAATGATGAGATGCCAGCAGAACTGGTAATCAGTTACGTAATAATATGGCAATGTGCAATTAATAATATTAGTCACATCTATTTATTATCATCATCCGCATTGATAATTTAGCATTGGGTGGCTGCTAAATAAATGGTGTCCAAGATATATCAAACTAAGTTCAGGATACACTGGGTATTGCATAGAATCAACAGCATGCTATAGGTGCTCCGAAAGCGCTAAGTCCATAAATAGAGGCTCACTAATAACAAACTTATAGCTTCACCTTAGCTATTAATCTTAGCTTAACAGTAATAATCAAATAATGGAAGTTTGGTCTATCCATCTCCATAGCACTTATTGTGGAACACTATTGTGACTACCTTTACAAACCAGAAACCGATGTAAAAAAAAAGAACAATTCATGTAAGATGCTACTATTTATCAGGTTAAAGCATCGATTCACCTGTTGTTCTAGAAATGTAATAATATTTTCTATCCAGTAAATATAATGCCAGGGCATTCCAAGAATATACAGTCCATAGGTTATTTAGAGTATAGCAATACTGAGATTGGTAAAAAAAATCTTTACTTATTTATTATCATGTCTTAATGCAATAAATATTATTAGATTAATTTACAATAGATATTTTAATGTAAAATTAGTAAAATGAAACTTGTAATTTTATTTACAATACATATGTTTTCAATACATTATTTATTTGAAAAATATAGTAATATTCACATTATATATATTTATTTGAAAAATATAGTAATATTCACATTATATGAATTCTTTTGCTTTACATTCTCTATATAGTTATATCTTCATGATATATTTATATAGTTTTTTTTTTTTGCAATATTAAATATGAGATTATGGCAATTAGTACAATAAAAAGTTGATAAAGAAAATCTATTATTTGTTTGCATCACTTAGAAACGAAAAAAAAAATCATTTTCAGTTATTATCAATTCACTGCAGAATGAAAATCTGAGTTTAATCCAGTTTCTCCAACTCCTAGCTTCTCTTTCCACATCACAACAAACTTCTTATTTCAAGTTTCCATCTTATATGTAGGTTCTTTCTAGGTCTTTTATAATGTTTTGGGATTCAGTTTAAGATCTCAACTTTCCACTTATTATTTCTTCTAGCATTTAAGTCTCTAAATTTCTTATAATTATATCAGTGATCTCTGCTTGTTTTTTTATCCAAGTATTTTATCTTCAATCCTTGTTTTTTATTCCCAACATACATATCTCCATTTCGTTGAATGGCATGGTACTTCTGTATTGCTCTTCTGTTAAGTATCCATATGTCAGATCCATAAGTAAGAACCAGTAAAACACATGTATTTAAAAATGTTCCTTTTCAAACCATTTAAATAAGTATTACTTTTTGTGTTTTCCTGAAGGTTTGTGATGATGATGTTTTAGTTGTATTTATTGTTTGGACTATTTCCATATCTGAATATTGAATATCTTTAGAAAAATTTAACTTTATTTAAATATTCCAAATACATTCAACTGTTAGTAATAGCACATCAAACAGGTTAGTTTATGCACAACTTTTTGAGAGATATTATTCTCCCCTCTTCTTCAGGGGTTCCTGGCCTGACCAGTGACAGTTGTAGCATGGGAATTGAACGTGGAGTCTTAGATTCATGAGTGTTGAATTTTTAAGTTAATGTTCTAACCAACTGAACCATTCTTGGTTAAAATGTTACCTTAAAATTCAATACTCAAGAATCTAAGGGCAAGTTCTAGTCCTATGTTAATATGGTCACTGGTCAGGGTAGCAACACCTGAAGAAGAGGGGAGAATAATACTTCTTGAAATGTTGTGCATATACTAACCTGTGTGATATTATTAACTGTTGAATGTGTTTGGAATATTTAAATAAAGTTAAATTTTTCTGAAGATATTCAATATTCATATTAGATGATGGAAATAGTCCAAACAATAAATAGAAGTATTACTTTTGTTTACATCGTTTTCTTTGTTGGTATGGTATATTTATCTCTCCACCCTCTACAGTGTTTATATATTTATCACTGTAAAAAATTATGTCTAAAAAGATTTAGAAATAAAAATCAACCTTATTAGATACATGACTTCGATTTATACAAAATAATGCTATAATATTAATTTTATCAACACCATCATCAAATACATGCGGGGAAAAAAAAGATTCTTCATTAGAATACTACAACTATTTCCAAGGTTTCTGACCATTGCTGTAAACTTCAAACACTCATCTTTTTACATCATCTTTCTCTCATTATCCAAAAATCTTTTTGATAGATCATTCAAAATTCCTTTGCTTTTAAATGTATGCCCAATATATTTTCTAATCTGCTTTATAATGTCTTCACTAAATAATCATTTTCATTTTATCCTCATCGGTCATTTTCAAATGTATATAACCATTCCAACTCCAAGGAAAAAAAGATAGACAAAAATAAATAATGCATTAGACACGAGTTTTATGATGACTACACAAACCAATTTGTACAATACAAATATGTCAATGTATGGAACATACTGATCTATTATTCTCTTTGTTTGATATTTTGTTTGAATTTTAACTTTAATTTCTTTTTTCTGAAAGACTTCAATACTTTGGCCTAATTGTTCATTAAATTCAGTGCTTAACTATATATTTCCATTGAATCAATCAAAGTCCATGTCTGTAAATGTCTTTGAAATAATCTTTATAATTATTTCACAGGGTCTGCCTTTCCCACAAAAACTATGCTTAAGTTCACCATAAAATAGTTCTTTATAAAGTTTTTTTATCATTTCACATGTCAAATATAATGAAGATATAATTTTACAATAGGAGACCCTATATTACCTCACTGAAGAACATATTAATTGGTCCTATGATTTTCCCATCATATTTTTAGAATTTTACAGAGTATCTTTAAACACATTTTTTCTTATGCTTTTATGTTAATTTGATATCAAAGTTTCACTTCCATATAATAAATTTTATATAGTAACATGCACATACAACCAATTTAATTACAATAGTTGTCATTGCAATGAAATATCCTAACTTTTAATTGATTAAAAGATACAGCAGCACATAGGAGTCTGCATTGCATATCATCATCTAAGTCAGTCTTTTCACCTAAAAAGCAATCAGATATTTAAATTGGCTCGCATTCTTAGGTTGATAACCATCCAAACTAAAAGCTGTTGAATCTTCTGTCACTGTCTAATAAAAAGCTTCAATTTTTTAAACCTTAATTACTAAATCAAAATCTTTACATGTTAAAATTTTCTGGCAAAATGATCACAATCTGGACAAACATGACATTTAGAAATCACTATTATATGGTGAGACTTAGATATGGGCCAATTAAATTGGACTTTCATGGAACACATAATTAATAATATAATTTGTTAGAAGTAGATATAAATTGTAATTTAAAATATAAACTTTTATTTTACTGCTGTAATTTATAAGTATCCGTGCTTAAATACTATCCTAAGAAAAGCTAATAATGAATAAGTCTTTAGTAAAGTTTAGTGCTTTTGGTGGCTTATATTCTCACATTCATAGCATTGAGATATGCGTAATTTGGGTTCAAGTGTATCTATATATAGGCAGTAATCTTTTTAAATATATGTAAATTATATTGCTCATTTTATTGAAAGAAGAAAACAGGATTCCTTCTTATTTATGGCATTAAGGTTGTTAGCTATATTCCATGCCTATTTGATTTTCCAATTAGAGTCATTTTGCTTGATGCATGTGATGTTGGTGGCTATGAGCTTGAATGTATGGCCATTGCATTTTGGTGATCAAGGAAGATAGACTTATGTTCAGGATTTTTTGTGGCTTGTTTGTAAAGATAATTGTGTTGGTAAATCTTTGTGGATAGGCATAAACCTGACTCACTATAGTAAATAGCACTACATACTGCTTTAGAGGCATGCAATTTTATATATGGTGTGCAGAGTTTGGTCATTATGGAGTCTGTCCTTAGAATTATTTATCAGCCTGTTTGTTGCGGGAGGAGTACAATAACTTACTCAAGGTGTTTATGATAAAACTTTATTTAGATTTTTAGTTATGTATGGTAGCAGTATCCAATGTTTGTAATCTTTGAATCAATTTGCTCATATTTTATGGTAAAATTTTTTGATTCTTTTTTTAATATCTGTATATTTGGAGTTGGCTGCAGAAAGGAGTTTGCTATTAACTGAAAGGAGACCCTTTGATTCCTCTTTGAGGTCTTAAAGGAACTGAGCAGGGCAGATTTCTTAAAGTCCACTCCATACGTTCTTGTCATTGCAGCTGTTATTGCTATGTGATTATTCATATAGGGCACAGACATGGATGGGCTGCTCACCAACATGCATTAGTCAGCGTGGTGAGTTTATTGGCTTTTTATCTCTGAGTTTAAGATCAAGAAACACCATGGTCTTTCTTCTCAGTTGCCTGATAAGGCAGAATGAAGGTTTGTGTAAATGATAAATATTTTTCCAATACATATATACAATTATGACAGACAAAAATAAATCATGATCCTTATTCCCAGGAGGCTGTAAAGTCACCAACCAAGGCAGCATTTGGTGGGTGAAAATGGAGGGTGCTAAGAATCTCCTAATTGCGGACCCAGGCTGCCATTTGTTGACAATTTTTTATTTAGGTACTTACAACTGCAGATCACTTTCAAGTGAAGGAAGATTGCAAGAATTAGGAGGAGAACTGTCTTATATTAAATGGGACATTATTGGACTTTGTGAAGTTAGAAGAAAAGGTAAAGAAACAATTGATTTAAAAAGTGGACATGTACTCTATTATAAAGGCACAAATGTTGGAAATACAAGTTAAATAGGATTCATTATAAATAAAAAGTGGAAGAACAACATTGTGGAGATTGATGGTGTATCGGACAGAGTGGCAAGATTAGTTATACAACTTAACAGCAGATACCAAATGCAGATTTAATTCAGGTTTATGCCCTAACAAGTTCTCATAGTGATGAAGTAATAGAAGGTTTTCATATAGATTTACAAAAGGCTTTTGATCAGAGTAAACAACATTTTAAAATTGGTATGGGAGACTTTAATGCTAGAATTGGTAAACAAATGAAAGATGAAAGTGCTGTAGGTAATTTTGGTTATGGTAATAGAAATGAGAAAGGACATAGACTTGTGGAAGAAAAACTTTATGTTATGAATTTTTTTTTTGAGAAAAATGTTAAAAGGAAATGGACATGGAAGCATCCAAATGAAGATACAGCAGAATTGGATTATATTTTGACTAACAAAAAATACATATTTCAAGATTGTAATGTTTTTAATAAATTTAATACAGGAAGTGATCATCGATTAGTAAGATGTAAGATACGTGTTAATACAAAACTAGAGAGACAAAAATTATTAAGAAAAACAATATTTACAGTTGATATTCCTAATCTTCAGAAACATTCAAATGAATTTAAATTAGAACTTACAAATCAGTTTCAAGTATTAGTAGATTTTGAACATGATTCAGATTTGAATGAAATTAATATGAAAATAACTGATACACTTTTAAAAACTGCGACAAAGATAGCTGGTAGAAAAAAGCAGCAATTGACCAGTAAAATTTCTACTGAGACTAGAGAATTTATGAAGAAAAGAAGGAATATGAAGATATACAAAAATGATGCATTAAAAAGGATTGAATATCTCGATTTTTGTAAAATGGTGCAAAAAAGAATTGAAAATGATATAAGAAAGTATAACTGTGAACTAGCAAGGAAAGCTGTAAAAGAAAATAAAAGTCTCAGGATTGTAAAACAACATTTTGGTATTGATAGGAAATTTATATCTGCAATAAGAAAAAAGGATGAAATTATTAATTTTTTTCTTAATGCAGATATAAATTTCCTACCAATACCAAAATGTTGTTTTACATTCTTGAGACTTTTATTTTCTTCTACAGCTTTCATTGCTAGTTCACAGTTATACTTTCTTATATCATTTTCAACTCTTTTCCGCACCATTTTACAAAATTCGAGATATTCAATCCTTTTTAATGCATCATTTTTGTATATCTTCATATTCCTTCTTTTCTTCATTAATTCTCTAGTCTCAGTAGAAATTTTATTGGTCAATTGAAGCTTTTTTCTACCAGCTATCTTTGTTGCAGTTTTTAAAAGTGTATCAGTTATTCTATAACCAAATAGCTTTTAATATTTTTTCATACATTATTAAAATAGGCCAAATTTTTGTTTAAAAAAACATCTCATTCCAAACAAAAGATTTATCAAGCCTTTTTCTTGATTCTTATTTTAACGGACCACATTATATTCTTATAAAAGATCAGTTTATTGAATGCAACTCTCATTTTAATAACTTTAACTAACTGTCATATAACAAGTGATTCTAAATATTTAAAAGGGTAAATCTTCCCCCTAAAGCATTTAGCATCATAAAATTTTTATTTAGTTTTAAAAACATATTAAAATTCATATATACATTATAATTTTACTTACATTACACAAATAATTTATTACTGTACTTATCATCTGCAAAAATCAATTTAAGACTTTTTTGCTAGATGTCGCTTTATAAAAGTTAGAATTTCAAAATGGAAGTCACTAGAGAAAGTAAGAGTTAAAAATATAATTTTATAAGAAAAAGTTATGAATGAAATATTTAATAGAATTACAAGAGATTTGCATTTTAACAAATAACAATTATATAAATTATAGAAACGTTCAGGAACAATATTGTTAACTTATTTTATTTTCTAAAAATGAAATTGTTGCTCAAGGAATTGAATTTTGTATGTTTAAAACATTTCTCTAAATTTAGCGATGCTATTGAAGTTTTAATATTGTGATTAATATTTGCGCCACAATTATTTTTATGTTTAATTTTGCTGACAATTGAAATTTTTTTTTTTGTATACTAAATTAATATCCTCAGTCGAGTGAAATAATATCAATTTTTTCTTCTCCATACTATATATTTGTATGCTATTATATTAAAATTGATTAAAAATTTTCTATTGTAAAGACAGTTAAATATTGTCATTGATATATTTTCGGCCTGTACAATGATATGTTCCAGATATATATATATCTGTTATTTTACCTCAGGCCTATTGAATAATTAGAAAATAGAATACTCTTATGACTTAACGATAACAAGTGGTAGTCATCGGCAATAATTTGTTTGTCACGCTCTTCACATAATCTATTTTAAGTAAAACTGTAATGAACTCTTTATGTAAAACTAGTTTTTACAAATCATTATATAAAGTTTTTGAGTAAACATGCTTATTAAAAAAACAAACTTATTAATGAATTAAATCTTTATAATGAATAAATAATTATTGCCTTATCTTTGTGAAAATGAGAATTAAAATCTTCGTAATGAATAATGCCCTAAACATTTATTGTGAACAAAAAAATAATGCCTTATCTTGTGAAATAAGAAATTACCAAGTAATGATGTATTTCTATCTTCAAAAATAAACTAGATAGTTTATTTTGATGTTTATTAAAAATAAACTAGATAGTTATAAAGTATTATGGAGATTTTTAAAAATCTTATTTATTCTCTACATCACATTAACTTATTTATTTAAATATAAAAGAATACAACAAACTTTTTTTTAAAAACTTGTTTTTTATACGACTATTATAAAAATAAAATAACACCACGACTATTTTATAATATAGTCTTTTTTCAAGGAACACTAAAAAATACAAATATATAATAATAAATATAAAATATCACATATTCCAAACTAATCCAAAAGCATTAAAAAAATACTAAAAAATTCTCTTTACCTCAACAACTTTTCTATTACAAACAATCTCAAACTTTTACATTTGATAAAGTTTTGAGATTGCAATAGAAAAGGTGGTGTTGAGGTAAGGAGAATTTTTTATTATTTTTTTAATGCTTTTGGATTTCTTTGAAATAAGTGATATTTTATATTTATTATTATATATTTGTATTTTTATTTTTTAGTTAGTGTTCCTTGAATAAGACTATATTATAAAATAGTTGAAAGTTAATTGTGTTATTTATTTTTATAATAGTCATATAAGAAACAAGTTTTAAAAAGAAATTTGGTGTATTCATTTATTATATAGAAAATTATGAACTATTTTTGAAAAGAAAAACTGTGTAGATGATATTTTAAAATTTATTTCTTATTTACTTAATAAATTTGTTATATTAAATAAGATTTACTATTTAATGTATATGTTTGAGCTATAATTAAATTTTGATGTCAATTTAAATTTAATATTATTTTAAAAATATAAATTCTTTTATGAAAGATTATTATAATTTCTGCTCATTGAAACAAAATCTCTAATCAAACCATATTCATTCAATTACAAAAAATTATAGTACAGTATTATTGTTATTTGTCTTTAAAAAAAAAGTATAATGCAGTTATAAATGATAACTGAATTTTTGAATTATTCAGAAATTTATAGATAAAGAAAATATTTTGATTTTAAAAAAAAATCCAATTTTTTTTTTTGCATTAAATTATTTTTAAAAGATTTTAAAAGTGATATATGATCATAAATGTTTTTTTTTTACAAAAAAGGAGATGGATAAATGAAAAAATAATCAGGTACCACAACTTGAAAATTAGAAAATTAATTGTTAATATTGTTGTTTTGTTTTTTTTAATTATTAATTGTTAATATTGTTGTAACCTTTTTGCAAGTATATTTGAAAAATAAAGTGTTATTTGAATGTTCATAGTAAAATAATTTACACAGTGTTTGATAGTTTGACAACTTTTAATTATTTATTATTAGATATTCTAGTGATCATTTAATAACATTTCTTTAAATTGAATTTTCATCTGGTTTCAATGGCAAATTTATGACTGATTTTGTTATTTCTGACCATTATCTTCTCTCATAAATTTTTCTGAATATTATATTGTAATTATTAGCGTTTTAACATTTATTTGTATAATTATAAAGAAGTGTTTATTAATTTTTATGAAAATCTGCTTAATTCTTAATGCAACTTTTTTGTTTTCATATTTATTGCATCTTAATTTATTCATGCTATTTTATTATTTTTAAATTGTAATTTTTAAAACAGTGATGTGATATGATTACTCCTTTTTTGAAGTCAGGAATCTCTTGGCCAGTATGCCCAGAAAAACCTGTTAGCCATCTTACTTTCCCTTTTCATTCCCCACCCTAAGTTTTTCTCATATTCTTCTCTATCCTGCTCCTTCCTATTTCCACAACATCATCTTTGTCGACTCCATGACCTTTATATCTAGATCCTCCTTTTTCCAAACCCAACATAAAGACAAAAACTCATTTTCTGCATAATCACTTAGTTTATATTTATTCTCCCACAACTTTATTATTTGTACTCTTTCTGCTTATAAGCATTTACATACAATTAGCAGATGCCTAATATTTTCTATGCCTTCCTTACATAACTTGCAGACTAAATCACTCACATTTCTTCATTTATGTGTATATTCTTTTGTTGCTAATGATCTTGTTCGAACTTTGAACAGTTGTCTACTTTCCTTGCTATTATTATAAATTAATTCACACTCAATATTCAATACAATATTCTGTTTACTTATATATAGACTCTTTTTACTCTATACTAGTTCTTCATCTCTCCAGCTACCTATTTTTTATTAATGCATCTATTCTTTGATCTCATTCTTTGCCATTATAACATTCAACATTTCTCCTAACACAATTATCCCACATTTTGTATATAAAGTCTTTATCCAAATCTTCTACATATCGTACTACCTTTCTCACTCATTTTGTTGCCTGTCCTTTATTTGTAACCCAATTGAATACGATTTTGGCTATTTTCTTACTATGCATAAATTGCAATCTACTAACAAACTCTCCATATAGTAGTTCCACCCACTGTTAAGTCATAGTAATCAATAAGTGCAAGAAAGTTTGTGCATAAAATCTATCTAGTGCCTACTCATCCATTATCCCCAGACTAGTTTCTAATTACTATTTAACAATGTTTAAATGCAATCAAAATTACATGTATTTGTTGAACTGATTCAAAGCATACTTTGATTATGAGCAATATTAAAATACAATATATCTTAAATAAAGGATGAACATCAATGCTGCCAAGCTTTCAAAAAATAGACTTATCTTACAAAAAGTTTATTTTATTTAGGCATATAAATTTTTTTTTTTTTTCTAGCTCCCTGTTTGGAAAAGGAGGAAAGCAAAAAAATACAGTAATTGAAACTTAAAATGCTTTGAAAATAAGCATTTTTGACAATGCAATTTTTTCATTGGATCAGAAGAAATTTTCATTTTGAAGGAAGTGTATCAACAACAATCCCACCCATTATAATGAAGATAAAAGCATTACTGAATTATTAATAAAATGTTTCCCAAAATTTTATCAGTCATCTTGTATATGTGAAATTAATATTTTTTCTTTAATCACATGACTTCTGGACTAATGTATACTCTATGATCATAGAGCTGATATGAGAGATTGTAAATTAATTTGTTGTCATAGAAGTGACTTTTAGAATACTCATTAAGTAGTTTTACTGAAATCTGTTTGTGATAAGCCCATTATTGATAAAAAATGGTTTGAGGAGTAGAACAACATTTAAACCTTTATTCTGTAGATAAACCAGTAGAATTAATATAGATCTGTTTATATGTAACATTGATCTCACAAGCAAAATTTTCTGATTTTGATAAACATTTTTTGAGAATTTTTGACTTTAAATTTAGATTGAAGGCAAATTTATCAACATTCTTTATTTATATGGCAGGTAAAAACAAACTCTTCAAAAATTCTTGAAAGAGAATAATGTTTTCCTATCTCAAGGTGTATTACATAGAAAACAAAGATTTAAAGATTGCCTAATTTATTATAGAGCACTTACAGAAACTCAAATTTACTTTCTGAGAGGCAGTATGGTTTCCAAAATGGGCATTAACCATTGCTATTTTATGAATTAAAATAATTCCAAGAAAAGTGCTGGAAATCGGGTAGATTATTTTTTTATCATTTTATTGAGCTATTTATTAATAAATAGCTATTCAGTGCAAAATATTACAAATACTATGATTTCTCTGAATGATTACATTCTATGAAAATATAAAAGTCAATATTTAACTTGATGGCATATATCTAATTGTTTTAGATCAAATTTAGAGTAATGAAGGCTTCATCCATGTCTCTCTCCTTTGTGATCTTATTTGATTTCTTTTTTCATTATATATTTAAAAACACTGACAATGATATATTCATCCCTACTGTCAGGTGGTTTATTGTTTATCCTAGCATGACTTTGAATTAAAACAAAACTAAATTCTGATTAGGGAGTTACTTCTTTGCAAGAGTATAACTTGGCTAGATAACAATCAGAAAATCTAAATTGCTCATACAAAGGATAATCATATTTTCTGTTATAACTTAACAGGTACAACATTACGTTGTATAAAACAGTTCTATAGTCACTTTTGATAAAGAAATATATATGTGGGAAAAACAATCATTGTTTGGTAATCTATCACAAAAATTTGACAAGTTATCAAAAAGATCACAGACTTATATAAAGTTGAATTTGATATAAAAAATTTGATACCAGACCTATGTTTTTATTTTATTTTTTTTACATTAATTAAAGGCCTTGACAACTTATTTAAAGCAAAAAACATTGTCAAGTAACTATATACATATTATTTTTGAATAATTACTTAATAAGTATTAGGATAAGGTAATTAATTTAGAAATAATATCATATGCCAAAGATTTAGCTTTATTATTATTCAACAGCAGAAAACTAAGGTAATTCAGGACATAAAAAAAAAAAAAAAAAAGAATGTTACAATTGCAAATGAATTTTATAAAAGAAAGAGGTCAAGAGATAAACTAAAACTAAAGGCACACATCTTTAAAAAAACTTTACTATTAATATTTTTAACTGGAAAAATCTGAATATTGCTTTGCAAGAAGTTTGAAACCCCTCTACACAGAGAATAATTTTGTTTCAAGATATCCTTTGAAAAAACATTAAAAGATAAATCAAAAGACTAAGATGTAAAATAATGAAGTTAAGAGATGGAAGAAATATATAGAAGAATTGTAATACAAATATAATTTCAAACCTTATGCAAATAAGAATATGCTAAAAATCTTTAAACACAGATTAAAAGAATACATCAAAATAGAATTGTATAATATAATAATTGATCTAGAAAAAATCAGGGAGTAAGACATTATCATTAAAGTTCACTACATAATTGGGAAAAAAAACTATGAGATACCAGAAGTCAACATACACCTTATTGATTAAAGCAAGTTCTTTAATTCAGTTAATCATGAAAAATTGTGGATAGTTAAAGAAAATGAATATATCAGGATTTCTCATTACTCTTATGAGGAATATCCCTATGAGATTAACAATTAAAAGATAAACAAGGTTAACAAAACAAATTACTTTATGTAGGCAAAATAATTATATAGATTTGCATATTGTCTCATTACATACTCAATTTGTATACTGCATTTTTATATAATAAAGGAAAGCAAGTTGCAAAAAGATATGGGTACAGAATTGAAAAAATGTGAACAGTCTATATTTATAACTGAAAATGGAAAAGATCTAAAGGCATTTATTAGAAAACTTAAAGTATTGCAAGATGATGTGGGTACAGAATTGAAAAAAATATGAACAATCAATATTTATAGCTGAAAATGGAAAAGTCTTAGACATTTATTGGGAAACTTAAAGAATTGTAAAAAAAGAAGAATATAAAGACAAAGGTTATTTTAAAATTGATGATGACATAAAAATTATTCACAGTTTTTGCCTATTTGGATCATTCATCAACAATAAACGATTCAGCAGTGAAAATATTTTTATAGGCTGAGAATGGATGGAGTTGTAATGGAAATTTCAGAAAAGTGCTTCAGATGAAGAAGCATAACTTTAGAGATGAAAATCAGAATTAATTGCTCTGGTACTTTTTGATGTGAAAGTTGGATGCTAGAGTAGCAGAATGAGAAAAGAATTGATACTTTTAATTTGCAGTACTAGCAAAGATTTAAAAATACATAAACAGCAAGAAAAATGAATAAATGATTAGCATTCATAAAGAAAGAAGGTGGAATAAGAGTGTGTTTATGGACTAATGTGCCATCATGAATGAAAAGGAAAACAGATGAAAATTTAATAATTTCTATTAGTCATTCATTAGAGTAGAGATTATCTACATAATGAATAATATTTCTGTAGTATAATTTTCACTACACCATTTTTACACAAGGTAGGAACTGGTTTCTATCCGCTTTTAACACCTTGTGGAAAATACATTGATCTTTTTTCATATATTTGAATTCAACTATTTTTGAAAGCAAACATCTCAATTATTCTTTTATCATTAGCTCAGTACTTAGCTTTCTAATTATTGAGTAAGTGTACTAACATTTCTGGTTAACACTCTAATTTCCTCTTGTTTTTTAAATTATAATTAACTATTGAAAAGTTAAAATATGAATAGGAATACACTTAATGCCTGTTTTGCACTTTTATGCATAGTGCTTTATTATCTATTGTAATAACATATATGCCTGTATTCATATACAATATTGTTTTTTATTGCCTATTGATCTTTATATATATTGTATTTGTAGATTTTAATGAAGTTTTTGAAAAAATAAAATTAGCTATTGAAAGCTCTAATTTTATTGCTATAGATGGAGAATTTACTGGTAAGAATTGTACTTTATTTACTTTCTTTTTTTCTTATCTATACTATTAATATTACTATTATTATAACAACTTTTTAGAAAAGTATAATTAAAAAGAAAACCCTAGATTTGGGTGATGTCAATTTTTTATTATTTTAGGTTTGTTTCTTAAATAGTTTTTTGATAGCTTAGATACTATAGCATTTATGAGTTCAAATTATTCTCATAGTTTCAGAATTACTAAAATATGCTAATATTAATAAAAATAAATCCTGCACTTAAACCATTTTTTTTCCCCTTTTGTTTACATTACTATAGATTTTTGGTATTATAGTTTGTAAAATAAAATGTTTCTGTTTTCAGTAAGAAAGATATTTAGCAAATTGGAAAGAAAAAGAATTCATTATAAACTGATGTACTTCTTTGACTTACAAAGATAGATTTCTGAAACTCAAATAATATTTATGAAAATCAAGTAAAGATTATTTTTAATTTTGTTGCATTAAATCTAGAGAATGAAGACTTTAGTTTACAGGAGTAGAGAAGTTCTAAACTTAGGGTTTAAAATTCTGATAAATTTAGAATTGAAATTGCAAACTAAATTTAATTTATACTAAATTACACAAATTTAATCTAATAGCGCCATGTGTGAAGGTTAATTTCCTTCCACAATATTACAATTATATAGTTGCTAAATTATTTATTTACATGTATTCAATCTAATATAATTCAAAATAGCAAAATTTTAAAAATAAGAAACTTGTCCCTGTGATATATAAACTAAATTTGTACTAATAATTTGTCAATTGAAATATCAGGCTTATAATAAGTTCAAGTCCTGATTTAATTGCAATCAGTAAGGATTGGTTTATAAAAAAATAAGCTCTAAGCATGTTATACTTAATGTTTTTAAAACACTTATTGACATGTGAGTGCACATAAATTTAATCTAATAGCACACGTGTGAAAGTTAATTTCCTTTCACAAGATTAAAACAATTTAGAAATTTTTTTTTTTTTACAGTTATACGTTGAATTGTTTTTATCATTTTGTCAAATGACTAAATGGTTTTTAAAAAAAATCAAAAGATAATATGCAACTTAGTATAGAACATAACATTTTGAATGATTAATTTTTTCTTTTCTTAAGTTGTTGCTGATCTAATCATTAGCAGTTTAGCATAGAAATTAGATTCATAATACTGAACCAACCAGCAAAGCCTATAGACAATAGAAATTTTATATACGTATCTATGAGGATTCTCCTGATTTCTTTATTGTTTCTTTTTAATCATGTTTAATGAGTAGTTTTTAAACATTCTGGATTATCACACTAAATTGGAAATTATTCATTAATTTTATAGTTAAAGGGGGGGGGGGATATGGAGAAATTAGAAGAATCATCATAATAAGTATATAAAATTTCTATTGTCTTTTGTCTTAGCAGAATAGCCTAGTTAGTTAGATTAAATTCAGTATTCATAATTAGTCTGAAAATCATCAGTTTAATTTCCATGTTAGACTGTAACACCTGAAGAAGTAAATAATGCCACTAATATTGTGCTCTAAAATAAACTGTTATTATTAATAGATGAATATATCTAAAAAATTATTAATAAAGTTTGAATTTTTGTAAAATTGGATGATGAAAATAATTTAATATATAATTACAAGTAAAATGACATCTCCACAAACCTTCAAAGAAACCTTAATTTTTTTATTAATAAGTATTTAGGTCTGATATACTATTTTATATTTTACTATTGAAATATATTTCATTATCTAATATGTTTTTATATAAGTTTTTTTAAAAATTTTATTTTATATATTTTGTTTTTCAGTCATTAACATATCTATAAAAATAAATGTTATTTATAGTTATAATTTTTCAAATTTATAAATACTACAGATATAAATGTCTGTCTGTCTATTTGTATGTAATGTATATAGAAATATCTGTAGTGTAATATATATATGAAATTTAAATGGAAGTATATCTATATATATCTTTGCTTGCAGGTTTAGATTTTGGTTTTCCTACCAATCATTTTGATACAGCCGAAGAACGATATCAGAAATTAAGAGAAGTTAGAAATTTTAAAGATTTCTTTTTTTAATAAAAAAAATAAATTATAATAAATTCATTTTTTTATATTACAAATTTTGTAATTATATTGATTAAAAATTAATATGTAAATTATTCATAATAGAAAAAATTATGATTCATAAAATATACATTTTAGTTGAAATGGCTAGGTAAAGTAAATGGACTATTATCTTGTAAGACGTTTTTACATTAATCTTTAAAACTTTAAATCAATTTTTTTATATTTAAAAAATAATATTAGAATTAAGCAAAAAAGGTGTAATCCGATTTTAGAGTTATATAAAAAAAAGTTAGATTTTATAGATCTCTATGAAACATTATGGATTAAGTATGAAAGAAAGAATGAAGGAGATATGATTAATATATTCTAGTGAAAAAGTAGATAAAATGGAGTATTATAAATAGCATATGTAGAATTAATTCTTTGTGACGAGTTTGAAAGCCTATGGAGCAACTATTGATTATAGATGAATATATCCTTATAAATATAAAAAATGAACAAGAGATATGTATGAAAAAGTAGGAAGAATAATTAAAATGAATAAAAAATAAGTTTTTAATAATTGGAATGTCTTGAAGACTAAAAATAAGTATTAGGAAAGAGATGAAAAATTGATCAGTTTGTATTGAAGAAAATAGTATGATAAAATGACTTCATACATAATTTTAAAAATTACAAGAGAAAAGTTTATATATAGAAAACTCTAGGTGATAGGAATTTATTTTAAACAGATTATATTTCAATTCTGTCAACTGCGCCAAGTTTGTTGTGTATTCAATACAAAGCTGAATGCCAACAAATAACAAAAACTATAGATTATAAGTTGAAATAAAAAATCATTAAATAATGATGAAAATTATATTTATTTACATTATAGTACATCACACATTATGTATAATTTGACGAACCTAGTTCTCAATAACTGCTAATACTTCCCACTGTTACAGACTAAATAATGTCTTAACTATTCTCAGACCTGAGTCAATACTACAAAAATTGTCTATAATCATAGTCCAAACTTTGCACAGATCTCATGAGAACCTTATCAGGTATACACAAATAAAAATAAGACTGATGCAGTCTGTTTAAAATCCCTATCTGGCTGTTTACATCTACAGAGGCTCGGTCTCTGTGGTGACATTCCTCATAGCAGAAAAGTCGCTACTAACTTCCAACAGTTTTTTGTCTGGGTCCTTTCTCCTGATGTCCAGTGACGCAACAGCACCATCACACGAAGAGTAAGAAAAATCTCGTTGCTCTTTTCAGCATACACTATTTATATTTTTTCGCAGTTTAATGTCCAGTATTAATTATTATAAAATGTAATAGCTATTTACATTAAGCTATTCCCTCCAGCAATGCCTCTTTGCTCAAATTACTGTTAAGCATTTAATTGCGTAAGTGCACATTTCTTTCCTCTGCAATTAGTCCTTCAAATATTTATTCTTTTGTTTGATTAGTTTTAAACAGCTTAATTTTCTAATCTAAACAATACTAGCCTTTTCTATATTTAAATCCATTAGGCCTTTCCTGCATTATTATTCATATTTCTTTTTATCTTAAATCTATTTTCATTGCTTTTAATTCACAATATCTTTCTATTTACATTTCTAATCTTTACTCTTTTTTCTGAAGTCATAAATCCTAGCTTTATAACGTATACAAATTACAGGTACTAAAACAATATTTTTTCCAAAACATAACAGGTTTATACATAGATAACTCTGAGTGGTAGGAATTGATTTTAAACAGATTATATTTCAATTCTGTATAGATTTAGAAACAGGATTAAAAAATTAATGTGCACAAGAATTGAAACTAAATTTTAAGATGTGATCATATGGATTTTTGACATTATTGTTTGTAAACTAAAAAATATTGGAGCTTCTAAGAACATTTAACAAAAATGATATATATAAAATTCCTTATAAGTTGATATGTTTCTTTAATTTGCAAAGCTGGATTAGTGAATCTTAAATGATGTTTATGAAACTAAAAATTCTGAACTGTAATAAAATAGATAAATAAATAAAATGTATTATTAATGAATTAAAAATGACAATGTTTAAATTTTCAAATTTGTTGATTCAGAAATTATATGTAGATAATAGAAGTAAATTCAAATGAAAGATGGAAATTATTCAAGAAAAAAATAATGAAATAGGTTTTGAGAAGTTTAGATTAACGTAGAATTAATTAATAAAATGATAGAATAAAATGATAATATATAAATACTAAAGAAGATAGAAGCAAATAAAAGAAGCTTAACAGTCATTAAGGCATTTAACAGATAAAACAAGATATGAAAAATGAAAAGTTAAATTTTGATTTAATATATAATATCAAAACACTTTGGGTATAGAGTCATAGAAATGAAACAACAATTGAAGCAAAAAATGGTAAATTATTAGTAGAAAGAATAGTTATATGAGAAGAATATGTAATCACATTTTGTATTAGATCATTAAATTCTTAGTTGTGGTTATAAAAAAAGGGAAATAGATTAATCCTAAATAATTTAAACAATTTTAAAGATTGAGGTATAAAAGCTAAAACTGAGCTGAAGACTGACAAAGATCAGGGAATTGATTAAATTTAGTTGAATTACCAATGATTATGGAAGAAAAGATTTCAGAGATTTGGTATTTTATAATGTAAATTTATGAATCAGAAGAATAGCCACTACATATTTTTACAATGGACTGGAATCTGTATTTACATAAATAACAGATAGTTAAATGAAATAGAATCAATAAAATTTATTATTATTTCTAGGAGTAGGGTGAAGTGGGCTTTTCATCCTCATCTCAGGGGAAGATTTTTACAATTGATTGAGAACAAACAGTAAAAGTAGAATGTAAGCTGTACTCTATACAAAATTAAAAAAAAACGCAACTAAACTTTACAACTAAACTTTGTGGAAAATGTCATATTAATAATGGTTTCAAAGATGCTGATAAATTATTAATATTTAAATTCAGAAAGGATGTTAGAACAAATGAAAATATTTAAAACAGTAATAGAAATAGTTTAGAATAGTTTAAAATTTAAACCAATATATTGTGGTATATACTTTTGAAAAGATATTGAAAAAAATTGGTGACTTTTAAAGAAATCAAGAAAAAAGAGGAATATAATAAGATGTAAAGAATTAAATATCTATCTTGAATAAATAATGAAAGATAGGAAATTTTTTAAGAAAATATATGTACATGGGTCAAAGAGTGAATTAAAAATAAAACTTTAGTTAGGTATTAAAAAACCTTATGAGATAGTTCTCAGAATAATAGATTACTCAGAAAATATATTGAAATTAGAAAGGGAAATGTTTATTAAAGAAACAGAATGTATTTATGATTTAAACTAATTTATTTTTACTTTTAGAAGTAAATAGCAAAAGACGTAATTTAAATATATTTGATATAACAGAGTGTACGAATAAAAAGTCTTAGATTTAACTGTTATTATATGGTGTATTTAAACTTTAAATTAAAGTGCATATAATAAAATAATTTCATATTTAAATACTTATTAAAATTGTATTAGAGAAACAGCAGTCTTCATAGAACACAGTAAAGAATGAAATAAGAGAGAATGAGAATTTATTAATAGAAATATTCTCTTAAAAAAATGTAAGCTTTACAGGTGACATAGAAATATTTCACTATTTATTAACTTCACAACAAAATTGGACAGGATATTAAATATAAAAAATAAATTAATATATCAATTGTTGAAAAGATAGAGCATGAATTCAAAACTAGGCTATTCAAAATCAAGATTTATAAACCATTTGTAATATAGGTTGCAGTTATGATACTTATAAAAAGTTAAAAGTAAGTAAAAAAGACAGCATGAATGTAATAATACAGTAGGTCATAGGATAATAAAATCTGTAGTAGAATTAATTATTCATTAAGAAAATGAAATCCTGAGACTGGAAACAATATAGAAACAGACCGAAAACACAAATATAAAAAAGTACTTATAATTTTATATTCTAATAAAATGCTAAAATTTAAATATTGATTATCAAGCTTAAAAAAACAAACAATCACAACAAATATAATATCAATTAAATTATATAACTGTTTATTCTTGCACATCTAATAAACTCCTTTGCTTGTATTATCATATGATGAAAACAAGTAAACAAAATGGAGTTTTGAATTGAATCATAGTATAGAGCAGTGGTCTTCAACCCTTGGTCCGTGGACCGGTGCCGGGCCGCAGAAGTTTTTTGCCGGTCTGCGCTAGACTGTCAGGAAAGTTTGTAATAACAAAATAATAAGATTTTAAACTTTTAATTAATATAAACAATTTTTATTTATTTTTTCATTGCATTTTTACCCGATTAAAAATCCGTATATAAATTAATTTGTTTTTCTATTTATCACAGATGTTTATTGGGGGGGGGGGGGGATAGAATTAAATTTTTTATTATTTTTCTAAAAAAATTCAAAATAAAAAAAAGAAGTTTTTTATTATACAAACTCCATATATATATATATAACTTCATCTTGTATATTTAACATTAAATACAGATATTACATTTATCATAATCATTGTCATGTAATTACACTAGCTGTGATATTTCCAAACATTCAGGTGAATAACATTTTATTCTTGCATGTTTTAACAATGAAATAATAAACATAGCAATGCAGGCACATTAATGAGAACGATTGTTATTGTACTGTTTTCTGTAGCAGTATGACTGTGCAACTCAAGAAAGAGTGTTCAGCATGTGAAGGTAAGCAACACCATTGCACTACATAGTAACTAGGGTGTTGTTTTGGTCATTTATAACAATTATGCTCATCTAAGACTAAATAGTTTACATCTTTAAGAAAATTTATCTGTAGACTTCTGCCGGTCTGAGAAATCTTATCCTTATTTTTGCTGGTCCGCAGATGTGAAAAGGTTAGCATATCTTTATCTCTATCTGATCCTTTTTTATTGATTTAAGAAGGGGCAAAGCATCCAGTACTGATGAAACTTTCAGTGTAAAAATGCCCAAGAATGATTTAACAATTCCTCCAAGAAAAGAAAATAAGATTAGCAAAAGTCTTATGGCTCTAAATAGTTTTCTTTTTTTACACATTTAATTATGGTTAGTTATGAGGATTGAAATCTATTTTCTTGCAATACTAAGTAGTAGCTAGTCATACTGTATAACTGATTCTCTTATAAATGTCAGTATAATAACTTAAATCTCATATAATGGATTTTTTTTCAGTCAGGAATTGAATTAGAAATTGCTTAGCATTAAGCATTTCTTATAATCAACCAATTTATTATTACTTAACAATGTAATTGTTCAAATAGCCTCGGGTGAAACTTGCAATTTTCAAAGTTTTATCAGTTAATATTTAAAATAAGTATATTGTTCAACCATATGCAACATATGCAAATATATACACAAAATTATTATTTCTTTAAAGATGTTATTTACAAACAAAAGATATACATTGACATTTTTGAGTTTGAGAATTTGTTACTAGGTTAGTTCTTTTATTGATATTCATATAGTCAATTTTATTATACGTGCATACAAATGTTATTAATCGCGGACTAATTATAAATTATAACTATCTTGGATTATCGTACTATTGCTAATTATTATTTTTCTTCATTTTTTTTTTTTGTCTTTTGGTTATTAAACCACTAAATATCACATGATCACTATCTCTTATACTAGCACATAGTTTTGCTTTTGGTTATTAGTCAGATTCTTTTCATTATTGTAATGTTTCTTCTCATTCTCACTCCAATCTTTGACATCTGAGGTTTCTTTTTTTAATTTCCTATTATCGTGAAGGGTATGTTGTATTTCATTTCTATCATAGAATTCACATCCTGAAAGGAGATGCTGTTGGATAGTGGCAGCAGATTTTTTCTTTTTTGGTTGAGTGAAAAATAATCAGTGACACATTTCCGGATCTTTAATGTATCCTTTGTTTTATCATCATCTTAGTATTTATTGATTTTCCATCATGGACATTAGTCTGATTCATGAAATGATTTTTTGATCAGGAGATTTCACTAGTGTTATTTTCAAAGAAGGTGGGACTTTTTTTTTCTTCCACAGAATAACTTGCTATTGTTATTTGGTTCCATGAGAGATCCATTATATTTGCACATTATATAACTAAAGCAATTTAACCAGTACATGTTTGCATGCTATATAGATGATGCAGGAAAAAACTATTTAACATTAGATCAAAGAATAAATTATGGTTTTTCTCTGGTGGTACTTTATCTTCAAATCAAAATTGTTAGCTTAAATAATTTTTTTGCTTTACTTTATAATGGATTTTTTTATTTTTACTATCATTATCATATCTTTCAAAATAGATGATAATATATTCTCAATAAATCTCGTAAGGATTCGAATTATACATTCAGATATCACTAATTGATTTTTTAGAGGCATAATCTTGCTTTTAAGGAGGACCATTTTATTTTGCGTCATTCTCTCATTTGAAAATAATCATCAGAAAGCTTTTTATAGTCAGCATATGAAATTTCTTAAAATTTATCTTTTTTTATTATCCTTTTTATTATCCTCAGGTTAGATAATTGAAAAGATAAATATTTCTGATATCATAAAATTGGATGCTTCCAATTAGTATTTGTTAGTTTGGTAAAGATGAATATTTCTTCTTAGGCATAATGGAAGTTGCAGACCAACATGCTACCTGCTACAAAAATTGATAGTAGTTGGTTTTTCACTGGTAATCTCAGTTTGAGCTGAAGAATCAGAATATTGATCAACCTTGTTCCTCCAGTTCAAGACAAATATGTTTAGATTTTAGAAGTATTTTTTAAAAATAAAATTGGGACCAAATTGTTCAATTGGGTTTTTTGTTCATTCAAAATTATATTATTATAAGATAAATTTACTACATTACAAAATTATCAATATGGTTTGTCAGAGCAGGTTTAATATTATCACACTTTTCAGCAATTTTTCCTTGTTAAAATATGTCATTATTATTTCTAAAATTGACTGAGTTTCTTTTAATAGATTTTTTTTGGGAAATAATTTTCTTTTGAAACACAGTTTTCACTGATTGACTAACTGATAAGATACATTGAAAGTGTAAAAATTGCAAGCTTCTTGAGAATATTGTGCTTGTTTGCGGCATTTATTAGTTGGTATTATAGATATTTTTAATTACTGGAATAGCAGTTTCCTCTACTAAAATTAAAATTAATTTAACATTATCACCAATGATGTTAATTGCTTAAAGGTATTATAACTAATTGCCAATTTTATCAATTTAGAAATAAAGCATAATATAGCTTAGGCCACGAAGGCAAAGTTATAATTTGGTAACCATTTGTAAGTCCTATATTATTTGGTATAGTGATAGAAAGGGAGATTTTGAAGCTCAAAGTTTATGGATCATGGACCAGTTCTGTCACCTATGGTTTTCAAATGAATTTTTGAGTAAAAAAACCATTCATTTATTTTAGCCTTGCATGATTTGATGTAATGATAGAATGGCGGACTCAGGAGTTCAAATTCCTCATATTATAGTCCAGCCCTGTCACTTCCAATGCTCAAATTTCTTATGAATCTGAGCAACAAATCATTCTTTTTTAGTTTACTTTATTTTGAAATGCATATGATAGTATATAATGCATGTGATATTGAAGTGTTTTATTATTTAATGAATCATTTAGTATAATTTAAGTTTTCAAAGAATCATATATATTATGCAAGATAGCGTGCACATTATATAAAGCAACCTATAAATTATTTTAATTAGAAATTTAATACAAAGTTGAACAAAATTTAAGTTATCAGAAGCATTTTCTCATAAAGAGCATAGTGATTCTATTAGTGATGTTGTATAATCTGATATAATCTTTATTTATTAAAATTTTTTTTATTAATAGTTTATTCATTTTCAGAATTCAATTTATCTAAAAAGTGCTTTAACTGAAAAAATATATATTTTTTTCAGAGTTGCGCAAATTATCTATTAATTCAGTTTGGCTTGTGTACTTTCCATTATGATTCGAAGAACAACAAGTAATTGATTTGTTTTATTGATTGTAATAGTTTTTTTTTTGATTGTTTTCATCAATATTTTAATAATATGTTTTTGATTATTTTAGGTACTTGCATGAAGGCTTTAACTTTTACATATTTCCCCGATATAATAATTGTCCTTTAAAAATACCAGATGTAATTTTCTCATGCCAGGTAATTTGTTTAATTTAATAAATAATTGCATAAATTCAGTTAATTGTTTTTTGAAATAAAATCGCTTATATTTGTTACAAAGGGACTAGATCATTTTCAGGAGTTTATGTCATCATCGGATTTTAAGTGATATTGATGACTGAGGAGTTGGAGAGTGAAGAAAATTGTAGCCTATCCATTAAAGTTTTAAGATTTGCTATCTTAATATAAACAAAGCACTTATTATATATATATTTGTGGGAGATGATGATTCGGTCGACTGATGAGTGCTGGTTCAGCACTAAATATTTATATTGGAGATCATATATCTTTTTGACATGTATGTGGTCATGTGTATTGGTTGTATAAGGTGGAATGGATGGCCGAAGGTAGTCTGAAAATCTGGTTTGTGTTCTGATCCATCGTGTCAGCTGTGGGATGGTGTTGTTGCTAACAAAAAACACATTAATATAATGTTCCCAGGCTAGCGATTCTTATTAATATTGACTTTTTTTTTGTTTACAGATTTTACATTCTTTCGTTGGTGCTTGTCTTATAGATAAAGACGGCGTTCGATGGCGCCATTTTCATGCTAAAACTATAAAATATGAACATTCACGGGCCGTTGATTTCAATCATTTTGATGTGTTTTTTTTGTAATGTGAAAATAAAAACAAAACAAAATCTTTTTTTTTAAATATTATTTTTTATTAACATATACAAATTAAATGATAATAATAAATGTAAAATAAAATAAACAAATTACAATTTGATTTGTGCTTTTTATTTTGCTTTATTAGAAAAATCAATTTTCTATCATATATTTTTTTACTGGGGTTATGGCTTTACCGCTATTTTTACTTCATATAGAATGACAACAAAAATTAAAAGTTGTTACGGTTAGGTTTAGGGTTAGTTTTACGGTTAGGTTTAGGTTTAGTGTTCTGTTGTTTGTAATGCTAAAATAAAAAATATCAAAATCGTATTTTTGTAAATATTTTTTTTTAGTAACATCTATAAAATAAATGATAACATACTATATTCAACAAAGTATAACCGTAGTCAGAGAAAAGAAAGAGAGTAAAACTTTTTTAAACAACAACAAAAATGTCTTCTTTACTTATTAATCTTGTGTATAATATATGCTTTTTATGAAATTTACAAAAAAAACCATGCATAATTGTACTTTTCTTACTGGATATTTTTGTGTTACCGCTCTTTTTTACTTCAAAAATATACACACGGTAGAATCTTGTTTGTCTCGTGGAGTGTTACGAACAGTATGTTACTTGACGCGTTACCTAATTCCAACTCACTTTACACATATATCTTGTCAACATTTTCCCAATTAAAACTTCAATACAGTACGGTGTAAAAAGTCTGATAATTATTACTTTACAAAATCTGAACATTTCAATACTTTAAAATAATAAAAAAATCCAATGAAAACAACATTTCCATCCAATTCAAAAAAACATACCCTCTCACCAAGCTGTAAACATTTTATAAACTGTGGAATTCGGAAAATGTATTTGCTGCGATGTGACATACATGCTGTACTGCGATGCGACATAGCGGCCTGAAATCTGTAGCACAACAAAAAAGTTTTATTATAGAAAATGCGGGTTCGAACATGTCGGCCGCGGAAACAGCATTTTTATGTGTTTTAGCACGAAAACGGCGACATAGAGCGGCATCTTTAGGTATAAGACTAGTACCCTTTCGTTTATAAATTATTTGGGACAATAATAGTTGTTTTTTAATTTTTATTGACAAGAGGGTCTTTTGTGGTGTATGTTCAAATAGTAATTTGGGTTTTTTAAATAGTATTACTGTTTTTAAAATTTGATTGACAAAATTCAAGAGAGAACGGGGAGTTTTTTTTTTTGATGTATCTTTAAATAATAATTTATGTTACTTTTATTGGTTTAACATTTGATTGCCGACAACAATCAGTGGGAGGGATGTTTTTGTGTATGATTACATAATAATTTACATTACCTTTTATTTTACATTTGATTGCCGACAACAATTATTGGGAGAAAGGGTTTTTTTTTTGTGTATGTTTAAATAAAAAATTTGAAGTTACTTTTATTTTACATTTGATTGACAACCGATTTTATTTACTTTCTTTCGTTTATAAATTATTTTGGTTTCCCAAATAATATTTGGTTTGACAATGAGACAATAATAGTTGTTTCTTTAATTTTTATTGACAAGAGGGTCTTATTTTGTGTATGTTCAAATAGTAATTTGGGTTATGTTTAAAAAATAATTTATCTTACTTTTATTGGTTTACATTTGATTGCCGACAACAATTAGTGGGAGGGGTGTTTTTCTGTACGATTAAATAATAAGTTACGTTACTTTTATTTTACATTTGATTGCCGATAACAATTATTGGGAGAAAGGGTTTTTTTGTGTACGTTTAAAAAAAAAAATTAAGTTACTTTTATTTTACATTTGATTGAGAACCGATTTTACTTTCTTATTATCGTTTATAAATTATTTTGGTTTCCCAAATAATATTTTTGACAGTGGGACAATAATAGTTGTTTCTTTAATTTTTATTGACGAGAGCGGGTCTTTTTTGGTGTATGTTCAAATAGTAATTTGGGTTATGTTTAAATAATAATTTACGGTCTTACTTTTATTGGTTTACATTTGAAGGGAGACAACAATTAATGGGAGGGGTGTTTTTCTGTATAATTAAAGAATAATTTATGTTACTTTTATTTTACATTTGATTGCAGATGATAACAATTATTGGGAGAAGGGGTTTTTTTGTGTATGCTTAAATAAAAATTTTAGTTTCTTCTTTTATTTTACATTTGATTGCCAACAACAATTATTGGGAGAAGGGATGGTATGTTTAAATAAAAATTTAAGTTACTTTTATTTGACATTTGACGAAGGCCATTTGGAATCCCTCCAAACAAGCTGCCCTTTACGAAGTGAACATTTCCCTCGGCAACAACGATACTTACAAATGAAAGTCAAAAGATGTTTATGGACCTCAAGTCGCATATATTTGCCACACAATCATATCTTTTCTTTCAGCAGGATGTTTTTCTGCTGTAGAAATGTTACAGCGCCATCCTCCATGTCTGGAAATTTTTATCTTTTCAAGTTTTCTGTGTTCGAATTAGCCATATTCTTGGTCTTGGAAAATTACTCGCTAAAATGCGACTTAAAGCATGATCGTCAAAAAAATTGCGCTACCCCACCCTAATAGAGAATTTAGGAGGCTTACAGCTTTATGAGGAACAATCACTACACTGTTAAAATTGTTAAAAGGTAACAATACATCAATTCATATTTAAAAAAAAAAAGGCCCAATGAAAATTTAAATAATTTTGACACGATGAACTTAACACACCCTTGTACGATATTGTTACATAAAATACATAACACAGCATTACAATATAGTGCGTAACATAAACAACTACAGCCTTTTCCTCTGCTTTTAGCATAGGAAAAAGCCACAGCGTTAGCCACTAAGCCGAGTTAACACTCTTTCTAGGTTTTTTTCGTAGAAAGAAGGCTTAACTCAGAGTTAACGCTCTTTCTACATTTTAGCGTAGAAAGAAGACTTAACTCCGAGTTAACAGTCCTTCTAGGATTTATTGTAGAAAGAAGGCTTGGGTGTGGCCGTGGAAACTGCATATTTCTAAAAATTAAGGTAGAAATAGCGCCATCCCGCGGCTGACACGATGGATCAGAAAACAGCCACTCTAATATGAAATGTTAAAATAAATTGTGTAAAAGGAATGCTATTGCTTTAGCTCAATTTATTTTGATGTTGATTTTTTTTGCCATTAGCAAAGTTAATACACACACACACAAAACAATTTTTTTACAATATGGTGATTTTATTTATTGATATTAAAGAATTAGAACTTTAATTATATAAAAAAAAACAATAACAAATTAAAGATAATACTAATATCCCTTTATACTGGAGAAAATATTGATATCATTAAATGTTGTCATCATGTACGAAACAGTATTCGAGTTACCTTTAATTTATTAAATTTTAATGATAGAATTACCATAGAAAACAATAATAATAAAAAAAAAACACACTGAAATTAACAGTTTTAAAATACACTAAATGAAAGTTAATAATATGAAGAAATTATATTTGCATTAAATTAAGGTAATGAATACAAAGTTACTTTCAGTCAAAATAATTCAAAATTTTCCTTTTTCCTTTAATCTTTGCTTTGTGCATTGATAAGCAAAAGATAAAACAAATTTTATATAGCACTGCAAGTTCAAATATTTTTACCACAGTCAATTTAAAATAACAATGAAGAAGAACACATTATTCATCAGGCTTATTGACTGCAGATTATTGACGATTTTTTAGTTTTTTTTTATTCTTGTTTTATTATTTAATCGATAATGTGATGATCATCTAAAAAAAAAAAAAAGTGAGACTATTTGGAACCAGAAAAAAATTTCAAGTATTACATAACTTTGATTCAAATCTCAGATCATGAGAATGAATATGCTAACCACTATATATAAGGCTCTTTTTTTGTATTGATAATATGTAATATTTTTTTAGTGCTGCAAACTTAGAAATTTATATTCTTGATTTTGGTTTATGAAGAAATAGAAATAATTGGTTAGACTTTAATATAATCAATTTAAAACAAAATTGAAACAGACAACTCTCTAGAGATTAAAAAAATTATATAATGAATCAACCTAGCTTTCATTCCTTAATGGAACCTTATCAAGATGTTTCTTTTAACAAAATTACATGTTCAGCTATTTTATTGCAACCCAATGAACATTATTTACATTACATTACAATAAATATAATTATTAAAATACATGTACATAAAAGTGATTAAACTTATTACAACCCCCCCCCCCCTAAAAATAATACATATATTTACAAAACAATCTATAAAATTATTTTAAATTATATCTCTAAAGTTTCCAATAACCTAACAATGCCCATTTACCCCCTAATTCTGCTGGATCTTTAATCATGTTTACACATTTGTTTAAAAGAGATTGTAATAAGTTAAATCGTTTTTATGTATATGTATGTATTTTAATAATTATATTTATTGTAATGCAATGTAAATAATGTCCATTGGGGTCAATGAAAATGTTTGGTAGATTGCAGTTTATGGATAATAAGAGAATAGCCAAAATAGTATTTAATTGGGTTATGAATAAAGGACAGGCAACAATATAGGTGAGAAAGATACTTATACAAAAGGTGGGATGATTATGTTAGAAGAATTGTTGAGTGTAATAGTTGCAAGGAATGGGATAGAAGAATAGATGCATTAATAAAGAATAGGAAGTTGGAGAGTTGGGGAACTAGGATGGAGAGTAAAAAGAGTTTGAATATATATAGAAGTAAACAATATTGGGTGTGAGTTAATTTATGATAATAGCAAGAAAAGTAGTTTACTGTTTAAGGTTCAAACAAGATCTTTAGCAACAAGGGAATATATGCATAAATGGAAAAACGTGGGAAATTTAGTCTGCAAGTTATGTAAAGAAGACATAGAAAATATTAGGCATCTGTTAATTGAATGTAAATGCTTGCAAATAGAAAGGTTACAAATAATGAAGTTGTGGGAGAATAAATATAAACAAAGCGAGTATACAGAAAGTGGGTTCTGGTTTTTATGCTTGGTTTGGAAAAAGGAGATTTAGATCTAAAGACCGTAGAGTTGGCGAAGATTATATTGTAGAAATGGGATGGAGCAAGATAGAGAAGATATGGGAAAACTTAGGGCAGGGAGTGGAAAGGGAAGGTAAAGTGGCTAACAGGTTTCTCTTGGCATGGTAGCTGAGAGATTCCTGATGCCAAAAAAGGAGAAGTCACAGTTATTTTAGTTCAGTCAGTCAGTTCAGCATGTAATTTTGTAAAAAACATCTTGATAAGATTCCATTAATGAAAGCCCACAGAGTTGATGTATTAAATAATTTTTCTGTTTTAATTTTGTTTTAAATTAATTATTTTAAAGTTTATATATAAAAGGTAACATTATGGATAAATTTTAACATTGAAATTTGATCATTTAAAGTAGGAAGTAATTGATTATATAAATGATTTTCTTTTAATTTTTAGTGATTCAACAGAACTATATATTATTAATTTAACATTTGATTCACTAGAATAAATTAATAATTTGTATCATGTTAATAACATGTGAATGACATCACTTTTTTCATTGCTTCCTTCAAATTTTTTTTTTTTTATAGCCATGATCAAAAATATATATAACCGGATTGAATATATTTTGAGTTGTTTATTTGATTAGTTTCTGTTTTTTTTTTAGTTTAAATTTTTTATGTTTTTTTACTTTCATTTGTGGTTAAGTAATTTGTCTATTACAGTCATATAATTGAATGAATTTGTTCATATATTTTTTTTAAATAAAATATGGCAATTGAGATTTCATTTCTTTATTGAATTCCATCAAAAAAATTTAAAATATAGTCAAAATGTTAATTATTAAATTATTTAATTTGATTATTAAATAAGCTATTTTCTATTGTTGATATCTGCCATTTGCTTTTCTAAAAAAAAGGTGCTAAATTCTTTCTCAGAAGTTTTCATTTCTAACATACATATTAAGTGAATTAAAATTCTATCTTTACAAAAAGTTGCTATATATATTGTAACGGGCACATACGTACGTTACATTGTTTTTTTATTAATAAACATGAAAAGAATAAAAGTTCGCAAATAAAACTTCCTTTTTAAGAATTAAAAATTGAAAATTAATTCTATCTTAAACTCGTATATATAAATCGCACAGATGAAAAAAAAATTATTAAATGAAAACTTTATTAAAGAAAAAGTATTTTGAAACTAAATTTTCAGTAAAGATTTAAAGATAAAAATATATCTTTAAGTTTGAAAACAAATTAATTAATGTTATTGAAAAATGGAAATGATTATTTTAATTAGTCCAAGTGAACAATCCCTTGGGCATTTAAATGTATAAACAACGGTCAGATAGGAAAACAATAGAAACTTTTAGCAAATGAAAGAAATCCATCGGGAAATCGGACCTCAACGAAAAGTTTTCACCATCATGATGTAATGTTGAGTTAATCCACAAAATTATTATAAAAGGAAAGGTTTGAAAATAAAAGAATTAATTAGTTATTACGAGAGGACAGATATGTGTTAGGGCGGAGTCGAAGGAGAAGGGATTGAAAAGACGCACTCTTCAATCTCTTTAGTTCTGCTAAAAAAGAAAGAGAAATGACATTGTTTTCTACGTTAAGGATCAGCTCAAGTAAAGACCTCCGGATAAATAAAAACAACGGCTAACTGGATACCAATATCTTCAGTACGGCGTGGGAATTCCTGTTCAAAATTACCAACAACGGCAAGCAACTGTAAAGGATAAAGCTGGACGTTTTAAAAATCGTAAGAACTTTATATTCATTTGAAAACAATAAGAACTCTAAATTCTAAACCTTTTAGTAATTAATATAAATAGAATCCTATCTGACCAACGTAAATTAATGTTAATAATGTCATTTGATGTATTTTTTTTTTTATTTTTATTTAAAATCATTTCCATTTTTTTTTTCTTCTTTTAAGTTTTTAATATGATTTTTGTTTTTCGTTAGACTAAATTACATAAATGTTAAACTTAAGTCAGGCGTGAATGGCTATATAGATTTGTAAAGTTATATTAGGGGTGGGTAAATCTTAGGTTATTTGTTTCATAGTTGAATTAGGTCAATGGATTGGATATATTGATGTAGTTAGTAGATGTAGTATGAGTCCGCTACGGGCAGGATTACATATATACGCCACACACCTTCTGTTTGCCTATGGATGGGTTTGTAAGTCGGCAAAGAACCGCAATCCATTCTTATGGAGTTTTTTGTTTATTGTTCTACTCACCAATAGATGTAGCATTCCTGTTGGTGGAGAGATGATGTCTTCTCTAACTCTACTTACTGTTCAGATGTACATTCCTGACAGTATAGTATTTTGTGTTGTCGTATTTTCATGCTACATTGAATACATAAATGTATCAGATGGATTGATGCCAGTTTGACTGCGAACTTTTTGCCTAAGGTTAAATCAGGGAAGAATATTTTCTTTTCAAATGCAGATCTATGTAGTTTATTTATACTCGACACCCTAAATAAAAGTGCATTAAATTTAAGTTGGGTATAGACGCTTGCATGAATTCGTTATCGGTTAATTATGTTTTGGTTTTCATATTTGATCAAAATATATAGACATTCGGTAAATAATGATACCTTACGGTGAGTATCTAAAATGTATTTATTCGGATGTCTTTTTAGTTATTGGTGTCAATGCGGGCATCTTACGATGAATGCTATTGGATTACTTATAAATTTCCCTCTGCAATTGATGGTATCAATGACTTTGTATTTTGATCATTTATGTTTATTTTGAAATGTTTTTAACAGTGAAATCTATGTAACCGATCTATACTCAACATTATAAAACAAATTTTCATAAATCTATCTGTGCGAAATTAATTAAAATGTAAACTTATAATATTATAAAAATTAAAATGTAAATTTAAATTCTAAAATCAAATTAAAATCTAAAATAAACATACTAAAATAATAATGTTAAATTTTATATATATGTGCGTAAATAAATGTTTGTATGTTAATTACTGGCAGTGGCTTATTGTATTCTTTTTTTTTTATATATATTCTTAGGTAAGAATTTATTATATTATTTAATCTCTGCTACTTCTTGAGCTAGTCACATGGGCTAACGACCGGAATCAACCAATATAAATTTTTTTTTTTTTTTAACTTACGTATTTGCCTACTATATAAATTTTTCTAGGTTCAAATGCCTAGATGGCGCCCTGTAGTGCAGATTACGTTAAGCTCTAATTCTCCGGATCGTTACAATATATCTAGAACTTAAAGAAATAAAGTATTACAAAGATACGAATGTTAAGATTAAAATGTTGATAAGCAGTTCTGGATTAGAAAATGATTACTTAAAAAGATAAGGAACAATAATAATTAGATTGTAGAACATTCCACTATTAGCGGGAAGCTCTAAAAGTTCATAGATATAAGGAAATTGGGTTTTTATTACACACTTGCATCATTGGAGCTGATTGCTGCTGACATAAGATACATAATGGCGAAGGTACAGAGGGACTCAGTGAACTCCACCACTGAAGGTACCAAAGTGAACCTAGGGACTATACAGGCCACATCAGCTTCATTATAATTTATGTACACCTTGTGAGGCCATGTATTTCATAAGTAATAATATTGATAGGTATAAATTATAATTATATTATACATTGTGGTAAAATCATACTATTAATAACTTACGGCAAATAATGTCAGTATTTAGTTATAAAACCTTGTTTCTGAATTACATTTATTTCTGTTCGTCAGGCCACCTTTACCCTGACTGTAGTACTCATGGTGGCTATACACAGAGAAGACTGTCACAGTTTTGACAAGATAGAACTCAACATGTAATTCTGCATCATAATAGAATTGAGTATTTGGAAATCGTGGGGGAAATTTTTTCTACTTATTGTTCAGATTAAGTGTTAAGATGACGACTATGCCACAAGTGACAATAAATGAGTTTCATGAGAATAGTCCTGTTGATTGGCCAATTTATCTCAAAAGGATTGAGAAATTTTTTTTATTAATGGGATTGTCAATGGCCCCATTAAAGTTGCCATGTTGTTATGTTATGCCAGGCAACAAATCATTTACGTGATTACAAAAAACCAGAGAAATTGCCATATGAAGTAATAGTTAGAAAACTAAATAATTATTTTAGCCCAAGCCTTCTAAGCACATAGTGCAGCTAACATTTTAGAAATAGATGGGAAAATAAAGGGGAATGCATATGAGACTATGATCAAACATTGAGAGAACTTGCTAAGAACTGTAGTTATGGCGATGCATTACAGGATGCTCTATTAGAACAATTACTTTGGGGGATGTCTGATAATAGACTGAGGCAGCAGTTACTAACTTTAAGGAACTTGACATATGAAGAAGCAATCAAAATGGGAGTAACCCACGAGGTAGTACTTGACCAATCAAGGGAATTTTGAAATTTTTTTACTAATAAGGAATGTAGTGAGTTTATAAGAAAAACTGAAAATAAATATCAGCTTGCTAAGAGTAAGTTGAAGGAAATTGTTTGTTACTGTATGGCATGTAAGTGTAAATTAACAAAGAGTGTTATAGAGCCTGTGGTAAAGTAGGTCATTTAGAGAAAGCATGTAGGTCTAATGGGGAAAAAGATCATAGTGTATTGCCCAATTTTCCAAAGGGAAACAAGCAGAAATATGAAATTTATAATACCCAGGCTGCTCATTGCAACCAATTCATAATGTCATTGAAATTATTAAATACAAAATTGGAAAATTGATAGCGGATCAGGTGTGTCAATAATGACGGTCAAAGACTGGGAAATAGTAACAAAAAATTGTGTTAATCCCCCTATATTAATGAGAACTAGTCTAAGAGCGAAAGATGCTAGTGGTAATATTATGAGA
This sequence comes from Epiperipatus broadwayi, assembly GCA_028023455.1. Lineage (NCBI taxonomy): Eukaryota > Metazoa > Onychophora > Udeonychophora > Euonychophora > Peripatidae > Epiperipatus > Epiperipatus broadwayi. The sequence goes on from JAQFVV010000077.1 coordinate 1,458,505, forward strand.
ATATTAGGGAAAGTAGATGTAAGTGTAGAATTTATAAAAAAAGACCTGTAGGTTACCATTGTATATTGTACAAGGTGGTCTCAATCCTATTATAGATATGGAATGGTTTGATGTTTCTGGGAATAGAAATATTATAATTAAAAAGATGTGTTGAGGGAGAAATAAAAAATAAATATGCAAAGTCTATTTAGTAATATGGAAAGCCAAATCAGTACTATGCCAGTCAATATAGTCCTGAAATATGGAGCAACTCCCGTGATTTGCAGACCTAGAAAAGTTCTCTTCGTGCTTCAAGCTAAAGTGGAACAAGAGTCAAATAATTTAATTAACAAGGGAGTGTTGATGCTAGTTGAGAAGCCAATTGGGCCATTCCGATTGTAGTGATATTTAACCCAAACGGACAAAAGATCTACACAAAGTTATCTCCGAGTTTCTCTGATCAAAATTTATCGAGTAATGAAAACAAGAACATAGAATGGCAGTATATGGAGGAAGAAAAAGTTTGGGTGAGAGATGTTCTTGGAAAACATTGGGTGAAAGGCATAATTAAAGAACATCTGTCAAAACAAATAGTAATTGAAACAGAAACAGGGAAAATCGTGCAAAAACATTTAAATTATGTGGGAAGAAGAAATTGAGCGAATTTGAAGAAAAATAATGCTGGACATTCCATATTATATAGAGGAGGCAGACTCGCCGGAAGTAAATGAAGAGCACAAAGCAGACAAGGACATTACTGTTGAAAAGGAATCAACTCTGCAGAGGTCCCAAAGAATTAAGAAGGAACTGAGTTATCTGAAAGTTATGAGAGACTTCCAAAATTGTAATTTTCGAAATGGAGCAAGTGCTATATATATATCTAGAACTTAAAGAAATAAAGTATTACAAAATTATGAATGTTAAGATTAAAATGTTGACGAACAGTTCCGGATTAGAAAATGATTACTTAAAATGATAAGGAACAATGATAATTATGTTCTAGGACATTCTACTATCAGCAAGAAGCTATAAAAGCTCACAGATAAAGGAAATCGGGTGTCTTATTACATCCTCACATCATTGGAGATGATCGCTGCTGACAGAAGATACATAATGTTCCATGTATACAAAGGGATCCAGTGAATTCCACTACTGAAGATACCAAAGTGAACCTAGGGACTATACCAGCCACATCGGCTTTATTATAATTTATGTACGCCTTGTGAGGCCATGTATTTCGTAAGTAATAATATTGATATGTATAAATTGTAATTATATTAAGTGTTGTGGTAAAATCTTACTATTAGTAACTTGCAGCAAATGAAGTCAGTATTTAGTTATAAAACCTTGTTTCCGAATTACATTTATTTCTGTTCGTCTGCCTACTTTTACCCCGACTATAGTACTTGTGGTGGTTGTGCTCAGTAAGGATCTTGTGATTCTATTACACAGTTGAAATTATAGAAAATGCTTACATTCTAAATGGCTTAGTATTACTAAATAAAACAACTTTTTTAGTAATTGGATAGATCCTTGACCCAAAAACCTTTGCGAAGGCAGATTATTATAGTGACCATCACATAAAATCATCTATATTTGAATTAAATTGAAGTAGTGATTGGATTCATCACAGAATTTATCCTAACAATTTGCATATATACCTGGGTCTCATTTTACGCGATAGATAGGTTCCTCAGAAAACACGTGCAAACGAAATCGCGCAAAAATAGACATAACTTACCTGGAAAAAGGGGGGATATGGACTGTGATTTTTCAAAAATCGCGTAAAAGCAAAGCACCAACGTAAAATTACTTTAAAATTCGCGCGAAAAAAAAAAAAAATAAGGAAATAAAATATGACTAATAAAAAATTTCAAATTTGAAAAAAATTGATACAGACAAACTTTTTTTAACTATAATATTTAATTTTATTCAAAACAATATATTTTTATGCATAATTTACAGTAATTTACATTTTTTTATACACGTTTTAATTATTATGGCTATTTGCCGATAAACAGGTTCGTTTGCAAACTGGTAAAAAATCAGATTATTCACAAGAGGAAATACAACTAGTGCCAACGTCACTCATGTTGTGTTAATGGTTTTCTGGTGACAACGTAATTAGTAATTAATCTAACAACTAAAAATTAAATTCTTATTTTTATCTTTAATTTTTTAATTTTTAATTTTAATTGTGCCCACTGCTATTATTCACCTTTTAAAAATAAACTTGTGGACACTAATTGATTAATAATTGATTACGTTCTTTTTTAAAAAGCAAAAACAGAATGTGATTTAAAATGCAAAGTTAACACGCACAATGTTTGAACAAATTTACATTATAATCTTGTAAAATTTAATGTGTGTATACATAAAATGTGGAAATCATGATTTTAATTTCATTATTGCATAAAATCTTACTATTATAAAGCACTGGAAATATTGAAATTACTAAGATGAAAGTTGAATTCCAATAATGTGCTATTACTTTCAATATGATGTAATTGTGCGAAATTTATTATTTAAAGTAATAGCGCATTATCGGAGTTCGACTTCTGGAGAAATGTGAATTGCGTAACTTCAAAATCGCGTTAAATAAACCCGCGTAAAAAGAGACCGAGGTGTACATGTTTCTTCTCCACTTTTTAGTAAATTATACCTGACCAATTTGATTGTTTAGAATTCTGAAAAGATGACAAATGGTTTCCTTGATATTATATATAATTTACCCAAGAAACATTGCTTGATATAAAAAAATAACCTATTTTCTTGATGGTAAGCATATAGAGTAAATGGAGTCCTAATATATTTTATCTTTTACTTTAAATCACAGTTTTTAATTAATGAGTTAGTCAAGGCAAAATAAATGTTTTGCGTGAAATGTTTATCATTGCCAGTTATACAATATACTTGGTTTTGCATAAAGAGTAGCACATGTTTATAAACTTTACATTTATAAGAAGATATTCCCAATAATCATACTCATTTCAACAAATTTTCAAAACGTTTCAAATATGATAGTGTTGATCATGTGTTATGAGAAATGGGCTATTCAAAATGCTCAAGATTTGATAAACTATGTCATACATATATCAATTTTGCTATTAGGTAGCTTTCTATCCATTCGAACATATTGTCTAAATTGTAAAATCAATGTGTTTCTTTATATAATTGCAGTGATTATTATCTTTGAGTCTTGAAATTTGCTATGGAAAGATGTAAGGGAATTCTGCTTTACAGATAATAATTCAGACTTTCTTTTTATTATTAAGCAAAATGTTGGGTTTTTTCTTTTTTGAAAATATAAGGCAATTAACATTATAATCAAATCCTGGATACAATCTAAACCTCAGATCAAACTTGATGAAAACATCAAAAATAGTAATGGCTGGCATAACATTGATCACTGCTGGGAATTTACCTAAACTAATGTACTGCAGTATACACATGCAAGCAAAATAATAATAAAGTTATTAAGATTATAGAAGTTTGTACAATATATGGATAATTATTTGAAAATATTAGAAAGAAATCTGTAGAGTATTAGTAGATAAATTCTCTAGTGGCTTTATTTTAGTCTTTCAATTCTGCTACTTAATAAGTATACTAAAGAATTATTAACTTTGTGACTTGTGTTTGACAACTGCAAGTCAAAAACTTAAATTTTTTTTCTGAAACAGATAAACGCAATGACCAGTCCTGACCCTCTGTTGATGTCAAGTATAACTGTTTTTACTATTGGATTTGAGAAAAAGAAATTTGTTTGACTCTCGAAATACCATAATTTTTTGATTATTTGAAGAGTATCTTGGTTGAACATTCAAAAGGAGATTTTGATTTGAGCCATGTCTTAAGTGCTGAAATTGTTTAGCGAACGCAGATATGTAAATATATAAAAAAATATGATAGGCAAATAATTAATAAAAATTTAACTTATTTTGTTAAGAAAACACACAAACTATTTATGAGAAAGATGAATTTTTATTTTTTGTGGTGACAAGTATCAGTTTAATTTTTAATGGTTATCGATTATTTTCTAAAATGTATACACTTTATGTGTCTAAGGAGTATGCGATACTTCTAGATATTTGCTGTATAGTTACATGTGACTGCAGCAGTGTCAATTAAGTTTGGTAGTAGTTGTTGAAACATTGAACAATTGTTAAAATAGAACAGTTTTGATTCTTAAACAGATTTACAATCATGCTACAAAGAAGATTATCATGACTACTAATAGAATTAAAAAAAAAATTTGCAGAGTTACAAAAGCTTATTCTTTTCAATTCTGCTGTTGCAGCATAATTATTTTTACTATAGCATTATTAGTCATTAATTTTCTGAAGAGATTTAATTGTTCATATTCTTTCTAAATGTATTTAACTGTAGATTTAATTTTTTTGCTTTGTTATTTTGTTTTTTAGTGTGTACAACTGACAGTAATTTGTACTGCTTATCTTTTTTTTTTTTTGTGATTTGCTTTTTAAGTGTAAAAATTAGTATGACATGGATCTAATGAATAGTTTTTGGCCAATCTTAGTTTTTAATCATGGTTAGAGATATGATTAATTGATCACAAAAAATTGGATTAATTATTCCAATCATGTTTGTCAGTAATGGTAGGCTGCCAGAAAAAAGGAATAATTTTATCTATTTAATAAAAAAATATAATGTGATGTGACATTTACAGCTATTTTTTTATTGAAATTACAGATATCATCATCAGCAGTTACTTGCAAATGAATTTGGTCATTTCAATTCCTGAAGAAAAGAAAAACAAAGATAGAAAGACAAAACAAAACAACAGCAACAAAAAAATAAATTATGGATGAATTTTGCAATGATTAGTATGAAACACAAATATTTCCATATATATCATAAAAATGAAGGAACATCAATCTTCTGGGACCACTAAGCAGCTACAGGCCATGTATTCGAACCCAGCTCTGCCCAAATAATTTGCACAGAGAAAAGTGATGCCAAAAGAAAGGTCAAAGAAGTTTTCTACATAGCAAATGATCTCAGTGCCATTAATAGAAGAGAGGCATGCTTTGTTCTCTCCAAACAATGGACTAACTAATTAAAAATTCAAGCTCATTTGCATATGTGTACAATAAATTACAACAGTCTTCATTTGTAAAGCTATGAGTATGAGATTAGAATACTAAATCTCAAAAGTGCTAAGCAGGCATATTAAACGTTATAGTATAATTACAGCTTCACTAACGCATGCAAAAAATCGCATGTGTATAATTATATATCATATGCTAATTCTTTAATCTGTTTATTTGATACTATGTTATGTTGTCTTTTAACTTTTGCATTAAACTTTTTGAAATATTTTGCTTTTTATTATATTCTGACGTCAGTAAAATTTTCCAAGTGAAAGCAATTAGAATAACCTTGAATTAATCTTTATAAAGTAAACAGGAAAATCTTGTTCAAGTTTAACACAAAATATTTTTTTTAGAAAGTCTCTTTCTATTCATTCATTTTACATGCCCAATACTATGGATATGTGATTTGACTATAGTTAGATTATTATTTTACATTTAGCAAGATGAAGAACATCTTAAGATCTTGTTATTATATTTTTAGATTCTTATGAAGCATCTTCAAATGCAATTTTACTAATACTTTTATATTGCATTGGTTTAAGTCTCATTTTCATACCATAAATTCAGCAAAATAAGTAATTTAGTAACAGTGGTTATCATTGATGAAATATCCTATCTTTTTTTAATTTATTAAATGCAGTAGCAGCACATTAACATCTACATCTGTCTTTCTATTTAAAAAATTAACAAGATTTTTTAATTACTTCATAATCTCAAGTTAGTGATCATTCAAACTAAAAGTTGTTGAAGACTTTTTTTTCATCACTTGATGATAAAAGGATTTGATTTTTTTTTATAAGTTATATTCACATCACTAAAAACATTCTGAAAATAAATCTTTTGAATTGTTAAGAGAAGTATAATCATTAAGAAAATCAATTTTTTGTTTTGTTTTTAATTCAGTTGTAATTAAAAACTTGATGACTGTTTTCTGATGCCACCTATAAACAGTTATAAAGACCACTATCATAAAAATTGAAACCAAAATTGGAGCTAATACATATCTTTGTTTAACATTAGTTCTCATTTCAAATACTTTAAAATTCCTCCCACCATTAGTAAAACTTCCTTTTGTTTTATATTACAAATGAATAAACTTTAGTGAACAAATAAAAATAATTTTACACATTACCATAAATCTCAATTAATTGGACCAAATTTCTAACCAAATCAACAAAAACAAATATATAGATCTTTTTTTTTTTTGTTCCTTACACTTGTTGTAAATATTTATCTGGTAACAAAATGTTCTATGTTCATAGTTTTTGATTCTCTAAAACCACATGGGATCTCACATAATTATTTAAAAATAGAGTCAATCTTTTTAACAAAATTCTTGGAAGTATCTTTGTTGTAATGAATAACAATAATATTTTATGTTAATTATTGAATTTTTTTCTATCATCATTATTTTTTATAAATTGAAACAATAGAAGCATTCTTAAAATCAAATGATAGAACTTTGTGTGTCATTTATTTCTAAAAAATTGCAGCGATTTTGAAGTTAATTTTATCACCTCCAAATTTTAAAAACTTCTTTGAGTATCATATCAGGATATGTAGTCTTCATTTTTAAATTACAAAAATTTGTTTGATTTCACATGGATGGATAGTCTATGTCCAAATCTAAATGAATTATTAAAAAAATAAAAATCTTATTTGTATTTTACTGTTATTCAAAAGATGTCCAAAATACTCCATGTGTTTAAAATATTGTTATTCGTACCATCCATGCATTTAATAGAAATGAAATATCATTTTTTATATCTATATATTAATTTCAGGTGTCAAAAAAAATCAGCAAAATATCTTTTTATGCCTTCTTATAAGAAAAATCACGCTTACAATAGAAGGCGTTAGAGTTGAAGAGAACGACTGCTTTTATTTAATTTCTGGGTTACTTATGAAGTTTCATTATCAGTGCTATATGTTTTAATCAAGTCAGTAATAATAAAATTAATGTTAAGGAAATAGTAAGACTTTTTTTTTAATGGATCCAAGATTAGTCTCACTTGTATCACAACTCTCCTTTAGAGAATTCTATGCATGGAAGAAATGAACATCAAATTTTTGATAAATATGATTGGAATAAGATCTATGCTTTAATAAATCATTGTTTTAATTTTGAAATATACTAATGAGTGATCTGATCAATAATTTGTATTTATGTTGGTAGAATATGAATTTTTTATTTATATTCTGATTCCTAACTATAATGTAATCTGTTAAATGCTATTTTTTGTGCATGGTCTTAATAATTCATGTGTTGTACAAAAATACAATAATGGCATACTTTTTGGGTTTACAGCAATAATACTATTATTTCCAATTAAAGAAGAAAATGTTTTTTATAGTAATATAATAACATAATAATATTTTAAAAGTTTGCATTGGTCCAGTAGCATTTCTCTTTTATGATTATGTAGGGAACTAATATTTTAGCTAGTGCCATAGGATTTATGATATGTCTTGATATTAATTAGAAACTGATATATATTCTCCATCTAGATAAATTATTAATCAGAAGTTGTCTTTGTTTATTTTTTAAATTCATTGTGTTATCTGCAAGAGAGTTAAAACATTTGAGAAATCCTTTATCCTACATTTTATTAGCAGAAACTACAGTTGATATTTTTTTTCTTATGAATGGGAGCATTTTTGTTTCTTATATGTGTATTTTCTTTTTCAAATTGTTAATTTAAAAGCTTCATGCCCATTTTAATATTTTAGATGGAAATTTTATAACTTTCATATTACTTATTTACTTAATATTAAAAAAAAAAAAATTGATATAAAATAATAAAATTTCATTCTACAATATTAAAAAAAAAATTTGATTTATTAAATTAAAATTTGAAACATTAACATAATGTTTTTGTTTATTATTATTATTATTATTATTATTATAAAACTAGAATACTAGTCTTGACTTTCTGGCTGCTCAAGGCTTTGATTTTAACAAACTCATTCAAAAAGGAATTACCTACTTAAATTTAGAGGATGAAGTGCGACTTCATGAAGAATTAGAACTAAAACAAAATCAAAAAAATCTTTATTCGGAAGAACAAAAAATAAAAGTGCCAGATGAGCACAAAGAATATGTTTTAAACACCTGGTAAGTATACTTCATTATTAATTTTTTTTTCTTGTGAATATGTTTATAAATATTATGATTTTTATTTTTATTTTATAAATATCTTTATATTGAATAATGGCAGTTATTTCTCAATAATTTTTTAATAAGGATTTTTATTTTATTTGCAAATATGAATTTTTATTATTATTAATTTTTATCTTATATGTATTTTTTTTTTAACTAATTGTTTTTCTAAGCAATTTTTATTTTTTCTTATATAAAATGTTTGCTTTATGCAGCAGCAACTAAACTATTTTTAAATAAGGCATTTTATTCCTTTTTTTAAGTTTGCTTATATATTTATGTATTAGGGTTTAATTCTGGAACACATTCACTTATGTGAGAAATATATATTGTACCATCCTGAATTAGATTTAAGATAGGCATTATCATGTAAAAAAAAATTATTGTCTTGATTATATATATATTAATAAATGTTTAAAATTGACAAGTAATCTTTTATCTTAATTTTGAAGTTATTATTCACACCCAAAATATAAAGTTATAAAAGTAAATCTAAACATATTTTAATAAAAGTCTGTAATTTTTTGTCTATCTGTATATTTTAAAGACAATCAATCTAGATAAGTAAATGACAAATTAAATTCTCATGTGTGTGTGTAAATATATGCACATGTTTGAACTACTGTTTAAATACAAAATTATCCCATAAAATAATAATCTTTTAAAACAAACTAATGTATTTTATTTTATTTTTATTTTTAAAGAAGAAATTAAAAGTCATTGTCATTTTATTTTAAAAGTTAAAATAAAGGTATATTATTTTGAATGCTGGTTTTATTAAAATCACTAACAACAATATCTAAGTTAAATATGTCAATAAAGGGTATATAAGTTCATGATTTGACTTGGGAGCATCTTACTTGATTGTCTATATTTTTATATGTATATCGAATACTTCAGTTAACACTTTTAGTAGTAAATTTTTTTTTAAAAAAGAAAAAGTGATATATATATATATTTTAAAATGCTTTATGTAAACAACAATTTGAAGATCTAAATAAGATATTGACATTTGTTTCAAAGATAACTTAGTCTTTGAGAGGAGCCTGAAATAACAACTAAAATGGAATTTATTTAAGAATGTTCTAAGAGAAAATTTTAAAATACTTATTTAAAACCAAGTAGATATATATACATATGCGTCTAATATATATATATATTTTGCCAAGGATAAAAAAGAATGCTGGAAAGTTGAACTTGCTATATGAATTGATATATTATGCCTTTATATATATGATGTCAACAAAGGAATAAATAACTTGTTAAAATAATAATAACTTTAAATGGAATAATTATTTTAAAAGAGGATAATACTTATTAATTAATGTCAACTACAGGGTGAAATCTTTTGCATAATAATCTGTTTGTTGAATACAACTATAATATTGTAAAAGAAAATTTATTGCATTTCATTGATTTTCCTTAGAACTTTAGAAGAAGAAAAAGTGATTTAAAGTTGGAGAATTCTTTTTGCATAAACACTTATTACTGTTCATGCAGGTTGTATATTTCTTTCTGTAAGGATTATTTGATTTAATATTTGTTCTTGTTTAAAAGGTTATTTAGCATATGTAGGTGTAAGAGTAAACACATATAAATATATAAATTAATCAAAGAAAATTTTAATCGATAGTTTTAGCTTTACATTTAAATCATCATTATAGATTTTGTTTAATTTGTTTTGTTTGCTGATAAATGCTCAGTAGACAAACTGCAGCAAGTTAATATTTTTTTTGGTATGATTTATATATATATTGTCTATTGGAGACAATAGATAAATGAATATTTTCTTGTGGTTTGAGAAAGAATATCTAATGTCTTGCACTATTTTATAGTTTAAACAAATATAATATTCTATGATACATTAATTAAAATTATTACAGCATATTTAGTAATAGTTTTAACAAGGCTGTAAATTTTAGCAATGAGCGTCTGAAAAAATCGTCACTAGGGACTTACTGAAATAATAGTGAGCGTTTAATAAAATTTATAATTACAACATATTTATTAATTGTTTTATTATTAATTTCTTGTAAATAAAATTATTATTTATTGCATTCGAGTTAAGAGTCTTATTCAAATTAATAGATATATGATATAATAATCATAATTTAGAATCTCATTGCAAACATAAACATATAAAATCTAACTAGCAAATAATATAAATTTTATTGTACTAAAATTCAGTAGTGATTAAAAGAGAGTCTAATGTTTTATGATCATCTATTGGTATAAGAGCTAATTAATAAATTATTACAATAAAATTTTATATAATTATTAGGCTGAATAACTTTATTCATTCTTGAACATAGTATAAACTTACCTCATAGTAATAAAAGAATTATGTATGAATGAATATCATTATAAACTGTATTATATTGCATAGACAATATTGGCATCCAATCGGATTTTATTTATTTAATATATAAATATCATTAATAAATTTTAAATATTATTCCAATTTAGGTTTTGAATTATTTTATTAATAAAGCTTGCTTAACCTTTGCTCATTTTATTTCATTACAGACTTAGTTTTACTTAATTTGTACACCACTATTAATTTTAAGAAGCCTATTTACAGTATTACAGATTTGGTATTAAAGAATTATTACTATTGTGGATTTTAACTTTATACAATTCATAGGGCATATAAAAGTAAACAGCCCATGTGATTAGTTTATTCTGTTAAAGATTTTAGTATTCATACATATTGATACTTCATTAGAATAACTAGATCAACAAACCTTTTCTCATTTTGTGCTGTTATGGATTTAGCTTGCTTAAAGACTTGGGGCATTAACAAGAACCTATATAGATTTGGTATTCAGAGTTAGGGCATATAAATAGAGTTTCTTATCTTTCTCTTGTTCATTTTTCTTCCATTACAGATTTGATGCCTCAATTTGTTGGGCATAACAAAGCCTCTCTCATGTTCTCATTTTTTTACCATTACAGTATATACAGAAATATTATACATATATATTGAAATGATGTAGATGTTAGTATGTATGTAGATATATAATTATTGTACTTGCATTTAAATTATTAGTTATATTTAAATTCTGAGATAATCTTAATGGCAATACATATAGTAAAATAAATTTCATATAAATATCAATAATGTAGATTAATTAAGTTTGTGAGAAATTTATTAGTTCTGAAATTAATTGGATTAAAAAAAAAGTTAATCAAATTAAAAAAACAGTAGCAAATTTGATTACATATAGTCTTCAGAGAACAATAGAGGAAGATCGTAAAAAAATAAAGCAACAAAATAGTCAGTAATTTTTTACTAGAATTTGCCCATTAGCTAAGAAAATATTTAGTTGTTGAGGATATGCAAAAGAAAATAAGAAGAACCAAGATAAAAGTCAGACATATACCTTCAACAAAAGAAAGTTACTTCCCTGGCCAGTCCACTTTGTAAATTAAAAGTGGATGTAAAGTTTACAACAAGTTTTCTGGATGTTATTAGAATTTTTATATGTTTGGTGATACTTATAAATAATTGTAAATAGCAATTTTAACATTATAGATTAAATAATCTTTCTCTAAAGAGTAGCTATGCTAATTTAATTATTAATTCAGATATTTATACATGTATATACTAGTTCCTTCTTTGCTGATTTGTCAAATAAATGGGTATAGTTAGTATTACCTGGTATGATATCTAATTACTATTATTTATTACACCTGGGTCTTGTTTTATGCGGTAGATAGGTTTCTCAGAAAATGCACACAAAAGAAATCGCACAAAAATAAATGTAACTTACCTTGAAAAATGGGGGATAGGTTCCCATAATTTTCAGAAATTGGCATAAAAACAAAGCAACAAGGAAAAATTACTTAAAAATTCGCTTTCAAAAAAATAAGGAAATAAAGTATGACTAATAAAAAATTTCAAATACACCTTTACCCCGCTTAGCGATTGTCTGCTTAGCGATATTTCACAATAGTGATCATCAATTTGTATCCACTACTTCGATATACAATTGATTATTTGCTATAACGATCGGGAAAAATTAAAAAAAAAAAAAAATTTGGTAGCCATCTTGAATTTTGCGTCACTGATGACATCAGAGATAGCTATATTATACCCAAAAACAAAAGTATATTATTGTAATATGTATACAGGTAATGACTTTGCTGTAATTGTATACACATACAATATTTTATTCATAAAACCCTTAAAATATCTATAATTACTTTATCTATAATACTGTATATATCATATATAATAAATAACACAGCAAATGTTCATCCACTTTTTCTTTTAAAATACATATATATGTTCTACAATAATATCAACAAATTAAAAATCCTTCTCCTTTTTCTTTTCAAAAACATTATTTTCTTATCTCAATACTGAACATATACAGTATATATATTTATATAATACAAAAACTCCAACATTGATTTGTAATTAAATAATGTAAAAGAAAGTGTAATAAAATATAGCAGTGGGAGAGAGATATCCTTGAAAATGACTGTATGAAGATAAACAGTTGAAACAGAGTTTTGTATTATATAAATACTGTATATACAGTATATATATATGTTCAGTATTGAGATAAGAAAATGAAGTTTTTGAAAAGAAAAAGGAGGATTTTTAATTTGTTGATAATACTGTATATAAATACTCCAATATATAAATACAGTACAAGACAAATAAAATACCATCATTCAGGAAAACACTAAATATGAATATTAAACTGCGTGTGTGTGTTTCTTAAATACGATATATTATTTTTAGAACACTTGGATAATTATGTAAAAATAGTTATTGATTTTGTAACTTCGTTAATAAACATGTTGTTTACACTCAAGATGTTTCAAATCAGAAGAAAAACAACATTTTAAAACAATGTCGAATTAGAAAAGTTTTAAAAAAAAACAGATAGCATTTAATTAAAAATCTTTCTACTCGAATGGGGGGGGGGGGCATTATTACATTACTAAAAATATACAGTAAGAAAAATAAACCTACCTGTATGTTTTAGAAAATTAGAAGTTAGATTTTTTACTTTGAAAATAAGTTTATTTTTTTTTTTCTATATGTTCAATTAAATAATTAATAATTAAACATTGTTTTTTAATTTGAATAATTTCACATAAGTAATAAAATAAATGTATAGTAGTAATATATACTGTAATACAATTTTAAAAAAAAAGCACTTCAGTATAGATTTTTTTTTCATTATGATGAAAAACTTCCACGGAAGAATATAAAAACTTTTAAATTCAAATTTAGTTTCATTGCTGCTCTGTACTTTTTAAAGTGAAAATATGCATTTTTTTCCTAGTGATATAAAACTTTTCTTTTTATATACTGTATTTAGTCATCATTGTCATGAAAAAATCAAGAAAATCTTTGAGCTTGGAAATCAATGTGGATATTTTACGTCACTGGGACCGACCAATTTTTTTCCCATAGACCCCCATTATAATTACATATTTTGTCTATGATATTCTTGCTTAACGGTGAGTTTTGGAGGACCAATTGCCATCGCTAAGTGGGGTATGAAAAAAATGAATACAAAACAAACTTTTTTTACTTTTTTTATTAACTGCAGTATTTAATTTTACACTTTTTCATACATATTTTAATCATTACCACTATTTTACAATATGCGTTCGTTTGTGAACTAGTAAGAAATCAGATTCGTGATGTGTTGTATACAACTAGCGCCACTTCCAGTCTTGTGTTGTTTCTATATTAAAAAAATGAGATCGCATTCAAAACAAAAAGATTAGACATTATTATTAGAAAGATTATTTTCACTTTATAAAATCAATAAAATCTTTGTTATTATTTATTTTAAAAATCTAAAAAAATATTTATTTCTGCAATATCTAACAAAATACGTTTTAAAAATTTAAAATTTTTGAATATTTATTGCGATATTTTTATACGTACTTATAAATCTATTATTATTATATACTTATTAGTATAAGTAAGCTATTTACATAGAAGCTAAGATTCTAAACACAGCTTCATGCCATATTCACGTAAGCTGCTAATATAACATTATATTTTTGAAAAAAAAAAAAGTATTTCAAGTCAAAATAAGTTATTAATAATTTAAATTTTTTGATATCTAATAAATATAATGAAATGTGAAGGATATTAGAAGAAACATGAATCACATAACTTCAAAATCGCATTAAAATAATCCGCATAAAACGAGACCCAGGTGTATATATGTTATATTTTTACTGTGAACACTTGCAACATTGGCACAGTTTGAGTTATCTAAATTATAATGATACATAATAAAGTAAAAGTGTAACAAATCAGAATTGGAAATAAGACTTGAATTAAATGTAGGTCAAAGGGGAATGCAGGAGAATTTGACTTAAACTATTAGAATGGTAGTATTATATTAATTCTATGAAAAAATATTATTTGAAGTCATAATAAAAATAGTGATTCATTTATGCGACTAATAAAACTTAAGGAATTACAATATATAATTGTAATCAGAAGCCCAATAACTATTTTAACCCATGATCCACAAGATGTGTGACATATCTTCATTTCTAAAATCTTTGTCAAAACAAAGAATAAAAAAAATCTAAGAGTTCAATTTGATTGTATAAGAATTAAATTATAATTGTATCTATGGCAAGTTTATGGAAGAAGTTCTTTTGCAGAAATTTCTGTGAAGTGTGGCTGATGTTGTGCTATGACCACAATTATTAGCTGTTAATGATTTTGTGCATAATTTAGTAATCAAAATAGGGGTCACTCATGAAACAGTGTTTAAGTAATTGAAAGAATTTCTCATTGATGTGATATGTGATTCACTGCAGATAAAAAAATTTTCAAATAAAGGAAATATCATGTTGGAAAAGAAAAGATTAAATGAGTTGTTGCTATGGAAAATCAGGAATAGAGCTAACATTTGTTAGAAAAAAAGTCAAAATTTCAAAATTATAGGACATTTAATGAAATTTTGTGAAAATAATGGAAAAGAGGAAAAAATTCTCAACCAGCAAGAAAAAATAGCTCAATGTTTACATTATTTATATATTTGTTATAAATAATGAACAAATAAGATCAGTCAAAATCTTTGTTTAAACTGTATCCTTGGAAATTGATAGTAGATTTGGAATATCATTGATGAAACTTGTCAAAAATCTGTGAAATTAAGAAAAGCAAGAATTTGGCAAAAGATGGTAATAGAAATCAAATCAAAATGATAGAAAAGTTTATACTGCATCTACAGGAAAACAGAAGAATAAATAATTGCCAAGTACATTATCTAATGCAACATAAACCTTATTATTGATAGGGATTAATTTACTCTTTTGGGCATTATGAACTTTATAATCAATAAAGAAATAAATAGTCTGGAACATTTTTTATATCAAATCCTGATAAATAAACAAAATCAAAATCAAACTTTTTTGAGTACATTTTATGATTGAGTCAATGGATGAACAAAATCACTTAATTCATTGTCATCAATCTTCTAAAAACAACATTAATATTACTTTTGGATTAAAAATTTACTAGTCTTTAGTTAAATTCTAATGAAAGTTATATATATATATGGTTTTGTAATTTGATGTACTTAATTTTCAATAAGTGCTGATCCCTCAATCACTAATGTTTGCACACTTAAGGAATAATGTTAATATCACTCATTCATTTAGCCATTCTTCAGGGTTAGGATTATCCATGGTTTCTCTATTTAAAATTTTAGAGTGATACAATATATAAAAACACATTTTAAAATAATTTTCTTCTTGAATTACTATCTTTGATGAACAAAGAAAGAAAAAAGCATGTTACTTAATGGATCTTTAGTTTGATTATTTTTACACAAATAAATATATATTTAAAGCTCAATACTATTTAATATCTTAGCTCCAAATTATTTTATACAAATATTGATAAAGTTACATGAGCAATTTAATATTTTTATGATTTAATAATAGATATTTGAAATTATATTCGCTTTTTAACAATAAGTAACATATTTTTCTAGCAAAGAATAGTTGCTTATAATAATTATTCATAATAGCCATTGCCATTTTTGCAGTATAATATTAATTTATCATTGCATTTTAAATTATTATTTTTTGTACTTATAGGGGATTTGTATTTGGAAATCTGAGTTCAAATCCTCTATACTTACAATTAAGCTCCAGGTTTGTGAAGAGTGTCTGGTTTTCAAATATTATTATTTTTTAAAATTTAAATCTTATATGTGTGGGTATTCATTCCTTTCTTCACACATACATATTAGCTTTTACATATTACATTGAATTTTTTTGTTATTTATAATTGAAGAAGATTTTGATCATCTTAAAAATTTTAAACAATTGGAGTTATGGATTAACTATTTGCTATTCCTTTTATAAAAATATTTCAGTGTTTGAAATACTTTTTGCCTTTCTTTTACAAATGCTTAATTGACTTTTAAAAATGATTATATATTTGCAAATTTGATTCCTTTTATTTCAATATTATTATTATTTTTATATATAATATCTTTATGATTCTGCAGCATTCGATAAATACTTATTAAATTATACACACTGTTGAAGGCTTCATGCTAAGTGATCACTTCAAATTCTCTGATTTAGATTAAAAAAATTAGTTTCATCTTATCAAAATTTTCAAAAGGTGTGTTATTTTTGTAATTTTATTAGCAACATAAATTTTATGGACCCAACCTTAATATTTTTTAATAGTTATTGATATAAAAAGGCTAATAGCCTTTAAAATCTATCCATTTAATTTGCCATAACCTGTCTTTCTGATCTTTGGTGACCAAATAAGTTCATATTATACTATCTTAAATTTTATTAAGCTCCTTCATGCTTTGTTATCATGATTTTCTTTCAAAATACTTTTTATTGGTTTTGTATTGGCCTAAGTTCATAAATCTTATTAACAATAATGTCTTTTTTGATTCCTGAATCTCTTCATTGCCATGCAAATCCACTAGCACACTTTTTGTAAGATCTTATGCTTATTATTTATTTGTACAATTATTAATCCAATTTCTGGATCATTTTTTCCATATTTTGATTCATTTAACAGATCATTTCTTTTAGCATACTGCAGTTAAATGTTGCCTGACTTTTTGTCGAATCTTATTCTCTGTGATAATTGATTTTCTCTTCCATGTTTGTATTTCTGACAAATTCAAAGAAAAAAAATCATTAATACTTGTTATATATGTGAATGGCAGTTTTTCTTTCTTTTTAAGAACTCTTTAAAACTTATTTATCTTTTCTCTTTGTATTATTATTATTATTTTTTTGTTTTATAACATTATTATAATTATATCATTATAAAATTGTTAAAATTTTCATATATTTTTAAATACTCTTTATTTTTCTGAGGGCACTCTCTTCCGCTTTGTATATGGTACAATTTCAGCTGAGTATAATAAGTCTATTATCTGTGTATGGCAAATTCAATGAACAATAAACTCTTGAGGGGAATTAGAGAAAGGAAAGTAGGAGTAAATGGTTTTACTGTCTAAAAGTAATAATGATGATAATGATGATGATGGTGTTGATGATGTTCTTTATAATTATTACGATTTGCATAATATTATTAAAGGAAAGAATGCACATTCAAATTGTAACTTCGTAAAGGAATAAGAAGAACATTACAAAGTTTTTAAATAATAAAAAAAAAACTCAACATATATAAACGAATTTGGAGTAATGAATATACTTAGAGGATAGTTTCCTCCCATAACTCAAAACAATAAAATTTGCATTAATTATGCAAATAGCATGAATAGAATATAGCTTATAAATATATATTGATTTTGTATCATGGATACCATAGTAACTTTAATATGTTTTAATATATAGTGCGTGCACTTGTTACTAAGTTCATTAATCTATTATATAAGAGAAAGCACAATAAAGAATTAATGAAGATTTTATTATAATCATTTAATTCTAACATCTTTCTTTACATTAGATGTGATGCAAAACAAATTGTGTGTTTAACTAAATCACCACAGTGTAACAAGACATAATGGATATGTTTATGAATCTGTTGCACATAAACAAAATTGTTTTATATATGGACAATAATAATAAATATAATATCCAATTTTAATTCAAAGAAAGAAATTATGTATAAACTTGTCAGCAAAACTCCTTATCGCAGATAATAAATAATAATAAAAATAAGCAGACAAAATTCTTACATTGATATAAAATAGTAATATTTTATAATAATTTGGACAATATGTACTATTCGTTTGGTGAAACAATATGATAATATTCTGTCATACACTCTAGATATATAAAATTAGTGAACTAACTAATTTACAGTATAAATTATGACATAGTATAGAGTAATTAAACAACAACAGCAAAAAAAAATCAAGTATCAATAGTGTGACTAAATATCAAATATCATTAATATGAAAGAGAACACACATTCGTGTCATTTGTAAAAAAAATGTTATGAATTTTTTTTTGGAAAAAAATGCTTATCATATATGGACATGGAAGCATCTAAATGAAGCTGCAGCATAATTGAATTATATTTTGATTAATGGAAAATATGTATTTCAAGATTGTAATGTTTTTACTAGATTCAACACAGGAGTGATCATCAATTAATGGTACATAAGATACATGTTAATGCAAAATTAAGAGAGACAAAACTATTAAGAAAAATAATATTAAATTTGATATTCCTTACTTTCAGAAACACTCCAATAAAATTTAAATCAAAGCTTGCAGATCATTTTAAAATATTAATAGACTTTAATGATGGCTTAGACATGGCTGAAATTAATAAGAAAATAACTGATACTTTATTAAGAACTGCAAAAAAAGATAGCGTATAAAAAAACAATAATTTAGCAGTAAATTTTCTACAGAGATAAGACACTATTTGAAGAAAACAAAGAATATAAAAATGTTCAAAAGTAATCCATTAAAAGGAATTGAATTTTGTAAAATAGTATGAAATAGAGTTAATACTTATGTGAGAAAATATAATTGTGAATTGGCAAGAAAAGCTATAGAATAGAAATTTCAAAAGTGTAAAATAACATCTTAGTATTGGAAGGAAAGTTATTTTAGCAATAAGAAAAAAGATTGAACTAAAACTAAAAAGTGAGATGATATAAAATATGTGGAAGAAGTCTACGAAGAATTTTATAATAATAAAGAACAAGAAAACAAATTATCTTTTATTATTACTACATCTTCTAAATTGTTAAGAATTGCAAATGAAGAAGTGAGATATGTAATTAAATCTTCAAAGAAGGGAAGTACAAGAAATGGTTGAATTATTATTAATATTTTAAATAGAAGCAAATGAGGATATAGAAAAACTATTAGCAAAACTATATATAAGAAGTTTAATGATAAAAATATACCAGGTAATTGGGAAAATGCACTAATAATATTGATATTTTAAGAAAAATGATAATGATCATCTTGGAAATTACAAACATATTAATATTCTAACAGTTATATATAAAATCTTTGCCAAAATTAATATAACTTTACTATAGCAAACTTTGGATTATAACTAATCAAAAAATAACTGAATTTAAAATGCACAGTGGATCACATCCAAGAATTGAGAGAACTTATAGAAAAACCTATGAATAGAAGTTGCAATTGCATTTTGAATTTGTAGGTTATAAAAAGATATCTGATTGTATAAACATTTTAATAAGGATTATAGCTTTGGATCATCAATATATAGGCTTGAGATATTGTTACATTCTGAAGACTGATTATACAACAGGGTGATTTTATATCTCGATAAGCTATTTTATAATAAATATTTTGTGGATTATGATGGGCTAAGTCAAGGGAGTAAAATTAAATGGAGATTTTTTTAAGTTATGTAGATTTTACAGATGATATAGTTGTTTTTTGTAAACAATTCTTCAAAACTTCAGAAAATGTTGCAAGAATTATTAACTGAAAATAAGAAAATTGAACTAATGATAAATGCTAAAAAGACTAAAGTAATGATCAGTGGATTTTTACAGAAGAAGAAAATAAAAAGTAAGACATGAATTAGAAGAACTTAATATCTTCCAACACTTTGTTCAGGTTATTAACACAGACTGATACATAATGGATGCATTTAGTCATAGAATTAAACTTGGATGGAGTTCTTTTGGTAGAAATAGTTTAATATTAAAAAGAAATAGGTCTATGTATTTGGAAAAAAAAGTTTTTAATAAATGAGTTTTACCAGTTCTTATTTCCGGATCTGAGACTTGGGCACATAACAGAACAGCAATACAGAGATTTCAGATGACTCAACAAAGTATGGGGAAATGTATATTAGGAAAAACAAAAAGATGTTGAAAACAAAATACATGAGTGAGAGAACAAACAGATATCATTGACATCATTGAAAGAATTAAGAGAATGATATAGAACTGGGCTGGAATATTGCTAGAAAAGATAACAGATGAACATTTGAATTATAAATTGGATCTCAAAAGATTGTGGGATGGATGAAAAAAGTGACTTTAGTGGAGTAATGTGGAGAAGAAACTCTATGGATTGGTGAAAATGTATTAGATTTTTATTCTACAGTGAATCAATAATGATTGAAAATGATGATGATGTTAATTAGAAGATAAAAAGCATATAAAAAACAAACAAGGAATCAAATATCTTGGTAGACTTGTATTTGTTGCTCCCTATACATACTTCCTTATAAAATAATATATGATTATGGAAAGAAAACATTCATAGATAACAAAATCCTATATCACATGATCACAATTTCTTATGCTTGCTCGTAATTATTATTAAAATAGGCAAAACTCTCCATATCAAGTGGCACTACTGTATGGAGAGTTTTGCCTGTTTTATATCCTTATATGTAAATACAAAAATAACAACATGTTATTAACCAGATATTTATAATTTCAAAATAAATATTTTTTGCTTCTTGGTGTAGATAGTGAACAATTTAGTGTATCTTCAACATATTGTTCTTATTTGTGATCTACTTATAAAAAACAAATGATTACATACAATTATAAATTAAACACAGACCTTAATATGGATAAAGATATATTTAATATAAAACAATTTACTTTGACCATTCATATCCATTCAATAGCATTTATACTTGTAAATATTTCAAAAATTTACCATGAAGTTACTTATATATATATAGAATAAACAATTGTTCAAATTTAAAACATATTTGGGTATTGTTTAATGTATGTTTCATTAAATTAATATATTATATTGATAAACTTAGAGTAATTGAGATGCCATATATTTTAATTTAAAATATCAAATGAACTTGTAAAATCAATAAATTAGAATGTTTTGAATATTAAATCTTTATATACAATTTTCAATCTTAATTAAGCAATACTATCAAAATCACACTTTTTTGAGTATACCTTATATTGATTCAATGAGCGAACAAAATTAACTGATCCATTAACATCACTATTGAAATAAATTGAGATACTGCCAAATCTCTATGTGCTCATTACAATACTTATCTGACAGCCAATCAGATGTCATGATAGCTATCCAAATGACCACCAAACCTTAAACACACGACAAAGATTTTACGAAAAAAGGGCGGTTACCCTTTTCTCTACTTTTCTTTCTACATATCTAAGCCAGTCGTATGTATTTAGGTTTGAAAGCTTGAAGCTTTAAGTATCTTCACAATTAACTCACTATGTCTAAATCATAAACGTACAATGCGAAATCTTACGATTTACTATGCAGTAGTTTTTAGAATACATAATAAGCAGTAAAGTATGTAAAATATTATTTAACATTACTATTCTGAAAACAGTAATAATATTTTAGATTGAAAGTTATTAGATTGAAAGTTATTAATTTTTAGTTAACTTAAAAGAAAATTCAAAATATGATAGTTTATAATTTGACTTACATAATTCTCTAGATGTGCTGATATCCCAATTTTTAATGATTGCCAACTTAAGGAAAAGTTTTTTTTTATTCATTATTAAAATAAATTGGCAATTTATTGGCAATTAAAATTATATTACATTTAGTGCCAACAAACTTTGTATCCTATATTAAAATAAGTATCTTTTTTTCTTATGAAATTTTAAAATTATATTCTAAAATTAGTAAATATTTACAAATTGCATATAATAATTTTGTTAAAATGTTTATCAGCTAATATTAAAAATTATTGTTTTATCTTTTAATAATAATACACAATAATAATAGAAATTTATAATTTATTTATTTTTAGCAATCAAATTGAGAAATTTTTACATGATGGGAAAGAGATGATCTTTAATATCGCACCTTGCAACAATCCGTAAGTTAAAAGTATTTTTATGTGTAAGTTACAGTTTAAAACATTTCTAATTGATCAATGATCATAAACTTGAGCATTTTTTTTCTAGTGAAAAATTAGATATTATTTGAGATTGTTTAGTTCAATATATATAAAATATATGTAAAACATATAAGGAATAGAGAAAAATGAATTTAGATTTTTATATATCATGATATTATTTATCATTTTTAAAAAGATGTGAATATATTTTCTTATATTAATAGTTAGTAGTTGAAATGTAGATTTGTTTTTCTTTGTTTAAGAAACTGAAATATAAGCACAGAATAAAAATTAATGAAGACCATAAATTACATTGCAACTGACTTTTTAGGATGAGTTTCTGGTTGCCTGGCTTTTATCATTTAGTTAATAATAAATTGCAATAAAAGTTGAAAATTTAACTTCTAAAATGTTTTATTTAATTTTATGAACCATTTTCTTTATAAATGTTGTACCCTGTGGATTGCTTTTTCTAAAATAAAGATTATATTGGAATAAGCATTTACATCAATATTTATCTATTATATCTTTTTGTTGATGAATTCAAAATAATAACTTATTAGGTTAAATGTTTTTAGGAATAAATACTTCATCATAATGTAGATCTCTTTATGTTTTTTTTTGCTTAGACCTTCTATCTACCAAAATGTAAATCCTTCTTTCCCATCTAGCCATTTTTTAATAAAATTTGACAATTTTTTTAATTTTTTTCTTTTACTTTACATATATTTTAATGTTGTTGATGATTTTTATTTCTATTGGTTTTATAAGAATTGATTATATTTTGTATGGAAATAGAATATTGTTTTGTAGCAATCTTATCAGAACTTCAATTTTTTATTTATTTTTTTTGGATTTAATAATATCTAATTTTTATTAAATATTATTTGTGTATGTCTTTTTTCATTATATAAGGAAATAGATGTGTTGTTGTTCATTAGATTTACAACTAATTTTTGTATTAGAAGAATTTTTTATTATAATTGTTTTTTTAATTTCACATCTAAAGTTGTATTTTAATTTTATGTTGTTATATACTATTATTTGATTATATGTTGTGATTTTTTTTCATAACTGACATGACTAATGCTTTTTTTTTTATTTAATTTTTTGGTGATCCAAATTTTATAGTACTTTGTAAAGACTTTATATCTGATCATTTTCTTTTCAAATCACTTGGATATGATTTTTGATATATATTCATGTGTTTTACATTCAAATAGCTTCAGATTTTAGGGGGTTATTTATTTTTCCAAATTGTTTTATTTATTTATTTTAAAAATATATGTAGAGTAGAAGTTGTAAGTTTACCAAAAAAAATATATAATTCTACTGACATTTTATTTTTAAGATAGAATAAACATGGTATGATTTAGCCTAATGGCGAGAGTAGTGGAATTAAGACCTAAATATTATTGAATTGATTTCCGAGAAAGGTATGTGTGGGTTGGGATTTCTATCTAGTTGTCTAATGTTTTTTGATTTACTGATCAGTTAATCACATGAATGTATATAGAGACCTTTTTTGTGAAATAAATAATAATTATTAATGTTTTTAAAATGACTTCCTTCATATTAAATTTGGTGCGTTCATATTAAATCTAAAATATTAAGTTTATGCTATCATAAGTCATTTATTATAAGTATTCTGATTAATGGTAAGATTAATATTTTTACTTTTTTTATCTTTCTTTATCATTAGCTTTATATCTTATCATGAAACTTGATCATTGCTGACATCAGCTATAAGTTCTTTCTTCAGTTATTATTTTGTATGATATGACTAATCACAGCTTAAACTTTATTCAATATATGAGTAATATTTATATGAATCTTCCAGTCTTTTTTGATTTAGTGAGTTTTCTGTCTTTCCATTATCAGTTCAAATTTTATTAATTATTTCAAAGATTATTTACTTGTCAGTTAATAAAAATATATTTATAGAAAGATATATGTGTGCAGTATATATATATTGTAACGATCCGGAGAAATAGACTTAATGTAATCTGCACTACAGGGCGTCATCTAGGCATTTGAACCTAGATAAATTTATATAGTAGGCAGATACGTAAGTCAAAAAAAAAATTTTTATATTGGTTGATTCCGTCATTAGCCCATTGTCACTAGCTCAGTGGAACAGCAGAGATTTATATTTTATATTAAATTCCTATCTAAGATATATAAAAAAAAGGATAAAATAAGCCACTGCCAGTAATTATACACACAAACATTTATTAACGCACATACAAATTTTGAATCATTTTAACATTACTTTTACTTTATAATTTTAACTTGATTTTAGAATTTGATTTTTACATTTTAATTTTTATATGTTTGCATTTTAAATTTTATAAGTTCACACAGATGGATTTATAAAATGTGTTTTTAATGTTGAGTATAGATCGGTTACATAGATTACACGGTTAAAAAACATTGCAAAATAAACATAAACGATCAAAATACAAAGTCATTGATACCGTCAATTGCATAGGGAATACAAGAAACCCAATGGTATTCATCATAAGATACCGCATTGACACCAATAACTTAAAAGACATCCGAATAAATACATTTTAGATACTCACCGTAAGGTATCATTATTTACCGAATGTCTATATATTTTGATCAAATATGAAAACCAAAAACATAATTAACCGATAACGAATCCATGCAACGTCCATACCCAACTTAAATTTAATGCATTTTTATTTAGAGTGTCGAGTATGAATAGACTACATAGATTTGCATTTGAAAGAAAATATTCTATCCTTATTTAATCTTAGGCCAAAAGTTCGCAGCTAAACCGGCGTCAATCCATCTGATATATCGATGTGTTCAATGTAATACGAAATATGACAGCACAATTAGGTTAAGAGAAGAAATTGCTTCTCGTCAGATAGGAATACTACATCTATCTGACGATAAGAGCAATAAAAAAAAACTCCATAGGAAGGAACTGCGGTCTCCGTCTTATAATTCCTCCCATAGGCAAAACGAGTGTGTGCGGCGTATAAAGCGATTCTGCCCGTAGCGAATCTCGTACTACATCTACTAATTACACCAATATATCCAATCCATTGACCTAATTCAACTACGAAACAAATAACCTAAGATTACCCTCCCCTAATATAACTTTACAAATCTATACAGCCATTCACGCCCGACTTAAGTTTAACATTTATATAATTTAATTTAACGAAAAACAGAAATCATAATAAAAACTTAAAGAACAAAAAAAAAATAAATGGAAATGATTTTACAAAAAAGAAATACATCAAATAAAATTATAACTAATTTAGTCAGATAGGAAATTCTTCTATTTAAAATATTGAAACGTTTAGCATTTAGAGTTCTTTTGTTTAGAAATGTTCATTAATTATATATTTCTTACTGTTTTGAAAAATGTCCATAGTCTCTGATTTCTTGTAATGGAAGGTGTTAATTCCCATGAAGTCATAAGGAGATCGGTGTGCAGTTAACCGTTGGTCCTTTATGGTTGATGGTATTCTTCCGGACCTTGATGTCCTGTGGTCCGCAATATTGGAAAACGATGTTTCATTTTTTTTTTGAACAACTGAAGGAATTGAAAGTGCGTCTTTCAATCCCTTCTCCTCCAACCCTCTCCAACTTAACACATATCTGTCCTCTCTTAATAACTATTAAACCAATCTTTTCCTTTTATATTAATTTTAAGGATTCAATTGACATTACGTCATCGATGTGATGGTCCTTTCGCTGAGGTCCGATTCCATTGTTTTTCTCTCCTATCTGACCTTTGCTTATACATTTTAAATGCCCAAGGGCTAGTTTATATTTAACTAATTAAAACAATCATTTCCATTTTCTGATTAATTAATGTGTTTTCCAAACTTAAAGATATATTTTTATCTCTAAATCTTTTTGAGTTTTTGTTTTTAAAATACCTTTTCTATTTTTAATAAAGTTTTATTTTAATAATTTTTTTTCATCTGTGCGATTTTATATATATATGAGTTTAGTATAGAATTTTAATTTTCAATTTTCAATTCTTAAAAAAAAAAATTTTATTTGCGAACTTTTATTTTTTTCATGTTTAATAATAAAAAACAATGTAACGTACGTATGTGCCCGTTACAATATATATATATATATTGTGACCTTCCAGGTTGGCACCAGGAAGAAATGTGGGAAGTTCACATTTGTGTTAACAATGGTTAAAGGTAATTATCTGAGAAAAATGAATTGTGATGTAATTTGCTAGTTAAAATTAGGATTTAAAAAAATTAAAACTTTAATTGGATGTACTGATTGGTAGAGTTTTGGATTATATATGTTTGGTAGTAGAAAAGGAGGATGAACAACATCAGGGATGTTTGTATGTAGTAGAAAAATTTACATGTCATAATAAGCAGATACATAGATATATTATTAATTAGAATTTTCTTTTCTATATTTTATTTATTATTTACTAATTATGTATTGTTAATAATCTTATATTTAAAAATGATAAACATTATTTGTATATTAGTGAATAGCATTTCTAAATTAATAATTAATATTTAATATTTTTTTTTATTATTATGTTTATTCTATTCAAATATTGTATTGTTAAAATTTTATAAGTAAAAATTCTGGCACACTTCCAAAGTTGATTGTAATAAAAAAAAACAGAGGGTGTGAGTGGAGAGAGACAGAAAGTTTAAAACTTGAAGGAAAGTAAAAAGTAAAAAAAAAATCCAAGGAAGAAGATGTAAAAAAAAAAAAGCTTAAAAGAATCAATAACTCTCTAAGAATAGAACAAATAAAAAAACATCGTGAGGATTCTAATAATATACCTGTGGAGAATTTTCTATTATACTACTGGAATAATATAAAAATGAGGAGATAACCCCCCCCCCCCCCAGAGGGAAGCCAGCTCCAAATTTCTGTCAAATGATGATGATCCATATTCACTACCTTTAAAATGCCTGGATGTTATGTAAGCTAAGTAATTATGATTTGTTTTAAAGTATTACCAAAAATAAATAATATCAGAATGACAAAATTGTTTAAAATAAAGCTAGCTAAAATTTTCTTATTAAACACTATAATTAAACGCTTGATTTTCAATTTTAAGAATTTTCTATCAATATTCTGCAAAATAAAATTTAAAATGAAAGAGTTTATCTATTTAATCTTATATCAAGAGGATAATTTTATACTGTATAACTTTGCTATTCGCGCATATATAATAAAATAATTCCAATGCATGCAAATGTCATTTATCACGCCTATCACGGAATTCTAGGATAAAAAAAAACTATTGTCATTCTTAACAAATTATGCTTTAACAATCGGATAGACATTTTTTTTTTTTTTTTATGTTATAATTTACTGTTGTCTTTGAAATTGATATGTATGTTTCTTTCAACTTTCAAATTTTTTAAAAAAAAAACTTAACATGTAATGATGGGATATTGATAAGTATTTTTCATTATTGATTACAACAGATGTACAACCAATTTTTTTTTTTTCTTTTAAAAAAACAAAACAATGTAACTTATTATTATTATAATATGATAATCTATTATTTTGTATGATCTAGAAATTATATTATAGGTGATTATAGATATTCGGATGTGTGCGTGATGCTATAAATTATTATTTAAAAAAAATTATATTTATTATGCTTCAGTTTTGTTAATGAAGTTTATTTAAAATAAATAAAGAATTAAAACCTTGTCTGTTATAAGTTTGTTTATGTAGGAAGTGTATTGGGTGTAGTTGGAGGTAGAAATGGTCAAGGGACGATTAGATTATTTAGATTGAGTTTGGAGATATTATTTAACCCTCACGTATATAGGTATAAGTGTTTGGTTATTGTTTTCCCCTGCCTTTCTTTATTTTTGTATAGTTAATGTTAGATGATATACACTGATTATAACAGATAAGTGTTGTATAAATTTTTATAATATGTATAAAAGATGATTGATTTATGGCATCATCCAAGTTCTATAAATAAGCTAATAAAAAGTATGTTTTAAAAATACATTATATTTATGATATTATAAAAGCACACATATTCGAAAATATATGATTCATATATTAAATATTAGTCAATTTTGGTTTTACTGTAGAAGAAATGTAATTGGTTAGCAAGGTGCATAAATAATATTTTTTTTATTTTTTATTTATTTTGTCTTTTATTTCTAATAGATGTTTTATTGAATTAATAGCCCATATGAATTGCTTGATTATATACGTTCGATTCTCCATTTCCACACACACACATCTGGTTAACATAACATAGTTATAGAATATCTAAATTTTCCAGTATAAGTCAAGTTTTATTTAATTTGTCTGGTGTTGATAAATCTCAGTATTACAATGCCAATAATATATTTTACTTTGCTTAGAATAGATGGTGATGTGGATATAAAAGGTACCCAACCCTCATCATTATCTATCCTATACTAAATGTGATAATTGATAATTTTGCAATAGTTTTATAATTGAATAAATGTGTGGCATATGATTAAATTAGTGTTACAGAATTGTTATCCATAAATGTTTTATTACTCTTATTTGCATCCTATATGAAGACCATATCCTATAACCTCAACTGAGCTAAGCCATAGAGTAATTACAATATAAGAATCTTTTAAATAAGCTTAAAAGCAATTTACAATTATAAATTTTATTCTATCTTGTATAGAATTGGCGCCTGGGCATTTATAAATCTAATAAAGTAAACAAGTGAAGTGAAGAAGACAGAGGTTACAATATATATATATATATAAAGCTTTCAAGATTTGATAGAATTAAAATATTCATGAATATCTGTTCTAATCTTTCATTTTTTTGAAGAGTTTTAAAGAACTGTGTAGATGATTTTATCATTTTTCAAGCATTGCAGTCTATTTGATTTGTGCTTAATATTATTATTCTTTAACTTCATTTTTTTTTTTTACAGATCTCATTTAGATGAACAGTATCTTTGTGATATTTTAATAAAAAATGAGATTTTTTATTTTCAAAAATCTTCCTTATAATTTTTATTTTATAGACAATGAGTCTAGTATCATTTATCATACTCTTTTGGACTATCATCAAAAATGAAAAGAATCTGCATATATAGAATAAGAAAAATTGATTTTTTTGAATCAACCGACTCCATCAAAGTTTTAGTAGCAGATTGTGCAGGAATTGCATTCATGTTTAAAGTATTTCATCTATAGTTATTGTGCCGGTTCGACGACCCTGTAGTGGTCTTGCATGGTTAGACTCTCATACGCACCGAGCATGAAGTGACGTATGCTACAGAATGGGACATCGATAATAATTCTCTAAAATATTTTTGATTAAATATGAGTAAATACCTCAAAGAAATTATTAGAGGAAGTAGATTGAACCTAAAATTAGGCCCATCCAAACCTTCCTTGTTAAATTGTTTCATTAGCCGATTAATTATACGTTGACTAATTAAAGTGTCCTTACACACCTTTAAGAGTACTGAATATTTCCTTCAGTCTCTAGCGCCACTCCCGTTCAAGATTATACTTATTCCTTTTCTTTCCCGAAAGAGTGTGTAAAATGTGACTACTCATTAACGAATATGAATATTTCGAGACGTTCGGACTAAAATAAAAGAAACAATCCAATTCCCCGGTAAGTTATCCCTATCTAGCTCACTTTATATTCTATAAATCTCAGGTTAACTACGTGGATTTGCATTTTGATTAAAAAAAACAACTATATATCTGTACTAATAACTTAATAATTATTTTAAAGCTAAGTCAAAAACTTATAAACGATTTTAATTACAAAAGTGAATATTTATTATCCCCAGATTATTATATTTATCCTCCACTAATGCATACATATAAGTCCAATATATGTAAAAAAATATTTAAATTATATTTACCCTCCACCGATGCATATACATATGACCCCAAGATAGATAAAAGAAAAAAAAACAATATCTAAAAGATTACACAATGGGTGTGCCCTATATTCCTTCCCACTTTAGAGTAATGAATCCATATAACAAGGCATGCAGTAATAATATATATATCATAAAAAAAAAATTTACAAAGAACATAAATGAGAGAGAAGAAAAAAAAAAAATAATAGAATATATATAAAAAAAAAAATATATGTAACCAACTATACACGCTCCTCTGAACTTGTTCTTGTATTCAATTCGAACTTCCTGGGCCACACGGCTACTTCATAGGGCAGATAATGCTTCCATTCACCGATATACTTTGAGTCTTTCTTGTCATTAGGGTCTGCTATTTCTTCTAAGGCATCTTCGGACTTGATAGCCAAACAGGTGGTGTACTACGGCTGAAAGTCTACTCCATGGTAGGATAATAACCCGGAACGTATAATCGAGCCATCTTTCAAATTATCGGATCTGTAAGTATACTTCTCCCGTATATATGCATATCGCACACGGCTGATTAGGGCAAGTAGATCCTAAATAAATTGCAGTTCTCCAACTATGATTCGTCTTTCTTTTTTTTTTTTTTCTATTTAAACGTATTGAGAATCCATGTTGTTGATCATTTTCCAAACTCCACTTAACGATCCTTGCTAAATGCTAATTTTCAAATTCTTTTTCTGGGAAATAACCAAGTGATTATAATTTTAACAGACACAGTTCATTTTCTCCTTTCTCTCTGTCGGATTGTTTTTCACAAATCTATACTGTTCCATTTTTTTAGACTAGCGGGAGACAAGATTTAACTTTCTAAATCTTTGCCATTGGAATGCTTTGGCAAGCTAGCATTAACTGATCCGCACGCTTTAGCAGGCTAATCTCCACTTGTCCGCACTCTTTAGTAGACTAATCTCCCTTGGTCCGCACGCTTTAGCAAGCTAGTACTCGACTCCCTCAAAGCCCCCAGTAAGCAGCACATATAGCCCAAATAGTCCAATTGTCATACCCCCTCTATGAGCTATTGCATCAGCTAATAATAAATTTAATTATACCTTCATATACCTTTCTACATTCTTTTACCTTTTTATTTATTAAAGTACACTTTTGCAAGCTTCCATATTGAGTACTTGACACCCATTGTGCTTACATTCCTTTCTTAGATAAAATCTATTTTATCTTTATTCACGATCAACCGAAAATTCTTTTATACAAAACATTTTCTTCGGTTGAAAGTAGATTGTAATTAGCAAAAAGGTTTTTTCCTTTTACAAATTTAATTAATTAATTTCAAACCCTCTCATTCTAACAATTAGAAAAGATAAATTCCAATAAATGCAAAAAATTTTAACTATTTAGAATTTTCTTTTCTTTTTTTAGGAAAATAATAAAAAATAAAAATACATTTCTATATATGTGTGTTCGAACATTTATAAGTAGTAAAATACAACAAAAAAAAAAAAAAACTGTTCTACACATAAACAAATATTACAACTTATTTTCCTTTTTTTTTTTTTTTAGACAGGTTTGCTAGTCGAATAAATTATTAAAACATATATACACTGCATACACTTGTACTGTGGGTATAATAAGAATATAATATAGCCCAAACCCATTTATTTATGTACTATATCCGTACCTCCCACTTCCCTTCTGAATTATAATTTAATAAATCGTATTAAAATTATAATTTTCATGTGATACATGTAAGCTATGCTGAATCTTCAGCAAACAGCCATTTTGTGCATGGCCGTTATACACGGACTGGCACAATACCCCCGTCCCCGATGAGACTGTTAAAAAGGAAACCATTCTTTTTTAATGGTCTTACTTAACTATTTTTACATCTTCTTTAATTACTTACATTTTAAATTCAGCATTTATATTATACGTTTTAAACATGCAAGTTATGTCATTCATTCAGTAGCAATATACACCCATAGCCCTTCAAACATCAATCTGCATGGCTCAGACTACATCGTCCCCCCGCATGCCACCTCGAGACCATAAGAAACCTAGAGCATCAGCTTACAGATCCCTACTTCATGCAGAACTCTGTGACGAACAACGTATGTCAAGTACCGTAAATGTGTAATAAATGCGTCCCAGCTCACGTCTTTGGAGGCTTATGAGATCCTTTTGCATTTTAGAACACGAAAAACAAGCTCTTCGTTTTCGAAGAGGTAATTTGAATGAATATCTTAGTAAATGCACCCACGCTTCTTTCTTTTAAGACTTATAGGGTCTTTTCGCATTACAAGGTAAGAAGGTCCCCGAGAGGAAAACAAAAGTTTTTCTCTTTTCTCAGCCCAACGGTACCCCCCCGCATTAGTGACAGGGTACATACGCTGACATAACGCCACAAACTTCCGAACTACATAAGCTCTGCAGCCAACCCTCCAAACTCTCATCTCCCAAAGAACATGAGCAAACCGACATAATTCAAACCTTACATGCAATGCCTGAAACAACCACAAAGTCCTCACCTCCACTTTTAAACGACATACTCACTTACACTACACTGTTATTTACTATTTATTTTTACTCCCCCCAGGCTTCGGCGAATCTGGCCTATATCCCCTGCCTTTTCCATATTTCTTTCCTTGGTCATTTACTTGACTGTCAATATATTTGACATTCGTTTCTGAATTCCAATTTTTTTTCTTTGTTTTTATATATCCCCTTTGATCATCATCATCACTGTCCCATCCTATTGCGCTAATACGCGAATTTTCCCTAAATTTATCTGGGGGTTTGTCCAGTTGGTTCATGTCCAACACGTTCAATAACTCCGCCATGTGTTCCATTGTATTTACATTTGCTGTCAAACAATGTTTGTTCTATTCGGAAAGGAAAATTATGTCTAATTATTCTAATAATTTGACCCTCCGATGTTTGGCAGGCGTTTAAATTTCTTAATTTGGCTGCTTGCCTACGAAAAAATTGAGAGTAGTTTTCGTTCGTGTTACTCTTGTATTTTTCCTGCATTATTTGATACAGGATAGTCTCCTGACATTCTGGGCTCCAGAAATTGTTAACAATCATATCCTTATATTGATTGAAGGTTGGAGGATGATGAAACAAAGACTCCCACCAAGCTAATGCGTCTCCATTAAGATGAGCGCTGGCAACAAGCAATTTACTGATTTCATTTACTTTGTTTATCCGAAAGTAATTTTCCAGACTTCTTATATGCTCCACTGGAGCCTCCCCCACTTTTCCTTCAAATGTACGGATTTTTAAAAATTGGTTAATATTTTATTGTGGCAGCTGATCACTTCCATTGGTCTTTTCTATACGACCATCCAGATGATCTCCACTATTTGCCATATGGTTGTCTTGTTCATTTTTAACATTTTCAACCATTTTATTTTGTTTGTACTCCATTTCTGTGTCCTGCTTTGTCTCCTCTGGCCCTAACTTAACTGACTGACTATCTCTTATATTTGCTTCTATCTCATCCTCCTTAGTTTGCTTAGATTTATCACTTTTCATTTCCCACTTTTGAAATCTTAAATCTATTTCTTGTACTAATTCGCTTCGCATTTCCTCTATTTTCTGAACGATATTTTCTTCTTGTTTAGCCCTCTCTGTTCTCCAACTTTCTATTTCTTTTGACATTTTAGCCATTTCCTTTTTCACAAGGTTTGCGAAATCTTCCATCATTTCCTTTAAGCATTCTTTTTCCTTTCCTAGTTCGTTTTTCTGACAGTCCACTTCCTGTTCTTCAGACAGGTTTACTAGCGTTTCACTGATTATTGCCTGTTCCATTCTGATTTTCCCTGCTCTCGTAAGCATTTACGGGTTTAAATTTACTGAACTTGAAAGTCAAGGTATTCTTTCCTTTATACTAATTCCAGAAAAATATTTAATTTAATTTCGTATAGTAAATTCGCAGTACACCACGTCTTATGCTATGCCCTACTAATCGCCCTTTCCTCCAAGCACATTCCCTGATTTCTAATGACAATTTACTCAAACGTGTAATAATATAACAAAAAATTTCAAATGCCCCGTTCTACTTATATGCCCTAATAAATGACAGAATTATTTATCTAACTTCTGTTAATAATTTATTTCGTTCACGATAATAAATTTCTTCTCGAAAAAGAAAAAAAAATCTTATAACTAAATAATCAAAACCGTATATTTCAACCTTCCCTTACGCAATTATTAAAATCCTATCTCATTTACAACGTTCTTCTCTTAACTTAGCTGTCCTAAATTTGTTTTGAAACCACGAAAATATAGTATAGATTTCTACTAATACTATCTTTTTTCATCTTAACCTAGTTCGTCTTTACCACGATTGAGGAGCCATTTTTCTGTGCCGGTTCGACGACCCTGTAGTGGTCTTGCATGGTTAGACTCTCATACGCACCGAGCATGAAGTGACGTATGCTACAGAATGGGACATCGATAATAATTCTTTAAAATATTTTTGATTAAATATGAGTAAATACCTCAAAGAAATTATTAGAGGAAGTAGATTGAACCTAAAATTAGGCCCATCCAGACCTTCCTTGTTAAATTGTTTCATTAGCCGATTAATTATACGTTGACTAATTAAAGTGTCCTTACACACCTTTAAGAGTACTGAATATTTCCTTCAGTCTCTAGCGCCACTCCCGTTCAAGATTATACTTATTCCTTTTCTTTCCCGAAAGAGTGTGTAAAATGTGACTAGTCATTAACGAATATGAATATTTCGAGACATTCGGACTAAAATAAAAGAAACAATCCAACTCCCCGGTAAGTTATCCCTATCTAGCTCACTTTATATTCTATAAATCTCAGGTTAACTACGTGGATTTGCATTTTGATTAAAAAAAACAACTATATATCTGTACTAATAACTTAATAATTATTTTAAAGCTAAGTCAAAAACTTATAAACGATTTTAATTACAAAAGTGAATATTTATTATCCCCAGATTATTATATTTATCCTCCACTAATGCATACATATAAGTCCAATATATATAAAAAAAATATTTAAATTATATTTACCCTCCACCGATGCATATCCATATGACCCCAAGATAGATAAAAGAAAAAAAAACAATATCTAAAAGATTACACAATGGGTGTGCCCTATATTCCTTCCCACTTTAGAGTAATGAATCCATATAACAAGGCATGCAGTAATAATATATATATCATAAAAATTTTTTTTACAAAGAACATAAATGAGAGAGAAGAAAAAAAAAAAAAATAATAGAATATATAAAAAAAAAAAAATATATGTAACCAACTATACACGCTCCTCTGAACTTGTTCTTGTATTCAATTCGAACTTCCTGGGCCACACGGCTACTTCATAGGGCAGATAAGGCTTCCATTCACCGATATACTTTGAGTCTTTCTTGTCATCAGGGTCTGCTATTTCTTCTAAGGCATCTTCGGACTTGATAGCCAAACAGGTGGTGTACTACGGCTGAAAGTCTACTCCATGGTAGGATAATAATCCGGAACGTATAATCGAGCCATCTTTCAAATTATCGGATCTGTAAGTATACTTCTCCCGTATATATGCATATCGCACATGGCTGATTAGGGCAAGTAGATCCTAAATAAATTGCAGTTCTCCAACTATGATTCGTCTTTCGTTTTTTTTTTTTTTTCTATTTAAACGTATTGAGAATCCATGTTGTTGATCATTTTCCAAACTCCACTTAACGATCCTTGCTAAATGCTAATTTTCAAATTCTTTTTCTGGGAAATAACCAAGTGATTATAATTTTAACAGACACAGTTCATTTTCTCCTTTCTCTCTGTCGGATTGTTTTTCACAAATCTATACTGTTCCATTTTTTTAGACTAGCGGGAGACAAGATTTAACTTTCTAAATCTTTGCCATTGGAATGCTTTGGCAAGCTAGCATTAACTGATCCGCACGCTTTAGCAGGCTAATCTCCACTTGTCCGCACTCTTTAGTAGGCTAATCTCCCTTGGTCCGCACGCTTTAGCAAGCTAGTACTCGACTCCCTCAAAGCCCCCAGTAAGCAGCACATATAGCCCAAATAGTCCAATTGTCATACCCCCTCTACGAGCTATTGCATCAGCTAATAATAAATTTAATTATACCTTCATATACCTTTCTACATTCTTTTACCTTTTTATTTATTAAAGTACACTTTTGCAAGCTTCCATATTGAGTACTTGACACCCATTGTGCTTACATTCCTTTCTTAGATAAAATCTATTTTATCTTTATTCACGATCAACCGAAAATTCTTTTATACAAAACATTTTCTTCGGTTGAAAGTAGATTGTAATTAGCAAAAAGGTTTTTTCCTTTTACAAATTTAATTAATTAATTTCAAACCCTCTCATTCTAACAATTAGAAAAGATAAATTCCAATAAATGCAAAAATTTTTAACTATTTAGAATTTTCTTTTCTTTTTTTAGGAAAATAAAAAAAAATAAAAATACATTTCTATATATGTGTGTTCGAACATTTATAAGTAGTAAAATACAACAAAAAAAAAAACTGTTCTACACATAAACAAATATTACAACTTATTTTCCCTTTTTTTTTTTTTTTAGACAGGTTTGCTAGTCGAATAAATTATTAAAACATATATACACTGCATGCACTTGTACTGAGGGTATAATAAGAATATAATATAGCCCAAACCCATTTATTTATGTACTATATCCGTACCTCCCACTTCCCTTCTGAATTATAATTTAATAAATCGTATTAAAATTATAATTTTCATGTGATACATGTAAGCTGTGCTGAATCTTCAGCAAACAGCCATTTTGTGCATGGCCGTTATACACGGACTGGCACATTATAGAAGGGTAATGAAGACACATTATAATTCTGGTATTGAACAGAATTAATAAAAGCTATCATAAATTACTTATTGTTAAGTATTCTGCTCAAAAACAAAATTAATGTCTTTATTCTTATCATTATAACTGCAAATTTATAAATTGTTAGTTTGATAAATGCTATAGTCATCAGAGATTTGTATTCTTCTTCATTTTTTTTTTGTTTCAGATATAAGATGAAACATTTAATTTTTAACTTTAACTACTCAATTTAAGATGAGTTCTAGAATATTTTCTTTATTTCTGATATTTAAGTCCTTTAGAATTATTCTCAATCATTTATTCCTTTGTTGTCTTTATTGAGGGCAGATTTGACAAAGCAATGAATTATTATGGTAATATAAGTATCTTTTTACTCCATGTTTAATGTAGTGGGTAAAGTGGCAAACCAGAGCTCAAAACCTAAGGCTCACTATTCAACTATCATTTCTGATGATTGAGCTTCATTTGAACTCCAGAACAATAAACCATTTTTTTTTTACATTTTATTGAATTGCTGTGAGTTTATATCGCTGTGAGTTTATATCAAACTTTATTCTAAATTGTTCTGGTTGATATATCTCATAATTTAGTTATGAACCTTTTTTTCAAGGTTATTATTTAGGTTTGTACTACATATTTTATTCACCCTTCTGAATTTAGTTTATAAGTATACTATGAGCATATTAAGAAAAAAGTAATTTACCTAAATATTGTCAATTTTAATCCTAATGTGTGTTGGGAAATAATATAGGAAAAAGTTTATATATAACGATAAATAATGGAATATTAGAATTTATTGTAAATACTTTAATAGTAATCCAGTTAACTTTGAAGAATTTTATTGAGTCAGATTGTTGATTTAGCACTTCATATTAAATTAGCAGAAATTAAAAGATGTAGTAGTATCTGCAGGAATAACAAGTACTTTTGAGTTAGGATTTTTATAATTATGATACGAATGGAAAGTTACCTTATCATTTTTTTAAATAAACTGATTAAAAATTAAGTCTTGTTTCATGTTTTATTTTTTAATATTAAAATTCTTTCATCTAGTTTTTTGTTGTTTGGATATAATGGTCACTTTTGATCCATTTTTTGTCTTCCTTTATTAGAGTGAAGAGTGCTTTTTATGACATATATTACCTTAAGTGCTAATTTTTTTTTTTTGAACATTTAACATTAGAAATCAGAGTTTATGCTTTTAGCATGAAATTATATTGCACAGAACCTTGTTCCGTTCTATACTTTTTTAGTAAGAATTTATAAAAAAACAATTATATTTTTATTCACCCCTCCCCCCCAATCATGTGCTTCCATAAATTTAAAAATTAATTTTTTAGTGTTATGTAAAACAGTAATGGTGAATTACTATTTTTATAACATAGTTTATATTTTGAAATATTTCAAGATTTCAGACTTTGTAATGCATACTTTATATTTTTTTTATTGAAAGATTCTAAGAATTTAGGCTTTCGATATTATATATAATTCATACATCCATAACAATGGTCAAACATATTAATAAATAAATTTATTAATAATATTCTTTTCAAAATATTAAAAATTGTTTCAACTCAATTGAAATTAAACAACTAAATCAAAATTAATAAATATTTTATTGAAATAGTTTTTTTTTATTTTTTATTTTTTATATAGTATATAATTTAACGTATATATAATGAATTATGATTAAATTATTTAGAGTTTAATTACATATAAGAAATGAGATGTAGTTATTTAAAATTAAATATAAAGTATATAATTTAATATACATAATATATGTATATAATTGGTCAATTATAGTTAATGTAAATTTTATTTACTTATACATATATATATAAAGGAGTATATATATATAAATAATTTATATGATGTTAGAAGGAATGTTGGTGGATGTATTGGTCA
The DNA here is from genome assembly GCA_028023455.1 of Epiperipatus broadwayi. Classification (NCBI taxonomy): domain Eukaryota; kingdom Metazoa; phylum Onychophora; class Udeonychophora; order Euonychophora; family Peripatidae; genus Epiperipatus; species Epiperipatus broadwayi. Next base: position 1,497,708 of record JAQFVV010000077.1, read on the forward strand.
TGCGATTTATTGGAAAATTATATTTTGAAAAAATCATATTATTGGACGAAAACCAGTTCAATAAAATATTTATTAATTTTTATTTAATTGCTTAATTTTAATTGAATTGAAATAATTTTTAATAAGACATACATGTAATATTTTAGGCATTGGTTTTATAAAAGTATATTTTATGCACATACACATTGTGACCCAGTGAAAAAAATAGTAGAAATCTCTCTAAGCTGTCTGCAGGGCCATCTCTGAATTAATGCATGTGTTACATAGCAACCTAGTTTAGCTATTTACTACAGAAATTTTAAGGAGCTGGTTTAGATCGACTATGAAATATAACAATGTGTATAATACTGCAACCCACTATAAAACAATGCAGTAATACTAAATTTTGTTTTAAATTAGATTAAATTGCTATTGAAATGTTTGAAATGATATGGCAGTGAAGCTATGAGTCACAAGAATATTTTCAAGTGATTTCAAGATGTCATGATGGCAGGAAGAGCATTGAGGATAATCAATGAAAGTATGAAACACATTCTTACATTTCATGTCATATCCCATGATTCAGACATACTTGTATCTAAAAGTTTTTGGGATGAATAGATAAATTATGTCATTATGTAATCCATGAGTTGATTTAAAGATGACTTTGCAGGTAGCTTGGAAAGAGAATGAGTCACTATTTTGCTGGGATGCACTGTGTACTTTAAGTTTCTCTTTTATATTTTGTATGTTTTATATGTTCAAATATTTGCTTTCCATTCTCTATTTGTTAAGACTTTTTGATATATGATTTTTTTTTTGTATCGAAAGATTTCCAAATGTTTGACATTTGTTATTATATTTTATATAGGCTTTTAATATATATATTTCATACTTATAATATTTAGGATATCTATTTTATATGTCGTAGAGACTTTATACTACTCAATGATGTATAGAGAAATTTTAAGAGTAACAAGAAGTTGAAAATGAAATATATAAGTGAAAGAATAATAAGTATCATTGACATAATTGTAAAAATGAAGAATAAAAATTAAGAGTTTGTAATGGAGTTGAGTTGGAAATATTGCTAGAAGAGATGGTAATAGTTGGACAGTTGAAATTTTAAATTAGATTCTAAAAGACATGAAAGACCTGGAAAGAAATCACATGGAATGGATGGATGAAATAAGAAAGTTTCCTGGTGTGTTGTGGGGAAGAAGAAATTGAATTAAATTTTCAAAGACCTTCATCCTGCAATGGATCAAAAATGGTTGAAAATGATGATGTTGAAAGATTTAATTGCTTTAATTTCTATCTACTGCATACATACAAAATACATTTTTTTCAATCCTACACTTATATAAAAGTGTACAGCTAAAAAATTAAGTTAAAAGTAGGATTCTTTAAGTAAAATTTTTAAGTTATTTCAATATTCTTTGAATGTTAATGACAATAAAGTTTTCTAGAGCATTAATAGGATGATTATTAACAGACTGCCATTTAATTACACATTTGTATATTCTATTATAGATATATTAAACAACCTCCATATTTACCCATTCTTTTTAAATTCATATAAATAAAGATACAATAAAAGACAAATGACTCCTAAGATGCATTTTATACTGAACCAGCACTCATCAGTTGCCCAGGTCACTATCTTCCATATACATCTTTATTATATGAAGAGTATTTATCTATAGTAAATTGTTACATTTTTATTTACCATTGGCCTCTTGGGGGTCATTTGTCTTTTATTGTATCTTTGTTTATACAAATTTAAAAAGAATGGGGAAGTATGGAGGTTGTTTAATATATCTATAAAGATATTACACTTGGGAAAGCAAGATGAATAACTCCATGCTTGTATAAGTTTAAAATTAAAATTAAAAAATCAGATATATTAATTTTTAACTGAGGTTTAAAGTTTATATCTGTGCTAGAGAGAATCTCTAGTTTAGAAATTGATTAGTAATAATCATTTTGTATTTATCTGAGGTGGATGGTGTCAAAGTTGTAAGTGGAGTAAGTTTGGCAATAGTAAATAAAAGATAACAATATATTCTATTAGTGGTAGATTCCCATATTTTAATAATTTTTGACAGGAATAATATCAGAATACCTATAAATAGTTATAAGCTGTTGGTACATCTTTATTTGTCTGATCTGGTATACTTCAATCATATATTTTGCTAACTGACTTTTAATTGCTTATTTAATTCTAGCATGTCATACAGTTCCAAAAGATACTATCATTTAATGATAATGGGAATTGCAGGAATCTATATTTTTTTTAAGAAATTATAAAAATTCTTTTTCTTAAGGAAAGAATTTAATATGCATTTCTACTAACAATACATTTTTATTTGGTAATATTATTTATGGATTATATTATTTTTTTGTTTAAGAGTTAGGATAGATTTGAAACCTGTTTCCAATATCAAGCTATTAATATGATTAGTCTTTAAATTAGTTTATTAACAGAATTAGCCATTTATTACATAGAAACTTTAGAAATCATGTTAAAATTTCACTATGATAAATAAAAGAATTACTAGTTATTAAATCAGCCAGTCTATTACAGTTTGAATCCAGGTATGTTTTTCTTTATGGGATCTATTAGGAATCCATTTGAAAAATAAGAACCTGTGTAAAGCTGATTTGACTCTCCATTCTCAACTTTTCTTCCATCAGGTCACATGCATTTATTTGTTACATTGTTCAGGCTGCACCGAAGTACACTTTATCTTATAATAATAAAAAAATAAACTTAAACATGTCCTAGGATTTATTTAAAAATTAATGTGATTTTTGATATTAAGACAAACTTTTATCTATTTTAGATAAATCAGGTTGACAATTGATACATTCTATTTTTAATATGTCATCAAGGTGAGAAATAGTAAGCTGATATTCATTTTAGAATAGAATGATTCATAAGATGCAAACAACATGAACAGCATTTGAGCATACTTTTGTACAATCTTATATTTTTCAGGCACTAATTTCCAAAATTCTCCTACTTTTTTTTTTGAAAATAACTTCTAGATTTATATTATTTTTGAGCTCCATGAATTTGTCATATTGCTTTGCTTAATCATATCCTAATAAAGCTTGTTGTGTAATAATTGCTGTTTCTAAGTGCAAATAATTTTCTATAAGCAGCAGACAATTCTTTATATTTCTTAAATCTTGATATCCGCTCTTAAATTCCGTATATAAAATTACTAAATAGTTTTATATGATCGTATAGTTTTCTGAAGAAATATCAATACCATCTTGTTAAGCTTTTGTTATGGTTGGAAAATTATGCAGTATTTGATTTTGTATTTCCTAGTGATAGACGCTTAGTTTCTTTTCAAAAGCAAATACTTTATTACGAAATAATGTTATTTTCAGCTTATAAACAAAAAAACTGTGATTGAGCTCATCAAATATTTCTGTGATGTCACACAGAAAAGATAAAAGACATCACCATCCATTTTTTTCAAGTTTGCTCTAAACTTTATTGTTTTGTAGTAAAAATAAAATAATTTTCTGCCTTAAAAAAAAAAAACAACAATCCAGAACTTCTCTGCTTAGCCAACACAATGAAGTATGTAAAAGAAAATTATTATAATCTGTGATAGAATGTTTATTGAGATTTAATATTATATGGTTATCTTTTTTAGGACTAAACTATTGGATGTTCTCATTTCATATTATTGTTCTGAAAATATAATTCAAAAATCATTGTTGAACAGACACATCCTGTATGTGTCTAATGGTCAATCACTTTTTGATATTGTTTGCAAGCTTTTTTAGGTGTAATATTCTGAAACTTATAAAACTTTATAGAATTTTTATTTTTAACATTACTGTATGTAGTTGATTACATAATTTCCATATAATCACAATGTTTGTTTTTTTGATGCATGCTTTTATTGTTTGCTTATACTATTACTATATTGCATGCTTAATCAATTTGTCTTTAGGCTGAAAATTTGCAATAGAGACATGCGTATGTATATTATTTATTATAATATGATGTTAATCATGAGAATTACAAATATTTAGAATAAACCATAATTTGCCAATATAATTCACAATACAATAGTCACAGTTTAAACTAATAGAATATCCATAATCTGTTATAAAAGCAACTTTTATAGATTAAATCCATTTTTTTATCTATAAAGATTACCTTGACAACAAATTGTGGATATATTCTTTAGGTTTATTATGCATTAACTGTTTGAAAAGTTTAGGATGATAATAGATATGTACAATTTATGAGAATGCTAACATTTATTACATTAAATTACATTCAATTAGCCTTATATGAATTGTGTTTTTTTAATATATTCTGAATTGTGTAAATTGTAGCATTATATTGTAATAATATATTATACCGGACAAAAGCTTTAGACTCGCATAAACTGACCGCCAGGGCGCCACTAGTCCGAAATTTGAAACTAGACATTTATTTTTAAGGGGTTACAGGATATGCGAATCGAATACGCCGGACTAGCTCAATCAAGCAAATGAGATCTATGTTTTGTTCAGTGAGTTGGAAAGGTAGCAACCGAAAACAAAATCAACTAAGTAGATGAATAAATAAATAATTTTATTAAAAGTATGATTAAATAAACATAAATCTAAATAATAATCTTTAAAGCACACTTAAAATATGTACTACACGTACATACGTCAAAATTAAATTTAAATATTTTATATGGCTTTGAGAGCGATTTTCTGTGCGTGAAAGAGTGCAAAATACTGACAGTAGCAGAAGTATTAGTAAGTATTCCGTGATCTCACGTAAGAAAAGGGAGGTTAGCTTCCTGCTTATAACCCATAGTTAGAAAAAGGCTGAATCTCCGTATTTGAGATTTATGTAAGCTTATGTCGAAACCGAAGAAATGCGAAAGTAGCTTCCAAAACATTAATAATAATAAAAAGAGTGTTGAAAGTTATTACTTTCAATCGATTGACCTCCCTCTGAGTGAGACAGGCTAGGAGCTCACGATCTACCTATTGAGAGGGTTAAAACGATCGTACGTGCCCCTAATAAACGAATTGGAAGCTTGAAGAAATAAAACTAAGAACTATTATAAATAAAGTTTCACGACATAAGGAGAACTAATAATAAAATGGGTCACGAGCCAGAAGTCAATTAAAATAGTCTGTAATATCCAGACTGCTTCATAAAAAAAAAAAAAAGTGAGATTATAAATAAACTACTATCTTACTTACTAAGACTTAAATAGGACGGACAGTAATAGGTTTGAAATTAGCACTCGTTAAAAAAAAAAAAAATCAAGCACAAAGAAATCGAATTACATAAGATATAACTTAAAAAACATTTATATTTAAAAAAGGCAACAAATCTAAGATAACATTATTTAAATTGCAAAAATGTAAGGTACCTTAATAATTTATTTCAATGCTAGTGCACTAGACTTCTTAGGTTAGTCCGTTGCTCTGGATTCACTGACAGTAGGCTTAGGCGAGTTGGTTAGTGGTTTCTTTGGAGCCGGTTCTTATGGCATTGTAGGCAGTTAATGGAGACACAGGACGTCCGAACCTGTCCTGGCGAGAAGCTTAGCACATCATGGTAAAGAAAATATTCTTGCTGTAGGTTTAATGTTCATTCTAGGTAGAATAATTACTGGATCAGCTTTCAGAATATGCAGGAATCGTTCTTTTGAAGTATTTTGGCAGGAATCGTGCAATTCTCCTGTCAGAGTTGGTGTCTGTCTCTTTGCGCTGGTGCAAGTATTCTAGCTGATGCCAGTATTGAAAGCTAGTCCAAGATAATCCAATGGCCTGATTCAGCCTGTTATATCTGAATCATATCTCTTAAACCAATTACCAAACTTTTTCTTTTTAATTAAAATTTAAAAATTCTCGATCTAGATAACAATAGTTATCTAATTAACGAAATAAATTGCCCTTTACAGATCTAGGAATTAACTAATGAAAAATTCTTTTCTTTTTGTTTTCTTTCTTTTTAATTAGCCTTATCAATCTAAATCCCCAAATCTGAAAAGCAATCTATTTGTACACTTTACTTTTACATAAATTTAACAAAAAAAAATAATCTTAGTTTTCTTTTTTTTTTTTTTCAAAATTAAAATTAAAAACCAAATATAACTGTGGTATTAAAATATAATTCCCACGCACATACATATATATTTGTACAAGCATTAAAAAAAAACTTTTAATCAAGTTTTACAAACGAAACCTTATATAAAAATTTATTTTATTTTCTTCACCCCTATAAAACTATAATTTTTGTAATGGTGTCTTAAACATCCATTACAACTGCCTCTCCGTCATCACAAAAAAAAAAAAAAAACTTAGTTGACTTTGCTCTGCCTACCACTAACCAGTTTTCTCTAAGTTTGTTCTCACTTAAAAAAAAAATCAAATCCATCCACATAAATTCTCACTTAAAAAAAAAATCAAATCTGTAACATAAATTTTCAGGAATATACTGGCGATCTATTAAAATAACTATTTACAACAAAGTAATACAAATACGATAGCCACTATACATTTTATTAAATAAAAACGAACATAATTCAAAATATCAAAATGTAATATTGTTTATCACACACATATATAGTTGTAATTATATAATATTATTTACAAAATTCATTCAGGCTTATCACCTACGTCGAAATAAATTTCTATTCTCAACTCGTAGTCCAATTACAAATCCATTGAGTTTTTTTTTTTTTTTAGCAGTACCTCCGATCAATATCACTTACGCTCGGTCAGGCGGTTCTTTCTTTATTCTTACTGCCTCTCTAATGTACGTTCCTTTCCCCCTTTTGTCTGTCCTTCGCTTATAATTTATTGCCTTGTCTCTTTCTCATTCTGTTTTATCTTGTAGCTCGTATATCTTACGACTCTTTAGCCGAGCAAAATATATTTGTTCAATGTGTCCCATTTTAGTACAGACCGCCTCGTTAATAACAAATGGAATGAATCCCTCTTCTATAGTCTTTTCAAATAAAATTGCTCTATAGATAGCTTTTATCTCTGCCTTAAAATCATACTCCTTAACTTTTTTCTTAACTCTCTTTTTTTTAAATTCGTATTCACAACCACTAGTTATTTTAACCAATTTATTTTTAGTTTCTTGCAGAAACTCTTTTACGTTATTCTCTGTCTTTTGATCTGCATTTTCTATCTCACCACCTATCTGCACCCAATCTCTACCAACTTCTATCTCTATTTCTACCTTGTCTGTTCTAATGCTATCCTGTTCTAATTCATCTTTTACTTCTTTCATCTCTTCCTTTACTATTTCAACTTCCTGAACCTCCTTATTCCTATCTTTCTCTATGACTTCTATAGCTGCCTGATTTTTGTCGACTTTCTTCAATATTTCCTGTCTCATTCCTTTCATTTCTGCTCTCAGCTCCTCCAGTATTGTTTGTTGACTCCGTTTTATTTCTATATTTTGTTTTGTTATATTTTGTTTCATTTCCAGCAACTCCTGTCGTATTTCTTTCATCTCGGCTTGCTGAGTTTGTTTCATTTCTATTATCAACTCTATCATCATCTTCATCATCGTCTGTGTCTCGCTCTCTTCTTTTTCTACTATCTGGGGGTGTTTAAATGAAACTGGGCTCTCTTCCCAACCTGCCTCTCTATCGCTTTCTTCTTTAGCTTCCATTTTCAAAATAAACTTAGCTCCGTTAAATCTAATTTTTTTTATTCCAAATTACCAACGGAACTTTTCTTTTAAATCTGTTTATTAACAGTTTTTTTTTTTTTAATCTTCAACAGCTAACTTTATTTTATTTTTACAAAGCAAACTTAAACTCTTTACTTTTTTTAAAAAACTTTACGAACGTCGAACTAATTAATAAACTCTTTTTGAATATCAAAACATTAAATACGGACAGATCCGAAACTACCTGCATCTTTCCATCAACTTCTATTCTACCACTAACTTTATTTCACCTATTTTCGCCTACCGTTTCTGTTTATTTTTCCCAACCATCCGAACAAAACATCTCACGTAAAGTTTTAATATCGGCTCCCACGTTTGGTTGCGCCAAAAATTACTATCCTATATACCGGACAAAAGCTTTAGACTCGCATAAACTGACTGCCAGGGCGCCACTAGTCCGAAATTTGGAACTAGACATTTATTTTTAAGGGGTTACAGGATATGCGAATCGAATGCGCCAGACTAGCTCAATCAAGCAAATGAGATCTATGTTTTGTTCAGTGAGTTGGAAAGGTAGCAACAGAAAACAAAATCAACTAAGTAGATGAATAAATAAATAATTTTATTAAAAGTATGATTAAATAAACATAAATCTAAATAATAATCTTTAAAGCACACTTAAAATATGTACTACACGTACATACGTCAAAATTAAATTTAAATATTTTATATGGCTTTGAGAGCGATTTTCTGTGCGTGAAAGAGTGCAAAATACTGACAGTAGCAGAAGTATTAGTAAGTATTCCGTGATCTCACGTAAGAAAAGGGAGGTTAGCTTCCTGCTTATAACCCATAGTTAGAAAAAGGCTGAATCTCCGTATTTGAGATTTATGTAAGCTTATGTCGAAACCGAAGAAATGCGAAAGTAGCTTCCAAAACATTAATAATAATAAAAAGAGTGTTGAAAGTTATTACTTTCAATCGATTGACCTCCCTCTGAGTGAGACAGGCTAGGAGCTCACGATCTACCTATTGAGAGGGTTAAAATGATCGTATGTGCCCCTAATAAACGAATTGGAAGCTTGAAGAAATAAAACTAAGAACTATTATAAATAAAGTTTCACGACATAAGGAGAACTAATAATAAAATGGGTCACGAGCCAGAAGTCAATTAAAATAGTCTGTAATATCCAGACTGCTTCATAAAAAAAAAAAAAAGTGAGATTATAAATAAACTACTATCTTACTTACTAAGACTTAAATAGGACGGACAGTAATAGGTTTGAAATTAGCACTCGTTAAAAAAAAAAAAATCAAGCACAAAGAAATCGAATTACATAAGATATAACTTAAAAAACATTTATATTTAAAAAAGGCAACAAATCTAAGATAACATTATTTAAATTGCAAAAATGTAAGGTACCTTAATAATTTATTTCAATGCTAGTGCACTAGACTTCTTAGGTTAGTCCGTTGCTCTGGATTCACTGACAGTAGGCTTAGGCGAGTTGGTTAGTGGTTTCTTTGGAGCCGGTTCTTATGGCATTGTAGGCAGTTAATGGAGACACAGGACGTCCGAACCTGTCCTGGCGAGAAGCTTAGCACATCATGGTAAAGAAAATATTCTTGCTGTAGGTTTAATGTTCATTCTAGGTAGAATAATTACTGGATCAGCTTTCAGAATATGCAGGAATTGTTCTTTCCAAGTATTTTGGCAGGAATCGTGCAATTCTCCTGTCAGAGTTGGTGTCTGTCTCTTTGCACTGGTGCAAGTATTCTAGCTGATGCCAGTATTGAAAGCTAGTCCAAGATAATCCAATGGCCTGATTCAGCCTGTTATATCTGAATCATATCTCTTAAACCAATTACCAAACTTTTTCTTTTTAATTAAAATTTAAAAATTCTCGATCTAGATAACAATAGTTATCTAATTAACGAAATAAATTGCCCTTTACAGATCTAGGAATTAACTAATGAAAAATTCTTTTCTTTTTGTTTTCTTTCTTTTTAATTAGCCTTATCAATCTAAATCCCCAAATCTGAAAAGCAATCTATTTGTACACTTTACTTTTACATAAATTTAACAAAAAAAAATAATCTTAGTTTTTTTTTTTTTTCAAAATTAAAATTAAAAACCAAATATAACTGTGGTATTAAAATATAATTCCCACGCACATACATATATATTTGTACAAGCATTAAAAAAAAACTTTTAATCAAGTTTTACAAACGAAACCTTATATAAAAATTTATTTTATTTTCTTCACCCCTATAAAACTATAATTTTTGTAATGGTGTCTTAAACATCCATTACAATATATTATAATAATATGGATAATATTAAATTTTTAACTAGTGAGAAAAATTGATATCTTATAACTATTGACTAAAGTATTTGACAAAACACAATATTATTAATTATTGTAATAACTTGTACAATAAAATAATATATATACTTTCACACAACCCACCACTCTCCAGTCTATCTAATAACACTGATACACTTAAGCACATATATGCTGAAAAGATAAATAATCACCAATATACGTATTTCATGCTAAACCAGCAATCATCAGTTGGTCTAGATTATCATCTCCCACACATATATACTATAAGTGCTCAGATATATATTAAGATAGACAATCTTCATACTTTAATGGACAGGCTCCAATCTACTACACACTCCAACTCTTCAACCACCCATTCAATTGAAAATCTGATGATGGAATGCTCGAAGGCCACCATGAGGCCGAGATTCTTGTCACATCCATGTTGACCTAATGTCAATCTGAACCCCACATGTGCAGGATATAATCCATTAAATACATATGCAAGGATGGGCAGACATCTCTACAATGTAATAACTGAAACACAAGCTTGTTATATATACACTTGTGTCTATATATGTAATATATAGGGTATATGAGCACAGACTTTGTATATATAATAAGCCTGTGTTTCAGTTATTACATTGTAGAGATGTCTGCCCATCTTTGCATATGTATTTAATGGATTATGCTTTGTACATGTGGGGTTCAGATTGACATTAGGTCAACATGGATGTGACAAGAATCTCGGCCTCCTGGTGGCCTTCGAGCATTCCATCATCAGATTTTCGATTGGATGGACAGTTGAAGAGTTGGAGTGTGTAGTAGATTGGAGCCTGTCCATTAAAGTATGAAGATTGTCTATCTTAATATATATCTGAGAACTTATAGTATATATGTGTGGGAGATAAGAATCTAGACCAACTGATGATTGCTGGTTTAGCATGAAATACGGTTATTGGTGATTATTTATCTTTTCAGCATATATGTGCTTAAGTGTATCAGTGTTATTAGATAGACTGGAGAGTGGTGGGTTGTGTGAAAGTCTGTGCTCATATACCCTATATATTACATATATAGACACAGGTGTATATATAACAAGCCTGGGTTTCAGTTATTATATATGCTTTAAAAAATAAATTCATTTTTCATTGTTCTTATTACCATTCTAGTAATGTATGTTTTTGTATTTTATATTCAGTTCTAAATAGTTTTTGATTGTTGAGTAATATTTTTTTGGAAATTTTTGTACTAGTATTTGAACATTATAATGATTTTTTAATGCTAGTTTTAAATAATTCAGTCTGTTCTGAATCATAGATTTTTTTTATATGATCTTATGAAGATAACCTTTTTTCATTTGTGTTTTTTAATCATAATAATAGGTTTTTTAGCAATTATTATTATTTTTTATTTTTTTACCAATAATATCATTTTTGCCCAAGTTTTTAAATGGCTTTGTTTATCTGACTTTGTATTAAAATAGATAAAATTTAATAAACTTTATTTGTCATTGCAAAATATTTTAATACTCTACTATTAATGTCTCATTGTTTCAGTTAGTTTTTGCACAAATTAATCATTTTTGTCTTACTTTTTAATTACATTTTCTTTTGCAAATAAGACTTCTGAAATAGCATACAAATTTATTTGTCCATAGTCTGTAAAGTGTAGAACTTATTTTTCATATTTTACTTTGTATTCCATGATCATAAAATGTTAAATGTGAAGTTGAGATATTCTTGATAATGTATTGATAATGAGCTATCTTTAGTGGCTAGAAATCATTATCATTAGATACTTTCCAAAGGTCAGACTTTAAATTTTGCTTTTTGTTCAATTTTTTTAAAGCATTTATGATTATTTCTTTTTAGATTATTAACTAACTCCTATGTTGCTTTTTTATTCTATCTTTTATATTCCCAATCAACATATTTTTCATTATTATTTTTTTTCATAATTTTCTTAATAAGTAATATTTTTTTATTTTCTCTCTTCATTACTTCAATATTGCTGATTCTATCTTTATGACTTTTTCTTTTTATCTTTAAAACCATATCTTTAAAACTTTTAATAATTTTTGTATTCTTTTTTCTATTGGAACTCATTGCTTTATTAAAAGCTACACTCTTAAAATTTTTAAAAAGTTTTTTTTAAAAATCTTAACTTTAAATAGCCCATTGTAGAGTAAGATTTTTCTAACTGCTCTCATAAGGAACATTGAAGAATAAGTCATTACTCACAATAATATTTTATTTTACGCTAATATTTCCTTTATAAAATAATAAAATAATAGTGAAAAAGGTGATAGAGTACTGTAATTTTTTTTTTTTTTTTCAGATTTATAAGATTACTTATTTATCAAGAAGCCAAAAAAAGGTAAATTTTAACCTATTTTTATTTTTAAAATGAGTTTATATGTGTATGTCTGTTATATTATTTAATAAATGGTTGATTAATTTTAAAGGTTTAATAAATTGGCTCTATCCAAATTGTAGTCATTAAATTTTTGCTGCCAGATATGTTTGATATTGTAGTATCATATAAGCATATTCAAAAATTAACATTTTTTTCTCTAAAGGCATTACAACAGAAATATAAATTAATATTTATCAAACATTAATGTTTATCAAAAACTAATTTTTTAAGAAATAAGATCATCTTTGAAAAAATTTGAATATTATGTTCTCACAGACAGTATATTGTTAAATAAGTTATTTTCTTTTAATTCTCTGGTATAAGAGATTATATATATTTTAGAGGGGAAAATATGAATTTCCAGACAATATTTAATACATTTCATTAGAAAATCTACTTTAATAATCTAATCTATTTTTTTTTCCAATATCAGAGATTAAACTATAAGTACTAGATTAAAAACCTGATCATATTAGAATGGATATTTTAACCAAAGAATTTTGGAATTGACTATGATTATTCTATCTAAAATTTGCTTAATTTTTATAGTCAATATAATCAGTTATATAAAAACAAAAGTAATAACTATTAATTGTAAGAAATTTATTATATGAATTTAGTAATAATAATAATAATAAACAGCCATTCATAAATGAGTATGGCCATTGTTAGATCCGCCAGTTATAATAATCACTGGCGAACAATCTATGCAGTAAGCTAACCCTTGCACTGACTATATATGCATACAATAATTTTATGACAAAGACTAACGCCGGTGGAATAAGAAAACAGATTTAGTTATAATACACTAATATATACATATTTACAGTAATACATTTAAACAATCATAATATATTTATATTAACAAACCCGAAGGCATACAAAAATAATAATGAAGATCTATACGACCTACTTTATAGTCCCTATGCTGACTCTTGGACTTTCAGAGGCCAGCTGTCCGCTCTGGGGCTACCGTGCTAAATAAGCAACGTTCAGCGCCTTTCCCAGTTCAACTGCATCGGTAGAGCTCCCAGTTTTAAGTGTCAAAAAAATGCTTTACACTTTCATTCATTTTTTCAGTTCTGATTTTCTGGATTTGATTGGGCAATCTTGTCCATCCTGGACGGATCAATCCCTCCCAGTTTACCTTTTGTCTGCAAAGTTCCTTCGTTAATTAATCTTGCTGTCTAAAAGGATTTGTTTACATGTTGTTTTGAACATAACACAACTATTAAAGTATAATATTATTTTAAATTAACGAAGTATTTTTATCTTCACATATATATGTAACTTACGTATGTATATGCGATAAATTATACACGTACATACGTTTAAATATTAAATCCCTATTTACACCATTTACTATTATTATTTTGTGTGTATGTGTATTTTAATTATACACATACATAACAGCCATTCTAAATCAAAAAAAAAAAAGGCGAAAAAAAAAATTAACCTAGAAATGAGACTCAAAAATGAATATACAAACCAATCTATAAAACATAAATATATTCATATAGAAACATACTGCTTTATTTTCCTGTTTTCTTGATATTTTATGAGAAAATTTTTCATTTTGAAATACTTCGACATCACTCTAATTGTAACTCTCAAATGTATTCTCTGCCATATCTTTCCAATGGGAAACATTTGGTATTGCAAATTTTTTAGAATGTTTTTAAGATAATCATTATAATGTAGACAAGGTCTATTTTTCCCATGAAAACCATGATCATGGTCCCCAAAATATATGCTTTTAGAATGTCTTGTATTGTTCATTCATTTTACATGATTGATCTACCAATAGTGTAATTTATGATAAATTCTATAGTATCACATTCAGCAAGTTGAAGAACATAAATTGCTTTTACGAGCTTGCCATTATATTTTTAAAATTTTACAGAGGATCCGTAAATTAAACTTTTCTAATGCCTTTCTATTGTATTGACAGAATGCAAGTTTCTTTCCATATAATAAATTAGTTAAAATAATAGTTCTATATCTTAGTTATAGTAGTTATTTTTCTGTGATGAAAATATGTTTGTTTCCAATAAAAAATAAGTAGATAAATTAATTTATAGCTTGTTTTCAATCCCAAAGAAGTACAGGAATTAATTTATACATATATATATATTTAATTAATCTCAAAATAATTTCTGAAGTTGATCAATAAAGACAAAAAAGCCCGGCACGGTAATGTTATTAAAATAATAGCGTGTTTTTAAAAGCAAAAACAAAAAAGAACTTGTTCGTTTCCAATAATAAAGTAAATAAATTAATTTATACTTTGTTTTCAATTCAAAAGAAGTACGGCAATTAATTTATACATGTATTTTTATTTATTTTTAATTAATCTCAAAATAATACCTCAAGTTGGACAATAAAGACAAAAAAGTCTGACACAATAACATTATTAAAAAAAAGGCGTATTTTTAAAAGCAAAAATAAAAAAGAATTTGTTCGTTTCCAATAAAAAATAACTAGATAAATTAATGTAGACTTATTTTTTTTTGATATAAATATAATACCAGACATCAGATAATAAAGAAATAGGACAATAATTAATGTAGACTTTTTTTTTTGTAATACCATAAATCGGACAATAAAGAAAGGCCGGCCAGGTAACGTTATATTTATGTATATTAAAGAGTGTAAAGCACCATCAGGCGACTTGTATGGTCTAAAAAATAAGTACCCTATATTTTAACTTGTTAAAAACAGCAGCAGCACATTGCATTTTGTGTTGGACCTTAATATGTAAGTTCACCTTTCTACTCATAAAACTACCAATGTATTTAAATAGGTTTATAACCAAGGGAGCAAAAGTTTCTGAGGATTCTTTTTTGTCAGTGTCTGCTAAAGAATTTAAGTTTTTTGAACATTAATTAATAAACCAAAGTCTAGGTGTTGCATTCAAAACAGAAATACATTCTGTAAAGCATCTTTTGAATTGGAAAAAATCGCACAATTATCAGCATACTGTAAATTCAGAATCCAACAAGAAGTTCTTGGTTTTTGCTTTTATTCAATTTAAATTAAAATTTTCACCATCATACCTGTATCATATCTTGATCCCTGTTTTATTAAGCCAAACTATAAACAATTTCAAAGATCTCTGTTATAAAAATTGAAAGCAATGTTGGAGCAAATACCAGTTTTCCTTTGAAATGCCTCAGATGAAGAAATTATTAAATAATAATCAATTGCTTTTATTGTTCAGGAATTTTACTAGTTCGAATATCAGAGGTGACAGATTGAGCCATGATCTGTGGACCTTGAGTTTTAGAGATTGCCACTATATTAGACAGAACTAAGAAAATATTATGTAAATAAGTTATTAGATAATCAGTTATTAGATAATCTGTTTGTTCTGATAATTTTTTTTAGAATTACCATTAAATTGTGGAAATTTTGATAAAACATATATTTAGTTTATATTAATAAAGATTAACCAGGTATAAATATAAATGTTTAACTTTATTTATAGAGAATTAATTTATACATTTAATGTTTGCATATTACAATTAAATGCTTGAATTTCGAGCCCTTTTGATTTTTAATTTTTTTTGATTTTGTAATGGCTTATTATCAAATCTTGAAATACATAGTAATTTATTAAATTAATTTTTATTATGGTTGATAATGAATATTTTTAAATTTAACTACATTCACTGAGAATCTTTAGTAATAATAATTTATGCTTATATATTTTTTATAACATTTGATAAAATTTTTGTAAACAGAAGAAATTTGAATTGACTAAATTCATTAATAACTGTTACTGATGAAATAATATCTGAATTTTAAAATTATACGTTTTTAAAGTGACACTGGAATTATATTATTAATTTGTAATCCTCAGAGAAGTAAAATAAAATTTAAAATTATTTAAATGGCATTTATATAGTAAGATAATTCATATTGTGTTAAAAGTTTCTAGTTATAGTAATTTTTTTTGTTTAAAATAACTATTGTCATGTAATGCATAAAAATATTACATTTAATTTTATAAAAGTATGATTTTTATGTGAATAAATATAGTTTGTGAAAATAAATTTACATTTATAGATTTCTATTTGAATTCTTTATTGTTATTATTAAAATGATATTTTAGCTTTCATTTTCATAGCTTGATGGGATTATAATTTTATGAAATGTTCGCATATTAAGATTTTGATAAAAACTTGAAATACTGTTTTCTTTTATAGAAATTATGTCTCATGGTAAAAGCCTAATTTAATTTGGAAAATGAAATTTAAGTGTTTTATTTAATTTAAGCAATTTTGAAGCCTAATTAGTTTTGGAAAATTAAGCTTAAGTGATTTTTAATTTTTAGCCTTAAAGTCTAAAAATTTAACTTAACTAAATAATAATTCAAAACATTGTAACAAAACATATTTTGGCAAATATTTATAAATTTTGTCTGTTTTAAAACTTTTTATTTTTTTTATCTGAAAATTTATAGTTTCAAAATTGAATTTAACTGAATATTTCATTGATATTGTAAGCATAATCTTAAGAATACCTAATATGATAATTTTATTTTAGAATCTTAATTGAATGATCATTACTGATATTTTATCTGTGTTTTTTTTTTGTGGTCTGACTCTTACTAATGTCACTTATTGATTATTTTGACCTATGCTATACTTTAAAAATTTTTTTAATTTCTCTTGTGTAATTAGTGCATAAGGAATAGACTAAGAGTGAATTATGTAAAACTATCTAGATGCTATTAATAATTAAATTACTAATAGTATAATTCTATTTAGAAGTATTAGATACAATAATTACTTAATAGAACTGACCATTTTTGTAATTTTATGCAATACATGTCAGTTGTTTTAAAAATAATGCATCATTTAATATTAAGATCATATAATCTTTTGTATCAAATTATAAATAAATGTTTTGTCATCCAAATTTTTTTTTGATTATTTTTTGTCAATGATTTTTTGCAAATGACCTTTATAGGGATAGAATTTCTCCATTCTAAAAACCAATATATATATATATTGAACCTGCAAAATAAAGCATTTACATATATATACATTGAGCAAATAAATAAATACTAAATGCTAGTGCAACAAAATATCTACTACTACTACTATAATTAGAAAGTATTTATTAGCATTAAATAACCACTTATTGACTGCTTTTTAGTCCTTTCTTGCAATTAAGAGAAATGGCTTGAAAAATTTCAAACTCACTTTAAGGCATAACTACTTATAGAGCTGTATGGGTCTAACATAAAATCAGAAACAGTATTCTTAATGATTTTGTTTATGTGCAATGTGTACATTGATTTTTTTTAACACAAAAAAAAAAAGAGTAAAAATCAAATCAAATCATTGTTAAATGTCACATAACTTTTCAAACTTCATCATCATCATCAACCATTATCAATCCACTGCAGGATGAAAGTCTCTCCAAATTCATTTTATCTTCTCCAATCTCTAACCTTTCTTCTCCACATCAACCTTGCATACTTTCTTATTTCATCCATCCACCTCACATGTGGTCTTTTTCTGGGTCTTACAATCTCTTTTAATTCAGTTTAAGATTCCAATTGTCCCATCTTTTATCATCTCTTCTAGCAATATGTCCAGCCCAACTCCATTTCAGTCTTTATTCTTTCAACGATGTCAGTAACACCTATTTGTTCTCTTACCCGTGTATTGCATTTTCGATCTTTTTTTATTACTCCTATTATGCATGTCTTCATACTTCTTTCAGTAGTCTGAAGACTTTGTATTGCTTACATTTAATTAATTAAGCAATAATGATATCTATTTCACCATTTTAGAAGCAAACTGTAAGCATTAGATAAATCATTTTTTAAATAGTTTGTAATACTCTGCAAAGACATCAAAGGTGTTTAGATTGATAACTGAAGCTTCTGTAATATATAGTGTAATGTTTTCTGCTAAATTAGATCGTCTTGATTTATACAGAATAATGCAGTAGTTTTTTTCAAACTATGAAAAAAATATTCTGTTCATGTAGGAGTTCTGATATTTCTAAAATATAGTTATATTTTCTGCTTAACTGACCTAACATTTTAATCTCAATATGAATTGCTGGCAGAATTAGTTTTTTATTTGTTTAAGAGGGCGCCAGGATCTGTAGATCCACAAATCCTCATATCACATAGATTCACAGTAAATAATTAAAAAGTAATATTTTAGAAAGTTTGCTTTTGTTGTCACTTAATCTTTTTATATGAATTTTCCCCAGGCTTGAAACAAACTTATTGGCATAGGTCATTTATACATTTCTTAAAACAATTTTTTAATAGTAAATGTAATAAACTAAAATTAAGAATGTACAATGAAAATGTTATATTAATAATAAATATTTTATTAACATGAATTAAAATATTTAGACAATAATTAAAAAAAATGGAAAGAACATTCTCACACTCATCCAGATAATAATGTTAATCAAATAATTAAATAGTTCATATTTCAGTTCTCCTCTTAAGTTTCTTCTAGAAAGCAATCCATGGATAAAATGTCTCTTTATTGGTATTTAGAATTCATAGTTAATAGTTAAATTTAGTTTGCAAGTATATTGAATTAGACATGAGTTAGGGTATGAATAATAACTTACTGGTAAGTTCCGCAGGTTTATTTAAATCCTAGATTATTGTAGTATACATATATTTCTTGGATTGAAGAGCTCATTGGCATTTAACTTTGATTTCCTCTGTCAACATTTTTACGTTCCCGGTCCGTTTTAAGACTAAACTTGAAAGATTTTTGGAGTGACCTCTTTTTTGATGATAGGTGTCCACAAATGCTTTGGTTTCCACTCCCACATGACGACTTGATTCAGCATATGAATAATCCTGGATAGAGGCATTTTCTCTGTCTAGGACTCATGGAAACAACTAGCTAAAAGAACTTCTTCGCAGTTGTCTTCTTCTTTTTATATTCTTGAACAGTTTTGTGATTTCTGTGTATATATTTTTATATTTTGTTTTATTATCAAAGTACAAGTTGATAATCTTGTACATTCGTTTTTACTTTTTAGCTCCAAAGTTCTCTTTCTATAAATTCCTTTGTAGCCATATTTAATTATCATTATAAGAACATTACTTTGATTATAATCATGTGCATTTGTAATTTCTTTCTTTTATTTAGCTGAATTAGCAATGCGTATGTATTTCTGTTCCCTCCACTTTTAACTTTACTTTAATTAAATAGATAATATCAAACACAAATAATTTTCATTGTACATATCAAAATATAAATTATACTAACTAAAAAAAAAAAAGAAAACTAAATTGCATCCATTGAACAATTTTTAAATTTTATTTCTTTTAGCTTTGAAATATTAACAAATGCCAATGCCCTTTAACTTTAATGATGAAACTTTTTGAATCTGGGGCTACCAATCTTATGAAGACATCTTTTGATATAAACGGAAGTTGCTTTTTGAAATGAATTATGGAAAGATTTGTTTGATTTATATATATATGTTGTTTCTTTATGGTCGTGTAAGGTTTTTGGTAAAATTTGGATTTTTATCTAGTATTGTATTGTTTTATGGTTTTGTATTTTATATATATACAGTTCAGTAGTTATTGACCTATTGTTATGACTATCTAAATATAAGCTAAAAAAGTCATATAATGCTTAATTGATGCAGTGATGGAGAAATGGATTTTAGAGCAATAAACTGTTCAATTATTTTTGCTTTGCATTGTTTGATGCATGGATTGCATCTCATCACCCTCTGTCATTGCAGTGCTCGAAGTTCTTATGAACTTCTGAGCTATAAATCATTTTATTATTATTTAACATTATTCTTAGTTAATACAACTAAGTTCACTAAATTACACAATTGATAATCTAATATTCAACATGTATTGCAATAAAAGCATATTGACTTAATTCAAAATCAGATTGTTTATACTTTTCAAGTCATTATTCTGAGTTACAGATGAAAAAAGGTTCATGGATGAATTTAGTCTCTTATATCAAAAGAAGGCTAGTTATTTGGAAATTGATCATATATGTCTGATATTTTCAAAACTTTTAAAGCATTTTTTTAATGAATATTTTGTGGATTAAAATGAGAAAGTAAAAGAGTAAAAATAAATGAAGATTATTTAAATCATTGATTTTCCAGATGATATAATTGTTTTTTCAGGAAATGCTATAAGAATTATTAGATGAAAGTAAGAAAATAGGACTAAAGAAATATACTAAAAAGACTAAAGTTATATTCTCAGAAGAGGAAAATGTTGATAATCATGAATTAGAAGTTAACAACTACAAATATCTTGATCTATTTATTAATACAGATGAAAACATAATAATGAAATTAATCATAGAAATATTAATCATAGAATTAAACTTGGATGGAGTGTTACTGTTGAAATAATTCAATATTAAAATGAAATATGCCTATTTGTTTGAAAAAGAAGGTTTTTAATGTGTTTTATCAGTTCTTACTTATGGATTTGAAACTTGGTCACATAACAAAAGAGCAATACAGAGACTTCAGACCTTTTAATAAAGTATGAAGAGATGTGTTAGAAATAACAAAAAAAGATTGAAAACAAAATTATTGACATCATTGAAAAATTAAGTAGCTAAAATGAAGTTGGGCTGGACACATTACCAGAAGAGGTGATAATAGATGAATAGTTAGTTTTAAATTTGATTTCAAGAGATTGTAAAAAAACCTAGAAAGAGATCACATGTGAAATGGATATTTGAAATAGGAAGTTTGTTGTGATGTATAGAAGAGAGTTAGGGGATAGAAAGTGTATTTAATTTGGAAAGACATTTATCTTGCAGTGATTAGATAATGGCTGAAAATGGTAATATCACCATCTAAATCACATTGATTTCCTTGATGCATAGATTTGACTTCTAGAGTAGAGAAATCACAATTCATTATTTGATGTTAATAACTGAAGTCATTTAAATATGTTGTTTTTGATTTAACATTAAATTTAGGATTGCGTATTCATTATTTACAGGTAATATTTATATTAAACAGTCATTCATTTTGCTATCTTATATCATCATAATATGAATTTGTAAAGTCTTTTATACATTTTTTGAATTTTATTTAATTATTTATTTTTGTGCTATTCTAACATTTTCTGATAAATATTCACTTTTGCACACATATATTTATGCAATATTGCACAACTTGTAGTGTAATATATAAGATACTTGATCAATATTTTTTTAGTTAAAATGTAATTATTTTTTATTAGGTTTTCTTCATTATGCACTTTAGATACTAAAGTTGGGGAAAATCGACAAAGATATATTATGGTAAGGCGGATAATGAAAGATGAAGATCCAGAAGAAATTGAGAAGTCAAAGAAACAGAAACAATTAGTAAGATAGAAATAATTTTTATCTAAGTTTTTTACTGATTAAAAAAATATATATTTGTATATAAAAGAAAATTTGCCTGAAAGTTTGTGATAATGGTATATTAGATATGATAATATGTTGGACTATTTCGATCATTAAATGTTGAATGTCTTAAAAATTTTAAACTTTATTAAAACTTTTCAAATACAAACATCTATTAGTAATAGCACACAAATGGACAATACAGGTTAGTAGGTTACACAGTGTATTGAGTGGTATTATTCTCTGCTCTTCTTCAAGTGTTGTTCATCTTCTATGCTAATATTGTCATTGATCAGGCTAGGCAGCACCTGAAGAAGATGGAGAATAATACCATTTGAAATATTGTGTAATCTACTAACCTGTGTTGTCAATTTGTATGTTAAAAACAGTTACTAACCTGTGTTATCTATTTGTGTGTTTATTACTAACAGTTATTTGTATTTGAAAAGTTTTAATAAAGTTTAAAATTTTTGAAATATTCAACATTTAATGATAGATGATGAAAATAGTCCAACATATTATCACATATAAAAGAAAATGTTTAAAAATTTGTAATGTAAATTTTACAGAAATATATCAATAATGAATTTAAAATAAAATTTAAATCTTTTATCATTAACTATTATATTAGTTTTTTTTGTCTTCACATAAAGGGCAGAATAAGGTTTTTCTCCTGTATTTTTGTTCATGTTTTTTTAGACAAGTTTTATTTGTTATCTTATATTTGCATAAAGAAAACTTTAAATAGATTGTCTTCTTTTATCCATATTTTTATGAGTTGTTAAACTATCTTTGGGAAACTTGTAATCACATAAAATTTAAAATTTGACATATTTACATGTATTAGTGTTATTTTATTAGTTACAAAGAAAACAATTCCATTTGATAGTAAACTGTCACAAGATTCTTTTTTTTTAATATAATTTAAAAAAGTCATTTGAAATTTACTATAGCTGAAAAATTTCAGTGGACGAGACTCTTTTATTGTGATACAAATTTTTTTTATTTTTATATATTTTAACAAATTTTTTTTAAATGCTAATTTTAAAATTAATTTTTTTAAAAAAAGTCAAATTTAACTTTTGATTATTTAGACCAGAAGTGGGAAATCTTTTCAATTAATAGGCAAATTTTAAATTTCCATTTTTAAATGAGGGCCATACCTTTTTTGTGAATTAAAAACAAAAGTATCATCATTATTATTTATTTATTTTTACTATTACATGTTATAACATAAACATAAAAATTCATAAAATAGAAGCCATCATTCATTAAAAAAACCAAAAATATTAATCTCATAAAAAATTTAATGTGACATCTGCTATTGGTTATTTATTGATAAAGAATTTACATCCAGTTCGATTTTATTAGTAGTGATGTGCAAAGTGTGCTCCAAATTTTTATCAATTATATAATATCTTTGCTTTGATTTTATAAATGTCATTTTTGAAAAAAATTCTTTACACTTATATGTATTCCTGAGTAAAGATAATATTTTCTTTGCATTATCAATCAAGTTTGGAAATTCTTGAGAATCCAAATTTTTAAAAAATTCAATATTATATAATTCTACAAATTTCATTTTTAAATTTGATTTCTCTTGAAGTTTTACAATTTCACTCTGGTATTTTTTATGTCAAACATTATGAAAGGATATGAAAATATTTCGCAATAAGTTTTTGTGAAATCAGAGAAACTTTTTTTTGATTTCATTGTGCAATCTTATTAAAATATTAAAGTATTTTTGTTTTGGATAAGTATTATTAAAAATAATGGTAAATGTTGAAAAATTGATGAAATTGATTTTTTAACTGGTTTTGAAAAAAAGATTTCAATTTTTTTTGAAAGGCACTAATATGTCCATACAATTTATTTACTAATTGATTTTTTTATTTATAATTTTGTATTTAGGTCATTGAAATACATAATTATATCAACAAGAAATGACAAATCATGCAAACATTCTTAATTACTCATTTCCAATACATGTTTTTCATTAATTTGTATGAAGAGCTTCATCTTTTACTTCAAAAAACCTTTTTAACAAAGTTGCATTTGAAAGCCATTGATCTTTGCAGTAACGTATTAAATCCCCATAATCCACTTCAAGATGTAGAGATTTTAAGAATTTTCGATGGCCAAATGCTGTATTGATTCACAACAGTCATTATGTTCTCCATGTTAATAATTTTAGAACATAGATTTTGTTGGTGAATTTTTCAATGAAAAATAAATTTTTCCTTGAATTCATTTTCATCTTATTTTGTTGTAATGAACTAGAGTGTCATTTTCTTTTCAACCATTGACTTTGCTCCACCAATGAATATTCCAGACTAATTATAAAATCTAAGGTTGAACTTTAACATTATGCCCTTTATCATTGTCTCAAGTTGGGTAAGAGATAACATTTTTCGATAGTATTAAAATTTTGATTAGTTCCTCTATTAAAAATTGAAAGTTGAGCAGTGTCTATAAGGTGTTTATTTTTATCAAATGCTAATAAATATCAATCAAAACGGCTTTTTGCAACGATGACCATTCCACATTAACTGACAATTCTTCAATTCACCTTGGAATCATTTTTCATGACATAGTTACATTCTCAAATTTTTTTTTAATATCAGAGCTGATTAATTCTATAGCAACTGCTCTTTTATAAACTTTCTTTTAAAAAATGGTTTAGACTTTTTTGCTATCTTTTTTGAAATAATATAATTCGTTTTTACAGAATTTTCTGATTTACTTGTACATTTCATAAAACATGGTTGCTGCTTAATTAAGCTTCTTTTCGAGTTTTCTAATTTCTTTTCTACACAACAATTTCATTGTAATCAGAATGTTTTAATGAATAATGCTTTTGAATATTGTATTCCTTATTAACGGAAATACTTTCCCGACACATCAGGCACATTGACTTACTATTTTTTTCAATAAGAAAATATGCATTGGTTCATTTGTCTTGAAATGAGCAATTTTCTGTGTCACTTTTTTTCATCTTGTTTAGTATAGCCATCCTAATTAAAAAAAAATTAAATGCAAAGTAATAATAAAAAAGCAAAGTAAAATTCAATCTGTGAAAATCACTGTAATAACAATTTGTATATTTTATACATAGACAGATAGACCACACAATATACATAATTTGTTGAATATTACACCTTTGATAGAATGAATTACAACTATAATAATGATTGGAGATAGTAAAAGATGTGATTGAGAAAAATAACAAATATTTTATTTTACTTTTACATAGGTGTTTAAATGAAAGTTTTATGCAAAACCATTGTAATTATCCGAAGGACAGAGATTGCCCATTTTTGATTTAAATTAATTTGCTAGAAATTTATTTAATAAAAACTTGGTTAAGACAATGCAACAAAACAAAATGGAACTTATTATATAAAACATAGCTATGATTTTAAAAAGGATTGATTTTATATTTTCACAGTTTGTATAGTTTGAAAATTATGGATAATAATGCATTCTATATGATATATATTTTAAAAATGTATTTTCATTAAATAGCAACAAAAATAAACAAAAATTAAGTAAGTAGTTAATAGAAATACATTTCAGTAGTAAATCTAGAGACAAAGAGAAGGCAACTCTATGATTACTACATTGCATACTACATGAGACAAGGAAATGATTGATTGATGGAGAAAATTCATGATGACATTTATCGAGGCAGGTATGGGGGAAATTTATGAATTAAAATTTTTTAAATTTAATATTGTTTTCAAATTACAAATACTGAAATTGGATGATTAGTTTGTGGAGGTGGTAACTATTATATATATCATTATCATTTTCAATCATTGTCATTCTACTACAGGATGAATGTCTTTCCAAGTTTAATCTAGTTTTTCTAATCTACAGCCCCCTTTTTTTCACATCAAACCAATAAATTATTTAATTTATCCACTCACATGGATCTCAGTTTCAATCCCTTTTTTTTTATTCCCAAAATACATATGTCCGTACTTCATTGTATGGTCTAACATTTGTATATTGCTTTATTTATTTAAGTCTCAGATTCATAAATAAAAAAAATAGTAAAACACAAGTATGAAACTGAGAAATACTCCCATTCTCAACACAAGATAGAGTCTTGAAAAGATAAGAATGAATCCACCTTATCTTTTTTACCTAAATTTTATATATCAGTCATTCTTAGGCATTTAGAAATGAGAACGTGAAGGTTTTAATAAAATACTTTAATTCCATTCACTATATATTAATTAATAAATGACATTTGTGAAATATTTACAATTTACTGCACCTCAGTATTAGATGTAATATTAAATATATATAACTAATTATTTATTTATTTACTTTGGTAAAGTTTATTCATGTTGTGATATATGCAGATCTTATGACTATTACAATGTAATATAACCCTCATGTCTGAGTTTATAGGCTTTGCTTTTATGCGAATATTTTTCTTTATTATTTATAACAAAATATTAAGTCATGTTCATAGAATAAATTTTTAAAGTGTTTTTAAAATGTTAACAATAAGTGTAAAACTAAAATATATTATCATTTTTTTTATTTAAAAATAAGAATACGATTTTAAATAAAAGAAACCTTGCTATAGAAAGCAGTCTCAAATATCTGGAAAAATAAAATAAAACCAATAAAATTGCCGGCATTCGAAAAAATGGTGGGAATATTGTTGCTTTGTCGTCGTGTCTTTAAAGAAATCGATAATGCTTTAACTGATCCTTTCAGTATTGTAGCTGAGTATGGAGCTGTGAATAAAGAAATGCCTTAAAATTAACCTTGATTTTGCTGATTTATTCATCACTATTCAATGCTGATGAAATATTTGGCATTTACTTGCTAAAAAATAAAAACCAGTCATCTAAAGTGATTATCTCATGGAAATGTACTTTTATAAATTAATTTGTGAATCTATCTGTTTTAAATGCTCAGAAGAAAATTGTAATGGAAACCCTCATGGGAAAACTGCCATGGAATGAACCAAAAGAAGTTAAATATTATATTGCCAGCATACATTAACATTTAATGATTAATGGCCATATTCACACAATTACAGATACAAAATATATATGCGAGCTCACAAAAATGTTAAAGTAATCAACAAACTTTCAATAGCTATCCTCAAAGAATTATTGTAAATTACAAAGATTTTTTCCTTCTTGTGTGTGATCATGTAAATATATAAATACATTTTTTTATTATCATTATTATCATATAGTTCTATTCTTTATTTAATGTTATTATTGTTGTTAATCATTTTGTTGTTTGTCAACTCTCAACTGATTTCAAACTGATTATTTATTTGTCAATTTAATAACAGTATTAGAAAAAGAGGAGTAGCGGTCAATAAATATAATTGAATGCGTATGGAAATTAGTTTTTATGCATATTCACTTTGATTGTTGCTTTTGATTATTACAGATTTGTCAATTAAAAATAAGTTGTATGTTGTTCCTCCACCTGTACTCGGTCGTCCATTAGTTACCTTTAAATTCCCCTAGACAAAATAAAGTTGCAAATATTGTATTTTTTCATTTTATTGTTAACTTGTTTATTATTAATTGCAAAAGGGTAGTTACCATTACAGTAGGAAATAATTTTTTTGAGTATTGTAGAAAAATATACATCATATTTGAATAATGGTTTTGTCTTATTTTTGAAGTCCACTTGATAGTTACCAATTGGCTAGAACTTTTGCCTCTTTTACTCTATTACTTTGTAAATCTTTAGTAGGCTTATCTTTCTCTTCTTATCTATCTGCATTTCTTTAACATCATTTGAGTTTATCTTTAACACTAATGTCAAAAAATTTTTCAAAGTTATTTTTGCGTCAACCAATATTGCTTAAATTTGCAATAGTTATCTCCTTGAAAATAGAATTTGTAATACTATTTCTAAGATTGAAGCAATTTATATTATGCTTTCTTAAAAATTGGAATGATAAATAAATTATAAGATCATAATTTTAAAAACAAAATGAAAAATTAGAAGAAAAGTTTTTTTTTAAAAATTCAGACAATACAAACAGTTACTTGTATAAACATGTCTCACATTTTGTTAGCTACAATACTTAGATATTATTGATTTTTAAATAACTGTAAGAATAGAATAATCATTCTTTAGGTGATATATAACTATTATTAAACCAATCTTTACATGTTTGCTGTAGAGAAATAAGATACTATTTACCACTTTAAAATGTAAATTGATATTATTCCATAAATTGCCTAAAAATATCTATGAAAAGAGTAAAAAACTACAATAATCAATTGTCATATATTTGAACTACAAGCACTCTTCACATAATTGGAGCCTAATTGTAAATATAGGAGATTTGAACTCAGACTTTCAAGTACCCAGCAACTATCCACACTATCTCATACCATTGATACACATGACATACACATATAGAAAAGATAAATACCATCAATATATGTATTTTATCCTAAACCAGCACTCATCAATTAGTCCAGATTATCATCTCTCACACATATATATTAAACCAGTGTTCAGTTTGTATTAAGATAACAAATCTTTATACTTTAATGGACAGGCTTCAATATATTCCAACCTCCAACTCTTCAGCCATCCATACCACTGAAAATCTGATGATGAAACACCTAATAATATTGGCATTAGTATGGGATGTGGGTATTCATCATCAGATTTTCAGTGGTATGGATTACTGAAGAGTTGGAAGTTGGAATAAATTGAAGCTTGTCCATTAAAGTATAAAGATTTGCTATCTTAATATAAAATGAACTCTGATTATATATATGAGTGGGAGATGATAATCTGGACCATCTGATGAGTGCTGATTTAGCACAAAATATATATATTGGTGATTATTTATCTTTTCTATATTGTGTTGTGTGTATTAGTGTTATGAGATAGTGTGGATAGTTGCCGGGTACTTGAAAGTCTGAGTTCAAATCCCCTATATTTACAATTAGGCTCCAGGTATGTGAAGAATGCCTGTATTTTAAATATTTATGCATTAAGTCTGCATCCTGTCCATTCCTCTTCTATGTATTTAAATGGATAAGGTTCTATACATGAGGGGTCAGAGTGACTTGAGGTCAACATGGGCATGGCAATGATATTGGCATTAGTATGTGATTTGGGTGTTTCACCATCAGATTTTTAATAGTATGGATGGCTGAAGAGTTGGAGTAGATTGAAGCCTGTCCATTAAAGTATGAAGATTTGCTATCTTAATGTAAACTGAACTCTGATTATATATATATATATATGTGGGAGATGATAATCTGGACCAACTGATGAGTGCTGGTTTAGCATGAAATATGTATATTGGTAATTATTTATCTTTTCTACATGTATGTGTCGTGTATCAATGGTATCAGTTGTCCTATAAAAATTAAATATAAGCTAGAGAATTCAATATTCGATTTACTTTAATATATATATTTTGCTGAAAAGTTACTAAAACTCGTATCATTTTTTTGATCTAATATTGTCTATATAGCTCTAAAGGCTAATTTGTTTGGGTTGAATACTTTAAGTTGTTTGAAAATGTAAGTCATTAACTTAAATAATAAAAGGTTTCTCTAATGGATTATTATAATATAAAACTATGCTTATTCTAAGAAAGCCAATAGCTAGAAACTAGTTTGGGGATTAATAGGCATTATTATTTGTACCCATTAATTAATGAAGCATGCATTGAAGACCACAGGATGGATTATTGAGCTGTAAATTTTTTTTGCCTCTTTGTATATAAGGGTTTACATTATTAATTTCTCTTGCTTTTCTGAAAATAGATCTTAATTTCAAAATTACTCTTTATTTGAACACTTTTCATAGATTTAAATTTTTAACACTGTGCTTTTATCATGTAGTGTATATTATTTATGTTGAATGGGAATTTTCTGAATTAATACTTTTTTAAATTAAAAATATTAATCTTTACCTTTTATTAACTGGTCGTATACCCTATTGTTATAGTTTCTTAATATTACTAAGATATATTTTTCAATGAAGAAATTTTAAAAATAAATTATACAACATTAATAGTTATTTATAGTAGTTGATTAAAAAAAAATTTTTTTTTTTTTATATAGAATGAACTAGAAAATGCTGCTGGTTTTACTAAAGTTATCAAACTTCTTAGAAGTTCAGTAAGTTCATTTAATTTTATCTTTTAACAATAATTTTATTGATCTATATAAAGGTTTATACTTAATAGATAGCAAAATAATAATATATATATATATTTTACATGTATTGAAAGATTACAATAAGAATATATTGACAAAGTAGAATTTTTTTTTCTTAAAAGGAAAAAGGAAAATCAGACATTGTTACAATGTCTATATGATAAGGGGAGACCCATTCATAGTCTCACCCTGCCTAACTGATTCTATGGTCAGAAGGAAAACAGTTTTTGATTTCTTTTTTTTTTTTTATTATCCTAAATTTATTAATTGTGGGTTTTAGACATAATGCAATAAAGGGTAGATAAAAGGAAAATGGCAAGAGAAATAATTTTTGAAAAAAGTTAGCAATAATAAGTAAGATTGATTTCATGTGACAGATCACCATGTTTTCTGTTGCAAGAATTCTGTAAAGCAGAGCACTGATTTAATATGTGATTTATCACTTTGTCTTCTTTGTAGTTTATCAAGAAAAAAAAAAAGATACTACTGATCTGAATTTGAAATAATATATTAAATTTATTATTGATTGCTAAGGATGTCTCCAAAGATTCAGTCAGAGAAAGATGTAGAAATTTAAACACTTTTTAGTGTTGATATTTTTCCATGGAAATGGGAGAGGGGAATTGATATTTCTTTTATTTTGGTGAGAAGTATAGTTAGGAAGGGACAAGTAGGGGTGGAGTTTATCTGTTGGTATCAAAATGTATGGTCAGTATTGGAACAAGTTTCATCTATTGAAAAAGCAAATTTAGATATTATTGAGTGAAAAGCAAATGATATTGAATGAAGTTCTAGTCTATTATATGATGGATGTCTGTTAAAAAATGTATTGAAATTGCCACAATTTTTTCCCCCACAAGAACAAAAAAAAAAAGAATTCTAAATAAATATTAATAGGAAATACACAACAAGCATGTTATAAATAGGTAACACTGTTTACTATAAGTATTTTGAAAAAGAATATTTTTGCATATATAAAAAGATATGCATGAAACAAGTAATCAATTAGTAGTTCAGTGTCCTGTCAAAGGATTTGCTGATGTGGTAGATACATATTAGTGGAAAGATAGAATGGAAGTCCTAAAAAAAGGTGAAGAGTATCAATAAAGATGGAGATAACTATCTTATTAGTATGAATGAAGTATACCACTGATATTGTGGGAGTAAATTTTAAAGAATTATTTTTAGTAAATTGTTAGGAGTTATGGAAGATACAAAATAGAGAGTATATAGATAATATTAATAATAATTATGCAAGATTAATGTGGAATGGTGTGCCCTAGTTTTCTGGATAAATGTCTCGAGAAACTTCCTTGTAATCAATTGTAATGAAGATTTATATAAAAAAAATGAAACAATACTGTCAGGGAAAAACCTTGTGGATTTATTTGATCTAAATGATGTGTCTATTGAATATTTAGTAGTAAATTGATTAATAAATGTAGAAGGTATGTAGAATAGTAGTTTGAGTGCAATCAAATGTGGCCTGGATATCATATTCAAACACAACTAACACATATTTATCCCAACTTTCAGACCGAGACTTATACTAGCTTACATGGAAAGGCAGCCTGTCTTTTAGAAGCAACTTCACATAGCATATTAGTATTGAGATAATGAAGGGAAAATGCAAGACTTCAAGCTTGTTCTTCAGGACAGACTGCAGAATCTTTATATCTAAATGGTCTATGGAAATTGGTTTAGTGTTAGAAATTGTAAAAAGCAGACATAAATCTTGAATTACCACTAATCTGGTTTGATAAGAAGGATGTGAATTCTGCCAATCAATCTCACCATAAAAAAGTATTGGTGTTTAAATATAAACAATGAAATGCCATGTATCTTAAGGTGAATAGATTTTCAAATTTTTTTATATTGTCTGATAGCTATAGCTATCTTATTCAGGAATATTCCAAAACTAGGGATCTAGATTGATAGTTGAAATTGACTGTAGAATTCCTTTAAATTTATAAAAGAGAAGAAAATCTTTGTCCTGCTAGTATTTTCCCATCAACCTCAAGTCCTGATGGTATTTTAAGAGACGATGAATGACTAAGAGCCCGGTGGAACTACACTTTTGACTGTTGATGTGGATTTGCGAGGCAAATTTTTATTTTCTTTGTTAGGGCATATTTCTTAGTTCTTCATTTACATTTAAAGTATTTTATAGGTATTATATTGATATTTGTGAATTATGCAAGGTGTTTAATAAAATTGACTATGCTAATAAAAATTACAATTACAAATATTTACAATAAATTATAATTATATTTAATAAAACTAACTTATATTAAAAATTATTTTTGAAATTTAGATTTGCATTGATTATATCTCTAAATTATAAAACAACAAACTATAAACTATAAAGCAGCACACCCTTCATCAGTAGTGAGTAGTGGCATTTGCATAAGATTGCCAATGCTGTCAGCTGCATTTGTTTATATTTCTTGCTTTTTGTTTTTTATTGCAATTTGAAATAAGTGAAATTAGTTTAAGAATAGATCATTCATCAGATAAATGTGGAAAAAGAATGAATTGAAATGCAACTCTATTTACCAAATCATAGTTGGATTTCATCCAAAGATTGATTATGTATATCATATCTCGATGTATTAACAAACTCTACTTCTCTCTCTTTTCATATAAAAATAAAAATTTTTGAATTTTTTTTTTAGACTCCATTGATTATAGAATTTATAATCATCATCATCATCATCATTTCCACTGCCCCATTTTTTTTGTTAGTTGAAATTTTAGAATTTCAAATTATTGTAAAGCGTTATTTCTTATAACAATTAAAAAAATATATATTTTAGATCTTTTAAATTTTATTTTTGGTTTAGAAAGTTGGTGATTAAATTTTTTCCAGTACACTATAGTATATATCACTCCAGTACAAAGAAAGCAAAAGCTTATTCAACATCTTCTCAAAGAAAAATTTTGAAGAAAAATACATTCCCCATTGCTCATTATTTACTAGAGGCTATGTTTTGAAAGTTTTATGAATTTTTTTTTTTTATATTTTTATTCTTCAGTTAAGAATTTTCTTTAGCAACTAAATAATTAGATGCTAGTTGATTTGATTATGGCTTGTTGCCTAGAAAAAAGAAAATCTGAGCTTTCTGGGAAATCCTCAGCTATCAAAAAATTTCTCAAAGCTGTATCCAGATTTGAATTCCAGATCATTAGCATAACAAACGGATATGCTAATCTAAATCATGTAGTCTTACATATATATTATAATGGTATGAAAAGAAAAAACTTCTCATTGAACTTGTTAAAAATGGAACTGTAAAGTAAGTGGTATCATATAAGTTGTAAAGAATGATGAATTGTAAAGAATGATAATAGTAATCTTATATAATCAATTGCTTTTGTTCACTAACTTAGTGCCACTAAAATTAATGTGACATTATGTATGTACATGTACATATGCTCAGTAATTGTTAAAATATTATTTTTAATAATATACATAGTCCCAGAGAGAAGAAATATTTTTATTGAGTGCCATTTCCCCTTTGGTTAGGCCAATTAATTTGTACACTTGCTCTCACATTAATACTGTTTAATGCACAACTGTATAATTTAATCATTGGAATCACATATTCATTCAGATTATCTAAATAAAAAATCATATTATTCAACCACAATATCTCCAGCCATTTATATAAATAGAATATTGAATTGAGAATAACATTATGCCGTTAGTAAAAAATATTTGATTAATAATATGTATGGTTCATATATAATAACACATTAATTTACATATATATTTGTTTAAAATATTAAATATATCTTGATCAATAAAAAGTTAAGATATATTTTCAGATGCTTAGCTAACTTGCTATGTTATGCAATAAAAAAAAAAAAAAATCTCTTGATTTGATACATGTTTTAAAAAAAGAAAACACTTGCATATATAAAGAGTTATGAATAGAAAATTCTTAAAAGTATATTTTAGAATGCACAATTAATTAAACAAATAGAATTTAAATATAATAATAATAAAAAAGAAATACAAGAGAGCTGTTTTCATCTGTTCATGTTCACTTTCATGAAAACAATCCATATTAATCCATATAAACTCAAGAAAAATTTTCTTACATGACAATTTATTACTTGTTATAAAATCCTTGTGAATTCAATTTCATGAAGACACTTGATTTCAGTTTAGGTTAAATCTGAGCTTCTATGTAAGTATGTTTGTATAATTACAGTTACCCAATACAAAACTATAAATCTGAATTTTAAAATTATTTAATCCTTTGTCAATTTTTATGCTGAAAATTCAATTCACATTAATCTTTTCTGGATAATAATTTATATTGAGATAATTCTCTCTGCCACTTGTATTTAGGTTTGAGATAAAACTATCCATTCATCTTATAATTACTTTTGAAATAATGACATTCTTCTTTGTTTAATTATAACCTTCTGTTATTATATGTTTTTAATTATAAATTTTCATGCTTGTTTGAACCTTTTAAAATAGTCTACATTGGGAAGTTTTTTCCAACAACAGAAAAATATGATAATGGATTAGAATATCAAAAACAACAAATCACTACCGTTTATCTTTAATTAATTTGGGAGATTTGGTAAACAAAGTTGACTAACTTTACATTTAACAAAAGATTTCTTTCTTTTCAAAATAAGTCAATATCTATTTCAAAATAAACAACAAAAAACAACATACAGTTAAAAGAAAGTTTCAAAACTAAATAAATCTTTTTAAATTGATAATAGAAAAAATCTATTGGCATATTTTAAAAATCAAAAGTCAAAGATAGAAAGCAACTTTTTTTTTTTTTAAACATTAAAACAAAAATGAAAAATATTGATTTGTATAATTTAATAATTTTTTTTTTACAAAAGTTCATTCTATTTTAATTTTATTATTTGCATATCAACTCATTATTCTACACTGTAAAAGAATTTAAATTATTTAATATCAATAGATGATATTATAGGTAATGTAAACAAAGCATCTCAATATATATATTTTAATATTTAAAGTAAATAATTTTATCTCAACATTAACAAAGTTTTTCCACATGAACCTATATCCTTCACAATAGATAGGTAATTAAAAAATTTGGAACATTTTATTTTCAAATTAATTTTGTTGGTATAGTTTACACAATTGGTCAAAATTGTTTACATTTCTGAGATTTTTCTTTATTTTTTAAAGTGGAAAAAAAGGAGTATTAAAATAAAATAAAAATGCTTTTAAAAGGAGCAAATTGAAAATCATCAACATGTAATTAATTTTGAAAAGTGTAGGATATTCAAGAAGATAGATTACTACCATTTTAAGATTGTTTATAATAATTTTTGTGGAAGTGACAACAATGAGAAGAAACATATTACCGTTTAGTATAAAATTGTTTTTGTAGTAATTTAGAAGAAATACGACAGAAATAAAAAAAAGAAAAAATTGGGATATCATAATAACTGTTACAAATTAAAAAAACACTGTGATAGATAAATAACTTGTTATATAATTATAGCATTAAAAAGCAATATATTATTGCAAGTGAAATTAATCCTTCATGTTTAAAGATTGAGAAAAATATGTTTATCTGTGTCCATCTTGTAGTTGTTTGGCGAATACTCTTTTATTCAAACAGCTATAAAGTGGTATTCAATCAAGAACTGGATGAAATTTTATACTTTAATAGTTATTGATATCATAGTTTTAAATATAATATAGTATATATATATATGTAAGCAAGATGTAATTAGAGGGGATTTGAATCGAGACGTTCAAGCTCCTTTTATTCAACCAATTCATCCTATACCACCGATATGTGAAAAAAATAAATGACTTCCAATATACATATTTTGTGCTGAACCAGCATTCATTAGTTGGTCCGGATCATCATATCCCACACATATATAGAATCAGTGCTCATTTTATATTAAGATAGCAAATTTTGAAACTTTAATGAAATGGCTGAAGAGAGCTTGAAAGTCCGGGTTCAAATTCTCTTTTGTATTTAATATTATAGATTCAGCCTGTATTCTGCCCATCTCTCTTTTATTTAAATGGTCTTAAGATCCTGCATATGAGGGATCAGAATGACATGGTTAACATGGGTATAACAATAAAATTGACAAACAAGGACTTTGAACATGCAATCATCAAATTTTCAAATTATATAAATGGCTGAAGAGTTGCAGAATGGAGAAGATTGACACCATTCCATTAAAGTTTCAAGATTTGCTATCTTAATATAAACCGGGCACTGATTTTATTTATGCCTGGGAGATGATGATCTGGACTGACTGATGAGTGCTGGTTCAGCACGAAATATGTATATAGGAAATCATTTATATTTTTCACATTATGTGGTCATATGTATCGATTGAGTAGGATAGAGTGATGTCTGAAGAGAGCTTGAAAGTCTGGGTTCAAATCTACTTTAATGATATCATAGTTTATTTTATTTCATTTTTTTTTTTTTTCTAGAGATAACAATTCATTTTATATTATTATTAGTAAAAATAATTATTTTGAGAAAAAATATATTTTTCTTCTTTAATGTAAGTAAAAAAAATTACAATATAGAGCCAAATAAGAATTGAGACTAAGCAAATTTGAATCTTATAGTTATATTATCTTAGACTACATTGAGAATGCTTTCAGAAGAAAAAAACTATGCTTTAAATTTTTTAACTGCAATCTTGTAATTTACTGTATATTCTGAAATTGTTCCTATGCGAATTTTATTAACATATGTAATTTATTTATGAAAAGTAAAAAGCATTCTGTAATTTTAGAGTTAATATCGATTCATTAACATCTTCAAATATTGTCAGTGCACTTCAAGAGGATTTTTTTTCAAGTTTAGTCCAATTATTCTGTATCTAAGCTTTTTTTTTTTTCATCATTCCAGAAACTTTTTCATATATTTATTTATCTCATAGGTTCTCTTTTATATCCCTCAAATTCTTTGGAATGTTGATTTAAGATTTTAGTTGTCCATTTGTTAATAAGCCAAAAATGTAGATTTAAAACTAGTAATTATAATTTTTTATTTTTTTAATTATTAGAAAACTTCTATCCTTTCTATTAACTTATTAAAGCAAGAATTTTAGTAATAATTATAATGGTAGTTAGAGATGCTTATGATGAACAAAAAATTTTGGTTCTATTTCTGATTGAGGAAAATGAAAAAAGAAAACAAAACATGTCTATGTTGCAATGGAAATTATTATGCTATTTCATTTATGTGAACTAGCCTAGTTGTAATCTAGAGACTTTCGAGATGGGTAGATCTTGGTATTATTAGAATCTTGAAAAGGTGGAAAGATGGAAAACCTAAATCATAAAATTGGGCAGCAAAGTTTCTGTTGTGGCTATTAATGAATAAAACTGAATATAAATAAAATTACTTTAATAGTCACTTCTACAATGCAGAAATCCATGAAAACTGCATCATTACATGAATTCAGGAATATACCTTTTAAATCATCAGAGATCGGTATTGTCTAAATAACTGAACTACCATCCTTTATTCATAATTATATTCTGTATGTGTGCATATATTTTAAGTTATCTGCCTAAAGGCAGATTAAGCAATGAAGATAACCAGAGTAATTAAATCAGCAATGCATTTGACTGATTTCTTCTAAATTTAAATTAATATCTTATATTTAGAAATACATCTTATTTTAATAAGTTTTTGTATAATCACAATATAAGTAAACAGTTTCCTGTTGCTATAAATCAGTGAAAACTACTTTTAGCTGTAAACTTATGTTGTCTTAGCAAAAATAATCTACAATAATGGAACAGTATATATATATTGTTGTTTTCTTTGATTTTTTTAAATATCTTTTTATTATTATTATAAAATTTTAAATTATTTGTTTAAATAAATAGATATATTTAAAAATTTACAATATTATAGACTCTATTTATTCTGATAATTCTCAAACACAGTTTTTATTTATTTACTATTGTATTAATTTTCTAGCAATATTCAGCGTGTCATAATGACATCTATTTTTAACCATTGTGTTTTACAGGCCCTGAGTAGTATCTGGATAGTGCCTGCTGATTGTTCAATTGATTTTTAAAGATCTGATCTTTATTCAGGCAATAGGGCTTCTGGACAATGAATCAAACCTATTCATTGTTTCTTTGTTGTTTTTCCAAGCTATTGACAAGAAACTTTCATTTTTCTAAGATTTTGAATGTAGTTTATGTACTTATCTGTTGTGTAGATTTGAATCTAGTCCAGAAAATTATATTTTGGAAAAATGTTGAGTTTTTCAGGAAGTTATCAGGAAAATCATAAGAGTAAAAAAGTTTCACTGGTTGGTAATCTATTGCCCACAACATTAAAATGTTATGAAATAAAATGGAGACTGTTTAAGGAATTGTTTGGGAAATAATTATTTAATAAACCAGGATTTTTAAATACTAGTGAGGTAAACATCTCTCGGTAATTTAATTTATGCTAGATATTATTGATATTTTCATTTCAACTCCAAGAATCCAGCTGTAGGTAAACAGTAATACCAGAGTAAATTAAATGACAATGAAGACAGACTCTAATAATAAATTTCTTCTATTAAGAATCATTATATTTTTATTTTGTCCACACAATGACCATTTTTACTCTGCTATTCAAAGCCAATGGCTTTAAAATTTCAAAATATTCTAAGGTTTTGAATTGAATTTGTTTTGTTTTTTTGATAAACAAAATATGAATAGAAAATGGCTACTGAACAGAGACTATGCCAATAAAAATCCTGACAAAGCTTGTATCAAATTTTCATAAAACATCTTTAAAATGTTAGATCATTAACCTTAACTTTAATATTAACTCTTTAATTTTTTCATTGAGATATTTTTTTTTGCAATTTTAAATATAATAATATATAGGTTTTTTTTAAAAATGATAAATATTTTTTCAATAGAGATAGTAATCATTTACCAAAATCAAAGAGTAATATGTTATCTCAGAAGTTTTATTTTTTTAAAAGATGGATCAATTGTGATAAAATAGGTTGTGAGTGGAGATAAGAATTTGAATGCATATGGGATGTTGGAATGTAGAGGTGATAGAAATTGGATATTGCATTGAAACTTTAACAATAATGATTAGAGAAGTAGATTCTTATGTAAATATTGGTTATAATGCAGATAACATTTATTAGAGATTGCAGAATTAAACAATAAATATGATGGCTATTTAAGTGAAAGTTATTTGAATTATATTTTTTGAGAAGGAATTTGTACAAAGGGAAGTTGAGAATATTATATCTTTGAAGAAGATACATAAAAAGACTAATGAATTTTTTCTTCAGGATTTATGCAGGGCATTATAGATTGGAAAAATGAGGATTTATTGGATGAAAGCAATCGATAAGTTTGGTGTAGAATATTTAGGAATAGTGGTAATAATTTTAAGGAGTAATGAGAACTAAATTAGATTTTTTTTTGGAAGGTATTAATAAGTGAGAGAATGATATGAAAAGAAAGAATACAATTAATATTATAATAAAAGCAAAACTCTCTATACAGTAGTGCCACCCTGTGCCAAACAGAGTAATCAATGGATGCCAGAAGGCTTGTGCATAAAATCCCTATCTAGTGCCTACTCATCCAATATCCCCAGACTAGTTTCTGACTTGTGGCCATCATCAGTGAGGAGCCTTGGATCTGAGAGCACTGCACCTAAGATGGAGCCTTGGATCTGAGAGCACAGCACCTAAGATCTAGGTGCAGTGCTCTCAGATCCAAGGCTCCTCACTGATGATGGCCACAAGCCAGAAACTAGTCTGGGAGTATCGGATGAGTAGGATCTCCTAAGATCTAGGTGCAGTGCTCTCAGATCCAAGGCTCCTCACTGATGATGGCCACAAGCCAGAAACTAGTCTGGGGATATTGGATGAGTAGGCACTAGATAGGGATTTTATGCACAAGCCTTCTGGCATCCATTGATTACTCTGTTTGGCACAGGGTGGCACTACTGTATGGAGAGTTTTGCCTTTGTTTACAACAATTATGTGCTTGTATAGAGATAGTGATCATGTAATATTATAATAAGCAGGGATTCCGTGTTTAAATATTATTGAACATATGTAATGTTAGCTTGATGTTTGGATTGATTGTATTGATGTAGATCAAAATGATAGAAACGATAGGTAGGAAGAAGCAATTGGCTATATTTATGATAGAAAATTTATGTCATATTGGGCAAAATGAGGACAAAAATAATACTAAGAGTATATTATTATAAAATTTTAGTAATATGAGATTGAAGATAGGAAGCCTATTAGTACATTATGGAACTTATTTTAAATAAGAAATAAATAAAGTATGCAATAATTATATTTTAGTTAATAAAGGAAAATTGGTAAAATTAAAAAGAAAAAAGTTTATGATGGTAAATAAATTCATGTTATAGTGATCATTGTTTTGTTTTAATGAAATTGTGAATTAAATATTATGAATAAGATATGGTGTATAACTAATGTGAATATTTATAAAATATTGTATTGAAAAAGAAATGAGGGAAATGATACAATACACCATATGAAGAGTGATGTGAAAGAAGTAGGGGCTGCTTATTAGCTAAAGAAATATTTAAGAGTTAAAGTAAAAAACTTTATTATTACAAATGTGATAAGGAAAGAAAATTGAAGGAGGAAAGGATTAAAAGATGGAATTAAAAACTAATGATAAAGCAGCAGAAATGATATTGGTTATAGTTGAAACTAGGTAGGAATGCTTTGTTAGAACAATTTACTGGTGTAGTTTGAGTTATAGCAGAAACAATATTGGAAAACAAAAAAAAATAGTGGACTTCAAAACCAATTGGAGGTGAATTATACAAGTTATATAAATTACTTTTTAATACTTAAAAGATTTAAAGTAGAAGAGAAGACACAATGAATCCAGATTTATTGAAAATTATTAGATTATATGCAAGATAAAAGATAAAATATGGACTTTTGACTGTAGTAATAAGACATGCCCACTAGTGAGTAAGAGTGCATCACATTGCAATAGTATTTATTATTTTTATGATCACTGCATTGAGATTCATTTGACCATTTTGGGACCTTTAATCTCTAATCAAAAATAGAAAGATATTCATTTACCGATAAATGTTGGATGTAATTGGGATTGGGTGACTATCTTAAAAAAGATCTTAAGCTTATATTGTGATATAAATTTTTTTTTTAAAGTTCATTCAGATTGGGCTTACATTCCTGGCAGTTGTATTATTTATATTGTTTTATTTTTTTAAAAAATAATTTATTAAAACAATTCTGTTTTCTACTATTTTATTTTTGTTGAAAAGATGAGTTTTATTGGTTAAGGAAGAGAATAACATAAAAATATTATTAGAAATAGATGAGGCTAATGGGAATTAAATTTAACAGAGTAATCTAAGAAAATAACATCCAATAAGAAATGATATCAGGATAGATAATTGAAATGAAAATGTGAATAAAGTATATGAATATAATAATCTCATCAAGAAGAAAAAAAAAGTATTTTGAAAATTGAAAACTATATTGCT
Organism: Epiperipatus broadwayi; assembly: GCA_028023455.1. Taxonomy (NCBI): domain Eukaryota; kingdom Metazoa; phylum Onychophora; class Udeonychophora; order Euonychophora; family Peripatidae; genus Epiperipatus; species Epiperipatus broadwayi. The sequence continues at coordinate 1,539,219 of JAQFVV010000077.1, forward strand.
TAGAAAAGAAGGGGAATTGCAAATAAATTAGTATTAGTTTTCATTTAGTAGACATGAAATAGTAAGAATGTTATAGAAAGGATGGCAATGCCATTTTTAACTAATAGAGATTCTTTTTTGCTTCAGAAGTAATACAAATAGATAAAAATAGATGGAAAAATAAAGTTTATAAGCTGAAGTACTATTGGCTTATGAGGCAGTACAGGAATGTTTTAATAAACTGAATAGATTTAAGAGGGTCACCTAGAGTTGTTAAATAAGCTTTAACTGACATATTTAAAAAAATCATTGCGACTTTGTATATGTTACTCACTTTACAAGTTTGGGATAAGTTGAACATGTTGGCTCTTTGTGAGTAATAATAAAATTGTTGCAGTAGTTTTGAATTTTGTTAATTGAAGAGGATTACAAAATAAGTGGGACAGAAATTAATAACCATATGGAAAGATGGTGCTAGGAAATTTCTCTCTGTAATTGTGTAAGAAATGGACTGAAAGAATTCAGGATTTATTGAATTTGAAGTATTGTTAAGGATAGTAAAGAATGGTAATGTACTGATTAGGCAAGGAAAATAAATAATAGCACTTGAAAATGATTATAAAAATGACATTGCAAATATATAATTAGGAATTTTTTTAATAAGGAGTATATAAAAGTTATGTTAATGCATTGTTATTTAATTACTAGCAGAGATGCTGTAAGTGAAATGGAGGGCAGTTTGGAATGAGGATTATATCAAATGGATTGCAAAATATAAAAAATATTGCTGTTTATGAACTTGAAAGATTTAATAGAAGAATTTGGAATTAATGAGAAGAAGGTAGCATTTACATTAAAATTCACTGGAATGTAAATGTGAAATTTTAGATATGATTTATAAAATGCTTGTGAGATGGAATGCATAAGAATAGTTTTTTTTTTTTTTTTGAAGGCAAAGACACAGATTTATTATAATGTTTTTTGTAAGATGCTTCCAATGTAAAGAAACAATAATTGTAAAAATATTTTTTTTTTGTGATTATCAGATACTAAAATTAATAATGTTTGATTGAATTGAAAACTTAGATTTTAACAAAAAAAAAAAAAGAAAAAAGAACAGAAATGTAGTTGTATAAGATTATTATTAAAAACATACTACAAATGTAGGAAAACACCACATTTTGGCTCTAAAAAAATTACATGGGTGTAGATACTGGAATTAAATATGTTTGAAACATAGTTTTCAGGTTCATAACTGTGTATAGTTGTTATTAATACAATAGCATTGATATTTTGGCTGGATCTCATCTGCCATGATCTTTTAAAATTTGAATATATATTGAAAACCGTTAACATCCCCCCCCCCCACCTCCAACTGTGTTAAAGGTATAATACTGTTAAGGTTGAGTTATATATTTATAAATAAAATTATACGTTATATGAATTTGTGGACAATTAATAATTATAATGGCATTAATATTTAAAACTGCTTAGCTGGGCTTTCGATGCAGAGAATTTTTATTAAAACTAGACTGAAATTATTACTTATTAATCGTCCATACACTCTTGTAGAAATTATTAAGGTGAAGAGACAATTGATTTAAAAAGTGGACATGTACTCTACTATAAAGACACAAATATTGGAAATACAAGTGGAATAGGATTCATTATAAATAAAAAGTGGAAGAAAAACATTGTGGAGATTGATAGTGTATCGGATAGAATGGCAAGAATTATTTATACAACTTAATAGCAGATACCAAATGCAGATAATTCAGGTTTATGCCCCAACAAGTTTTCATAGTGATGAAGTAGTAGAAGATTTTTATATGGATGTACAAAAGGCTTTTGATCAGAGTAAACAACATTTTAAAATTGTTATGGGAGACTTTAATGCTCGAATTGGTAAACAAATGAAAGATGAAAGTGCTGTAGGTAATTTGGTTATGGTAATAGAAATGAGAGAGGGCATTGACTTGTGGAGTTTATAGAAAAAGAAAAACTTTAATTATGAATTCTTTTTTTGAGAAAAATGTTAAAAGGAAATGGACATGGAAGCATCCAAATAAAGGTACAGCAGAATTGGATTATATTTTGACTAACAGAAAATATATATTTCAAGATTGCAATGTTCTTAATAAATTTAACACAGTAAATGATCATCGATTAGTAAGATGTAAGATACGTGTTAATGCAAAACTAGAGAGACAAAAATTATTAAGAAAAACAATATTTACAGTTGATATTCCTAATCTTCAGAAACATTCTAATGAATTTAAATTAGAACTTACAAATTGGTTTCAAATATTAGTAGATTTTGAACATGATTCAGATTTGAATGAAATTAATATGAAAATAACTGATACACTTTTAAAAACTGCAACAAAGATAACTGGTAGAAAAAAACAGCATTTGATCAATAAAATTTCTACTGAGACTAGAGAATTTATGAAAAAAAGAAGGAATATGAAGATATATAAAAATGATGCATTAAAAAGGATTGAATATCTCGAATTTTGTAAAATGGTGCAGAAAAGAGTTGAAAATGATATAAGAAAGTATAACTGTGAACTAGCAAGGAAAGTTGTAGAAGAGAATAAAAGTCTCGAGTATAAAACAACATTTTGGTATTGGCAGGAAATTATATCTGCAATAAGAAAAAAAGATGGAATTATTATTAAAAAGAGAGATGACATCATGAAATGGGTAGTACCTCCTATTTCTATTATATCTTCTGAATTGCTCAGAATTTTAAATGAAGAAGTGAGACATGCAATTAAAATTATGAATAAAGGAAAGGCTCCAGATAATGGTGGAATTATAATTGATACATTAAAATTTGCAGGTGAAGAAATAGAAATTTTTTTAGCAAAATTATATACCAAAATGTCTAAATGATAAAGATGTACCAGATGATTGGAAGAATGCAGTATTAATATTAATATTCAAAAAAGATGATAAAAAGATATTAGAAATTACAGATCTATCAGCCTTTTATCAGTTTTATACATAATTTTTACCAAGATAATTACAACTCGTCTCCCGAGAACATTGGATTTCCACAAACCAAGAGAACAAGCTGGATTTAAAAGTGGTTTTAGTACAGTAGATCATATCCAGATATTGAGAAAAGTTATAGAAATGACAAATGAATATGAGTTGCCATTATGCTTTGGATTTGTAGATTATGAAAAGGCATTTGATTCTATAAACATTTCTTCAGTATTTAAAGCATTGGATCATCAAGGTATAGATGCAGGATATTGTCTTATTTTAAAGAATATTTATAAAAATGCAACAGCAACAATTAGATTACATAATGATACTAGGAAAGTCAACATTGAGAAGGGTGTAAGATGGGGTGACTCCATATCTCCAAAACTTTTTATAGCAGTGCTGCAAGAAGTATTTTGTGGATTAAAATGGGAAGCTAAAGGAGTGAAAGTAAATGGAGATTGTTTAAGTTATTTAGATTTTGCAGATGATATAGTTGTTTTTGCAAATAATGATTTAGAGCTGCAGGAAATGTTGCAGGAATTATCAGGTGAAAGTAGGAAAGTAGGATTAAAGATAAATGTTAAAAAGACTAAAGTAATGTTTATTAGATATTCTCAAAATATGAAAATAAAGATTGATTATGATGGGTTAGAAGAAGTTAACAGTTACAAATACCTTGGTCAGATTATTAATACAGATGGAAACATAATGGATGAAATTAATCATAGAATTAAACTTGGTTGGAGTGCTTTTGGTAGAAATAACTTGATACTAAAAGAAAATATGCCCATGTGTTTGAAAAGGAAGGTTTTTAATAAATGTGTTTTACCAGTTTTTACTTATGGATCTGAGACTTGGACACTTAATAAAAGAGCAATACAGAGACTTCAGACCACTCAAAGAAGTATGGAGAGATGCATGTTGGACATAAGAGAACAACAGGTGTTACTGACCTCATTGAAAAAATTAAAAGGCTGAAATGGAGTTGGGCTGGACATATTGTTAGAAGAGATTATAATAGATGGACAATTGAAATCTTAACCTGAATTTCAAGAGATTGTAAAAGACCCAGAAAGAGACCACATGTGAGATGGATGGATGAAATAAGAAAGTATGCAGGGGTGATGTGGAGAAGAGAAGCTAAAGATCGGAAAAGATGGATTGAACTTGGAGAGACTTTCATCTTTCGGTGGATTGATAATGGTTGATGATGATGATGACTTTATCAGTAAGATTGTATAAAATTACTTAAAATTTAAAATAGAAGTAAATATAGTCCAAAGTAATTCAATTTTTCCAAAATTATTTTAAGTAACATTATAAATTTTAGTCACATTGAAGAAAGGGGTGAAAATACGAATTTTAATATAATGAGATTAATATTTAACAAATTTATATTATTTGAAGATATAATTAATGGAAAGAAAATTGTAAAGTTAGATAATTATATTTAATTGGGTCATTTGGTATTAACTAATGTAAATAAAATGAAACAAATAAAGAAGAATTAAAGTGATACAGAGAAAAATATTTAATCAGTGGGTTCAATTGTTTTGATTTGTCTGGCTAGAGAAGGGAGAATCTAAGGAAGTTTGTTGGATCATTATGGCAAAGTAGACATAATAAATCATTGATGAGGAGTCTTGAAAGGGTTTTGATGTCAGCAGTTGAAATGATTTGACCAAAATTTCTTCTCACATTAATGATGATAATTTTCTGGAAATTTATTACTCTAATAGGATTATTTCTTTTTATTTCTCCAAAGATGTCCATATCAAATATCTAAACTTTATATGTAATTTAAGTCTGATTAACTTATGTGGAATTAGAATCTTACACCTACCAGAACTCTCAAGTTATTGACTTACTAAAGAAAATTATTAAGTTTTTTTTTTTTTTTACTTAGCCGTTTTAGTTTCATAAAAAAACTAAATGTTTTAGTTAAATTTTTGTTTTGACTAGCATTGCTATATATAATGGGTTAAACATATTTTTTTTTTAAAAAAGTTTCGTCCAAGCATTTATACATACAAGCTTTAATTTTTATAAAATGAATTTAACACAAATATATTTGAAAATAATTTTATTACAAATTTAAATTATCGTAATAGATTTCTAACTATAAGATCGTTCCATTGTCTCGTTGTAAATCGAAAGATTTCGTGAGTACTAATGCATAATAAGAATTGTGGACTTAATCAATGAAGTATTGAATAGCTTCACACTCTCAGATCTAACCGCTTCAGCTTCACCTATTTATATAGAAAGTAGATTGAAGTAAAGAAGGGTTTCCCTCTTTTTTTCCAAAGCATAAGCTTGTGGTTAAGACCTGTAGAGGTCCCTACCTTCACATTTTCAAACGTACATTCTTGAGGTTTATTGCCTTAGTAAATATTAAATGAAATGCAATGAATGTTTGATGTTTTGAATAAACATGATTTTTTTAATAATTGCATTTAAATATATTAGATTATTTTTATGTTCTACATATATTATATCATTTATATCTTGTCTTAATAATTTGAAGATAAATTGGATCAATTTTCAGCATATTTGAAGTTGATCTCTATGATTAGTTATATTTTAAACTTTTTGTAAAATTTATAGTTAAGATAGAATTCATTTTCCATTATATACCTTTGAGATAAATGAACCCAAAACATTCAATAAAATTGCGATAGTTTACCTGGAATGCCGTTCTTATTTATAATTATTGTAACTTATATCTGCCTTCCAGTCTTATGACCTGGATAATATTTGAAAATTTTTCAGGTAGCCGAATTTCCAAGCAAGTTTAGATTTTTTTTCTTTCATTTAACTAACTTGTTATCTAGATGCTTGAATATTGTCCTTTTCACTGGGCTATTTAAAGTTGGATAACTTATTTTATCCATGAAGAAAATTCTTTTCTATAATTGGCATATGTAACAGGACTAATTAGACATATATGTAGTTAGTAATTGAACAGCATGAAAGATTAGTATATAAAGCTTTTGTGAAAATATTAAGAAACCCATAAAAAAATGCTCTTTAAAGTCATTGTCTGTTTATTATGTTATTAATTATTGATACCCAATTATAAATATAGAATGAATATTTTAGAGCTTTTTATCTTCTAAACCAGTGTGTAGCTATAATATATTTATACATCTGAAATAATTTTTAATTTCATACTTAGTTTCATTACGCAATGCTTTTTGGGCATAATGGAATGGAACAAAATAATGAAAAGGTTATCAATATTCAGAAATCTTTCTTATAAATGAATAAATATGAGCAAAAATAGTTCATTGAATATAGTTTAACAATTTGTCAGGTATATTATTATGTCGAACATTATTTATCAGAATAATAACTGTTTCATAAAATATAAAAAAATGAAAATGTTTTTGGTAAACATTTACAAAAAAAAAAAAAAGCATAGTATCACAAAGTAAATAAAAATCTGTTAAAATTTATATAAAAATTATAAATAGATCCATCAGAATAAAATTTATAATTACGTATAATATAATTAAAAAAAAAGTTAAAATAGCTTTTGTTATTTACCTCAGTGATAGAATGGTAGGCATGAGAACTAAAGATTCCTGGATTAATTCTTAAGTGAATCAAGTAACAAAAAACATTAATTTAGTCATTGCACACTTTACTATTCGGCTGATTGACATCACATGGCTTCCTAAGAAACTAACTCTATGACTATATATGTAATGATAAATATGTAATGATAAAATAAATCAAGTTGTGTATATGAAATCATCGCAAATAAATATTTTTTTAAAAAAAAAAACAAACCTTAAGGATTTTTAAAAATATATTTTAACTCATCTAAAAATGATAAAAACAGCTATTTTTTCTCATTAAATTAAACAAATATAAAAACATTAAAAATTAGAAATTAGAAAACAAATGAAAAAAGCAGTACTAATTAGAAGTAAACAATCATGTTTAGATCATGTTGAAGGATTATTTTTATTATTTATGAAATAATTAATTAATGGCAACATAAATATATAAAATATTTCTATAAATAATAATTATAGTAATGTTTTTACTAATAAGTAATTAAATAGCACGCACAAAATTTTCTATAACAAATTTGATATTCCAAAATCAAAATTTAATCATGAAGAGTAGAAATATTATTTAAGTTGTCACAATGTTTTCTTAGTCAACGGTGTTTATACTGGAATAACACAATGCTATTTTTTTATATTTTTAATCATCATGAATCCGCAGGAGAAAATATATTGAGCAAGGATTTTGTTTGGGGATTTGTGAAAGATTGTACTTAAAACAGGCGAAACTCTCCATACAGTAGTGCCACTCAGTGCCAACCAGAGTAATCAATGGATGCTAGAAGGCTTGTGCATAAAATCAAAAATTTCTTCCTAGAGTAGTGTATATTATTTCTTGGTTTTGTAAGAAAGTATATAGGTCAGAGTAGTTTGAGGTTAAATGAAAGAATAAAGTTACATAAAAGTAGGATTAGAAATAAATATCTTAGTTCTACTTTATATGTCCATGAAAAAAATACAGACCACACTATTAATTTTAATGGGACTAAGGTTGTCTTTGAGAGAAATGAAATAAAAATAAGAATTAAAGAATCATTATTTTATTAAAAATTTATGATTCTGAAGCAATTAACTTATTTAAAAGTTCTTTTAATATTAAGAGTGTAGTGGGATGTAAGTCGAATTATGGATAATGTTTAGTTTAAATATTTTATTATTTTGTTTTGTAGCAGTGAATCCATTGGTTGTGTTTTAGAGTTTATTTTTTTTTGCTAGTCTGTTTGAATTGTGAATTTGGGGGTAATCTGGATTATACTTTATGTATTACTTATGAAGTTTATATTATGCTAACACTTGCAAGCTTGGATTATTTGATAAATCACAGGGTAGTATGTTCCAAGATTAAAATGATAGATGCATTAAAAAGTAGATCTTATTCCATTCATATTCACAAGAAAATTAATGTTCATTCTTTAAAAGTATCTACTACATATAATAAATTTCAACATCTATTAAACATTAAAATTGGTAATTTGGATCTCAAGGATGTTATATTATTGAAGCATGGAATTCTTTTAAGGAGTGTGTTATGGATACCATTAAATCTATCTTGGGTTCATTAAAAAGGATAATCATGACTGGCTTTCTGACAGTGATATTATTATTAGTGATTTAATTAAAAAGAAATATGATATTTTCTGCTTGGCAGACTAATAAATTAAATGTGAAACTTCATAATAAATATAGAAATCTGAAGGCAGAAGTTGAATGACTGAAAAAAAGGCTCAAAAATGGTAGATTAAAACTGCAAAGAAGATACAGACCTTTGTTAATCAAAGGCACTCTAGATCTTTTTTTGATGCCCTGAAAGCAACATATGGACCTGAGAAATGGTATCATATTTCTATTAAATCCACTTTCTTATATGATGACATTGATATTTTAAACAGGTGGAAGGAGAATGTTGGTCATCTTTTGAATAATGACATAAGAATTGAGATTTTGACATTTAATAATGTATCCATTTTATCTATTCATTTAAATTTGATTAAAGATATTCAGGTTAATGAAGTCAAAACATGTTTTTGTAATTTTAAAAATGAAATGTGCAGATCCTTTTGAAATACCTGGAGAAATTTTAAAATGTGATGTTGTTATATTAGGTTCAATAATAATGGAAGTTTTTGAACTATATAGACCCATGAAGTTATTATGTTGCCTGCTCAGAAGGATGTTTGTATTGTTTCAATTTTTAAAAATAAATAGAATAGACATGATTATAGTAATTATCATGGAATATCATTATTATCCACTACAGCAAAAATATTTTCAAAGAATTTGTTGAATAAATTATTTCCAATTATAGATGAGTGATTACCATTTACTACCGCAAAGATACTTTCAAAGATTTTGTTGAATAAGTTGCTTCCAGTTATAAATGAATGGTCACCAGAGACAATTTGGTTTTATAGAATCAAGAAACATTGTAAACATAGGTTTTGTTGCTGGTAAAATACAAGAAAAGTATCAGGAATAAATGTTTGATTTATATATTGGTTTTATAAATTTGATCAAGGCATTTGATTCTGTTAGTCAGTTTTACAGGATTATTTGAAATTAGGTGGTTGTTCACCCAAATTTATTTGTATTATACAGCTTCTACATGATGGAATGAGAGTGGTAAGCTCAGGCATTTGAAATGAAAATTAATGTTAAACAAGGGTGTGTACCTGCTCTAACATTATTTTCAATTTTTATAATATTTATCTTTGGAACTTTTTATAAGTGGCTTAATGAAACTGGTATCAAGATGAAATACAGTTTTATTGTTTAATTTGAATTGATTAAAAGCAAAAACAAGTATTTCTTGGATTCTGGATTTACAGCATGCTAATGACTGTGCCTGTTCAAAGACAATTTATAGAATGTACTTAATGTCTTAAATGCAATATTCAAAGACTTTGATTTAGTAATTAGTATTCAAAACTCAAGTTTTTTTATCAGTCAGAAAAATTTGCAACAAATTTTAACTTGAGTGATTATCAACTTGAGAATGTAAACCATTTTTAATGTTTTGATAATTTTATAAGTAGAAAGGCTGACTTAAATGTTGAGGTAGAACATAGACTCCAGGGTATTATATTGCTTTTAATGAGTTAAAAGATAGCATATTTCATTACAGGAAATAACTATTGCAACTAATATATATATAGAGAGAGAGAAAGCAGTTGTTTTGCTTAATTTATTGAATAGAAATGAGACTTAAATCCCCTGCCAATGCAATAGAAAGGTCTTAGAAAAGTTTCATTTAAGAACGTTCTATAAACATTTTTTTAAAATAGGCAAGATTACAAAAATAATTAATATGTTTTCTAACTTGTTGTATGTGATGCTATTGAGTTTATTATTGGAAAATCATATCTTAATTTGATTGGACATGTAAAACAAATGAACAATGCAAGAGTTTCTAAAAGAGTGCTTTGTGGTGAATTTGAGCATGGTTTTCATTGGGATAGATAGATCCTTTTTATGTTATGAGGATTATCTCAAAGACATTTTAAAGAAGTGCGATATTGATTGTTTCCATTGGGTAAATATGGCAGAGACTTAAATACATTGGAGAGTACAATTAGATATGATGTTGAAATACTTCAGAAAGAAATGTTTTCTGATGAAGAAATTAAAAGGACAGCATCTCAAAATATCAAACAATAGGAAAATGGACCACTATATTCTATATGTAGACATATTTATGGTTCATAAATTGGGTTGTACAATCATTGCAACATTCATTTCTAGAGCAGTATTTTTTTTTTTTTGAGTTGGAATGGCCATACTTATTTACAAGAAGTTGTTATATGTATGTATAAATGTAAATACTACATGGAACAACCCTGCCCAAATATTTTACTAGTAATGTATTCGGATGTGAGTAAAAATCATTTACATGCAATTATAATTATTACTATGTGTATAAATGTGTGCACCTATTGCATAGTGTGGAAAGTTTAGAATTATATCTTAGTTGTACTTCAAACTAATGATTGTGCTTTTTTTATGTGTGTGTTGTATTTGAGTGAATTATCATTTAATTGTTTTTTATTTTTGCTTTTTAGTAGTCTAACATTCTATCATTTTTATGTATTAAGGATATATTATCTATAGTGGATTTAAAATTAATATAAAATAATAATATATTCTAAATTAATTTTTTTTATATTAATTATATGCATATGTGTGAAAAATGTGTACATTTATATGATATATTGTATTAAGGTACACCACACATCATTTTATATTTATTACAATGTTGATTAACAAAGACAAAAGATTTGATATATAATTTTACTTTTGTATACTTTATTACATTGACTTTATTGATTGTTTAAAAAGTATCAGAAACTATTACATGGATAGTATTATTTTTATTATTAATTAGTTTAACTAGCTATTGAAAAAAATAATAAAGAAAAAAAAAAAAGATTTGTGTAGCTGGAATTTTCAAAGTTGTTCAGTGTTTACAATGAAAAATTTCAAAATTCTGCATTATAAGTTATATATTTTAAATTCCAAAATGCAAATCATGAAAGAAATAATTATTTTTTATATAGTATAAATCATAGAATAAAAAAACTTCCTGGGATTCTTATTAGAAGTTAACGATCTTGCAATGAATTCTCTTATATCTTTAATGGAAATGAAAATTAGAAGCAAAGTCTTTCTAATTAAATTCATAGTAGATAGATAAGTTATTAATTACATTTAAGCATTTTTTTCAATTCTATCTGCAAATCATATATATATGTTGGCAATCAAATCTCATACACATCTAATTATAGAACATTCTCATGAAAACTTTAGACATTTCCAAAGAATTATAAGCAGTCAAAAAAAAATTAGGAAATTGTATATGTTGAGATAGTAACTTTTCTATTTCAATATCTAGTTTATTTTAAATATTGCATAGTTGGCAAAGTATAAATTAAATTTCAGTTCCAAGTCTTTTTTTTATATATGTTTATATTATATATGTATATAAAGATCTACATTTATAATTAAGTTTAATCAATTTTATTTTAGTTAGAAAAATAAATAAACTTTTATATTGTAATTAAAATTATTTCAAATGAATTTGTTTAAAATTTATATTACAGGAACAACTCTTAATCGTAATGTATAAAACTTTTCTCAATTTTTTTTTTTTTTTTTATCAATTAAAATTCTTAGAAAATCAATTTCTTTTATTAAGTCTTATTTCTAGTTTTGAAAATATTGAATTTCAATTAATAATTTAAGTGTTATCTGGAAACGCAGATTTTAAAAAAATGTTATGGAAATAATTACTGGATTAATTATTTAAGGAATTTTTGGTATATTGAATGAATAAAAATAAGTACTGGTTTACCTAATAATTTTGTTAATTAAAAAATCCTTAGTAAACAAGTGGGTTTGCTAATTAAAAATTTAAATGAATGGGCCAACTCATAATTATTTAGTCATTCTGTTTCTATTTGTTATCAAGTCTGCTTAGCCTTGTGATGATTATCTTTGCTTAGCATGCTATATCCGGAAACTTTACCAGTAATCATGTAAAAAAACCATCAACAGATAAAGCACAGGAAACAAACTTTCACTTCTTCAGTATGTAGGCTACAGTTCCATTTGCACATGTACGTATGACTATATACATTTTAGCTTTTCCAAAAATAATATCTCTTCACCATCTTGTTTCTGGGTCTTAAGGTAAACTTTTATTTATGAAATATTTTATAAAACATTACCAACAAGTCAGTGAGATAATTTAAATGATATAATTTTATATTTATATACTTATCTGTTATATAATTTTTTTTAAAAATGTTTATATGTTATAACACTTTATCCTATTCAGTGTATCTGATATAGCATGGTAGTTTTAGTTTAGATAACTGAAACTAATTTGCTTTTAAAATTTTAATTTTTTTCTTTCCCTCCCTTTAAAAATTTTTTTTTCTTTTGAAAAAAAATCAACTTCTGTGATTATTTAATTATGATCCATGTTGCTTTTGATGAAAAGTTTTCAACAGAAGAAAGTTTTAAAAAGAGATTTTAGTTTTATATTTGTTTTAATTTATATTTAATAATGCCTCTGAAGATTTTCAAAACCATTAATATATGTGTGCGCTTGACTCTATGTGTCATAACTACATAAATCGTTGATAAGCTGATTAAATTTGTTAGCAGTTTTGTTTGTTACTCAATTTGTGTCAAACACATCTGAAATTAAAAGAATTGATATACATACATGTGTGTATTATATATAGTGATTCTGGATATTTATCCATCACATGACTTTGTTATTAGATGTTTTTCTTTCCTGTGACATTTATTATTATTTCCTCTTGAGGTACTCATGGTTGTTTGCATTTGTGGTGGGTAGAGACATTTCCCCCATGATTGTATTTTAGCTTTATAACATGGATTATTAAGAGGCCTACTTATTGTTCTATATTTTTTAGTAATTGGATCAAATGCATAGCATATAGGCTTAATTTTTGTAATAACCTGATGTATGAACATGTATAGTGGATTAATGCTGCTTTATTATTGATTTTAATGCAAATATGGTATATATATGTGCACTATAAAACTTCAGAAATGGTCTAATAATATAAGTAAATTTTTTGGGGGAAGTGTAATATTTAAACTATCAGATATCAAATACTCTATATGCTCACATGAAAAAAGTTTTTTACCATTCAAATGCATTTATTTAGAATATTGTGTTCAAAGCTGCATATATTTGAATTATTGTTTTGAAATCAGATATATTTAAACTCTGTCAGACTCTTTTGAACTATTGTGTTTTTTTAATTTTTGTCTCTATATAAATTTCAATTTTTCTGAAAGTAATATCCCTTCACCATCTTTTCCCTGGGACTTAAGATAAATTTATATTTATGAACTATTTTATAAAACATTACCAACAAATCAGTGAGATAATTTAAATAATGTAATTTTATATTTATGCATTTATCTTTTGTATAAACTATTTTTTTTATAATGTTTATGTTATAACACTATCCCACTTAATATATCTGATATAGCATGATAGCTTTATTTTAGATAACAGACACTAGTTAATTTTTAAAAATTTTAATTTTTTCCTCCTAAAAAAAAAAAAGGGGGGGGGGAATTTGAAAGAAAATGATTTCTATAGTTGTTTAATTATGATTCTTGTTGTTTTTATTGAAAAGTTTTCAACAGAAAAAAAAACTTAAAAAAAAAAAGATAGATTTTGTTTTTATATTTGTTGTAGTTTATATTAATATAATGCCCCTGAAGGGTTTTTAAAGTCATTAATATATGTGAGTACTTGACTTGATGTGTGCATAACTATATAAATTATTGATAAAGTGATTAAATTTGTTAACAGTTTTCCTTATTTACTCTGTTTACATCACACGTGGCTAATATTAAAAGAATTGATATATGTACTTGTGTGCATTGTATATAGCGATCCTGAATGTTTATCCATCATGTGACTTACTAGATGTTTTTCCTCATGACCTATATTCCCGCTTGATGTATTTTTGGTTGTTTTGTTTATGTTGGATAGAGACATTTCTGTCATGATTATACACCTGGGTCTCATTTTATGCAGATTTTTTAAATGTGATTTTGAAGTTATGCAATTCATGTTTCTTCTTAATATCTTTTTATGTGGTTTTCTTTTATGCGCTAAAGAAGTTCATATCTCACTATATTTATTAGATATCAAGAAATATAAATTATTAATAACTTATTTTGACTTGAAATACTTTTTTTTCAAAAATATAACGTCATATTAGTATCTGATGTGAATATAGCCTGAAGCTTGTAAACAATCTACTTATACTTATGAGTATAAAAATATCCCAATAAATATTCAAAAATTTTAAACTTTTAAAACATATTACATTAGATATAATAGAAATAAATAAATATTCTTTTAGATTTTTAAAAATAATCAGAAATAACAAAGATTTTATTGATTTTGTAAACTGAAAATAATCTTTCTAGAAATGATAATGCATAATACTCATTTTTTAAATATTTATAGAAACAAAATGTGAGCATTTAAAATTTATTTCAGTAGTAAACAAAAATATCTATCAAATGAAGTCAAATTTATTATTTTCTGATGAGTAATAATCATTTAATCATATATTTTATGTTGATGTGTGAGACAAAGAAAAATGTCAGAAAATGTTGAAATCTGAGTTTGCTGCAGTGAACACGCTCTTAAATTCCAATGAGTGTATATCTGTGTTATGTATGTGTATGTTTATATTTTCTTTTATACACACACACACACATATATATATATGGAGAAACTTTTAGACAGAAAAAGTTATAACTTTTATTTTCTACTTAAAAAGAATGTATCTTTAAAATGTTTATATTTTCTTTTATACATACATATACATGGAGAAGTTTTTAGACAGAAAAAAGTTACAAGTAAAAATATTTAAGCACTTTTAATTTCTACTTAAAAAAAATGTATCTTTAAAAGTTTTCAAATATTTTTACTTGTAACTTTTTTGGTCTAAAAGTTTCTCCATGTATATACGTGTATAAAGAAAATTTAACCCTTAGCCATTATTAACACACTCATAGAAGCGTGTTATATATATATAGAGTTGCACTAGTGGAAGTGCATTCTCTAACAGCTAGACATAGCAGTTTGGATATCGCGAGCTTCATAAACAATTAGTAAAATCATCTCAAAATTTAATCACTGATTACATTGTCAATAGAAAACAACACAGCACGAGAATGAAGTTGGTGCTAATTGTATTTCCTCTTGTGACGAATCTGATGTCTTACCAGTTCACAAACGAACCTCATATTGTCAAATGGCGATAATGATTAAAATATGTATGAAAAAATTAAAATAAATTACACATAAAAACATATTGTTTTGAATAAAATTAAATACTGTAGTTAATAAAAAAAGTAAAAAAAGTTTGTCTTGTATCAAATTTTTTTCAAATATTTGAAATTTTTTATTAGTCAACATTGAGAAAGGTGTAAGACAAGGTGACTCCATATCTCCAAAACTTTTTACAGCAGTGCTGCAAGAAGTATTTTGTGGATTAAAATGGGAAAATAAAGGAGTGAAAGTAAATGGAGATTATTTAAGTCATTTAGATTTTGCAGATGATGTAGTTGTTTTTGCAAATAATGCTTCAGAGCTGCAGGATATATTGCAGGAATTATCAGATGAAAGTAGAAAGTAGGACTAAAGATAAATGTTAAAAAAACTAAAGTAATGTTTAATCGATTTGCTCAAAATATGATGAATTAGAAGAAGTTAACCATTACAAATACCTTGGTCAGATTATTAATACAGATGGAAACATAATGGAAGAAATTAATCATAGAATTAAACTTGGTTGGAGTGCTTTTGGTAGAAATAACTTGATACTAAAAGGAAATATGCCTATGTGTTTGAAAAGGAAGGTTTTTAACAAATGGGTTTTACCAGTTCTTATTTATGGATCTGAGACTTGGACACTTAATAGAAGAGCAATGCAGAGACTTCAGACCACTCAAAGAAGTATGGAGAGATGTATGTTGGGAGTAACAAGAAGAGATTGAAAATGCAATGTATGGTTAAGAAAACAAACAGGTGTTACTGACCTCATTGAAAAAATTAAAAGATTGAAGTTGGGCTGGACATATTGCTAGAAGAGATGATAATAGATGGACAATTGAAATTTTAAACTGGATTCCAAGAGATTGTAAAAGACCCAGAAAGAGACCACATGTGAGATGGATGGATGAAATAAGAAAGTGTGCAGGGGTGATGCGAAAAAGAGAAGCTAAAGATCGGAGAAGATGGATTAAACTTGGAGAGACCTTCTTCCTGCAGTGGATTGATAATGGTTGATAATGATGATGATGATTAGTCATATTTTATTTCTTTTTTTTTTATACGAATTTTAAAGTAATTTTTCTTTGTTGCTTTGCTTTTATGCGATTTCTGAAAATTACGCAACATATCCCCCATTTTTCAAGGTAAGTTAAGTCTATTTTTGTGTGATTTTTTTTAATGTGGGTTTTCTGCGGAACCTATCTACCGCATAAAACGAGATTCAGGTGTATATATTTTTGCTTTTTTAACATGGATTATTAAGAGTCTTATTTATGGTTTTATATTTTTTAGTGTTCGGACCAAATGCACAGCATATAGGCTTAATTTTTTTAATGGCCTGTGTGTGTGAACATATATAGTGGATTAAGGCTGCTCTATTATTGATTGTTTGTTTAATGCAAATATGAATATATGTGTGCACATCTGGATAAATCATCGAGTTATTATCAAACTTCAGAGATGATTTAATAATATAAGTAAATTTTTTTGGGAAGTGTAATATTTAAACTTCCAGATTTCAAATACCCTATATGCTTACATGAAAAGAGTTCATTACCATTGAAAAACATTATTTAAACTATTATATTCACAACTGGATATATTTAAATTATTGTTTTGAACTCAGATATATTCATACTCTGTTAAACTCTGAGATATTTGAACTAGTATATTCGAGTTTTGTTATATTAAACTGTATTATATTGTAAATAAACTTTATTTTGTGGATTGTTAGATTTGTTTCAGAATTTTCAATTGCTGTTTGCCAAGAATCATATCTGAGTAATGGTACAGCTAAGGTAAACATTCTCAGTAAACTATAAATTGATGTGATGATGTGATGGGATGCACTGTGACTTCTTATGTGGAGTCAGGAATCTCTCAGCAACTATGTCCAGAGAAACCTGTTAGCCACTTTACCGTTGTTTTTTATTCCCCACCCTAAGTTTCTCCATATCCTGCTCCATCCCATTTCCACAACTTAAACTTTGTCAACTCCATGACCTTCATATCTAAATTTCTAGGCTAAAGGTCTGGGGTGCCATTTGATGAGGGATATTAGAGTGTTTGCTGTCCATTACAATACATATTTTCAAATTGTTTAAATAGCTAAAATAATTCATTAATATAGTCAATGTATTTGAAAATCTTATAATCTATATTAGAAAAAAAAAAATTATTTAAAAATTAAATTTTGTCATTAATTTTTATCTCATTAATTTTGTTAGCTTTTCTTTAAGAGTAGAGAATCAAATAAGTTTTTATTTTTTATTAAGAATAAAAAAGAAAAATACTGTGTAATAGATAATCTATTGTAATATGTAAAGGGTAAATTTAGGTAATGGTTTAAATGAGATCTTAAAGATATAATATGAAAAGAATATGTGTCTGAACATGTAGTATAAGGTTTCTAAGAAATATTATTTGTTAAAGAATCATTGTTTTTTTTAAAATTTGCAAATAAATTCTAGTATATCTAACATAAGGGTATGCACATACAATCCCTTTTTGCATATACAAATAATCTGACTATTTAATCTGAATGAATATATATATATATTGTAATGGATACATTTTGTCAATGCTGAGGATTGATCAATATAAACTGAATAAAATCTAATCTTGCTCAGTCGAGGTCGCCATTATGTAATGAACTATCATAAAACACTAATAATCTTTACTAAAACCTAATTTGTTCAAGCGATATGTGAAACGAAATAACAATGAGATTATCTGCTCCAGACATCAACAAATCTATCACAATTATAAAGTAAACTGCAACACGCAGTGAAATCATATATCATTGCCTTAAACAGTAACATATGATTAAGCTATCTACTTGATTACGAATTGACTGAAAGTCAATTCGAATCAATAACTAAATTAGATTCCGACACACTTTATTAATCTACTGTTGTTATAATAATTCAAATCTACTTTAATATTTAATTAATGATATTCTATTTAAATCAACTAGTTTCTATATCCTTTTGGAAAACGTTTTGGAAACTTATACACTCCTTTAAATGCTTAGATAAATAATTTTCTACTCAAATTTATATCTAGTTTAATAAAACACTAAATATAATGTATAAACATTTCATTCATATCTTCCCATAAAGTGATACGTAATTATTGTTTCGTTTATATTTTAAAATAGAATACTCCCGAGAATTTATTACCAACAAATTTATTAGGTAATTTCTAACTCTACAATGCCAAATCACATCATATAAAAGATATATTAAGTTTCCATTGGATGTTTATTAACTTATAATCATTAATATTATTCATTTGAACCTTCACTCAATCAAATATGAAATTGATTTTGGTAACAATTAAGCTATATAACAATAATTGACAGTTATTCAAATCAAAGATGATATTCAATTAAGCTAGTCAATGATGTTTAAGATAAGTCATTCTAAACTAGTGACAAAATATGATCTATTAAGATTTTTATGGTGGGACTAGATAAGCAAAGAAATAATCACTCTAAGCTAATTATATTACCTTACCTGTAATATTAACTAAAATATATATATAAGCAAATATTCGGATGCAGAAATAAATATAAAGTTTATATGTAAATAAGATAAAAAAAATGATAATGTACAAAACGTACCATATTTTATATTCTAGTTTCCTTACCAAGTTGAGTTTGAATTTTGGACCGAATATTAAATAACAAAATCATCTTACGTAATCCAAAGAAAGAATTAAACAGATTCGTAGCATTTAAATCAACTCAATTTATTGGATTATAAAAAAAAAAATGGCAACATTAATAACAAAATACAACAGAAGATTGATCGATATTTGTAATTGATTGAAATTAATAAAAGTGATAAGATTTATGTGTGTAACTCTAAAATGTGTTGTGAAAACAATAAAGACACATAAAAAAAAAAAATGAATGGAAGGAGAGATTTTGAATATCTTAATGAAAATTTTTATATAACCGATAGCAAAATATATATGTAATCAAATAAAAATGAACTCTATTTGTTCATTAATATAATAATAATTAAACAAACATGAAATAAAGCGCTACATTTAAATCTCTTTTCTGTCCGATATTTAAGCTAAATTTTGAACATACAAAAATCAAATTGGATATTTAAAAACATCGGGTTGCATTAATATATACCGTCAGACAAGAGTTTAAATAATCAATAAATGAATCTCTCCGAGCCTTTCATTGCCCTTCATTGCGTAAATCCTATTATACCTAAATATACACCATTTATGATTTAAAATAAAATATAACTCTTCTTTTAAAAATATATATATATATGTACACATATGCATAAAAAATCATATCTTAAGTAAAAGTCTGTCCATTTTCTCCATCCATTGATCCATCGTAGCTTTGTTATTTTCAATCCTAAGATGTAGAGATGAGTTTAGTTCCTTGAATAGAGAAATGATACATTGAACTTTCAATGTTTTCTTTCATTAGCGATAATGTTCAGATTCTCTAAGACATAATGCCGTGAAATCAAGTGAAGAATTTAATACTAGCCTCCCCCCCCCTTTCTTTTTGAATTAGGAGAGTGAAGTTTAAATTGCTTATTAATAATATGAATTAATCCAGTTGATCCTGCATATTTTCTTGGCTTGAAACGTAGTATCCATCAAATACAATGGTAGTTACATTCGGATTTTTAAACCTGGAATTTTTTTTTTTTTAAAAAAACAGCTGATACAACACATTTTTTTTTTATTATAGGTTTTCCTTCTTTCACTTATCTGTTGCCATTTTCTTTGGAACTTCCCAAGAAAGCTGCCCCTCAAATGAATGGGCAGACAATTAACTTTCTATTCTTCCATGTTTTATGGGTTAAAAATTTAAAAATAAAATTTTAAAGATTTTTTTTTAACAAACAGAGAAATACATCTGTTCTCGGCAACGACAAAAAGATGAGAACTCCTATTACAGTCTTTTCTGGCTATTTATACTATACTCTTCCTGACATTCTTGCTGTCATACCAACTGTTGAAATTTACTCAAATAAAACTCAATGAGAAACTATATGTTCCAGCAAATTTTTCTTCCCTTTTGCAAGTGCAACATAAGTTGGAAGAGAAATGGCTACATTGAAATGAAATCTAAGTTCGATATGAATTTTTTTATTATTTTGACCCAAAATAAAGAATTGATATTACAACCTTGATATATTTTATAAATATAAATAATTTACATTTAATTTTTTTAAAAAATTAATTTACAAACAAAAATATGTGACCATGAAAACATTCAATTTTGTGTAATAATGTTACTATGGTGACTGCAGTAGCAGAAAATATGTGTGAATAATAATGATCCCATTCAAGTAAAGTTTTATGTTATCCTGAACTATTTCCAAAATTTATTTATTTATTTACCTGTTTATATATATATTTTAAGATTGATTACAACAGATTTAGGATTTTTTAGTTAGAATTAGCAATAAACACTATTATTTAAAAAGCTTTAGGTTGCCATGGTTATCAAGTTAAATTTATATTTTCAAGATCTCCCATTATCCATTCATCAAGTGAAAAGAAAACCAAACAAGATCAACAAACTTCTTTATTTTATTTTATTTTTTTAAAAAATAATTTGATGATTAATCTGAATACTCACAATATATATTTATATTGTGATACCTTAATAGGAACTGGGATTCAATATTGATTCTGGTCATATTGATTTTATTAAATATAAAAATGTATGAAATAATATGAATTTATATAGTTTGCTTAACAAATGATTTTTAAGACAGGCTATAACCTGTATCAAATGCACTTTGAAATTTATTTGGTGATAGAGGGACTTCTCAAATGACAACATAAGATAGCGACTTTTATAAAGCTAAGAGCGGCCGTCTTATCTTTAACCTAAATTTTCATTTATATAGGTCAGTCTGAATTATCTTGTTTTGGGAGAGTGATGCTGTTGTTCTCTGCACTGTTTACATCCATTATTTCCTTTACAAATTATTCTTTGCAAAATCTTGTGATTTATGAGTTAATATTATAATCTTTATACTGGAAATATGTAAACTATTGTAAAGTTGTAATTATTTATTAAGCGCACAGGAAGTATATGTAAATACTTTTAGGGCATGTTATAACCTGTATCAAATGCGTATTGAACAGTGGAGAGAACAACAGCTTCACGCTCCCATATAAGTGGAAATTTAGGTTAAAGTTAAATGGCCGCTCTTATCTTTATAAAAGTCACTATATTGTGTCGTTGTTTGAGAGAGGTCACTCTATCGGCAAAATAAAGATATTGCTTGACTATTATAAATTTCAAGGTCCATTTGATACAGGTTATAGCCTATCTTAAAAGTATTTACATATACTTTCTGTGCGCTTAATAAATAATTACAACTTTAACAAATGATTGTTTATCTTGATTTTCTTGAAGATAGAAATTCCTTGAATGATCAGCAAGTTAAATATTTTGTGGGAAGTTATTTGTATATAATGGAGATGAGAAATTATTTTATTCTTTAGATAAAAAAGATATATGTAGCAGAGAAATGGAATTCCTTTACTTTTTTTAGTAGCTAATACTTATGGACGACCAGATTTAGAGTATACCTAGAGTAGATTACATTTTCTTCTTGTATTCATATGGTTATGTACGATGCATTTTTCTAGATATGATATCAAAATTTTGTAATTTTTGTTTTAGATACACTAATATTTTAGCAGAGGTAGATTTGCCCATATCTTTTTCATCAAATATGCATAATTCAGAATCAAAGATATTCATATCATGGAGTAAAATGATTGATTAAAGCATAATTGATAAACAAACCTAATGAATGATCTTACATGTGTATGTGTGATCATGATAGATCCAAATTGAGCATTTTAAAGCTCTTCAGCTATTAGTTAATGAAAAATTATTTTAAAGATTAGATACAAAATAATCTTTTAGTTATTAATGAAATGAAAGGACTTTTCTCGTTTTTTAAAATTCTAATTTATACTTTAAATAATGATTGTTATTGTTTATAATTGTGAAATTTATTTATTTTTTGCTGTTGCTAAATTTATTGAATAAATTTGTTACTGAAAATTTTAATTGTTAGCGTCACCCATAATTATAGCACTTAGCCTATAAGTTTTATGCTTGAGATAGATATAATAGGATGGACATATATTTAAGGGAAAGATGGGCAGGAGAAGATGATTATGAGCCTGGATTTATGTGCATTAAAGTTGTAATGGAATATTTTAGAGCTAAATTGATAGAGATGTAATTAAAATGTATACTTAATTTTTTCTTTTAATATGCTATTTGCTTAGAATTTTAGTTTTGACGATTATTTCTTAGGGATGGTGATTATTATTGTAATGCTTCAATAATCATATATTTTATAAGGTAATAGTTCTTGCATTATTTTATATTTAGTTGATATACTTCTTGAATATGTTGGGTGAATTATTACTGTGTTCAGTTTATGAAAACAGTTTTCTTCATTCTATCAATATATCTTAGTTATATTTATTCTTGAAAAATTATAACAGTTGCCTAGATCATACTTGAAGAGAGAATTAAATATAAATTTTGATGATAGATTACATTAAAATAGCTCATTATCTTTGTTACCTATAAAAATTCACTTTGTTTTTAACCTGATATTTAAGTTTGATCATCCAAACACATCTGCTCTCCATCTAATGTTCACTACTAATTATCACTTTTATATAAAATTGGCATATCCAATATGGTGTCTTCATTCTATTTTCATTAAGTAAAATTGATGCATGCAAAGTACAGTTCAATCCCCCTGCAATCACTATAATTTATTTTCTCTGTTATCTTGAAAAATGATGGATCTTGTCAAGAGTTTATTATATAATAAAAAATATATTAGTGTACATTAGTAATTAATACTATTAGTGTATTTTGTTTAATCTTAGATAGTTGTTTGTTAAGGTCAATTACAATTGTACAATTACATATGTTTGTGAAAAAAGCTATAATATATATAAGTGTATATTAAGTATACAATTAAGCATCCAGGTTTGTGAAGAGTGCCTGGTTTTCAAATATTTATAAGTGTATATTGTAATTCTTTTATGTTAAACATATATATTTTTTAAAATACATTATATATGCATTAGTTTTTGTTGTTTAACTATATATGGTCAAATTATTAGATTATAAATATAAAACAAAATAATGGATAAGTTTATTGCCAGCACTAAGTAAAAACAGTTTACAGTAAAAATTTGTTTGTTTCTTGGGGGGGGAGGGGCAGTATGCAAATTATAAATTAAAAATCAATAGATGTAAGAATATCTAGAAGAACCAAAAATCTCTTCAACAACAAATTACTATTAATAATGATTAGTGATATCACTAGATTAAAAATATTTATTGTCTAATTACATCAATTAGCTAAAGATCTTGTCTTACACCCACATTTTATGATTAATGATGTGTCATTTGAAGAAGGGAGTATCTATATAAAAGCTATACTATTAATTAACCTTACATAAAATTATGAACAGTTTAAAGTTTGAAAATTGATCATCTGAAATATAAGACTATATATATACAAAGTATTGGAAAAAAAAGTGCTTTTTTTTGGTTTTATTTTGTTTATTAAGAATTTTTCTATAGTCAAAGTACAAACAGATGACATATCAATTTTATAGTTAATTTTAGATTATGTTTATCTTTTTGATTTATATTTTTATGGCTTTATGTCATTCATAAAATAACTATTAAATGCTCGTTTATTGAACTTGTTAGTTAAAGTTAGAGGTTTTCTTTTCTGCTTAATTAATTTAAAATAAATTTATAAATTTCATAAATCTAATCATATATGAAGATATACTTTGATTTAATTAGTTACTTTATATATTTTTTGACTATTTATTATTAATTGTAAAATAATCTTTATTTTGCCAAATTATTTTTTTTAAATTTATGATTATTCTTTCTGTATATATATATTGACTGATTTATATAAGAAAAGTTTTGACTTTGTCTCACTATTATTATAAATTGTATTTCTAGAATTTTTTCTGTTAAATTGTCTTGGTATTCATTTTATATCCTAATTAGTTTTTAGTCACGAATGAGTGATTATCTTTTAATTGTTTGCAAGTCTTTTCAGTATAATGTAACTTCTAGTATCTGTAATAATTTATTGAAAAGATATATATATGTTTTCATGTGTCATAGCATTGGCCAGGTTCAACTACTTGTAAGGCAGCTGTGTTGACCTCTCGATCACCAATGCTTGACAAGAAATATATTTTTGCTTTTATGTAAAAGTCTTTTATTCAAAATGAAGTTCAATGTAATACTGGATTTTTATAAAAAATGTTTCTTTTTTTATATATATACGATCAAAATTTCAAAAGAACTGCATTAAAAAAACAACATATTATTTATTGCTGTAGCACTGTACTGTAATCAAAAATTTCAGGAAAAAAAAAGAGTGCTCTCAGTTGTAAAAAATAAAAAAAATAATGAAAAGTAAAAAAAAAAAAGAAAAAAAAAAGTACTGAATTTAACACATACAGTCCTTTTTTATATTAGGAACCCATTTGAAATTTACAAAATCAAAGATTCCTTAGATAAGATTTTTGATTTGATTTGAGTCAAATATAATATTTTTGTAAAGAAATTCTGCCTAGTTGTAGCTCTCCATTGTGTTTTAACTTTTTTGGTACTTACTTAATTAAATGAAACATATTATCAAATATTTAACAATCATAGATGGTCATAATGATTTTAATGAAGTCTAAAATTTCACTGCCAGATTAATATGTAAGTACTACTTTTTCATATTCTTGCAATGAAAACAATAGATATTGTATTTCTTTAGATTTTTTTTGAGAAAATATTAAAATATAAAGTGTATCTCTGATATAGATCATGTTCATACTATAAAATATTTTTGTAAAAAATTTATTACTCTTCATTCTATTGTATATACCCAGTTCAGTGAAAAAATGCTCTTACAATTTTAGTTCAGTATCATTCATTTTGCAAACTGAAGAATGAACCAATAGGCTTTTCAATTGCCATCATATTTTCAGGATATTAAAAAATTCTAAAATGAAAAGTTTTCTGTATCTGTGGCATGTTGAAAAAGCATCTATGTCCCACTACCTGTATAATAAATTTGATGGTGTAAAGCTTTATGTACAACTAATTTACTTGATATAGTTATGTCACTGTGATAAAATATTTTTAACTTGTTATATGCAGTAGCACAGTATTGAAATAAATGTTGTGTGTCAACATCTAATTTTGTATTTCTATTTAAGAATTCTACCAAGATATTTAAACTTGTTTATAGTACTAAATGTTTAAGTCAAAAATTGCTGAAGTTTTTTTTTCATCACTAATTTTTTTATTATAAGTTAATAAAGCAAATTCTTTGTAGGTCATTCAAAACTTTAAAAGCATTGTGTAAGTCATATTTTGAATTGGCAAGAAAAGCGTAATTGTCATATTCCTGAAAATATAGGAGCCAATAAGTTTTATTTTTAATTGATTGAAATTATAAACCATACTACCATATATATATATTACATCTTGATGATTGCTTCATGTGGTGCCTATCAGATACTGCTCCTAAAAACTTTCATGAAAATGGAAACAAAGGTAGAGTTAGTATCCATTTTTGTTTAACATCAATTTTCATTTTAAATGTCTCTGATTTTTCACCATTAATAACATTTATTTTCGTAGCATCATGTAACATATGAATAATATCTATGCATTTGTATGGATAACTAACTATTTTCAAATACTGCCATAAATCTCAATTAACTAAGTCAAAAACAACTTCACCAAATTGGTAAAAGCAATAAATAAGTCGTACTTGTGAAATTTTTTTTTCTGCATTTTCTTGGCAACAAAACCCTATTGTAATAATTTGGTTTTTGGTAAATATCCAATGTCCTTTATAAGCATTGATTTGTAATTAGGAGTAATCTTTTAGTAAAATCCTTGAAATACTTTTGCTGTAATAGATAACAATGGCATTCCATGATAATTACTTCAAATTTTTTATTTTTATAAATTGTAACAATAAAATAATTCATAAGATCTGATTTTCATGAATTCACATATTTCTAAAAAATAAATCTATAATTTTGAATCTAAGAAATCACTATATTTTAATTTCCATAGATTCCATTAGCAGTAAAATTGTGATTGTGTTAAATATTTACTCACATGCTTTCAAAAGCAGTTACCTTTAACTTATTTTAGAACCATGCATTTTGAGTTTGATTAATCAATGGACACTAGATGATATAATGCTATAAAATTCACATCTCCAGATTGGTTTTTGGCTTTTGCATATGAGTAAAGGTTATTATATGCATGAATGTATTAGTTCAATATTTGAATTTTCATCTTTGCTGATGAAAGAAAAAGCCAAAAAACAGATTAGAGGTGGGGATTTTATAGCACTATATTAACAGGTTTTCACTGATTACTCAAACTTAGAGTAAATCATACTAGAGTAGGATTCATTAATTTCTCAAACTTACAATAAATGGTTCTAGAGTAGGGTGAAGATTTCATTAGTACACATAGTCTTTATATTTTTTTAGATTATAAAAACTAGTTTTAATATTATTAATCTAAATGCCTATAAATCTGAATTGGTCAACAAGATGAATTTATCTTTGACAAAGGAGTTCTCGGAATTTTTGTATCATTTAAAGTGACCAAAATACTACTTGTATCAGTTTAAAATATCACCAACATTATGTAAACGAGTGTCACTTTCTCATTTAATAGGCTTATATTATTTTGTGGTATATTGTGAGAAGACCTTTTCTCATGTTAACTTTTGGATAATCTTATTGTTAAATAAGAATTAATTAGATTATTAAAAGATTTACATATATGAAATGTTTATGTGGCAAATGATGTAGCATATATTTTTTCTTATATTGAAGCAGTCTATGTCTAATCATCATCAAGCTTCATGCTTCACCAGCTATACTAACATCCTGCGGGGCCTGCAATTCAGACCTCACCGTAGATATATGCCATTCACCCACACACTGTATGCATAATGATCCAAGAAATTAATATGCATAATGATCCAAGAAATTAATAAAATTAAAAATATTTAGGAAAGTAAAACAATAGTGTGCATGATGCATATATATATATGAATGAAGCAATAATTTTATTAATATTTATCGCTGAAAATTAGACATTTTCTTATATAATTGTAAATATCTTTTTATATATGTGTATTTAATTAAAGTATTGGAATGTAAAAACAAAGAAAAATGAGGAAGGCTCGAAATATTGAAATGAACTTTATCTAGATTCAGATTATTTTCACTAAGTAAAATTATAAATCTTAATTAAAAACATAAGGAATTCTTTTGTTAGTTCGTTTGCAAATCTTTAAAAATATCTAAAATAGTACTTAGAGCTTTATCTGTTGTAAAAATCTTTGCTAATTAAATATTTTACTAATTAAATATTTTTTTTAATCAAGAGATTACAGGGATAAAGAGATTACAGGGATAGCTGTGGGCAACTGAAATTGCATTTTTGGGGGGATTAAAAGGTGTATAAAAAGGGCCAATAGAACAAAAGAAGTCAGTTACTTAGAAAATTCTTTCAGAACATCTGAGTGTTTTCAGACCCTCAACAGAAGTTCGGTGCTATGATCTTTGAGTAGAAAAAGAAGCACTTTTCTTTGGGATCTCGGAAGACTGTCTACCTGATGCCGTCATGTTTCATCCATCTGACCGGCTGTACAAGATGACCGTCTGATTGCTGGCTGCTTATATTGCATCTGCCTGATATTCTAAGATAACCTCATTCTATGTGGAGTTGCCTTTAATATAAAGTCCTTAGGTAATCTGTGTATCTAAGATATAATGAAAATCTTACATTTTATTCGGGTATTAATTTATAAGTTTCTATTAATTATGCTCTTAAACTCTCTCTCTCTGATGCCTTACTAATATAATGTATTTTTAACTTACCTTTCATACTTGAACCCATATATATTGTAACGGGATGGGGGTATCAAAATAAAAAGAAAAGACATTGATCATGGGGTGATGGAAAAATCATTATCAACCCCAAGTAAATACAAAATGAAATATTTTCAATAATTTACAAAAGTATATATAAGTAATATAATATTTTATAAGAACATGAGATTAAAGAATCTCTGAGATCATTGACAGATCAGCCAGCTAACTCAGAAGAGCAACTACAAATCCACCAACATTATAATTTAAGAAATATGTACAAGTAAATACTCGAGAGAAATAACCATCCATCATCATCATTGATGGGAATAAACAAATCAGTACAATATATCAACAGTCCATCTTGTGGCTGGATTTAAACAATAAAAAATATAAATCAACAGTCAACCTTATGACTGGATTGGAAATGGGTCTTCTGTAGGCCAGGCTAACTATTGAGTCTTTACCAGCTTGGGCAATTATTTAAATAAAATTTGGACACACCAGCTTAGTGCCCATCCATTAAAATACACAATAATCAGAAATCGAAACAATAATGCTGGGATATTTAAAATGCTGATCATCATCAATGCTCTGGCCACTTAAGTATCATTAATGTACTGGCCAAATATAAACTTAACTTTTAAATAAAACAAATAAAATATAGTGCATGGCTTTAAAGAGTATTCTCTTTTTCACCAACCAGGATGATAATTGATCATCGCTGGATGCCCCAAAAGTACTAAGTACACATCCCCATTTATCCGTGCATGAATCTAGTTCAGAGAGCATAAGCTCTGTTATTGTATCTGACCAAGAGATGATGAAAACAATTTTTAACAATTAGATACAAGTTTATTAATAACAAAAAGTAAATGATCTATAAGGTCTGATTTTGGTTACTATACAAAATTTCATATTGTCACATTGTAATTTACATAATTGATATTCAAAATCCAAATTGTCACATTGATTTACATATATGTGTATATAGATGTGCGATTTCTAACATACAATTAATATTCACTAACAAAAAAAATGATTATAATTTTACATATATGAGTGTGCATGTATATACGCACACTGACTTTTACCTATTTAAACTTGTTACAATAATATTATTTTCTAATTAATTCAATATTGAAAGTATATTTTCTTTTAATGTCCTTTTTTTTTTTTGAGGAATTACTAAAACAATTTCTTCAAATATATGTCAAATCATCTTTCTTTTAGACATTTGACTCAAGCAAATTATTTACTTGTTTTGCTTTTAGTTGTTAAATTTTTTTAAAAGTCATTTTAAGGAATATTAAAATAAAATAACTCACTGTAAACACACGCAAAGTGTTTATCTCTGGTTCCCTGCATTTATAGATAAACAGCAGCATACGTACACCAATTTCTTAAAGCTTTCTCTAGGTAAGCTTGGTTTTTGTCCATCAGAAAAATATAATTTCAGGCTTGTTGTCATCATCAGGGAAAAGTATTCTAGTAATTTGTTGGTATACCATGAGCTTCCTTTTGTAGTCCAAGCAATTGTCAAGCTATCTTCTAGAACATATTTAAGCGGTTAGTTGATCCATTTGAAGTGACCCTGGCCTCATGAATCAAAACTCTGCAGTATACTATAGGAAGCTACTGGATTGTACTCACTTAGATCTTCATAGGAGCTCTGTTTAGCTCTGCTAGCTATTTTATCCTATTTTTTCAGGATATTGATTCAGAAGTGACCCAGCTTCAAGTAAATCAAAACTATTGTGAAGGAAAATATTAGCAGCTCTGGATCTACTGTCCTGCCTTCAGCTACATCAGTTCATGGTAGCTATTCTGCCAACTCTCTGCTACAGCCAACAACAAACTGCAGCTATCTATTTTGGTCAGCTAATTGCTGCCACTTACTCAAAAATTTTTAGTAGCAAAGCTCTTCTGTTCAGCTCTTACAAAAAACTACTATTCAGACTGTTCTTTTCAAAAATCACTATCCAGACTGTTCTCTTCAAAAATCACTATCCAGACTGACTGATATTTTTTATCAGCCCTTATCTGAGGTGATAATAACATCTTGATTAAAAACAGAATTTTATTTTTATCTCTAATCCTTTTGAAAACATGCATGTTTTCACTTAGACAATAAAAATTTACAAATGAATTAAAGATTTCAAAAATAGACATTTTTTTAAAATTATAAAAAAAAAACATGTTTACATTTACATTTCAAAATCAGAATTACAAATAATATTTATCAGATCTTTTTAAAATATTTAATTTTACAATAAAATATTATTTTAAATCCAGAGTTATTTAACCCTTTACTTATCATTTTATTTTAGGAAATATCGAAAAATATCTACAAAAATTTATTCTATGTTTATTTCTACTTTTCCTTTACTTTATATATACACCCACCCACTATATTATTATGGGTGTACCATGTAACCCAAACGGTTACAATATATAACTTTGTGCAGCTCCATTAGATATTTCTAACTTATTCATGTTATATATGTAAACAATTTATGCTCTTTAATTAATATGTCAATATCATTCAACTTCGGGAATTTAATAAGGGTTTATTTTCTTTGTTTAATAGGGAAAGAAGCAGGAACTTCAGTTAAATTTATTAGTAAAGTTTTATTTATTTTTAACAGAATGGCTCGCTAAGTTGGTTTTATATTTAAATCTTTTATTTACATTTTTTTATTTAAAATATTTTATTGTGGATGCATATTTTACTTTATTATTTGAATTTGTCTTTAAATTTTAATTTAAAAAGATTGTGAACCTTAATATAATTAGTCCATCTCTTCTTGCTGTTGCCTGGAGGGCTAATTCTATCAGTCAACACTATATGGGAATCGAAATTAAATATAAATTTTATTAGTTTAATGTCATAGTTAAAAGAATTATTCTCTGTTATAATTTGCTGAAGATTTTTTATTTAAATATATCGTGCAGGAGTCAAACCATTTACAGGCTCTAGAATATAATATATTAAGTTTATCGCACATGTGTAACACTGCTGGCATACCTTTCCTTTCTCTTATGGTACTTAGACATATATTTTCTTTATTGCTTTGTCATTGGGGACTTTGGAAGTCTGAAGCTCCCGTTCTACTTTTTCAAAATCGTTCGTAATCAGGGATATACGCTACTCCCTGTGGAACATAAGGTTTATAGGGTTTTGATTGTGCTGCAGAAGTTCCATATAGCTATGTCTGGGCATTCAAACCAAACCTCTTTCAATAGTGTACTGTCAAAATGGCGGACATATCAACCCTCATTCATTCTTAAATGTGTTTAAATGATGAAGTATTCAAACTACCATAAGATCTGTATTTCTTTAATGACATGCTAGCATTGTTATTGTTTTATTTAATGGATTTATGCCTATTTGACCTTTCGTTAGGTGTTGGAAATAATGACTCATTCATGAAATGTGTCAACATGTTAATTAGTCAGTATGTTGATTTTAAAACTGCTTTCTTTTAAAATACTAATCGATTCCCATAGACATAAATCAATATGCATTCTCTGTGAAACATTAGTGATTATATATCTTACCTCTCCATATCAATGTAACACATTGTTTGTTTCTTGTATACTTATTCTAAAGATGCTATGTTCACACAATGTCTATCAAACATATATAATGATTTTAAGATCGTAAATAAATGATTGAGACCGTATATTTATTTGTCAAAATGATTAAAGCTAAATTATCAGGTATCTTTCTGTAATCTGAATCTGTTCAGATCTTGTAGTGTTTTGTGCATCCACAACATTCTGTTAGTAAAGTTTTATTAAATTGGCATATTAACTCCACATAAGTTATAATACACTATAAAATTATATTCATTAAATAATTAATAAAGGGGATTTTATAAAAACAAATCTCAAGTTTTGTAAATAAACAATGTCACCCCAAGCATGAAACATTTTGTAACATATATATGCGTTTTCTTAATACTTTATTAAATATATATTTCATGTAAATCCTGGTTTGTTTTTGAATTATTATTTTCTAGTTAATATTTAGAATTATTTTCTTTAGCTAATAGCTTAGCATTAATAAATAACTGTAATAAATGTAATTCCTGGGTTACTCTCATCTCAATCATCATCATCAGTCTGATCTTATGCTCTACCACTTTGCTTTTGGACCCAGAATTAAAATAATTGTGCCGTATCATTGGGATTGTTGTTCATTGGGTCAGAGACTCGAAGAATAGGCAAATAGGTTAGAATTCAGGATTGCTCCAGACCTGTGTATCTCGAGCATGATTGGATTCGAGGTACTTTTGCTTAGGATTTGAGTCGTGTTGAGTGAGCAGACGGTTTTGTCCAGTACAATATAGTTTTATTTTTTTTTGAAAAACAGATTAAGATTTTTAAAAGTTGTTTATAAATTAATTAAAAAAAGGGATTAGGATCTTTATTTCTGAAGAATTTCAAAAAACCTGAAGGGATTCAAATTTGTATTTAGGAATAAATAATCTTAGTTTGTCATTTAGTTTATAAATAGATTTTTTTTAAAAAAGATAATTTTATATATACCAAGTGAATTGTCATTGGATGGAAAGTTACTTCTAAGATAAAGTTTAACAGTCAAACTTGGCTTGGAAGTCTGATGCTAGATTGATCTCACTCTTAGTAAAAAAAAGATAATTATATTTGCAAAACAATATTATATTGAGTTTGCAAGAATGATATGCTAGACTTTTGCTAAAAGCTGATCATTAGTCCAACTGTGTAATCAATTTTACTAAAAGGAATATAGAATAAAAATAATTGTGGGAGAAAATTTCAATAAGCCTTTTTTATTAACCATTGAAAAACATGACTGTTTCAACTTATGTTAACCTAAAATTAGATAATTGTTAACTGGAAACCCAGAACTACAAATTGAAACAGAAAAAGCTAAATGGGTAAATTAAATATTGAGAAGTTATAATAATAATAATAAAAATCCTGGAGCCAAGATGTTTATCAAACTACTATTTGGAAGATCTGTCAGAATTATTCAACTGGGTAACTAAAATTATTGAAAAAAAATCATGATAAGGATATATACCTAATACATTTATACAAATAGTTAATAATTTTTTTAGCTGTTTTTGTTGAAAAGATTTTTTATTTTTACTGGTTTAAAATTGGCATGGGGATAGTCTCATTTTCAAAAGTAAAAGAAAGGTTGTTGTCGAGAGCCACCATATCCCACTGGATGGCGCTGTTTTCACACTAAAACACATAAAAATTTCGTTTCCGTGGTCGACACGTTCGAACCCGCGTTTTCTATAATACAACTTTTTTTGTTGTACTACAGATTGCAGGCCGCTATGTCGTGTCGCAGTACAGCATGTGTGTTTACGTAGCAAATACATTTCCCAAATTGTACAGTTTATAAAATGGTTACGGCTTGGGGAGAGGGTGTGTTTTTTTGAATTGGATGGAAATGTTATTTTCATTGGATTTTTTTTTATTTTAAAGTATTGAAATGTTCAGATTTTGTAAAGTAATAATTAACAGACTTTTTACACC
This sequence comes from Epiperipatus broadwayi, assembly GCA_028023455.1. NCBI lineage: Eukaryota > Metazoa > Onychophora > Udeonychophora > Euonychophora > Peripatidae > Epiperipatus > Epiperipatus broadwayi. Next base: position 1,573,134 of record JAQFVV010000077.1, read on the forward strand.
GTAGTGTATTGATGTTTTAAGTAGTAAATGTTGACGAGATATATGTATAAAGTGAATTGGAATTAGGTAACGCGTCAAGTAACGTACTGTTCATAATAACATTTCCACGAGACATTTTAAGATTGTACCGTGTGTATATTTTTGAAATAAAAAAAAAAAAAAGTGCGTTAACACAAAAATATCCAGTAAGAAAAGTACAATTGTACACTGTATTTTTAAATGTCATAAAAAGCATATATTATAAACATTTTATATATATTTGTCGTTGTTTAAAAAAGTTTTAGTTTCTTTTCTCCTTCTACTGTTATACTTTGTTGAATATAGTTTACGTTTATTGTTATCATTTATTTTATAGATGTTACAAACAACAGAACCCTAATCGTAAACCTAACCCTAAAACTAACCCTAAACTAACCCTAAAGCTAACCCTAAAACTAACCCTAAACTTAACCGTAACAACTTTTACTTTTAGTTGTCATTCTGTTTGAAATAAAAAATAGCGGTAAACAACAAAAAAAAAAGCCGTAACCCCAGTAAAAAAATCTCCGATAGAAAATTGGTTTTTCTAATAAAAAGAAAACTAAAAAAGACAAATCAAATTGTAATTTGTTTATTTTATTTTACATTTATTATTATCATTTAATTTGTATACGTTAATAAAAAATAATATTTAAAATTAAATAATATTTAAAAAAGACGATTTTCTTTTGTTTTTATTTTTGCATTACAAAAAACACATCAAAATGATTATAATTAATGGCCCGTGAATGATCATATTTTATAGTTTTAGCGTGATAACTGCGCCATCCAGTGGCATATGGTTACTCATCGACGACAACCTAAAGAAATAATTAAGTTAATTTTCTTTCTTTAATGGGGATTTTTTTTAAGGGTTTGATTATTGTAAGACAATATAGTTCATTTAGACTAACCATTTTTTAGTGTTTTTTTTGAAGGTTTGTGATGATGATATTTTAGTTGTATTTATATATTGGATTATTTGAAAAACAAAAAAATATCTATTTTTTATCGTTATTCCTTTACCCAAAACTTATTAATGAACACCAAGGCTGAGCATTGTAAAATCTAATTATGTTAAACTTTTTTTTCCATTAATAAAATGGTTACAATATGAAATACCATTAATTCTATCTCTTATAACCATGAAATTCTAAATTTTTTAATTTATTTTTAAAATCCGAAATATCCCCATCAAAGCTATTTAATCCAATTAAAAAATCATGTGACAGTTTTACTATAAAAATTATTATAGAGAGATCACATTAATGGATAAATAATCAATTCATAATTCTCTTTAATGTTATAAAACTTATATACCTATTATATATTGAAACCTCTTATAATAAAAACAAATTATGAATAACATTAATTTTACAGCAGAAAATTAGTCTTCTTTACTTAAAATAGAAATAACTACATCAGGGCTGGATTGATGCATATTTTCAATATCAAAAATAATGTTTTTTTAGATATTTTTTATTTTTCAAGAAAAGAAAAATTAACTTATTTCCTGAAAATTCTCATATAATTTGTCCATTTAAATTTATTTTAAAAGATTATATACCAATGCGATATTATTCTTTAATACTGAATTCATATATTTTATTTATTATTTTATTGCAAAATACAATATGTAAATAAAAAAATGATTGCAAAACAAAATTTAATTAAGTATATAATAAATTTTTACACATAAACTTTTTTTATTTACTATTCCTAGCACTTATAATTTAATTACACTTGGTCTAAAAAAAGTTAACCAAGTATATATAAAACAAAATTTAGTGAGTTTATTATTCAACTTTGAAATTATTTTTCAAAAAACATAGTGCATTTAAAGTAGTATTGGACAATCAATTTCTTTATATTAAAATCATTAATTAACAATAGAAAAATTATGTTCATTTTCTGCAGACAGTCTTTATTGTGGACAAAGTATCTCTAAATAGTTCCAGATTTGTTATATTTGTACCAGTTGTTTAAAATATATGAGATTCTTGTTTAATATTATGATATCTTAAACCAGATTTCATTTTTCTCATACTTTTTGTTATAGATAAATTTAATTGTTCTTAAAGAGATAACTCTTCATTTCCATTGATTGGAACTTCGATAACTTCTTGGTTAATATTAATTGACAACTAGTAAATAGTCTATTCAACATTTCTGCAGAAAAATGATAAAATTTCAGTTTTTGAGTTTAGTCTAAAAGTGTATCAATAGGATTTGTAAAAATTTATAAAGAGATATAATGTTATTATTTCTTTTTTTACTTATTTCTTCCTTAATTGCAATAAGAAGCTCCTTACTTAGTTCACTCTTAACATGTAATCTTCAAAAAAATTTTAAAACTTCTTCTGCAGATAACAATGATTCATCAACAATTATTCAAAAAAACTCTAATATAGTTAATAATGTTTCATTCATATTTATGTAATTTTCCCTCCATATAATACTCATATTTAGTTCAATTAGTATTATTTTTACAGGCTTTTTAATTTATAAAAAGTACTTGATCATAATCTATTATTCCACGTAGTCCACATTCTTGAATATATTTTTGCAAAATATTTTTGACAGAAAAACTTTTGAATATTGTAACAATTTTCTATATATTTATAATTGTATCTTCTATAAACAAATTATATTTGCATCCGAGTTTTTCACAGATTCAAATTCAAAATTAGATCATGTTTTAAAAAACAATCTTCACTATCACTATTATCTCCTTCAAATTTGTCACTCTTTTTCTTTTTAATATGAAAAGTTTTTAAAATAGTTAAATGTAAACTATGATTATAGCATAGTTTGATGTGCAAGAGACAACTGCCCAAATTTCTGTACGACATCAGTACTATCACTCATTACAGATACAATATGTTTTTCAAAAATACTCCCAACATCATCTAATTTTTGTGTTAGAAACTCTAAAATTCTTTTGGTAGAACAATAACCTTGGAATTTCTTTATCTGTGAATATTCCTGTATCTTATTTTTAGTACTAATTCATTCGACAATAGATACATTAATTTTTTTTTTCATCTTTTAGTTTTCTTATGGTCTGAATTAATTCCTTTTTCAACAATAATAAAATTCCAACTATAGTCACTTCATTTTAGTAGGATTACGTGAGATTGCATCTTCTTGTAATCATATTTTGTCTTATAAAAACACTCTTAATAATTTTATTGAATGATTAATCCATAGTCTGCTCAAATTTAAGTATTAATTTCACTACATTGAATTGTTTATAAACATTAATATTGTTTAACTATTTCTAATTGATTATTCAAACTGCCATTTGATTTGTAATTATAGGAATTGACTCAATATTTGATTCTTCCTACTTAATAGTTGTATACATCTTTAAAATGTCTGTGAAGAACAATTGTTAATGAACCATTACAACATAAAATCTTATTACAAAGATTATAAATTGTTATATCGTTATTACTTTTCTTGAAATATGATTAATAATTATTATGAAATTTTCTCATCTTTATGGGCCAAAAACATAAATTAAAATGAATTAAATTTAAATATTTAAAGAAGAACTACAGAAAAAAAACAAAAAAACATCTATTTACTTTCATAGTATATCAGAAATTAAAAGAGCAATTCATTTAAATGTATAAAATATATACATTACAAATTGTAACATCTGAAATTCTAAAATTTTTTAAATACACAATGACCCACTGAGTAAAACCTTATTTATGCAATAAAATTGTAAAGCACTATGAAAAATTTAATGAGATTTTACACACTTAAAAATGTATGCTGTGAGAAATATGCTTCTATACATAAATTATATCATTTTTATCATTTTGGAATTAATGATTTGAAACCAAAATCATCAATTACAAAGAAATCAAATCAAATTTCACATGACTTAATTTAAACAAGCTTGTATTACAAATGTTATATAAAGAGCTTGCAAATAAGCTTTTAACAAGCTTTGCAGAATATCCCTAACCCCAGACCAGTTTCTGCTATTAGCTTTCTCAGTGAGATGGTAGGATATTCAAGCATTAGATTAAAAATACCAGGATATTCAAGCATTAGATTAAAAATACCAGGACAAGCCCAGCACTTTATCTAATGGATAACTATTAAGTAGAAAATCTGAAATTTTCAGACATCCATATGTCTTCCAATCTAGCTATCTAACTTAAATAGCCACATAGGACTGAACTAAGTTCAGATACATCATATATTAATAACTTTAGCAATATAAAATTGCCAAAACCTTAATAGCAAAAAATAAAATTACAAAGAAATCAAGGCTTTGGGAATTTTATATTGCTAAAGCTATTGATATATGGTGTATCTGAACTTAGTTCAGTCCCATGTGGCTATTTAAGGTAGATTGCTGGATTGGAAGACATAGCTGTATCCATTAGATAAAGTTCTGGGCTTGTCCTGGTATTTTTAATCTAATGCTTGAATATCATAGCACCCCACTGAGAAAGCCAGTAGCAGAAAACAGTCTGGAATTAGGGATATTCTGCAAAGCTCGTTAAGAGCTTATTTGCGAGCTCTTTATATAACATTTGTAATACAAGCTTGTTTAAATTAAGTCATGTGACATCTGACTTGATTTTTTTTGTAATTTTATTTTTTGCTATTAAGGCTTTGGTGATTTTATATTGTTAAAGCTATTAATATGTAGTGTATCTGAACTTACTTCAGTTCCATATGGCTATTTAAGTTAATAGCTGGATTGGAAGACATATGGATATCTGGAAATTTAAGATTTTCTATTTAATAGTTATCCATTAGATAAAGTGCTGGGTTTGTCCTGGTATTTTTAATGTAATGCTTAAATATCTTAGCACCTCACTGGTGAAGCCAGTGGCAGGAACTAGTCTGGGGTTAGGGATATTCTGCAAAGCTTGTTAAAAGCTTATTTGCTGCGAGCTCTTTTATATAACATTTGTAATACAAGCTTGTTTAAATTAGGCCATGTGACATCTGACTTGATTTTTTTGTTATTTTATTTTTTGCTATTAAGGCTTTGGTGATTTTATATTGCTAAAGCTATTAATATATACTGTGTTTGAATTTAGTTCAGTTCCATATGGCTATTTAAATTAGATAGATTTTCTACTTAATAGTTATCTATTAGATAAAGTGCTGGGCTTATCCTGGTATTTTTAATCTAATGCTTGAATATCCTAGTACCTCACTGAGGAAGCCAGTAGCAGAAACAGGTCTGGGGTTAGGGATATTCTACAAAGCTTATTAAGAGCTTATTTGCAAGCTCTTTAGATAAAATCATCAATATATTGGTTACGACTTTGCAATAGTGTGATATGGCCTCTTCTCTTCCTTCTGCCCATAGTAGTTTGCAAAAAATGTCTATAGTTTATTACACGTAAGAAAAATTATGAGATTTAAGTATAAGGTAAACTGTACTTACAATATAATCGTTAGGGTAATAATGCAAAAGTTGTTCCATCAAAAATTTTCTTCATTATTTTCATATCAGTTAATCTAGATTTTATCTTATTATTAGGATTTTTGTTTTAAATCTTATGTTTTCTTTTATTTATCACAATTACCAAAACAATTTCCTCCATCTCATTAGCTTCCAATCTATTTTTCAGGACATTTATTTGAGCTTGGACAAAAACAAATTTCTCATTAACAACTAAATCTTTTATTCAAAAATGATCTGTAAAAATATTTTAATTTCATCAGGAATTTTAGAAGCTTTTTGGATTATCATTATTATCAGCAACTTGCAAATGAGTATTACAATTCCAACTCCAAAAGAAAAAGATAAAAAAAAAAATTCTAGACGTGTATTTTGTGATGATTATAGAGACCAATTTGTGAAACACAAATACATTCACATATAGAACATACTGAAACAATTTTCATTCGAGTATCAATGTTTTATTTTATACTTTCTAGATTTTTTTATTCTCTTCCATAGATTTTTCTTGTTAATTCAGTTATATATATATATATCATTAAGTATTATATTTTATAGAATTTCAGAAATTCATTTCTTAATAGATCTTTTTTTTCATATTCCTTCTTTTTTTCATCATAGTCTTAATAGAAATTTATTGGTGAGTTGCTGCTTTTTTATACCAGTTATCTTTGTCACAATTCTTATATAGTATTAGTTATTTTTTTAGTTGATTTCAGTCTTGTCTGAAATCTATTAATAATTTAAAATGAATTGCAAGTTCTAATTTAAATTCATTGGAATATTTCTAAATGTTAGAAATATCAACTCTTAATATGATCTTTCATAATAGTTTTTGTCTTTATTTATATTAATATATGTCTTACAAGTCAGTAATCAACCTATTTCTAATATAGAATCTATTATAAAAATTACAAATCTTGAAATACATATGTTTTCTTTAGACAAAGTATAATCCAATTCTGCTGTATTTTCATTTGAATGCTTTCCATATACATTTCCATTTAACAGTTTTCTCAAAGAAAGAATTTATAATATATTATTTTCTGAAAATTTCACAAGTCTGTATTCTCTCTCATTGCTGTCACCATGACTAAATGTACCCACAACACTTTTATCTTTTAATTGTTTTTAGTTCTAGCATTAAAGTATCTCATGACAAATTTAAAATGTTTGGTGTGATCAAAAGCATTTTGTACATCTATGTAAAAATCTTTCAACTTTTTATTATAACGAGAACTTGTGACATAAATCTGAATCATCTGATTTGGTGTCTTCCATTAAGTTGAATAACTAATCTTGCGACTCCTTTTAATATACTATCAATCTCTTAGTGTTGTTCTTTCATTTTTTATTTTTAATGGAGCCCATTTCATTTGTGTCATGCGACTCTTTTTAATATACTATCAATCTCTGTAGTGTTGTTCTTTCATTTTTTATTTTTAATGGAACCCATTCCATTTGTGTTTTCAATATTTGGGTCTTTATAGTGAACTTCACACTTGACATCTTTCAAATCAATTGTCTCATTTTTTTAAAAAACTTTACTACAAAGTTCAACAAATTTCCATTTAATGTTAAACAATTCTTCAAATTCATGTAATTTTCCTTTATTTGAATGTGATCTTACAGTTGCAGATAGTTAAATAAAGTTATGTATCATTCAGGATATTGCCATTCCAGTTATGTCTACTTATCTAAAAATCATTGGAAATAATAATAAAAAAACAATATTGTAAGAATAGTTAAAAATATGTTAGCAGAGAAGGTGATAAATGTACTAACTAAGAGAAAAAAAGTAAATATTATAGAGAAAAAGTGATTGGAGTTGTGAAGAAAAGAATGAAGCAGTTTATAATAGTTTTGAATTTTAAAGATGTGGGTCTTGAGAAGTTTTGCACTATTGTTGATAGCTAGGCTTAAAGCTTGTCCAGGAAATTAATAACTATTCAGCAATGTAGATTAAACAATAATAATGATGTTGAAGTAGAAAATGATATGAAGAAATTGAAATAGTTATTAATAATCAATATAAATATAGCTTTACTTCTCACTATATGTAAAATCTATAATTGTTAATTAGAGGAGATATAAATTAGTATTAGTATAAACTTTAATACTAATTTATATCTTCTCTAATTAACAATTATAGATTTTAATAATCAATATGTAAATAATTGTATAATTTTAATGGAGAATTGAATTGCATTAGTAGAACAGTTGATAGATGATTATAAGTTAGGAACTTAGAAGAGATGGAGATTTATTTGATAAATTTTCATAGAAAAACTAGTATGATAATAATGAATACTTGGTTTAAAGCAATAGGATTTACATATGAAAGCTCAAGTGCTAAGAGTAGATTTTAATTATAGTTTTAATTCAAAAGAAGTTTATGAACAGTTTTAAGACATGCATATTTTGAAGTTGATATAAATATGGGTCTTAAATTAATAGTAGAAGTAAGATTATCTTTCAAAAGATCAATAATAATTGGAACAAGTTAAAAAAAGGCAGATATTAAAGAAGAATTTTCACATTTATTGGTTTAGAAAATATGCATAAATAAGCAACAGACTGCAGTAATTAAAGTAATAAAAGATGCAAATTATTCACAAAAAATTAAAAGATATTGCAATAATGGCAATAACAGAGTTAAAAAACAACCTTGAACTATTAATAGGATGATAAGTAAAATGAAAATTGCAAAAATGAATTAATAGAAAGTGCTTCTGATAAGAAAAATTATTCCTCAATATAACTTTAATATAAAATAAGATGTTCATGTAAAAGATTTAACCGTGAATTGCAAGGTGTAACAGATAAACCTAGATGAGGAGTTAGTAAGTAGAAGAGTTACAAAAGAAATGAAAAAGGAAAAAGTCGGATCTTGGCAATAAAGTAGAAATAAGCAAATTATTAATAAAAAAAAAAGTAGATTTATTGAAAACGTGGGAAGAATATATAGGGATACTTTATGTAATAGAACTAATGTCATAATTTATGTTACTTAAAAAAATTCAGCCAGGTGAATGAAGTTAAAATAAGTTGTGTAATAATGAAGAATGATGCTGTAAACATTTTAACAATAAAAGTTGATAAATTATTGATTTGAATTATCAAAAATTGTAAGGAAAAAGAGCTTGAGAGGATTTGTGTAGGTTTTTGTAACATAATGATTCAGGAGAATGGCTATTATAATTATTTTAATAGTTATGCTTTCATTTAAAAAAGAGTAGAATTGTATTGTATATAAATTTGAGGATTTTAGATCAACTGATATAATCATAGCTGAGCCTAATAGACATATTATGATTAAACATTTATTTATCCGAAGAACAGTTTGGATTTAGAAAAAGTAATAAGTCAAGAGATGCAATTGGATGATCAGAATTATTACTGACAACATATAGAAAGAATATGTTAATATTTGTTTAATGATTTTGAAAAGAAATAATAAACAAAGTTGGGATCTTTTGTTAAATATATTATAGTTTATCTGAAAAAATCTATATTAGAAATAAATGTTTTTTGAAAATTTGTAAATGAATGAACATTAAATGGTCTTTTTATATAATTACTAGGTAGAAAGAGAGATATAAGGCAAAAGATGTCTATTATATTTAATATTTACAAGTTTATTACCATTAATCTGAACTGCATAAAGATTAACTAATATGGTGATACAAAATATATTCTGATTATAATTTCTGTCTGCATGCATTAATGAAGTAACTGATTGTTCAAAAATCAAGTTAAAACCTAATTGCTATATGAATGCATGTAATTAATATATATTCTCAACTATGCATGGAAAAACTTGCAATTCTACATTGAAAATTAATTTTCATTAATTTATATTTTATAAAGAAATTATGATTCTATGCTAAAAGTTTATTTACAGTACAGATTAAAGATAAAATCAGAACTTCTGAAGTCAACACTATTATTTAGCTGACAAAAAAAGAGAAAAGCCACTTGTTTATTTTAATTTGTAATTCATTTTTATAAGGAAATTATGTTTTTTTCTAAAAGTATTTTCAATAAAAAATGAAAAATAGAATGCTACGGCAGTAACTTCTAATGCAAGAGTATTAAATTATTATGTCATCCAAAATTAAATGGAAGACATATGGTCAGAGTAATTTAATATTCATAATAAAGAAGTTTTACTCTTTAAGTTATATGAAATTTTCAATTTTCCACACAGTAATTTTCAATATCAAAAATCTTTTTACATTAACAATCAATTAAAAAAAATATGGATATGGTTATTAGTGTTTGAACACATCACATTGTCTACTGTATTTGTGTGTAATAACATGATCAAACAATAATGTATTTATAACACATTCTTTTATGAAGAAATTTACTTTATTTATAAGCTTTATGATTATGTATTTATTCACAATTCTGTATGACAAGTAAAACCTAAATATTTGAAAATCTAAACTAAAAGTTCATTTTCAAAGATAATTGAAAAAAATGGTAATAGTTTAAATGTTCTACACAATGTTATATAATTAATTTAGCTTCGAAATATTATCACATATGTAGACATTATGGATATAAAAAATAACTTCTATATATATATTTCTTCTACATTGTTCACCCCCCGCCTCCCCCCCCCCCCAATTTTTTGTTTTTAAAAAAAAGTCTATGGAGCCACATCAATTAATAAAATTTAATTCTTCTGAAATTAGTTATAAGCGCTCAGCGTTTAATATTTTTGCACTCTTTATAGCTTCTCTTTCAAGCGCTCCACATGCTTTTAATTTTGTTTATTTATTATAAATATATGTTAAAAATGTAACTTTACAACATCAAATCCAATTATTGACTTTTTTTCCATGAAATACTTTTTGTATTATCTGAGAGATATATTTCAGTAATTCTTTGTCATTTACTTGGCATCAATAGAACAAATCAATGATTTATACTTTTATTTTTATATTATTTTATTATTTTTTTTATTGTCAATTTTTGTTTTATATATATATTTGAATTTATTTTATTGATTCCTTCTACTCCTAAAAGCAAATGCCCTCTTCAACTTATTATTATTTTTTCAATATCTTTATCTGTCAGTACACTTTATTCTTTGCCCATGTTACTAATATACAAAACTGTTTATGTGCAATTTTTTTTATATAGTATTTAATTCTTCAAAAATACTTTACATATATTAATTTTTATTAAGTAGATTTGAATAATAAATAGATGTCTTTTATGAGTTGTAGTAAATAAAAGAGAAAAATTAATGAAATTATATGTTTAGTGTGGTATTTATCATGCTTCTGCCATAAATTCAGTAAAGCCTGCATTGTCCTGTGCGATTTAGTGCAGTGGTACAATGTGGATTTTGAAATTCAAGATCCACATCTGAACTTTAACATCTGAACTTTTTATGAAGTCACCAGGAATAAATCATTTGATTATTTTATAAATAATACTTGCAGTTAATTTCTGATTGAGGATACTAAAATTTAGTTACTGAACTGTTTTCCCTGTTTTATATATGAATAAACAATGTTTTTATTTATTTGGAAAGCATAATTGAATGAAGAAGCTATAACATGATCAATCTAGAAAATTATGGGTATCTTTTAATTAAATCAAAATCTAACTGGTTAAGAAATGATGATAAAGGGTTACTATTATATAAAATATATGTGAATGTTGATAAATATAAAATACACCAATAATTTAGTAAAGTGGTCATAAAATACTAAAATAAATAAACATTAAAATATTTGAAAGAAAAATAGGAAACACAAAAGGGCATATCAACAAACAGAAGTATTATTCATATATCTTCTTTACTTTTTTTGCATTCCTTCATATTTTCATGTATATTACTTTTTATAAATCTCCACATATATAGTAATGCAAATTTTTTTTATATAATTCCTTTAATTATCTAACCATTTTGACTGTCCTGCATTCTTAATCAGAGCTGCAACATTTGAACATATAAGCATTATTCTATATACATATTGTAACAGTCAAGTTTGTACGTTCGCGTAACAGAATTCAGAATCCAAGCAAAAGAGACCGAAGCTGACCAGACTAGGATAGTGACATCCCAAGTCTGACCACACTTCAACTCATGAGCCAGTATTCCAATACTCAAGACCCTACGAATGACCACCTTGAAATTACACGTAGTATACCTCTTTCCACATGGCTGACATAGGTCACGGAGACACAATAAGACTGATGAATAAAAGAAAGGTTCTTAATTGACTAAAATATATCACTAATCTAATTTAACTTAATGCATAGTTTTCACATATATAGACTATAAATAATAAATAGAATTGGATTGAATTAGATCAATAATGAGACAGAGAACGAAATACATTAAACTAATTATATATTTATTTACAATTGGCATGAAATTGATAAGTTTTACACATTTCAGCATCGAATGTACGCAAACATTGGGTGGATAAGAGAACACATTCTCTTTTTATATACAATTCAAAATAGCTTTATATAAATAATTTCATTTAATTTTCATACATGGGTTTAACATATGCCCATATTATGAGTTGCTTTACAATTAATACATAATCAATCACTACGTTATGTCTATAAATCTAGTTAAGCCAAATTGTACTACATTTGTGGCTGTTATATAAATAATTGTATTGAATTTTGATCATGAATTCATTTACTAAAAACAATATGACTTAATAACGAGCGCATAAACCAGCTCAAGTAATGATCGATAGAACATGGCTTTCGAGAGAAAATTTCAGAATGCTGAAAGCGTTATATAAAGGTGGGAGAGCTGGCTGAATAAGATTTTACCAATACGCTATGGCACAGGTAAACAATAATAAGAAAAGTTGCTCTGCGGATGGATGAAATAACTTCAGGGTTCTTGCGACAAATGCCGGTACCCTGTAACCGATCGTCATGCTGCGTAAAAGGGAACATTGTGTTCAAGAATGGCGGGGGACTTATGTGCTAACCTGGCCTTGGCTCAGGCTTCGCTACTGCTCTACCCTGTAAGAGAAGATGTGCTGGCAACGCTGTGGCTCCATCTTGATATACATATATTACATATAGCAGCAAAACAAGAATAATTTTATAAAATAATATATCACATCCACCAAGCAAAGAATAGTATATTTCATACTATGAAATACGAGTTAATAGCATATTAGCTTTATCAAATTGGGACCAACTCTTATGTAGCCTGATAATAAATGTCTATGCTACGAAAGAGAATATTACTACATCTGTACTTTGACATGCTCGATCTATTAAGTTACTTATAGATAATAAATATTTAAGGAGGGAAAGTATATTTCTATGGACTTAAGAACTTAGATGTCAAATATACTTATAAATATGATCAAGGCTAAATTTAATTCTAAATAAAACTATAAGGTTAAGTTTTTAAAGGGTTGATTATAAAAGAGCCACATTTCACATATTAAATCATTTAAATAATAAAAAATAGGATTTCGAAACAGCGCAGAAAGTTGATGCTATAAACAAATTACGCGAAGATTTTCAAATAATATCTTCTTAAAAACATGAAATTAAGTGCCCACTGTTTCGAAATATTGGCATATAAATATAATAAGCATTTAATTAAAATAAGCAAAGAAATATAGACACAACCGCAGTGATATAACTTTAAACTAAATAATTTACTTTGAAGTGAATGGAAAATATAAATAAGTCAGATTATTTAAACTTTAACAACATTAAATTTTGATAGCAATTGACATATTTAAAATATTAAATGGATTTTAAGTTTTGATTACATTTAGTTTTATCATTATTTTAAAAAGAGAGTTAGCTAACTTATATAGATATATTTACGTAAAGAATTACACAGAGCTCTGCGGTTTGAAAAATAAAATGGTACCGGTATTATTTATCTGGATTGCAAGTTCTTGGCTGTATGTTTGGTGAGTTTGACTGGGCGGCTGGTGGCATCATCTTTCCCATTATGTTAGGCTTGTCTCTTCTATCGGCATGGTGGTGGTTTAGGCATTTCAACGACAGAAACCTCGTTCTCCCACGGAGTAACAGCAACAAAATGCCCGCTTTTAGCCGGACATATTATACACTAACAATTGTGAAGGATGGCTGCAATTCTTTCTAAAAATATGGCTGTCTTTCCCTTGTTAAAAATACAGAGTATTTATATCTTTTCCTTATCGGAATCTATCGCCTCAAGACTCACTAAACTCAGGAATTTAATTAAATATTTTTCAATTTATAATCCAGATCTTAGATAACTTATGTTAGAAACATTCCATAAGCTGTTATTATAATTAAGATTTTTCGTTGCAAACAATTGTCCAATTTAGATTTTAAAATAACTTAATCTTATCTAAGGAGATTTTAATTAGTAAATTTTGAACTAGTTTTACTTTTTACGAATTCCAGGTGTGGTCGTTAATGACACTTGTTTACAACCAGAAATCTTTTTAATTACTTGACCAGCTTTTATTTTTAATCTTACATATAATAGAAACTCTTTTTATTTAAAAACAACCTTTTAACATTTTTTTAAAGCGCAAACCTTTTTAACATATTTATTTAAAATAATTTACAAACATATTTTGATATAGCTTTTAAATATATTTTCGAGAAACTTTTTCCTGAAATATATTTAAAACTAGAAATCTTTTAACAATTTTTAAAGACATTTAATATTATTTTTAGATAACGGCTTTTACATATTTTAAATCATGTCTTTCTTCTATATAGCACAGATTATATATCCACATACGAAATTACAATATTAAACAACAAAATGAATAATTTACTCTTAACTTAAATAATATAATGAACATTTTTAGAAATATTAAATCAATTTAGTACGCTATAATTTTCCTAATCCTATCTAATTGTAGCGTTGGTTCGCACGCAAATATATAATACTGTTTATACAGACATGAGTGAATTTTAAAATTATTAACATTTAAATAGGTTCGAACTTAGCACAGATGAGTGTGTCATTAGGTTTGATGGTGAAACGATAGGGGCTTGGAAAGTTATCGTTTCAATATAAAAATACATATTTTACATTATTATTCATAATCATATTTTATTTTTAACCCTATACCTTTATTTCTTTTTTTTTCTAATTATTATTTTTTCATTATTTCTCTACTATTTCTGTTTTCTTTTTACTTTTTATTTTTTACCTTTTCTTCTTATCTATCATTCTACATTACTCTGATATATTTTTATCACCTTTTTATTTTACTTTTAAACCTATAAATCTAATTCCTTTTGTTCCTTTTTATTATTTGTCTATACTTATTCTTTTATTAATAATTTTTATTTCTATTCCTAACTTTATTCGTTATTCCCTTTTATAATTTACTTATTTATTTTACTCACCTTTTGCATAACCTTCTCCTTTCTTTTTAAACTTATAACCCACTCTTTTTCAACATCCTTAGCTTCTTTTTCATGTAATCCTTTAATACAACTCCCTCTATTATTAATTCTTTAATCTTTTATTCTGTTTTTAAACTTTTTATTTTACTAAACTTTATATATACATTTTCTCTATTATTATTATTAACATTCCTATAAAAATAATGTCTTTACCCCCACCATCTTTATTTAAATTTTGTTTTATCTTCTTTATTAATATAGCTTTTATTTTTCTATCTCTTCTTTTATTAGTACATCCAATCATTCTTATGCTATCTTTTTCAAATATATGCCTGTTTCCATAGGATACATATAAATTGATGACACTTTATCATACCTATGCTGAATAAATCTTGTATTCATTGAATTTTCCATTTCTCCTACATATTTAGTTCTTATCTTATTATTTCTACATGATCTACCTTCTATCTCATATATTCCAGTTATATATTTTTCTATTCCTTTAATATATTTATTATCTAATATATTCATTACATTTCTCCTTTTTTTGTTTATTATCTTATATTTAATTACATTTCTAATAATTTTATTAATGCTCTTAACTATATTATTGCTGTACATTTTAACACCTATACCTTCATCCTTTTTTATGCTATCTTTCTTACATTTTCCATTCTCTTCTTTATTTTCTCCGTTATATCTTTTTTCTGATATTTTTACACTTTTCTTTATTATTTTTTTCTGGATATTCATTCTCTTTAAACTCTTTAACTATTAATTCTACCTCTTTCTTATACTCTTCTTCATTTGAACAATAATTAATAGTTCTATATACTCTTGAACTAATACTACTTATTTTAGATTTATTATACACATTAGAATTCCAGTTCATTATACTACTATCCCCATTCATTTTCTTATATACTGATGTTTCTATTCTACATTTTCCCTTCTCATTTGATTTCATTAATAATATATCTAAATATGACAACTTATTATCTTTTCCCCTCTCTACTGTAAATTTTATATTCTCATCCAATTTATTTTTTCTAAATACCTATCTATTTGCCTTTCACTTTTATTAAAAATTAACAAATAATCATCCACATATCTTTTTAACATTATTGGTACATTCTCCTCATCCATCATTGCGTTTTTTTTTTTATATATTGCTTGATATGCCACTCAATGCCCTCCTATCAATAACCCTTTTTTCTGCTTAAAATATTCTCCATTAAATTCAGATGTTATCTCTTTACAACATACTTTCATAATTTGTTTCAACTTTATTATCATTATTTCAATTTTTTTTAATATTCTTTTTATATTTACTAATTGCCATTTTTATTACTTTATTTACATTATATCTATCTTAAACCATTGTCAACCTATACTTATCATAATTACTTTTTTTTTTTTAATCTCTTTAATTAATTCTTTGTATATGCACTACTTTTTTTATTAATGTATTTTTAAAAAATAATATTTGCTAACATATGAACCCTACCATTTATTACTGGTTTTAATGGTACTCTTTCTTTGTTTATTTTTGGTGTTCCATATATTCGTGCTACTTAACAATCCTTATTTCCTAATTCTTCTAATGTTCTCCTATCTATTACTCCATTACTATACAACCCTTTTATCAATTCATACATTTCCCCCCTCTTTATTCTAGTATCATCTTTTTTTATTTTTATAAAAAATTCTTCTGACAACATTTTTTTCCATTTTCTCTATGTATTCTTCTTTTTTCACTGATACGATTTTATTACCCTTATCTGATTTTGTAAATATTAAACAGGGAATAAAATAAAAAAATTCCCTTTTTTATAAAATAAAGAAAAATAGAGTAGATTTTTGTACTAAGTTAATATTTTTATAACAACTTATGAATTTTGTACAACTTTTGACATCTAAAGATTTATACTAGCTTTGAATGCTGTATTTTTTTTTTTTTTTGCAAATCATTAACTTATTAGTTACTATATTTTTGCTTTAAAAATTATATTTGGCAGAAAATTAGTAAACTTTCTTAAAATAATTTTTTGTATGGAAGATGACAAATTTACAGACTTTTAACACCAGCTGATAAAATGTTAGAGGAAATATAATAAATTAATGAATGTAAATACTTTTTATATTTGAAATGCTATTGTGTTATGAGAATGCAATCAGTGTGACCTAGTGATGATAATCAATTGTTATTGGTTGATGCTATTGTTTAAATATTCTGCTATCTTTGGATATAAAACTTATTATTTTAACTCTCTATGTATTGGACAGTTTTGCAATAGAGCCAAACTATGTTTTAGATCAATTATCATATTTAGAAATCTTGTTTGTTATTTGTTTTTAATTTTTTTAAATTTTTATTTTAGGGAAAACTAATAATTGGTCACAACATGTTCTTAGATATTCTGCATATTATGAAACAGTTTATATGTCCATTACCAAAGGTAAGATTTATTATTTATTTGTAAATTTGCACCAAGTGAAAATCATTTAGGTTTTGACTTATTTTAATGAATCCATTTTGGAAATTTTTTTTTTTTTTTAAAGTGTTTTTTTTTTTACTTCCAAAAAAGTTCTTTTTAAACTAAACATGAAAAGTGCAAGTAGCTCGGAAACAAATCCTGAAATACTATATTAATTCTATTAATTTTTTGTTTGATTATTAGATTATATTACTAAAGAAAGTATTATTTGCAAGTTTTTAAAAATATCTCTACAAAATTTGACTTGTAAATAATACACATTTGAAGTATTGTTTTATAAATACTATTATAAATATTTTTCAAGTTTTTATTTTTATGAATTTTATTTTAATCTTAATGTAATTCTATGGCAACCATCCATCAGCCCAGAAATCAGACCAATCTCTGCCACTATAGATGCATTTTGAAACATGCACCTCCTTTCTTCAAATGAGTAAGATATACATAGCACATGTTATCATTTAACTTCATATCCTCATTTTTTTTTTTTATAGATATACTTAAATTTATCTTTATGTATATATTTTAAAATACATTTCAAACTTCTATTTCATCACACATTCCTGAAACATATGACCAAAGATATGTGAAAAAAAAAAAGATTCTCAAGATGTTCATTATGTACTTAACCAGCACTGATTTGTTGACCCGATTACAATAACTTACACATATTTTCATCACTTGTTTAGTATTATTTAGTAGTTTGATTACAAATGCCAAATTTTCTGCACTCACTGTTTGACACAAACCATTTTGTAACATAAAACATTTCATTTACAGTATAATTTTTTTTATTATTTAACTCAAGAATAAAAAATTAATATTCAAGCTATTTCTAGATTTTTATTGCCAACAAAATAATTCTTATATATTACAAACTGACACATAACTGCTTCATTATTATTTATTATCTACCATAAAGAGACTTAGCATACATACCAAATCAAGAGCCTCTTATCCATATCTTTTTATTTCTTGTTATAATTTCAAAATACGTATAGCTATTTTTTTTCTTAACATTATCTTTCAACTTTTTTTTTTATTATTATTCAATACTGCACTTCTTTTCAGCATATCTTTCACAATTTCTATGCTTTTAAAAACATGTCGAATCAAATTCTTTATTGTTATAATTTTTCAAAAATTATCTTTTTTTATATTTACTCTTTTCAATGCTTTTCAATTGATAATTTTAATTTTCCAACTAATCTTTTCAACCTTCTTAAAATCTTCTTTTTTTCCATTTTATTTTCTGTTCCATATAAAGTCTATTTCAAACAAAATGTTTATCAAGCCTCTTTCACAGATCTAATTTCAATAAACAATGAGATCCTATTTTTATTAAAATCCTGTTTATCTATTGCAATTCAATTTTTTTATTTCTATTTTTATTTTCTATTAACTATCTTCTCAAAAATTTTAAAGCATTAATCACTAACTTTTTTTCCAATGCTTTCTTTTAATCTTTTTCTTTTTCACTACCTATTTCATCTTCATTGTTTTATTGTACATTTATTTTTTTGTCCCAGACTTTCTATAAGTTCTGACAATCCTATATAAGATTTTGTTATACTTGTGCTGCCATATTATCATTATTTTTTTATACTAAAATTTTTATTTCAAAAATAAATATTTAAAATTATTTTTTGATGACAAGTTATCTTAATAATTATATATAAGTTATTTATACTAGCATGGCAGAAATAGAAACTTAGTAGCCAAAAAAAGGCATGACATATTTAACATGTTATTTCATCAAATATTACTCATGCAGAATAAATATATATTTATATATGATGACCTCATGATGTAGTATTAAAAAAATTTGTTTGCCACATCCTTAATGCATAAGTCACTGACATGGTAAACATTGGAATTTTTTTTATAGTGCTGAGGATTTCTATGCAAATATAGGATCATAAGTTTTTAAAGAGGCATTTAACTACTTTTACCTAGAGGGAGGCTGCAGAAAGGAGACCTCTTGGAGGCCTTAAAGGAACCAAGCAGGGCAAATTCCTAATGACCACTCCATACATTCTTGTTATTGCAGCTGTTATTACTATGTGATTATTCATATTTTATAAGAACATAACTGAATTGTTCCCCAACACGCATAAGCCATCTTGGTCAGTTTATTGGCCTTTTATCTCTGAGTTTAAAATTAAGAAATATCATGGTTTTTCTTCTCTGTTGCCTGATAAGTCAGAAGGAATGTATGTATGAATGAAAATTTTTTTCTACTAGATATATACAATCATGACAGACAAAAATAAATCATAGCCCCTTATTCCCAGGAGGCTGTAAAGTCACTTGCCAAGGCAGCCATTGGTGGCCAAATGCTGAGAATGCTAAGAATCCCCTGATTGGGGACCCAAGCTTCCATTTGATGATGACTTTTTATTAAGATGCTTACAACTACAGATCACTTTCAAGTGAGGGAAGATTGCAAGAATTGGAAGAACTGTTTATATTAAATGGGACATTACTGGACTTTGTGAAGTTAGAAGAAAAGGTGAAGAGACAATTGATTTAAAAAGTGGACATGTACTTTATTACAAATGCACAAATATTGGAAGTACAAGTGGAGTAAGATTCATTATAAATAAAAAGTGGAAGAACAACATTGTGTAGATTGATGGTGTATTGGACAAAATGATAAGATTAGTTATTCAAGTTAATATCTGATATCAAATGCAAATAATTCAAATTTATGCCCCAACAAGTTCTCATAGTGATGAAGTAGTAGAAGATTTTTATATGGATGTACAAAAGATTTTTGATCAGACTAAACAATGTTTTAAAATTGTTATGGGAGACTTTAATGCTAGAATTGATAAAAAAATGAAAGATAAAATTGCTTTAGGTAAATTTGATTATGGTAATAGAAATGAGAGAAGACATAGACTTATGGACTTTGCTGAAAAAGAAGAACTTTTATATTATTAATTCTTTTTTTGAGAAAAATGTTAAAAGGAAATGGACATGGAAGCATCCAAATGAAAATGCAGCAGAATTGGATTATATTTTGACTAATAGAAAATACATATTTCATGATTGTAATGTTTTTAATAAATTCAACACAAAAATTAGTAAGATGTAAGATATGTTTTAATACAAAACTAGAGAAACAAAAATCATTAAAAAAAACAATATTTACATTTGATATTCCAAACATTATTAAGAAAAACAATATTTATAGTTGATTGATATTTCTAATCTTCATAAACATTCTAATGAATTTAAATTAGAACTCGCAAATAGTTTTCAAGTATTAGTAGATTTTGAACTTAATTCAGATTTGAATGAAATGAATAAGAAAATAACTGATATGCTTTTAAAAATTGCAATGAAGATAGTTGATAGAAAAAAGCAGTAATTTACCATTAAAATTTCTACTAAGACTAGAGAATTTATGAAGAAAAGAAAGAATATGAAGATATATAAAAATGATGCATTCAAAAGGATTGAATGTCTCGAATTTTGTAAAATGTTGTGAAAAAGAATTGATAATGATATAAGAGTATAATTGTGAACTAGCAAGGAAAGCGGTAGAAGAGAATAAAAGTCTCAAGAGTGTAAAACAACATTTTGGTCTTAGTAGGAAACATGTATCTGCAATAAGACAAAAAGATGGAACTATTACTAAGAAGAGGGTTGACATCATGAAATTGTTAGAGGATTTCTAGGTCAAGAATTATATAGTAATAAAGAATAAGTACCTCCTACATCTATTATATCTTCTGAATTGCTCAGAATTTTAAATGAAGAAGTGAATCATGCAATTAAATTTATGAAGAAAGAAAAAGCTCCAGGTAATGATGGAGTTATAATCGATATATTAAAAAAAGCAAGTGAAGAAAGAGAAAAAATTTGGAAAAGTTTTATACTAAATGTTTAAATGATAAATTTTTTCCCATATGATTGGAAGAATGCAGTATTAATATTTAAAAAAGGTGATAAAGAAGATATTATAAATTACAGACATATCAGTCTTTTATCAGTTTTATACAAAATTTTTATTAAGATAATTATAACTCCTCTAAAGAGAACATGATTTCAATTAGCTAAGAGAATAAGCTGGATTTAAAAGTGGTTTTAATACAGTAGATCATATCCACATATTGAAAGAAGTTATAGAAAGGACAAATGAATATGAGTTGCCATTATGCTTTGGATTTGTAGATTATGAAAAGGCATTTGATTCTATAAGCATTTCTTCAGTGATTAAAGCATTCGATCATCAAAGTATAGACTCAGGATATTGTTATATTCTGAAGAATATTTATAAAAATGCAATAGCAACAGTCACATTACATAAATGATACCAGGAAGGTTAATACTGAAAAAGGTGTAAGACAGGGTGATTATATCTCCAAAACTTTTTACAGCAGGGCCGCAAGAAGTATTTTGTGGATTAAAATGGGAAGCTAAAGGAGTAAAAGTTAATGGAGATTATGTAAATCATTTAGGTTTTTCAAATGAAGTAGTTGTTTTTTCAAATAATGCTTTAGAGCTTCAGGAAATGTTGTAAGAGTTATCAGATGAAAGTAATGTAACAGTATGGATATTTCCCTAAGGAAGGAACAAGGTGGTCACATCTCACTATAATCAGATAAGATCTTCATATAGAATGCCATGAATGGAATGATGTAATTATGATCTAAAATCGAATTCATTTCAAATAGGATAATTTAATATCAAATATTTAACATAAACACAATTTAAACTAGATCATTCAATCTTCACCTTTATTAATTGTTCCATTACACTCAGAATTCAAACTCAGTGTAGGTATTACATTAACTCTCTTCAGAAGTTTTCATCAATTTTATAGCAATAACAATATTTAATATAATCTCAATATATTTTTAAAATTTATTTCAATCAAATTATTAGAATATTAACTAAGTATAATATATGTGTGTGGATATATATATTTAACTTTATTTTGTTTCGTAAAATGAATAAATAAATTAGAAACTTCTTTCAAATTTAAAACAAACTTTAACAATATTTATTAACAATTAATAATTCAGATTTATTTAATATAACAAAAAAAAATTATCATAAGTGTTTTACTTACATCTCTACTATTTTATAATATTAAAATAATTAATACCTTTTCATATTCATATAATAGATATGTATCTCATAACAAGAATAGGTTCTAATAATGTATAACATAATAAACAAATTTTTATAATTCATAAAAAGAATCATAAAAATGCTACGATAAAATATACTGTAAATTTTAGACATTTATATCGATCTTTTTTAATTTTTTAAAAATTTCTATGTTTTTTTTAAGAGACAGTATTTTTTTTTTTAACACTTTTCGAAAATAGTATGGGTTTTTTTTGGGATTAAAGCCTTAAACATTTTGTTTTTCTATCTGGTATTTTTTTATTTTATATATATATATTTTTAACACTTTTCGAAAATAGTATGTTTTTTTTTTTTTTTAGTAAAGACTTAAACATTTCATTTTTAATAAACAAACACTTTGTTTTTAGATGGTGGAGGGGGATTGGTTTGCTTTTTAATTATTGTCTTTTTACTTTTTTTTTTGATATACTTTCTTTTTAAACATTTATGCTACTGAAAAGTTTTTCTTTATTTTTAGATGATGGAAAGGGGGTTGGTTTGCTTTTTAATTATTGACTTCTTTGATATTTTTGTTAACATTTATGCTACTGAGAAGTTGTTGCTTAATTTTTATGTTTTTAAAGAAATCCTTAAACATTTCATTTTTAATAAATCTACAGTTTGTTTTGCAATGGAGAGCGGGTTTAGTTTTCTTTTTAATTATGCAAATAGCAACAATAATTTACCATGAAATAATTTGGACATTTATTGAATAAAAAATAAACTAAATTTTTTACAAGTTATAAAGATTTTGGCATAGAAACAACAAAAAATTGGCCGGAAATTCACTGAGCTTTAATGAATTTTTTACACTTGCTGTTGCCATTTTATTAGTCTTGCATGGAATCACGTAAAAACGTGCATTTTCACATGAACTTGGCCGAACTCTGCTTTTCAACCTAACCTTTTGTAGTTGTGTTCAGTTACAAATCATAGGGAAGCGTGTGTGAGGGGCTGACAATTCTTAGTATATACTACTACTTCGATTAAGCTTTCTCACAGTTATTCGGAAAT
Organism: Epiperipatus broadwayi; assembly: GCA_028023455.1. Taxonomy (NCBI): domain Eukaryota; kingdom Metazoa; phylum Onychophora; class Udeonychophora; order Euonychophora; family Peripatidae; genus Epiperipatus; species Epiperipatus broadwayi. The sequence goes on from JAQFVV010000077.1 coordinate 1,596,630, forward strand.
TAATATTTTAAGACTTTCGCATACTTAAAATATGGCTACCATCAAATCACACCGTAGTGATAGGTCAATTGCGCTCACTTGAGGAATACTTTTGCAACCTAATGGGCATGGTATTTTGTTACATAATGATAGAATACATCACCATCAAGTGGCCTGTTACGGCTACAACAATACATCACCATCAAGTGGCCTGTTACGGCTACAACAACCCTGTTGTAGTGTTAGCCATAAGTTAGGCTGCTAAAACAGCATATTGATGTGCATTGGGTGAAAGCCAGTGCCATTGAGCAGTGAAGTGTATTATATGTACTAATACCAAGTTTACTTTTATACCTCGGTTCTAATCTCAGTTCATACCTCAATCAAGTCACTTCCTAAATTTTATTAAATATTAAAAAAAATAATAATTTCATGATCTTCTATCCTCTTCATTTAGTCTTTTTTAAATGAGTTATTCCAATGGCAAACTGATTTCAATAACAAAGGAAATTAAATAAAATATTTTTAAATGATGATTCACGGTCATATTATTGTCCTATTCATTTTCATATTTGCGAAGTAATGTTCATTAAGATTAAAGTTTTTTTATTCCTTGGTCATTCATCATCATATAGGCAATCAAGATAACCAGTTGTTCCAAAACATTCTTCTTGCATGATGTTGACATTTTCTTCAACGAATGAGTTCACTACCAATTGGAGTTTCATTTAAACTATATTGATGAAATTTATATAATTTTAGGCATATCAGTAGAAATAAGTAATTACATTTGTCTTTGGTTAAAACTAAAGCATTATATCCTATGACAATTGGTGGTTACTCACAATGCATTTTTATATAGGTATCTTAAATTAATTTTGGTTTGAGTAAATAAATGTTTTCTGAAGAAATTTATCTGTTTCAGAATTCCAAATTAGAATGATTTTCTTTTCTAATTAATGAATTATATAATTTCGTTTTAAATATATGAATAATATTAATAAGGTGTAATCTATTTACTCTTCTATTTGAGTGATATTAGAATTTGTTTTCTAATAAAACTTTTATCAATAAGCAAATCATTCAAATTATCGATCTATCTTTTAAAAGTGTTCTATATTTGAACACAGTAAAATTATTGTACATAGTGGCTAGTACATCGGCAAAAGATAGAATTCTTTAATAAGTTATCTAATTCAGTATTTATAGTAGAATCGACTTCCGGGAGCATGTATTGCATATATCATTTGGTTTTCACGATTTTTACATTCTATAATTGTTAATTACATTAATAATCAATAATTGAATTTAATTTCATTTCCTTTGTATTGGTTGCTAGGGTGCGACTTGACATTAAGGTTAACTCTATGTCAATGTCTTGGTTAATGAATTATTAATTTAAACAACAGTTTTATATAAATAAATGAAAAATAATTATTTTTAATTGTCTTAATTTTATTAAGACAACTATAAAAAATGTAATGTATATACTTATCATATGTACTTAAGTGATAGTTTTACTCTCACAGTAAGAAAGTAGGACTAAATATAAATGTTAAAAAGACTAAAATAATGGATTTTCTCAAAAGATGAAAATAACAATTGATTATGATGAATTATAAGAAGTTAATAAGTATGCATACCATGGTCAGATTATTATTCCAGATGAAAACATAATGGTTGAAATTAATCATAGAATTAAACTTGGTTGAAGTGCTTTTGATAGAAGTAACAATACTAAAAGAAAATATGTCTTAAGGGTTTGAAGAGGATAATTTTTACCCAATTTTCACTTATGGATATGAGACTTGGACACTTAATAGAAGAGCAATACAGAGACTTCAGATCACTCAAAGAAATATGAAGAGATGCTTGTTAGGAATAACAAAAAGAGATTGAAAATGTAATATATGGGTAAGAAAGCAAGCAGATGTTACTGATATTGGTGAAAGAATTAAAAGTGTTGAGTTGGGCTGGACATATTGCTAAAAGAGATGGTAATAGATGAACAATTGAAATCTTAAATGGGATTCCAAGAGATTGTAAAAGATCCAGAAAGAGACGACATGTCAGATGGATGAATGAAATAAGAAAGTATGCAGGGATGATGTGGAGGAGAGACACTAGAGATCGGAGAAGATGGATTGAACTTGAAGATAGCTTCATCCTGCAGTGGAGTGATAATGGTTGACCATGATAATGATAATGACATAAAGGGAAAAGAAGAACGAAAATTGCTTAAACTTTCACTGATTGGCAGTTGATTATCCTGATTAGTAATGCTTTTGTTTTATTTCTTTTTGGAGGCATTTGTCCATATAAGCTATTTATTGCTATTTATCTTATATATATTGTAATGAAAGGATTGGAGAGAAAGAAAAAAAATCAAAATAAATAAATAAACTTAAATAAGTTCTTCCTTGAAGATTTGAATCATTTAAATATAATGAGAGTATGAGTCATTTATACATAGGTAAGGTGAAATAAAAGGTAACTTAGCTATAAAATTGTCACATATTTGTATGGCAGATGCAATAGAATGCATGACTTAGATAAATTATGTTTGCATAATTATTAAATTAAGCACAATTCAAATTCATATATATATATTGTAACGATCCGGAGAAATAGACTTAACGTAAACTGCACTACAGGGCGCCATCTAGGCATTTGAACCTAGAAAAATTTATAAAGTAGGCAGATACGTAAGTAAAAAAAAAAAAAATTTTTTTTCTTTTTATTTTGATTCCGGTCGTTAGCCCATGTCACTAGCTCAGTGGAATAGCAGAGATTAAATAATATAATATCTTATCTAATTAGATTTCAACATTAAAAAATAAATAAAATAAGCCACTGCCAGTAATTAGCATACAAACATTTATTTATGCACATATATATAAGATTTAAAATTATTTTAAATTAGTTTTACATTTTAACATTTAACATTATTTTTAATTTTACCTTAGATTTTAATTTACATTTTTAATTTCTAGTATATTATAAGTTTACATTTTAATTAAGTTCGCACCGATGGGATTATAAAAGCTTGTTTTAATATGTTGCTATAGATCGGTTACATAGATTACACGGTTAAAAACATTCCAAAGTAAACATAAACGATCAAAATACAAAATTATTGATTACTGACAAATTGCGGAGGGAAATTTATATGTAACCCAATAGTATTCACCATAAGATACTTGCATTGTCACCAATAACTTAAAAGACATCCGAATAAATACATTTTAGATACTCACCGTAAGGTATCATTATTTATCGAATGTCTATAAATTTTGATCAAATATGAAAACCCAAAACATACTTAATCGATAACCAATCCATGCAAGCGTCTATAAACAACTTAAATTTAATGCATTTTTATTTAGGGTCAAGTATGAATAGACCACATAGATTTGCTTTTGAAAATAAACATTCTATCCCTATTTAACCTTAGGTTAAAATTCGTAGTCAAACCGGCATCAATTCATCTGATATATCGATGTATTCAATGTAATAAAATACGGCAGCACAAAAAGTTAAGAGAAGAAATTGCTTCTCATGAGATAGGAATATTACATCTATCTGCAAAGAGGAGCAATTAAAACAAAAAACTCCATAGAAAGGAACTGCGGTATCCGACTTATAATTCCTTCCATAGGCAAACGGAAGTGTGCGGCATATGAAGCGATTCTGCCTGTAGCGAATCAATATTACATCTACTAATCACACTAATATATCCAATCCATTGACCCAATTTAACCACGAAACAAATAACCTAAGATTACCCTCCCCTAATATAACTTTACAAATCTATACAGCCATTCACGCCCGACTTAAGTTTAACATTGATATATTTTAATTTATCGGAAAACAGAAATCATAAATAAACTTAAAGAACAAAATTAAATAAATGGAAATGATTTTACACAAATAAATAAAAAATACATCAAATAACATTTTAACTACTTTAGTCAGATAGGAAACTAATGCAATTATTTTAAATACGAAAAGTTTTTAATTTAATGTTCATTAATTGTAAAGTTCTTACGGTTTTAAACAGTCCATCTTTTACAGTTGCTTGCCGTTTGAAATCCAGCGTTAAATTTCCCGATGATCCTGTGGTCCTCTGAATATAAGAAAAGCGATATTTCATTTTTCCATTTTATAACAACTGAAGGGATTGAACGTGCGTCCTTCAATCTCTTCTCCCGCACCTCCGCACTAACATCTATCTGTCACATCGTAATAATCATAATAACTCACTAATTAATAATTTCCAAATTTTCCTTTTATACGTATTCGAAGGATTGACTTGGCATTATGTCATCGATGTGATGATCCTTTCGCTGAGGTCCGATTTCCCGATGGATCTCTTTCATTGGCTATTTGTTTCTATTGTTTTCCTATCTGACCGCTGTTTTTACATTTAAATGCCCAAGGCTGGTTTACATTTAACTAATTAACAATCATTTCCATTTCTGATTAATTAACCTGTTTTCCAAATCAAAGATATATTTAAAGATAAATTTAAAGATATAATTTTATCTCCAAATCTTTTTAAAATTTAGTTTTAAAATACTTTTTCTTTAATAAAGTTTTATTTTAATAATTTTTCATTATCTGTGCGATTTAATATATACGAGCCTAAGATGATATTTAAATTCAATTTTTAATTCTTAAAGAAAATTTTTAAATGCGAACTTTTTAATTTACTTTCATGTTTAATAAAAAAAAAAAAAAAACAATGTAACGAACGTCTGTGCTCGTTACATATCAGTAAAGTTGCTTAAAAAAAAATGATCAAAAAAAAAAAAAATTTTACTCAGGGTTAGTAATTACGGTACACGATTGACGAAGACATTTACAAAACATCCGGTTAATATAAAGACTATATATAAAAAAACATGTTTACTATCGCTTTCCTAAGGACCATTTACGTTTACACCTCCTCCTCCCGAGAATTCTATTTTATTTTATACATTTTATTTTTACTCACGGCATGACAAGCAAATTATTTAAATTATTTAGGAAAGGTTGCATTGAAGTAAATATATTTTGAAAGATACTGGGTTTATGCGTGTATATTTGCAGCACAATTATAAATACCATCAACTTATTTATGACTGATTAAAATGCTTAAATAGGATTACACTGAAGTAAATTCCCAACGGTACTCATCGTAAGGTACCACATTTCGATCATAAACTTACGTGGCTGTGCGCACCTATACACATAAAAGCATAATATATATCAACAAAAAAAACATATCAATTGCAACCTTTTGACTTTCTTTTTAACAAAATACAGTTTAAAATTATTTATATCTTTCCGTTGGTTTTTAATATATGTGCTATTTCTTTCTGGCATTGCTTTTATCAGATTTAAAGTATACGACTTTATGTAAACAGATAAAAATATTTCATTTTGACAAAATTTGCTCAGGGTATTTGTGGTTTATTAAAGATCGGCCCCAGATTGGGAAAGCCAGTTGTAACAATCCGGAGACGGCGACTTAACATAAACTGCACTACAGGGCGCCATCTAGGCATTTGAACCTAGAAAAATTTATAAAGTAGGCAGATACGTAAGTAAAAAAAAAAAAATTTTTTTTTTTTTTTTTTTGCATCCGGTCGTTAGCCCATGTCACTAGCTCAGTGGAATAGCAGAGATTTAAAAAATAATATAAGAATATATATATAATAGGAATAAAATAAGCCACTGCCAGTAATTAACATACAAACATTTATTTATGCACATATATATAAGATTTAAAATTATTTTAAATTAGTTTACATTTTAACATTTAACATTATTTTTAACTTTACCTTAGATTTTAATTTACATTTTTAATTTCTAGTATATTATAAGTTTACATTTTAATTAAGTTCGCACAGATGGGATTATAAAAGCTTGTTTTAATATGTGGCTATAGATCGGTTGCATAGATTACACGGTTAAAAACATTCCAAAGTAAACATAAACGATCAAAATACACAATTATTGATTACTGACAAATTGCGGAGGGAAATTTATATGTAACCCAATAGTATTCACCATAAGATACTTGCATTGTCACCAATAACTTAAAAGACATCCGAATAAATACATTTTTGATACTCACCGTAAGGTATCATTATTTATCGAATGTCTATATATTTTGATCAAATATGGAAACGCAAAACATAGTTAACCAATAAACAATCCATGCAAGCGTCTATAAACAACTTAAATTTAATGCATTTCTATTTAGGGTCGAGTATGAATAGACCACATAAATTTGCTTTTGAAAATAAACATTCTATCCCTATTTAACCTTAGGTTAAAATTCGTAGTCAAACTGGCATCAATTCATCTGATATATCGATGTATTCAATGTAATAAAATACGGCAGCACAAAAAGTTAAGAGAAGAAATTGCTTCTCATGAGATAGGAATATTACATCTATCTGCAAAGAAGAGCAATAAAACAAAAAACTCCATAGAAAGGAACTGCGGTATCCGACTTATAATTCCTTCCATAGGCAAACGGAAGTGTGCGGCGTATGAAGCGATTCTGCCCTTAGCGAATCAATATTACATCTACTAATCACACCAATATATCCAATCCATTGATCCAATTTAACCACGAACCAAATAACCTAAGATTACCCCTCCCCTAATATAACTTTACAAATCTATACAGCCATTCACGCCCGACTTAAGTTTAACATTGATATATTTTAATTTATCAGAAAACAGAAATCATAAATAAACTTAAAGAACAAAATTAAATAAATGGAAATGATTTTACACAAATAAATAAAAAATACATCAAATAACATTTTAACTACTTTAGTCAGATAGGAAACTAATGCAATTATTTTAAATACGAAAAGTTTTTAATTTAATGTTCATTAATTGTAAAGTTCTTACGGTTTTAAACAGTCCATCTTTTACAGTTGCTTGCCGTTTGAAATCCAGCGTTAAATTTCCCGATGATCCTGTGGTCCTCTGAATATAAGAAAAGCGATATTTCATTTTTCCATTTTATAACAACTGAAGGGATTGAATGTGCATCCTTCAATCTCTTCTCCCGCACCTCCGCACTAACATCTATCTGTCACATCGTAATAATCATAATAACTCACTAATTAATAATTTCCAAATTTTCCTTTTATACGTATTCGAAGGATTGACTTGGCATTATGTCATCGATGTGATGATCCTTTCGCTGAGGTCCGATTTCCCGATGGATCTCTTTCATTGGCTATTTGTTTCTATTGTTTTCCTATCTGACCGCTGTTTTTACATTTAAATGCCCAAGGCTGGTTTACATTTAACTAATTAACAATCATTTCCATTTCTGATTAATTAACCTGTTTTCTAAATCAAAGATATATTTAAAGATAAATTTAAAGATATAATTTTATCTCCAAATCTTTTTAAAATTTAGTTTTAAAATACTTTTTCTTTAATAAAGTTTTATTTTAATAATTTTTCATTATCTGTGCGATTTAATATATACGAGCCTAAGATGATATTTAAATTCAATTTTTAATTCTTAAAGAAAATTTTTAAATGCGAACTTTTTAATTTACTTTCATGTTTAATAAAAAAAACAAAAAAAAAAACAATGTAACAAACGTCTGTGCTCGTTACAATATATATATAAGATGGTACTTGTCAATCCCCAAGTCTTCAGGATTTAATAATATTCATAAATATAAATTTTGCCATTTTCTAGTCCAAATTAACAAATATATTTAATTCCTGTTTTTGTGTCAGAAAATCATTTAATTAAATACATGGCATCACACATTTGGTTTCATGTTACTGATTATGATCAAAGCAAGTATTCTATATAATACTTTTTGTTAAAATTTTTTTTTAGAATATTAATTGCATTTCCAAATATATCATTTATTTCTAAAAATGCTGAAATAAAAGTATATCTGAATGGTAGATTTTATTTGTAATGATCCATGGTACAGGCCATAATGATAATCATTACTTTCTTATGAAGGACTATTATCCCAATTGTAGTTCAAGTCTTTCCATATTTATATCGATTTTCTCATTGTAGCGTCTATTCCATCTTGCAGAGAGCATATATAATGAAAATGGTGATTATCCACTAACTATTTTTACTTAACAAACTATTTATATTTGTGAGAATGAGATTAAAATGAGAATAGACTAGATTAATTCATCAATAGTATATTTATTAAAATAAACAATACAAATAATAAAGAATATTGACATAAATATTGAAATCTTATTTTTATTACTGTTCACTATATATATGGAAAGATTATTTACCATACTGTGCTCTTTATCTGAGTCAAATTCAACCCTACTACAGTTTAAATAACAATAAAGTAAAAGTTTCAGATTTTCTTCTCTTGTTTTATCTACACTAAAAATGAGAATATTCCCCCATTTACAATTTCAACACACAGAAGGAAAATTTAAAGGAAGCTAAAAAAAAAAAAAAAATACATGTAATCTAACATATTTACATACACTTATAATTTTACAAACAAAATCTATAAATAATTAAGAGATCTTTTAAAACTGAAATATATTAAATCTTATTGGTATTTCAACTATCTAATGTGCATATATTATCAAGCACCTTACACTCAGTTGGTTTTATAATTCTTTAGGTGGCCGCCTTCTTCATTTGATTAAAGATTCATTAAATATGGTTGTCCAATTTTATGTATTTTTCCACAATGCGATCATCATTCTAGTTAATTGACTTGAAAATTAATTTGTAGATTCTCTTAGTAAGTTTTGATCATCTTTTACAGCAGAAAACATTCGAGCAGTAAGATATACTATCTTTGGATTAGATCAACATATTCTTTGTCATGGTAAGTGATAGTTTTAGACAAGTCATTTGTCTCCTAGACATGTAATGTCGTGTAGATAATGATGAATGCAGTGTCCCTAACCAATTATGTTAAGAAAGCTTGATACATAAATTTGGCTTGACATCATTTTACTTACGACATAGTAATATAGCTTTTTTGCTTCTCTAGTAGTCAGTGTTTTCTATGAGAAATAGCTTCCAAAATATTGCTAAAAGCTTTTATTCAGCCAACTTTACTATAAAAAGTAATATACAATCCAATGTTTACTTTACTTTGATCTGAATTAATTTGTTGTTATTTAACTCTGCACAAGATTTTTTTTTTTTTAAAAAATATTCCAGTCTTTTAAGTTGACTTTCAAATCTTAATTACCTCTTGCTTTCTAATTAATAAATTGTTTTCTGAGTAATATTTTGCAATAGGTTTAATATAGTTTTAAATCTTTATAGAAAGTAAAAATATATACACATAAGTATTTTTACATATTTCATGATAATGTTCAGTTAAATGAATTTTTATAATAAATTTGGCTTTCTTTTATTACTTTCCTTATCAGCCATATATCTTTAAAGATGTAGTTTTTGGCATTTAGATTTTCTGACTAATCAAACTCCCATTGTAAATTAAATCTATATGTGTTTGTGACATCTAACTCTCTATTCATAGTAATAAGAATGGACTATCCAACTAAATATCCTTCAAAAGTGCACAATATAAAATTTGTGTAGATCACATTATGTGTGTGATTGATAAATATAAAAAAATTTCAGTTTCCATCTATGAACAATTCCGAAAGTTGCATATATACTTTTCTTTTTGTTAGAGTCAAAAATTTCTGAATACCAAATATAGACAGTCCCCTAGTTATGAACACTCAAGTTATAAATATTTCGCTGTTACATAATCACTTTTGGACTTTAGATCTTTATTTATGCACGTACTTTCATGTATAATTAGTGCTATATATTGTAGAAAGAAATGGGTATTCAAAATTGTACAGTATTTTAGTACTTTAATAATTAAAAAAATTCTTTTAATAATTAACATTACAAATTGACAGTATCTGATAAAAAAAACTATTTACATACATTTGTAATTGAATTTTTTCTAAAGAAAGATAAACTTTGGAACTTAGAAAATAATTAAAAGTATATTTTAGAGAACAATAAGAACTTATATAAAATACAGTAAATCTTCCCATCTCTCTGACATTAATTACTTTTATTTTTAGTATTGTCACAGACTGTCTTGAACAGGATCGTCTTGATTAGCGCTTGTTTTTAAAAGTAGTTTGTGCATGATTACGTTACATATACACTGTATATATTTCTGTTTTGGTGAATTTTTTTCATTCTTATTAATTAAAAACATGAGTGAGAAACAAAAAAAAAACAGCAGTGTTGATACAACCAAAAAGAAATCAAGGTCTCATAAACCCCAAATGGTCGAGACAAAAATGGATATAATTAGACGTTCTGAAAATGGTGAATCTTTTGCTTCAATCGCATGTTCATGTAATTTAAACTGATCAACAATATATACAATTGTGAAAAACAAGAACAAAATTAAGGAATATGTTAAAAATTGTGGAAATATTTCTTCAAAGATTGTTTCAAAAAGACATGGCAGAGTAATGGATGAAATGGAGAAATCTTTGGCTTTATGGATTGAAGATCAACATCAAAAAGGCATCCCAGTGAGTTTATCAATTATTCAAGCTAAGGCTCTTAGTTTGCATGAAGATTGGAAGAAAGAATTAAAAGAAGACTCTGCTGTTGAATTTGTAGCAAGCAATGGCTGGTTTCACAAATTTAAAATGAGATATTCTTTACATAATATTAAATGTACTGGGGAAGGTGCCAGTGCAGATAAGAAAGCTGCCAGTGAATTTATTTCCACTTTCTCTAATATCATTAAAGATGGAGCTTATTTTCCATGCCTAGTCTTCAATGTAGATGAGACAGGATTATTTTGGAAAAAGATGCCTGCATGTACATATTTAGCAAAGGAAGAATCAGTTGCACCTGGGCATAAACCTTCTAAAAACAGATTAACATTGCTTCTTGGAGGTAATTTAGCTGGTGATTTTAAATTGAAGCCAATGCTAATTTATCAGACAGAAAATCCTAGAGCATTGAAAGGAAAAGATAAAAGAATGCTTCCAGTCATTTGGAAATCAAATACTAAAGCCTGGGCTACTGCACAGCTTTTTCAAGATTGGTTCTCACATCATTTTGTGCCTTCTGTTAGGCAATATTGTAGTGAGAATAATTTACCATTTAAAACACTATTGCTCTTAGACAATTCTCCTGGACATCCAAAATCCCTGCAAAATTTATATCCAGAAGTTAATGTTGTGTTTATCCCTCCCAATATCACAAGTGAAATACAACCTATGGACCAAACTGTGATAGCTACTTTTAAGCAGTATTATATGAGAAGATTAATGACTCAAGCAATCAAGGCAATTGACAAGGAAGGTGGACCTACATTAAGAGATTTTTGGAAAAGTTATAATATATGGAATGCAATAAATATTATTGGGGATGCATGGGCTGAAATAAGAGAGTCAACAATGAAAGGTTGTTGGAAAAAAATATATCCACAAATGATGAATGCTTCTATGGACATTGAAGAAACTCCTGAAGATATCACAACTGAAATAGTCAATATAATGAATGAATTAAATTTAGATGTCACTGATGAAGATATTGATGAGTTAATGCAATCTCACTCAGAACCTCTGTCAAATGAAGACTTGATTAAACTACAAGAGATGAATGAAATACAAAATGAAGAAGAACCTGATAATGAACTTATTGTTAAGAGTTTGACAATCAAGAATATGAATGAAGCCTTCATGCATCTTGACAAATTTTTGACCATCATGGAAGAATGTGATCCCAATGGAGAGCGTATATCTCGTGTATGAAGGGCATTAGAAAAAGACACAGAATGTTACAGAATTCTTTATCAAGAGAAGAAAAAGAATACAATTCAATTAACTCATGATAAATTTGTAAACAAAACTCCAGATACTAATCAATAAAAAATAAATACTGTACTTTGAAAACCCTGTTGATGTTTTTTTTACATACCTCTACTTTCAAACAATTTCAACTTTCCAAACACACATCAGGAACCAGTTAAGATCATAATTAGGAGACTACCTGTAAGTGAATGTAGAAATTATTCATTCTGTTATTTAGTCTAATATTATGTATATTTCAGGCATATACTTTTACATGACATAATTTAGTATTTATTTATTTTATCTCAAAAATGGAAATGAGTGTCCAGTATTCTGTTTTTGTTTTTTTTTATATATTATGAAGAATAATAAAAATATCATATATAACAACTGTTATAGAAAATATATATTATTATCTATTAAAATATTTTTTTGGCATGATTTTATGCTCTTATCAAATGTTAAGCATCTGTTTTAATCATTAACTTATGATTGCATATAGAGCACCTTTTCTGTTTTATAGTGGAAGTAAAAATAACAACATCATAAATAAAATAAAACATAAATAAAATAAAATAAAATTATGATACAGCAATCCAGAATGTTAGAGATTAAATTATGATGCAACAATCCAGATAATTAGAGATTAAATTATGATTCAGCAATCCAGATTGTTAGAGATTAAATAAAGGTTGAATTATATAACATAATAATATGTATTGTTATGTTATATAGTGTGATTTGTTTCAACCTTTATTGAATCTAACAATCTGGATTACTATTATTATCTTATATAATTAATTTGTTTCAATTTTTATAGAATCTCTAATAACTTGAATTGCTATATCATAATTTTATTTTATTCATGTTTTATTTTACTTATTGTTGTCATAGTTTTTACTTCCATATAAAATAGTAGATAGTATTTTGTAAGCAATAATAGGTTAATGGTTAATATAGATGTTTAACATTTGATAAGGGCTTAAAATCATGTGCCGGAAAAACCTTTAATGTATAATTAATTATTAATATATATTTTCTATAATAACTATTATATATATATTTATTATTCTTTATATTCTTCATTTTAGTATAGTTATAACATGGAAATATATATTTCATCCTATTTTACTGCATTAAAAACTTTGCCTGTTATCTGTTTTGATATTTATTCAAACTAAAATCTATATCAGCATTGTGACTAGATTCATGATAATTACAATATATAAATTTTACATCAAAACATGATTGTGCTCTCTGTTGATTACATATTATTAATTGACATATATCTGTTTAAACTGTAAATTAACTACAATATTTATGTTTATTTGTGAAATTATTTGCACCACTAGTTAATTGAAAATCATCTATAGTATTACAAGTATACATTGAACAGATTAAGACATAAATGTCATTGACATTCGTTTTAATAATTATTAATATGGTTTTATTGGTATTTTGCGATTAATGCTGCTTTCTGCTATATTGATTCTAACTTTGCAAATATATTATTTAGCAAACTTTATATTTGAGTTCAAATTAATTTTAAAAAAAAGTATTCTGAATACAATATAAATAAAAGATTTAGAATTAAATAAAACTAAATGTCAAAAACTGTGTTCATTCCTAATTTTTTTATCAAAAAAATCTTCGATTTCTATCATATTGGTAATAAATAAGGTCTTAAAAATTAAATTGAGTTCAAAAACTCATTTTTTAAATATAAATGTTGTCTTCATAGTAACTTTTTTAGATGAATTTAAATTCAAAAACTAATTTTTTTAAATATAGTTTTCTAATCTTTAAAAAAAAAAAAATGCAAAAGTGTTTGAATCAATATGGCGGAAAGCAGCCTAATCCCAAAGTACTGTTTCATGTTATTAGTTTACTATTATATCTGGATAATATATTTAGGAAGATTTTTGATGTTTCCTGCTTTACCACTACTACTGTTATTATTATTACTATTGTTATTTTTACCATTGTAATGACTAATCCATCAAGCACAACAACCTAAACAGACTGTATGAGACAAACCATATTCAGATCACACTTTACTTTTATGATAGGTAGGAGAATTCCTAAATAAGGTTGTCTAAATGTACAATATTTGCCAGCCTAAACTCTTGTCTCACTGATGTTCAGGTACAATCTGATTTGTTAGTAATTATATTGTCTCAGGCAAGAGTTTATCAAACCTGTCCCTGTCATTACTTTCTTATTTCTCATGGACTTGGGTTTAAAAAAGAAAAAGGGGATTGAAATTAGAAATGCTGTGCATGTAGTTTGTTACCAAATGTACACCATCACAATTACTGTATAGAAATGTCTGGTGGCATGAAAGGCTCATGATGTCTGGTCCTTCGATAACAAGTGATTGAAGAAGGAAAAAAAGAAGGACAGAAAAAGTTGTTTGCATTGGAAAAAATATCTATATTTTGATTCAGGTAGAAACTAATTAAAACCAAGAAAGTAAAAAAATACCTTCTACTCAGATTATGCAGTAATAATAGTTACTCCAAAAAAAGAAAAAAAAAAAGAAGAGAAAAGAAAACAAAAAGGAAAAAGAGGTATAAAAACTAGAGAGAAATGAATAGTTTGTTCTCTTTTTCTTTTCCGGACTTCACTTTTCGTCACACTGCTGAACCAATGGAAGATCATTGGTGGATGTCATTTCCATGATCTCGGCTCCTGTAGGTGAACAAGTCGACTAGGGACTAAGCAGATTGCCTCAATCTTATTATTATTTTGTGAACACCTCAAGGAAGAATAAGACTTTAATAAAGATAAAGTACACTTTTCCTAATTGTTGGAACTTTATAGAACCTTATAAGCAAAGGACTTTTGTCTTTAGAAGTTGGCATAAATAATATATCATCCATGTATGTATATTAATGTATAGTTTATATTATTGTTTTTTTTTTCATATATATTAAGTACTGGGTTGTACAATATTAAATTGTCTTAAAATATAAGTTTTTAATTCGGTTGTGTGTGCTTAAATTTGGGTTAGCTATTACTATTTGCTAGTCATCCACCAATATGAGTCAGGACATAGAATAAGTGACTATCAAGCTTTTGGCTAATGAAAATCTCAGTCCAAAGCAGGTATATAACACAGATGAAACTGCTTTATACTGATGATGCTTACCTAAGAAAAAATTGTCAACAAAAGTTTACTATCTTAACAAGTTCCAACCCATCAATTATCCATAGATGTAAATTGCTGGTAATTGGAAAAAATAAATGCACCTAAGTAGGGGTCAGCAATTTTTATATCAGGAAAGGCACTCTGGAATTGTAGATTTAATACTAACAGCATTTTATTCTAACTTTATAGATGAGGGATTAACAAGAAGGGATCAAAAGCTAAATATTTGAGAAAAAGAACAAACTGGTATTATTGATGTAATTGATAAAATGAAGAGACTGAAGTGGAGCTGACTGGCCATATTGCTAGAAGTGATGTCAATAGATTTATAATTAAAGTATTTAATTGGATAGCAAGATTGTAAAAGACGATCACATATGTAATGGATGAATTAAATAAAGAAGTTTGATAGTGTGATTTGGGGAAGAGAAGCTATGGATAGGAGAGAATGAATTAAACTTAGACCTTCATCTAGCACTGGATTATTAATGGTTTAAAATGATGATGAAGATTAATGCATAATTTTTCTTACAGAACTTGAGTTCTTGAAATAATCCTATTTAGTTACTGGTATGTTTGTTTAAATAAGGAAACAATAATTTGATATTTAAATTTTGTCTATCTTTAACTTACTTATAGATGCTGTACATGTAATTACAATTTCTGGTTTTTAAACAATACCCTTGAAAAATCAGTATACTCAATATATGGATTGTTAATATTTCATATTTGAAAAAATGATTTGCAAGAATATGTTGAAGTGTGGTAAGAATGCATTTGCAGCATGTTTTCTTAATGAAGAAATAGCTTTTTTTATTGACTAAATTCCAGAATGTTTTATCGTTTTTAAATGATTTTAGAATTACATTGATTTTATATTTTTAACTTTCAAGTCTTTCATATTTGAAAATAAATTTAAATTTTATTTTTTAATCTTAAACCATAATCTCAGAGATTCCCTTCTCTGATATTATTAATATTATACAAATATATTCTTTAATTATTTTTTTATTTCTTCATTTATAATTGTTGTCTTTATTTGATACATAGATAGTATAATCTTTTCCATTCTCACCATCAAAACCTATCATTTGCAAGACTACTATTTAGAAAAACTATTTCTGTTTTTGATTTTAAGAATGCATATATTCTATTATAACTATTTTTACCATGGAGGTCAATAAATTATGATATTCTCTTCATTTCTTATCTGACAATTCAACTATATTATTTACCGAGACTACATTGTTTAATGCTTTTTTGCTAATTTTAAATAATTTATTATTATTTTTTTTATTTATTAACAATTCTAATATTCTTATGTTTTATTTTGGTGAATACTATGCCCTATTAGGAAGAAAAGTTCTCACACTAAAATTCTAGATATGCAATTACATATTACCATGAGAAATATTAATGAGATATTCAAGTCTACATCTTTGCAGTGGCATCCTATTTTTTCATATTTTCCCTTCATCATATATCAAAAGAGAAGTTGTCTTTCAGAAAATTTATAAAAACTGTTACTCAAACTGTTATTAAGATCTCCTTTTTGATTGATTTTCCAAGAACCTACAATCAATGAATTATAATGTAAAAATGGAATTCTTATGAGATTATAACTAAATTTCTTTTTTCAGATCAATCAGTAAAGATAGATGGATTTGTTCTTTCTAAATGTAGCTGGAATCTCATCAACAAATTCAGGACATCCCATGGTTATTTGGTTATCTGTTTCGTAAATGAAATTTAGCAAACACTGAACTGTGTAAATATGGTCAAATATAAATCATGGCCCACTTTAGTAATGATTGTCTAATCTAAGGCTACAATGATAGAATTGAAGAACTTAATAAAGACACTAATGAATCTATCTCATGGTTGAATATATATTGATTTCTTCATATTTTGTTAACAGTTAAGCTGTCTAAAAAAATATCCATCTAACTAAATAAGCAAATAATATTAGTTTTATATCTAAAAGATTTGAAACTAAGTTGTCATATAGATTGATGTGCTCAATTTTGGAAAGAGAAAGCATTCTGTTTGCTTTTCTTTCCATTTTAATTTCATCTTTTTTTGGAAACATCTTGTAATAAATTTTATTCTGTTATTTTATTTTTTAATAAATAAATAAATAAATCTGGCAACTCTTACAGATTTATTTAGCAAAAAACTAGTTGCAGACAATTACTATAACTAATTTTATGCATAATTATAATTTTATATAATATAAAGCATTGTGTAGATAATACTCTATCTTAATAATTTCTGATAAATATATAGTGGGGAAAAAAATCAAAATGTGATATATGTCAAAACTTATGTCTCTGTGAATGTTTTTCATGATATACTGCATATATTGCAATACTTATTTTTATTTATTAAAAAAATATTTTCATGTTCTGCATCTTGGCTAATGCATAACCTGCAGCAGAATACTGAATTTGATTTATGTAATGTAAAAGTTAGATATAATATAGAAGTCATAGAATGTTTGGTTTACATAAGTACAGTGTTGCCTATTTGTATAAAATAAATAAAGTATACAAATATTTTATTTTCATAAATTAAAAAAGACAACTAAATTAAAAATAAATTATAAACCTATTTGTTTTCTAAGAATTTAAGCAATAAAATAATGTCCAGCTATCCAATATGTTATTTAATAACTAATTATTATTTTTTAAAATAAATAAATGAATAATACTTTAGTACTTATACATTTAACTAAAACTTTTGTCTTAAAATAGGTGAAATAATAACTAACAAAATTTGATCATCATAATTGTTTACCATTCCCATAACCTAATTTTAGCATCTCAATATTTAAAGTTGTATTGTAAAGTTTAATATGTCGTAATACATTAATAATATATATAAAGATCAAATAAAACTGTATGGACATTTCTGCTGTTTTGACATTCATCTTTATAAGTCATCTATTTTTCATATAAGATCATGGATAGCAGGCAAAACTGGATTCATTTTATTTATATATAAATAGGTAAATCCAAAATAATTTAAATAGTACATTCAAGGCAAAAACCTCTCCAACAATTCCTCTTTTAGAAACAATGAAAAAGAATGCATTTCTCATCAGGTTTAATGATTGTCAAATGGTAAGAGTATATTTATATATATATATTAAAATCCAATAATTTTGGATCTACAAAGTAAAAGCTTTTATTATAGTTAATTGAATATTCAGTTAATTAAATACAGGCTTTTGTAAATTTAAGATAAAAAATTTTTTTATCTAAAGATATTAATAATTCATCAAATAGTTATTTGTATGTCACAATATTTTTCATTTTGGACTCGAATGAGTTGTACTCAAATTTAACAGAGTCTTTAACTGTCAAGAATCTTTTACAAATAAAATATCTATAATTGGCTAAGCACAAATTTACTTTTATCGGTTTTTGGAATGAATGAATAATGCTTTTAAAAAAGGGAAAAAGGAGCTATATTTAGCACCAATGAATTAAATGGTTTTTTAAAAATATTATGTTATTTTTAATAATTATATTCTAAAGTTCCTATACCAATTCTTATTACATCATTAATTATGGATTTAATAAAATATTGAAATTATTGAAGGAATTGTATTCTGATAAAGGTGAAAACATTGTAGCTTTAATATAAGTATGACAAAGACCTAGATACAATTTCAACTCATTGCATTTCTTTATTATTTTCAACACAGTCATAAAAAATGTAAGATGGAATATTTCCTCTCTTATAGATTCCTTAAACCATGTATTGATTTTATAAATAGTAAAATCAATTGTCACCACAGATCTTAAAATGTTAATAATATTTGAAGGTTAGCATTTCAAACTAGAGACAACATAAAAGACCTGTCATATTAGCACTATATTAGAATATGATTTGGGAATAGAAATTCATACTAACAGTATAAATTATTATTTTTTTTTAATGTAATTTTTAACCTACTGGCTCACTTTACAATGATATGTGCAAGTCAGAAAATGGAGTACTGTATTTTAAAATTACATATTAATTTTGGTTGATGATTTTTAATACTGTATTTATATATTCCTAAAGCAAACTCCAGTAAAACAGTGAGAAACAAAATATTTTTTTCTGTTTTTTTTTTTTAACTTTAAAAAATGTTATAATTATTAACATGATTATTTCTTACTGACGATTGCATTTATGTTTATCTAGTAAAAATGCAACAAATTTATATGTATCAAATTAGATACATTTGGAATAAATAATAAATTAAGACGTATTTTATTGTATATGTATCATTAAATAAATGAAATATAATTTAACTGATCTTTTCATTGAATTTGATTCAAATTTATAAACACATCTTATTGTACTAAGCAGAAAAGAAGCTTGGAGCTCTGATGAAGACTGCTAGACAGTCAAAACTGTAAGGAAAATGAAGTTTTTAAGAAAATTTGTTTGCATTCAAGTGTATATAAAAAAAGTGTTATAAGCAGTATATATACATGATTAAGTGAAGATATGCAAAGAAAGTGAAAGAGAAGAATAAGATATGAAGTCTTGGGAATTATAAAAATATGTGAGAAAAAAAAATGATTATTTTATTTTGATGAAATTTTTAAAAATTATTTGAATTAGTTTCATATTTTTAAGGAGCATGGAATTTTTTTTAAAAAAAATCTTTTGATAAAAATTTTATGAATATTTTAAAATGAAGTTGCCCTTTTATATATATATTTGAAAGTGTAGAATTAATTTAAGAAAATTATTAATATTGGTCATATTTGCATTAATTTTCAGATTCATTATGCTAAAGAAATTTATAAAGAGAAGTATGTATGAAGAATCTAGAAATATGAATGACATTGAAAATACTACTCTTTATCACATGTGCACTCAGGTTATTTATGATAGACCTTCCAACTAGAAATTAGTAGTAATAAATGTGTGGAGATGGAGCTGTAATTATATTTTACATCTTAACTTCATTAAGTTTCTTCCACATTTATTAACTATCCTGTTCACAGGATGAAAATATGATTTAGAGTGCAGAAATATCAAATCACAAAGATAATAAGCTGATTTGGTAATTTCAGAAAATTTGAATCATAATATTTTACTCAGATTGTTTTAGTACAAAACTCTTTAAATTAAAATATGAATTCATTACAGGCATAATAGCATCTTGGGGATCATTTGTCTTTTATTATATCATTATTTATATGAAATTTAAAAAGAATGGGGAAGTATGGAGGTGTTTATTATATGTATAAGATATTACATATGGGACAGAGAAAGGTGAATAACTCCGTGTGCGTAAATTAAAAAAATCAGATATATTAATCTTTAACTGAGGTTTAAAGTTTATATCTGTGCTAGAGATAATCTCTAGTTTCGAAAATGATTAGTAATAATTAGTGTATTTATCTGAAATGGATGGCGCCAAAGCTGTGAGTGGAGGAAGTTTGACAATGGTAAATGAAAATGTAACAATAGTAAACTTGAAAAATATTAAAAATTATTTTCTACACATGTGTGTGAAACAAGTAAAAATCACCATTAAATAGAATCATAAGGAGTTGGTAAAGAATATTAGCAGAAAATTGATGCTAGTTTTATAAACTTGTGAGAAATAGCAATCCTGGTATGAGTTTAAAGCAAATTATATTATTGACATTTGATTAACTTGATCATTCATATCCCAAATTATTTAACTGTTTAATGTTTTAATATTAAGAATATTATTAATGATGATGGCGAACAAAATCTACTAGAATCAATAAAAAACCAAAAACAAACATGCCAACAACATATATCTAGTGCTCACTGATTTGTGAGTTCCACAAGCAAATCATTATTGGTTAGCATTTTATGATATAAATGCTGAATATATGAGTTTCACAAGCAAAACATTTTTGGTTACTATTTTTTGATATAAATGCTGAAAAAATAAATGGAATCTATGGTATTAGGAGCATAAAAACTTGCAAAGGATATTATAAATCCTGACATAGTAGTTAGGGTTAACTTTAATAGCTTTTAATGTATATATTTGTTCCAATTAAAATTCTTTAATTATATGATATACGAAAAATAAAAATATTAATTCATTATGCAAATTATTCACAAAACTAATTTAATCTTGCAGTTTGCATGGGTTTAGTGATTTTGGATAGATTTTCACATATACATGTTAATAGCATATTATTTATTGTTTTGTTTTCAAAATAGTTAACATTTTATTCCATTTTTATGAAAGCATTATTAGAAAAATGGCAGTTGATTTGACCCCCCTTTTTTGTTGATATATAAATGATTTACTTAGTTATTCTTTTGATGATATTTTATTATAAAAAAGCTGAAGAAATTTTCTGAATCATTATATTATGACAAGAAAATCTATCAGATTTTCTCATTGTGTTACTATCATTTTATATTAGAACAAACACAAGTTCTTCTAATTTACATTACTTGTTCTATAATGTGTTATAATTATTATACTATTTTTAAATTTATTTAAATTGTGAATAACTTGTTGTTATTTTTTAATTCATGAACTTACTTCAAGTACATGACTTTTTTAAAAAAACATTTCCCATATATATTTAATGTTTTTGATTTATTTAGTAGAATTTCTCACATATTAAGATATGATCTTTTAAATAAAACATGTATATTTTAAAGCAATGATTAATTCCACCTATCAGATATATATGTCATAGAAAGAATTCTTATTTTAATGCATCTATTTGCCATGCTCATGATCTGGGTTTTTAATTTAAGCTTGCATTTTAAAATTAAAAAATCTTTATTTGTATCTAAAATAAACTGACCCATAGCTAACCCAGATATCCAGCTAATATTAATTGGTATGTAAATCAATAGCAATTTTTAGCTAGAGGATAATAATAGGAAAGGAAATATGCTAAACAAATCCTCAGAATCTGGTAAGTAGTAAACCTGGAAATACTTTCACGTTCACTGTTTTTTGATAAGGGGTTGGGGAGGCTATTGGAGATGTCTTTACTCTGCTGAGATTTTTTTAACGCCCATAGATTTTAACTTTAAATAAAATAATATTTAAAAAAATATTTTTTTAAAATAATGCTTTTATATAAATAGCTCACTAAAAAGTAAAATATAAAGTAATAATTCATTTTATAAAAGCATTTGAGGCTTTTTTAATTTTTATGATTTATTTGAAGCTCAAATGCTTTTATGAAATGAATTATTACGTGGATTATTTACATAAAATCATTTTTTAGTTAGGAATAAAACAATTTCAATTTAAACAATTTTTTTCATGAGTCTTTTTTTTAATGTTTCTTGTTCTTTTCACAAGAGAGCATCTGCTGTCAATGATTTTGATATTTGTATTTATTTTGAATTTGGAAATGAAAAAAAAAAACACTTTTAATACATTTTTTTATACAAAATATTTATGAAATATTAATTATTTCAGAAGAATAATTCAGACTTTAGTAGGAAGTATTTACTTTTAATTATGTAAGTAAATTAATGTTAACCAAATTTTACTCTACAAATGTAATATTACTCTTGGCTCATTTGTTAAGGACTTTCCTGGGAAAAGCAAGGCTGTGAGTTCAAGTTCTAATTAGAGACCAGATTTTTTTAATTGTTAAAAATTAAAAAATGTGGACATTCTGAGGTATTAAAACATTTAAAATAGGCATTTTTAGATATTAATTGTTTTTTTTTTTAAGATTACAAACAAAAAACTAAATCAAATAGCATTGTTTTTGTAACAAAAAATTAGGTACTGATACATATGACAATCCAACTCACTTGATGGCATTGTTCTTCCAACAAAACACATCGATATAACGTTACCGGGCCATTACATTTTCTTTAATATTTTAATAAATAAACAATACACAGACAACTCTTTCAAATTAAGTAATTTTATTATTTTTGAAACTAATTTTATAGATTTTCAATTAATAAGCAATTTTTTTTATTTTATAATAAATGTTTTTTTATTTTAGCTTTTTTTTTTTTTAAAAAATAACCAATATTTTTTCCTTTTGTAAGAAATGTTCCTTTAGGTTAGGATTTTTTTTTTGTAAAGTAATTTAATATATTTGCAAAATGTTCGTTTGTTAATTTTTTTTTCACTAACGTTGATTTGATTACTTCAAACATAGTTTTATAAACAATACACAGACAACTCTTTAAAATTCCATTTATTTTATTATTTTTGAAATGTAATTTTATAGATCTTCAATTAATAAGCAATTTTTTTTTCTTTTATAATAAATGTTCCTTTATTTTAGCATTTTTTAAAAAAATAACCAATATATGTATATATATTTTTGCAAGAAATGTTTCTTTAGGTTAGTTTTTTTTTTTTGGACAGTAATTTAATATATTTGCAAAATGTTCATTTGTTAACTTTTTTTGGTATTCACTAACGTTGATTTGATTACTTCAAACATAGTTTTATTTTTGGTTGATAAATGTCTTAATAACCAATTTATTTTTGTTTGATAATAAATGTTTCTTTATTTTATGTTTTTTTTTTGCGAACCATAATTTAATATATTAAGCAATAGAGACAGTTTGAATGAATACTTTTTTTCACAAGTAGCCATTTTTTCACCAAAGCAAGCTCTCGCAAGGTACAAGACTTTAGATTCAGGTATGCTGAATCACCACATTTCTTAATTTTAATGTGTTTACAGGGGAGGTGGTGACATTGGGTACAGTGTGAAATTTGGAGGACCTTATAGTAATTCATTTAGGTTTGAAAATAATTACTTCTGAGCACATATTGGTTCACTTTTTGTCATTAAAATTATTCACCCCCTATCATGATAAGTTAGCGATATGTCAAGTGTTAGCATTCATATAGAGGGTAAACAACACGTATCAAAGCTAACTGATACGGTAGGTTAAGTGTGAATTGTGAGAACAATTGATCGTAAAGCACGCTGCAGGCTGCCATTAGTCAAAAGATTCAATTGCTAGACTCAGTTACTGATAGAAATTGAGAATTTGAGCCTGGTAAATGGTATTTTTAACTACTTTTGGCTAGCAACAATGCCACCAAGTGGGATGGATTGTCATATGTATCAGTACCAAAAATTATTTAGATTCAAATATAGCAGAATTTATTTTGAAATTTGGTTGCAAGTTATCTATATTGTGTGAGCATTCTAATTTAATTTACCACTTAAAAAGTGAAACTATATAATTAGAACTCCTGATAAGTATGTGTTTAACTATATACGTGACAGCATGATAACAAAATATTTAAAGTATTGAATTTTTTACTAGATGACCAATGGCAATAATGGCTGAGTATTTTTTTAGTTTAGTCACTTTTTCAGAATTATTCAGCCTAAAATATTTAAACTGTATATTTCTTAATTATATTAAAAATACATTAATTTTTAGTAATTGTAGTATATTAGGTTCCATTGAGAATATCTATACAAAATGAATATTAACATGAATTTCAGAGCATATATAGAAAGATATATTAATCTTTTTATTTAAAAAGTTAATATAAAAAGAATTTAATTGTATTATTGTTTTTAATATTTTATTTTAACACTTTAATAAAATAAAATAAAATTAAAAAATATAAAGAATTCTAAAATAAAATTTTTCAGAAAGAAGTGAAATTTAAAAAAAAAACAATTATTTTTTTTTCACACAAAGAAATAGTATTTATTTTCGGGATTTGAAATTTTTATAATTTATTGTTCTTAAAATTTTATTTTTTCATTGTAACAAATAACTAGATAAAATAAATATTGTTTTGTTAGGAATAGTATTGGAGGGGGGGGGGGATTAAATATATGTTAAAAAAACAAATAGAAATGTTTATTCTATAAATAAATAATACCAAAATAGATAGAACAATAAATTATTCTATCAAATACAGTATAAAAGTTTTTTTAATATATATATAAGAATTTATTGCGAGAGAGTAAAACAAGAATGGAAACTCTCAAAACCTCACCCAGAAATTGGCAGTTTGGAGAATACTGTATAGCCTTTTCCTTCACTATTTCTCTATGAAGAGTTTTTGGAAAAGCCTTTGCTACACAGTAGTCTTATAAAACCTATTTATATATTTTCTATGTTATATATAACAACACGTTGATAAAGGTAATGAAATTTTATTTAAAAAGCTTTTGTTATTAGATGACCTATTTATGTACAAGTTTAAAAATAAATATAATTAATACAGCTAACATTTTTTTGATTAAAAAAAGAAAATTTTATTGCAATTTAATGTTGTAAATGGCTCATTAAAGTTTACTGATTATAACATGAAATATGATAGTTATTTTGTTTTCCCAATGAAAATATAACATAAAATATTTTAAGCACAAATTTCTAACCACATGTATTAGTTAAATAGTATATACATTGCCAAAAAAAAAAAAAATATTGTTTAATAAAAAATATTTTTTTTTAAGAAATAAAAAAGATTTCAAAACTTTAATAAATAATCACCACTGTTTCTGTTTAATTTTAATATGTAAGTACTTCCTTGTTTTAGAAAGTGTTTTTAACTATTTAAATTGCATTTATTAATTATAAATAAGGGGGGGGTACCTTTTTACATTTTATTAAAATACTTTCATTGGGCAAGATTTATTTGAGTTTTTTTTAAAGGTATTCATACACATACAGTAGCATGATGCACTGCCATGTGAGTCAGAGAATAAGATTAAGAATGTCTTAATGCACCGATAGATTAACTAATAGGCTAATATTTAATGGAGTGAATCAATAACTCTTCTGTAATTTTTGATATAGTTTACAGTAAAAACTTGTATTATCTGAATTTTGATTCATATTGATGAAGGTTTATTATTTTATAATTTGTACTAAATCAAATTTTATATTTGAAATCAATTTATATATATTGTGCCAAGGCCAAATTGGCACATGTATATAAAATAATTTTGTCGTAAAAAAAATTATTAAAACAAAAAAATCTTTCACAAAAGAGTTTGAAATAAAAGTTGAAAAATCATTGATTTAAAGTGAGAAGGGGTTTTTCTTAAAGTTAAACTGAAGGTTTTATAAAAAGGAAGTAAAGAGTTTATTAGTGAAATACAATTTAAAAGCTTTAAAAAAATATATAAATCTCTTCATTTAAATTAAAGAAAAATAATCTTAAAACTAGTTTTGATGTGTAGAGTAAAATTATATATGTGCGTGCGAATGTAAAAAAAATGTATCAGTATTAAATATTATAAATAAATGAAAAATGTATTTAAAAAAAAAAAACACAGCGGTGTAATACTAATTAAAGATATGAAAACAACACGTTTTGAAATAGCTACTACTAATTAAACAATCAATCAAAAAACACGTTGTCTTAGGATTAATTGCTAAAGAATTTTGACAACAGATATTTGCCGGAGGATATCAAAAGGAAAACACTTCGTCGGTATAAATACGGAATATTTTATCGGACAATCAGTTAAGAGTTTTATTCAGTCTAGTTTGCAGTGACAGTCTTGATAACAGTGCATTTCTATTATGAATCCAGAAACAAACATGCATTGTTGAGCAGCTTTTGGAAATATACACTCGTGCTCCAGTCTTTTTAGTCCAACAAGATCATCAAAACCTGCCTGTGAAATAATGTCTGCATAACAACTCAGAAATCCTCCGTCAAACGTTCAACTGTCTTCAAGAATAAAGCAAATAGTTTCACATAAAATCTCTTCAAGAAACGTCCAAATCTAACCGGTTAGATATAATCCAGCAGAAGCAGCCAACAACAAGCAATATCTCTGTTCCCAAAAATCCTAGGTAAACATTTATTTATTATCATTTATACGTAGTAGCCACCGCTGTAATTCGTAAATATTCAAGATTCAAATTATATGAACTCTTATCATACATAAAATGAACTATTGATATGTGTGTTTAAGTTTCAAATGCTATTAATGCTTTATTATTATGAGTTAATATGTGCGTGATCATTATATCAGTGTTATTAGTTAAATCAGATAAATACCAGTGTTCTATTATTAAAATCTACAAGAATATTTAAACTAGTCTAGAAATGTTAATTTAAAATGTGTGTGTATTATATTAAATTTATAGAATGTTTAAAATGATTTAATGTTAGTTAATAAATTGTCTTTAAAACTTAAACTTTATTTGTCGGTCAATTCTTTTTACCAACCTTTTATTAATTCTTTCCACCACCAATTTTGTATAATTCATTACTGATTAGACTGGGCTAGTTTATGGAATGGTTTCGAGCGCTGGATTATGAGCCTACTGACCAAAGATGTTGTTTATTCTTTTGAATAGATAGCTGGCACCTGGAGTTTACTCCGAAACAAATAAAGTGTTTGGATAGTAGGGGTTTGAATCTAGCAGCCGAGATGGGCCATTGTTGATAGTTAAAGCTATCAATAAGATCTCCCATTTTGCTCGAACGTGCTGGTTCGTTCATGTAACCTTTATAAGATTATAAATGTATTATGAAGGAGTTTGAAACCGGCCAAAACTTATATATACATATAAATAAGTGGTTTCAGCGGTTCGACCCGGTACAATATGTTATCTACATTTTCAATTAATCCTTCTGAGAGTTATTATGATAGTTCTAAACTGAAATATCAGTTGAGTTATTTTGATGATAGGATGAATATATGTGAATAATCTTTTTTTTTTAAAAAAAAACAAAGATTTACAATCGTAACAGACAAAATCAAATCATGGCTCTTATTCCAGAAGACTGTAAAGATACCAGCCTAAGATAGCAATAGGTGGCTGGAGATAGAACTCTAATATTAAAAGAGATATTATTGAACTCTATGAAGTTAGAAGAAAATATGAAAAGTGAATTGATTTAAAAAGTAACCATGTACTTTATTATAAAGGTCAAAATATTGGAAGCACATGAATTGGAATTAATTATAAATAAAAAGTGAAAGAATCATGATGGATATTGATAGTATATCAAACAGAGTGGCAAGATTAATTATTCAAGGTAATGGAATATACCAAATGTAGATTGTTTCGACAAATTCTCATTGTAAAGAATAGGTAAAGAAATTTCTATGAATATATTAAATGCTTTTGATCAGATTCCACAATATTTTAAAATTGTCACAGGAAACTTTAATGCTAGAATTAATAAATGATTGTAAGATGAAAGTATTGGGGATAAATAAGAGAGGATGCAGACTTGTGGAGTTCATAGAAAACATAACAACTATATTAAGATTTTTTTTTTTTAAGAAATATGCTAAGCAGAAATGAATATGGAAATATTCAACAGAAGATAGAGCAAAATTGGATTATATTTTGGCTAAAAAAAATGTTTTTAAGATTGTAATGTTCTTAATGTATTCAGTATAAGAAATTATCATCAATTAATGAGATGTAAGATATATGTTAAGGTAAATCTAGAAGATAGAGCAGAATTGGATTATATTTTGTCTAAAAAATGTTTTTTAAGATTATAATGTTCTTAATGTATTCAGTATAAGAAATTATCATCAATTAGTGAGATGTAAGATATATGTTAAGGCAAAACTAGAGAGACAACAACTATTAAGAAAGACAGTATGAACAGTTGAGTATCCTTACCATAGAAATTCTCCAATAAATTTAAATTAGAAGTTTAAAATTGTTTTAAACTATTAACGGACTTTGAAAATGATTCAGATGATGGAAATCAATAAGATAACCAATACTCTATTAGCAACTGTAAAAAAGATTATCAAAAAGGAAAAAGCAATTTACCAGTAAATTTTTTATTGAGGCAAGACAAAATATAAAGAAAAGAATGATCCATTAAGAAGAATTGAATGTTTAGAGTTTTATAAAATGGTATGATAAAAAATTAGTAGTAATGTAAGAAAAGATAATTGTGAATTAGAGAGGAAGTCTACAGAAGAGAATAAATGTCTCAAAAGTGTAAAACATTATTCTGAGATTAGAAAGAGATTATTTTTGCAATAAGAAAAGAAGATGGATCTGTTATTAAAAAGAGAGAAGTCATCATGAAATGTGTGAATTGTTCTATAAAGAATTATGTATTAATAAAAGAACAAATCAACAACTAATTATTATATCTTCTGAATTGCCATGTATATTAAATGAAGTGAGACTTGCAATTAAATCTATAAAGAAGGAAAAAATTCCAGGAAGTAATGGGATTATTGTTAATATCTTGAAAAAATGCATGTCAAGAAATATAAAAATTATCGCAAAATTATATACTAAATATCTGAATAATAAAAATGTTCCAGCTAATTGGAAGATAATAGGAATTGCAAATGAATCCATGGTCTCTCACTTTTGTACAAAATCATTTATGTGAACTTTGATTTCTAACCACCAAAATGAATAAGCTGGATTTACACCATTGCCATTATGCAAATTATAAAAAGGCACTTGATTCTATAAGCATTTTACTGTGATTGATTAAAGTATTGGCTCTCAAGATATAGATACAGGATAGTATCATATTCTGAATAATATTTATCAAAATACAACAGCAGTCATTAGATTACTTGGTATTACTAAGAACATTAACACTGGGAAGGATATATAACACTATGATTACATATCTCTTGCAAGAAATATTTTATTGATTAAAATGAGAAGCTAAGAATAAAATTAAATGGAAATTATTTAAATCATCTAGATTTTGAAGATGTTATGATTATTTTTACAAATAATGCTTCAAGGCTTCAGGAAATATTCTAAGAGTTACTAGATGAAAGTAAGAAAATAGAATCAAAGATAAATGCTAAAAAGACTAAAGCTATGTTCAATGGATTTTCTCAGATGAAATAAATTAATATTAATAACCATGAATTAAAAGAAGTTATCAACTGTAAATATCTTAATCAGATTATTAATACAGATGAAACAGTTCATAATGGATAAAATTAATAGAGTGGTTTTGATAGAAACAACAATATTACAAGAAAAGATGCCTATGTGTTTGAAAATGAAGGTTTTTATAGATGTGTTTTACCAGTTCTTATTTTTTGATCTGAGAATTGGATATATAGAAACTTCTGAACAGTCAACAAAGTATGGAGAAATGCATGTTAAGAGTAGAAATAAGAAATTGAAAATGAAATATATAGATGGGAGAATAAACAAGTATCATTGATTAAAAGAATTAAAATATTGAATGGGCTGGACACATTGCTAGAAGAGAAAATAATAGATGGGAAGGTGAAGTCTTAAATTGGGAGATTGAGATGGATTGATGAAATAAGGAAATTTGTTGTGTTATGGAAAAAAGCAGTAGCTATGGCTTGGAGAAACTGAATTAAACTTGGAGAGCAATCTTGCCATGGATCATTAGTGATTGAAAATGATGATGATGATATTTTCATATATATATATATATTGCATAAATACAAAACTACTGAAAATTTTACAAGTAACATTCTTTTTCTAAATCAACAGAATTCTGTTGACTTATGTGGCTGCTGTCTAGAAGTTTTGCATAATCTGTAATTTAACAAACTTGAAAAACAAATTAATAAAGATTACTGTCATACAAAATTCATGTTTCAAGTTGATATTGAACATATGACTTTTTTTTTTGAAAACAAACTATCTTTATTTATGTGTGTGTACATATATAATATAATTATTATATGTAATACATTGCTTGCAATTTTATATATATCATTAATTATCTGTAAGTCTATTAGTCCTTGTATATGATTTCAGACCATGTTTTTTGGACTTTTTATCTTTTATCATTTTCTTTAAATATATCTAACAATTGTCTATCCTTGAGATATTTTTCAATTTTTTTCTGTTTTTATTTTACCTTTAAAGTTCTTTTTAAAAACAATTAAATATGAAATTGTTATTTCAAAACAATATAGTATCCCACTTCTAATTATTTTATCTCTATCTTCTTAATTTTCCAATAAAACTATAATCTAGTAAGACATCCAAGAGTCTTTTTAATTCTAAATAAACATTTTAAATTATTTTTTTAAAGGTTTTGTATTAAACTTTGTGTTATTTAGAGTTTTAATTTTCATTGTTTTTTATTTGTAATATATTAATCTACCATTTGTTCAGACATCAAATATTTTTTTATACAAAATCAATCTGAGATTGAGAATTGATGATGTCTTTAATTATTTATTATTTTTGATTGGAATAATTGCTAAGATAATCAGACTTGTTTATTCTTTGCAGCACTAACATTTGAAAGATTTTTCAGGGATTGTTTTTTTATCAAAAGGAATTTGGGAAGCTATACCATTTAAAAGAGAGGCAAAGAATTATAATTATTTTTAGAAGTTGGTGATTAGAGAATTGTGACTTAATACATAATAAAACTTCTAAACTCACTAGACATATACATTGAATATGTAAAAAGAAAATGATTTCCAAAATATATTTCTGGATGAATCATTTTTGCTGATATCTTTATTATCATAGTTTAGTATTTATCCATAGCAAACTGTTACATTTCATTTTACAATTGTGACATTATTGAGAATAAATGTTAAAGCTTATGCATTTTATTAACTTATAAATTGTTAACTTTTTAGCCCAGATATAAACTTAAATAAAGATTAACTTATTAGTTTATAAATCCCAAATATTATTTAATTTATATATATATTGAATGCACCATGCATGAACAGGAAAAAAGAGAGCTGCTGAATGAATAATATTCATGCTGGGATTTAATAATTTATATTTTAATCTTTTAATTAAATGTAAAATTTATGTCTGGATTGAAAAATTAATAATTATTTTGTAATCTGATAAACTCAAAATGAATGTATTCAAATAATATCTCACTGGTAAATTGAATAGCAATAGAATTATAATTATAATTTTTTATTTTACTTATCCAAAATTAATTTTAATTCAAGTTCTATTTGTTTGCAATTTAAATAAATTGTTTTTTTTTTTTTGTAATAAAATGCATTTTTTAAAAATCTTCATTTCAAATGCAAACTGACACAATTTTATTTATAAACAGAGTAATTTTCTTTGATTACAAAATAAAGCCTTTGATAATTTTTATTTGTAATTAGCAGTTTGTTAGTGCTCATAAAATATTCTTTTTAATTATTTATTTTATTTCAGACTTTATCTGTAAATACTTTTAAATAAAAATCAAGCAAGCTAAAAAAATTATAATACCAAGACACAACAATTATTAAGATATTATATCTAATTAATATACAAATGTAAATTAAATATAATAACATTTAATATTCTGTTTTGGTTGTGAATTCTAGCCTCATTTTGTACTTTTATGAATGTTGCTGTGATTTTTTTTTTTGACTTCTTTCATTTACAAAATGAACAATTTTATATTGTAAAGAATATAAATTATCCACTAAATACTAATGGATGATCATCTTCATGGTAGCCAATTATTTGTAATGAAAATAAACACAAATTAAAGTGAATTAAATAAATATTTAGTTGCAATCATAAATAAATAACAATAATATAAATTCTGGATATGTGTGGACTTGAAAGATGACTTAGCGATGCTATAATTGAGACTATAAAATATAACTCAGTCCAAATAATTTCAAGGAGAATTATATGGAATCTGTACATTTACCAATACTTTGTATAGTTTCATATAGAGAAAAATAATTTAATGAATATAGTATAAAATAAAGAATTATTTAATCTAAGATTTAAATAAATTGATAGAACTAATTCAAAAATAAGTTATAAAATGGGCTAATTTTAAGTCTAAAATAAATATACTATTATAGTGTAATATACTATTCCATTCCAATAAGTTACAAATATGACATTGATATTAATTTTTTAAGCTAAATGGGAGACAATAACAGTAGCAATGTGATTTAAATATATGTTTGATGGTATTATGTATATAAATCCCAATGTTGACCCAAATCTGAACATACCTATTTACATATACACACGTGCATTTCATAATATTAAAATGCATCTTAATTGCTTCAGTTATTCTTTTAAAATATCTAATTTTTTTGTGTATATGTGTTTGCATAAAGATTATTTTAATGACATTCATAATTATCTAATGATTTAGATTGCCACTTATTTAATATAAGTATAATTTGACTGAAACACAATGAACAACTTATAGAGAAACATTGAAAAATTGCAAAGGTTGATCATATATCATTCTTTTTGATTAAGTTAGGGTCCTTTGAATGCAAAATAAGGAATAATAAAAATTATTTAATATTGCAGCTTTCCTCAAACATTTGATTTTAGGGATATATCATTTTATCTGATATTATTATTTGTTGTTTTGGTTATACAGTGAAGCCTCAATGTACGCTGCATCAATAAAAACATTAAAATTAAAATTTTAATAAATTTTATAATATGGCAGTAGCAATCTTTTGTGTCAGAGCATTCATTAAATTCAAAATTTCAAATGAAACAATTAGGCATATGCGATTTCATTTATGAATAATGTTTATTCAGGTTGTGTTGAACACACATTCTATTTTTCACCCCCCCCCCTAAATGTTTGATATGATGCAATATTTTGTATAATAAAATGTTTTCCAAGTGATAAAATGAATGTTATATATATAAAAATAAACCCGATGAAATAAATGTTCTTGTTTTGCTTGAAAAAGCTCAAAGTTTATATGAATAGTTTACCTGAAAGTCTGAAATGGATAATCAGTAAGGACTTAAAAACATCAAAACATTTGGAGAGGCCATATTTGCTATTAACAAGGCTGCTATTACATTTCCTTATGGAAAAAAAATAGTTATTAAAGAAAAAGGATATCATCCAGAGTGAGTATTTAATTGTGCAGAACTGGATTATTTTGATTCATCAATGCCTTGAGAAGGTCAAAATCTGACACTTTGCTATTTATTTTATTAAAAAAAATGGAAGTTATAGAACAGTAAATTTTATATTATTTTTATTTTTTGAATAAATATGAACAAGTGAACATACATAGTATATATTTATATGTAAATCTGCTATTTTATTATTATATAAATTCATTATTATTTTAACATTTTGTTTACACAATAATTTTAATTTGTATATGCATGTTATACACATAAAAAAGCAACTGTGCTATATATATATATATGCATGTCGAAACATTATATGCTTAATATTGTAAACAATATGTATTGTAATTATTATCAAAATGTGACTTTTTATCCATGATATATTGTGTATGCAAATAGTACTTGGAACAAAATAGAGCAGATGATATCATAGTTCCACTAGATTTTTTTTATAAACATTGCTGTTATGGTATCAAAATCTTTATTTCAAGTTATTTTTTAACTTTAAATTCTGCCTTATTTTATGTTTATATAAACTACTCACTTTCGGCATTGTGAGCCATTTCATAGTAGTCACAAAATATATATATCATTACTGTATTTAATTATTCAATTACAGCTACTTAAGATTACTATAAACCTATCTTTATTATATTAAGATTCATATTTATATTCTAAGAATGTTTAATGTGATTTATTACCAATAATTAACCTTTTATAATATAAAATGGCTATTTCAGAATATTTTAAAATTAAACATTTAACATTTAAATTAACTTTCCTTTCAACAAAAATAATATATTTTTTTTTTTGTAACAAATTAATAATTCAGCTTGATTTTTTTTTTTTTGAGAATCAGAAAACTTAACCAATATAGATGTTTTATTTAAATTTAAGATAATTTATTTTAAAAATATAAGCATTAGTAGTATTTGTTTTTTAATTCTAGGTTATTCTAGACTTTATTAACATTAATATAAGTAACTCTTTTGTACAGATGTTCTTTTTTTCTTTTATTTAATTAAAATACATATGTATTATAATATAATATTTTTAATGGATGTTTACATAGAAATAGTGTATGGAGTTATCCATTTATATGCATTTAATTAGAAAGTTACTATCCTAAATAAAGAGCATTCTAATTAAATAATTGCAAATATTAATTCCACACACTAAATATTTCCAAAATACATATGCATATACATACTGTAACGGAATATACTGTTTTCTATCTATTCGATCACATATAATATATATAACGCTACACGTATATAGATTTTTCTTTTTATTTTAATATGTTATTTTTTTTATGAGAATCAATAATATTCCAGTGTGATTAAGATGAATAACTCTGTATTCATGGTTAGATTAATGCATTAACTGCTAGTATAACACAATTCCCTTTTTGGGATTGTAAGAATTCGACAAAAAACTAAAATTAAATATTTGGAAATTCACTATGTTTCACCCAGCATATTTATGAGTGTCACTTTATGACCTCAAGCACCAATCTTATATTAATATAAGAATTATGCTGGGAGAGCTGGAATACCAATATGGAGAATTATAAGACAGTAGCCCCTAACTAGCTCACTCAGGGTGGGTGATTATTTTAATCGTGGAAAATATACAGAGATTACACTACCTAAGACACACTTTCTTAAATCGAATAGTTATTATACTAATTGAAAATTCTATTAATCTCACAAACTCAAAAACAGAGAAATAGCATAAATATACATAAAACTTCATTTAACTTTATTTCTACACTATTTATATAACCTGATTATTTGGTGCTCAAAAGTCAGAGAAATGCATACATACACATACACGGTATAGAAATATGTATAATGCAATGGAAAATATAAATAACAAGGGAAATATCAGATTCATCTTGATACACACAAAAAAGTCACTTGAAGTTCATAATAAGAGTTAATTAAGAATGTTTCTGCAGAAAAGTTTATATGTAGTTCAAAGCGCATTAACATTTGAAAAATTAAATGAATATAGGTGGTTAATGTGCACATTACCTGCATTTCTTTTCTTCCTCGGGGAAAACTAAAGGTAAAATCTTTTTTTTATTATTATATATTGTACTTAATGTGATGGCCATGAAGGTTAGTGATTTTGGCAATCCGATCTGCTTGATTGATTTTCTGTTTGTTAATTTTATTGTGGTTTGGTTTTGGTTTCGGAGTGATTGGTTTCCATTAATAAGATTGACTTAGCAGCAACATTAGTATCTTCGTGGGATGGGATTGTAAAGCCCAGCATGCTTACACTTCTACCTAGCCTGCTCATAGTGAACGAAGATCTTTTCAGCTCTTCTTTCATTTCCAATTCTTCGATTTATTTATTTCTATAGTTGTTCCCACAACACTATGGATGAAGCAAATACAATATTATTTTTTTTTGAATTTTAAACAACAGCAACTAAATTATTGACAGCAAGTTAAGAACAAGAAGCAGCTTAAGAAATCAGAATGCGTTAAAACTCATTAATATTTTTATAGTCCACCCCCCCCTCTTTTTCTAGAAAGTTCTGTTATTTCACTTATGTCACTCAAATCCTGATTCCTTAAAATAAAAACAAAAAGCTTTTAGCACCTTTGTATTTTTGGCTTGCCTGAAATTCTTTAATGAATTGAAACAACTTCGGCAACATACATTCCTTAGATATAGATCAAGTTACTTTTCAAGATTTTTTTTTCATTTAATCTTTCCAAAATAAACTTTAAGGGCTTCCATCTTGAAAATTAAATATATCTCGATACTTGCATTTTTATTTTTTCATATTATTCCATACAGCAAAATATACACGTGTTTCCATAAACAAAAGAGCACACATACCCCCACCCCTCCTGTTTATTTTAACCCTTTTAAATCCCCATCTAGACTTATAAATATATATAAAAAAATACATCTATATTTTTTTACTCAGATATTGACCTAGATCTATGCTAATTTCTCCCTTCTTGTAACAGGGTTTGAACTTAACCCTGTTACAATACATTCTCTCTAAGTTACTTATAATTCTTTGTAAAGTGCAGAAGACATTTCTTTGTCAATATATTTAATGAGGCTACAAACTATAAATTAAAATATTTTAAATATAAACTTGTGATGTGACTGCTTAACTATTTTTAAACTTTATTTTACTAAGTTGTTATAAAATCCTTTATCAATATTTCAAAATTTATTTTGATCAAGTTGTAAATGAAGAGAAGTTCAGAAAAGATGATTAAATGACAATTTAAGGTATCAAAGAATATTCAGTAATTGAATATTTGAAATTTTGAAGTAGAGATAAGAGACAAAGGATATCAGCCAATTTTTAAAAAACTCATCTAATTTTTGTTTCAAGAGTAAATGTCAAATTACATTGGAAATTTTATATCAAAAATTCATAATCAATAAGTAAATGAATAAAATGTGGCTTTATTAAAAAATTATGGAATAATTTGTTTTGAGCTTAGTGACAAAGTTTTATATACATTTATTTCTAATAGAGGTCATGTGAATTAAGGCAGTGGTAAAGATGAATTCAGAACTAAAAATTTTATGATCAGCTCTGTATTGAATAATATAAATAAAAAAATGTTCACTTTACTCAACTGAATGGAACTGTTGTGTTAATTTTCCTTAGAGATTCTTCAAAGGGTACTTACGTATTAGACTTGCAACAAGTAACCCTGCAGCACCTTTTCACATTCATGTCAATCCACTAACAACTTTGTAATCTTTTGATATGACCAAAATAACATGTACATGCTTACATGCTATTTGCTCAAGATTTACAAAGTTATCGGAAGCCTGAATATATATGTGAAAAAGTGCTGCTGGTCTAATACTAAAATAATTAATAAATTACAAAAGTACTCAAAAATATTACCAAAAAACTCTTAAATCTACACACATGGTACTTGCTGCATAATATATAAAAATATGATGAGGATATCCATATACATTACTTATCGTGTAATATATAACAGGAATTCTAAGTGCTGTAAGTGATTAGTTGAGCTTTATTCCAGGGATCTTTAGCTCTTGAATCTGTTAATATTATCATTATTTTATATTGTATAGTGCATGTTTATCTTGATAGGTTTTTTCCTTTTTTTATAAGCATGAAAGTAGAGTCGATCTTTTAATATTAAGAAAATCTTAATATGAAGCTTTAAATTGTTTTATTATTACTGCAAACTTGCCAACTATGTATTCTCTATTTTTCATATAATGATATTTAAGTTTCTTATAAAAATAAGAATCTTATTAAAAATAAGACTTTATGAAATAATACAAATTATTTTTATTTTGAAAAAAAGTTTATAAATATTTTAATGTAATTACATAACTGAAACACACAGGCTTATTATATACCTGTGTCTATATATGTAATATATAGGATATATGAGCACAGACTTTCACATGACCCACCATTCTCTACACTATCTCATAACACTGATACACTTGAGCACATATATGTTGAAAAGATAAATAATTACCAATATACGTATTTCATGGTAAACCAGCAATCATCAGTTGGTCCAGATTACCATCTCTACACATATATGCTATAAGTGCTCAGATATATATATATTAAGATAGCCAAACCTCATACTTTAATGGATAGGCTTCAATCTACTCCACACGCCAACTCTTCAACCTTCCATCCAATTGAAAATCTGATGATGGAATGCTCGAAGTGAGAACTTTTTTGTTGAATTTTATTTTTTTAAATTTTTTATTGTAATATAGAAATGTTTACACTGCTATTATAATAAATGGTCCTTTATCAGAATTATGAGATAGCTTCTCAATTTGCTTTACAATGATTATTTTATCAAAAATAGCAATTTATTTAAATAACAATTTTTGTTTAATTTTAAATACACTGACAAAAAAATATAGCACTGTAAGTAAATTGATATAAGTATATTTTTAAAATAAAAATTGAACAACCAACAACAACCCAATTCAGCTAATATATTGTAACAGTAAATAAGTAGCCATGCATTACAAAGATTGTATAAGTAATCAACAAATCTACTAAATGACTAGTCTGTATGATGGGAAGTTAAATATTTTAAGTGTGTGCAGGAGGTCTGAGTTGCAACAAATATGGAATGCTTAAATAAGTAGGATGCAATTATCAAGGTATTCTGAGAACAAAGGGGGTATTTTATTGACTTCAAACTACATTTAACATGCATAAATAAATGTAATATGGGTGATGACTGACTGAATTTGAATTTAATCAAATAAAATATAAGCAAATATCTTATCTAAATGCATACCATGACTAAATATGCACTCTAATCAATCTTTAAAATAATCATGTTTATTCAAATATGGGGGGGGGGGGATAAATTGTTAATGATTTATCTTTTTAATAAGTAATCAAATAAATTAATGATAAATGATATAATCTTATTAAAAAAATATGACAACCAATTTAATTAATAAATAATTTCAAGTTTTATTTACATTAACAAATTATATATACATAAAATAAGAATTAAATATTTACTATTTTAAAGAAATATAAGTTATTTATTTAAGGATTTCCAGTTCTCTTTATACCAATAACTTTTAGAATAAGAAAAAACTATTTTTACATAAGATAAAATTTCTGTATTTTATATTTCTCAATTATTTTAAATCCTTGTAAAGAAGTAATTGTATGCATGTATTAAGTATCAAATTGCTTAATATAAAAATTAGTTATCACAATATGTTTTCTCAAGTTAGGTGATTTAACTACATCAGTCTTAATTTTGCTAAATATAATTGTATTATTCTAAAATTAAGTCTATAGAATATTTCTATAAAATATAATATAAAGTCAAATAGATATATTCTTAAGTAAGGATAATGGTAGCAATTCTCTGTGCTATTCCATTTTGTTTTATATTTAAGTGACTTAATTATA
Source organism: Epiperipatus broadwayi (assembly GCA_028023455.1). Taxonomy (NCBI): domain Eukaryota; kingdom Metazoa; phylum Onychophora; class Udeonychophora; order Euonychophora; family Peripatidae; genus Epiperipatus; species Epiperipatus broadwayi. The sequence goes on from JAQFVV010000077.1 coordinate 1,636,295, forward strand.
AAAAAAAATATTTATATAGTTCGTTATCTTCATCTAAGTTAAGAGGAATACTTCAACTCTCAAAATATTCTAAATAATCAGAGCCACTATTTATATAAAGATCTTTATATCTTATCATAAATATAAATTCACTTCACTATTGAAAATATATTATATAGAAATGCTGATAATCCATTACTAAAATATAAATTTAATCTTGATACAACCCAGTTGAATTCAGTTTTCCACTCATATGTAGGTTAATACTTTCATGCACAAAAAAATGTACAGTATGCGATATGAATATGTATCTTTAAATAAATTATACCCCTTCTTTGCCCTTATGTGACCCGGAGAAATGCTGAAAATATACTTTTCAAAAAAGTTATAATAAATTCTAAAAATTTAACATGTGCAAGTATTTTTTTTTTTTTTAAAAAAAAAAAAATACAACAATGGCACAAAAATAATTAAATATAGTTTATAAGTTCACTCCAAAATTTTTTGTTTTGTGGGGATTCCTGGATGTAATTAGGCAGTGGTATACATTGCAAGAGAAAACCTATCAGCAAGTATGCATTAAGCTAAACTTTTTTTTTGTCTATTGTTTATACTAGTTGTTTAATATAAAGTAGAAGAATAATCAGTTTTTTTTTTTGAAAAGCTTTTTAGTAATTCTATTGCTGTTAATATTTTTAAATAATTAGTAGATTATTTTAAAATAAATGTCTCCTAGATGTTTTTTATGCCAAACGGATAAAGACAGCAATAGTTGAACAATTAGTAGTCCTTCAAATAAATTAACTTTTTAGCCATCTATGGCTATTAACTGTTTGCACATGAATTTTTTTTTAATTTTTTATAAAGGTACATGAAGAGGAAGGCATTTTCAAACCTACTGACATATATTTATATATTTTGATTTACATAGATTAATACCATGACATTTTTAGAATATCTGATTCAACTTCATATTTCATCCTCCATGATATAGTGTTTTATTGGAAGATATGTACACACACCTATATTCTTGCTTTAGAATGTTCTTTTAAATTTATTTTATGATTTGAACAAAACATCACATAATGTATTTTTTTAAAAATAAAATAATTATTTTTTAAAAAAATAAATAAATATGTTTATATATTTACTTAAAGTTACTAATGCATTTCTACACTATTATTTAAAACATTCATGCATACTCACATTGAATTATTACTAAAAAAAAACTTTATTATTGTATTAAATATTAATAAAACATAAACCATATATTTCTTTTTTTATATTGGTTTACATTATTCATATAAAAAATATTTCTAAATAATTATATCAGAAACAAAATTGTTTCAGAAAGAGAAAATTACAAATGTTTATAAATAATAAAATTGTTGCAATAAATTTCTCAAATGTAAGTGCAATCATAGTATCACAATGTAAATAGACTTAATGCTTATTTGCTTGCAAATATGGATTTTATTTATAAAATAGCTTCATAGCAAGCTAACAATTTATTTTTAAATCCCTTTCATATTTTTTTTTAAAGCCTCCACTAGAATCTATCTATCACATTACTTCTTGCCTTACTAAAATTTTTTTTTAGCTGATCTAACAAGAAATAAAGTTAAACATAAAATGGGACAAAATTTTTTCATAAAAGGGTTTATTATTTTGCAAGATTAAAATACCTAATTCTATTAACAAATATGCTAGCTTTGTTAATAAGATATATTAGATATAAATACAAATATTTATTATTTGCCATGTAACTTAGTCAAATATATATTATATTCTTTTAATAAGTTTATAATGAACTAACTAATTTATACAAGCACTAATTATTATATGTACATTATTTTCTTGTTTTAACGTAAGTATGCTGTAGACTATGCATTAGCTATAAAATGGTCTGAGCTAAATATTATCATTGTATTTTACTTTTCAGGTATTTTTCAGCAATCGTATTGTTTGATATAATGATTTTTTATATTTATAGAAAAATCATAAGATTTTGAAATATTGAGAAATAATGCATATAATGTACTTCTACCATTTATTTTTATGCATTGAAATAAGTTTGTAAGACTATGTAAACTAATTTTGTGTATGGTTTTGTCATTTTCACAGTTTGCTAATAATTTTGGAAAATCATTTTTTAAAAATAACTTGGGATTAGCTGTTTTATATTGAGCTACATATTTAATGCCTTTATATATTTTTATTAGTAAGTAGCTTATCTAAATATAATTGACTATTCCTAGCATATTTTACAATCAAATAATCTTCTAAAAGAATTGTAGACTTTGTTTCAAATATATTATTTCTATGTTCATATCATAAAATAAAAGTATTGGATTTAATTCATAATCCTATTTTAATAAATTCGAATTATCTAAATTATTTACAAATCTTTTATTGAAATCACGAAAGTATACTTTGTTCATGCATCTTTTGTGACCTTCTATTTTATGCATTAATTTTACCTGTTCAACTATTTAAAACTTTCTTTACACTGTAATTGGACAAAATCTATATATTCGAAACCAGAATTCCTAAATTCACAATTACATACTTCATGATAGCAAAAACATTTAGTTTTTCATCCCCAAAGATAAAATAAAATCTTTATCATTATTATCTATTAACAATAGAATTTTCTTTCAAACAAACTTCATTTAAAATAATATTTTCTTCAATACTGTTTGAAAAATTATATTCTATATAATCACCACTAACTTTACTAATCTATTACTCTGAATATTCATTATTTTCATTAAACTATTAATAACTAAACATTTTTTAATTGCAGAATTATCATTTTTCATATCTTCTGCTTTTTATATTCTAGATTAGTTATCCTTTCAACAAGTTAATAATTTTCTCATGACATTTATTGACCCTGTATTTTATGAACATTGCAACTGCATTTATATGCTCTTCTAATTCTTCATTATGACTATCAGCATTACCTTTCTCAACTATCTGTTGACATTTATTTTCTATAACAGTAAGATTTTTTATTTATTTATAATAAATTATTTTCATTTTCTGACTGAATTCTGTACGAAAAGTTTGATAGGAACATTCCATCTCTTGCTTAAAAAATTGTGAATTCATAACAAAGTTTGGTTACTAATGACTATTTACTTTTGAAAATTTCAGTATTCTAGCTTTAATTCTTTAAGTTTGACCTCTAGCTTCTTGAACTTGTTTGATGATTGATTTGTCTTTGAATTCAGTCTTAGACTTGCTTTGAAACTCTTCAAACTAATGTAGAAAGTTGTGTTTATAAATAATTTTACTCATGAATAATAAAATCATTACAATAAATTCTTAAAATATAAATATGATCATAGTATGGCAATGTAAATATATTTAATACTTAATTACTGGATTTTGCCATAAAATAGCTTCATAACAAGTTAACATTTAAAAAAAAAATTATGCATATTTCTTTTTTAAAGCCCACCTAAGATCTATCTATCACAATATTTAAATTAACATATTTAATGTGACTTTAGTGTTTGTATTTAATTTGCCCAATTGTTCTAAATCACTTATGATTTTCTGATTTTCATTTTTTTTTTCTTTCTAGAAATTAGGAACCTAAAAGCATTATGAAAAATTTAAAAAGCTAATTGAAATTTTACTGCAAGATAAAAAAATAAAATAAAATTTAATTTTTAAATGTATGCAAACATTTCAAGATGAAAACGACAAAAAAAAAAATAAAAAAAAAAAATTGTTATTTTTTTGATTACAATATAAATTATGATATAAAAGCAGTGTTTAGAATATACAAAATATATTATAAGTGTATATGCAATGTATTGAAATTATCAATTTTTGTTATTTATATTTACATTTAATAAAGTGAAAATGGGAGAAAATAATTGATATTATTTAAATTTACAATAAAGCTCCTTAGTAATTGTCCCCATCTTATGTGAGAATGGAATAATGAAGAATATGCAGACTTTATCCTTTACTTAATTATTTATTTCTATAGCATATATGTTAATTATTAAACATATATGTTAAAAAAGTCTTAAGTAGCTTACTATAAGACGTTTCTTCTCTGGTTTTCTATTTAGGACATCAGTAAAGGGGAAGTCATTACTGTCCAGGCTAGTTATTTGTCCCTAATGAAGATTTATATATATATATTCTTTAGCTAAGAATAATTAGATACTCGTTTCCTGACTAATAGTAAGAAGATTTATTGGATTGGCTAAGGTCTAGTTATATGAAAAATAACTATGTTATGAGATCGATTTAGATGTTATTTTGATTGCTCATTTGACAGTGTCATTGTAATAGATATATATAATTTTCTTTTCTTTAAGTAATAAATCTTTACAGTATATTATTGCATAACATATAAGAGTATGCAATTCTTGAATACAAATTACTAATTTGAATAAATTTATTGGGCTACTATTAAAACTAATTTCTTTCTTTCTTTTCCCAATATTAACATCCACAATATTACTGTTGAAAATTTAATGAAGCAGAAAAACAAAATTTAAAGGCATTTCCACAATGCACTGTTTTTTTGGTTAATGTATTCTTTATAACCTAACTATATCAAGAAGATGGTAAGGAATGACAGACATCTCTATTTGATCAAATCTATACTCTAATCCAGTTAAAAGACTTGATGTCCATATATACACACAAAATAGTTAAGACCAATAATTTCTTGCAGCAATAAAGTACTGAACTTCAACAGCTCAAATGTTTTATACTTGCTTTTTCTTTTAAATTCAAAACTACAAAACTTTGAAGCAACCCTATTATTTATATGAAATCTCAAAATATATCTGTATTTATGTTTTATAGAATAGCTTTAGCAAAAATTGTATGACATTTAAAAATATTTCTGCTTCAATTTCAACACAGAATACTTGCTACATGCTAGTTTAAAATGATTGTGTAAAGTTTTATGATGGTGGCATTTTAAACTTGTAGTTATATATTGTATTATTTTCACTACCTAATTGAATTGTTAAATATTTTTAGAAAAATTCAAACTTTATTTATCCATTTGTAAATACATTCCACTGTTTGGATTATTAAACAAGTTTCATATGATATTTTTCATCTCTCTTCTTCGGAAAATACTGGTCTAACAAGTGACATTCTGTATAGAAATTGAGCAGGCACCTTTTTATTAGTGAATATTAAGTTTAAGGTAATATTCTATCCAACTATTCTGTCAAAGGTAAGCAATCAGTAGAAATTTTATTTATTTATCTGTCAGTGTATTGCTGACTTATTTATTTTTTTCTTTTAAGAACAAGATTAATCAGTGGTTTTCCAACAAATGAATTACTATATTAAGTTGATTTATAGAGTTATTTGTCATTATTATGTGAACAACTTTTTAAAATTGTTTTTTTCAATCACATTTCCTAATATTTTTGTATTTTATTAGGTGAACTTATGGTCATTGATAAATATATGGTTATTACTTTAAATAATCTCTCTTTTGATCTCTTATCATTATTTTAGTTTTTTAATCACTTTTCTGTTTGACTATTGATATCATATAGTATTTCATAGATTCAGTTTTTATTTTTCAGCATTTCAAATTTAGGTTTTATATATATCCTAGATTCCTCATAGAGTGCTATGGTTTTTGAAAGTTGTTCTAATAATTTATTGATTGCAGATTTTATTTAATTTGTCTGTCATCCCTAGCATATATATAGATTCACTACAATACTTTTGTAAATAAGTCAATTATTTTATATAGCGCGATGTTTTTTGTAAACAATAATATTTAAACAGCATTAAACTGTTATACATGTGCTTTGGATTTTAAATATAAAATGAAGCATTTGGGTTCGAAAAAATAGATGGCCATTCTATCTTTTCCAAAGACTTTATCATGTGGTTGAAGTGTTAGTATTCATTCATTTTATATTTAAAGTCCAAGGCGCATGTGTAACAGTTTAATGCTGTTTAAATATTATTGTTTACAATACTTTTGTTATTTTTTTTGTTATTTTCTTTTTATTGTGTATTTAAGGTCTTTTTAAATGCTCATTCTTCATAAGACTTTGTTGTATGTTGGATTTTTCTTTTTCCAAGTAACTAATTAAAAAAAAAAACTGATTTTGCTTTGCTCCATAAAGGTAATATAATTCCTAATTCTAACAACAATAATAATAATAAGCTAAACATAATAGCCTAACAAATATGTTAGGTTTTTAGAGCAGAGATTTGTGTGTGTGTGCTAAAGAGCGAAATTACTGATTATGAGAAAGCCTCTAATCATCTCAAATTTTATTCATAATATCAATCTCCATTTTGAACTGGGTATAGCATAATTATAAAATAAACATATAAAAAAAAACAAATAAGAAAGGCATGACTGCAGATTAGCAAATAATAGAATAATAACTGAATAAGTTATTATTAACAAGCATTTAGAGCTTTAGAATTTAATTTCATAAGTAGGCAAGTTTACAGGTATTAATTTTAGCAGAATTTGAAATCATATTTTATAGATTAAAATTAGCTTTTAATTTATTTAAAACATTTCAAGTTTGTGCAAGAGCTAGTTTAATTTTTAGATAAATTTTTAGAATTAATTTTCAATAGCTCTGCGGGAAAATTTGTTACCGCGTCTTCTTTGCTGAGGCTTCTCTGTAGCAGATGACCATCATTCTCAGCTGGGCTGATCCATTTCTGATGTCTTCTTAGCAGTTTAACTGGTCTCCCCATTCTCCATTTCCACAGACTGACCTCTTGAAAGGAGAGCCAGCAAAGGGTAGGGCTTTAGCTGCCAAACTCCATTTTCAGTCAGTCAAAATGACCAGCTGGAATTACTATATCAAATATTATAAAAGTGAACAAAGTGAACTCCCCTACACAAAATTTAAGGTTATCTATACCTGGAAAATTGGTAATCTGAGTGCCTTGTTTACAACATTCCACAAAGTTTTCACCAATAATGTAAAATGCATAAAAATGAAACCTTGGGCCATTTCTTGGCTAAAAGAATAACAGTCAAACAGGTCACTCTTTGTTCTTAGATTTTAGTTTTTAAAAGACATTAAAATTTTGATTCTACGTTTGATTAATTGCCTACAGATGGTTTTCTATGAATTTACAACTTTTTATAAAAACAGCTAACTTTTTTTAAAAAGAGTTTAAGTTTGTAAACATTTTCTTATAAATATGTAGCGGACTACTACAGGAATTGAAATTTATATATGAATGCATTTAAATAAAGAGTTTTAAACTGAGAATAATAATTTAAATTTATTAATTTAAAAGAGTGGTAGTGCTTTTTAAATGTGTTGCATTACGCTTCTTTCACATATATATGTAGGTAGTTACACACATATAACAATGTTCACACAACTTAATTTAAATTATACCATTTTTATTTTAGATTTATAACAGCATATACATTATACACATACAGACATTAATATGGCTATTGTATGTGTGCATCTATACAAATACACATGCATACATGTAAATATATGTTATTTCATATTAAATAAATTATTAGAAACTTATATACGTGGACTGGGATGGGTTTGAACTAGGGAAAAAGATACTACTATGGAACATAGTAGGTGAAACAGGATGATGGTTAAATAATATCATTTCAATATGTGGAGATTTATAAAAAGTATTATATAATTTTTTTATTTATTTAATACTTTAAATATTTATTAAAGAAGACTCCAGTTGCTTATGGTTCTTTAAAGAGGTGATTGGAATATAACAAGACTGTAAGAATATTGGGTTGTTTTCTATTCCCTCGTACCAGCCGTATGATGGCATTGATGCTAATCAAAAGCACATAATATTACGATTCCGAGCTGGGCATTCTATCTATAAATATCTGCTTTTTTTGTTTTTGTAATAGGAAATTAGAGGAACTAAAGTAAATAATATTTCTATTTAAAAAATAAATAAATTAGAAATTCCCAATAAATTTAAAAATGATACTCGAATAATTTACATTTTTTGGACAGTAATTAATCATAAAATGGGTTGTTTTTGTTTGTGTGTATCTGTCAAAAGTTACAGGATTTTTTTTAATCGAAAATAAGATACAATTATACTTTTTTTTTTTTCAATTTATACAAAATTGCTACATTCACGCTAAATTTACAAATGATACCCGACTAATTTGCTTTTTTGTTTTTTTTGTTTTTGGACAGTAATTAATCAGAAAGTGGTTTTTTTTTTGTTAGTGTATATATATAAAAAGTACCGTTCTTTAAATACTACATTTCAAAATGATACCCAACTATATTGCATTTTTTTTTTTTTTTGGACAGTAATGAATCAGAAAGTGGATTGTTTTTATTAGTGTGTAGATTTTATCAAAACCCATAATATTATTGAAATACTAAATTTAAAAATGATACCCACAAATAACTTTTTTTTAGGTGTTAACAGTAATTAATCAGAAAGTGGGTTTTATTTTCTTTGTGTTTATATATATATAAAGTTACAATCTTTTTTTCAATTGAAAATAATATGCAATTCTACATTATTCAATTTACCCACAACATTTAAAAAATTCACACTACAATTTTAAAATGATACCCAACTAATTTGCTTTTTTTTTTGGGACAGTAATTAATCAGAAAGTGAGTTCTTTTTGTTAGTGTGTATATCTAAAAAGGACCGCCATTGAAAGACTCGATTGAAAAATGATACCTGACTAATTTGCTTTCTTTTTTTTTGGACAGTAATGAATAAGAAAGTGGGTTCTTTTTGTTAGTGTGTCTATATAAAAAGGTATCGTTATTTAAATACTAAATTTAAAAATGATAGCCGACTAATTTGCATTTCTTTTGGATAATAATTAATCAGAAAGTGGGGCTTTTTTTTTTTTGTAAATCTTGTGTATATATAAAAAGTACCGTAATTCAAATACTACATTTAAAAATCAAACCCAGACTAATTTGCTTTTTTTTTTGGACAGTAATTAATCAGAAAATGGGTTGTTTTTGTTAGTGTGTAGATATAAAAACTAATCTTATTTTTAAATAGTAAATGTAAAAAAAATAATACCCGACTAATTTTTTTTTTTGGATAAGTAATTACTAATAATCAGACACTGGGTTGTTTTTGTTTGTACATTTATATATCAAAAGTAACTTGTCACAGATGAATTTTCGCGAAAACGTTACTTTTCGCGTGATCCTCCAAATACTGCCGTTCAGCACCTTTAAAAGCAATTTTTGAGGGTTACCCATTCGTAATGGAACCTTCAGGACATTGTTAATAAAGTTACAACGTAACAATAGGTTAGAGCACTTGAAAAAAAATACCTTTGTAATGAAATTTTAAATAATTATGACAGGCTAAAATCCACACACTCTCACACCAAATTATAGAGAAAATAGACATGCTAGCATTATGGTAAAGTTAATAATACAACCAACTACAGCAACCAATAAAGGCTTTTGTCTGTGCTTTTAGCATAGAAAAAGCCAAGACCGGTGGGGACTCTTTCTATGTTTTATCATAGAAAGAAGCCTCTTAGGTTGGGTGAGGCTGCCACGAGCACTGTTTCTGTGTTTTATTGTAGCTAGAAGCCTCTTAGTTTGGGTGTAAGCCACTGAAAGGTATATTTCTAGGAAGAGGGAATAGAAAACAACCGATTATTGCATGTCTATATAATTATAAATTAATTATCTAACTTAGGAATCAAGATTTCTGGGTTAATGATGTTCTACCTATAGTATATTAGATTTTTTTTTTTTGACAAATTACTTGAATAAATCTTTTGTTCTCTTATGTTAAAATGATACGGAAGACACTTTATATATATGAGTTTGTGTATGCATATTTTATTTATTAATTTGTAATGTAAAATTTTAAACTTTAAAATATTATCCACATAACCATGTTCCATAATTCTGTAGGACCTCTTTTTTCTTTGGTAGATTCTTGATTACTATAATCATTATTGGCCTTTCACCTAAATCTTTAAATGTATATCAAATACAGTTTCTTTATGGCTCACAATTTCCTCAAGAAATAAATTCTTTTCACCATTTCTTCTTTGCACAACTATTCTTTCTGTTCTTCAAAGTTCTTTTAGTCCAATGGAATCACATGATGTTTGAGCACAAAATAGACAAGTTCATTACAAAAGTTCCAGTCAGTTTGACAGCTTTTTGTTTTCCTCACTTTTAACTCTATCACTAAACATATTTTCAGATTCTGTTTTACTATGAACATCCAGGGATTTAATTGTTATAGTTAATTTTTTTTTTGCCAGTTTTAAATCATCTAGCCATCATTATTGATTGCTTAATGACATTTAATATCCAGAACATCATGAATTAATTCCAAATGATTAATTTTTTATCTAGTTATTTACTTCTTATCACAACTATTGATTGCTCATTCATTTTAATTGATTAATCCTTATTTGATTGGTTTCTATTTGTTATAGATAATTTTTTATTTAGAATTATTTAGAGTAATATATGAATTTAGACATAAACACTATAGATAAGTAACACTCAAACATAAAAAGTAATACATGTAAACTTTATACATTGTTAAGTAAATGGAATAATTTAATTTTTTAATTTCCCTATGGCATCTAGGGTCAGTAGTAGATGATTGTAGAACCTTTGTGTTAAAATGTAGCATTTAGAGAAAGTATATAAAATTAAAAAAATAACACGTCCACTAAAAAAAAAAAATAGCTAGGACTCCCCCACCCAATGCTTTTGTTGTTCTCAGTGAGAAATGGAAAAAAAAGATTGGCAGTGCCATTTTTTAAAAAAAATTATGTTCTTTGTAATTTAATTGTTATAAAGTTTTTTTTTTTTTACATGTCGTGAGATAACAAATGAATATTTTTAGTGGTAAAAATTATTAGGAGATTGCAAATAATTTTGCTTAAATTTTGTACTATATAAAAATTTAATTTTATTAGACTGATATTTATTTTTTTCTTTATTGCATAGAAGGAAGTTGCAATGTCATTATTTGTTAAAACAAAATTAACAAAATTTTGATTTTTTTTTGTGATTTATATTAAAAAGAATGTTTTTTTTGTCAGTATAAATTCTTCATTGTTGTTTCAAAAAATATATTTATTAATTACTATGTGTACAAATTGGGAAGGATATATACGGAGTTAAATGAGGTTATGCTAAGTCCTGAGAATTCTTGTTGAATGGTTTAGTGGGCCAACATGTTTATCATTCTGTTGTTATTAACTGGGATGGTGAATAGGGTCCAAGTGCCCTCAGAGGATTTTTTGGGAGAGATGTGCTCATCTCTTTTCATGATCTTTAATGTTTTGCAGAACAACAGACCTGGGGTTTGATGGAGCAGTTCCATTATCAACTTGCAGTGTACTACCCAAATTGCATAGAGGATGAAAATGGACAGTCTAATAAATAGCGAATGTTCCGGTATGGATCACTTTTATGAACGAGAGAATTAGATCCGGTCTGATATTGGAATTGGCAGAGACTATATCTCTGACTGTTTTAAGATTTGGACAATGATATATGAAGTGCTCAATGATTTCCTCTTCATGAGAGCATAAACCGCAGGTCGGATCAATGTTGGAGTTTCCTCTTTGGTAAAACAGCAACTAGTTTGTAGGAAGTGCGCTAAGGTTAATTTTTATGATGGATTCCAGATACTTGGGCTCCAGACACCATTTTTTAAAATGGGTGATTAATTTTTGGTTTGTGAGATTGAGGCTACTTTCAGAGGTTGTGGGTGAGGGTTGATTAGGTGGTATGCATTCCACAAAGTGATTTTAACATTGAGATTGGTCTGTAATGGGCTTGTATTGATTTAGATGATTGATAAGGGATGATATCCATGGTGTTTTCCCTGGAGGGGGTTAATCTGTTGGGGAGATATCTTTGGAGATATTGTTATAGCCAAAGGAGTGTGTTAAATTATGTAGCATATTGTGAGTTTTTTGAAGGATGGCTGCTTGAATAGAGTGGAAAGACAGGCCATTGAACCTCCAAGGCAGTTGGATTCATAGGAGGCTGATGGCTGCAGTCCTCCCTCTCCAGAAGATTTTGTTGCATAGGTGATTAATTTTGTTCTGAAACTGTTTGGTTAGGTTGATGAAGGGCAGGTAATATGTAATGTTTGGTAATATTGTCATATTCAGGAGGCCTACCTTTCCATATAGTGAGAGGTAGACTCTAGAGAGAGATGTGGTGATGAGTTCTGTTGTTTGGAGGATATCGTTCTGTATTTCTCTGGCCATTGCCATTGAGGATTTGAAAATGGGAAACCCCCAAAATCTTGGTGGCTTGGTGGTATAGGTAGATGGCATTTGTTTTTCTGATTTTATCTGCCAGATAGTTTTATTGTTATTAGCAGCCATCCATAAACTAACTGCAGAAGGGGGAAAAATGACAAACAAAGAATAAAAAGTTGAAATGAGTTTGATTTTTCAGATTAGATCACAAATCAATTTTTTAATCCTAATACATCTACATGTTTAACTTGCAAATCTTTTAGTTTGTATATTTGATATCCCATGATACTATCTTTTAATTTCAATTGCAGTCAACACTTTATTTTGAAAGTTTTCAACATGTTGTCTTGTTATAAATCGCCAGTCTCTTATCTTTAACTATATTTTTTTAATGAAAGCAATTGATATTACATTTTTTAAAAGTATTTTTAAGATAATTTTTATAATCCAATTGAGCGTCTATCACAAAAATCATGCTTGAAGTCACTATGTTACTACTATTTTTTTTTAGGAAGTCTATTACAGTTTATTTTCTAATAATTCCAAATCTAATGAAGTTTTACTTTTGCAATCATAGATTCAATAGCATGACTCCCAGAAAGCTGAAGTAAATTCTAATTGGTTTTATGATTTTTGCCATCATATTATGAGAATCATTCTGAGTATTTTTAAATGAATATCTTGATAAAAAATTCATGTCTTAAGTTTCCATTACAATAAATTCTGCAAAATAATGCCTCATCAACAGCTAACTTGGTCTTGGTTAAGATAGTTATGTCTCTATATCAAAATAGTATGTTCTTTAACCCTTAAATACAAAAGCCCTGCACTAAAGTCTAGTGCACCTCAACATGTAAGTTACCCTTTCTATTTAAAAAAAACTGAATAAGGTATTTAAATTGTTTCATATCCTTAAGTTGATATACATCCAAACTAAAAGTGACCCAATTGATAAAGCAATATATACATTGTACTTTTTGCTTCCAACACATTCTTGCAGTTGTCTGGCAATAGAAGTTATGCATTGCTTCTTGATTTTCTAAAATAATATTAATTCTGTGGTAATCATTCACCTATGATTGAAAGTCATCTATTCAACAAAATTATTGAAAATATTTTTGTTGTATACTTTTTTTTATTCAATCATTTATTCATTAATTAATAAGCCTAAGTCAATTATAATTCAAAATATTAAGAATATTCTATAGATTATTTTTTGAATTGACAAAAGTAATGGAACTATCAAGACTTCTGAAATTGAAGTTTATGTATATTTTTTATTTGGTTCACATTAAAACTTCACCATTAAACCTAATTGTATTTTGATGCTGCTCCATGAAGCCGCTTATAAACATTTGCAAAGATCACTTTTGAAAAAGTGGTAAATGAAGTTGAAGTTAGTATATTTCCTTGCTAAACATCAGTTTTTATTGCAGAAAGTTGTAATAATAATGCTTCATCTTATGTCACAACTTTATTGGATAATCATTGTCGAATATTGACATTAAACTTTTTGGTTATTTGGATCATATATTTTGACAAAAATGATAATAGCAATATATAAATTATATTTTTACTCACAACTTATTTTTTTTTTTTGTAATTGCTGGCAACAAAAACTAATATTTTTTGATTTTCTAGAACTACATTGACTGTAAGAAATCCATTAAATCAAATATTCTATGATAATTGCCATTGTCTTTTCTGTGCTACTAATTATTATAAATTTGAATCCTTAAATTAGGTGGCACAATTTTATGGGTTTACGAATTCCTGAAACAACTCACTAATTTTAAAGCTAAGTTATTACCACCATATTTTAAAACATAATCGAAATCTTATTAATATCTACAACATTTTCATTTTTAAATTTACAAAGAACTGTTTAACTTCATTAAGCTGGATATTTTTATTCAAATATAAATGAATAGAGATAATCATTATTAAGTAATCATTATTGAGAAGATGACCAAAATACATATTCTATCTATTTAAAATATCATTTGAATATAAATGAATGCCTTCTGCAGATTTAGTATTGTCAGTTATTTCCATTGTACTGATTCTATCAACACTGCCTATTTCTTAATGTCTGTAATCATTACAACTGTTTACACTTTGTTTATTAGGTTTTGAGATTATTTACAAAAATTTGCAGAGAAATTTGATTAATAAATAATAAATTTTTCAAATTTCATTGCAATCAATTAGTCAAAAGTTACTTATTTAATTGGAAATAATATAGCTTTTTTTTTTTTTTAAAAGAAATAAAAATGGATTGCTAATTAAAGTTTCTCCAAAGTTTCAAATATAAATACACTAGAAAAGTAATATGGGTATAAGTGATTTATAATGAATTTAAACACAAGATTCTATAACAATTTTTGTTGAAAGTTTGTAGAAAAAAAAAATATTAACATCCCAATAATTATTTGATCATAATGTTCTTATATAAGAATTAACATTTTCTAATCAAGAAATATATATTATTACATTTTTTTTGACAATACTGGAATTACATTTATTAGTTAATCATTTTTGTCGTTTGCTGTTTTATTGTAATTGATAGAAAAAAATACTATCACTTAATTTTTTAGTTATAAGATTCCTAAGCATAGAAAATCAATAATAAATAAAATTATATCTAATTTTATTAATTATTTAATTTCTCCAAAAAAAATCGTAACACTAATATTATAACAGTTTTAGCTTTCATCATAATCTAATAAAACTAATATTGAAAATATAATTGTAATTGCAGACTTGTATTAATTTTTATTCCTACGAAGTATTTTATTCAAGTTTGCACTATTAACTGTTAAAACACCTGAGTTTTATAATCGATGTAGTGCAAAATTTAATGACAAAGTGTTTAAATTTATTATAGATGTATTTTAAACTTTTTTTAAAAACAATGTTTATTATTTATATAAACGGAAGTTTTTTTTTTGTTAATAAAGATTTTATTTAAAATTAAAAAAAAAAAATACGTAAATGGAAAACACCTCAGTTTTGTAATCTAGGTATTGCAAACACTAATGATAAAGTGTTTAGATTTATTATAGATTTACTTTAAATCTTTTTACAAACAGTGTTTATAATTTATATATACGGAAGTTTTTTTTTGTTAATAAAGATTTTATTTAAAGTTAAAAAAAAAAAAAACGTAAATGGATGCTTTATCCTTTTACTGTTTGCCCCCCTCCCCCATTTTTTACCTCTCGTAGTTGTTATTTTTTTTTACAGAAATAAAAAAAGAACAATGTAAATTTATATGAAAACATAATTTAAATAGCCTAAACCTGTTACATCATAAACAACATCTTATGAAATAATTTGTTCAATATTTCATATATTTTCTCATGCTTCAGTTAACTTATTTAGTTTAAAAGAACTTTTGTCAATTTTCTTATTTATGCAAATTCCTTTTTAAAATAAATAAAAAAAATTAAATTTTAATTATTAATAAAACAAACACAAAATGAAATGTTATATATTGTAACCTCTTAATCTAAATTTGTTTGAAAGAGATTCGGTAAGTAAGAGGTTAACTGTGCTAAAACGAAAATCAGAGCGAGAGAAACTGAAAACGCACTTCCGGTTGCGTTTGTATGTACTGAAAATGCATTCGCATATGGTTGAGTCTTTACAAGAGTAATCCACATGAACACACTCACTTCAGATTTCTCAAACAAAATAATGTAAAATATATAAATTCTCAGGGGTTTAAATATTGACTACTAAACTTTTAAAATATATAATTTTTTTAATAATATTTCAACAATCATTGGTTTATTATTAAATGATTTCATACTTATATAATTTTGTTTATCTATTCATTAACTGCATATTCTCCGGATTTGTATTAATATTCATCAAAACTTATCGTAATAATTATCTCGGGGCTTTTCTTTAATAAACATTTTCTACTATCAAGATGAATATGAATATCAGGGATGTTTATGTACATATTCTACTTTTAACTTATTGGATTCAAATAGCAAATATAATAAAATATTTAAATAATCTTAAATGAATCTGCAGTGTGATGTCTTGACCTGAATTTAAATAGTATCAAAGTGATGATCAAAGAATTATACCATATAATTTAATAAAAATAACAAAATTGTTTATTACATGTAAATAACAAATATAATAAGAATAATAATAAAATACAAATCACTATATGATAGCAAATATCAAAGATAAATATTTACAATGTGAATTATCTTCTTATGATGACAAATAACAAATATTTTGGTTCTTTTTAAAAGTATATGTGGTGTATTGATTATATTTACATTTGATGTATAAACTCAAGGTATGTAGAGAAATATAGTATGCATGTTATAGGAGATGGGTTGCAATATTTCACCCCACTTTTACATTGAACATATAATCAAATTAAACATGTCAAAAACATAAATTTAATACTTATACATTTGTCATTTTCTTTCTTCTTCGAGTTTGAATTCAGATTTTATTATTGTAAGCCTTATTTTACAAACACCTATGCTACAGATAATTTTAACACTTCTCCACTATACTAGAGGAATTGACATATAAATTATATCACAACAGCAAATCTCAACTTGTAATTTGAAATTAATTCTATCATATATTTTAATACCTAGTATTTGGCGAACCAAATATAAATAACTTTTATTCTGAAAATTTATTACTTATTCTAAATAGATTTTACTCAAATCTGGATCGAGAGAGGAACTTTAAAATTTATAACAAATGAAGAAATATAACTTAATATGTATATTTTTAAATAAATTTAAATAATGATGGTTAAAAAAGATGCAAACTCTCTTCACTAACAAAGATTTAATCTGTATTCATTCTCATTTATCTATCACACTATACTCTTAAATATTGAATATAAAATATACTATCTGGATTTCTAATGGAGCTTTATGGTTAGATTTGATATATTTATTACTTTAATAATTTATTAAACTATTCATAAAATATAACTAACTAATACTTTATTCATATAAAGTTTATATGGCAGTCCAATATCGAACATTCCCAAATTTATTGATGGTAGGACTTGCAAACAATAATACATTTAACGATTTGTAGCATTATTATTCAAAGTTACTGTAGATTAAAATTATCATAATCAAATTAATTCATTTCAGAAAATATTTATTTCAAATATTAAATGTGTATTTTGAATGTCTTTAATCTCCTTAATCCTTTTGATAGCCACACGTATAAACACATAAAATCTTTTTGTCAAAACAAATACTTCGGTCACTATTCTGCTCTTATGCTTATGATGTTTTAATTAAAGAAAATTATTTCAATTGTTTTTATTCAATAAAAGTATATTATTTATTTTTTTATATATGAAGCATGTCCAATATCCTTCACCAAAAGCTTCCTTTACTGGATAAGATTCTGGGATAATCACTCAAAATTTTATTGGAACATATTTTAAAAGCATATTCCTTTGAAATTGGAGAAACACAATTTAAATCCTTTAAACAAATTTTTAGTCAAATATTCTAGAATTTCAATATCATAAATTTCAAATTTTCTTAACTGAAAATTAAAAAAAAAAAAAGCATTTTTTCTTTTATATTTTAGTTTAACATATATCCATCATGGCTATTTCAATGAAGTAGACCTGACCCTGTCTAGAGTAGACTCCTAGATAATGTTTTTTTACCCTGTCATCCTTGGATAGGTAGATGAGATATAAAAATGGCAATTTTGGATAAAAACAAGACTAATCTTAACACTGAGTTTTATAGATTCCCCTCTCATTTTGATTTACTGGTATTTATAGGTTTTCTTCTATGATGTCAAAATTTTCCACAATACATCTCTTCTGATAGTTGATTTCCAGGGCATCTCCATAATACCATAAATAATCATATGAGATCCTATAGTTTTTCTCTCAATGGGTGGGAAAGTGTATTCATTTTGTAATATAGAACAATAAAATAGTAATAAAAAAAGTTTGTTATCAATTTCTTATAAACAAATAAAATGAAAATGCATTTATTCATTTATGAACAAACCTTATTAGAGCAATAAATATTTGTCAATAAACATTATTAGATCAATAAAATTTTATTAATATTTTAACATTAATAATTTTGTTAGGTTTTATATTCTATTATTTTAGAAATATTTATTAAATCTAAACATCTAATGGTGCTAGTCTTATAGTCAAAGACGTTGCTTGATGGCGCCGTTTTCGTACTAAAACACATAAAAATGCCATTTCCGCGCCAACACGTTCGAACCCGTGTTTTCTATAATACAACTTTTTTGTTGTGCTACAGACTGCAGGTCGCTAGTTCGCGTTGCAGTACAGTATGTATGTCGCATCACAGCAAATAAATTTGGCGAATTTGCACAGTTTATACCATTGTTACGGCTTGGTGAGAGGATGTGTATTTGAATTGGATGGAAATGTTGTTTTGATTGAATTTTTATTTTATTTTAAAGTATTGAAATGTTCAGATTTTCTAAAGTAATAATTATCAGACTTTTTACAATGTACTGTATTGAAGTTTTAAGTGGGAAAATGTTGACAAGATATATGTGTAAAGTGAGTTGGAATTAGGTAATGCTTCAAGTAACATACTGTTCATAACATTCCACGAGACAAACAATATTCTACTGTGTGTTTATTTTTGAAGTAAAAAATAGCAGTACCACAAAAATATCCAGTAAGAAAAGTACAATTGTACACTCTTTTTTTAAATTTCATAAAAAGCACGTATTATAAACATGGTTAATAATTAAAGAAGACATTTTATATATATTTATTTGTTATTGTTTAAAAAACTTTTACTTTCTTTCTTTTCTCCGACTACTGTTATACTTTGTTGAATATATTTTACGTAACCCTAAAACTAACCCTAACAACTTTTACTTTTTGTTGTCATTGTATTTGAAGTAAAAAATAGCGGTAATATCTGTTTCTCTGTAAAAAATAAAAATGTAAAACGAAGACTAAAAAAGTGAAAAATAGCGGTAACACAATAATATCTGTTTGTCTGTAAGAATTAAAATTTAAAAGGAAGACTAAGAAATTTTACTTTTTATTCCGATTATGAGTTTTTAAACAACAACAACAACAAAAAAAGCTGTAACCCCACTAAAAAAATATCCGATAGAAAATTGATTTTTCTAATAAAGCAAAATAAAAAACACGAATCACTTTGTAATTTGTTGATTTTATTTTACATTTATTGTTATCATTTAATTTGTATATGTTAATAAAAAATAATATTTAAAAAAGACGATTTTGTTTTATTTTTATTTTTGCATTACAAAAAACACATCAAAATGATTAAAATCAACAGCTCGGGAATGTTCATATTTTATGGTTTTAGCATGAAAACAGCGCCATCGAACGGCATCTTTGGCTATAATATTAGCACCCATCTAATTATCTAAAATTTCAGTAATTGTTTTGTTAGTCTTTCTAACACATTTTTCTAATTTTGTGAATATTATTTACATACGTGCCTGCACATTTATATGTAAATGTAACACATTTTTATATATTTCTAATTACTAGCACTTTTGCTGTTTTAATCGACAATTTATTCTTTTTGAATTTGTTGTAAATATTCCAATTTAGCAAAGTTTGCTAACTTATTATCTCACTTATTGTTTATTCATAAACACTATTCTAAGTGTACCTGGATTTGTAGCCATCACTAAAACAATTCACTAATTGTTTTTAAATTGTTATAAAGAAATATAATATTTATTGTTATAAAAAAATGTAATATTTAGTATTTGAAAATATTCAAAAACTAATATTTGAAGTCTTAAAAAAAACCCGATTATTCCCTTAAACATTGCATTTATGAAAGATGATCCTTGGTTTTATATCTATCACTTCATCTTTCTATCTATTACGAAATATAAAATCAAGAAATTTTTTTAACAATTCATACTTTGTATACCATGATAGCATTGATACCAAAATATAATGCTACCATATAAATGATGATTGTCCCATTAGCCAGGAATTAAATAAATGCTGTAAATTGTCTGATGAAGGTTAGTGTTGAAATAAATGCCATATTTTTGGAATGATTGCCTTAATTAAGTTTACACCATGTCATGGCAAATTAACATTTATGGAAATGATTGCCAATGCAACCATACATATATGATATAAAGCATTAGCATGCCACTTATTTAGCTAGCAGTGTGACCAAGATTTTTTCAGATGTCATAAAATTTTGAAAACTTGAATAATGGGCCATTGTGTTTCATTATTTACTTTTTAGGAATCGACAATTAAAGAATCTTGTCTTAATTTTTAGAGACTACTTGAGTGCTTTATATAGTAAGTTTACAAACAGGTACTTGCTCAGAAGTAGTTTGCCAGAATATAATCTATTTGCTAAAGACTGTTTTTTTTTTAATCACATTCAACTTCATTGATGATTTCTATATTTAGAATAATGTAAATAATGTGCTATGTTTACAAATAAAGTAAATTGTGCTAAATTTGAAATAAATTATTTCTGAAGAATCTAATTTTATATTAATGTTATTGAAGATAACTACATTAAAAAACTGTAGATGTCTCTGTTTTATATTTTGCCATGGAATAATAAGACTTGTTAAATGCTTATTGCTGAACAAATGGAACAAAACAGAGCAAAACTCTCCATACAGTATTGCCACCTGTGCTAAACAGAGTAATCAATGGATGCCAGAAGGCTTGTGCATAAAATCCCTATCTAATGCCTACTCTGTTTAGCATAGGTGGCAATACTGTATGGAGAGTTTTGCTCTGTTTATCAACAATTAGTGTGCTAGTATAGGAAATGTGATCATGTGATGACAAATGGAACAACCCGAGTTTTTAAGAGTTTATAGTAAAGAGAAAATCAAATTAAATCAGAAGAATTTGCAGCAGCATTATTATTATGTAAAGTGTTCGGAGTAAAAATAAAATTATTCTAATTGATTGCTTAATGATAGGGGTGATTAATTTATTTGAGATTGTCCCATATAAAAGTGCATCATATAATGCTTAAAATACTTACCAAGAAAACAAATGATCAAAATTTGAGGAGGAGCAGCATCTATAGCATGCTAAATATGGAAATAGATAATTTTATGAAAAGAAGATATGCATTAAACAAAGACATAATAGCAACCAACCAAAGATAACATTAAGACAGACCAATAAAAAACAAAGTGTGACACCTACTTACTAATATCCACTTAAGATAAATATAAAGACATAAATATAAGGACATATATGGTACCAGACACATTCACAACCAACCTAAACCAGAAGTCCGGATTCAAACCCAGTCAAACCAAAAGATTAAACCCAAGACCAAACTGAATTCAAACCCAACTCACGAGCTCAGATCAAATCAATGGATGACATGTCGATGGCATGTGACTATGCGCCAAGAAACTAACTCGATGGATAATGATGATTAGAGACCCCTGATCTGACTCTACTAACGTACAATGAAATAACTAAGGATGTTTATACATCAATCAATATATGTATGTTTGGGTTGCCAATACAGACAGCAAGCATTAATATTAAAATAGTTATTAAATAATAAAGTTAAAAACCAAATGTGTTATATAAAATGTTTAATAAGAATAAATATTTTTGTTCAATTTGTTTATGATCAATATTATAAATACTACCTCTAGTCTTTAAGAACAGGAGTTACAATTTACAATAAGAATGGCAGTTGTTTGCATATGCCGATAATTAAGACGTAATTATATGAGAAATATATGCCTATGCCCCGACAAGCAAACAAAGGTGGATAAAGGTATTTGGCATGGAAGGAAATTATGATTCTTATTTTAAAAGAAACAATGTGTGATTTATTCTCACACATCCGTAAAGCATTTCACGAAAGGCATGGTAATTATTCAGGGCATAACTTTAATATTTGACAGAAAACTTATTTAATTATAAATGAATATGAATTTATTCAACTTTAATAAAATCGATTCATCACGATTTACGAGCATGAGAGTGGGGCTTTATTGGAACTGAGAAGTAAACTGTACTGACATCTTATGAGCTATAAAAATGAATATGAAAGATAATGGCTTGTCGGTGAGTTAAGTAGGAGGGCGGCTTGTGTTTTACAAGTCTTTCTGCCCTATCAAGGAGACGTGGAACACAGGGAAAGCCAGGCGGGGTCATAGCCACGAACCTTTGGTGTTTCAATATAATAAAGAGCGAGTGAGGAAGTGACTTCTTCCTAGGTAATTAAAGTAACAATAATATCACCGATGACAAGCCTATGAAGCAGGAGATGGCTCGTGTCAGCAATGTTCGGAAAATGATGACTTGATAATCATCGCGTTTAAGTAATAAAACCCATTTTATATAAAGAATGCTCTATGTAATGACCTGATCAAGTTGAATTAGTCTAATGTGTTTGACATAAATGTGCTTAAACACAATTATAAAATTATGCTAATTACACCCTGAAACAGACAGATCGGAGAACCGATCTTCGTTTCAGGTGTTTTTATGTACGGTAATTCAAACTACTGTTCGCCCGCAGTGAGATTTTGTCTATTTTAAGTTATAATATAAATTAGTTATATATTCTATAGTTTATAAATAAATATGTAAAGTTTCCGTATATAAATGTCACAAACCATGAAATAATATTCGTGTGTGCGTGGTTTGTGAATTTATATCATTTAATTTAAAGTTTCAGTGCGGGCGTATTTGTTTTAAATTTTAGTTTTAAAATTGTATAAAGTCGTCTAAAAATACTGATCAAAAATCACATTCCTTTGATCAGTGTTTTTAATTAAAATCTAATTGCACAAATGTTCAGAGCAATTAAGTTGTATTCAAAATTAGTAAGGAATTTTTATATGTAATTAATGTATCGATTTAAAAATAGCATATTAAATTAAAAGATTGCTAAAAACAGATAATTGATTGTTGGTCAAGCTGCATCGCTAGAGGCTAGAGAAAGTAGGCGGAGCCTAAAACAAAAACAAGTCGGAAAGGTCAGCAGTGGCTATTTTAGAGAAAAACTTACATTCTAACTTTGGTCGTGTTTGAGAGAGGTAGTCTCGAGACAACACAGCAGTTGAGTATAATTCAAATATTTTTATTAAGAAGTTTACCAGTGAATCGCAATGTTGATGGGCTAAGTGCCAGGAGCTGGTCTCTGCCCCGCCAATATGGATCTTCGTGCCGCTGTTTGATCATGTTTCATGTAACTCACAATTTCCAACTTCCAACCTCTAAATTAGCTATGCCTTACAAATAACTTTCAAAAATGCGCGCCTACGTTCGTCACAAGCCAAGCTGGATGAAGAAAGAAGAGTAACTTTGTTACACGAACTTTAATTTTCTTCCGTGCTTAATGTTATCAATCAAACAAATCACATGTAAGTTTTTATGTCATTTATAATGCTATTATTTAACCTGTCAGTAAATTTTCTTTTCTTTTTTTTTAACCCTCTGCTCTAGTCTTTAGAAATCATTTATAAAATTGTAATTAATAGTAATAATATTTCAACTGAATGCATTTATATTTTCTTATGTTGCTTATTTCATAAACAAACATTGCCAATAGTAATATTTCCAACTCTGTGTAAACTAGTGTGTAATAATGATCAATTTAATTTAAAAGTAATTTCATGTTCTGAATTAAATATTCTTTCACATTCCGAGTTAGTAAATGTTAAATCACTTTATTATTCTATGTTAAGTTGGTATAAAATTACAATCTAAGTTTCAATATTAAATATATATATAATAGTTTCAAAGTGTTATCGTAATGTCATGTCTGATCTGAGAAATAACTCCCTGTGTAATTTGATACTGTCGCTACCGCCTGTCAACCTGAAGGGTTAGGAGTCCCAGAGTAAGATTAACTAATTATTGTTTTTCACCGTCAGTTTAATTTCGCTATGTTTTTATTGGGATAAGGATCTCAGCCTGTGGCGTAGAAACAGACTAATAGATTCCAGGTTTTATATAATTTCTTTTAAAAATCCGCTTCAAGTATTCGTCCTTCACGTCTGTGGCAATGCCTTCCCTTCGCTGAAGTTAGCGTCTCGCCATTCTACCATTGGGGAATGAAAGCAGTTTTCTTTCCCGGTAATCTCTTGGATCACCGGGGTTCGAAATGATCCCGGCTGGTTGTCGTGTCCCGGAGCTACTTGGGGGCATTAAGCCTTGTCAAAGTACAAGCCGCCCGGTATTCCGTTAATGCACCGCAATTGATTACTGTAGGGCTTTTGAATCCAGGCAACCACCAGTTCATCTATCTTCCATGTCGTATTTATATAAAACCACCAGCACATCTATCCTTTATGTCGTCTTTCTATAAAACCATTCTCCAACTGTTCGTCTACGTAACGGCTCGAGCCTATTCTAATAAAATAAGTTAATAAAAATCTTTAGATAAATATTTTTCCAGTGCTCAAATACTCTGATTCTCTTAACCACCCGTCAATCATTTAACTACCCAGCTATTGGCATAAGTTTGTTTACTAAATAAAACGTTTACTAAAGACTAGTAGCCAAATACAAGAGGATTTATGGAAGTCTTACCGTACTGTTAACACTATATTTATATGCTGTATATTTCTATTATATAACATTATATTCATGTGCTTTCTATTTGTCTTATTTAACACTATATTTATATGCTTTATATTTTGCTTATTAAACACTTTATTTAATTAAATTTTGGTGTCCTCCACTTTATTACTCTCTAAGTCTATTTAGCCACTTACTGTCTGTATTGGCAACTTAAATATATACGTTACATAAATGACCGTTCCAGTATCTAGAGTCTAATAAACCTATATATCATTAACTGTAAGAATTTAGTCTATGTTCTGAGCTGAGCTAGAAAAGGGATAACCCTGTGCTGGTGTAAAGTCATCATCGGTTGGTCATGCCGGGGTTTGGGTTTGAATTCAGTTGGCGTTTTGGGAATTTATTCTTAAACGTGGACTGGGTTTGAACTCGGGTACTGTGTATGAGTAAGCGTGGTGGATTTATACCGGTACAACCCTAAATATCACGCCCTTCCTGAATATTAATATAACGCATAAAATTTAAATTAGAATACATTCATTTTATTCCCTTTATCAATCTTTAGCAAAACAGTTTAATATTATTAATATGAATAAATAAATATTTGTGAATTCGATAAAATAGCCAGGAACATAGGTTAGAAAATGACTAATAGTCATTATCAGCCATTAGTAAAAATAGCAAACATTTAATAAATCCTTCAACTCAATAATTAATAGAACTATTAAATTAGTTCTAGTGGACAAGAATTACTATAACACTTAATATTATATTATTTTCATGATGCAAGTTAACGAAAGGGATTATTATCGAGTTGAAGCATTATTGGCATATAATAAAATAAATGACATTAATAATTATCCAATAAATATATAATAAAGATAGTGAACCGAACTGCCATCGTAAGAAAAAGGAAAGTTACAAAATATTAAATTTAATGACTAGAGATAGAAATAGAGAATTATGCAAATTAAGACATTATAAAATGAGAAGAGCTTTCAACAGTAATTAATTTAAAAGGTGGTGTAAAATAAAGTTTGGAAACTGGCCAGAAAGTTGCAGTTCATTAAAGAAAGATATTACCATTTCTTCCATGGCTAGTTCCTTAGTTTACATGACAGAGTCCATTTGGGTTGAAAGGTAGGCACGCATTTTCACTTATACGAATAGCATTTGGATTGATTCTTTCAGGTTTTGGCAGCATGATTGGTGTGGAAAGGTTTAAATTTGCAGCCACATTGAAGATCTTCTGGGGACTTTGGATCCAGCATTCAGATTCCTGAAGTTGGCCCTCACCATGATGGAGACACTATAAAGATTCATAATTTACATGGATGTAGCTTCTAGCAGCAAGTTCTCTTAAACGAATATGGCTTCTCTTTCTTGAAAATTTTCCGGACTATTTATACTGTCCTCTGGTTTCCTACCCATTCTGACTCTTGATGCTTTCAGGCTAAAGCTTCTTACATTATCAAAGTTACAAATTTTTGTTAATTGATTTTAGATACATTTCTTTGATAAAGCTTTCAAACTCAATAACTTTGAATTCATTTTCTAATTAGAAAATGAATTTATAAATCTGAAAACGATTTTAATTAGAAACTGTCCTTACATTTTAAATTATCTTTTTGCTAATTAATAAAAATTTCCCCATTGTCTTTGAAAAAGGACAATCTGAGAGCTTATTGAAAGAATGTAGCTTTTAATCACTGAAATTTAAACAAACTGACAAAAGTAAAAAAAAACATTTTGACGCAATGAAACTTTATAAGGAATATATATATTTAATTATTTATAAATACATACATGCAATCCACGCGGTTATAATATATATATGTTTTTATGAATAATTTTATCATGAATTTATTAATGATATTGGTTAGTTTAAATATTAAAGTAGTTGGTTTTAACACACGTTTATATAATACTGTTTTTTATTGAAACTAGCACGTATTGAACGTATAAAGCCCCATTGCATTCGGAAATTCATGGGTAGTACTAGGGTTTGAAGTGGGCTACAGGTGAGATATCATAAAGCTAGGATCGAACTTAGATCCAACCGCTTCAATATTTTATTAATGTAGTGTAAAAATTGTAAGTAATCAAAAACAAAAAGAGATTTAAAAAAAAGCTAAAACCTTGTAAATATGTATATGTATATATTGTTTAATAAAGATAAATACTTAAAAAAAAAAAAATGTAAATAACAATTTTTCAATCTTTTTAAATCCATTATGCATTGATTATATATATTCAAAAAATAGCATTTAATATACTGTTCTTTATCTCTTTTTATTGCAATAAATTATACTTATTCCTTCATAACATTTCCTTATAGTTTTGACTCATCACCAGTCTTCATCTGAACTACAATATTTAAAGATATATTTACCACATAATTAAATCTTTTTAATATAGAATTATATCTAATTAAATATATTATACATTACACATTGCAAAGGAAAATCATTCTAATAATGAATAAAATAAAATGAAAATATAAATATAAAATGAACATGGATGTTTGAATAACTTATAGATGCGGTTACTATCTCAAATAGAATATGCTCTTTTGATAAGCCAAGATTTATAAGTGATTGTATAAAATAATATACTGCTCATCATGCTAGGCAACTAATATCATAAATGGAACTGACTATTAGAGAGTGCCCTCAGATTAGATAACCCCAAATGTACTGAAAATATAATTGGGCAGTGCTAGTTGGCCTGCAAATTAAATGCATTACATATTTGGTTCATTGACTATTCTGGCTTGCATTGAGGACACTACTGTATTGGAGAGTTTTACCTCAGCAAACAGCATGTGTAAGCATAGAGAGTGGGACCATGTGATATTTATTGGCTTGATACCAATCCTGCCCAATACGATTATAGTATTAAAGAACCAAAGACAGCATAATGTATGGATGCTGAAGTGAGTTCAGATCTGTATGACTTATACATGCTGATGAGCTTGAATTTGAGACATTGTTTTCAATTTGGACTCAAAGCTTCATAGTTAGCGAATAAGGTAAAAGATCACTACTGGAGGATTGCATTAGATCCTAAGATCTAGGTGCAGTCCTCTCAGATCCAAGGCTCCTCACTGATGAAAGTCACAAATTAGAAACTAGTTTGGTGATATTGGATAAGTAGACACTAGATAGGGATTTTATACACAAACCTTGCATCCATTGATTACTCTGGCTTGCATTAAGTGGCACTACTGTATGGAGATTTTTGTTTCTGTGTAAACAGCTTGTGTAAGTATAAAGGATAATTAGGTGATGCTTATTGATTTGATACCAATCCTGCCCAATATGATTTTGGTAACTGGTTATTAAAGAACCAGACATCAAACTGTATGGTTGCTGAACTGAGTTTAGATCTATATGACTATAAAAGCTGATGAGCTTGAATTGAAAACTATTGTTTTCATTTTGAACTCAAAGCTTTATAGTTAACTAATAAGGTAAAAGGTGGCTGCTGGAGGGTTGCAATAGATCCCAAGATCTAGGTGCAGTGCTCTCAAATCCAAGGTTCCTCACTGATGAAAGCCACAAGCTAGAAACTAGTCTGGGGATATTGGATGGGTAGGCACTAGATAGGGATTTTATGCGCACACCTTCCTACATCCATTGATTACTCTGGCTTGCAATGGGTGGTGTTACTGTATGGAGAATTTTGCCTCTGTGAATAAATAGAATTATAAACCAGGTGGTTTTCTCCACTTATATATTACATATTTAGACAATTGAAATATGCTGAGTAAATTTCATACTCAGGCAATTTAAAATATAATGAGTAAATAAATAAATTGATCACAAATGGCTTTATAATAGTTTATATCTTCAAGTACAATGGACTAATAAATTTATAAAGAGTGCCAATGGGTCCATATGCATGCCTTTGCTGGGCAAAGAAGATAAAATTATTAAATAATGTTTCACTTGTTAATGAGATATGACATGGAATATATTACAGGATGAGGTAAAATAGTTGTATAATGGTTCATGCAGTAGTAAATCAAATACACTAGGTTGATAAAAAATTTATTAAGATAAATATTGATTTGTGGTGGTTAGAATAAAGAATAATTCATAATGGCAATTTAACATCATTTATAGTTCACCCTTGCTATAGTATAATTAAATATGATATAATGATTTATAAATAAAATTATAATTGCATATAGTCAAGAAAGGATTAATTATAGATTTTTTCTTTCGTACAAATAAAAATATATGGAGAATTTTTAATATTATCTTTTTAAAAACAATAATAATCAAGTAATATTTATAATTTTAAACTAAGTTACACAAATATTATTTATATTTTAATTGATGTTTACTTTTATCTGATTATTATTTAAATTATCGAATGACAAACCTAAATTGCATGGTAATTAATACTATTAACTTAGAAGAAAGATTTTTATAAACATTTATAAATATTCCCATTATAATTTCAACTGCTGTTAATAAGTAAAATTTTCTTTAAGCCTCTTATTATTAATATGTTTAAAACTTCAGTTTAACTTCCTTATCTTGCAGTATTTCCTGTGGTATCTTTGTGTTAGCATACATATATGTAAGGTTCCATAGTCATTTTAATCCTTAAATGTTACCCAATTATTTTTTGTTAATATTACAATATA
The DNA here is from genome assembly GCA_028023455.1 of Epiperipatus broadwayi. Taxonomy (NCBI): domain Eukaryota; kingdom Metazoa; phylum Onychophora; class Udeonychophora; order Euonychophora; family Peripatidae; genus Epiperipatus; species Epiperipatus broadwayi. The sequence continues at coordinate 1,665,728 of JAQFVV010000077.1, forward strand.
AGTAGATTTTGCAGTCTTAAATTCAATGGCAGTCAGCATAGCATTTTTTTGTTAATCATTCCATTTAAATCATAGACATTAAATGGAAGGAACTCCTGTTCCTTTTCCAGAATTCTCTACTTGCAAGTCCAGGTAAGGTTAAAATACAAAACTTAAAGGAAGGAAAGTATTTGTTCTTCCTTCTGAAATCATTTTCTGTCTCTATAGTAACATAAACACACCATCTATATTTTTAAATAATAGTTTTGAACATGTGCTTTTTTCCCATTTTAAGAAAGCATTGTTGTCAACTGATATATAAAAATATATATTTTTAATAAATAAATGATTCATTTATTACAGATTTATTCAAAACAAAATAATATATCTTATTAAATATTTGGACCTTGAATTGTTTTCTTTATTTAGTCACTTTTAAACTATAGAAAAATAACATGGAGATATGTGGATAGCACAATATAATATTCTACACATCTAGATAATAGATTGTACATAATTTAATTATATTTTAACAAACTCAGTAAATATATAATTTTTTTAACAACTTTATAAATATTTATTATTTTTTTATTTTTTTTAAATCTTTGTATAGAATATGGTATATATTTTATATTTATATAACTAAACCATTTATTATTAAATTAATTTATTTTTATCATTTTAAGTATTATAGTTTTGTTTTTACATTATCTAATTATAATATAATTTCATTTATAAATTTATATTTTTTATTTAAATTTATTTTTAATCTTACCATTTGTCAACTCTCCAAACTTTGTAACTGATTGTTTTTTAAATTTTTTAACTTTTGCTTTTCATAATAATTCCCTGTGGGAATATTTTATTGTATTTATTATTTATTCTACTTTATATATATATAAGTCTTATGAAATCAAATTTTATAATAGTGTCTTCAAGCCTAAATCTTTATTTAAACTTGGTTTAATATTTTTAATTAGGATATCTTCTTTAATTTTTATCTCTTTTATTATTCCTATAATGAATTAAATAAAGTTAGCATAGAAATGATTCACAATAATAATAAGAGATGGTTAAATTAAAGAGACTATCATAATTAAAAATAATATGCCATATTGAAATAAAGATTTGGGCTTGAAACATTATTTTTATAAAAATATAATTTCATAAAACTTAAATAAATAAATGTAGAATTTAGGAATTATATTAAGTAACAGTTACAAAATAGGAAATTAGTGTACAAAGTAGTAGTTACAAAATTTAAAAAAGTAGTTACAAAATTTGGAGAGTTGAGAAAAGATAAGGAAATCAAATTAAATAAAAAAATATGAAATTATATTATAATTAAATTATGCATGAATACAATTATCATAAAATAGTTAAAATGATAAAAATAAATTAATTCAATAATAAATAAATAGTTAAAAGTTATATTAATTTAAAATATAAAATATGTAAAATATTCTATATAAAAGTTTAGATTAAAAAAGGTAATATTTATAAAGTTGTTAAATAATATATGTATATTAGGTTTATTAAAATATAATTATATTATATAAACTATTATGAAGATATGTAGAATATTATATCTAATGTATTACATATTGAATTGTATTAGTTATATAATTAAAAAGTATTAATTATATGCTTATATATTTGAATATATATGAAGACTGTTAATCATTTGAATTTGTAAGGAAATATCAAGGAATAAATACAATTTATTGCATTTGTAAAAAAAATGAATAAATAAAATGCTATTATATGATTATAAATAACATGTTGGATTACATAATTTTGTTACTGTTAAAGTAAAGATTTTGCAAAGAATTATTAATGTAGTGAAAAAGCAACAAATGGCTAAATTAAATGTAAAAAACATATTTTTAACTTTGAAATCAGTATAACAAATTGTTATCTTGATATTATAAGAAATTGAAGAATTTGTTCTATTTTTCTTTTCTTATTAGTAATGACTGATCACAATATAGTAATTTCAATAGGATACTCATTGTAAAATAATGAATTGAAGAAGTGATCTTCTATTTTTCATTTTAATTCTAGAGAATGTTTGTTGAAATTTATTATGATCTGTTGGCTGAGGGCAGTGCTAATATTGATAATATTGTATGACTGCTTTTATGAAGTTTGATTATCAAATAATAGTGATATTGTAAGTGTACATTTTTTTTTCATAATGGTTCACACAATGTAATAAGATATTAGAAGATTTGGTAACTATGAGGCTATGTTCTACAATCATGCATTATTTTATAAATTATTTGCATTTATAAAAATAAAATGGTTAGTAAACTCTGCAGTAAATATAAAATATTTTAAAATTTTCTATAACAAAATTATTTTCAAAGATTTTATTGAATATGTTGCTTATAGTTATAGATGAATGTTTACCAGAGAAGTACCATAGATATGATTTTGGTTGTAAGGCAAATGCAAGAAAAAAGCTGCAATTAATACATTTCTTTTATTGATTTGACCAATCATTTGACCCAAGAATTTATTTGTATGTTTAGATTTGTAATGTTTGAAATTAATTGGTTGATTACTTTTTCTATATGATGGAATGAGAGGAAATTTAATATTGTGATGGAAAGTTGTTTCTAATTTGTATGAAAATGGTCTTTAGAATAGTTTATGTGTCTTCACGAAGCTGACATCAAGATGCTATCGAGGTTTTTTGATGATGGAATTGTTGATTTGATTGAAATCAAAAACAAGAACTTTATCTTCTTGAGTTTTAGATTTATAATAAGCTGATGATTGCAATATGTTCTGAATTCAATGTATAAAGATTTTGGTTTAGTACTTAATGTAAGTCTTTTTTTTAGCTAGTATTGGAAGCAAAAAATTTCAGCAGTTTTTATATTAGCTGGTTATCATCTTAAGACCACGACTCACTTTTAAATATCTTGATATCTTTTTAAGTAAAAAGGCAGATATGGATGTTGAAGTGAAAATATACACTACAATATGTTGACCATGTTTTTAATAAGTCAAAGAACGGGACATTTCGTTTAATACATAATTATTGCATCTAGCATGTTTGCATAATTTATTATGTAGAAGTAAGATATGGACTTCTACTAATGCAGCATAAAGGCATTAAACAATTTCATTTAAGATCATAAAACTTACTATCTTTGGCTTGCTATATGTATAATATTATAGAATTTACTATTGTAAAGGCTCACTTTTATTGGATTAGGTGTTTGAGATAAGGGAATAATGGAGAGCTGTAATTAGATTAGCTAAAGAAGTCTTTCAAAAAGTAAATTTTACAATGGGAAAAGTTAAAAGACAGCATTAGATAAATGAAATAAATAAAGAATCAGGAAGTGATATGCCGATGTACTTGTGGTTCATAATGTATAATGAAGCTATTGTTTAACTTTTTATTTTTTATCTTGGTTGTTTTTTATTTTCTGAACTTTGAATGTTGTACTTATTTATAAGTGGTTGCTATTGAAGCAATAAATTAACAAAGAATTTTTTTAAAAATTGTATTGAAAATGATGTACAAAGTATATATTTATATAATTAATGAGCAATTAAATATTAGTACGAATAATATTAGTAGGAAGCATATTTAATAATCTTTTAAATAACCGACTCTAAAGTTGATTAATATAAAGTTAGATTGTTAATGTTAAATAATGTATTAATAATTTCTTTAACTAACCATTGACTGGAAAAAAATAAAATAAAATCAATGTTTATATGGAAAATAGTTTATATTTTAATTAAAATCATGTTGACTTGGGAAGCCATTCATGTCTTTATTAGATTGTTTCTTAGTAAGGAATTAATAATTTCAAGTTTGCATTAATTATATTTAGAAAATATAAATTTTAAATCATTTTGTGAATTGAATTTTAGTAACCCAAGAATTCATCTAAGTTTACATGATGAACTGAAAGTTTCAAATTTCAAAATTAGAGATTTTTTAAGGGTTCATGTAAAAATAATGATTTAGATGTAAGCAATTAAGATTGAGAAATGCTTTGTTTTTACTAGAAAATAAATGCTTAAAGATTATTATTAATTTTAATAATATAAAAATAATAGTAAATATATTATTTGCTATTTATTAAATGAGAAGCACTCTGATAATATATATTTTTTAAATCACAGCAAACTTTTCAAACTGACTTATATAATGATTATAAAACCAAATTTATAACAAACCCAATATGCTTAATTGCAAATTTTCTGCATATTGACAAAATCTTACTTAACAAAATCATCTGCTTATGAAATTATAGGATAATTCTATTTCCATTGGTTGTGTGAAGGTTAGAGTATAAATTTGCTAGTGTATGATTAGATGAATTTTCAATTAAGCTCAACATTTTTTCTGATAAGTAGCCTATAGTTACATAGCCATCTAATAGTATCTAGTAAATAGATATCCAAACATTTTCAGGATAAAGCTTCCAGAATAATTTAATATAGAGCAAAAAATTGATATAACAACATCTTATAAACAACATAAACTGATCTCATGGCTATCTTTTATCCTACTGATCAGAGTCTGTTGTTACATAAATGAATTAAAAATCTTTCTTGCTGTCTGGTAATGAAAATAATTTTGAAATTCCTTAATGCCTCAAACTGTTTTTTATTTGTGAGATCTCATTTAAAGAGCAAAACAAGTTTTCTTTTGGTATTTTTTCTTCTTTTGATTTAATACAAATCTAGCTTTCAAATGTAAGTGCCAGGTTTGTTTTTTATTATTTTATTTATGAATAAAGATTATTTAGTAATTAACAAAGGAAATAAATGAGATTATTTCTAACTAATTATCAAAGTTATTAATATTATTATTCATTTAAAATGTAATTATCCTGTTAACTTTGTTTCAGTAAATATTTTCGTAGTAGATGGCTAATAAAAAATATGGAAGTTTATATATTGTAACTGGCATATCCCCTATTTAGCATGTAAAATTTATTCTTGCCTTTTAATCTCACTAGTGATGGACATATAGTTACCATCAAACCTGCATGTAACCAAATTCTGGTCCACACCCTTTAGTGATATGAATTTAATATTCATTTTATTAATCACTAAAATTTTCAATGGGAGAGACAATACAGATAACGGATCTGCCCCAAATTGTGTTAACTAAAATTATCAGAATGAATAGGACTGTGATAAGCACCCCAGATAACTGCGATGAACTATTTGCTATATTTCTCTGATAAAGTATCTCCCTTAAGATATATATATATATTTAATTATCTCTGGTATATTTATGAGCATCAATTTATCAACCTCAAGCGCCAATCTACTGGATACAGTAAGAATTATACTGGTAACACTTGTACATTGATTCAGTATCTCAGGAGATGGTGATGATGGCACCATTGGAGCACATGGATTGTTTATGAGTATGAAGGTATGACAATTTCATTTGAATAATTTCTATAATACACATAAAATCTCTTACCCATATATTTCCACAAACTTAAAAGAATTATTTACTTTATAAACCCTCTGTATTACTGGTTTTATAAATTTGGCCGAAATCTGCACACATATGCAGAATACAAATAAGTAATTGATTATAACTATAAAATAATTATGTGTATATTATGAGAAGATATACATAAAAAAAATCTTTTCTTTATTGATTCCCTAACATTTAATAGTGTTATAATACGCTCAAACAATTTAAATTATATAATGATTGACATACTAATTATGTTTTAATTTTTTCTTTATTACATTTAAGACATATTTGATAGATATAAAACATTTAAAAACATATATAATAAAATAATATCTTTGTTATTGGGAATGGATAAGATTACTACATGTCAGTAAACTTACATTTAGAAGACCAGCTGTATGCTTTATCATAAACAGTTCATTCTTTATTTTTTTTCTGGGTATCCAATCTTCAATTGAGGATCACATCTAACATTTCCTATAGTTGTCAGTATAAGTCCTTAAAGCAATAATTTATAGTGAGAGACAGGTCGCAGGGTTCTGATGATTTACATTTTCGGGGTACTAGATAGGAGTCCAACACAATTTAGTTTTACCCCACTATTCCCATTACATTTTTTTCAGTCTCTGGTTTTACTCTATTATCCTTTTTCCAGCTTAATAATCATATTTTGTTCTCTGTCTTTCTTTTTATATCCCCGTCCACCTATCCGGATGCCCTGAATTGACATTCTTACATAAAATTATTTCTGATGTTTATCTGCTTTGACAAAAAACTATTTTTGTATATTTACATCTTCTTTCTTTTGTCCAATTACAAAATTTGGACAAAAGCGGGGAAAGATAACCTTTTACTGTAAATGTAGATTTTCCAACAAAAAATATATATACAGAAAGCGTCTTTATCTCCAAGTTCTAGATTTATTACAGTGATAAAAAAAAAGCGTTGTTCAGTAGATTTCCAAATTAGATTTTATATATTATTAAAACAAATCATTATTATTATTATTTTTTAACTTTAATGTCTTCTCATAATATAATTTAAAAAGAAAATATCTTTATTTTCATATATATATATATGTTGGTTATATGTTTGTTGACCATGCATATACATATGTGCAGGATTTAAGTAAAGGTTTCATGATAAATAGTTGACCCTTGTAATAGGGTTCGAATCTGGTTCCTGTTACAATATGTATACGGATATACTGTACTTTGTATATCTCAAATACAGTTGAGGAAATGAAAGAAAAAGCAATGACATTAATGAATATATATATATATTAACAACTCAAGAAGATTTGTAATAAATAGGAATATATTGTAACCTACAAAGACACAGCGTCATAATATAAATAATAATAGAGATGAGCTAAAAACCTCACTAGTGCTAAAACATAGCATTGATAATAATAAACTAATTGAACACTCAACTCATAACTATATAGACTAACTCTGATATATGTTGCTATATGAGAAAATACATATCATGAGAAATGCAAACATCAGATCAGGAGGAGAGTTCTTATAATCTCTCTTTAAAATACAATAATTCTTAAAATCTTATGCAGCACATTGCACAAAAGGATTAGGTTACTTTCAATGCTCTTTATCCAGTACATCATATAAAATAAAATTAAATCTTATAATTATTTTTCTAAATGATCAGATCTAAGATATAGTAAAAACTCCAATCTTCTATGCAACACATTCTTTCTCTAAATATTTATGGTAATTAAATCTTAAGCATAGTAATTAAAACAAATCTCAAAGTTCTTTTAATAATGAATTCTTCTTTAATCAATAATCTTAGTCTTCTTTTTATTTCCTAAAACTAATCAAGAATGTGATTCTAGTGACAATGATCTTACCTTTAAGATGATATTTTAGTAAATCAAATAATTATTAAATCTAGAATTAAAATTAAACATGAAGAACTCTTATATTACAATAATTATAACACATTAGGATAACATTTGTGATATCATGAATAGAAATGGAAATTTTGTTGCTACCTAAATATTATACTAACAGGTTTTCTTCAAATCTTATATTAAAATAAAATAAAGCAATATTATGATCTTAACTCAAGTTGAATAAAGTAAAGTGATCTTATAATTGATGAATAAAATGATCTTGTCAGTTTTAATTTAAAATAAAATCTCCATTGATGTTAATATAATTTTATTAAAGTGACTTGCATCATATTTTGTTGTATTCTTGTACTGTCAATGCATAAAATAAATAAAGTTGTGCAGTAATGTTAGATTTCTGAAAATGCCAATGATAATGATAAAAATGAGGAATCATAAATTAATAATTAAAATAACATTGAAAAGCAAACATCAAATTTTTGAATACACTTTATAAATTAAAAAAATTCACCTAAAGAAAAATAAATTATAAAAGAATTATGAGTTACAATTTGAAATATAGCAAAAAATTACCAGTAAATTAAAAAATTTAATATGATTTTCTATAGGAAATTCTCACTTTTAATAATTTCACTTGCTATTATATAGTCCCTGTGTGAAATGTATTCATTAACATTAAATAAAATAAAATCTTGCCATCCTTTGGTAGCAATGAATGCTGAAAAAGGTGTATAAATTTTTATATAGCCTCATGAATATTTTATTGGGTTTTAAAATCTGGGTATGCTAGATATGCACATCAAGACATACACATCAAAAACTACTCTGATTTACAAAGAGTGCAATTGAAGGCATGCTTGGTATCACACATCACCTTCAAACATACCAGATGCCTGTATAAAGATATAGTTATGCATTACACATGACTTTAAGTAAATATATTGCTAAAATTTATATCAAGAGATGGAAAAAGCAAAGGCAATACATGATGATGGCATGAACTCGAATAAGCACCTACACATGAGGGCAACAAAGAATTAGGACCTTGTCTCTAGTCATGAAATATGAGAATGAACCATCAAAAGAAAGGAGTTTGCCTTTAGTATCACAAAAATATAATAAAACTCACTGTCCTAAAACAATAATCTATAAGAGAGAGAGAAAAATACTACTATCTCTTAAAATAACAACAAATAATTGTTGTGTAAAACTTATAAAATAAGTAAAGATAGCAAAAATGTAGCCAAACATAAAATTGTGACAAAATTTAATAAACAAATATACATCTACTTGATGAACTCTGCCAAGCATTTATGCACATTCAAAATAACTCCAAAAAGAGACAAGTATAATACATTCTAAAATATTTGGTACACTACTAATATTTTGAGAACTTAAGAAAAAACATGTTAAACCTATAAATAAAATCATACAGAGAAACATAAATGAATATAATGCTTATAAAATAAAACTAAAACACTAAATATTTTATACCCATTTACCAATAAAATAGAGTCCTTAAATCTTGATATTCACACCATTACACTGGATAAAATCAAATAAAAGTTCTTGGATACACTAAACTTTCTATAAGATATTCAGATGATATTGTAAACTTATAACATTAACAGCTATTCAAAATATGAAGTAAGCAATAATTTGAAATTATTGACACAAAAAGAGCAATTCTAAATGGATTAATGTAGACTAAATAAGTATTATGATGAATACAATAAACATTGCATAAACTTATAATAGTGTGTTGAATAACTATAATGATCATTGTAAATTTTAAATAACACATTGGATAAATGAGATTAATATTTGTTTTAAAGAGGACAGCTTATAATTTTCCAATGAATATAAATGAAGAATAAATATTCTAAATGGAGCTTAGTGAGGACCTTTTAAGTTAATATTTCCAAAGAACAAATAAAGCATGTTAATGAATTAAAATGAACATTTGAAAAACAAAATTTTTTGATAACTTAGAGCAAACACGTTGAGGATAGACTTGATTCTTTTAAATAATGCTAACACAGTGATAATTATTTTTTTTTAAAACTAGCATTCGTGAAATATATTGACTAATGAAAAGCAGATTCCTGCAAAAAAAAAAAAAAAAAAAGAATAAATAAAATTTTATACCTTTGAAATAAAACATTTTATAAATAATACAGCATACTTAATAAATAGGTTTTATTAATTGTACACAGATTAAATAAGCATTAGGTCAACTTTTGGTTATATTTTTTTCTTTCAAAGACTGCTTTAGCATAATTTTACTTGAATAAAAGATATTTTCATTATAACATTCAGTAGAGTAAACTTCATTTACAGTACAATGCATAAATAATGGCTTTTATTAATATAATTTGTACCAAAATAGTTTAATATTTTAAAAAAATATAGCATGTATCAATTTTATGAATGAAGAAATAAATGCCTCCTACTTTTAAAATAATTCTAATGCAATTCTACATTTAAAATGAACATTCATAAAATGTATAGATGAGTAATTTGTTTATGACTATCAGTAGATATTTATGCATTAGTAATTAACATTTTTGAATTCCTTTATCATTTGCAGGATCCTGCTATTTTGGATAAAAGTTCAAATTCAACAGTATTACATTAAAACCAAAAGAGAATGTTTTGGAAAACAGTAGAAACATTGATTTTATAGTTTTTTTTTAAAAAGTAGTAAATGAATTCTTTTTGGAATTAATAAAAAATAGTTTAAAAGTTCTAGCATTTAATTTAATTTAAGTATTATCCTTCTTAAACTAAAGTTTGAATATAATAAAACAAATTCAAATTTATAAAAGTTCTTTTAATGTATATCATTGCCTTAATACGATATGATATGTCATTTTCTAAAATGTACACACAAGTTGTAGAACAATTTTCCATGGTGAAGTTAAAATAGTTTGAAGCATTAAAAGTCTCAGTTAAAAGAATATCTGAATATATATATAATTACTTTAGCACTGCATATTTTGCTTAAATCAGAAAATAAAATTGGTTAGAAAAATTTATAACTTGAAAGCACTAAATAAAAATGATGTGTGTGCTTCAGTTTAACAATCCAGACTTTTATAGAATAAGTCATGTCATAGAAAGTGATTAGATGATTGATAACTTAGCTATCTATTCCAGATGATCTAATTAACTAAAAGGTCACAATTTTCTAGTTACTGGGTAAACATTTCTAAAAATAAACCTAATTAATATATTCTAGAAAATTCCAGACTTAATTGTCTAGACAGGATAATTAAATATTACATCATTTTTAAAAAATAATTATTTAACATATTTAATGAATTAAAATTGATTACAGCAATAGTAAAAATGCATTGTTTAAATACATTTCATTCTTTCTCTTGTTTTTAAAAAATTCTCAAATTACAATTGAATTTACATTGTTTATTAGATACTTAAATTAACTTTAAACATTAATCTTACAACAGGAATTAGTTTTAAATAATTACAAATTTCTTGCATGCATTAGCACATACTAATATTTAATTCTTTATCTATGAATAATAATTTAAAGACATTAGTTAGCTATTGATTTAAAAAGTAACAAGATTCTTTATTAGCTAAACTTTAAGATTTTTAAAATTAAAAATTAGATTATAATATTACTAAATTAGTATTTATAACTGCACTTTTAATTAAACTATAAAAGGATTAGCTACAATACTAACAATTAAATAACATACTTTATTTAAAACTAGATTAAATATTTACAACCTTTTCTAAATGTTAAACCTAATTTATAGATCTTTTATAATATTTTTATTTAATAAAAAGATATAACAGTTAAGCTGAGACTATTTTAACTTTACTATTCTAGTATGTGTAAAACTAAATTATGCTTTAAATAAATAATAATTTTATGGATAAGCACTTATAATTATAAAGAAATTAAATTAAGTTTAAAAATTATTAAAGTATACTTATATAAGGTTGTTTGTAAGTTAATACTATCTTATAGCAGCAACTATGACATAACTAATTAATTACAGATGCATTTCAATTATTGTTATTGCAACAACTCTTATTGCATGAAAAAGAAACTAATTTTTTTTTAAAAAAAATATCACTCCAACACTTAACCTGCAGTTCCACAGTAAGAACTGAATGTTATAATGTATATATAAGCAGCTTGTTTAAACAGAAAACATGTTCTGCAATTTTCTAGGCCTTAATTTTATGATAATGTAGAATTAAAGATTTATTTAAAGCTAACTATTATGGAGATTTATAAAATATAATCTGCATTGTTTATTATATTTATATATGACAGTTTACAAAAACTAATAATATATAACAACTTTAAAAATAATAGATTTAGTGAATAAAATATTTTATTTCTGATTATATTTTTGTATGCCAAACTTGCAGAAATTTTCATTTTTTAAAACACTGATAATTTTATATTTAAAATCATTTATTGTTTTTTTTTTTTGCTTTGTATTTTATATATTAATGTATGTACCATTCTTTGTAGTTATATGTTAAACTATTTTATTATCTGTTAGTAATATTTGTACATAGGTTTGAAGAAAATATGTTTCAAATTGTATTATTCTTGATTCTTCTTCAGAAATTGCTAGCTTGATAACTAACATGGTGAACCGATGACCTTTGCACTTGTGAATGTTGAATTTAAAGAGAAGCTTTAACCAACAAAACTATCAAAGACAACAATAGTTACTTATCTACTAAGTTCCTTTTGATTTCTTCATTAGCAATATCTGAAGAAGAAAGGAGAATAAATACTGCTCTAAATATTGTGTTCCATACTAACCTGTTTATTATTATTTGCAATTTTAATGTATTTAGAAAATAAAAATTTAGTTTGGATTTTTTAAAAAAACATTTAACAATTTTGACGAGATGATGGAAATAGTTCAACATAATTACAAGTAAAATGCCATTATCACAAATCTTAAGACAATGGTTATTCTTTTTTATATCTATAGAATAATTATAATTAAGGAGCCCATTATTAAAACATGTATTGAACCATACTTTACCAAACAAGATGAACGGATTATGTTTTTATTATAAGAATCACCAAGACTTCTATATTAAGTGAATATGCCTTTCTTATTAATCTTTATTATAAACTGCTTATAATGTTAGTACTGATCTAGTCAATTTTCATTTAAGATTGCTAATGTCCATAACTATCACAACTCTTGTGTTTTAATAACCCTCTATGCATTAATCAGAAGTAATAGTGTGATGTAGTTTTGCTATATTATTTACTATTGGTTTATCATTTTTCACAGATTTGTGCAACAAGATAAATCACCCTCTTCCATAGCCATAGATATCAAGAAATGGGGAACTGTTTATTATTCACCAACTTCAAAAAAAATAAATAAATCTTGAAATTTATGATTATTATGCAGCACCTTCTCATGTTTGATAGTAATTCACAAATAGTGGATTGATTATATATTTTCTGCAGAATATTTATATTCTTTATTTGATTTCAAACCATCTGACTTTTAATGGGTAAAAAAACTAAATGCATACCTGCATTTTCTTAGGAGATCATTGTTGAACATATGCAGATCTACAAATGTTTTGCTGAAAGATGCTAAATACAAACAGTGCATAATATTATAAAGCTCTTCTACCTCATACTGACCATTCTACAAATAAACTTTGTTAGAATTGAATAATCACTGAATAGTAAATAGCAGTGCAACTATTTTTCTGAGTTTGTGTCTTATTGCTTGACTATTTTTAATAAGGAAGCACTGATTTTCATTATATTTATCCAATCATCATCATTGACCTTATCAGATTGACTGCTTAAAAATGTCAAATAAAGCATTTACAATATTTGGAACTTTTGGCTATATTACGGAGTTGTATACTATTACTTTGAATGAGATTTTATGATTTTATCCAGGAACATTCTAGCATATATTGAATTTTTGCATTTTGTTTTTTGAACAGCTGAAATATTTATGTTTTGATAATATGAGATTTAATTACCTGATCTTTTTATTTTAGATGTTTGCTAATACAAGATAAAGCAAAAACTTGAGCAACAGTTTTTCTTATCTAAAATATATGGGTTTTCCAGATTCTCCATCTCGGTGTATTTAATAAACATTAGTCACATAAGCAACTGAAATCTTTTTCCTTGAGAGAACTGATTTTGATTCTTTTTAGATTCAATTCAAAAATCAACTATAATGGAATTTAAAATTATTTTAACTGTTTATATTAATTGCATTTTTTTATGTTAAGCATATCTATAATAGGAATTTTATGAATTTCTTTATTTTGGTAGTCATTATTTTCATTTTGGGAAAATTTAATTATTTCTTTAATACCATAATTTTAAGGCAATATTGAGCTAATTAAGAGCTTAGCATTTTAAGGAATATGACAGTCTTTTTTTAAACTTGCATCTGATCTCAATGTTTTTTATTTTATTTTTATAGTCTGCATATTGACATTTGTTGATAGTTTTATACTACTTCAAACTTTTTTGGCCTTTCAACAAACTAATTATGTATTTACAAAAATAAATAAATAATTGATGTAATCTAACTTCATTATAATCCTGTCACTTGAAAAAAATCCTGAATTTAATTGGAAATCTTCAACTTCAAAAATTAAAAAAGTCTCTATAAGTTTGCTTTTATTTTTAACTAAAGTCATTGGACTATGACTAGATAGATTATTATTTCCATGAGAAAATATCGTTTGCTAACTGTAATAATGTGATGCTAATGTAACCCTCCAGCAGCCACATTTTATTTCTACTTAATTACAAAACTATGAGAATAAAATTGAAAACCCAATAATATTTTCAATCTAGTCTGGGGATATTGGATGAGTAGGCACTAGATGGATATTTTATGCACAAGCCTTCTGGCATCTATTGATTACTCTAGCTGGCACTGAGTGGCACTACTATATGGAGATTTGCCTGTTTTAATAAGTTATGTGCAAGGATAAGGAATGGTCATCATGTGATGTTTATTGGCTTAAAACCAATCCTGCCTAATAGGATAGTGGTGGCTTTTGTTATTAAAGAACCAAAGACATCAAAATATTACTGAACTCGTACATAATAAAATATTGAATTATAGATATTACTGCATTTACAAGGGAATCATTTTTGTCACAAATGCATTATTAATCTAGCGGTACGTGAAGTAACAGTTTAAACTGGATCAATATATTATTTTATTATGAGTATCTTTAATAAAATTATTTTCTAACACTTAGGTTAGGTTACATATATATAGAGCAATATGATAAACAACAAAGTAATTTATAACTTAATTGAGTAGAAACACGCTCACCACCCTTCATTAATTCTGTACATAATTCTAAGAATTTAATACATGACCTTCCTTGACATAATTGGGGGGGGGGTAAGACAAATTAAGAAAAACAATTTATATGCATCTTATTACTTTCAAAATTTTGAGTTTTAAACTTCGTGTCTTCTTGGCTCACTCCATTCCTTGGGACTTTAAGAGCAGAGAAGAGTAAAACACCTATAATTAGTTGAAATTTAACTCCCTCCATCATTCAAGGTAATCTGCAAAATATAGATTTCTAAATTATTTAATTAAGCCAGCAGATTTAACATTAATAATATGATATAGAAAATTTATGAGGTTAAGACTAGTTAAAAAGATATATTAAATACAATTGAGTTATTGTTAAACTTGGAATAAAATGAAAGCATTTTTATCGGCAATAAAGTGATGACTTCGGGACTTCGGTGCAAATAGATAGATGGGTTTGATATCTTCAGACTGGCATGGATATGATAGGACATGGATGGCTCTACATTTCTGATGGAACTTTTTGGGATACCAACTCCATTGAAGACCGTGGAGAAGCCGATGCGACTAGTCACACACAGTGGAAGGTATGGTTAACATGTTCTATTTCTTCTACAGAGGCAATGAGTAGAATTTTAAGTGGGATACAGACTTCTATATTATATATTTTTGATAATTATTTGGTAATCAGAAATAAAACGAAGCAGACAAATACAGAATCTCTTAGAATAAGCTAGAATTCTACAGAATAATGCACAATAATAAAACAATGCCCCTTTCCATGTTTATATATATTATTTTATGCCTGGGGTTGTACCTCGTGAGTTCTCTTAATGGATTTCAATCTGATTTCTCTAAGTGCTGTTTCATCTTAGTTTTTGTTTCTGCAGCCCTTATGTCACCACATAGGTTTCCTGATCTTTGTTTTTTACTTTCATTTAGCACCTTAAAGTGTCTAAAGGTGTTCAACTGTAATTATTAAAGTCAATGATATATATAGTTAGAGAAATACAGCACCTATGTTGCCTTTCTTAATGGTTGCCTACCTCTCTCCCATTGTATACAATATTTTAACATTTTTTCTTAATTGATTCTATTTTTAATGAAATATACTTTTTCTTAAAATAAAATTGCATGATTTAAACAATTCAGTCTTTAACATTAGAAAGTGATGCAAGATTGTACATAAACACAAGCACATATTCCTACTGTGTGCAGACATTAATAAATAAATTATATATATATACAATAGGAGATGGATTAATTTAAGTAAACATGAAGCAAGTATATCTGCATGCAGATATGTACTGCTTCAATTGATTAAAAATATTTTGCATTTTTGAAATGATTTCTTAATTTATTCTGCAATTAATAAAATATTATATGACTTCAGACTTATTATTTTTGTCAAAGAATATTTTTTTAAATTATTCTATATGTGGGTCTTAATACATATTTTTTTAAAGAAGTGAATTTTTAAATATATTTTGTAGTGTTTTTGTTTTATTAAAGTTAATATTTTCAAAATTTATTTAATGTTTTATAATGTATGATAAAGTCTTGTTTTTGTTTTTTTTGTTGTTAGGATTATGGAGAATTTAAAGAGCTGGTGCGCGGTACATTTCCCAAGTAAGTTGAAATAATATTTGTGTTTGTTCAGATACACTTTTGGTTGAATATATGTATTTAGATTAGATTTTTTTTTTTCTGTAAAGATTTAATTATTTGTTTGAAATTTAATATTGCAAACAAAAAGGATTATCCTTAAAGTTTATTGTAATAATAATTTTAATTATAAATAAACAATGCTATAATGTTTTTAAGATACATAAATTTGTATTTTTAAAATATTCAATCATTTTAGCTTCAATAACACATATTCATGTTTACCAATAGATATTTTTCATTATTGTTTGTGATATTTAAAAAAAAAAAAAAAGAATATATTTAAATTTTGCACATATTTTAAACAGTCTTCTAAGTAAAATGAAAAATATCAGCCATTTATGTTTTCTTTGATTTATTTTAGAAGTATGTAATCTTTATTTCTTTTTAGTCTTTTATGAAAATATTTTTTAAGTTAGTTAACAACATAAAAAAATTATTATAAATATGCAATATTATTTTAGTGAATTATGTATTTGAATTTATTATTATATTAGAATACCAGTATATTAAATAAGTTACATGTTGTTAAAAAAAAAAATTTGGAAGAGTATAAAACTTTTTGTAAAATATATCAATAATTTATAGTATAATAAATGAAATCTTTATTCATCATATTGACATTGATATGGTTATATAGCAGCATGATTGGAATAATTGTGGAACATCTCAATAATTTTTTATAGTTTTATGAATGCAAGTTTCACAGATCAAAAGCTCTCTAAATAAAAGTTTTTATAATACACAAGTTAAAAAAAAATTGCATGAGTGATTTTAAAATACAATGATCTTTTTTAATATTATCATTTTTAAGTATATATTTATTATAATGCATTTTTTGTAGTTATAATATGATATCAATACCAGCCTAACTTAGAAAAAGATGCTATATTTACAGTGTAAATGAAAAAAAAAAATCATAAGCAAATGAAATGCAGAGTCTGCCTTTTATTTAAAAATCTATTAGTGTACTTAAGATGATCATTAATACTTATAATAAGAAATTGTTAAGGATAAACTAAAAGCAAAGGCTATATTTAAAATGATAATAATTGAAATTAAAAACATAGTTCATATAAAAATTTTATAAAAATTTATTCAGCTGAAATAAATTTGTGATTGCTCGAGGGATTAATTTCCAATTATGTAACAAAAAAAAATTAATAATGAAATATTAAAAGTTTCTGATTTTTAAAGCATTAAACAATTATTTTATATTTGGCAAAGCAAAACCATTTTCAATTTACGAAAGTGCAAAATGCTGCCAATTTTTTTATACTAGATATTTGGAGATCTAATATAAAAGACACCCTTTGTTTTGCTAAAGAAAATGATTCATTTTGTAAGTATGATTGTGAATTTGAAGTTAAAATTACCAATATCAAAATTTTGGTGGAAAAGTGGAGTTAAACAAGATGACATTTAATTGTTTTATTTTTTAAAGTGAAGTAAAAATTACGCATTAAGTTTGTGGGTTTTTTATTTGAAAACTTATTATTAGCATTAATGCTTATTTTAGCCATATCATTATTTATAATTAAAAAAAATGAAGTAGAATTTAAATTCTCATACAATCAGTTTTTATATTGTTATTAATATATAAAAATAAGTTCTACATTTTTATTGGGTTTAATAGTATTCTTTAAGAATTTTGATATATATTAATCAATAATTTGATTCTTCATCCTGTTTTTCTTTTGAATAATCAATAATGATGAATAAAGATCCTGACACATTAAATTTGTAATACATGTATTTAAAAAAAAGAATAAAAGTTGCACCCTTGAATTTTATATTGTCCTAGAATTAAGTGACATAAGAAAATCAAGTTGAGTGGAAAATCAAGTTGGTTATATTTTTTATTTTATGAATTTATTATTATTGGATAATTATTATATTGCAAAAGAAAAATACAAAACAATTATATAAAATTAGATAAAATTTGGTTTTGAATTTACATATGGCCTACAGTCTGCTGGTTGTTGCATTTCTGTTTTAATTTTAAGTTATAATTTAATTGCTTAAAATATATAAAATAAAATATATAATTTAATTGCATTGTTTACAGTTTTTAAAAAAGTAAAAAAAAAAAAATGATCTGAAAATATTCTGACTACAAAAATGATAATTATAAAAATATTATACATGCCAAATTTTAATAAATAAATTTTATTTATTTTTAGAATTGTTGCCACTTACTTATTATTTGCTACTAATATGTGCATAAAATAAAAAAACTTGTACAGTATACAAATATGAAATATATTTGATTTAATATTAATTGTATATTTCACTATTGATTATAAAATAAAATTTGATTAAACTGTTTTCATCAGTGATAAAATTTACTATTATTCTTAACAAAGTATAGAATAAAATCATAAAAGAAAATTGACTTGCCACATTTTTTTTTAAATGCCTATCCTGTTTAGCAAAATTATATAAAAAAAAGAACAGAAGGAAATTGTCAAGAAAGAAATATAGTCAATTAGTGAGTAAGCTTTAGTAATCGGCATACACACACATGCACACTTGCATGCACACACACAGTAGATAAAAAAAAGTGATACAAGGAAAATAGAAGGTTAAATGAAGAAACTATGTATCTAAGACAGTTTTTTCTTGTAATTATAAGGATGATCATGTATGATGAAAATTCAAAGCAAATCTATTACTATATTTCAAAAAGTCCAATTACAGTATTATAGTATAACTACTAGTATAGTGAGTCTTTTATTTTTTAAATTTTCATGCAAGTAAATTTATTATTTATTTATTAAATAATATATTTATTTAAGAATTAAATATTTTATTGATGTTTTTTTTTTTTCCACTCCTGATTGAGCATGCCACAATTATCTATTTTATATGCAAAAATATGTCCTCATGTTTACTTATCTTAATAAATTCTTTTAACATTTGAATTACAATATCAAATTATAATAAGAAAAATGGTTTCTTTTTAATAATGCCAAATGCTCAAAAGAGATATTAATGATTCAAGAATTTTATTAATAGTAAATAAAAATAATCCAATAGTTTGTCATTTGTAAGTTCATATGTTATAAATTAATTTATATTTTATAAACAATTTAGAAATAAATATAGGAATAAATATTGAAGTATTTTTCTTTTTTAATATGTTAGTGTAAATTAGTTTGTTTTGAGTAAATGGCTCATTCATTTTTATTTCATATTGACAAAATGTCCATTGCAAGCCATTTTGTCTATATGAATGTAAAACTCCTTGCTTGCAAATAATTTTTAAAAAATATGAGACTAAAATCACACACATGCATTAACTTACTTATTAAAGAATATATATATATTATGTGAATGAATGAAGTTATTAAAGAGTAATTATTATTTTTTACTTAAGTGACTACTTTAAGTGATACTGTATGAGAAAACTAATCTAGAAAAAGATAATTACTCTAGTAAAAAATGATTAAAAGGTACTTTACAAAGATAAATAAAGTTAGCTAATATACATATCTATTTAAAATAATTAAACTTGAAAGATAAATTAATTTTAAGACTATTTATTATTAGACTAATTTTTTATTTATTTATTAAGTAATATATAATATAATTATAAACTTGTTAAATAAATTTTTAATAAACTTCATGACATTTAAAATTTTTTTCTTATATGCCAAGTTTTACTCATCTCATGCCTGACTGCTTCAAATATAGTCTGATGTCATTTTCAAATTAGGTTTTAAAACATATTTAAATTTAAGACTTAAATTGTAGTTTCATTAATTGGAATCAGTAGAAAGATAAAAAGGAAACTTGTGTTATACACTTGGTTAAATCATAAGGATGAGATTCCACTAATTGATATTTTAGTAAAATGATTGCATTTTATTCTCTTTTTTTTTTATTTAGTTATTAAATTTTGAATTATTTTTATAGTGAGAGGACTAAACATAAACAAAATTATAATTTTTAGTAATTTTGGAAAGAAATTAGCATACTTTTAAAGATAAAAGTGATGAAATAAAATGAGTTAAACAAAAATGTTTGTAATTTCCATTTGGTGCTCTTACAGATTTATTTTCATTTTATTTTGAATTGATGAATTTATTATTTTAATTTGAAATTTAATTTTATTTAAAATGAATATTAAAAAAATACTTTCATTGATAAAGAATTTGAGGGGGGAGGGGATTCTAGTAAATACTTCTGAGAGCAGTGATGAAATTAATCTAATGACCAATATAATAATTTAATAGCTTATTGTGTTTGTTAAATTATTTTGTTTCTTTAATAGAATGGTAATATTAAATTATTTTGGGTTGCTTTATTTTGATATAATATTAAATCATTTAAACTTATAAGTAATAGAGAAGAAAATGGTATTGATTAAATATCAAATTTAGTGCTCTCAGAGTCCAAAGATTTAGAATCCTGCTTAGAGCAAGTGAATGAAGAAAGATAATAGAAGTAAATATTACATCCTGAAAAAGAAACAAGTTAGAAAAAAAAATGGATTAAGTAGTATTAGTCAGAATTTAAGTTACTTGCTACAAAATTTAATAATACATTTACATTAGATGTAGAAAATTTTATTTTTTGAAAAATGATGTTGAAATTAAGTTTGATTGAATTTTTGTTTAAAAACATATTTATTAGTCTATTTATATATATTCATAATGTTTCATTAATAACTGTTTTATCATTTTCAAAGGTAAAAAGTACAGTTTTTTCACTGTGAACTGTGGTTTTGAATTGCAGTTATTGGTTAAAAATCATACATATTTAAAAATAGTTCAAAACTATTAGGTCCAGAAATGAGTCAAATTAATTTTGATACCTGTGTTAAAAGTCTTCATTTTTGTTATATTGTTTGAAGACTTCAATATACAGAAATGTCAATTCTTATTGAAGATCTTGATCCAGTCATCAAAGTATCTATACTTTTTAACTTGTTTATGCTGAATGTTTGTATATCTTAGATATTTCAGAATTAATAAAGATGACCAAAGTGACGCTACTTTTACCTAGAAGATTTTTTACATATAATATATAAAATATTTAACAATCATTAAAAAATAACTGAAAGCTTCATAAATCTCTTAAACATTAAAAAAGATTTACTACATCACAAAAAAATCACAAAAAGCTATGTGTTTTCTTATAACTTCTAGAATTGAGTAGGTGTCATTACCAACTGATTGTTGTAGGCTAGTAGGCTAGGATACCACCATATACACTTATATGTATATTTATTAATTTACAATTTTTACAATTCGACAAATACTTTGTTAAATATTTAAATTTGATTAAATAATAAAATAGTTGTTTTATTTTTTAATTTTATAATTTAAAAAACAAAAAACAACTACCAAAAACAGAAACAAAATATATACAAACAGACAATATTTTTTCCAACTACATTATTTAATTTTCAATTGTTTGCATATGCTCATCCAATTAATAGTCATAATGTTCAGGTATACAACTTTATAATAATCAAAAGAGACATCTAACAAATGAAATTTACTAGGTGGATAATTTTAAAGTGAAATTTTGAATTGCAATTCTATTCATTTATAACAAAAATTAACAAAGTGTCTCTAGTCATCATATTTTAATAAAAATAAGTAACTGATAAGTGATAAAATTTATTTTGACATTTAGTATTTCAGTTTCATTAGCAATGTTTATTTATTCCAATAAGGATTTCAACTTATTTTGTTTGTAACTAATGCATTTTAAATATTTAATATTGTTATGCAAGTAGGCAATATATATATATTTGAAAACCAGGCACTCTTCACAAACCTGGGAGCTTAATTGTAAGTATAGAGGATTTGAACTCAGATTTTCAAGCACCCTTCAACTATCCACACTATCTCATGCAACCGATACACAAGACCACATATGTAGAAAAGATTAATAATCACCAATATACGTATTTCATGCTAAACCAGCACTCGTCAGTTGGTCCAGATTATCATCTCTCACACATATATATAATCAATGCTCAGTTTATATTTGAGTTTTCATCATCAGATTTTCAATGATATGGATGGCTGAAAAGTTGGAGGTTGCAGTGGATTGAAGCCTGTCCATTAAAGTATGAAGATTTACTATCTTAATATAAACTGAGCATTGATTATATATATGTGTGAGAGATGATAATCTGGACTAACTGATGAGTGCTGGTTTAGCATGAAATACGTATATTGGTGATTATTAATCTTTTCTACATGTGTGTGGTCATGTGTATTGGTTGCATGAGATAGTGTGGATAGTTGAAGGGTGCTTGAAAATCTGAGTTAAAATCCTCTATACTTATATATATATATATATCCATCCTCAAACACATTTGTGTATATAATATCCAAGTGCTTACTCATTTATATATATATATCAAATATTTTCATAGGTATATGATGAAAATAATACTTTTGGGTTATTCATCCAAGCAATTTCTCTGATTACTTAAGATAATTCCCATCACATGTAACTTTATATTCCCCAAGAAAATTTTTTTATATTTTCTTATACCAGTATTTATCATCATTACTTTCGATTTTTCTTCACTAAATTTGATCCCCATCTCTTTACTCATCGTTGCATAAGTAACGAGTCTTCAGCACAACTTCCTATCTTTTCTACTTTTTTTTCACAAGAAAATATCATCAATAAATAAAAGACCTGATAATGTATACATTCCCATACCCTCCATTAATGGTATCTCTACTCCTCTTCCTAGTCTTTCTATTGCCCTCTCCATTTCTCTCAAATATACAAGAACAAAGTAGATAATATAGGGCATCCTTGCCTTAGTTCCACCCCATTTTTAACTCTCCTTGATTTTATATTTCATAACTGATATGTATAGTAATTATTTTCATACAATCTTTTATTAAGATCCACTCAAACTCCATTCATTCCTACATTTAGTAAACTTACCCATAATCTATTTCTATTTACTCTATCATATGCCTTCTCTATATCTATAAAGACTATATATAACTGCCTATCTATTCATATTTATAAGTTGTGGGATTACAAATCTCCTATATGTCTATTTGTTCTAAAACCTTTTGATATTTCACTATATTATTTTCTTCCATTCATTTTGCCGCCCTTCCAGCTACTATATATGCAAAAACTTTATACACCACCAACATTACCATTACTAGTCTATAATAGTTATCTTTTATGGTCCTTACTCTTTCCTTTAAGTAATAGTCTCATTCTTGTATTATTTCAGCCATATGGAAATTCTGTCTTCAGTGCCATCTTATTAAAATATGATAATAGATTTAACTGATATACAGGCTTATTATATACCCGTATTAATATATGTAATATATAGGATATATGAGCACAGATTTTCACATGATCCATTCCACTTTATCTCATAACACTGATACCATTGAACACATATATGTTGAAAAAGATAAATAATCAACAAAATACATATTTCATGCTAAACCAGCAATCATCAGTTGGTCCAGATTATCATCTCTACACATATATGCAATAAGTGCTCAGATATATATTAAGATAGCCAATCTTCATACTTTAATGGACAGGCTTCAATCCACTCCACACTCCAATTCAACCTCTACCATCCAATTAAAAATCTGATGATGGAATGCTCAAAGGCCACCCTGAGGCGAGAATCTTGTCAAACCCATGTTGACCTAACATCAGTATGACTCCTCATGTACAGGACATAATCCATTTAATATATATATACGAGGGATGGGCAGACATCTCTACTATGCAATAACTGATATACAGGCGTATTATAAACCTTTATTAATATATGTGTAATATTTAGGGTATATGTGCATGACTTTCATACGACCTACCACTCTCCACTCTATCTCATAACACTGATACACTTGAAGCATATATATTGAAAAGATAAAATAATCACCAAATAATCACCAATATACGTATTTCATGCTTTTGCATATATGTGTAGAGATGATAATCTGGACCAATTGATGATTGCTGGTTTAGCATGAAATATGTATATTGGTGATTATTTATCTTTTCAACATTATGTGTTCAAGTGTATCAGTGTTATGAGATAGAGTGGATAGTGGTGGGTCGTGTGAAAGTCTGTGCTCATATACCCGATAATAGATTTAATTTTGCATCAATTCCCAAATTCATCACTACCTGTGCTATCCATCTATCCAAACTTTTTGCTTTTCTACTTTTCAATTTCTTCTTCCCTGCCTCATTCAGTTTATTTTTTTGTAAAACTAATATTTCCATTATCGTGTGCTTTTATGTTTGTTATCACTGTTCTTCACATCTAAATATCATATCTATATCCATTTTATATTTATTTAAGATTGTCTCTAATTCTTCTGAACTATTGCTATACACTTTCTTCTCATCATTTAATAATACTATTTCTGTCTCCACTATATTCCTTCTTTTAATATATTTCCCATTTTTTTTACTTCCATCACTTCCTCCATTAATTTACTATTCATTCTCTCTATAATTATATATTTTAGCCAACTTTTTAGTTAAATAGTTTTCACATTTAATATTTACATCTCTTTCACTTTCTTTATTTTTGATAGCACATTTATATTCTCTGCATGCTTTTTGCTTTCTTTTACATTTTTACTAATTCTCACTTTTTTATTACTTTTATTCTTTTGAATATTCTCACCTAAAACCCTATTTGCCATTTTTTCTACTTCACCACACCAGTCCTTATATTCATTCCCAACAAACTATTCCATGATTTCGTCTACTTTTATTTTATATTCTTCTAATTTATTATCATTCACTCTCTATCCACATCTTTCATTATCCTTTCTACTTTTTTTATTATTTTTCATCACATTACTAACTATTTCTATTATAAAGAAATTATGTTCATTATTACTTATTCTCTCTTCATCATCAAACATTTAATTTTCTGTACTTTATTCATTCCCTCTTTCTCTACTAATACATAATCTATTTTGTGAAATATATTATTTCTAGACCATGTGTATTGCCCTTCATGTGATGTGATGTGATGCACTGTGACTTCTCATAGGAGTCAGAAATCTCTCAGCAACAATGCCCAGAGAAACCTGTTAGCCACTATACCATCCCTTTCCATTTGTCACCCTAAGTTTTCCCATATTCTGCTCCATTCCATTTCCACAATATAATCTTTTTCAACACCATGGCCTTTACATCTAACTCCCCCTTATCTTTTCCCAAACCCAGCATAAAAATCAATAACCCACTTTCTGTACAATCACTTTCCTTATATTTATTTTTCCACAACTTTATTATTTGTATCCTTTTTGCTGTCAAGCATTTACATTCAATTAACAGATGCCTAATATTTTCTATGCCTTCCTTACACAACTTGCAGACTAAATCACCCATGTTTTTCCATTTACGTGATTAATTCCCTGTTGCTAAAGATCCTGTTCGAGCCTTAAACAGTAAACTACTTTCTTTGCTATTATAAATTAACTCACACCTAATATTCCATTTACTTCTATATATATATTTAAACTCTTTTTACTCTCCATACTAGTTCTCCATCTCCCCACCTCTCCAACTCCCTATTCTTTATTAATGCATCTATTTTTCTATCCTATTCCTTAAACACTATAACAATCAACAATTCTTCTAACACAATCATCCCACCTTTTATACAAGTATACTGCCATAAATTGTTTATCTAAATCTTCTGCATATCGCATTACCTTCCTGACCCATCTTATTACCTGCCCCTTATTCATAATCCAATTAAATACAATTTTGGCTATTCTTTTATTATCTCCAAACTGCAATCTACCAAACATTTTCATTTTGCTTTTTGCATCCCTCATATAAAAACTTGACCATCCCATTTCTCCTTGAATTGCCTCCTTTGCTGTCCATACATCTGCATCTAATGCATATCTTTCTACTTCTCTTTGTACTTTTTCCAAGTAATATAGTATTCCTTTACTAACACACAACACATCATTACCATATGTTGCTACCACCACTCCTTCCATACAATTTTAGCTACATTATATTTATTATATGAAAACACTGTTAATTTTTTTTATCAATCTCTTTTCTTTGCTTCATTTATCAATTTTTTCTCTCATTCATCCAAGCAATTTCTCTAATTACTTACGACGATTCCCATATAGTTATATCTTACATCCCCCAATAAAAATTCTTTGTCTTCTCTTTCCCCAGTATTAATCATCATTACTTTTGATTTTTCTTCACTAAACTTAATTCCCATCTTTTTACCTATGCATGTCCTCAGCATAATTTCCATATCTTCTCTTTCTGTGCACAAAAAGACATCATGTACAAATAAAAGACCAGATAATGTATATATTCCCTTGCCACTTATTAATGTTATCTCTATCCCTTTTTCTAATCTTTTTATTGCTCTCTCCATTTCTCTCAAATACAACAAAAACAAAATGACTTGCCTTAGTCCCACCCCATTTTTAACTTTATAAAAACCATATATAACTGTCTATCTGTATACCTACTCATATCCATAAATTGTGTAACTACAAATAAACTATCTTCTATCCGCCTATCCGATCGAAAACCTCCTTGCATTTCTCCCACTATATTATTTTCTTTCCATTCATTTTGCAACTCTTTCAGCCACCATATACGAGAAAGCTTTATATAAAACTGATGCTACCGCTATCGGCCTATAGTTGTTTAACTTTCTATGATCCTTATCCTTTCCTTTAAATAGTAGACTTACTCTTGTATTACTCCAACTACCTGGAAAAACTCTCTTCTGTGCCATCTGATTAAAACCCGATAATAATTTTACTTTTGCCCTATGCCCTAAATTCATTACCATCTCTGCTGCCCATGCATCTAAATCTCTTGCCTTTCCACTTTCCAATTTATTCCCTGCCTCATTCAGTTCATTTTCTTTAAACCTAATATTCCCATTACTACATGCTTTCACGTTAGCTATCACTCTGTCCTTCACATCTAACATCTTTTCTATATCCATTACATACTTATTTAATATTATGTCTAATTCTTCTCTAGAGCTACTCTCTGCTCCCTCATCATCTAGTAATACTATCTCTCCCCTACATTCCTTCTTTTAATGTATTTCTAAAATTTTTTACTCCCATTTCTTCCACTATTATTAATATCCTCCCTTTGCTATTCAATTTCATTCTCTCTCTATAATTATCTATTTTAACTAACTTCTTTTTTTCTAAGTACTTTTCCGATTTAACATTAACATCCTTTTCATTTTCTCTGTTCATAATAGCACACTTATACTCTCTGCATGCTTTTTTTCTCTTTTACACTTTTACTAATTGTCACTTTTTTATTGCTTTTATTCTTCTGAATATTCTCACCTAAAACCCTACTTGCCATTTTCTCTATTGTACAACACCAATCCTTATACTCACCCCCAACCAACTCTTCTCTGGTTTCTTCAACTTTTATTTTATACTCTTTTAACCTACTCTTATCATTCACTCTCCATCCACATCTTTCACTATCGTTTCTATTTTTATTTCTATTTTCTATCACATTACTAACCATTTCTATTATAAAGAAATTATAATCACTATTACATCTCTCTTCATTATCAAACATCTTAATTTTCCGTACTTTATTCATTCCCTCTTTCTCTACTAAAACATAATCTATTCTGTGGAATATACTATTTCTAGACCATGTGTATTGTCCCTCATAAATATTTGATTAATTTCCAATGCTCAAATTCACTCTCTGTCAAAAATTCTTCAAAAGCTTTCCATTCTTATTACCTACATCATCAATTTCTTTAATATCCCCATTCATATCCCCTATAACCATTATTCTCTTTCCCTTTTCTTTGAAACTCTGTATATCCTTAACTAGGCATTCATATATGCTACTGTTCCATTCCATTATAGTTTGACTAACTCCAGTAGCTATATATACTATAATTACCATCCATTTTTGTCTTCCTAACCTTATCTCAAACCACAAATGTTCTTGACATTTAACAGTATTTACATATTTTTTTGACATAACTTTTATACCACCACCCTTTTTTCTTTTCTATTTACACTCTGCCATACCAAGTATTCCAAAATATGTTCTTCTCTCAGATGGGTTTCCACTACTGCTAATACCTCAAGCTCTTTATTTTTAACTGCTTTGTTTAATCCCAGCCACTTTTCTGGTCCCCTACCACTTTGCACATTAAAATACCAAATTTTAACAATTTCTTATTTTCTAATTACTCTTTTATAAATGCTTTTGACTCTTTATTCTTCATTACATTTATAAATAACTTACCATTAATTTTACGTTCTGAATTTATATCTACTACTGCCCTCTATTAATTTTCTACTAAAGCTTTTTTTGGATTTGTAGAAAAGACTAGATATTTATTTTTTAATGTAAAACAATAAATATTCTGAATATGAATCTCATCAAATTAAAATTCAGTGTTAAAAAAAACCCAAAACCTTTTCTAAAATATATAATCACTTTATTTACAACAAATCCCTTATTTTATATAATAGCAACACAATTTTCACACACACATATCCTTTCATAAATCATAAATATCGATTAGCATATCAGAAGGTACAAAATTTAAAATTAGTAATATCTATTAAGAATATCTTTTTAAAAAAAACAACAACTAGGAAACGTTTTGATTTAATTTGCGCATTTTAATGATAAGAGGTTCATTGTTTTGTAAATTAAGGCTAAATTTAAAATATTAAATTGAATTATGTTAAGGGAATAGATAGCATTATCAAACTACATCGCTCAAAGATGGTATTAGCTATCATATGGTTCTAGTATATATTGTCTAATTATCTCATTATTATAATGGTCTTGAACACAGTCTCTCAACTTCTCTTCAGCTATCCACTCTATCATACAACTGATACACATGGCCACATACATGTGAAAAAGATAAATGATCTCCAATATACATTTTTTGTGCTGAACTGGCACTCATCAGTTGGTCCTTATCATCATCTTCCGCATATATGTATAATCAGTGTTTGGTTTATATTAAGATAGCAAATCTTTAAACTTTAATGAACAGGCTTCAATTTACACCACCCTTCAACTCTTTAGCTATCCATACCATTGAAAATCTGATGATAGAAGGCTGCCAATATATACACAGAAGAGGGATGGGCAGGATACAGACTGAATTTATAATATTTGATTGAATACAAGTATAATTTAAGCTTGAACGTTTGTGTTCAATTCCCTTATAATTACATCTAAATTCCAAGTATATAAATTATACTTGTTTTCAATTTAAATGTTACAAATTCAGCCTGTATGTTTCCCATCCTTCCTTCTGTGTATTTAAATAGTGAAGGTTCTATACATGGGGGGCGAGAATGATTTGGAGTTATCATGGGCATGACAATAATATTGTCATCAACAAGAAATTTGAGCCTTCCATCATCAGATTTCTAATGGTATGAAGAGCTGAGGAATTGAAGGGTAGAGTAGAGTGAAGCCTGATCATTAAAGGTTGAAGAGTTGCTATCTTAATATAAACTGAGAACAGATTATATATATGTGTGGGAGATGATCTAGCCTAATTGATGAGTGCTGGTTCAGCACAAAATACATATATTAGAAATCATTTACCTTTTTCACATGTGGATGGTCACATGTATCAATTTCATGAAATAGAGCGGATAGCTGAAGGTGAGCTTGAAAGTCTGTGCTCAAGTCTCTTATCATTATACCTAAACTCCAAGTATATAAATTATACTTTTATTCAATCAAATATTTCATTATCAACAATATAATCTTATGGGCTCTAAAGCTCTCATAAGAGAAAGTTTTTTTTATTGTCAAGAAAATTAAATTTTATTTATTTTGATTATTAATTATTAAAGTAAAATTTTTACGTTAATATATATAATAAAAATCAGTCATATATCACATGACCTATATAGCTTGCATTACCAATATGTAATATCTAAAGAGCCTGCTACTAGCTCTAAACAAGCTTTTTTTTTTATGATAAATGCTACAAGAGAAAATACATGAAGCTTTTATCTATGATGGTCCCCATCCCCAGACCGGTTTCGAGCTATGGCTCTCATCAGTGAGGAGCTAGGACATAAGATTCAAAATATTAACTCAAGCCAAGCATTTATCTAATTCTTAAATATTTAAGAAAAAGATCCAAATCTTCAGACACCTACATGTCTTCAAACTCAGCTCTTTAACCAAAGAAACTATATGAGCCTGAACTAAATTCAGAGATCCCATATATTAGTAGGCTTAGCAATTTAATATAGCCAAATCCCCAATATATATATAAAGAACTCTTAGTTATAATATTGTTTTTGTTTGTGTAAAAATAAACTATTTTAATTTTATATTTCATCGTATTGTATTAGAACTATACAGGGATTTGCATTGTTATAAGCGATTAAAAATTACAATTTTTTTTTATACTTAATTTTATCTCATCTTTTTTTAAAAGAAAGTGCATTTAAATCTTTCATTTTTTTTTTGTTTAAACTCTTTCCCAAGTATACCAATATATATATTTAATGCAGATTTACACCTTATCTCTTTCTTAATTAAGATGCATGACTCATCTTACATTTGATTTTCAGATATAATTTTATTGAATTGAAAGGTCTTGCACTATATTATATACAGAAATTCTTAAAAATAATTTCAGATCTTTTTTAATGAAAAACATCAACTGTATTAATGATACACAAATCTATTATTGCAGCTGCTGATCCACTTGGTTCCATTTCTTAATTTTTTTGTTTGTGATTTTTATTTCATACTTTTTTTTTGCTGTAAAATTTTTTCATCATATTTTTTTTATTGTGAATAAAACAAGTATTTCCTTTCCCATCTTGTTTTTTTTTTTTTGTTTAAACATCTGCAATTTTTATTACTGGTGAGTGTGTATATATGTACTGTATATTTATTTTAGTTGGTTGTCTATTTTAATTTTTTTTTTAAAAAAGAGCTATTAGAATATCTTATTGTATCACAAAAGTTTTACATTATGGTGGCATATGGCTCTGATGTTAAAATAAGTGGTCAATTGCTCAGAATTTATGTGTTATTCAGAGAACAAAATGGCAGCATAACAGTGATATTTGGTTGATCAAAGTGAGTTTTTTATTTTTCTTAATTGGAAATCAGTCCATTAATCTTTAATTTTGGGTCTGCTACTCTATCATTGTTCCAAATTACACCTAAATACATAGAGATTGTTAATAAA
This sequence comes from Epiperipatus broadwayi, assembly GCA_028023455.1. Lineage (NCBI taxonomy): Eukaryota > Metazoa > Onychophora > Udeonychophora > Euonychophora > Peripatidae > Epiperipatus > Epiperipatus broadwayi. The sequence goes on from JAQFVV010000077.1 coordinate 1,697,284, forward strand.
GGTTTGAAACAAATTAAGCTTGTACATAATATTTTTAACACAGAGTTATTGATTAAGAAACAGTAACAAAAACTGAAATTAAAAACTTTTCTATAAGATTATTTTTATCTATATATGAGAATAATTTAATAACATTTCTTGGGTAGTATATGAGAAAGTCATGTTATGTTGCTGTATAATGGAAACTATACTGTTTATGAAAGTTAGCATTGAAATTCACCTTTATCTTAATTTAGTGTACAATATATGCATATATAAACTGTGGTATATGCAACTTAAATCTATGTAAAAAGAAAAGTGCTTAAATCTGTGTAAAAAGAAAAGTGAAACACTTAATTTAAAGTTGCCCCTTTATATAATCAATCCATCCAGCACTCATTGTTTTACAGTTTTTTGTCATCAGTTGCTCATTCTAAGGGTTTATCACTGTCTTTTAAATCCTTTGATGATCTTGTTTTTTTTTGGAGGGGCTACATCAAATGTTGATGGCTGAGGGTTTCTATAGAAAATATTTAGATTTAATGGTTGACCTGCTTCTTTGATTTTCTTTTTGTACAATATATTATAATGTCTTATTTATTGACTTAAGGCATTTTTTGGTTTGTTAGAGCATTATAAATTGGAGTCATATTCATCAGAAAGGCTGTTGTTCATGACCTTATGATGTCAAATTAGTTTCTTCAGTTTTTTTTATGTTCAGATTTTTCCCTACAGTTCTAATGACTTTCTTTTCTTCGTTGTCTTCCTTTTCTTCATCTATTTGCTTTAATTCCTCTTAGTTAATTATTCCATATGAGATTGTAAAAGTTTTTCCATGTTTTCATCAATTTCTTATCAGCATTTTAATCCAAAGTGTTGACAAAATGCTGTATTGCTTCTTGAATTAGTATATCTTTAAGGTTGCAATGTTTCTTTGATCAATAGGTTGAAGAAATGATTCAGTCTTCAGTAGTATTAATTGCTGCTTATAATTCCAATTTAAAATGTATGTAGCTATACACTTAAAAAAAAATATTCAATATTGCTAGAAAAAAATGTGTGCAAATATAGATAAGGAACCAAGAAAGGGAGAGTAAGCTCACAATTGATAATTTTTTGTGTTATTCCACAAAATTGTTAACCATTGTGCAGGGAGTAAAAAAAAAAACATACTGAATTTTTATTATTTTTAAAATTCTTTTAGTCTTATTTATATGAAATTATGTAGAATTAAAAAATTAAGGTTTAATAATATTTCATAAAGTCTTGTTATTTATTGACATTGTAATGGTAGCCAAATTATAGAACTATTCATTACCAAAGCCTAATCACAAAATTAACTTTGAAAAAATAAAAATTCTGATATATTAAAAAATGCAAAAAGTGTATCTAACACATTCTGTGTTTGCATATTGTAATCAATATTTAAACCATTTTTTTTTTTACAGTAAGTACTATGCTGAATATGCTAGCCATGGTCTTTTTTTATGGCTTGAGGTGATACATTTTATTATGTGTGACAGCCACTGTTTTTCAAATGATGCAAACAAGATATTTATTTTATATAGTGCGATGTTTTTATAAACTGTAATACCAATAAGCCAATAAGCTAATACACATGCACTTTGTAGTTATCACTATATAAATGAATACTCCCACTTTTTCAAACACAAGATAGTCTTTGGGAAAAGATAGAATGAATCCATCTATCTTTTCGACCCAAACGTGGGAAAATTTTAAGTGTTTGAAAATGAGAGTGTGAAGTTGTTAATTGATCACTTTAAATTACTTTTTTACTATGTGAATGAATGACGGTTGTGAAATTTCTAGAATTTACGCTACATCATTGTTATTAAATTAAACATATGTAAACAAGACATTTATTTTATATAGCGCAATGTTTTTATAAACTGTAATATCAATAAGCTAATACACATGTGCGTTGTAGTTGTCACTATATAAATGAATACTCCCACTTTTTCAAACACAAGATAAAGTCTTTGGGAAAAGATAGAATGAATCCATCTATTTTTTCGTCCCAAACATATATGTATGGGCAAATCTTAAGTGTTTGAAAATGAGTGTGGCAATTTTTTGAATAATGTAGTATGTTATAATGGCAGAAATACAGGCCATTTAAATAAAAATTAAAGCATGAAACAATCTTCCTCCTTCCCTTTTTTCTTTTTACCAAAAATACATTTAAGATAATGGCCATTTTGTTGAACTAAAATTAGCATTCATAAAGGTTTAATTTAAAATTGCTTAACTAAATATTTTAGTTAATACATCTACAGTGCACAATTTAAAATTAATTATTAATAAGTTTTGATATTTTAATTAAAATTAAGGATCAGAAGTAAAATAATAGTTTTAAACACTAGTGAGCTTATGACACTCTTGCATCACTTTGGGCATCATACATTCAAAGTATTTATTTTGACAACTAAATCTCATTTTAAAATATGATTACTGACCAAAATTTATTTTTATTTTTATGCTGAATGAAATTTGTATATGTATTTTTTGGTACTATAATTTTTTTTAATTTGCAGTAAAGTTGCCATTGTTTTGGATATGTCTGAAACAAATTACAATACTATGATTTAATTAGTTTGCTTAAACATTTTGAACATTAGCTAAGCAAAGATTTATTCCATATGTTAATTTTATTTAGTATAGCTGAGCATGCTTTTGGTTGGTGAAGCCAGATTTATATCTTGCAAATAAATATTATTTTTAATGTAGATTTAGTAACTTTTGACCATAATTTATAAAGTTATTTTCTTCCTCCCTCCCCCTCTCTTTTTTTTTTTACCGAAAATACTTTAGATTTTATAATGATAGCAGTTTTAATTCAAAATTAATTGAATGAATATTTTAGCTAATATATAGTACACAATTCAAAATTAATTATTGATAGTATAATATATGATAAACATTTATTTTTAGTTATATGCTGATTGAAATTTGTATTTCTTTTTCTGAACAAAGGCAAAACTCCCCATACAGTATCTTTTTATGTTTGAGGTAATACCTCCTTTGGCTTGGATATGTCTGAAAAAAATTATATTATGATTTAAAATTAAGCAAGTACTGTACAATAAATGATATTTTACATTTACATTTAGTAACCTTTCTCATGTAAAATTGATTATTGTTTGCATAATATACAAAATCTTTTTTTTTTTCAAAATAATTTGCAGTTACTACAATTAAATTTTTCAGTTAGAGTGATTGTAATTTTTGTTGCAAGCAGATAACATTAAAAAGAATGTTAATTTATAACAATGAGTGAAAAAACAGGTTTTAAAGCTCATAAACACATTTTAAAATATAATATTAATATATTTGATTATTTCATCAAATAGATTTTTGATTACTTATTGTATTGAATGAAGTGCATTTTTTTTTGTCTTTTGTAGTCATTAAACTTTATTTTGGATAGGTCAGTAATGAACGTATTGATTCTCTTGTAAGGATATTAGATGAAAATTAAATAAAGTCCTGTACATTAATCATATTATAATTTTATAATCAAAGTACTGTACATTGTATTATTATATACTATGTTATGTATAATGAATAAACTCTATTATACATTTTTAGCACAAGTGCCACTTTTTTTTTTTTGAATAACATAAAATCACTATTCTATGATATCATCAATCTTACAATCATTTTCAAAGTGGTGTTTTAAAAAAAAATAATAATTTTTTTTATGATCATTATAGCAAATAATCAATTGTATACTTGGTTAAGCCAATATTTGCTTTATTCAAAGAAAATTTAGATTTGATTTTAAGAAAATTGATATATTTTATTATTGCAGAAATAGAGCAGTTTAAAATGCATTGTGATAACAATGTTAAAGAATTTACCTTCAGCAGTATCTTATTATTATCTTCATCCAAAGAAAACACATGAAGCCAAAGACTTTGCTTTATAAATTATTTTTTTAAAAATATCATTATATAGAATAACAAAGCATTTTAAATTATACATTACATTATCTCCATCATCTAGTTTAATTGTTAAATGTTTTTTAAAAATGCAATTTATATTTATATTTATGAACATATTCAATTATTAATAAAAACATACAGGTTAGTATATAACATTATATTCCAAATGTTATTTTCTCTTTTCTTCAGATATTTTTGGTCTGACCAGTGACAATTATTTATTAGGATCTTCTTGATTTTTTCCTTTTTTTTTAAAAAAAAAAAACAATGTTGAAGATTGTTTTCTAAACATTACTAATTATCACACTAGATTGACTTATGGGATTATTTACTGTTATCATATATCACCTTCTTTAATTTTTTCTTCTACTTTTCCCCCTCTACCACATGGCAATGACAAATAACCCCATAAGACAATCTAATGTTGATAATCAATAAATTTTGGTATTACTACTTAATCTTACCTTTAAGAAAAAAATGGAGAAATCAGGCTCCTTATAAAAAATTTTTGGTACCTGTTTTCTTTGTTAAAATAACTTAGTTGGAGCATGGCTTTAAATGCAGCATTCATAAATATAAAAGATCTTGTTTTTGATTTCCATGCTAATATTGTCTCTAGACTATCCAGCAACACAGGAAGTGAGGAGAATAATATCATTCAAAACATTGTTTATATACTAATCTGTGTATTACTACTAACAAATGAATGAATGTATTTAGAAAAATATAAAGTTTGAATGTTTTTAAAAACATTTAGCAATTAAATGATGAAAATAATTTAACATTTAATTACAATAAAATGCCATTATTCTAAACATTCATTCATACAGTAAAAAAACACTTGTCTTTTAATGTTTTTTTTTTTATGCTGCCTTTTAAAAAAAATAAAAACCATTTTGTTAATATAACTAGGTCTAAAAAAAATCTTTTTAAATTTAGCCTAAATAAATTTGGTTAATATTAAGATGCCTTGACAAGGAATGAAATATATATTTATGTTGTAAGTTTTGTAATTAGTAGAGTAAAACTATACAAGCAGACAGTAGGACTAAGTGATAATACACAATAGTTTACGATTGTCTTCCATTTTCTCAGCACAATGTAATAAACCCTTACCTAAGAAAATATTTATTTTCTTCATATCTCAAATAATTTTTCTAAAGAAAAAAATGAATTATTTTTTATTTTTATATGAATTAACATGGAAAACGAGTTGAAAACTTATTACTTTTCTTACTTGTGATGAAAGTTGTTTATAATACAATCTTTTTTTTTTTAATAATCAAGGCATTGACAATCTATGAAAACCCATATTATGGAACTATTATTCTTCAACTAAGAATAATTAGATGACCACTGTTAGAGGATTTGAAAAATAAAAGTCTAGAAATCCTTAGCTATCTGAAAAAAAAAGTGTACAAGTTCTACTAGTGTTTGAATTCTAGGTTATGATCATGGCAAGCTAAAACACAACCATTTTACCATGAAACCTTACTATGTATGGAAAACACAGTTATTTTTTAATCATAAAATAAAAAAAACAGATCTCATTATTTGCTAATATTTTTAGCAATTCTGGCTATAAAAGTGAACCCTAAGCTCATATACCATAAGAGCAAAATATTATAATATCATCAATAAAAGCATCATCGTATTACAATCTTTTTTTTTTTTTTACAATCAATGTGTCAACACTCATCTGATCAAACTAAATTTAATTGAGGATCTCTGCTCATTAATTAACAATAGTTGATTTACTCTGTTCCTACTAACTGAAGGAAAAATTTTGAATATGTTGCACACAAAAATTATTTCCAAGGGTTTGTCTGGCCCAAATTTGAATCTTAAATCATGACCATAGTGAGTAGTTTTGCTAATCATTATGATGTGAACTCTTTATGTTGGAAGTATATCTGATTATAATATGGTCTTATCAAGCATTTTTTTTTAAAATTTAGAACTGAAAATTTATAGACTTAAATTACAAATACATCTCACACATTTAATTTATGTATCACTATTATCATTTTTAACTATTATTGATCCACGGTATGATAGTCCCCCATGGTTAATCCAGTTTTTCTGAGGCATACCTTTCTCTCATAACTATTAAGTTCTTTTATTTCATCCAATCATCTCATGAGATTTTTTTGTCCACCTATTATCATGTCTTCCTAACAATATATTTATTTCAGTTCTATTTCAGTCTCTTAATTCTTTCAAAAAAAAAGAAGAATGATGTCAATGCTACCTGTTTGTTCTCTCAAGTATTTATTTTCAATTCGTTCTTGTTACTCCCAATGTACCTGTTTCCATACTTTCTTGAGTGGCCTGAAGTCTCTATATTATTTTTCTGTTAAGTATCCAAATCTTAGATTTATTAGTGAAAACCAATACTTTTTTAAAAAATCTTTTTTTCAAACACATAGACATATTTTCTTTTAATATTAAATTATTTCTGCCATAAACACTCTATTAAAGTTAGTTCTATGATTAATTTAATGCGACTGCATTAATAACCTGACCAAAGTAATTGAGATTGTTAAATTTTTAATTCTTGAGGATCACTTTTTATTTTCATTTGGGAATGATTATTGAATATTGAAAATCTTTAATCCCACTTTTCACTTTCATCTGATAGCTTTTGTAATATTTCCAGAATCTCTGAAACATTATTTGGAAAAATAATCACATCATCCACTAGTTCTATATAACTTAAATAGTAATTTATTTTTTGTTCACTTTATTTTCCAATTCAATCCACAAAAAACTTTTCATAAATTGCTGTAAAAGGTTTTGAAGATATGGAATCTTCCTGTTTGTTATATATCAATGATGTGTTTTTTTTTTTAGTTTCCAAATAATCTAATCTCTGTTGTTGCATTTTCGTGAATATTCTTCAGAATGTAATAAAATTTGAGGTCTATATCTTGATCTTCAAATGCTTTAATCACTATGGAAATGCTTATAGAATCAGTGATTTTTCATAGTCTACAAATCCAAACATAATCACAAGTTATATTCATTGCTTTTTCCCCCTGTAACTTTTCTTAACACTTGTATGCAATCTATTGTGCTAAAATTATTTTAAAATTCAGTTTGTGTATTTTTGATTGATTTGAATCCAAAGGTTTGCTGTTTATCTGTTCTAATAATCTTAATAAATTTTTGTATAGGAATGACAAAAGACTGATAGGTCTATAATTTTTTGCATTTTCATCTTTATTTTTTTTTATTCTATCAATATGAGTACTGCATTCTTCAATCATTGGTATATCTTTATTATTTTGCCAATGATTTTTTTATGTCTTCACTTGTTTTTTTTAAGATATCAATAATAATTTCATCATTTCCTGGAATTTACCTCATTCTTTATAGATTTAAACACATGCCTCACCTTTTCATTTAAAATGCTTGGCTAATGTGAAGAAGTTATAAAGGTTACTTTTTTATTTTATTACTATGTAGTTCTTTTTTAGTAATGATATCACCTTTTCTTATTTTTTCCAATGTCAGTATGTTGTTTTATACTTTTAGAATCTCTGTTCTCCTCTAGTTTTCCTTGTCAGATCATAATTATATTTTCTTCTATCATCATTAATTCTTTTTCATACCATTTTATATAATTCCAGATATTCAATTCTTTTTAATGAATCATTTTATAAATCTTTTTATATTCATTATTTATGCATTGCTTATAATGCCTAATGTTGAATGGAGCAGATCAGATTTTTTGTGTGATTACTGACACCTATTTGGAAGGAATGTAATAATTCTAGTAATTCTATTAATAACTTAAAGAAAATATAATAATTGATACATTGACTTTTGTCTGAGTGCTGAAAAATGTGTAACCAATAATAATTGAATAGTTGTTCTTAATTTTTCTTTACAAAAACTGGAGCTTTTCTGTAGGCTTACTCGCTAAAATATTTACAATTTGACTTGTACGTTTTTTTCACCATTTAAAGATAATATTTTTTTTTCCTGATTTAAAATTTTTACACCCGATAGGAAGATTAGTTTATATATTACGAATTTTATTGATATTCTAAATATTGTGTTGTAGGATATATTACTAATTTGTCACAAATTCTTACTACTCTTGCATTAAATAAATAAATAAATAATCAAATGGCTTTATTGTTCGAGAATTCATAAGAAGTTTGAGCATCCGAAGTTCTCAGCACTGAAATCGATCTGATAGACAATCCAGAGTCTGCCACTACCCTAAATAATGCAAGGAATTTACACAATAAGGATATTATTTATGCGTTTATTATAAATAAATATCTTTTAAAATTAAATAAAGTAATACTTTTTTAAAATTTTGATTTTATATTAATTTGATTCATATAAATTTATACAGTGAAGCTTCATTATGCATTGTGCATGCATTACTTCAGTTGTGTGTTATCTCCCCCCCCAATAAAAATATAAATGAACAAAAAGTAAAAATATTAAAATTCGTAAAATTAATAAATTTTGCCTTGGGACAGCGGCCATTTTTTCATCTCAGCATTTTGAAAGAACATGCATTATATTTAGCATTTTGATGTATACTGTAATTTGTGTAATAAAATGCTTTTTAAGGATAATGCTAAAAGTTTTATGAAATTTCACAAAAATCATTTTTTTTAAGCAGTAAAAAATGAAATACAAATCATTCCTATGTTGTAACAGAAACCTTATGATTTGGAATGTTTAAATGATAATCTGAAATGGGTAATGGCAAATAGGAGTGATTGTTTAACTTGTAAAATTAATATGAACTTAGAAACATCAAAACAACTAGAAAAGTCATAGTTTGCTGGTGCTAAAAAGTTATTGCTTAAAGCATATTTAATTGTGATGAACTGTTATTTTGCTATTTGTTTTATTTTAAAAAATAAAGATATCGTACAGTAAGTTTGTTATTATTTGTATTTTTTGAATGAATGCAAATGACTGACACACGCAGCAAACATATATATATAAATATGCTCTCTCAATTTTGTGTTAATAACTATGTTATTTTTTAAAATTTTGTTTACATTATGATCTTAATTTATATAGGTATTCTAGGCACATAAAAAAATCTATAAGTGCATGCATTGTAATCAAAACTTATCAACAAACCATGAACTATGTGTGATGTATGCAAGAGGTATTTGGAATAAAATATAGTAAATATCAAGACTCACTGTAATTAAGTTCTTACTGTTTTTGTTTAAAGCATATTTAATTAAGATCTTAGATACATTACTAAACATACATATTATCAAATGGCATTGGAGAGACAAAAGTTTAATTTGGAATTTAGAAACAATTTGTAAATGTGCATTGACTCTTGACTTTAAAAAAATATTCTTGGATAATGAATTAATATTTAATAAATAATTTGCTTTAATAATACTAATAACTTCTTATGTATATCTTAATTTTTTTTTTTAACCTATAGTTTTTAGTTTGTATTTATTGATCACTTTACAAACATTATATTTATCTTTATATGATTTTTTTGTTCATATGGACATTACTCATCAGTAGTAATAGAGATATGTGACCTTATGGTACCATAAAATCCATTCATTCTCATGTATTACAAAGATTTTTTTAATTGGTTTGAGAAAACCCAAAGGTAATATTTTGTTAACCTTGTTTTGAAGTCAGTAGAATATTATGAGAAATTTTGAAAATAGATCTGCTTTATCTCGAGTATTCATAGAAGTAGTTTTCAAAATATATTAGAAAATGAGATTAAGAGTTTTAATGATTGTGCTTCTGCTAAGGAAAGAGATAAGCATTATAATAATATACTTAAGTATTGACGATTATTGTTTACAATCTATGTGTTTAGTAACTTATTGTTATACAGCATTTATTATGCAAAGATCAAGTTTCCAATATCAAATTAAAACTTAAATAATAAAGTTTAAATATATATATATATACATGTAATTAAACTTCCAACTTCACCACACTTTCACGAAAATATAAACAGAAATATTTGAAAAGCTAAATGATCTCCAAGATATATTTCATGCTGAACCAACATTCTTCATTTGATGCACATTATAATCTTTTACATATGTTTACATTATTTGTTCAACATTTATCAATTCCACATTATTACAAGTAGAATCAAGTTTTTTAGTTTTCTAATTTTGTGTTTAATTATTAGTATATTACCTGCATTTCATTTGCATCTCATCTACCATTATCTATGTAATATGGATAGTTGAAATCATTGGTAGTAGAAACAATCCTATAATATATATGGAAAAACTTGGAAACAGATTTATTCTCATTAAAGTCTTAGTTTTAACATATATATTTAATTTGTAGAATATATATGTACTATGACTATTGATGGTATTACGCCATTATAGAAATAATGGATTTCAGCACCATGGTATTTTCTTTATATATATATTGTACCCTCACTTCCTGATATATATAATATAACTTAAAATATGACTAGCTCAATTAAATCGTTATGCTCGGCTAAAATATGTATAACTATCATTAATATATTTTTATAATACTATATCTTATCAGATTCATTATAACTTACCAAAATTAATATAGTTCAATATCATGTACTAATTAAATAAGTATTTATTAAAATCATGAGACTATGAAGTGAAGTTACAAGTGGTAATTGAATTTACATTGAGCTAATGTCTTCCCAAGACACTATCTCAATGGCATAAGAATACTATTACCTCTTTATTATCTCATTACTACATCTACAGCACTCTTATGTCTTTTATAAAAATTAACTAACTTCAATAATAATAATAAATAAATCTCAATCTTTTATTAAGGAAATATAATTAAATAATCTCAGGTTCTTTTAATTATTTTAAAGTAATAATATTTCTTGCAGATAGGCATGATAAGGGATTTAATATCAAACCTAACTACACCTAACTTATCATAATAATAATAACTAACAATAATAATTTCTAGTGTATAAATTAATCTTATCTATTTTATTATACTATTAATCATTAAGGAAATAAGTGAATCATCTACATGTCTTTCATTTTCATATAGTATCTTAATTTAAAAATTATACTAAAATCTTATAATTTAATAATATGTGGCAATAAATAATATTATACTCTTATATTGTGCATTATACTTACCTTGTGACCATTATAATATTATATGTTAATGTCAATCAATTTCTATAAATTATATTAAGAAAATACTGTGTTTCTTTTTAAAATAATAATAATAAATTCATATTGTGCAAATATTATGTTTATTCAAATTATCTGTTGTCAAATGCTGTGGTGCAAAATAATGAATTCGACACACTTTTAAACAACTTAAACAAATTTATTTACATCAACTTTAATAAACAACTTATGTACATTATTTACATTACAAGTGGAAACCAAAGAAAATAAAAAATAAGAAAAATAATAATACAAGATTTTTACACTGTTACTATTTCCATAAACATAAATAGATAATCCATACATTTCTTAAATGTTTTATCAGTAACATTTAATTAAGTTTATGAACTTAAATCTTAATAGATATCATTTGTCATTAGTTAGTACAAAAGAAGACTTTTATGTAAAATATCACTTATGTAGCATATGTAAAATAAACAAACTTTAACAATTAAAAATGCTACTTCACTTAAGTATTATTGCTATTTCTATTATAATGTACTAGTATGTATTACATTTACTATTAGCATTAATCAAATATCAACTAATGTATAGACTGATATAACTTTATAATATAACAACATTTATTGATTATATAATTATTTACTTCATTCTGATGTAATTTCATAATGTATGTCTTACCAAAATATGCAATACATATATGTTCTTTTCTTAAAATAATATTTAAAATTATTCAACAATTTCAAATTTTATAAAGTATTATATTAAAATAAAATTCTATGATTCTTTTCTATTTAAACTACTACTCTTCTCTACTTGTTATTCCTATTCCTTCCTAATAAAATTCTATCTACAAATATCATTTTGACCTTATTTAACTTCAGTAACAGCTTACCAATTTTTAAAAAATAATGACTATCCAAACTATCTTATACCTCATCATCGATATACGATAAACCCTTCAAACAAAATATAAATTTCTATATAAAATTAATTTGACTTATCTAATAAAAAATAAAAAAAAATAAAATATAGATATTTTTACCTCTTACTAACTTGAAAGGTAATATAAATAATTCATACTAATATAATAAATCAAATTCCTAATATTGTAACAGAAACATTAAAACTTATTCACGAAAGAATCATATAATTATTTATGGATTTCTCTTATTACGTTATAATAAATTTATATCATAAATTTAAAGTATGCATATTAAAATAAAACTGTTATTACTAATATTATGTGTGTATATTCTTTAAATATTTATACATTCATTCAACAATCAAATAATATTTGGTTGATCTAAAGAAAACAAAGCAAAATACATCAAATTATTACTATTATATAATTTTTACCATAAATGATATTCCAATTTATAATCCGCCACACGATGTCCTCCAGAATTACAGTTTTACAAAATAATTTCACATTTATACTCAACAATTATTCTTTAAAATATTACGTGTTGTATAATTATATAAAAATAAACTTTATGAAATTAAGTGTTATATTAATATTTAGTTACTTTTTAAAAAAAAATGTACCTCTCTTATCTTTAATAGATCAATAAATAATTAAATATCTATGTTAGTTAAGAAAAACAAAAAATGTTACATAAAATCCAACGGTGTCTTCTTCCACCCATAATTGTTCTTTTTTCCTAGGCACAAACTTTTACCAACATTACTTCCTTTTCCGGTACATCACGTGTTTTTAAAAGTTTTTATGAAATAAATGAAAAAACGTTCTTTTTTTAAAAAATAAAATAAAATAAGTTCCACCATAAAGAAACAAAAATAATAATTAAAACAGTCTAAAGGATCCGGATTCATTTCTTTAAAGAAAAATTATTTAAAAGTTATTATTTCTAGGATTAATCAATAGTTTATAATGTTCTTATTTAATTATTATAAATTGACTTGGATATCCACGTATACTTATTTGCGCATTCCTTAATAAATATTTAGGTAAGATTAATTTCTAAAATTCTTCTGTACGACCAGCGTCCAGATTTTACTATATAATATTTTATTTACAGGTATTTCTTTACCAATTAAATTTCCGATTTATTTGCCTTTTAAAACTATCGAAATCTAGTCTTTTAAACCACAAAGACTTAACAAGGCAAGTAATTCTACAATTACTATTAATTACCATATCTTTACCAAGATATATACTTAAATTTGTAATTTAAAATACTTTCTTCATAAAGAAGTATTTATCTTTCTTTAAATATTTTTTATAAAAATTAATTATAATCAACTTTTAAATTCATATAATGTCCAATATATTACTTTTATCCAACTAGTAATTCTCCTAGTTAATCCAGCATTTGTTATATTTTTAGTATAAAGTCTCCAATACATTTTATCCTTATACGATGCTTTCCTGATTATTTGATAGTAAATTGAGCTTCGATAGAGACGATCAATAGGGAATTATAAATAAATTAGCACTGCATATTTAACGGTAAAACTTTTATAAATTATTTAAAACTACTCTCTTATAATTTTAAAATGATTACGAGAGCGTCTATAATTTTACTTAGCTATATCTAATAGCACACTTCACTTAAAAGAAATCATAATCATAATTCCCCCTGAACAATTGAACCTTGGTTTTATACCGGAATACATTCCCCACTTGATTGGTAAATTAAACAATCACTTTGCTAGCCTATTTACATATTTTACCAACAATACAGAATTAAAAATAAATAATGACTTATTTAATATTTATTATTTATTACATTATTAAATTCTTAAATGGATCTTTATCATTTATTTAAATCCATTAAACATTTTTTTAAAATAGATCGGAAGAGCTTTATTTCACTTTTAACTTTTATAAGACTATTTTTTAAACAAACTAAGTCTATTTTTATACGTTACGTTTTTTTAAACAGTATTTTAAAAATCAGATTTAATATTTCACATTAATTATCTTTATTTTTATCTCGTGATAGCCAATATAATATTTATAAATTTTATAATAGAATTTTAGAACAGTTTTGCAACTTTACTATAAAACTTACAAGCATGTGTGTACATATGTCTATCTATCATCTGTTTTACAACACAGATACAAACGCTTGTAATTATCTAAAAATAAACTAACAATTTAATTTTAAAAATAAATATTTTTAAAATAAATAATATATTATAACAACTTTAAAATAATAATTCGATATTATTAAAATCAAATATTAATCTTCTATTATATACTATTAATGCACCAAATATTTATTCATATTCTATAAATCATTATCAACAATATATATATTATAACCCTTTGGTTTATTCCATCTAAACCAAATATGATAAACTTAAGTAATGATGGAAATTTTTTTTTTTTGGATAAAGAAAAGTTAAAGTTTTGGCTTGAGAAAGTAATGGCTATATAGATTACAAGTAACAGATATAGAGACAGTTTGTGTGTTTGTCTGCAAGGTATTACTAAAGAGTTGCTGAGAAGTAAGAGTGAATCATTTTGTCAGTAGCTTTAGTTAACAGAGAATAAGTTTACAGTTATAGGAGATTGTGGTAGATATTTATGGTTATGATTATCTAAAAATTATAAATTTATATGCTTGAAATTATAAGCAATTGTGAGAGATATTTTGTTCTCATAATCTAAACAATCAGTTTTATGTTTGATAGTCTGTACAGTGTATGTGTGTGTGTAATGCAGACATATGGGTTGATTTTTTCTCTTTCCTTTAAAGAAACTGAAATAATTTTTTCTTTAAATTATTAAAAATGTAAATCTAAATAAGAAATTATTTAGATGGAATGACTGTCGTCTTTGTTTGACCAAAACAAGTGTTAGCAAGCTTATGTTTTAATTATACCGTCTTTAAAACTAAATTTCCTAAATTGACCAGAGACATGTTAATTAAAAAGATCTGGTTTAAGATCAAAGAGAAACGATTAGGAAGGATAACACCTTGGTGAGAGTAATGGCTCTGAATGGAAATTGTTTTATGACTAGACTTGGGAAGAAATCACTGGGGGAGGGGGTAACAGACTTTCTTTTTTCTTTTAAACTATAAAAACTAAAAGAACAAAGGAGAAAGGGGAGAAAAAAGAAACTTTTGCTGATTGAAACTAAGCTAGCTAACTAAAACTAAAATTCATATCTAAAAGTATATATTTTGTAAGTTTTTAAAAATTTTCTATACAATTTTAATAATGAAATCAAATTGCATAATAGACCAAAATATGAAGTTCTAATTCAAGAATCATGGTGCATATCTCTGTCTTCTCAAAATTAATCATGAAGAAGTCAACTTTTGATAAGTTATTGTCTGCTCAAATTTTATCCAATCTACTTATAAAATCTCCTATAAGGAGAAAATGGTCAAATTTCTTCTATCAAATTAAAAGATCAATTCCATTTATATGGCTATTTAAGATTCGTTTAAAGAATTACAACGATCTTCTGTTATAATATTTTGAAAATAAAGTTTATTCATGTTAGTAATCAAAAGCTGCATATTGCCATAATTTGAACCTTTAAATATCTACGATCAAAGAAAAGAAGAAAGGAGAACAAAGTGAATTCAATCTCCGGAAGAATCATCAAGTGGAAGGTAACAACAGAACTTTTTAAATTTATTAACTATAATGTATCTACATTCTGATTTAAATATCTACAAATTTTAAAGTAACTAACTATCTACGTTTTATATCTATCTTGATTCAAATGACTGTCTGTGCGTTTTTAATTAAAATAACTGTCTGAGGTGCAATTGATAGCTATCTCAAGAAAGATGAATCAAATATAGTAATTAATTAATGAACTGTGGAAGAAAAGAGAAATTTAGAGAGACTGTCTGTAATACTGATATTTATTCTTCATTTATTTCATTAATATAATATGTCATTTATTTATTTTATTATTATTATTATTATTAGTATTATATGTCATTTTGTTTATATGCTATGTAACACTCTGATCACTAGATTATTTAATTTGATATTTTGTTTATGTTTAAAATGTGAAGAAAAAAAAAGATTTTGATACCATTTAAATATAGATGCTCACGTAGATTTAGACTTAAAAGTAAAGAGAGAAATGAGATAAATATTTTATTACTCGTAACAAAATTTTAATTATGCTTGATCGTAAATATGAAGAGCGAGAGGATGGTCATAAAACCCATTATTATGCTGTGAGTGTTGATCTGTTATTGATATAGATATTAGGTATGTTATTGGCTTGACCGGTTAAAATTAAAATAATTCATCTATGTATTGATTTGAGATCCGGTTAGTCTTGTCATTATCTAGACTAGAATCGATGTATGTGTGGGCAGATTTAGAGTTATAAATGCTTATCATTACTAATGAAAGTAATCCTACCACCCAATGGATGAGAAATGGTTGTCTCCAGATTTATAGATACCATAGCAGTTAGAGGACTAAGTTTCCATTTATTTATTAAGATAGGGAATCAGTAATAAAGTTACTGTTTAAGTACAGAAAATGTTGCAAGCCAATATAGGGAATAAGTGTCTAAGACAAGCTCTTTACACAATTCTGGATCTTAGGATAGATCTCTCCCTGGCTCAAGCAAATCGTTTAAGTTTAAAGTCGATACCGTTGTAGTTGTTATATTTCCCTTATCGAGTTATAGACGCTGTATGGTAATGTGGTGTGAAGAGAGTTTTTCTTATCTGAGACATACCAATGTTGCCCGGAAAGGATAAGGATTCAGTCAGATATATATGTATGAGGAAGATGACAAGGATTTTAAGTAATAAACTAACCGATCTATATTGATTTTTTTTGAATGATGGTAAATTGAGGTCGTCAAGCTGGGTGGGCATACCGAACTAGTTACGATATATACAGTCAAAACGTAAAGATCTGACAAGCATGAATGTGAAAGTGTGGGTTTTGAATTTAAACCCGTTTGTAAGATTTAGTAGGGTAAATTTTGTGACGTATAATCCTTCTTCATTGGAAATGTGAAAATTATTACTTAATAAAATGATTTAAATTTTCAAATTATTTCACATTGCTGGTTAAGATAATTGAAACGAATATAATATTTTGGAATAGTCCAATAGACAATGTTTACGATAAAAGGAGGGGGAGGTAGAGATTTGTAGGTTTTCTTCTCTCTCAAGCTAAGATTTCTTAAAGCTAAAATATACGAAATTCTGTTTCCAGCGTCTGTATTTATGATTGTTATTAATCATTTATAATAAATGAATGGGTCAAAACCGAAAGTGAGTCATCCAAGAAATTAGTTAACTCAAACATAGATCAGAAGCATATATTTGTGGAACAATATTACAATTTAGTGTGTTTTGTTTTAATTTTATATTTATTATTTCATGTAATAAAGTTTTATTATTGTTATAAGATTACATTGTGTTTTGTGTTTTGGTGTTTCAAATATCTCCAGAATCCGTATATCCAGCACCTATATTTAAGGTAATATGAGTTATATTTTAAATTTAGTTAATTATTTTATAATGATGCTTTGTTTCCAAAATCGATTTGCAGTAGTTATTATTATCTTGTTTCCATATTCGATTCACATGGTCAATTTGACATTAATACTTTATTTTCATTATTGATTTACAATAGTAATTTAATACTGCCATATTTGAGTAATATAATTCATTTTATATAAGTCATTTTATAGACTTCAGTTTATATAATTTATTGTTATGATTAATTTGCTTAATCTAGTTTACGGTTATTTCCGTAATTTACTTTCATAAGTAAAATTTAATTAATTATCTGAATCATGTCCATGGTTTACTTCCATAGTTTACTTCAGCAAAATAAAATTTATTAAGGTTATCAATTAAAGATAAATTAGAAATAACAGAATAAAATGACAGGGAATAGTTAAATTAAGTTGATCAATTTAAATTTTGATTCATTGTAATGTGTTGAATGCTGGGAGCAGACATAAAATCCCTTTCCTGCTCTCAGGTGTTCAGAGTGATTCCCACTATTGAACTTTTATTAAAATTTATTTGGCAGATATGGGATCATATCCATTGCAATATAATCATTTATATGGGCACCTCTTGATAGATCTAGACCTTGAGAAAGAGCAATTCAATTTAGATCTCAGAGCTAGTTTGGAAGTCAAGTAGCTTAGTATAACAACATTATTATACTGTACTAAATTATTCCATTATTATAAATAGGGACCATGAATTTATAGTGGATCTAAGAATATATGTGAGAGAGAAATAAGAATAAGAACTATCTGATTAGAGAACATAACACAGACATTCCATGTTATATAATTGTGGCTATTGAATATAGATTATGAGTTCTTTGCATTTATTACAGAGTTATCTCCAGTCAGATAGAAATGAGAGCTGGTTACAATTTATAGCTGCAATTTGGCGCCCCGGTATACATTTGATCCTAAATATATAAATTTTAACTGACTAGCTACTTGATATAAATGAGAGTTTTATAAAGATTAAATAAGTGTGAGGTTGCTTTATTTAAAATGTTAAAGTTTGGCTGCACCACAGTAGTTAGAGTTTAGTGAAACTAAATAGTGTTAAAGATGACATATACCACGTAAAGCTGCCTTTTATAGAACAATTCATGTTAGAATTAGTGCCACAAACGTGAGGTTATAGAGTTTAGCACCGCAGATGAGGTTACAGTTTTGGCTGCGCAACGTGAAACGATTAAGGTTAGAATTAGCGCCACAAACATGAGGCAACTGTTCATGTTAGAATTAGCGCCACAAACATGAGGCTATAGAGTTTAGCACTACTAAAGTTTGGCAGAACGATTAAGGTTAGAATTGGCTGCGCAACGTGAAACGATTAAGGTTAGAATATGCATTTAATTTTAACTTATCTTTTTAACTTTTAGCTTTAAACATTTATTTATAAAACTTATTAATGCAGTATTGATCATGGCCAGTTTTCCCAACCATATAATATTATCATCTTTTATTGAAACGTCTCTCTCAAACATTAGCACAATTTCACATATCAAATATTCATAGATTACTTTAATTAAACTTTTTGAAAGATTATCATAATAAAATCAACATCATATAGCTAAATATATCTTAAATTTAAAATTTTTAATAAATTGATACAACAATTCATGGCGACCCATACAAAAGGGCACAATATATATTTAAATTCAAATTATTATCAAAATCACATGATATGCTTGACAAATGGAATCTTTCATTTTATAAAAAGTTGTATAAAATTTTTTTGAAAAGAAAACAAAAAAACTTGTGATTTCAAAATGTAATAAATTTTAGAATAAGTAATGTATGTAAAAAATATTTTGTAATACACTTTTATTTACTGTGGGAATACTGTAAAGTCAAAAAAAATATATATGTAACTTTTTTTATAATAAATGCTTTTATTTACTGTGCACTAAAAAGTCAAAACTAATTGTTTTCTTCAACCATAATTGGGATTTTTATATTTAACTTGACATAAAAGCATGGGAATTCAATTATAAGAAAAAAACTCAGCTATGGTTGAGGAAACAATTATTTTTGGCTTTTTAATCACAGTAAATGGCAAGTGTATATTGTAAAATATTATATATATATATTATATTTAACTTTTTACCATTCATAAAGTAAATTAAAGTGATTACTATAATTAGATTACAAAATTTATCCTAAACAAGCAAATAAAACAAACAAACAGAGTCTCTAAGTTAAATAAAATCATATAAAAGATTTAATTTACAATTTATAAAAGTATTCTATCTTATTGCTATTTATCCATTTTCTATTTACTAATCCATATATGTTATGTCTGACACTAAATTCTGTTGAACAGTCTAATAAATAATAATAAAAAATGAATAAAATGTGAATAAAGGTTCACAGTAATGTACATAAAAAACAGTTTGAAATATACATATTTTTGATTACCTATATTATATAAAATATGAAAATGTTTTTTCAGATTTTTCATTATTATATTTTTGTATGTTTATGTTTATACATTTGGAATATTATATTCTACTAAGAATTTAGCAATTTAATATAGCAATCAGAATAATAAAGCACTGTTTATTTACTGAAAAAGAAAAAAAACAAGTATATTTATGAACATTTTATTATTTCAATGAAAAAAAAAATCATTAAAATTGTAAAATGATCTTCAGGATAATTTTAAAAAAGAAACAAGAATGTGAATCTATCATTTAATTCATTTTTTTGGTTTTACAGTAGTAATTTTTATATTTAAAAAATGCATTATGTATTGAAAATCACAACACAATATATGTAGAATGACATCTGTTATTGTGATTAATTGATTCTGGAAAAATTCTTTGAATAATTTGGGGGCGGATAAATTTTTATAGAAATAATGCCAGTAAGATTTTATTTGCACCATAGCAAAGCAATTTTATATACTGATAGTTTATATACATGTTAAGTGATAATTTCATATAACAAAATTGTTGAATAAATGATTAAAAAAAGAGTAGATAGATAAATTTAAATATCTATCTAAATCCAATATAAGTATTTAGACACAGATTTTGTATAATTTAATTTGAAATTGCTAGAATTAGAAATAGTAAATAAGAAGATAAATTTGAATTTTTAAAAGTTAAAACATTTTTGATTTTCTAATTTAGAAGAGTCTTGATTATATGTGTTTTAAATTATTGTTTTGTAATCTTTAAGAAAACCCACCTCTCTCCACTCTATCTAATAACACTGATACACCTAAACACATATATGCCGAAAAGATAAATAATCACCAATATCCGTATTTCATGCTAAACCAGCAATCATCAGTTGGTCCAGACTATCATCTTTACACCCATATACAGTATAAGTGCTCAGATATATATTAAGATAGACTATCCTCATAGTTTAATGGACAGGCTTCAATCCACTCCACACTTCAACTCTTCAACTGTCCATCCAATTGAAAATCTGATGATGGAATGCTCAAAGGCCACCTTGAGGCCGAGATTATTGTCACACCCATGTTGACCTAAGGCCAATCTGAACCCCACATGTACAGGACATAATCCATTTAATACATATGCAAGGATGGGCAGACATCTCTATAATGTAATAACTGAAACACAGGCTTGTTATATACCTGTGGCTATATATATATGTAATATAGGGTATATGAGCACAGACTTTCACACCACCCACCTCTCTCCACTCTATCTAATAACACTGATACACCTAAACACATATATGCCGAAAAGATAAATAATCACCAATATACGTATTTCATGCTAAACCAGCAATCATCAGTTGGTCCAGACTATCATCTTTACACACATATACAGTATAAGTGCTCAGATATATATTAAGATAGACTATCCTCATAGTTTAATGGACAGGCTTCAATCCACTCCACACTCCAACTCTTCAACTGTCCATCCAATTGAAAATCTGATGATGGAATGCTCAAAGGCCACCCTGAGGCTGAGATTATTGTCACACCCATGTTGACCTAAGGTCAATCTGAACCCCACATGTACAGGACATAATCCATTTAATACATATGCGAGGATGGGCAGACATCTCTATAATGTAATAACTGAAACATAGGCTTGTTATATACATTATAGAGATGTCTGCCCATCCTTGCATATGTATTAAATGGATTATGTCCTGTACATGTGGGGTTCAGATTGACCTTAGGTCAACATGGGTGTGACAATAATCTCGGCCTCAGGGTGGCCTTTGAGCATTCCATCATCAGATTTTCAATTGGATGGACGGTTGAAGAGTTGGAGTGTGGAGTGGATTGAAGCCTGTCCATTAAACTATGAGGATAGTCTATCTTAATATATATCTGAGCACTTATACTGTATATGTGTAAAGATGATAGTCTGGACCAACTGATGATTGCTGGTTTAGCATGAAATACGTATATTGGTGATTATTTATCTTTTCGGCATATATGTGTTTAGGTGTATCAGTGTTATTAGATAGAGTGGAGAGAGGTGGGTGGTGTGAAAGTCTGTGCTCATATACCTTATATTACATATATATATATATATAGCCACAGGTATATAACAAGCCTGTGTTTCAGTTAATCTTTAAGAAAAATGAATGGATTGCTTATATTCTTTTTAGTTTTATTTTAGGCTGACAAATGATTGTTCTTAAACATTTCTTTGACGATCAGCATGAAATTAAAATAAATACCCAGAACTTATAATAAAGATTTTACAAATAAAAACATTTTTAATTTATATTTTAAACACTTCTCTAAAGCCATCTTAAAAAAAATATTTTTAGGCCCACATGGTGTATTGCCTTTTTACTTATTTGTTCATTTCATATTTTTCTATTTTTTTTTTTTGCTAATCTATACTTGCATATAAATTAACTCATTGTGCAATTTATAATTGATTTAATGCTATGGATATTTACATTAAATAAAGAATTGAATTATTATTATCATTATTATTATCATTTTTATCATCATCATTATAATCATTATTATTTAAATAGTGGCAGTATGAAGACATTTTGATATTCTATGGGTTCACAGAATCCAAAAGATTGAGTGCTACTGATTTAAAAGAATAATTAAATCAGTTTTGATTACACATTTTTGATTGCCATTTTGTAATCATGAAAAAAAAACAATGTTAGTTTTAGCATTAATTAAATTTAATAAGTATAGATGAAAATTAGAAAACATGACAAAGAATGTCAGGTAGTTGTAATTATCTGTTGGACTATTTTCATTATCTAGTAATCTAATTTGTTAGAGCATCACTTTAATATTCATAAATCTAAAAGTCCCTGATTTGATTCTCATGCTAGTATTGTCTCTGGTCATGCCAACAATAACTAAAGAAGAAAGGAGAATAATGCTACTTGAAATGATATTAACCTGTGTATTACTACTAACAGTAGAATGTATTTGGAAAGTTTAAATGAAGTTTGAATTTTTCAAAAAAACATTTAACAATAAAAAAAACTGTTATTTCTGAATTATAAAAATTAAACAAGAAAGATATTTCAAATAAAATCAATTTAATATAAATTTAGAATACATAATATTTAAGTTATAAGATTAAAGTAATGTATAGAGATATTTCAAATAAGTAAGAGATATTAAAATAATTTTGACTATTTAAAAAATAATAATCAGAAAATAATAATAAATTCTTTACTATAGCTATATAATGAATAATAATTTTATACATAAGAAGCCTTTTTCAGCACCAGCCTTGGTGTCCTTTTCAAATCTTACTAATTTACTTAACGTTAACAAATTATTTCTGACATAAAACCATCCAGTGTCCAATAATGGAATTAAAACAAACAATAATAATATAAATAATTGAAACAAATCAAAACCCACATATAAATTCAATAATTACAAAATAATCTATTATATCATAACAATATGTTAAATAAATATTACATGCATTTTTTATACAATTATATATATCATCTTATATAATTTTCCATTCATTTTTTATATCAGAAATAATTCATTAAAGTTAAATAGATTAGTAACATTTGAAAAGGGCACCAAAGCAGTTGCTGAAAAAGGCTTTTTATGTATAAAATTATTATTGATTATGTAGCTGTAGTAAAGAATTTATTATTGTTTTCTGATTATTATTTTGTGGAAGAGCAGCATAATGATTTTAATTTTTTTCCAATTTTTGATATTTAAAAAATATATAAGCCATTTTATATTCAAAGAGAACATGGGATCAAGAGATCTCAGAGAGAACAGCCAGTTACTCCTCAGAGCAACCATGATTAACTATACATCAACCAGTATTATAATAAATAAAAAGTAAGTGCTAGTAATACACAAAGGAAATAATCATCCATCAATCATGAATGATCAACAATATAATAAATCAACATAAAATCAATAGTCCATCCTGTGACTTGATTGGAAAGGGGTCTTCTGTAGACCAGGCTAACTATTGAGCCTTTGCTAGCATGGGCAATTACTTAAACCTTAATTTGGATGCACCACTTAAGTGCTAATCCATCAGAATACATAAAAATCTAAACAATAATGCTGGGTCATTAAAACATGTTGATCATCATCAATGCTCTGGTGTCTTAGTACCATTAATATACTGGCCATCTATAAACTTAATTTCTAAGACTAAGTTAAAATGTAGTGCATGGGCTTTAAAGAGTATTCTCTTTTGTGCCAACCAGGATGATGATTGATCATCTCTGCCCCAAAACACTAATATACATCCCCATTTATATATCAACCATTATACATGAATCTAGCTCAGAAGAACACAAGCTCTATTACTGTATGTAACCAAGAAATGATGGAAACAGATATTATGAAAATATTTAGAACCACTGGAATAATTTTCATAATTGAACACAAGTTTATTAACAATAAAAATATATAAAAAATGATATTAAGGTCTAGAATAAGACTATACATATCTTTTGCCTTCTGATTTTGATTAACATACAATAATAACAAATTATCACATTGTGATTTACATGTATGTGATTAATACAAAATTTAAGTTATTACAGGGTGGTTTACATATATATGCACACAGATGCATGATTTATAATATACAACATATATTTCCATTGATATTCAATAATGACAAACAATAATTAAAGTTTATATATATGTCCTATTTGACAAATATCGACATATATACACACACAATTGCAGTACAATTGACTTATACAATCATCATATAATAAATGATTAAAATACTACATTTTAACAATACAGAGATCTATTAACATATATTTTAATATATCACAATAATATTAAAAATTATTTTTGCAATTCCATTTGGAAATCATAAATTGCATTCGTTTTTGTTTAGTAAGTTCCACTCTTTGTTGATTAGTTTCTTAAAAGAAATAAATACTATCAACTTTTTTTTTTTAAAAATATAAAGTCAATTTTTGTTTAACAGGTATCTGTTGACTGATTAATTAGATAAACATTTAAAAATAATACTGCAAGATTCTTTTAATTCTAGCAACATTTATTCACATTTTAAGTTATATATTTTAAATGTCTTTTTTTTAGTAAATGAAAAATAAAATCATTTTATAAATCTAATTTTTAAAATGTCATTTCAAACCAAAGAATATTAAAATAAAATAACTCACTGTTTACACATGCAACATGTTTATCTGTGGTTCCTTGCATGTCTAGATAAACAGCAGCACATGTATACCAATTTCTTCAAGCTTTCTCTTGGTAAGCTTGGTTTTTTGGTCCATCAGAAAAATATAATCCAGGCTTGTCATCATCAGGGAAAAGTATAATTCAAATATAGTTGGCATTCTTCCTTCTGTCTAGGACTTGATGAGCTTCAGGTCACCAAACTTCTAGAACACATTTAACAGGCTAATTGATCCATTTTATGTTCACTCAGTCTTCAAGTGAATCAAAACTCCAGTATGTAGAACTAGTAGACTGCTCACTGCTGGATCTACTCGCTTGACTTTAGCTAGACTTTCATGGGAGCTATTTTTATTTTCATAACTCTCCAAACACCAATTCTGCTAGCCAACTACTTTACAAAAATATTAAATCCAGAACTGTCTTCAAAAAAATTACTATCCAAACTTTGCAGCTGGCCAACTTCTCAAAATATTAATGCCAGACTGTTCAAAAACTAGAAGCCAAATTGAACCGATATTTTTTATCAGTCCTTTTTATAGAATCATCTGAGGTGACAACAACACCTAATTTAAAAACTATCTTTCTTATCTCTCCTTATTGGAAACAATTTTAATCCCTCCAAAAACACTTTTAATTAAAAAGCTACATTTGGAAATCTTATCAAAGATTTTTAAAAATAGATAATAGAAATGCATGCAAGCATTAATTAAAAAATAGATATATTATACAAGTTTTAATTAAAAGATTTCAAAAATAAACCCTGCTTGTTTTTAAATTTCAAAATCAGAATAATATTGTTTATTTAGATCTTTATTTTTTAAAAAAATATTTATTTCATAATAAAATTCTGTTTTAATTCAGTGTTATTTAATCCTTTATTTATTAATTTTATTCCAAGTGAAATGTAGAAAATATCTACAAAATTTATGTCTATGTTCATTTCTACTTTTTCTTTACTTTATATATATATAAATTATTAATCAATCTGTATTTCAATTATAATAAAAAATATATATATAATTATTCAAAACAATACAATAATTAATACAGTAAAAATATTTTAAAAACAAATATATACCATAATTTAATAGAAGTATTTTCAACTATCTATGTAGTCATTATCAACTAGATTCAAATTGTATTACAAAAAACCGTTACAAATGTAAACAAAAAGAATTACATCATACATCAATTTTCCCACAATTCATTAATTTTTATATTGGCAGCCTGTCTATTTATCAAATGTTGCTTTTCATGTTTTATTAACATAGCTTTTTTAATTTTACGTTTATTATCATTTCTTTCAATACACAAAATCTTAACTTTATCAAAATCAAAACCATAATTACATGTTACATTATGATTGTGGGAAAATTGATGTATGACGTAATTCTTTTTGTTAACATTTGTAATGGTTTTTTGTAATACAATTTGAATCTAGTTGATAACAACTACATAGATAGTTGCAAGTACTCATATTAAATTATGGTATATATTTGTTTTTAAAATATTTTTTACTGTCTTAATTATTGTAGTGTTTTGAATAATTATATATATATTGTACCAAGGTACATCATTATCAAATATGTAGTATTATTTAAAAGTAGTAATATTTCATAAATCTCGCCTTTTAAAAAAAATAAAGTGGGGAAAATAAAAGTTAAAAGTTGAAGGAAAATAAAATTAAAAACAAAAGAGTAGGGTAGGGGGGTTATTGTTAAAGAAAAATAAATAATAAATGCTTTTAAAGAGGGTAAGATTTTTTTTATTTTTGAAATAAAAATGATTTAATATTATTTTTGATTAGTTTGTAATAAAAAGTAATAAAGAAAAATTCATTTTGTTTTATAATAAAATAATGAAATGTGTGCGTGTGTAAAAGTTTTGAACAAAAGAATAAAATAGAAGCCCAATCATAGCGGAGAAAAGTACAGTAATTTCACGAGATAATAAACACTGGAGATAACAAAACCTGGTCATTGCTAAGACGGTTTAAAAATTTCAACATTCCATTATTATTTATATTTAAAAAAAAAAATATTTCAAAATATTTTTTAAAATTACAGAATCGAAAATTATATAAATTGTTATATCTACCATAACATCAGCAGGTAGTTTGGAGGACAAACCATGTTCGGATAAAGCCAATAAAGTAGCGGAGTGTTTATGCTGAAATATCCATGGAGGTTATATAACATCACGAATTCAAGGAAGATTTACTGGAAGTTAGCTCTAACCAGTCATAGATAACATTTATAGGAATTGCATTGTGCTGTATGTACATCATTTCAGATTTTTCCAAATCCTAGGTAACTTTTAATTTAATATTCTCTAAGTCTTGATTTTCTTTTTAAAAAAAAAACTGTGATAAATAAATAAATAAAACTTTAAACTTTACCAAGTAGTATCTGGGAAATACAAATGATATCGGCTTCTGTGTTTAACTTTATTCAAAGACATTGTGTGCATGTATGTGTGAATTTTAATTTAGTATGTCATGTATATTTTAGTTATTATAATGTATTAAACATTTATTTAAAATGAAAAGAGTGAGCATGTTTGAATTATAAAGCAAAACGACTTTTTAAAAAAAAAAAAGATATTTAAACTGTCGTTTAAATATTTATATTTGAATATGCATATTTATGCTGAGATAATATTTTAATAAAGTGGGAATGGAAAGATTTAATTATTATTAAGAAATAGTTAAATTAAAACTAAAAGAATAAGGAAAATTTTCTTTAAAAATAAGGATTTGTTGTGTTAGGATGTCAATGTTTTCTCGGACGGTGAAGTGTCATTGTTATTAAAAATAGAATTATTAGATAGGGCACAGTTTTGTTTTCTTTTTTTAAAGGCAGCTACAATTCGATGAGCTAGATGGGGACTCAGGTACTAGATTCATTGCTGATCAGATAAACATGTTAATTACTATGTGATTAACTGGTGCCTAAAGGGTTTACCTTAAAATAAAGTGTTTATTTGGTCAGTATTTGTCTAGTAGCCAAGTGTTTATATTATTGGTATCTTGCTGCCAATGATATTTTGCACTTTACCTGAGAACCAAGCACCTTCAAAGATTGGATGGTTTAGTAGGGAAGGAAGGGTATTTTATATTTCTATTTGTCATTATTAGATAAAATAAAGAAGGTGGGCGGTTTATTTGGTGCCTCAATGTGGCCCCAAACTAGTCATTTCAAATGGTAGGACCAACGTAAGTTGTAGTTGGATGTTCATTTGGTGCCTCAACGTGCCCCGAAACTAGACGTTTCAAGTGGTAGGACCAACATAAGTTGTAGTTGGATGTTCATTTGGCGCATCAACGTGGCCCAAAACTAGTCATCTCAAATGGTAGGACCAATGTAAGTTGTAGTTGGACGTTCATTTGGCGCATCAATGTGGCCCAAAACTAGTCATTTCAAATGGTATGACCAACGTAAGCTGTAGTTGGATGTTTTTTTAGATGGTGTGGTCAAAGTTATCCATTAATATTATAGGTGACAGTGGTGTGGTTAAAGTTAGCCATTAATATTATAGGTGACAGTTAGTGAGAAAGAAGTTAGAAAGCTTGATAGTAGTGTTTTTTTTCAAGAACTGGTCAGATTAGTGTAACTAGTAAAAGTGATTTTTATATGACATTATATAACGTGGAGGCATAATCCTTAAGAAAAAAAAAGAGAGAAGGGGACACTCCGGACGAATGATTATAGATGAACAGGAAGCGTAAAAGTAGAACTAAGAGGGTTAAGGTTGGTTGTACATATGTTTTGAAATAAAGAAAAAGAATTTTAATATTTAAATAAAGCTAGATAAATCAGTGGCAAAATGGAAGAAAGTGGAAGTGATGGAGGGGCAATGCTAGAAGTAAGCCCGATATTCTTTAAAAACCCACAAATAGTAGAGGAAAATGCATTTGAAATGTTAATGAATATGATGAGGGAAATGCGTGAAGATATTAACCGAAATCATCAAATAATGAAGCAGGAAGTTAGTGAGCTTAGGACAGAGATGAAGGAAATGGGACAGGAATTAATGGGAAGAATGGACATAAACCAGGAAGCAGTAGAAGTAATGAGAGAAAATGTAGATGAAAAGTCTGAAATTTTAGAATTAAAAGAAAACATGGAAGAAGTGAGGGAGGGGTTAAACAATGGGCAAGTGAATAGCCAGAGAATGGCACAACAGGAAATAGTTAAACTAAAAACAAAGTAATGACAAGGAATTAGGAAATTCTAAGAAAATAAGAGAGAGCAAGGAGGATATAAAGGCTGAATTGAAGGAGATATGTAGTAGTGTAATGGAAGAGATAGGGCAGAAAACAAAACAGATAGAACAGAAATGTGAGAATTTCAGTTTTGATGATAGGCAAGGTGAATGGATGAATAGATTTATGGAGAAACAATTTACCATTTCAGTATTCAAAGTGGAAGTAGCAGAAATACTCGTTGAAATATTTAGAGAGCTTAGGTAATTTGTTTCATTTTAAAAATTTGCCAGAAGAGGATAAAGTTGCGGTGGTGAGTATGGTGGCATACCTTAGGCAATAAACTGCAGACGTTTGGAGAATATAGACGTTCGATTTTAAAGGCATTTTGGAACGAAGCCAGACAAGATGGGATCCTGTACAAAATATCCCAGGAGAGGTATTCCAATGCTCGGGGAGAAACCCAGGTACGGTTCTTTTACCGACAAGTGTCGAAACTCAAGGCATTAATGGCATTTCCTATGTCGGATGGTCAGATGATTAGAATATTACAGAATAACATGCCATCAAATATACAACAGCTAATGGTAAGAAAAGATGGATGGACAGTAGAGGAAATGGCGGAGTTTTTAACGCAGGTGGAATACAGCAACTTACCTTGTGAGCATCCAGATCGATACAGGAGTTGGGATGGATTTAATGAATAATTTGGCAGGAAGAAAGAGCCACCTGATCGAGTGTAAATAAAAATATAATGGGATGGAAATTATAATAAATATGACTACATGGATATAGGAAAAAACAAATTTCAATTTAATAAAGCAGTGGGATTTATATAATACTTATAAATTTAGATTTTGAAACTAAAATGCTCAGAATGATATTTTAGTTTCAGGGGAGGGATGAAGATAATGTACCGAGGTACATCGTTATCGAATATGTAGTATTATTTAAAAGTAGTAATATTTCATAAATCTCGCCTTTTAAAAAAAATAAAGTGGGAAAATAAAATTAAAAGTTGAAGGAAAAGAAAATTAAAAACAAAAGAGTAGGATAGGGGGATGTATTGTTAAAGAAAAATAAATAGGTTGTTTTACAATAGTGTGTTGAAACCGTCGGAGGGCGGGCTTTGTTTGTAAACAAAGATAAATATAATGTTTTTGGGGCCGCCGCTGGGTTTGTTTATTATCACATTTCAAAGTAAAGTAATATCAAATAAATTTTGGAATACGCAACAACAACAAATAAAAAAAAATATGCAGAAATCAAAAAATTGAATTTAAAAAAGTACTTAATTTTTTTTTTGTTATTCTTTTCATTACTTATATTTGGGGGGGGGGGCAGGAATTTTTTTTTATATGTATGTTTTTGAATTTGTTGATCACATTTAACCAAAACTACTATCTATCAAATAACAATTTTTGGGACAAAATCAAACAAACAAAAAAAAAAGGGTACATTGATCGAAATGAATTTTAAAAAGTAGTTACTTTTTAGTCTTTCTCATTACTTACATTTTTTTTAATGGCGGTGGTCGGGTATTCTACGACAAAATCAGCTACTTTTCTTTTTTATATTTTTGTTGTTTTATAATAAATTACAAATACCAAATCGATTTCCATTTAACGGTACCAAACATTTACAACCGAAAGGTTCAACTTTGGGAAAGGTGGTGGGGGTGAGTGGTTACAAATCCTAAGCGAACGTAACGCTCAGACTCGAAGATTGAACAACTTTTTACCGTAATTACCAAAAACCCCACATAAATATTTTTACGCCAATTAAAAGCAACTTTTAGGGCTGTTCAGGAACAGCACCCATGCAGCTTCAAAGCTCTTTTGTTTGATAACCCATTTCCAGCAGCAGTCAGAGAATCTTTGACATTCGCAGCAAGTTTTCCGATTTCTGCCATTCGATGAAGCTCGCTGTTGTTCTCGCAGAAGCGGGACTTAGAGCGTGATTTGATCCGAATCACGCTGGAATCCTACACTTGCCAAATTTTTTGAGCAGGAAATGGGGGCTAGGGAAACATGAGACTCTGCTGATAATTGTTAGTAGACATTCCTAAAAGATGGCAGTTAGAGGGGAAGGTGGTCTTAATGAATATTAAAATAGTTTTGACAATCGAAATTCCAGACACCCTCACCCGATACTGTAGCCAAAAGTGAAATGTGATCGCACATCGAGAATGCTTATCACAAATCTGAGCTGTAAGCTGACACGATAGCTTCTGCAGCAGATTCACTGTCATGTTTCTGTGCATTAGCATAGAAGTAGACACAAGCAGCCACCCCGTCTCGAACGGACTATTTCTAGGCTTACACATTAGAAATAGAACGCTCGCTAGTGGTGGTAGGCCACCTAAATGGCATTTTTCTGTGCACTATCACAGAAATAACGCCCTCCGGTGGTTTCAACATGCTATTGTAAAACAACCAATAAATAATAAACGCTTTTAAAGAGGGTAAGATTTTTTTATTTTTGAAATAAAAATGATTTAATATTATTTTTGATTAGTTTGTAATAAAAAGTAATAAAGAAAAATTTGTTTTGTTTTATAATAAAATAATAAAATGTGTGCGTGTGTAAAAGTTTTGAACAAAAGAATAAAATAGAAGCCCAATCGGAGTGAAGAAAAATACAGTAATTTCACGAGATAATAAACTCTGGAGATAACAAAACCTGGTCATTATTAAGATGGTTTAAAAATTTCAACATTCCATTATTATTTATGATATTTAAAAAAAAATATTTCAAAATATTTCTTAAAATTACAGAATTGAAAATTATATAAATTGTTATATCTACCAAAATGACGCATTGTTAAATTTACCGTATTGTGCAGCTAGCTGGAGCCTTCACTGCGATAACATTAGCAGATAGTTCAGAGGGCAAACCATGTTCGGATAAAGCCAATAAAGTAGTGGAGTATTTATGCTGAAAAATCCATGGAGGTTTTATATCATCACGAATTCAAGGAAGATTTACTGGAGGTTAATGCTAATCGGTCATAGATAACATTTATATAAATTACATTGTGCTGTATGTACATCATTTCAGATTTTTCCAAATCCTAGGTAACTTTTAATTTTAATATTCTCTAATTCTTGATTTTCTTTTTAAAAAAAAACCTGTGATAAATAAATAAATAAAATTTTAAACTTTACCAAGTAGTATCTGGGAAATACAAATGATATCGGCTTCTGTGTTTAACTTTATTCAAAGTCATTGTGTGCATGTATGTGTGAATTTTAATTTAGTATGTCATGTATATTTTAGTTATTATAATGTATTAAAACATTTATTTAAAATGAAAAGAGTGTGCGTGTTTGAATTATAAAGCAAAATGACTTTTTTTTTTTTTATAAAAAAAAGATATTTAAACTGTCGTTTAAATATTTATATTTGAATACACATATTTATGCTGAGATAATATTTTAATAAAGTGGGAATAGAAAGATTTAATTATTATTAAGAAATAGTTAAATTAAAACTAAAAGAATAAGGAAAATTTTTTTTAAAAATAAGGATTTGTTATGTAAGGATGTCAATGTTTTCATGGACGGTGAAGTGTCATTATTATTAAAAACAGAATTATTAGATAGGGCGGAGTTTTGTTTTCTTTTTTTAAAGGCAGCTACAATTCGATGAGCTAGCAGGGAACTCAGGTACTAGATTCTTTGCTGATCAGATGGCGCCTAAAGGATTTACCTTAAAATAAATAAAGTGTTTATTTGGTCAGTATTTGTCTAGTAGCCGAGTGTTTATATTATTGGTAGCTTGCTGCCAATGATATTTTGCACTCTACCTGAGAACCAAACATCTTCAAGGATTGGATGGTTTAGTAGGGAAGGAAGAGTATTTTATATTTCTATTTGTCATTACTAGATAAAATAAAGAAGGTGGGTGGTTCAATATGTATATATATGCACAATTATGTTGCCGTGTGCTATGTAACACAGATGGTTACAATATATATATATTAATTTTACTTATATTTGAATTTATTATAATTAACATTTTAAATCTTTTTAAAATTCATTGCACAAAGTAACAAATTATGTATCTTTTCACAGTTCTTAAGAATTTTCAAGGATTGAATTAGATTGTAGCTATTTCTACAATTCAAATTAATACAAAATAAATTAACATTAGTAAACTTTCTATTAATAAATAATATTGTTTTAATAATTCTAACAATTTTAGTAGCTCTGTAAAACAATATTTATAGAGAAGCAAATTTTAAATGCACATCATAATAATTTATATGTCAGACATCATAGTCATTTTAAAAAACTTACAAACAACACATTTTGTATGAATCTAATTTATTAATTTAATTTAAAAATGGGTTATTTAAATCTACTTCTGTTTAACTAATTATCCTTTTTAAAATCTTACTAATAAACTATCATTAACACGAGAGAGGTCATTTTTTGTAAGTTTGTTAACTGATTCTATTAAGTCTACTTGTGACTTATTATTATGGGTACTTGTATTATAGATAAAGACGCCGTAGGATGGCGTCGTTTTCACGCTAAAACTATAAAATATGAACATTCACGGGCCGTTGAATTTAATAATTTTTCTGTGCTTTTTTGTAATGCGAAAATAAAAACAAAACAAAATTGTTTTTTTAAAATATTATTTTTTATTAACGTATACAATTTAAATGATAATAATAAATGTAAAATAAATTTGATTAGTGTTTTTTATATCGTATACTTTTTAAATTGTGTTATGGCTTTTTTTTATTAATTTTCTATCGAATATTTTTTTACTTGTGTTACGGCTTTTTTTTATATCAATTTTCTATCAGTTATTTTTTTACTTGTGTTACGGCTTTTTTTATATCAATTTTCTATCGGTTATTTTTTTACTTGTGTTATGACTTTTTTGTTGTTGTTTAACTAAAAAATTATAATTGTAATAAAAGTAAAAGTTGTTACGGTTAGATTTAGGGTTAGGCTTAGGGTTAGTTTTAGGGTTAGTTTAGGGTTAGGTTTAGGGTTAGTTTTAGGTTTAGGGTTAGTTTTAGGGTTAGTTTAGGGTTAGGTTTAGGGTTAATTTTAGGGTTAGTGTTCTGTTTGTTTGTAATGCTAAAATAAAAAAATTCAAAATCGTAAGCATACTCGGACAGAAGAAAGAAACTCAAAACTTTTTTAAACAACAAACAAATGTCTTCTTTACTTATTAAACATGTTTATAATATTTTCTTTTTATTAAATTTACAAAAAAACCTGTACATTTGGGCTTTTCTTACTGGATATTTTTCTCGTACCGCTCTTTTTTACTTCCAAAATATACAGACGGTAGAATCTTCTTTGTCTTGTGAATGTTACTAACTGTACGTTACTTGACACGGTACCTAATTGCAACTCAATAAAAACATAGATATTTAACATTTACCCAAATAAAAGTTCAATACAGTACATTGTAAAAAGTCTTATAATTATTGTTTTAAAACATCTGAACATTTCAGTAGTTTAAAATAAAAAAAAATCCAATGAAAACAACATTTCAATACAATTTAAATACAAACTCTCATCAAGCCGTAATTATTTTATAAATTATGTGAATTCGTAAAATGTAATTGCTGCTTAGCGACATACATGCTGTACTGCAACGCGACATGGCAGCCTGCATTCTGTAGCACAACAAAAAAGTTGTATTGTAGAAAACGCGGGTTCGAAAGCCACGGAAACAGCAGTTTAATGTGTTTTGGCGCGAAAACCGCGCCATAGAACGGTGTCTTTAGCTATAAGATGAGTACCTTATTATGTTATGAACTTGGATAGTTTTTCACTATAAATTAAAATATTATTTTAATAATATTTTTTACTTGCTATCTAATTGGTATTTTTTCTTTTGCATTAATTTGAATTACAGAAATTGTAAGGTATGGCTAATTAATTCATTCAATGTGTAAAAAATTCAGAGATACAATGAGACAAATAACTTCTTTCTTTGTTTTTTAGATTTTAAAAAGTAAAAATGAAATAAAATATTAATTAAAGTAAGATGGATGATTGCATTTTTTGTTGTTCTTTATACTGTAAACACAGATATAAAATAAATAAATTCTCTGCACATATGGAAACACATTTTATATTTGTAAGGATGTGTATAACAAATGAATGTTAATATTATTGTTGCATATAAAGTTGTTATTTATTCATAAATATGGCATAAATATCTGTCTTTAAAATATAATTTTTAATAAACATTTTGTATGTTAAAATAAATTACAAAATAAATTACGTCTTTTCTTATTTTATTAAAAGTAATATAACGCCATACTAAGTATCAAAAATTTGAAAAACATCATCTGCAAATTGAGGGAGGTATTTGTTATTATATTTTTCAATCTGTATAGTAAGACTTTTTATAAGTAACAAATATCGTCAATTATATATTTTTCAAGTAACACATTATTATATTTGTTTAATCTGTATAGTAAGAATTTTTATAAGTAACAAAAATTGTCAATTATATATTTTTTAAGTAACACATTAATATATATTTATATAATTTATATTTTTATTAAGAATTTTGTTTTCACATATTGATATTTTGAAGTTTCTGTTTTTGCTATTGATGTTTTAAAAGTTGCTTTTTAGCATATTTTCGTAGTAAGCATAATGACTTTCACAAAGTTATATCCATTTCAGTGCGTGAAATTATATGGATTAGTTGCTCTTGTATATCAAATTCTTTAGTACTAGTAAGTATAGTAATAAATTGAAATGATGAACTTGCATATACTATATATTTTTGTTGTATACTACATACTGTCTTTATCTGGAAATAAGACTAGATTTTGTATTAATTTTTGCTCCACAAGACTGTAGGACTTATTTTCAGGGGATGTTTTATTTTTTCATGTACAAAAATCTACATTTATTCAAATCCTTTTTTTCTTTTTAGAAAGCTGTAAGACTCTTATGCCAAGAAAACCCTCCACAATTTCTCTCTTGTACTTGCCAGAATAGCTTTCTTTTTGCATTTCTCTTATATGGGGATCAAAATTTTATTCTGTTTAAATTTACCATTAAATCAAGTGATAATAGAAGAGATAGGAGTAGTTAAAAAAATGATTACTGTTAAGAATGATTTGCCCACACAAAATCAACAAAAAATATCTAGGCACAAAAATTCAGAAAATATATTTGTATTTCACACATGCATATTAAGTGCATCCATTACAACACACGGTATATTAAATTATGAAGATTCATATATGATACAACCACATTCATCCATTATCAAGTGCACACATTGTAAACATTTTTCAAAATATTCATAATAGCTTTGCGTAGCTAGTCTTTTTAAAACCTTTTCTTTAGGAGTAAGACTAATGATTTAAATTAATGTAAACTTTGATTATTAAATCTTACCTTGTTATTTAAAGTTTTTTAGAATGAGAAAAAAAAGTTTAAGAAATCAAACTGATTTTTCTTTTATCCTGAATATTTAAAAGTTACCATGAGTACCTCAAAATATATAAATGAAATTATAATTGTCTGATATACTGACTTCGTTTAGCTGAGAGGAAACCTATATACAGGTAGAATTACATTAGTTAGTCAATGAGAAAATACATAAGTACTATATAATTTATATTACCATTTATTTAAAGCAGTACTGTGAATAATATTGTTTATTTATACTTTCAATTACTGTATAATTCAATATATCCATCATGTATTTCAACAGGCAAATAAAAGCTGTCTATCTGACTGACGACCTTAACTAGGGCATATATTTGGGATAGAACTTATATTATGAGCTTCCTGAAAAATCATGCTAGGACTTATTTTCCGGTTAGATCTTATTTTTGGGGATAGTCTTTTTTCAGACTATAATAAATAATTTTTGACAAAATATCAAGAATAGAATGGATTCATCTATTTTTCAAGTTTTTAATATTTTTGTTTGTCAATACTGATAGAAATTCAGAAAGAATTCAATTTATCAGCCAGAGACAATCAGTTACAAGATGGTTAGGAAAAAATGAAACTAAAATCAATAATAAAAAAACTATTGGAGTAATTTTATTTTAAAATTCAGTGAAGCCACTTTCTATACTATTCAAAAATAAAAATAAAACATTAAAATTTATGAATTTGCTAAATTTTACGATATGGTAACAGTTATTTTTTTTGTTTCAACACTATGCACGATTATGTTTATTTTATGTTGAAAGAATATATATTTTATTCCTAAGTACAGTATTTCAGGTAATAAAAGATTTTATAAGCATAACCCAAATATTCTTGTGTTGCATCAGAAAGCTTAAAATTTGAATAGTTTAACCAAAATCTAAAATATCTACCAGTAAGTAGACATGAGTATATAGATTCTGTAGTTAATATGGACCTAAAACCTCAAAACAACTAGAGAGGATATAGTCTGCTGATAATGAGATTATTAAAGTTTCATAGAGGAAAAAAGTTATTGAGGACAAAGGGTAGTATCTAGACCATATTCAATTGCTAAAAAATCTGATATTTTGTTCTTTATTTTATTTAAAAAATAAAAATGCAGAAAAAGTAGGTTTTTATTTTTTGAGTGAATTTGAATTAATAAGCACTCAGTCATTATATATATATATACCATCTCAATTTATTATTAATAATTATTTTTTTAGTTTTGTTTATACTATGTGTATTCTATACACATAAAAAATTTGCTGTGTTATGTGTGTGTACTGAAAAGTCCTGTATGCTACGTAAACTATTGTAATCAACATGAAAATATTAACCATTATAGCAACATATAATATACGTAAATTAAGCTTGGAACAAAATTTAGTTGAAGCTATGACTTCACTGTTGTCAATGTATAACATACTGTTATTATTTTTATGATTAAATAAAACTGTCTTAGCTTGTTAGACTGCAATCATTATCCTAACTATTAACAAGAAAATAACTTACAAATGAGTTTAAAAATGTGCATGTAAGTATAGATTTTAATCCAAATACATATACACACTAAACATTTATTTGTTTTTAGTAATAAATTTAAAAAACAAACAAAACAATAGTATAAAGACTGCATAATTAACACTCCTATAAGTAATTACAAAGTACTTCTTTTGGAAAATTTTCAGTTATCATTTGCTCTTGCATGATTATCTATTTCATCATTTGATGATAGAAAGTGAAATAAAAATAATATTGATATATAAATCTGAAGAGGTCAGAATTCTGCAGTTATCAGGACCTTTAAAGTAATCTAGTTGGGCTCACCATGTCATTGATTTGCTCGATTTTTTGGTTTTGAGATCATTTTGAGAAGATTTTTGAGCATATACAGGAATAGCAAAAAAAAAAAAACAACAGATTTTTTGCCAAGCTTATTTAAATATTTATGGATTTGGCACAATATTTATTTAACTATTAAAAACAAAAGTATGTATGATTACATTTTTATTTTATTAGAAATGTTTTATTTTTAAAAATTTGTTAAGAAATTTAATCGTATTAATAAAACCAAACACTACAGTGGTAAGAATGTTAATGCTTTATTTTAATACTTATTAACATGATAGTCTGTATGTAAAAATACTTTAAAAATTATAAAAAGCAATTTTAAATCTTAGAAGAGAATTTGATAGATTTATAAGGATTTTATATTTAATTATTCACATTTAAAAAATAAAATTCAATCAATAAAGATTTTGTTAATTTTCTTTTTTCTAAGGCCATGCTAGATTTCCTTTATACTATGCAATCAGAAAAAAATTCATTGTTCTCATTACATATTTCACTTTATTATTATTTTTTCTATATTTTCAAAGTTCAATTATGATTTTTTAAGGATGTTTTTTATTTCTAACATATTAAATCCAATTTATTAAATTCTAATACAGAATAAAGATTTAATACTAAAATCATATGCTGAATGATTATAAAAATTGTCACCAGGGAGAATAGTGGAAATACTTTTTCCAATTTGAAGGGTTAAAGAACTGAAATATTTCTGAATCATATTAAATTTTATTTTAAAAAAAAAAAAAAAAACATTGCTTAAAATTTATTTGCTTTTATTTTATAATTATTCTTTAGAAGATTAACACTGAATAAAGAATGCTAAAAAGAAAAAAAATAGAAATTTGCAGTCACCATTAAACTAGGTTAGTCATTATTGTTCATAACTTAATGATAAATGATAATTATAGCGTTCTCTTGGTATTTTTCAAATCATAATGATCTATTAAAAGTTTGAAAGAGTAGGAAATCAGTCTCCCATTGTTTGAATCTCTCAGGGGTTTCACCAATAACTATGGTTATTTTTGCTTTTTTTTTTTCTACAATTAAATGCAAATTTAAGTATTTTAAGTTAACCAAAAAATAAAAATCATAGCACCATGGGTATAATGTCAACTGTAATATGATTTTGAATTCTTAAAATTTGAATGAAGAAATCAAGTTTTAGGACTAATAAAACAATAAAAGAAATAGTGTACTTGGAAAAGTAAAAAAAAGTTTAATAATAATTAACTATAAATTTATAATTTTATAGCATATTATATTATAAAAATATAAATATTAAATTTTGATTATAATTTTATTGATAGTTTTGAAAATTGATGCACTGATTACTGTTTTTTTTTTATTTACAAAAAAGAAAA
This sequence comes from Epiperipatus broadwayi, assembly GCA_028023455.1. NCBI lineage: Eukaryota > Metazoa > Onychophora > Udeonychophora > Euonychophora > Peripatidae > Epiperipatus > Epiperipatus broadwayi. The sequence goes on from JAQFVV010000077.1 coordinate 1,737,327, forward strand.
AAATTGAAATTAATAATAACATTTGAAAGTCAAATTTAAAATCTGTCTAATCAAAAATTTACTCACACAATTATAACGATGTACACAAGCATTAATGTTATATATAGAGCTTGCAAAATAAGCTCTTATCAAGCTTTGAGAATATCCCCAACCCCAGAATAGTTTCTGCTACTGGCATTGCCAGTGAGGTGCTAGGATATTCAAGAATTAGATTAAAAATACCAGGATAAAGCCCAGCACTTTATCTAATGTATAACTATTAAGTAGAAAATCTGAAATTTTCAGACATCCATATATATATCTTCAAATCCAGCTATCTAACTTAAATTGCCATATGGGACTGAATTAAGTTCAGATACACCATATATTAATAGCTTTAGCAATATAAAATCACCAAAGCCTTAATAGCAAAAAATAAAATGACAAAAAAAATCAAGTCTTATCTAACTTAAATAGCCATATGGGACTTGATTTTTTTTATTTTTTTATGTTTTTGTGCTGATTGATGATGTAATTTGTTTTATTTATATTTTTAAGGAAGTATGGATAATCATAAGTATAATGGATGTGCCTGATGTATCAAAAATTTTTTTTTTATGTTTTGACAAATATCAATATGGGCATAATTAGTAAGAGATACTTAGCTGTCATTGCTTTATTTTTTTATAGTCATCCAAGGGTAGACATTTGATGTGTATATTAGTAATTGTGTGTCTTCTTCACATGGAAGTATAGAAACCTGAATTCTTTTATATGTTCAATTAGAGATGTATATTATTTTAATTACTGTGTATATTTATATGGTGTAATAATAACACATATTAATCACATTTAATATAAATGGAATCTTAGTTATTTTATATTTGACACAAATAACTGGAGTAAGTGAATTATTTTTTATAAGACCATTATTAATTGATGTTGATCTTATTCATGGGGCTATAGGAATGTATTTCCTCTTATGACAGAAAGCAAATATATAAAATAATAGAGATGAGTTTTCTTCATGTGTGTACTAAAAAGATTAATGTTATTAATACTGATTTTAAAAATGTCATTTAAAAGTTTTGCCCAAGCTCATAGGTAAATCACATTTCAACAAACTATTGTTCTAGTATATGTGAAAACAAATGTTTGTGAGGAATGATTGTGATATTAATATAAGATAGTGTGCATCACTGTCACACAAGCATTACAAATAATTATCTTACAGGTATGGGAATGAATAGATTTTTTAACCACAATTTATTTCATTAATTTTCTGTATTTTTAAGGAAAGGATAATATAAATTTATGAAATTTTTGTTATATATTTTTTTAAGTTTCAAAATATTTTGTTTGTTATTTATTAATTTATTATTACTTTTGTTAAACTTTATTAAATAAAATTGTTATTTTTTAAATATTATCTTCATGTTTTTTTTTTTTTTTCATCTTATGTTTTTTCACTAAAGCTATCCTAGGTCAATACTGACTTTATATCATGAACTATACATCTAAATGTGCTCACCATCAGGGCTAGGGTAACAAAAGGGAATGTTAAGTGTGAATATGTCTATAGTATTATCCTTGATGATTATTTTGACTTGCATCTTTCTTATAAATTATTATTTATTTTCAAATACAGTGATCAATCTTGTTATTTCATTTAAAACAAATATATAAGGATACTAAAATTTTATTCAGTATATATATATATGAGTGTGTGCATATATATTGTGCCGTACAATATATATATATATTGAGTGAATATATATAGAAATATTACATAAAAGCTAAAAAAATAAATTATTGATTGAGATATTGAAATTTTATATTCTTTTTTTTTTTTAGCATTTTTGTTGCTTAATTAGATTAATAATAAAGTGTTTTTGTATTTTATATTTTCTATATTTGTGTCAAATATATAATAGAAAATTATTTAATACTTTCATGGCAAGAAAGTGTTTGAACTAGTATTAATTAAATATTTTTGATAAATTGGGAAAAAAATAATACTAAAGACATATTTTACATGAAAGTCAAATTTTAATATTTTTCTCCAAGTTTATAATTCTATTAAATTGAATTAAAAGAAAAAGAGGATTAATGTTGAATTTTGTTTGTCACATGCAAAGAAAATATTTTTAAAATATTGCACTTTGTAGTTTTTTTTAGTCATTTTACATTATAATTTTTAATGCATTAACTATATTTGTTTACATTAAATTTAGTATTTATGTATTAAAATTTATTATTTTTTACTTAGCCTAAATAAGTATTTTCAAAAATTTTATTCTTATGTATTTTTTTATGTGAACTTTCATTCATCTTAGCAACCATTATAAAATTATATTCTTTTTTCATAAGTATTCAATATTTTACTACAATTATCATCAACAAAATGCTGGCCCATTACTATTTTGATGTTCGACCTTTATCTGCTTTTAGTATTGTGACATTAGTTTTCTGAAGAAATTACAAATTAAGTATGAAATTATTACACTTAAATAATAATTATTACACTGTATTTATTACTCAAATATTATATCAGGTAGATTTATAAAAAAAAGGTAAATAAATATTTATAAATAGGTTCAAACATAATAAATTTGATATGCTTTATATAAACTATATATTCATTTCTTTTTAAAAAAACAATTTTTTTTTTTACTTTATTATATATTTATTCAAATCAATTTATTAATACAATAAATGGCCATTAACATTTGTTACCCTGGGCAAAGAAATGTGTTTATGATATTCACAAAAATTCATGAAGAATTTTTTTAACTTTATGCATATGAATCTCAGAATATGTTTGCTTATCTTGTTTTAAAAAAAAAGTTAGTGATATTATTTGCTGTGAAAGTTTCAGAAATGTTTTTAAATGTTTACAGTATATAAATATTTTAAAAATTATTATAAATTGACAATTTAAACTTAAAAATTAAAATAAATTTTACTTCATTTAAATACATATGTAAATTTCTTAAAAAAACTAACAGATTAACCAAAAAAAAAAAAGACAATTGATTTTTACTTATGAAACAACTTCATTTTTCAACATTGTTTATCACATTTTTGAATTTAAATTTTTAAAATTAAAAATAGTTTAATTAATTCATATGTAATTTTTATATAAAATATTTTTTTTTGTAATGTTTTTAGAATGCAATGACAGTCTATGGTGAAGATTGATTTTACATTACTGAGCCAGCATTCTTATTCTATAAACATTTTTTTGCTAAGTTTTTTGTAGGAAAAAGAAAAAGGAAACAGTTTTTAATAATTTTAGAATTTCATTTAAACTATTAAATTGTTATTTTATTTTAAATCACTACTTTTTATATATCAGAAATCATTTTGTAGATATAATTGAACGGAAGCATATAATAAGAAAAATAATATAATATAGGAAAAAAAAATTCAATTTCAGCAGTAAAAGTGTTTGAAATTGAGTTACTTATGGTTTAAGCCATATAATTCTCTATCTGAAAGAAAATAGAGTAATTAAGCAATAGAATATTGGGACAAAGTGATAAGTAATCCTTGTTCATTGTAACTTTCTATTACTTGCCATTTTATTAACACAAATAGTATCTCAATTTTAAAATTATATCTTATATTTTATTAATCTTTGTATCAGTAAGGTGAAGGATGGTAAAAATCAGTTGGATGAATAAAATGACAAATGAAGTTTTGAAAAGAATAAATGAAAAAAGAATATTGATTGAGAAATTAGAGATAGAAAGAGAAATTAGATTGTACATATATTAAGATGAAAGAATAGTTTAATGAAAGATGTTTTAGAGGAAATGATGAGTGGAAACAAAAAGAAAGGATACAAATATTAACCTTGCTTGGTGATATAAAAGATGGGAAGAGATGTTGACTTGAAGAGCTGGACAATGAAGATAAAGAAGAAGAGAAATTAATGAATTTGTGATATGACTACTTTCTGGACCTGTCCATAAACAGAATACTATTGATTGATTGATCAATAAGATGCAGACTATAAAGATTTGCTAAATTAAAATAATACTTGTCTTAAATATATATTATAACAATTATTAGCGAATTAAAATGTTTATTTAGTTTAAAACATTGTAAAAAAAAAAGTGCTTTTTAAATTATCATTTTGTTTTGTAGTTACATTTTCATAATCTATAGTGTTTACAAAATGAGGCAGAGTTTGCATATTTATATTAATTTCAAAATATTTTTTTAAAAAGTATATTTATGAAGAAGTTATTGAATTCTAATCTCAAAGAAATTTATTTTTTCAATATTAACTATTAGTAAAATTATAGATTGTTTGTTTTTGAATGAATATTGATTTTGCTTGTGTTTTATATGTATGAATAAGCATGTGTACTTCTAGAGAAGCACTTCTGCTTTCAAGTTTTACATTGCTAGTTTTCAACAAAATTTGTTTATTTTTTTTGGTGAGTTTTAGTATATTGGGAAACAAGGTGAATCAGTAGCTTATTCATATTATCATTCTGAATTTTATGATTCTCTTTTTTAAGTTTCCTAATAAATTGTTCCAGAAACCTCTAGGTCTTATATGTCATTCATTTTCAATACTGAGCTAAATTGTTTTGGGCAAAATATACTATATATTTATATTGTTTGAGATACCCAAAATGCAACTCTCCCAATTAATGTTATTTCCAAAATTGCATAAGTTCCATAATTTTTTTTGTTGTGTCTTATATTATCTGCAATATACAATAGTTAGGTTACTCATCAATTCAGTTTTATGTAAGCATTTGTGCTAAGGAAAGCACACATTCTCCATAAACTGATCATATGATGTCTGCAGATAGTGATTAAATATATTTAATAGCCATTGAATATTCAATACTTACATAAAAAACTGTGGATTAAAATAGATAACACTGATATATGCTGTCTAAATTACACAAATAGATACATGGAATGTTATAAAACTAACATGCATAATATTACCAAAACAATCACAATGGCCATAAATATGTTTTTTTATTGCACATTTTAGAGTTTCTGAAAGAGCTAGAACTTCACTCAAAAGGAAAACAAATATTATGCAAAGAATGAATTATAATTATAAATATGCGACTTTTTTTTTTTTTAGCATTAATAGTGAAGCTATAATTTTACACTAATTTATAATAGGTTTGCTTAGGCTTTCGAGATCTCATGTTCGAATCTCATACTCATAGCTTTGTAAATAAAGATTGTTATGATTTATGCAAATGCGTTTGAATTTTTAATTAGTCCATTGTTTAGAGAGAGCAAAGCGCTAAGCAAACCTATTACAAATTAGTGTAAAATTATAGCATCACTATTTAATGTGGAAAAAAAGTCGCATATTTATAATTACAATTTTATTAGTGAAGAGAAAAATAATTTATTACATAAAAGAATGAATGTAAAAAAAAAAGGGTGAGGGGAAGATTTCTTCTATTTAAAGAATAAAAATATTTGATAATATTTATTTAAATCACTATATTTGTGAAAATGTAAATTAGAAATTATAAGAAATAAGAAAATTTTGATTTTTTCTTCTGATGTTTGTTGTCTTAAAATAAGGTTTGCTGCAAAATGAAAAAAATAAATAAATCTGTAAATGATTTCATTTTGAATCATTTATTGAAGAATATACTGCTCTATATAAATATGTTTGCCTTTTAATAAATAGATACAATAACTTCATGCTTATGCTTTTGTGAAATTATTTTTAAGATTAATTTGGAATAATACATTAGTGGAATTCATTAACTTTTAGATTATATTAAAACTTTAAATAGCACAAATTAGATAAAAATGTTTTAGGAATATTTAAATTAAATTTACTTTATTAGCATATAATAACAGATTAATAACAGTCCAATTATTGTACAGCATTTACAAACCAAAGTATCAATTTAAGCCAATAAACATAACATGATCACCATTTCTTATGCTTGCCTATAACTGTTATTCAAACAGACAAAATTCTCTATACATATTGCCACTCAGTGCAATCCAGAGTAATCAATGTATGCCAGAAGGCTTGAAAATCCCCATCTAGTGCCTACTCATCCAATATCTCCAGACTAGTTTCTGGCTTGTGGTCTTTGTCAGTGATGAGTAGGCACTAGATGGGGATTTTATGCACAAGCCTTCTGGCATCCATTGATTACTCTGGCTTGCACTGAGTGGCAATACGTATAGAGTTTTTTGCCTGTTTCAAAGTATCAATTTACATGTACATGCAAAATCATGACATTTTAAACAAAGTATATCATTATTTGAAAAAAACTTATTATAAAATATAAATATTTTAATCAGGGCTGAATTTTAATAACAGTTATGATAGTATTTTTTAATTCAAAATAAATTATTTCTTTGTTGTGCTAAGAATTTTATAAATTATATTGTCAATAAGCTCTGATAACATCTACTTTACTCAAAACAAAGTTTTATTTTCAACAGATAAATGTATATCTATATACCTAAAGTAGTTTTTATTATGTTTTGAAATTTATTCTCATAATTTTTTATATATGAATTCTAAACAACAAAGTAGCAACTAATTATTAAAATAATAGTTGTAGAAGATAAATACATGAATATTTGCATAAAAAAAAACTTTATTTGATATAGTTATAATGTTAATAATTTTACTGCATTTATTCTATCTTTTCTAGAATCAGAATAATGAAAAAATGTCAGATAAAGTTTTATTAGTGTATGAAATATTGTATGGTTTTTCATAAGTTATTTATACAATTTTACAATCTTATGTGGTCAGACACACTGTATTTTCTAAGAAATAATTTTATATCATCAGCAAATTGTAATAACATTGCAGAAATTAACAATATGAAGAAAGCAAGATAGATTCAAAAATTATTTCTTGAGTTCTCCATTGTTACATTAAGTAGGTCTTAAATTCTTTGGAATTGTATAAAGCATAATTTACACATTAAATTTAGTAGGATTTAAACTATTATAAAATAACAGTGGGGAAGAAAATCTAACATTCCAATTTAAATAATGTAATATTCTGATTCATTTTGTTAAAAGCTCTATTGAGATCAAAATTTATCACACCTTGTTCATTTATAGCACTATCTTTATGATCATATAGTAACATTTGTCTTCACTGATATTGTTGGATTAAAACTATGCTGAGAATTGGGCATATTTTTCCATCTTTTGAAATAAAAGCAAATTTTATATATAACTTATTTTTTTGATGTACTATCTGTGATTTTTTAGACTACTTTTATAACTCTTCTTCCAAATTGAAATAACTCTAGAGACTTCAGATAGAACAAATTTTCATAGATAGTGTAAATATATGATTTAACACAGGAGCATTAAACTATGCACAACTTCTAATAATAAAAATAGGTCTATTATTTGTAGAAAGAGATTTTATTCTTTATAACTTTAATAACACATGTACTTCATTATTTTATATCAGTTAGTGGAATAATATCTATAAATTTATGATTAACACCAAAAGAAGCTGTAGTTTCATCATTTGCAGCAGAACAATTATCAGTTTCAATATAAGAAAATTGTTTTTTAAAGTTTTAAGTACTTAATAAATATGAAGCATTATTCATTGATTTAAAATTGATATTAGTAAATTACTTAAAATAAGATCAAAGATGCTTTGGATCTCTGCAAGCTATCAATATACAAATGATGATAAACTTTTTTTTTAAATATGTAAATAATTTCTTAAAATGAATGAAATTCTTCCCCTTAAAATATTGGATTTGTTTTTTTTATACATTTTATAATATATAATTAATAAAAAATATTAAAAAATCAAAGAGGATATTTATTTACATTTTTTTAAAAATTGAGCCAATTATACCTATATATCCATGGTTTCTATCATATGTCATTAAAGACTGTTACTGCTTTATCATTTAGAAAACAACTTTCCTAATATTTGAGATATATAATTTATGATTATATATTTGTTTATTTTTATCAATTTAGCAAAATTTATATTCCAGAAAATTTTAAGCATTGATGATACAAATCTACAGTCTATAATTAAAATGAGTCAAGACTAATTTAATTATTATAAAATTCAGTTAAGAATCTCAAGACATTGATAAACTCTAAACCTCTTTGTGTGACTTTTTCTATGTTCTGAATAATCATTAATTTTATTGAAAACAAGATGAACATTAAAATCCTCCATTAATAATATATGATTTTCATAAGAGTTTAGCGAATTCTTTAACGTTTTCAATGCCAAATGCTATTGTCTTAATACAATATTTGGAGGAGTAGACACATTACAAATTTATAATTTATTTTTGTATGATATAGATACCTCAGCTCAAATGGAACCAGTAATATCTAATTGAATAATATTCTCTTTGCGAGGTACAATATCATCTCTTGATTCAAAGAAATGTAAGTGATCTTTTCTAAAATTGTCATATTTACTATCAATAAATTGGACATCTTAAATAAGGACTATTTAGCCATGTTTTGGTGAGCATATTTAAATCATAATTTTAATTGCAAGATAAAGATGATTAACCTTTGTATGGACCCCATTAATGTTTCTGTATATGCAATATATATATATATTAGATTTATTATTAGTTTTGTACATAGTTAACTATATAGAATTTTTGTTTGATCAATAGATATTGATTCAATAAAGTATAAATCTTTATTAATTATTCCATAGAATGGTTATAAATAAGCACCTTTAAGCCAGGAATACTTCAGTAAATTTTCAGTATTATCCTTTTTAACAGATGGGCACAATGATGAATAGATTTTATTTTAATTTTTTAATTTTTTGTATCATTAATTTTATTTTTTATTTAAGTTTCAGTGTCACCTGCTGAAATATCTACATATATTTTTTTTAAAAAAAAAATTAAAAAAAAAAATTATTATTAGGTTTTAATAACTATCAAACCATTACAGGAGTTAGACTCTGGTTTTAGTTTCTTAGATTTACATTCATTACTATGAAATAATGATGGTGATAGTGATGGTGATGATGATTATTATTCAATTCTTTATTTATTTAATGTACATATCAACAGCATTTAGCCAATTATAGATTGCACAGTAATGTAATTATTAGATACAAATCTAAATAAGCATTAAAAAAAAATAATAATAAAAAAATAAATAATACCAATAAAATAGAAAAACAATAAAATGCATAAATAAATAAAAAGGCAATATATCAAATGAAATCAAGGATAATATTTTTTTATGAGAACTTTAGTGAATTGTTTAAAATCCAAATTAAAAACATCATCATTACCAAAATCTTTGTTATAAGTTCTAGGTAAACGAAATAAAGGGGAAAATCTTAATACATCAGATTTACAAATTTTCAGTTCAAAAACATTGTGAGTACGAGTGTTATAATTCTGTTTCTTAATACCTAAGTTAGAAAGCAAATTAGATACAGAAATATTCTGGGAGATGAATTTATGAAGAAGTTTGAGATCTCTTGTTTTTTGTCTCAGCAGTAAATCAACATAGTGTTCACTACCTAAACTATTTAATTTTGCAAATTTGTCAAAAACAGACTGAATTCTTATGATATCTGTCCTGTTATGAGGATTCCATATAATTGAACCATACTCCAAGATGGGAAGAACTAAGGATATAAAAAGTTTAATCTTTGTAAATTTATTAAATGCTTTTCCATATCTGTAAATAGCTCCTACAATTTTAAGAGATTTATTCACCATAAAATTAATGTGATTATGAAAAGATCCATTATTGGAAAATATTATTCCTAGATCTCTTTGATGATCATTTGTTATAATTTTAGAGTCCCCAATATAGTAGGAAAACCTTAAGACTTCAGATTTTCTAGAGTAAGAGACAATGGAGCACTTATCCATATTTATATCTATATAATTATATTCACACCAATTCAAGAAATTATCTATATCACTTTGAAGTAAAAAACAGTCATTAATAGAATAAATATGCCTAAAAATTTTGCAATCATCTGCATAACATAGAAGATGTGAAAATTTAATGCATGTTTTTAGGTCATCAATGTATACATTAAATAATAAAGGTGCAAGAACACTGCCTTGAGGCACCCCAGTGAAGCAATAATATGGTAATGACAATTTACTATTAAACCTCACACAAGACATTCTATCCCTAAGAAAAGAGTCAAACCAATTAATTAATAATTTAGAAAAACCTAACCTACAAAGCTTCTGAAGAAGAATTTTATGATTAACTCTATCAAAAGCCTTGGACATATCAAAATAAACAACATCTAGCCTAGATTGATTCTCAATTGAATTTGAAATGTGATCAAAAATAGTTAGCAAATTTGTTTCAATGGACCTATTAGGCAAAAATCCATGCTGCTCTGGTGCCAAAACCTTAGAGACCTCCAAGATAATTTTATTATATAAACATCTTTCAAAAATTCGAGCAACAGTGTGTAGAATTGAAATAGGCCTATAGTCACTTACCAAATTTCTAGATCCTTTCTTAAAAATAGGAACAACTTTAGCAATTTTAAGTGATGTAGGAAAAGTACCATTTGCCAAAGAGCAATTAAAAATATGCAAAAGAGGAGAAGCAATGTATTCAGCACATCCTTTATAAATGAAAGCTGGAATATTGTCAAGGCCCACACTAGAATGTAATTTAAGCTGCCCAATAGCAAAAATAACATCAGATTCAATAAATGAATCAAATGTTATCCTTTCTTCAACTAGATCATTATTTTCAGTTAAATCAGTAAAAGAATTAGATTGTTTAAAAAGCTCTGAGAAATAATGAGAAAAATCATCAGCGACTAGATTAGAATTATTACTCTGTAATTTTTTTTTTGTAATACCTAAATCCTTAACTAGAGACCAAAATTGCAAAGGATTATCAGAAATATGACTTTCAGTATTTTGTATAAATTTTTGAAAATCTCTATGATATATAACCTTTGACAATCTTCTATAATTAATAAAATTGTTATAATAATTTAAGTTCTTAGTTTTCCAATATTTACGATGGTGAAATGATTTCCTTTTAATAATTTCTTTAAGAGAAACTGAAAACCAGAGAGGAAAATGGTTAGTTAAAAATTTTTTCTTAGGAATGTATTTGTCAATTAGTTCACTAAATGATTGTTCAAAAAACTTCATACAGAAATCTACATCAGATGAAGAATACAAATTTTCCCAGTTAAAATTAGATAATTGTAAACAAAGACCCAAATAATTTCCTTTTCTGTAGTTTCTTTTCATAGTTTTAAAGGGACAGAGTCTATTAAATTTAATATTAATATAAAATTCTAAGGGAGGATGATGCAAATCAATGGAAAAAGGAAGAGAAGAAGTAGTTAAACATTCAATTGTAGGAAAATTACTGAGAATATAATCCAATGTGTGATCATTAAAATTGGTGTATGGATTAAATTGTTTTAAATTTAACAAATTGCAAAACCGAATCATTCTCAATGCTTTAGGTGAAAAAGAGACAGAATATATGATAGTAGTACCTGAATATAAATCTGGAATATTTAAATCCCCGGTAATAATAACATTATCATAGCCAATCAGAAAATCTTCAAGTGATGTCAAAAAATAATCAAACTCCAACAACGACAAAGTGGGTTTGAGGTAAACATTACCTAAAATAAATTTAAAATTGTGATTTAAAGTAATTTCACACCATGTAGATTCACAAAAAGAAGAAGAAAAATAAAGTTCTTTATAAAAAACATCTTTATGAAGAGCAATCAGAGTACCACCACCTCGAGAAATATTATCCATAGATCTGTCAGTTTGCAAAATACTGAATCTATCATCACGAAAAGAACAATCAGGAAATTGTTGATTTAACCATGTTTCTGTAAGTAAAATGAGATCAAAATGTTCAGTTTCAAAAAATTGTTTAATTTGAACACATTTAGTCCTCATACCTCTGACATTCATGTAAAAACAAGAAAGGCCTACCATGTTACCCGCAAAGATAATGGAAACAACACAAATAAAACCAAAAAGAGAAAAAGATAAAGAAAAAATAAATAAAAATAAAAATAAAATAGATAGTAAAACAAAATAATCATCATCATCATCATCACCACCACCATCACTATCATCATCATCATTTGAATAACCAACTAAAATTTAGTCATTTATATTATTTTAATAGATTTCAGTACTTTTGAAATTAATTTTTTTTAGTGTTAGATGTAGTTTCCAAAACTGTTTGTCCTTCATCTCTATGCAGATTTTGTTTATTTGCATCTGATTCAGGGATAAGTTTTGGATTTAGAATCTTTTGTTATTTTATTTATTTTAATGACATCATTTATGTTATTATTTGTTATAATATTTTTAAAGATATTTTTTGTGAATACACTCATTTACCATAGCTATATAAATCATTACATATCTGATGTATAGAATTATCTTCATTTATATTTTGATTTAAAGATACAGAATGATTAATTTTTCTAATTTCTGAATTAGCCTGTATTTGACAAAAAAATATTTTATTTAGACTAAACAACTTGTTGTTTTATATTGATTCCTTAGATAAAGGCCAATTTATAATTTTTTATTATTATAAACAATAGATTTCAATAATGTGTAACTTGAAAATAAGTATTTAAAAATTATTTTGCTTGATGTGGGTATGGCTTACAAATCTCATTATAATATGCTTGCTTTCATTATTCATTACTATTGGTAGCTTTTCATAATTAAAGCTGGCTATTCTAATTTTAGTTCCAGAAGAAAAAGAAAATTAGAAAGTCAAATAATAAAATGTAAAGATGAGATTTGTGAAGACTGTAAGCTACAAATAAATTATCACATACCACACAGCAGTTATTTAATTTGTTCATTGGATCTCTTATGATGCTGTCTTTTAACTTCCTATATGCAAACTTCTGGAAAAAATTAAGAATCGTTCTTAATTGAAACTTTTCACTGTATTTTATTCTCAACCATAGTTTCTTAATGAAGTTATCAATATTATACTATTTTAGATTAGCTTTGAAGTAATCTCTGTAATGTATATGGGTTTATTTTTTCCCACTAAAAACTATACTTAATTTCATAATAGAATATTTTTTTAAGGAAATATTTTAAGCCAATAATTTTTCCTGTTTAGGAAATATTTTACTGGTTCATTTAATTGTTATGTCCAATCTAATAAAGATGTGTCTTTATAATAGTTGATTCAATTTCATATTTAGAAAGTTAAAAAATATATCAATTAGTGTTTTGATCTTGATATTGTTATTAAATAAATTTTTTTCTAATGCCCTGATAGAGGGCTAATGTCTCATTTCTACATATTAAACTGTGAAAATATTGGTTCTGCACTTGTGACAGTTATATCACATTGATAAAATACCCCATTTTTTAACTTGCGAAATACATCAGAACCCCATTGGAATCTGTGTTATATTTTTATATCCTAGTTCACTTATCTACATAAAAAGCTATCAAGCTAATTTAAATTGATTCATTCTCAAACTGATGGCCATTCAAATTAAAAGTTATTGAAGAGCACTTGTTTATTTTATGATTAGCATAATTTTGATATATGAAAAGGTTTTGATTTGCCACTTAATTTTTTCTGGTAAAGTTTTTATTTAATTCTTACAATATTAACAAGTCCATAATGAATTGTGACATCAGATATTGATAATTTAAACCTATTCATGGAACAATCATCATGTCTGAAAACATTACTATAATAATTTATAAGCCAAGTATTCAAAGAATCATTTAAAATAAATTCTAAATATCCCGATATTGATATAAGAAAAGAAGGCAGGTGTTATTTGCTACTACAATTAAATGATTTTTTAGAAATCTGTTTTATAAATTATCATAGTAATGTATCTGACTTGGCTATTCCATGAATAGATTTGAAGCTTGCATTTATTAAAGCATGGCTAATTTTTAGGCAAATGTAATGTTTTTGTTTTTTATTTTTGGGCACAGGATTCTTAAACTTATTTTAGACATTTATCTTTTTTGTAATGTTTTGAGAAGTAAGTCTTTTTTTAAGTTAATGTATATGTTTATTTTTATTTTTTCATCATAGGCTTCAAAAATAGCTTTTATAATATTTTTTAAGTATATAATTATTTCTGGTACTTAATTTAAAATATTTTTAAATGTTATTAAAAATTTAATCTTAAAATAAACAATTTGTTGGTTGATAATCATTGTATTTAATTAGAAAAAGTTTATTAATTATAATTAAATGGTAATTTTACTCCAGTGAATGATTTTATTTCAATAACATTTTGCATTATCAAAATCATATTTAATATTAGTCACATTATCTCATTAAAATATTTTAATTGCTTTCCCATTTATTGTTACTCTAGCAGCATGTTTAAAGTTTAGAAATAAATTTCAGTCTGTTGTTGTTATCCAGATATTAAGATATTTATTTATTGTTTGTAAGCAAATTTAATTGGAACTCATGTCTTACTTGCATTATTGTGTACAATATAAAATTTCCTTTTATGTAATATCATTTTCAAAGAATGCATTTTATATATTAGTGAAACAATATTGCTTTCAGTCTTTTGTAGTGTTAAATGTGAATATTTTGAATAAAGATAAAAATAATATTTGCTGTTATTGTGATATAGCTATCAATAGCAGAATTGAAGAGATCGTAATTAAATTGTTTTAAGAGAATGCAAGCATTGGCAATTTAGCAGTAATGTTGATCAATTAGATCCCCTTTGCCTAAATAATTAAAACTGCTTTTATCAGAAAATATCCAGTCATATATATATGTTTGAATATCAGGAAAATATAAATATTACAAAATGCACAAAAATTATTTATATTTGTTTCCTGATGTCAGAAAGTTTTTTCATTACAGTTTTATTTTATATTATAGAGCCTTATTTATCAATTTATACTTTCTAATGTTACATGGGAATTATTTGCTTTTACTATTTGTACTAATAATTTTTTCAGTATTAAGATTTATTTTGATGCTTTTAAACAATAATATCTATGCAAAAGACTTTTTAAAATATTGTGGATGCAAGAAAAATTACATGTGGATAATTGATTAGATTGTAGTTTAAGTATCACTTGAAATACAAATAACTAGATTGAATTTATTTTATGTGATCATATTATGACATGATACAATTCTTTCAAAAAGTTTATGTTTGAAAAGATTGATAATAAAAAGAGAAGTGGATGATAAATAATGAGATGGATGGACTCCATCATAAAAGTATTAAATGTGTATTAAGAAATCTAAAAAACCAAATCTTTCTGGAGAAATGCCATTTATCAAGTAACCCTGTGTTGAATCTGATTTATGATAATAACAATAATTAATCAAATTTACCATTTATCTTTTTATTATTGTATTATTGGGAAAATCGTCTAAAATGAAGAGTAAAGAGCATTGTTAGCTGAGAGGTATCGCAGCGGCCTTGCAAGCAAGTAGTTGGTTGCAGACGGTTGTGGGTTCGCGTCCCGGCCAATGCTATGACATATGAAAAAAAAGACTAATTCTAATATTTTTTTAAAAAATTTTTTCTAAATGCTCTGATGTTTTATTTAGTTGTTGCAAAATTAAAAATATATTGAATATTTTAGCAATTCTGATTAATGCTTTTTAAACTCTAGTAAGTAATATATAAAATTGCAAGGAAATACAAATTATTTTAAAAAAGTTTCAAAGAGATTCTGTACACAATTAAAAATAATTGTTTAATTATTAGTTAAGTTTTTATTCAGAAAAATATTTAAACAATATTACCATGATTGCATTGCAATACTTGGAGTATCTAAATATTTAAATCATTAAATTTTTTTATTACTAGATAACAGCATACCAACTTTCTGTTATAATTTGTTTATAATTTCATCAGAAGCATTTTCTGATAAAGTTAGTTGTTTTTATTTTCTTCTGGTTCCAAGTTTATAATTAAATTTTGAAGACATTATTTTTTATATGATTTCTCTTTGGTCTTGTTTATAATTCCTTGATAGGATAACCCAGTCAAAACTTTTACAATATAAAACATTCACATTCATACCAACATTTATTGTCATTATTATTATTTAAAAAAAAACTATTAAATTGTGGAACTATTATATTCCATTTAAAAAAATCACAAAACAACTTTGCATGACAAGTATATGGTAGTGACATAGTGAAAAACTGAAATATGCACAGCTTTATAAAAAATAAAAAAAATTAAGAAAAGTATTATACAATAGATATATGATGTCATTTATTTGAAGGCAGATTAAGTTTAAGGCAGGGAAATACTATGGCAGGGTGGTTAACAAAAGTAATTTTCTCTTATTTATAACTTCTTTAATATAATGTTTTTAGCATTATAAATTTTAATGATGTCATTATTTCTACAAAAAGGTTTTCATTTTTATACTTTTTTCCCTTTGAGTTTTTTTTTTTTTTTAAAAAAAAAAATATATATATTGTAACAAATTTAATGAAGATCAAATAACTATTACCATATCTGAGTCCAAAATATATATATAAGAATTATAAACAAATTATTAATAACAAGTATTATAACTCAGGTATACAGACAGTAGGTTTTATCCACTTTCATTTCTTGGTTTGATGTTAAGTGCATGTTTAAACAAATACTAAGTGAATATGGTCTAGCAGGGCACCACTATATTATCTGAATCTAGACACGGTTATATCTGATAACCTTTCACATGTACCGGGTTTGAATCCCTTCTTGGTACTTTATTTCTAATAAAATGGGAGATTTTGCTTTCTGAGCCATATCACTATATGCACTAATATTTAGGTAAAAGTAAAACACCTATAAACCAAAGTGGAGTATACTAGACATAAATCATTTCTCAGATCTTAACATAACAAATGTGTTTCAATATTTTTATAAGTTTACTAGCTCAGATTATATATAACTAATTTAGGATGGCAATTCACTCATCCTTGCATGAAATAGATGATGGGATGTGGTGATAATAATCCTAAGAGATCACTAAATATTATAAAATCAATATTTATTTATGGCCTTTAAACAGTTAAACAGCTCATTAATTAAAACGTTGATGACGATGATGATGATGATAATAATAACGATAATGACAATGGTTTCAACTACAGCTCTAGGACTAAGCCTAAACATAAAACTAATTTTTATAAAGAAATTCATAATTATTGCTTAATTTTAGCATACTTACTTATATCTTAAATAACTAATATTCAACCATTGATGATGATGAATAATCACACTTAACAAAGACTACACTTAATGAAATATATACGCCTCGTTTAATAAAACAAACTAATATTTATTACTGCATTTCTAACATATACATAAAAATTTCTAGATAAATATGAAAATTGACATGAATAATAATAATAATAATTGATTATATAACAATCCTCAGATTAATTTTAAGTTCTTCCCCCTTTCCCTTCAAATGTATTTTGTATTAAGTTGGACGTCACATTGACCATGATTTTCACTCCATGAGAAAAGTATTTCAAGAAAAAAAAATATTATCTGCTCATTAGCACACATACTTTAAAAATCTAACATGTAAATAGAATGTAAAAAACAAAATGTTAGTAGAATTGAAAGAGCAAGTTTTAGAAAAGAGTTTTAAATCATTATCTCCCCCTCCCTTCCAAGTGCTGAAATCTATACTTTCGCAAGACAAAATAATTTAATATTTTAACATCACCTATTATTTCACATTCACTCGCAATTATACACATATAAAAATATCATTATGTATGTGCATGTTTTATCCCATAATAACAAAATATTATTTAAAACCAAAATAATAATATTATATTAGTTAAAACTAAAATCATAACACCATAAAAAAAATTGTTTTACACATTAATATTTTTCATAACTGTAAAATTAATAAACAAATAATTTTGATACATTCAAGATCATTTATGAAGCTCAAAGTTATTATTAGTAAGACATTCTTGTTTTTAATCGATCTGAATAGTCTTTAAAAGTTCTTTAAATAAAATATACCACTTATTATTGCTAAAATGTTTATTAAGACTCTGATATCATAAAGAAAATAGATATAAAAAGTCATATTACCGATCTTTTGTTTGTGGCGAATTTCCAAGGGTTCAAACTTGTCTTGTATAATGTCTATATTTCTGCAGCTACCATTTCCGTTTTACGTGGGAACAATCTCTTTCTTGAGGTGTATAACTACTTGATGATGATGACTCTATTGAGGTTATTTGCTTTAGTGGATAATTTGGAAATCAGTATATTAATTTTTCTTCTCTTCCTGTCAAGCATGATTCTTAGTGGATGAAATACAGCGGTTGTTTTCACATTTATAAATTTTCTTGAGTTTAAAATCAGTTGCTGGAACAATTAATTGGACTTGATGATTAATATTTATCAGTAGATTAATTCATCTTTTATCGAATACAGGTGAATGCTTTCTTCCTTCTATTAAAAACATCTTATTTCTCTGGTCAGTTGAAAGGTGTAGAATATTATTTTAGACACAACATCTTTTCTTTCCTCTATGATGTGCAGCTTCCTCCAGATGGTCAGCAAAAAATGAGACATACATATAATTTTTTTAGCCAGTCATTTCTTATATTTTCAACATTCAATTTAATAGTCTAATAATCTGAACCATAATCACCATCATAATAATAATTCCAGACAGTTTTTTATATCCAATTTTTAGCTAACTTAACCAATCAGAGATAGCGTCACTTGCTATTTTTGGACCAATTCATTTTAATTAGATCTCTAATTTATTTTCAACTAAATTATTTTTCAACTGAAAAGTTTAATCCTTTTTCCAGACACTTTTGTT
Organism: Epiperipatus broadwayi; assembly: GCA_028023455.1. Taxonomy (NCBI): domain Eukaryota; kingdom Metazoa; phylum Onychophora; class Udeonychophora; order Euonychophora; family Peripatidae; genus Epiperipatus; species Epiperipatus broadwayi. The sequence continues at coordinate 1,756,139 of JAQFVV010000077.1, forward strand.
TTAAAAAAAAAATAGACTTAATCCTTATTTTCTTTCTTTTCTCCTTTTTTTTTTAACATCCAGGTAACATTTCAAATCTTTGAGCTTCCTTCTTTAGATCTTGAGATAAGACAATTTCAAAATTAGAGTTCCCACCCAAATTAAGCTCCCAAAGTGACAAACAATTATTTACAAAAAAAAAAAATTGCTACAAAGATAGATATCTGATTAAACCGATTTCCTCTTTTAACATAAAATTGTACAAAAAAAATAATTTGACAGATTTAATCCTTCCTTTTCTTTCAATATTTAGTAAATGTAAATTTCTGTATGTAATGTACACACATCCTTCATTCTTTCAAATCATTCATAAACTAACTTTAAATAATATAATTGCTAGCTTAGTAATTATAACCCTATTATTTAATTAAATCTGTAACTTTAAATCCCCATTACATTTATAGAAAAGCAAAATAGTAGCATAGAATAAGACATTAAAATTGATCAAGCATAAGTTAGTTTTAAAGAAAGTTAAAATGTTAAATATTTGAAATATAAAACAATTAAATAGTTTACACATACATTGCCTATATGTATGCATTATGACTTTGCTTTTTAACAGAAAATTTAAATATTAAATGTGTGTGCTGCTCTTTTTGAGATTTATTAACACACAAACAACTAAAGCATATAATTGTTGACCCACTCTCTTTTTATCTAAAGCGTTTAAGATTTTGATCTGGTAGGGTTTGAACTTGGATGCCCTACAGCTTCTTTTATGATTATATAAAAATGTGATGATGATTTTTGGTTTACCTTTTCTACATGCACATTACTATAAATTTAGCTAGTGACTAAATTGTAATGGCACAATATATACACACAGTGTGTGCTAATGAAAAGATGACTAAGCTTCCCGAAGCATCATCTTTGAAACAATATGTGTTATATAGTGATAATTTAATTATTTACAACAAATTTTTTTAGGGATTAGCATGTTTGGATCATGAATTACCAAATAAAATGTGACAGTTTTTTTTTCATGTTTTGAACAATGTGCTTTTTGTATCACAAAATTGTGCAAGACATCTGAAAATGTTCTTGAGATCATAGCTTTATTGTCATACACTGTTTGAATCAATTCAAATATTTCAATAGCAGCTTGATAGTGCATTGTTCCATCATGTGTTAATGTATATCATAACTTATGATCCATATATGTTAATGCCTTAACATTTTGTAGTGAATAGCTAAACTATGTCATTATGAAACACACACATTTAATAAGATATGGCACTGCAGACAGCTTGGAAAGAGAATCAGCCATCTTTTCACCGAGATAAAAATTTTTCATCGTTAAAGTTTATAAATTATTGTTTATTCAATTATTTCTCATAGTCACTCAGATAATGAAGAGTTTCAAATTGGAAATAAATATTTGTGATCATTAAAGTTTATTAATGCAATATTGAACTGTAATGAAGTATATTGTTAGAAGAGATGATTGTAGATAAACAGTTGAAATTTTAAGCTAGGATCGAAGAGTTATAAAAGATATAGAAAGCAATCACTTGTGAATTGGATGAATGAAATAAGAAAATGTGTTGGGATAATGTGGAAAAGAGGGGCTAAATTGGATCAAACTTGGAGAGACCATTTCATAGTGAATCATTAATGATTGAAAATAATGATTACCTTACGGAATTTGAGAAACTGATTTCAAAGTTATATAAGAAATCAACCTAATAGCAACAAACTTTTAAATGAGAAAAAAATAAAAAGCTAAAATAGCATTTAAATAGATCACTGTAGGCAAATGCCTCTCCAATAAATGTCTAACAGAGTTTACTGGATGGAAAATGTTATTCATTAGGCTTGCCAAACTATGGGGTGGTGAGATTTTGATGGTTATTGTCCTTATTTTATCTTAGGCTAAAATCGGTAGTTACAAGTTTATCAGCCAGTTTTAGATAGCTAATTGAATTGGTTATGGACTGCTTATTTGAAAGAAAAAAGATAAGTCTGATTGGAAACTTAGGCACTGTGTATTCAGAGAGATATGTTAATCTCATATTATGAATTCCTTATAAAAATGAACTACTTTAAAAAAATTAAAATCATTAGCTGATTTAAATAATGCTGAAATTAAAGTGATTCCAATCAACTATAATATTCAAGCTTGACTAAATTAACTGTTTGGCAATTGATGTCTGGATGTCTTTATTATTTTATGAATAAATATATCCATATATGAGAAATTTGTTAAAGTATTTATATTCCATAATATACTCTGACTATCAATACTTCAATTAGAAAGTATGACTCTGAAATGTATATTAGACTAAGTTTAATTGTTCATAACTTTTTTGCTAGCTTATTGAAAAAAGGAAAGAAAAATGAGCAATATAATATTGCTAACAATAAATTGTGATTGTGAACTAGCAAAGAAAGATGTAGAAGAGAATAAAAGTCTCAAGAGTATAAAACAACATTTTGGTATTGGTTGGAAACTTATATCTACAATAAGAAAAAAAAAGATGGAACTGTTACTAAAAGGAGAGATGATTTCATTAAATGGATAGAAGAGTTCTATAAAGAATCACATAATAATAAAAAACAAGTACCTCCTTCATCTTATATATTTTCTGACTTGACCAGGATTTTAAATTAAAGGGTGAGACATGCAACTAAATTTATGAAAGGGGAAAGCTCCAAGTAATGATGGAATTATAATCAATATATTAAAAGAAACAGATGAAGAAATATAAAAAAATTAGGCAAAGTTATGTACCAAATGTCTAAATGATAAAGATATACCAGATGATTGGAAGAAATTCAATATTAGTATTAATATTTAAAAAAGATGCTTAAGTAGACATTAGAAATTATAGACCAATCAGTCTTTTATCAGTTTTATACAAAATTTTTACCAATATAATTACAACTTGTCTATAGAGAACATTGGATTTCAACCAACCAAAAAGAGCAAGCTGGATTTAAAAATGGTTTTAGTACAGTAGATCATATCCAAGTATTCAGAGAAGTTATAGAAAGAACAAATGAATTTGAGTTGCTACTATTCTTTGGATATGTAGATTATGAAAAGGCAGTTGATTGTATGAGCATTTCTTCAGTGATTAAAGCATTGGATCATCAAGTGGATGTTGTCATATTTTTGAAGAATATTTATAAAAATGCATCATCAACAATTAGATTACATAATCATACTAGGAAGGTTAACATTGAGAAGAGTGTAAGGCAGGGTGATTCCATATCACCAAAACTTTTTACATAAGTGCTGCAAGAAGTATTTTGTGGATTAAAATGGGAAGCTAAAGGAGTAAAAGTAAATGGAGATTATTTAAGTCAATTAGATTTTGCAGATGATATAATTGTTTTTGCAAATAATGCTTCAGAGCTTCAGGAAATGTTACAAGATTTATCAGATGAAAGTAAGAAAGTGGGAATAAAAGTAAATGTTAAAAAGACTAAGGTAATATTTAATGTATTTCTCAAAAGATGATAATAAAGATTGATTTTGATGAATTAAAATAAGTTAGCAACTACAAATACCTTGATCAGATTTATTGCTACAGATGGAAACATAATGGATGAAATTAGTCAGAGAATTAAATTGAAGTGCTTTTAGTAGAAATAATTTAATATGCCTGTGTTTGAAAAGAATGTTTTTAATAAATGTGTTTTACCAATTCTTACTTATGGATCTGAGACTTGGACACATAATAGAAAAGCAATTCAGAGACTTCAGACCACTCAAAGAAGTATGGAGAGATGCATAAGTAACAAGAAGAGATTGAAAATGCAATAATGGGTAGGAAAACAAACAGGTGTTACTGACATTGTTGAAAGAATTAAAAGACTGAAGTGGAGTTGGCTGGGCATATTGTTAGAAGAGATGTTAATGAATGGATAATTGAAATCTTAAACTGGATTCCAAGTGATTGTAAAATACTCAGAAAGAGATCACATGTAAGTTGGATGAATTAAATAAGAAGTGTGCAGGGATGATGTGGAGAAGAGATGCTAGAGATTGGAGAAAATGGATTGAACTTGGAGAGACCTTCATCCTGCAGTGGATTGATAATGTTTGACGATGATGATTGTGATGCCAAAATATTTAAATAATTTTGTTTTTTTAATAAAACAATTTTTTATGCTCAAACTTCAGGTCCAACTTTAAGATTTTAAATTTTTATGTTCACTATATTGCCAAGCATAAGTTTGTGTCTGCTTATACATTTCAAATTGAAGTCTGGTTATTTGAAAATCAACAAATCAGATAAACATTTATTGTCATTTTAGTGCTTTGCTTCCATATATATATATATATACATACTGTTAACACTAACTGAAATAATTATAGAAAATATACAAACCATTATACAATTACAAATATCCAGTAACGCCCTTTGTTTTAAGATCTATATCTCAATAATAGCAAACCTTAAAATGATATCCTATATCTCAATAATAGCAAACCTTAAAATGGTATCATTTTAAGGTTTGCTATTATTGAGATATAGATCTTTAAACAAAGGGCGTTACTGGATATTTGTAATTGTATAATGGTTTGTATATATATATATTTAAGAATTATTTTATATTTATTTACCAAGTACCAAACTTATCTGTATTGTATTTTTATTAAATTTGTATGTTTATATATAATCTGTTAATAACATTTATGTAATAATTTAGTTCACATGCTATTTTATTTATCTGATAACTTTGTTATAAACGTTAACTAAAGTAAAACTGTCAGATTATGTTCTCATATATCTATGTTATTCCATACATCTTATTCATATATATTGTCTATTTGTGTTTCACCTCTCGCAGCACATGAAGCTATGCATGATTTTATTTATGTATGTATGTAGATAGTGCTTCTCTATAACAACCATCATGATATTTTTGTAGTATTATCACTGATTTGTGAGCACTAGACCTAGATCTTAGGTCTAATGCAACCCTCCATTAGACCCTTTTTACCAATTTGGTTAACTATAAAGCTAGGAGCCCAAGATGAAAACGATAATGTTTTTCATCCAAACTCATTCACTTATATAGTCATATAGATCTGAACTCAGTTCAGCATCTAGACATTTTGGTCTTACGTTGATTATGATGGCTTGTACTAGGTGACAGTACTGCATGTTGAGTTTGCTATTGTTATTAACAGCCTATGTAAGCTTATGAAATGATGATAACATGATGTTTTGATGGTTTTATATCTATCTTGCCTATAGGATAATGGTGACTGGTTTTGGAAAACCAGACACCAAAATGTATAGATGCAGAACTGAGTGCCAATCTATGTGACTATATAAGTGAGTGAGCATAAATGAGCTCCTAGTTTTACAGTTAACCATATAGGTAAAAGATAGCTGCTACAAGGTTGCATTAGTTCTTAAGATCTAGGTGCAGTGCTCTCAAATACAAGGCTCCTCATTGATGAAAACCACAAGCTTGGAACTAGTTTAGGGATATTGGATGACTAGGCACCAGATAGGGATTTTATACACAAACCTTCTGGCATCCATTGATTGCAAAGGCTTGTACTTAGTGGAAATAGTGTATGTAGAGGTTGCTATTGTCATAACAGAATTATTGGATTAAGGAATCTCTTGATGATTACACACAAATAATATTGGCATACTTCTTATTTGTTATGGAATATTCATTTAATAGTCTTCTACCCCAATAAATAATTGAACTCAGCCCATGTATTTTTATCTAGTTCAAACCATGCACATAATTTTTTATATATGTGTGCTATTTATTTATTGTACCTTATTTATTATTACATATTATTTTACAATGCATTGCTACATTCCTCATATTGATTTGCTATCATTTTTATTTGTTAATAGTCATATTTACTCTCGCTACATAGCATTACATATTTGGTACACAATTAGTTAAGAGTTTGAACATAAGATTCTATTTTTTTAATGACTAGCAGTTATGTATACTTTATAGGCAGAAAAAAAATATAGGCTACATAGGTCAAAAAATAAACTTTATGACATAAATTAATAACAAAAGTATTTAATAAAAGAAATTGAAGTAAACAAATCAGTGAAATAAAGTGTTTCTAATCGATCATTTTATCAATAGTAAAAAAAAAAGAAAACAGTAAAACATAATTTTCGTATATTTACATCACTTTATGTAAATATTATTAATCCAAGTTATTATTATGTCTTTCATCAAAATTAATTTCATATATTCAAAAATAATTTTTATTTGACATGTTACTTGATTCAACCAGCTTACTTTTATAGCACAAAAAATATATAGCTGCTATCAGCAGATGATCAATTGTATGTAATAGTCAATAAAAAAATATTGCTAAAGAAAGAATAGCAGTAAAATCATTTATGTTAATTATTTACTATAAGAAAAAAAAATATACAATTAATTAATCAGGCCTTAATTATTATATATAAAAAATGCATTACTCAAAGGATTTTAGGAATATCTACATAGATCCCAAATTATCTCTGCATATTTTCTGAATATGTACTTATATTTTTTAATGTAGAATTTTGCTAGCATTTACTTAAGTCTTCTTTGCACATCCTAGACACTATATTCTTCCAAACTTCAAATTAGTTTATCTCTTTTTATGTTCTTATACTTTTTAAAAAACAACAACAAAAAAACAACATTTTTTAGTAAGCAGGCTGAATCATAAAATTTAGAAAACATTAAAAAAAGTTTTACTCCAGGAAATCAGTAGCTCATAGAAGACTCATATTTTATATAAAAGTTCAGACAGTTCTAAACACATTTAGCACAGATAAATTTAAACAGATGACAGATGGGAATCATTTTTTTTCTTCTTTGCATTAGAAAATATATATATATTTTACCTACAATATTTATTTTATTGTTTTTGATTCATTGAGTTTTGGTTGATTGCTATTTTCAATAATTTAAATAAACAACACGCTCTCCCTTCAGTTTCAATGGTCAAATAAAATAAGTGAATAACTGATTACTAGATACATTAACAAATCTTGAAACTCTTTATAATAATTTTGAAAACATTGCTAGTATATTCTGTGATTTAAATTATCAAACACTTATATGTCATCAGCAACTTAATGTTATTTTTTATTAACAGTTCCATCTTTTAATAAACATATCTTATTTTTTATATTTTTTTTAGGATTATCTTTTTCAGGATCTTTTTTTTATTACTAATTATATCTATGTATACACTAGTCACATTTTTTTTTATTGTACTGTTTATTTATTTAATTTTTAACAAGTCTTTATATAGTGATATTTTTAAAAATTTAGATATTTTTAATTTTTGGTATATATTCTGAATTTTAATAGTACTTTATTAATTTCTATTTTTGGTAGTTGTAACTTACGCCACTACCTTTTTTTTAAGACCTATAAATTATTCTACACAAGAAATAAAATGTGAAAGCTATCTCTTTTGACCTTTGATTTTTAGAATGAAATATAAATTTACTTTTATTTTTCTCTGTTAAGTTTCAGTTAGTAATGAATAATAAAATATTAAAAAAAAAGGATTATAATGTAAAACGAAAAGACAAGTGAATTTTTTGCTTCTCTTCCACTGTTTTTTTTTTTTGTTAAAATAAAACTGAAAGTTAATTTGAATTTTAATTGACTATTTTTAACATTACCACCATTTAAAAGAAATTGCTCTTTTTTTTTTTTTTGGTTTTAATCTTTAGGTGATGATTAGTGTAATTGATCTTTCATTTAATTCATTTTAAAGCCTTTTTTTCTTCAAAATTTTTTTGGTTATATTTTTATAACAAAGTTATTTTTTACTTCCACTTTTCAGTTTTTATATTTTTTGTTGAAGATATGAATTGAATAAATGAAATTAATGTAAAAAATAAAATTCCAACTTTATAAATAAAAATAAACAACTATGCAGAACAAATAGCCCAATACAAGTTGCTTCATTTTACTTGCAAGCTATAAAAGTATTTTTTCACGTGTCAAATGCGTTGACCGGGAAACGAATCGGGCCAGCTGCTTGGAATATGCTAACCACTAAACCATCAATGCTTGACAGCTATAAAAGTATTTTTGTATGACTGAATATTGATTCTCCCAAAAATTTATATTTTTATAGCCCTTTTAATAAAGTTTATAAATCTTTTAATAGAATACAACTTTAAATAACAAAAACTCTCTTTTAAAATTTAAAATTGAACTTATAAAAAAAATCAAGTTATTGTATGAACAATTTTTTCTTTGTTTTGTCTCTGATATTTATAAAATTTTATTAAAACACATTACAAGTAAATATAATGTCATATTTATTTAGAAATGAAAAGTTAACAATTCTATATACATTCATGCATGCACACAAATTATACATAATTTTTGTTTGTTCTCATGATAAGAAACAAAACAAAGGCAATCGAACATCACTAGTATTTTTTCATTTCTGCAGGATATGATTGTTTCCAAATAAATTTTTTTGATTTTTTTTGTAACTCCAGTAGCTCATGATATGTAGATATTAAATTTAGAATGAATAATTCACAAAAAGTCATTTCTTAACTAAAATTTCTATTGTTAAAAATTCAAATTGAATTTTTGCTATTTAAGAGCTGACATTTATATTTTCAGTACTCTTGGACATTTGATGGTATTAATAGATCAAATACTTGCATTGCAATTTTTTTTTTTTTTTTTACATATCTTGACTTTGAATAAAAGTTTTGGAAAATAAAACTTTTTTAAAGCAAAAATTATTATTAAAATTAATTTTAATCATAACAAAGTATGAAAAAATAGCAAAACCTATAAATTCATTTAAGGTAATTAAAACAAAACAAAACAAAGTATTAGAATAATGTAACTTCTTTTTTTCTTATGACAAATAGAAACATTCTATAAGTTTAAAAATATTTAATATTTATTAAGTAAAAACATTTTTCAAATGATCAAAAATCTTGAAACAAAAAAGAAAGTATTCTTGAAATTGTTTATGCTTGACAAATATAATGTGAACTAATGTTGCTGTTGTGTAATTTTATTTGCAGTTTGATCTTTGGGCTATAAAACTGTGATAACTCCTCTCATTTAGTAATAGTATTGAAAAGTAAAATATATAATCTTTACCATTCATTTAGAACTATTTATCATAAAATTGCAATATAAGTATTGACATACTGACTATTCCAATGCCATATGAACTATATTATAACACTATGTATGTGTACATATATATATATATATTATTGTTATTAAAATATTTTTTAATTAATGGATATTTTATTTGTATATATTGTGCTCTTTTATATTGGTACCCCATCATAAATTAAACAAGGAAGTAAATTTTAGGGGAATAATTTTAAATTCTATAAAATAAATATATTAAGTTGTTAAATCAGGAAAGATACAGGCCCACTTGATTGTTTTAGGGTTTGAACCTAAAGTGAGTTAAATTGAATAAGTATAAATTCTCTAAGTCTTGGTTAAAGTACTTATTTTAAAAGCATATAAAAGATAAAAATAATGAAATGTAACTTAATAGTATTTGTTAATAGTTAACTTTTTAATAATATTTAAATTTGTAGTGAAGTTTAAATATAATCTTATAGATAAAAAGGTGCTATAGATAGATATAGGTAATCATGTCTGTATGCATATGATTTCATAATGTAATGGCTATTTCTGGTAAAATCTTAATTTATTTTTAAAAAAATTACTAAGATAAAATTAAAATTATTTAAATTAGTTTAAAGTTAACTATTTTTTTTATTAAGTTTATTAAATATATATATTTTTTGTCAATATATATTTCTAAGAATAATATTGGCTTGGAAAAAATTATTTAAACTGTTTGTAATTAATTAAATATTTAGTACAAAAATTATTTTAATTATTAACCAATGAGATATTTGCGATTTGAAATGTTTTAAAAAGTAAGCAGATGATGTTTTTTTTTTTTTGGATTGATTAAAAAATTATGGATAGAAAGAAAGTAATTTAGTTTTTTCTGTAAAATTTAGTTAAAATTTTTAAAATATTTTAATTTAAAAAGTAAACTAATTAATATTTATTTAATAACCTGAAACTATTTTATAAAGTTTTTTTTGAAAACTATGGAATAAAAAAACCTTAAATCTTTGCTGGTGGTAAATCAATATTCAGTAACCTGAAAAATATCATTGGAATCATTATATTGCTAAAAGTACCTAAAACAATGGAAGGAAAAAGTTGTTAATTAATGCAAGCATGTTATAAAATAACAAAGGAGTTCAATGAAAAAACATTGAGTATTATATTAATACATAATAAGTTAATTACTAAATAAGCTGAAATAATTATATATCATATCTGTAATAAAAATTATAATGGACTGGATTGGAATGTGTGGATAAATCAAAGGAAAAAATATTCATGATAAAATGGATTACAAAGACATTAAGGTAATGGAAATTAAATCAGTAAATAATACTAATGAAAATATTTACCCAGGGAAAATTGGACTAGAAGAAAGCAGAAGTGTATCTGGCCAATAATTTAAATCAGATAAAATATATTAGAAGATGGTTTATTATTTTAGTAAAACAGTTATGTATGATGAACTTTATAGATGAATTTTACATTATAGATGAATGATATAAAAATAGAAGGATGTGTTGATATTGGACGAACTAAAAGAGAAAATAATTAGAAGAATATTTTATCTATATTTTAGATAAGACTGTAACTGTTTACTATGAAGATAAGTAAATTATTTATTGATAAAGTGAGATTGAAAATTACTAGGAGAGTGAGAAAATTAAATAAACAATAATAAATAATATGGAATAGATATGAATTCTAATTGAAACGGTTTAATAAATTTACAAAATAAATATCTTATTGTTAAAAATGTACATTATCTATATCCAGGATAATCTAAATGTGCATTACGAATGGAATGTTGTATAAAATATTAGAATCAAAGGATAATAATATTTGCAAGAAATATCCATAGGATAACATGAATAGTGAAATATAATGTAGGATTTGTAGAAATTTAATATTATAGTAAAAGCAAGGAATCTGCAATAAAATATATATTTAATCAAGTTGGAAATAAGTTTTGTTGTAAAGTAAAAAGAAAATGTCAAATTGTGAATAATTGTTTGCTTGGAAATTTGGTTTTTGTTATATTACTAGTAAAACCATAGAGAAGGGGAATGCCAACTGCAAATTGTTTGAAATGATTTGATTATCATAGAAACTAAAACTCATCAAGGATGAAACTTGGTAAAATTGTATTATGTTTTAAAAAAAAAAACTTTTAAAACTTATCTTTGGTATTTGGATAGTTTTTAAGTTTTGATAATTTAAATAAGTATTGTAAAGATATGGGGACAACTAAATGTATACAAATTAATAACTTGTTTTATTTATTTGTGTGTATTTAATTATTTAAATTTTTATTTTGTTAAGCTTTATTAAATGATTATAATAAATGGGGATAAATAATAATCTAGATAAATGAAAAAGTAATAACATATATTAATTTAAAGAGGATAAAATATGTATGTAAAAATATGTTAAAGTATATATTGTGATATTTAAATTTTGATCTCATATTTAATTCAATATAATTATAGTATATTTATATTTGATCCTGATTTGTAATTCTGTATAGTTTATTATTTGTAAGAGATATAGGTTGAAGATAAAAGCAAGGAAAATTGCATAGTTAAATTGAAAATAGAGAGTTAGTGTCTAAGATTGTAGTAGATATACTAAATATAGTAATTTCATACTTTATGATGCACCAAGATATATTATATTAATATTCATGATAGTATAATGAAATTTAAAATTGTTATTTCAAGAGATACTCAATTTTCAGAATTTTAAGTATACAATATAACGTTTTATTTTCATTTATTCATAGAGTTAAATAATAAAGCTTTTAGTAAAGATTGAGTGCTATGTTAAAAAACCAATAGTTCAGTAATTGTTAATTAAAATTTTATTGGTACAAGGTAGATCAAAAATAATAAATGTCATAAAATATAGTAGAAGAAAAATATTAATATTTTAGAATGTTAAAATAAGATTTTTTTTAAAGAAAATACATATTTTTTAATCCTCTTATAGATTTAGAGTTGTCAAGAGTTTATAAACTATATTTATTAAAAGAAGCTCTATTTAACAATGATTGTAAATAGTAGACATAAAAGGTTAATGATCATCAATACTTTGTTATAGCACAATCAGTATATACACTTTTATTGGATAAGAAAATAAAGTTAAGCTATAAGAATGAAATCTTATGTTATTAAAAGAGGATATTTAATTTCTAGTTCTTGACAATTAGGGGGAAAATAAAAATGTTTGAATGTGCAAATAATTTTATTGGGTTATATTATTATATATATATATTTGTATATTTTTATTTGTTAAATCATTTATTAGTTCAAATATAATTATTAAATTTTTTTGTAAATAATATGTTAATACATTTAATGTTTATAAGTTGAATTAAGTACTTAGAGTTTGTTTCTTTGGTCTGAATCATCATCACTACACCGTCTCCACAGAGTGTTAATAAGTATAATACAAGTTAATTAAATTATGAAACTTGAATCTTAAATAAGAATTAACCTAAATATAAGATAATATATAGAAATTATTTAAGAATAACATTTTAAAAGATATATTAATCTATTACAAACTACTATGATTACATAAGTCATCAATGAAATATATATTCTAAATGTAGCAAAGTAAAAATCAGATTATTAATTATTTTATTGTTAAAATTATGTAACATTATTTTAATTAAGATAAAATTGGTTATTTATCATTAAAGTATTATAGATCATAAAAACATAAAATAAAATAAATTTATTTATAATTATAGTAATTAACAGTTTTTTTAATTATTACCTTACTTATAGAATTAAGTAAAATCCCTCTTTATATCTCATAGGTTGAATGAATGGCTAATTAAGAATCAGTGATAATCCTGAGATCTCCTTATTATAATATTATTATTATTAATTGTAGCTCTATAAGAATAGTAATGATTGGAAACAAATATACAATAAAGTGATAGAATAATCTTATTAATTAATCCATATTCCAAATTTCATAATTATGGATATTTTATTATATTTATTTAAGTATTATTGTTAGTCATGGGAATATCTGGATACTTAATAAGGAGAAGTATTTTGGTATTCTTATGCCATTGAGCAGATACTTCAGTATTTGTTTAATGTTAAAAGTTTTGTGATCTTGTCGAATAGGATATTTGGGTCTCATCTATTACTGATATAAATTGATAATAATTTGGAAATAATAAGAGTGTAAAATTGTATCTAAAGAAAATAAAAGTATAGCCTAATTTATGGACTTGTAAAATTTCTAGATGTTATCATCTTCTTGGCAGGGTATAATATATATCCAAAGATCCTATTTTATGAAACATTATGATGATTGAATTCCCTTTTACTTTATACTTTTTTCTTTTTAAAATGAAAAGCATTCAGTTTGTTTTTTTATTGTATACAGTAGATAAATTGTATAAATGTAATAATCTGCAAATATATGTGTAACAAAATCAAAAATGAAATTAGAATTATTTTTGCTTCAGGACTCAAGATTTTCAGTTTTTAAATCATAAATTTGTCAAACTCTAATTTAATTGATTTTATGCCATAGGCTTTTTTTTGATATTTTCAGATGGATAAACATACCACTTTAATGTATAATTTCTGTGTGTAAACAGCATTTATATATTATTAAAATTCATTTTCCAGTTCTCACTAATCTTAATATTATTCAGAAGCCTATCTTCATTACATTTTTTTTCTACATGCAATGGACCATGTCTTTGTAATTTTTTTTTCAAATTATCACTTTTCACAGATTGTCCTAATTACTGACAGCCTAAAGACATGCATGGTTTTTATTTCATGATTTAGAATTGGAACTATATGTAGGACTTATCTTTGTTGTGCTATATAATCCTAAAGTTTAAGTTCACTTGGTTTCACCAATATATTCAAATTGTCAATGCCTTTCAAAATATTTAATCAATACTCAACATTTGATATTATTATTTTTATATATCATTTATTAAATTTTTCAATGCTTTTATGAATATCTTTTGTATCCATTTTTATTTGTTTCTATGCTTTCTTTTTTTATATGTAATATATAGGGTATATGAGCACAGACTTTCACACGATCACCACTCTCCACATTATCTCATAACACTGATACACTTGAACACATATATGTTGAAAAGATAAATAATCACCAATATACATATTTCATGCTAAACCAGCAATCATCAGATGGTAATCTGGACCAACTGATGATTGCTGGTTTAGCATGAAATACATATATTGGTGATTATTTATCTTTTCAACATATATGTGTTCAAGTGTATCAGTGTTATGAGATAGTGTGGAGAGTGGTGGGTCGTGTGAAAGTCTGTGCTCATATACCCTATATATTACATATATAAACACAGGTATATAACAAGCCTGTGTGTTTCAGTTATTTCTTTTTTTAAAAATTGTAGTTTTATTTTTATAAAAATGCTTTGAAACAAGATATTTTTTTTTTTTCAAGATAGAATATTTCTGTTTAATATAATTACAGACATTTAAAGATTTTATTAACATTTTATAATCAATGTCCTTTTGATTTGCTCTTGATTTCATGTTTATCATTAACACTATGTTTAGTAGACAATGTTTGATTTAGCATTTAACTTTTTATGAATTCGTATTGTGGAACATATGAAATGTTGTTTACATATGTTCTATAAGTCAATTCAGTTAACATTTTCTGTAGCCTAAAGCTTCTGTTTTATGTTCAATGTGTGCAAATACAATTCCACTGATTGATAGCCCTACTGTGGCCCACTATTTATTCATTTTATATGTATTATCCTTAAAAATTGCTATAATTTCATTATCAGTCCATAGCAAAAAATTATTAATTTTTTTTTTTAAATTTTCTTAATCAGTTTTTGACTTAATAACTAGATAATGTGAGCAAACTTTTGTTTCTGATCATCATTACATTTTATTTTCTGAGGAGGCTATGGTATAATTTTCTGGGATTATTTTGTATTTTATTTTATTTACTAAAACAAATGTTTAATTTATTAATAATTTTTTCATAAATCCCAATTTTTTTTAGCCATTTTATAAAACTTTACCAAAATCAGTAATCATTTGCAGAAGATAGTTCTCTTGTGTATTTTTGTTTTGAAAAAGATTATAGTATTATAACTGCAGTTTCATGTAATTGAAAGTATTCTTTATAATAATATAATTTTTAGCAATATTTTTGTGTAATTTCCTTTATTTTGAGTTTTACTGTTTTATTTTTTCAAATGTTAATGTATTTTTTTTGAAATTGAATTTTATTAATATAATTTTTTTCATTTCTTAGTCTTTTATGCATGCCCAAGCTACTTTTTAATGATATGCATTGAAGAAGATGAAAATCAGTTTTTTTTTAATAAATGAAGAAAAATAAATCAATATAAATTAAGTGTAATGAAAACTGCAAACTAAAATTTTTAAAAAGTAGAATAATGTGATTTATAACAAATATCTAGTGTTATAAAAAATGTTGGGGGAAGTTAAATTTTTATAAAAAATATCTCAAAATGTATTCATCTCAGATATAGTACTACACATTTTCTCTTACATAAATTATTTGTTGCAATTGATGCTTGACTTTGATAAAACTTACATTTATAAGACCATTAAAGCGGTGGTATAATGACAAACGGAAGACAGAACAAATTAGCATTCAATTTTGAAAAATTAAATCAAATACAATATGATCTTAGAAGATTATACTTGAAGTCTTTTTGGATGTGGTTAAAGGGTATAGATCAGTTGATTGAAATGAGTTTATTTAAATTTTGTATAAGTTAATAAATCAAAAACAGATGAGTGAGGATAAAATAAATATTAATGATTTTAATAATCATCTGAAATCCGGGCATGGCCGCTTGATGGCGTTGTTTATGTATCAAAACACATAAAAATGCCGTTTCTGCGGCTGGCCTTACGGCTAATACAACATTTATATTGTATTACCCAAACAGGCCACTTTACATGACATTGCACAAAAATATTATGGTCTGTTTTGTGCTTCGAAACTATTTATGCGTCTTTGTTCTATTCATAGCTGATTACCATATCGCTTTAGGGTGTTTTAATTGCAAGTCAGTACAACTTTTCAAATCTCCATAATAGAGTAATGTTATTTATATTTAAATAATGTTGTTAATTACTAATAATTGTCATATAGTCCCCACCCTTTCCTAAAAAATGTTAATATGTAAAAAATTGGCAAAGAGTATGTTCGAACATGCTTCGACAAAGTTCATGCGCTAGGTCACGTTTCAGCATGGAAAATATACGAGACCAATAAAATGTCTGAGAAGAATGTGCAATTTTTAAACTTTTCAGAAATGCCAAGTACAGAAAGTGAGACTGTGTTCTTTTTTTAGGCACATAATGTCCTCCAAAATACCAGACTGTTTTTATTACAGCAATAAAATAATAAATAAAAATAAGTTCAAAAAGTCCAAAAAATTGACAAATATTTGAATTATCTTTTTTCAGTGGGGTTAAAATAAATTACTATTTTTGTTTACTTTTTGTTAATAATAACGAAGTATGAAATTCCCCAAAAAAGCAGTTTATTGTAGAAGCCAAAAAAAAAAAAGGTAATTCAAACCAAATATAAATAAAAGTAAAAAGTTGTTGAAAAAAAAAATTATTGATTTTTTGTTACAATTATTTATCTGAGGGTGGGGGTTTCAAAACAAACACAAAAGTTACTTTTGATTTAATAAGAAGAAAAACAATTTGGTCAACCAAAAAAAAAAAAAAAAAGTAGAAAAAATTTGAAACAATTCCCAAATAATTGTATTATATTTTTTCAGCAGGGTTAAAACAAGTGGGGTTAAAATAAATTACTATTTTTGTTTACTTTTTGTTAATAATAACAAAGTATGAAACCCCCCCCCCCCCAAGCTGTTTATTGTAGAAGCCAAAAAAAAAAAAGGCTAATTCAAACGAAACATAAATAAAGTAAAAAGTGAAAAAAAATTGTTTTAAAAAAAAAAAATTGTCTTTTTGTTACAATTATTTATCCGAGGGTGGGGGTTTCAAAACAATTTTTTAATCCCCAAAAACACAAAAGTTACTTTTGATTTAATAATAATAAGAAAAACAATTTAGTCAACCAAAAAAAAAAAAAAAAGGTAGAAAGAACAAAGTTGAAACAAGTCCCAAATGATTGTATTATATTTTTTTGGCGGGGTTAAAACAAGTTTTTTTGTCGTGAAACAGTCAAAGTTTTAAAATCAGAAAAATAAACACAAAGTTAAATTACTAAAATTTGTTGAATAAAGAAAAATGTCAGGTTAAAAAAAAGAATGAAAATGAATATAAAAATTTGTTTAATAAAAAAGAAATCATGTTATAAATGAAATAAAAATTTGTTTAATCAAAAAAAAAATCATGTTATATATAAAAAAGTTGCGCCCCGGTAACGTTACATTTGATTGATTATGTATAGCATCAATGCCATCAAGTGGCCGTGCCTGGATTTCAGATAATTACCATGATTTTTGTTGCATTTTAGCATCATTGAAATTATAACATTGTTTAAAGGTTGCATGTATAAATCAATAATACTTGGACTATATGGCATTCAGTGAAATTAAAAGCAGCATTGTTTACATACATTGAGAATAAAATATTTCTTCTATAGAATATGTCACTCTTAATATGATTTTTTCATTTGTGCACCATAACAGTGTATAATATGGATTCCTTATTGAGTTAAGTATTACATTTAAGTTCTATTAAACTTTCTTATTTATTTAGCATATAGACTTTTTTAATAGATAGTTTAGTTATTAATAAAATATCTTAAAGAAAACCATAGAAATTCCATCCAGAGATATATTTACTAATAGCTTTATTAAGTCCTTTAATTCTGCCACTTTAGCCAAAATTTGGACAGTGATAAACTATGTGATTCATAGCTTGTAACATCCACATCTACATCAGTCATTGGCCATAAAATTTTATTTATGAAGCATATTAGTGCAACAACCATAGGTTATCCTGAATCTGTTGATGAGATTCCATTAATAGCTAAGACGATCAAATCCATCTGGCTTTATTGTTGAATCTGGAAAAAGAAATTGCTTGGAACTTTATAAGAAGTTTGTGTTTTATACCATAATTCTTCAATTATATCAGACCTGAAGTTAACAATTATGTAAAAGTCTGAGTATATATGTTGTAATGAATTTTTATATATATGTAAAGATGAAATGATTAGCCAGAAAACAGATTTGAAAATTCTGGAAAGTTTCTTGCTCCAAGCACTTTCTTTGATTTTTGCTTTCAGTCTAACAAAAATTTGTTAATTTAAAATATGAAAATGTCTTGTTTAATAATAATACAATTAAGCTTACTTTTAGCAGAACCAGTCACCTGTAAATTTTTTACCCCTTTTTGTTTTTTCTGTTTAATTTATAAAGTTTAGATTAAGCTTTTATATCTATAATTGAATCTTCTCTAACTAATTCTTTCATGTGAAAGATTTACTTTTGATCTTTTGTAAATATCTTTTCTACTTTCTATTTTGAAAAGCAAATATCACCAACGCTGAAAGAAAATTTTTAAAGGTATACTGTATATTAATATTATGACCTAATTTTTTTATTTATCAAAATTTATACAACACTTTTCTTTTGGTTTAATTGTATACATTGTCAATTAGCTATAAATTAATTCTATTATTATTTGTCTATATGCAAAAAAAAAAAAAAGAATGTTTAGATCTGATTTGATCTTTTCAGTTAGATAAAAAAAAAGTCAATTGTGCATTTAGAAATTAACTTTCCTTTTATAAAATGCTAAATGTCTTAATGTTTTAAATATCTTATTAAGTTATTTAATTCCACTATAGAGTTTGACCTTTAATAAGTATTAATAAATTTTTAAGAAAAAATTATAAATAACACTTAAAACACAATAATGCTCCCACATCTACATATACTATTATTCTGCATTCTAAACCAAAATAGTTGTGCAGATGATTTTATAAAATAGATAACTAAATATGTATTAGGATCACTCTTTCACAGATAATAATGAATCTTTTCTAATACATCATGAGAGAGGAGGAGGGGGAGGGAGGAAGAGAGAGAGGAAAGGGGGAGAGAGAGAAAGAAGAAGGGAGGGGAAAAGTGAGAGCGGGAAGGAGTTTATTTTACTTTATTCAAATTTATGTGTATGTATGCATGCGAAAATGTTCATTTCATTATTCTCTTAAAAAAGTTTTTGTACTCTTTTTTTTTCATTGTTTGTGATGGTTACATTAGAATAAATACGATGTTAAATGATTAAATTTTACATGTACAAATAGCAGCATCCTTTTTTTTTAATGCAATCCCAATGGCAGCATTTGTATTGGGTATTAGAAATTAAAATTTCTTTTAAAATGCAATGTCTAAACAAGCAAGCAAAGTTTTTGTTTTCAAGTTTATATCTATTTGCGACTTCATTTAAGTATTCCTTATTTGCAGTAAAAAGTTTATTGCATTTTTTTTCAATGAATCCAGTACTAAACTTTTTTGGATGGTCTCAGTGTTTTTTTTTTGATCCAATATTCCTTACTGTGTACCAGAGCAGTCATTTTGTTTATACCCATAATATCTTTTCAATCTTATTACAATAAATAAATAAATAAATAAATAAATAGTCAAATGGTTTTATTGCTAATTAAATATTTATTATGAATTGTAGAAATAATTTTTAACTGTTGCAGGAACACAAATAATCTTAATATGATTATTTTGTTTTTACAATTCCATGAATTGAAGATTTGTTCTTATTGAATATCTGCCAATTTCAATACCAGGATTTTTTCTTTTAAAATTAAATAAATTATACCTTTATTTCAGTTAGTGAAGACAATTGCCACCTCATAAATCAATGATCTCACATTAGAAAACAAGCATTTATAATGAGTTCCTAGGGGAAAATTAATTTGTTACTTTCAATTCAAAATATTAAAGATTAAATCTTAAATTGGAAAAAGTGTTAATTAATAGATAAGCATTTCACTAAGCTTGTTATTAAAAAAATTATTAATCTGTGAGTAAAATATATTGAAATAAAAACATTTTGATAGCTATAATATTTTAAAAAAAAATTACAATTTTTTTTTTGATAGACCACTATTTTGTTTCTTAAGTAGCAAGAGAATATTTTCTAATTCACTGTTCATTAAACTAAAGCATGAAAGAAAACAAAAAATAACTACAGTGTGTATTTTAAAATTAAAAAAAAAAACTTAACACAATATTCATTTTAAAATTTGTTTTTGATGCATTTTATATTTTATTATCAAAATCTTTTAATTTTATAATTAATAGTATTGCTGCTAGTTTTTATTTTATTTTATAAAAAGTCATTGCAAATTATATTTATTTTATATAAATGCAATGAAATTAAATAAAAAATTGATATGTCTAGGTGCATTTTATTATCAGCCATTCATAATAGGATACAAATCACAAGATTATTGGTTTAAATTTGAGGCAAATAAATTATATTTTAAACTTTTTGATCATATATAGTAGTTTATTAACTGCATAATGTACAAGATCTTTTTCCCCCTCAAAATGATTTACAATTACAATTAACGTATGTATTTTTTTGCTGCTAGCAAATAATATGATTGAATGAATATATTTTATATAATGTCTATATTTTAAAATTTACTAGTAAAGAACTTTATTGTTATATGTGATCAAAATGGGGTCTTGATTATTTATTGTATTGAATGAAACTGGCATATTTTTGCTTTTATAATCATTAACAATAAAAATCTTCTTTACTTTGAATATATCATAAATGAAATCATTGATTGTTTTGGAAAGATATTGGGTGAAAATCAGGTAAAATATCTTAATCATATTTTATAATCAAAACAATATTATATAGTGTATAATGAATAACTCTGTAATGTACTTTTATTCTATGACATCATGATTCTTACAAAATTGTTGACATTTTTAAAATGGCGGCAGTTTTTAAAATAAAGTTTCAAGAATTATCTTTAAGATCATCACAGCAAAAAAATCAATTATAAATCAAAGTAGTGGGTACAAATTGATAATGATTGCTATAAGCAAATCCTTGCATAAAGATCCATCAGTAATTGGGATGAAAGTATTTTAATTTTATCTCATAAAGGAAGTATTTTATGGCTTTTTTAGGGTTGGCAGATTTACTAAACTTATTTACATTATGCTTTGGGACGATTTTAAATATAATTAAAATTTTTTTATTCACTGCAGTATGAGTTTAAATAAGTTGCAATTGCAACAATAGAACTATGTACATCAGACTTATGTGCATGAGATAAAAAAATGGTTGGCAGTATATTGAAGAAGTATGTACAAATTTGTGAATATTTATCAATATTTTTTTCAACTGTAAATTATTGAATCTATAGATTTTGGAATTGTGGATACTATAGTTTTACAGTATCCAAGGTTTATAAAAAAATCATAGTTTATGCAAGATAGTAGGTTGATCTTTGTTTTAGACAGACTTATTAAAGTTATTTACGTTATGCTTTGGAACCATTTTAAATATAATTTAAATTTTTTAATTCACTGCAGTATAAGTTTAAATAAGTTGCAATTGCAACAATAGGACTATGTACATCAGATTTATGTGCATGAAATAAAAAAATGGTTGTCAGTATATTGAATAATGAAGTGTGTACAAATTTGTGAATATTTATCAAATTTTTTTTCAACTGCAGATTATTGAATCTATAGATTTTGGGATTGTGACTACCATACTTTTTCTGTAACAAAGCTTTATCAAAAAATCAGAGTTTATACAAGATAGTAAGTTGATCTTTGCACTATTATCTAATTTTTTTTTTGCAAAGCTTGTTACTATAGTTTTTTATTTATTTAATCACTTGGAATTATATTTAATTTCTATATTCCAGACATCTTCAATTTTTTTGTTTTGCTTACTGCCCACTTAGACATATTTTGGAAAGATTACAACATGCTTACCACCCACTTAATATAAAATTTGATAATATTCTTGCAAAATGTAATTTTTTTCAAAAATAACATTGTGACATAACCATGGAATAAGATATAGAAAGTAACTAATACAAATACAAATATGAGCTATCATACCTAAAAACATAAAATAAAATTTAATACTGAACTAGTGCAAGAACTGATCTCATTATATATATATAGTGATAATTATAATAACAAAGAAATAAGAAGTAACTGCATATTTATTTAATAAGTATATATACTATACGAAAAATAAATGTTTAGTAGAAATTACTTCTAATGAGAGCCTTGAGCTTGATGCTGATTAACTAAATAATTTATGTTTGATTTTAGTTTTGCCAAAAATAATCAAAAGTCTTCCTCTTCTTGTACATCAAAGTGGTTTCTCTACTTTATCAAAAGTTTGTTCATAACACTGAATCCTGTTTCCACCAAATATGAAATTGGAAAGGCTATCAGGAGTAAAAATATTTTATTTCATAAACATGGATACAGCTCAGAATTTTTTTAAAAATTCTGCCACAGTTGTAGGTATCCTCCTTCATTGAAATTTATTTTACTTTCACTGTCTTATTTGTAACAATTCTTTTTGCAACCTAATTTCATTTTCAGTTATATTCAAAATTAAATGGGGACTCTATCCATGCATCCACTTCCAGATTGATATCTTGAAAATGGATTTCCCAAGTGAAGTTTGGGTATATGAACATCACTACTGTATTTTCAAGTCATTTTAGATTGATAGCAACTTAGGAAACTGATTCAATTCCTTATTCATCATATTTTGTCTGAACAAATTTAATTTATCAATAAATAGATAAATTACTTTTTTGCATTCAATAAGAATCATAATTTTTTCTTAATTTAGTAAATAAATCAGCTAAATAAAAAAAAAAATTTTTGTTTATTTTTAATTTCTGACACATATTGACTTCTTTGACATTTAAAAAAAAAACACACTAAGATAGTCACTTATAATTCCATCAAACATGAAATTCAGTGTCCCCTCGATAACCAATGCATTTCTGTATGAAGAATTAATTGGACATATGATTCGTCATAATCTTTACAAAACTGCCTGAATACTTGATCATTTTTCCCCATTAGATTTAATATTGTTAATTGCATTTATGATAATTGTTAAAGATAAATGTAAATTGGAGTTAGTATGTTTCCTGTGAATATTGCATTGGTTGAATAATATAGTTAGGAACTTCTTTCTTTAAATGTACTAAAATCCTTGATAGCAGTCAATCATTGCCAGTGCTCCATCTGTTGTGCAAGCAATTATATTTGTTATCCATATGTTATGTTTTTCAAAATAGGATTGAATTGTAGTATAAATGGATATATCTTTTGTATCCATAATAAGATTACTGACAAATATCATTTCTTCTTGCATTAAATTATTTTCATTGAAATAACAAACGTAGGCCATTAAAAGAGCACTATTATCAACGACTGTTGACTCATCTACTTGCAGAAAAAATAATTTTGTTTGAAGCATGCAAACGAGTTGCTTTTCAACATCAGCAACCATTTTGTCAATCCGTCATCTAATTGTATTATTATTAATTGGCAAAATTTTCAGAATATTGTCTGGGTCATGATGCATCACTGTTGATAAAAACACTTCGAAACATGGTTTTAATAACTTTTCAGCAATAGCTCCTCCATTTTTAGCATTAAGTTTAGATATCTGATAACTTATTATGAGTCCATCTTTAGATTTTCTTTAATACTTTTCAATTGTTGAGGTTATGGTATTATGCTTTTTAAATTATTCATAAATATCTTTAAAATATTCTATGGATTTTTCATTTTTATCTTTGTGTTTAGTATGAAAATGTTCTTGCAATTGAGATGGTTTCCTTGCTTCATTAAAAAATGACTTTTGACACAATAAGCACATTGACATGGTTTCATTCACTCATGATTTGATATATCAAATATTCAGTTGAATATAAATGAGTACACTTTTCTTAGAAGGCATAATGAAAACTTGGGTGCACTCGTAAAATGTATACAATTTTAAAACAAAATTATTCTGCAAATGAACAATCAGCACAACTGACAGAATTATATGCATACATTATTGTGTTACCATCTATCTACAAGATGTTTACATTATATGTGGCACCATCTTTTTAAATTTCACATTTTTAGAATTTTGTATTGAATGTATGACATTATATTACACTTTCAATACAAAATTTTAAATTTTGATAATACATTCAATATATATATATTTAATAAAAAAAATTATAAAACAAGATCATAAAATAAAGATGTAGTTTTTAAAAAATTAAATGAAAGTACTATGGTATTAAATTAACTACCACCTACCAAAAGTCATAAAATGCTCACTTGGTGGGTGTTAAAGATCTCTGCTATATTCTAAATAATAAAATATATTTGTCTATTTATATCTACCTTTTTTATGTACATATATTATTATTCTATGAAATAATATATATATATTTCATTATTTAATAATGAAATTATAAACATCTAAGGCTTATTTTATGATATAGTTAGAAGAATGATATTCTAGATTGAATTATATGAAAAATGTTAAATTATAAGCAATAATGATTAAGGATAAAACTGAGAATCTTTATTAAATTACTGAAACATATACACAGTATATTTCTCATAACTCCTCTCATAATTTTTATTACAATTAGAATAATATATCCATTTTGCCTTCACTTATAAATTGATATTTATTTTATCTAAAAAAAATTCATGATTCTCTTTTCACTTTTATATATCCATATAGTTATCATAATTTTCAAACACTATTGATTCATTTGCAGGATGGAAATGTGTTAATTAATTTATATTAGTATTTTTTTATTTTTTACATATTTATTTCTTGACATCAATCCACCAAATTTAACTAATTTATTATGTCATATATATATATTTTAAATCTCTTAATTTTTTTTGAATTTAATTTAATACTTCATTTGCCTATACTTTATTTCCTGATCTTGAGACAAATCAAACCCCCATGCATCATTTCATTTTTAAAATTCCATTTGCAATATCATTGCTATTTTTTTTTGTTTTCTATGTATATTGTTAATTCTAATTTTTTTCCCTACAGATTGTTAACTGTAATATTCTATTTAATCTAAAGTCCCAGTTATTAAATTCTTTCTTTTTTTGACACACAATTATTATTATCATTATTATTATTATTATTATGAAGATATATTTCTACTGAAAACATTTTTTTTTCTTTTAAATATATATGTTCATATATATGAATAATTTGGTCACTTTTTTTTTTATAATTGTTAACTTTTAATTCATTAGCATAAGTTTTTATTATTTTTTGATAGGTCTTTATTTTTATTTTCATTAGAAAGCAAAAATTTTCAGGAATTTACAGCATTTGTAATGCTTAGACATCTAACAAATTTATTTTTACCATCTTTATGGTCTATATTTAGAAAATATTTCATATAAAACTGTTATAAAGTTTAAGAGATGGAATCATTTTAACGATTATTAATGTTAATTAATCTTAGTTTAATTAATAACTGTTATAAAAAGTTTAAGAGATGGAATCATTTTAACGATTATTAATGTTAGTTAATCTTAGCTTAATTAATGTAGTCTTTATTTTTATAATGTACTGTCATAACATGGAATTCATCATATGAATAAACATATTAAAAAATCGTGTTAAGAAATTATTTTAAATTTGTTTATAATAATTAATAGTGATAAGAGTTGGTTAATAATTTCAATTTAGTTTTCAGTCAACTTATAAAAAAATTAGTTAATTATTTTGATAGTGAGGAATTGATTTAATATATTTGTTTCCTAATTATTTTTAAATATAGCTGGATGTAAGTAAAATCCCTCTTTATATTTGGTTATATAAATTAATTTATTTATTTTAAGAAACAATAGGTAGGTACCTGAGATATTGACTGAGTTAGAGAATATTAATAAAAAAGTGTAATGCAATCATTTTAATAAGTAGGTGGATATTATATTGTCTTATAATTAAATTTAACATAGGAAGTTTTAATATTAAATATAATTTGCTTATTTTATTGCGAGCCATTGGAATATCATTAATATTTTAGTGGAGTAGTGTTTAATGATATTCCTATGCCATTGAGGGTATGCTTTTGGTATATAGTCAGGGTTACCTTACTAGGTGATTAAATAATGTCTCATGATTATTGTTATTTTATTGTTAGCAATTTATTAATATTGATATATGTTCGACATGACATGAGCATTTTTGTATTATTAGAATTTTATATATAAGAAAGTAATTTTATTAGACTGAGGTAGAAGTTTGTTATTTATATCTATCCTACATCATCCTAATTGGTGGGTTAGTTGTCCAGTCAGGGTACAATATATTTTAGCAGAGTATGAGTTATAATGAAAAAAAATTATTTTCAAAATCCAAAAACTTCACAAATCCAAAGAAGTCCTGGAATCATGGATTTCGGATTAATAATATACTTTTATTATATTTGTATGAGGAAAATTGACTATTTGTTTAAATGAAATTATATCTTATAATCAACAAATTTTAAAAATAACTCTATTCAGAGTTTTTTTTAAGCAGAATTTGAAAATCAATTGCTTTGTTATTTATGAAATAGATTTTAATTGTCACCAATACAGCTATTACTTATTATAATACAGATTAATATATTTTAGAAAAGAACATCAGTACTCATGTGCTTTTGCTTTCTTCACTGTAATTCAGAGCCATCTATAATTAGCACAAAACATTTCTAAAGTATATAGAAATTGATCTGGTGTCAGATGTACATATCTTTACAAGTAAGTTTTAATTAGCAGACTACCAGTTTGATCAGTATAAAAAGGTATCTGTTAGATGCGAGTTCATATTTGAATTCTATCTTTTTAATAACAAAGACTAAAGACAGAAAATGGTCTCTGGATGTAAATATTACAGCAATATATCATCATGTTCATTGATTACTTAGATTTGCAGCAGATGATTCTAAATTGTTTTATTTTTATGCATACTTTTTTAAAAAATAAATGCAAAAATATAAATTGTATAATAAGTTTAAAAACTTGAATTAGTTTGTTGGGAATGTTGGAAGCAAGTATTTTCGGAAGTATGTTTATATCTACATGGATTAGTATCATTTATTTCTAAAATAGATATTTAGTAATAGTTTGAGAACCAGAATTTGAATAACTATGGGTATTTATATCATATTTTCTAATGTGTAGTAAAGCATGAGAATATGATAAATTTTGTCAATTGTTAAAATACAGTGCTATGTTTGAAATAATATATATATATATTTGTTCTTATAAGCACAAATTTGGTATTCTGCATTTAATCCTACTTATATCTTTAAGGTTTATTATTTTTATAATATGATTATTTTTGTTGTTAAATTTTAGAAATGCATGTACTGCTACTATTACTATTATTTTTATTTCTACTGCTAATACTAATATGTATTTATTGCCAAGGAGATGTTTGAATAAAATTCTCTCCAAAAGCCCATGTAAAATAATATATATATTTTAAAAATCTAAAATTATCTTAACATATGGCCATCTCATAATTCATAATAAAAGTTTTTTTTTTTTTAATAAAAATAAAAGAAAAATTAAACATCCATCCTAAGTTTTTTTTACAAGTTGGCATTTGCCAAAAAAAAAAAAAAAAAGACATATATGGAAATTTTTTTAGATAATAAATTGTAAATCTTTACTGAGCCAACATAATTTGAAAATTCCATTATGATTATTTTTGAAATGAATAAACAATATTTATAATTGAAATACAGGCTTATTAATACCTATATCAATATATGTAATACTGTATATAGGGTATATGAGCACAGACTTTCACAGCACCCACCACTAACCACTCTATCTCATATCACTGATATACTTGAATACATATATGTCGAAAAGATAAACCTGCATTTCAGTTATTACATAGTAGAGATGTCTGCTCATCCCTTGTATATGCATTAAATGGATTATATCCTGTATATGAGGGGTCAGATTGACTCGGCCTCAGGGTGGCCTTTGAGCGTTCCATCATCAGATTTTCAATTGGATGGACGGTTGAAGAGTTGGAGTGTGGAGTGGATTGAAACCTTGTCATTAAAATAGGATTCAAAACTGAAGCTAATACAATTATTCTTCTAATAGCCATCTTTTAATTCTTTTTATGTTTCAAGCAAATTATTTTTGCTATAAATCAATTTTACTTACAAACGTAATTTTTAAGAAATTATCAAAATTACAGATAATTCATAGTTTACTTACAGAATATAAATATTAAAATAGAATATACAGTATATAAAATGCGTGATCATAAATCTTTCTTATCAAAGAAATTATAAGTTACAAAAAAAAAAATCTGTGATATGTAAAAATTTAAAAGTTAAATTTCTGTCTTTTTTAAAAAAAAGTTTCCCAATTGTTTTTAAAATGTTATATATTTATTTATTTACTTTATTTTAAGACATACAATTACATATCTCTAGGTAATGAGACTTTTTACCTTTGAAAATAACTATTAACTTTGCTCTTTCACTCTCTTCTTTTTTTTTTTTAAAAGTGAAAATTATTACTTTTGCTTGTCCAGCCATCACCCTGAAGAATTGTTATTTACCTGCATGCAAACAGCAATATTTTACTAAAGTTTTCTGTTCTCTTATTTAACAATTATTTTCAATGGATTCCCAATTTGACATGACAACGGGTATTTCCCAGAAGTAACATTTTAAAAATGTTTTACTTAAAAAGAAATTATCTCTCTAAAAGACTTGTTCTTTCATGCTGAAATCTACCTTCTTTTATATCTTTTCATCTCCCCTCCCCTTTAATCCAATTCTTAAAGCTTTAGAATCATTACTGTTAAAGTAACAGAAAACCATTTTAAGATTAGAAATCTTGGTGAACTCTAAACGTATGTAGTGTAGTGTTTTAAATTTTGTGAATCCTTTTTCTTTCATTTAAAAAAAAAAAAAAAAATCAATAGTTAGTAGATTAATAAACAAATTCTTTTTAAACAGATATTGTCGAAAACTTTTTTTTAAAAAAAGAAAAAAAGAAATTGAAAATGCAGCATTTGGTTTTTTAAAAAGTGATTTGAATGTATCAAGACATAACTCTTTATTATCTGTTGTGTTAATGTAATCATGCATATCTATATATATGAAATATTTATTTTTGAATTCACGAACATTTGTTTAAATAGAAAACTGCTGTATTCAGATTCAGAATAATGACATCTTATTGTCTACATTATTAGTTAGGAATCAAAATAATAAAAGTTCATATTACATAAGCATTTGATGTAGATTATTGTGCATATCTTAGACTAGCACATCCAAAAAATAAAATAATAGTTGAATTAAAAAATAGATTCTATTTTAAATATGTTGCTAGGGATTTTGATGTTCATTTCAATAGCCTTTAAATCCTAAAATTGCCAATTTGGATTTTCAACTTGGTCATGTTCTTGGTGCATGGAATTCTGTTACATGTTTTGCGGTAGAATTCTGAATGGCTTTCTAATAATTATATTATTTAAAAGAAAACAGGAAGCATTTTATGCATGATGGAATAATAAATTGAATGTGAAGTGTTATAAATAGTATAGGGATTTCTATGCATAAGTTCTACAATTAATAAAATGTTTTAAAAATGATTGGAGAATTAAAATTATATTGGAGCTGGTCATTTAATGATAGAGGTCATTGACTTTTCATATTCATCACACTGAATCATTCAGATATTGTAAAAGATATATAGATTAATAAAGTTAAATAGCTCTTTGTATTTTTTAAAACAGAAATTCTAATGAAATACCCAGAAAAGTTTAATATATAGTAATGGTTCAGTCCATACAAGCTTTCGGGTTACTCTAAAAATTGATATGATAACCAAGGGGGAGGAAAATAGAGAGAGGCAAAAAAAAAAAAAGAGAGAGAGAGAGAGGAGAAATGAATAATGAAATGCTTAAATTAATTTCATTCTTATAAAAAGTTAAGTTGTGTCATAGTATTGTGATAACATATTAATAATGATCCTGAAATGATTTATGAAATCCTACATTAAGATAAAGACAGAGGTATAAATACTGCTGCTTAAAGAAAATTTGATGTAGAATTTATATATTCCATCGAAAATTATAAATTATTAAAGATAGGAGAGTTTGAAACAAAAGTATTAAAATTGGGATTTTTTTTTCTCCTCTCAACTTTATATTCCTCTATTTCTATTTTTTAAGATATAATAGTAATAAAAAAAAAGGGGACGGGGAATGTATTTTATATAGTTAAGTAATTGAAAATAGATAATTATTGTAATTAAAGACGAATTTATTTTTAAAGAAGAATTTATTTACCTTTTTTTTTTTTGTATAAAAAATTAAGTTTGGAAATTTTAATGAAAATGAATTTGAGAAAAAAAAAAAAAAACGAGAGAGGAAAATATTTATATATTTAAAACAATGAAATGTCTTTTTTTTTATCAAAGAAATATTATTAATTAAAACTAATTGAAAGATTAAAATAAGATAATAGCAAAGATATGATTGTTCTGCTTTATTGTGGATAGGGTGTGTATGAAAGTGTGAAGAAACTGGAAGACAAAAATAATAAAACAT
The DNA here is from genome assembly GCA_028023455.1 of Epiperipatus broadwayi. Taxonomy (NCBI): domain Eukaryota; kingdom Metazoa; phylum Onychophora; class Udeonychophora; order Euonychophora; family Peripatidae; genus Epiperipatus; species Epiperipatus broadwayi. The sequence goes on from JAQFVV010000077.1 coordinate 1,786,945, forward strand.
TTGTTTCAGAGACAGAAGAGAGCTGAGAAAAAGAAGGGAAAGAAGACTGCATTGGTAAAAGTAACAAATTAAATGAAAAGAATTGATCTTTTAGCGCATTTTCACATTTTAAGAGACTTTATTAATGTATTTGGGAGAAATTAATTATGGAGATCGACATTTTCTATATGTCAAAGAGCCACTGAATTATAAACTCCCAATAATATGACCAATTATAATATGGTTGGAAGTCACTATGAAGGTGTAAAAACTTATTAGTGCAATAGTTGAAAACTGAAACCATGTAGAGGGAAGGGTTTCTGTGAGCTGTTGTTTGACTTTCCTAGATGATTTTTATATCTCTCTTTGAAACATAATCTCTATGTACCGTTATTATCTTTGCTAGTAATGAAGAATGATAAAAGATTAACTGTGGATGAAGAAATGAACTTGGTGTGATTAGTGACTTATATCTAAAATATCTTAAAAATTCAAACTTATTCAAATCAATTGATATTCAAAATCAGAATTCTGAATATATTTAGATCAGGCTCAATTTTATGAAGATAAAATATCTTTAAAAGTTATTCTTTTTACATATTTTAATATTTTGTTTTTTGATACTTCTTATTATGTTTCTTCAAGAATTTGATGGGCTTTATCCACCCGTATTGCACAACACAGATATTTATATAACTCATCCAAAATGTATTGCACAACACAGATATTTATATAACTCATCCAAAATGCATACTGATGCAAAATCAATTTTCTACAAGCATGAATCTAACCTAGGCCACACCTTTGAACATATCTCTGCCAGCATTGTCTACTCTGAATGTAATGATGCCAAATGCAAAGTGAAAAAGCCCTGACCCATTGCCAGAGATAAACACACAATCTACAAAAAGATTCCTGCGTCCTCCTTTCAAAAAAATGTCTAACACAAATAATTCATTTACCATTCAAATATGCAATTTTTCTATTGTGATTTATTCTCTAATAAATACCAAAATTTCTTCTCACAGTCAGTGCCATAATTATGATTATTACTGTTAAATAGTTGAAAGCATGTTGGCATACCTTGCTAATTATATAATTTAAAGCTTTTCTCTAAATATGGATATACATATATTCTGTAGTATATTATTATGTTTATGATACAACAAATGTGTCATCTACATAGTGAAGCCAAACTTTAGGTGGATATGGAATAGTTTTTATGGCTGTGGTTTCAAGTTCTTCCATATAAATATTGCTAATCGGGTGAAAATAGTATTCGCTTGCTGTGAGGAGTTCGTATATTTTGTGTCATAATCAATTATGTCCATTATAACTGTTGCATTGCCTTTATCAGTAGGAGAATAATTATAGATTTATCTACTTTGAGAGATTCAATTGCTTTCCTCTCACCATAGTATATGTTTGACTTCAATTTTAGTTGCTTGCCATGTGTGGTTTTTATTCTTCAGCATAATTTTGCTGCTTCTTCTAAAGGCAATTTTTGAATGACTTCCTTGGTGGTTGCCATTATATCTACTAAATGGATATTAGACAGTGCTATGGCAAAGTTTAATCCTCTTTCAAGTTCAGAAATTTCAGTATGTGTTAGATATTTAGAACTAAGATTTTTAACAGATGAAGCTGGTACACTGCTGGGTATATTATGATTTTTGATATGCCCACGTAGGTTAGCAAGTTTCTTCTTTTGGCATTCTTTTATTTTTCTATGTAATATAGAATATGATTTTCTTATTTCTTGAGAAACTCTTGTGAAGTCTTCATCAGTAAGTTTATTTTTTTAGAAAACATTCTACATTATTTATGGAATGCAAGATTTGATATTTAGAAAACCTTTGAGTATTTATTTTTTCTTTTAACAGAGTTTCACTTGCTCTCTGAATAAATAATTTTGTCAGCTCTGGGAATGAATTGGAGGTTTTAGTTGCAAACCTTTAGGAATTATCTCTTCAGAGCATCATTCATCCAAGCATATTAAAATAATTTAAAGTGACTGTTTAATATGTCACATTCTCATATCCAAACACTTAAGATTTACCCATACTTAAACGTTTGGGTCGAAAAGTTAGATGGATTCATTCTACCTTTTCTAAAGACTTTATCTTGGGTTTGAGAATGTTAGTATTATTTACGTATAGTTATCTGTAAGGTGCATGTGCATTAGCCTTATCGCTAATTTACATTTACAACTTATCAACATAGCGCTGTATAAATAAATACTTAATTATATATATGTAAGAAAGTTAAATGATTTTCTACTTTGGCCAGCTTTAGATATAATTTTTCTTAATGTGCAAAGTTTGATATAGTATCATGTTCATACCAAATACTTAGTATTTTCCTGAAGATTTGTGATGGTGATATTTTAGTTATCTTTGTATATTGGACTATTTCCACCATCTAATATGAGTATTGAATCTCTTTAGAAAAAATTAACTTTATTTGAATATTCCAAATACATTCAACTGTTAGTAATAGCACATGGGTTAGTATATGCTCAATGTTTTGAGAGGTATTAGTCTCCCCTCTTTTTCAAGGGTTGCTGGCCTGACCAGTGATAGTACTAGCATGGGAATCAAATCTGGATCCTTAGATTTTTAAGTATTGAATTTTCAGGTAAATAATGCTCTAATCAACAAACATCCTGCCAAAAATATACTTATCTGTGATGATTCTCCTGATTTCTCAATTTTTTCCTAAAAGCACAGTTGATTAGTAGTTTCCATACTTTATGTATAGTCACTCTAGGTTGACTTATGGGATTGTTTGTCATTGTCATGTGAACAGCTTCTTTAAATTTTCTTCTTTGTACATTTTCTTCTCTATCCAGTATTTTTGTATTACATAGTCTGCTACCTTTGACATATCTGTTTTCTGCCTTTCTAATCATCAGTTGGTCTCACCAATGTATATTTTACCACATTCACATGGTGTTTTTTTTTCAGCATCTCAAATTTAGGTTTTGTAGATGTTTAGAATTCATTGTAATGTGGTACAGCTCTAGAGCAGCGTTTTTCAACCTTCAGGTCACAGCTCAATATTGGGTCGCGTTAAATTTTTAATCAATCACAAACATGCACCAAGAAATAATAAATATCTGATAGCAAAAATCTTTACATTTTAAGAAAATATTAGTATTAATAAAAAAAATTAATAAGCAATACTACCTATGCTTTATGTAGTTTTCTCAAATTCAATTGTAAATTTGAACATAAATAATCATAATGTTAAATTTCAAGATTATTTGAAAAGAAAACACTTTTTTTTGGTAATTACCAAAATGTGTTAAGCTTTTAAATTAAAAATATGTAGTTTAACTTTAACTGAACTTTTAATTTATCTATCAAAATGGTGTGCATATACTAACCTGTGCTATTATTAACAGTTGATAGTATATGGAATACTTAAAGAAAGTTAAATTTTTCTAAAGACATTCAATACTACTACTAGATGATACATTTTATCTCTTAGTATATAATTTTTTTTGTTGTTGTGATAAATTGATATGTATATACATTAGAAATAATAATAAGAGATAGTAAAAGTTAGTTTTAATCTATCATAGGGTCAATTTTAGTCTAACTTAAATTGACCTTTCGATAATATAATTACATTCCTGTTTTTTTATTTATTTATTGATATTCATTTGATTTGAAGAGGTGTATATTATAATAATTGTAAATATTTTAATTATTGTAAATAATTTAATTTATATTATTCCCAATCTAGTTGTTCATTCTCTCATTCTCATTTCAAATGTAAATAGAAATATTTTGTTACTCATCCTGAGAAACTACATGTTGGTCTGAGATGTTGTGAAAATAATACCAATATCATGATTATGTTGCTAGAGGGATGTGTGTGTACTGAAAGGCATTCTTTCATTTATGAAAGTGGTGCTTGGGGATGCATATTTTATAAAAATATTTTTGGATGGGAGAGCTTTTTACTTTGTTCTCTGAGCTTTACTCATGAGCAAGAGAATACAACCAGCTAGTGATTTGATCATTCAATGTCAGTATGATCTTGTAAAGCCAAAGAGTATTTAGGTATGAATATGAGTTGATTCATTTCAGAATGATTATCATCATCAAATTGAACAGTTTGATATAATAAGATATGTCTTTTTTAAAATCTATTGAATTTTAAAGAAACATGCAATAATAACACCTTATTCTAATTTTGAATGTTTCTATTATTCAATATAAGAAATAAAGCAGATAAAAATATTGAAGTAATTGTTGTGGAGTACCATTGTTATCTATTATTATAAAAAGTACTTTCATGAATTTCATAGATATATAGCTGACTAGTTTTATAGAATCATAAAGTCATATAGACATAATTTTTATTGCCAGTCAAATGCAAAAATATATCATGAGTAAGTTGCAATTTTATAATATTTTATTTGTTCAAAGCAATTATTAAAAAATTTTGTGGCAGTATTTGAAATTACTTAATTTAATTGTCCACTATTGTTTTTTCTTATTATTTAGCTTCTACATGATAGAATGAGAGGAAGCATTCAGGAAATTGAAGGTATAATAGTAGCAACTTTTTTAACGGTTTAAAATTGAAGATATTTGAAATAAAAAAAATAGTTTTAAACAGATTTGTGCACTAGTTCCCACTCTGTTTTACATTTTTATTTCAGTGGTGATTGGATCAATTTATAAGTGACTTCATAAGGCGGGCATCAAGATGCAATATAAATTTTATTGTGCAGTTTTAAATACTAATAGCAAAGTATAAACTGCATCTGTTTGGTTTCTAGAGTTGTAGTATTATGATAATTATGCTATTCTTCTCAATTTAAAAACTAGATTTACAAAATATTTTTATTGTTTGTTATGCAGCATATAAAATTTTTGATTTACTAATTAATATTTAAAGAAATTATTTAATCTTTTATCAGGATGGAAAAAAATCTGCTGCAACATTTTAGCATAGATGGCTTTCAGAATGATGAGTCCATTTAAACATTTCAGTAGCTTTTTAGATAGAAAGGGGAATTTTGGGGTTAAGATACATCTCAAACTGCAATGTGCTGCAGCTACATTTAATAATGATATAAATATTGAAATTAAATTATTTATTTATATGGTTATTATGTAAATATTTACTATAAGAAAGCCATTTGTATGGTCATTAATGATTGGAAAAATTTTAATAGATTCTGTGAATGTGACAGTAAAAATTATAAGACAAATCATTATGTTCTTCAGTTTTCTGGATATGAAATTACTGAATTGACTATTTTAAATGAACATCATTATTAGATTGAGCAAGTGACATGAGTGAATGTTTGCAGACTTTAAAAAAATATTTACAGTGATTTTGATGATGGTTTTCATAGGAAAGTCAGACCTTGTTTATATTTGATTTAGAAAGAGTGATATATTGGATAAGAAAGGCTTCTCTATCATTTTTAATGAAAAAATTCCATTAATGCCTATAAGGCAGATTGTTCAATGGCAGTACCAAATACAAGTTATTGAAATGATTATTTCAAATTCTAAGCAGATCTAACAATTTGAGCCAATATATGCTCAGATGTAATATATTTCTATTTTCATATGTATTTCAGATTAAGCATAACCCTGGAAAAAAAAATCTCTTGCAGTAAATAGTGTCAAGAATTCATGACAGTTATCAGATTATCAAGCTGATACAAAGGCATCAGCTACAATCAACAGCTTCACTGTAGCAAGTTGGAAGTAGTTAACCAAGAATATGAGATGTTAATAAATGGAATATGATGGGTTAACCAAACCATCATCCTAGTAATTGAGTACTCAACTCATCAGAAAACAAAGATAAAGTTCCCAAACTCCTTTCTAATGGTCATCCTGGAGAGTTAAAACTATCTTATGTATAGTGGCCAAGAAATGCAAATCAGACAGCAGCCACATTATAGCCAAATGATTTAGAATATTGAATTAAAGCAACAAAACTATGATAATATATAGTAATGAATATTTCATTAGCAGTTTCAATTAGTCACCAAAATTAGAGTGGAGTATGAAATTGGTTAGAAAGGGAGAGATTTATAGTGGAACTGGCCATTAGTATCGTTTTAATTAAACTTAAATAATAATATAAAACTCAATTGATTACCTATGTATGCATCTATACTGTAACAGGAGAAAGATCTTTGAGATTCGCATATACTAACTCTGGGGGGCGCCACTAGTCCAAAATAGGAACTAGACATTTATTTTAGGGTGGACAGGATATGCGAATCAAAAGGCACCGAACTACACTCAGGGAGGAACAAGATATCTTAAATATTATTTAGACAGTTGAGAAATCAAAGCACAAAGACAAACGTCAGCCAAAGTAAGCTTAAACAATTTATTAATGTTATTAAAAGTTGTGCAATAGAGTGAAGACATCTAGCCACGAATATAAAAGTGACTTATGTTAACATACGCATATTTACCAGAGAGTGCACAAGAGTACGACAAACATGAAGGCATAAAACATTTTGGCAGCAAAATTATCTCACTCAAAATAGAAGAAATGGTTAGGAAAATATCTTCTTGCTGGCCAGTGGCAAAATTACAAAACAAACAACAACTTTAGCTTCCTGAATCAGGGATAATAAAACAGTTACTGTCCCACCGGAAATCAACGTAACCAGCACGAATGTCCAAGCAGTAATATTCTAATTACTGTCGTTAAAACGCCGCAGGACTGCTGCGCGTAATACTACATTCAAAGTAAACGTGGTTGATCTCACTTACAAGGCAGCAAAAGATATTTGATTACGATCTTACGTAATCCAGAAAGAAATGACTACTTTCAGACAACCCGAAGAAATAACTTAACAAATAGCCAGCAAAAAGATTTTGTTGTTTGCACAAAAAGTGCAAACGAAACATGCTTAAATATTCCTTATTTTACAACTAAGGGCAGGTGAATAAATAAAGACTACGAAAACTGCCAATGCGTTTTGTAATAGTTAACGAAATAATCAGGTATATATTAAACATATAAAATACAATCTCCTAATGCACCCTCTGATAAACGAAAATTGCAAACAAACTTGGAATCTTAAAACTAAGATTCCAAGACATACTTTAAATACTAGAAAAAGTACATTCAGATAATAAATAATTAAAAACAATTAATACCATTTTAAAACATATTTATCATTAGATAGAGCGGAGATTTAATTTAATACAATTTATTTACCCTGGCTAGAATATGAAAAAGTTTAGCTTACGGTAAGGCAGAGTTCTAGTGATTTAGTGACGAGTGCGCACTTTTGATAATAGTTCATCTTTCAGGTCCTTTGACAGCGGCAAGACAGAGGCAGTGTTTATTTTAGAGGCTCATGGCATGACTGAAGGAGAGCTGGTAGTCATGGGTCCGTCCTTTCTTTAAATTAGCAAGACATTCTAATGATGGCAAAACTCACAGCGGTGGATTTTGACATCTTGCACAGCAACGAAGTTTGTCAATGATTATCAATAATTATTTAAGTTTTTAGCAGGCAATTAAACGTCCAAACAGCTACTCAAAAACATCTGACTCTTCGCAGTCAATAACCCAAGTGTGTATCTAATAATGAATCTCTTCTCTCCAAAAATTGGCAGGCTATCGTTGCCTCGCTACATTTCCCGCGCAAAACTTTCATTAGTGTCCATTCTATATTCCAGGCAGGGCAAAAATTAATTTCCCACTCAATCTAATTTAAGACTTCCAACCAGGGATAATTGAAACAAAACGACAAATACAAAACTAAATCTCCGCTTTTTAGAATAAACTTTAAAAATAATTACAATAAAAGCAACAGAAATATATAATTAGCAAGCTTGCCTGTTTTTAATCAAATTGATTAAAACAGACGGTGAAAGTAAACTATTTTACAATCACTTTTATAAACATTAAATAATCTATTTTAAAATATAAATGCGTATGTGTTTTAAATAATAATAAAAAATTGAACATTAGACATTTAATGAAAATGCAGTTGTTTTCCCTTTTTAATTTTAGTAATAAAACCATTGAATCAGAAAACAATCCAGCTCAATACATATAGACATATTAAATTATTTTTGTACATATTTGAATGTTTATGAAAGTTAAATTTCCAACATTAATTTAATAATAGAAAAATCTATACTCAATTCTAAATTTTAAATAATTTTTTTCTTTGTTGTTCAATATCAAAGTTTTAATTAAAATTGATTTTGGTAAAAAGAAAAAAATAGAATAATTATGGTTCATTACCAAAGATAAATATTTTTTGAGTAACAATGCAGTGGAGTTGGTAAATAACCTTAATATTATCTCATGAAAGTTCAAAAGGATTTGTGTTGTTTATTTATTCTGCTTCAGTTTAAGGAGTTAGACTATTATTTTTTCCTGGATTTCTCTCTATAATAAAGTTTGGAAAAAACCCACTGTGAAGCACCAAACAAATTTCTATGCTGACTAAACTATATGAAAATGGGAAAAAAACCCATGAATAAATAAAAAAAAACTCTAGGATCTTTATTTTGGATTATCCACCTCAGTTTGAAAATGGTATATTTTATGTATTGCTTTCCCTGCTTATCTGCTATTAATCTTCCCCAATCTAACTTCAAGAATTTATCCAAAGTAGAAAAATTTATAAAACTGCAACTTTTGTCACACACACACATATATATATATATTGTACCAGTCACTTCTTCATTTCTTTTGATAACTGCAGGCACTACTAGGTCATGAGTGACCTAGAACATTTAAGTTACAGTGATCTAGATCTAGGGAGAGAAAGAGATCTTTAAGATTGTTCAGACAATTGAGAAAAGTCTACATAAACAAACATTGGCCAAAATAAATTTAAATAATTGCATAGTTCATTAAACTAAAGAAAAAAGTTAAATCTCAGGCAAACAAAAATATGAAAAATGGTCTTAGTTTCTCTAGCATAATTTATCAGAGAATATGCAAGAGTAACAAAACATTAAGTACCCTGGCAGATACATACATTTCTCACCTAAGGTTTAAAAAGGGGACTTATAATATCTTCATGCCAGTGATTTATAAAAACCAATTCAAGTTTCCCTATTTAGAGATTGCAAAACAAAAGGAGTCTTTTAGGGAGTATAACAAAATGGTGCGGGTGAGCTTTCATTGGTCTAGAACAGAAACAAGACCAAGAATATCATATGTCTGCAGGACAGCCTATGATAACCACATTCAAGATTATCAAGGTTGACTCCAATACAAGAAAATAAAATATAACAAAAAAGATTATGATTTTACGTAATCTTAAGTAGAAGAAAACAAAATCTCTGATTTAAGAAAAACAACCCTATACTCGATAAACTGCCAGCCAAAAGATTTGTGGTCTGCAGAAAATGCAAACCAAGCTTAGTTAAATAAATTACAAGGAAAGAATAACGGACAGATAAGTTAAAATTATGAATGTCTGCCAAAGCAGTTATCAAGGGTTAGTAATATAAAGAAAAGAGAAAACATCGAGTATATAAATTAGCAACTCACAATTCACTCTCCAATAAATAAATTATAAAAAAATATGGAGTCCTAAAACTAAGACTCCAGTATGTACAATTATAGAAAATACATAAAATAATTAAAAATATTATAGGAATATTTAAAACTTATAATAAAGGCAGGTTTCTGTTAAGATTCAGCTGAGACTCTAATAGAGATTTAAACCCTGGTTAGAATATGAAAATCTTTTACCTTCAGGCCTAATGTAAAGTCTGTCAGATTTCCTCTAGTGGGATATGCAAAGTTCTTTCTGACTAGTCTATCATGAAGGCTTTGGATTTATATCTCTTTGGTAGGGAGCTCTGAATCAGTTCTTGTTTAAGCTTTTATGGCATGATCTTTGAAGGAACAATTTGTGATCCAGTGTCCATCTTTAGATTGATTTAACACCTCATGTTGCGGATAAGATTGCATAGCATATAGTTTTTGGCATTCTGCAAAGACAATCAAATTTAGCAAATGGTAGTCGATAATATAATCTCAGCAGAACTTCCTATTACCATACAGCAAAAGGTAATATTCTCAATGGCCATATGCAGATGTGGATAGGAATCTTGGAAATATATGGTGGCACAGCAACTCAAAAAGTATCACTAATAGCATATTCAAAGCTGAATCAATACACATAACAAGCAGAATAAAAATGATAAGCTTATTAATAATCAGTTCGAAACCCGGGCTATCAATGTGCACTCTTATCTGCTGAGTCATCTTTAATTAAAAGTTTTTTTGACCAGGGCAAATCTCAATCTCACACTTAGTCTTAATTAAAACATCTGACCAGGGCTCTTATCTTATTCAGATTAATTTATTAAAAAAAACAATTGGAAAAAAAAAAAAAATCTCAGCTTTTTTCTTTTTTTTAAACAATAGATTGCAATCAAAATTAAAAAAAAAAACAGAAATGCAATCAAAACTTTTTAAAAATTAAAATGCTTTCTTCTCTTTTTCTTAAAAGATTAAAACTTTTAATTATTTTTTTACAAATAGATAAAAAACAAATTTCAAAAGAACTATTTTAAATTAAAATGTATGGAAAATAAAATAACAGACTTTAAAAATACAAATGAGTATGTTCACTATAACATACAGAACTTTTAATTAGCTTTTCCTTAAAACTTTATAAAAATAAAAATAGTTCTAATTTCATGATGGAACTTTTGAAGCAGATAAAGTGTCCGTTCAATATATATATATATATATGGTTTTTTTGTGTAACAAATATAAATTGGCAACATTTCAAATACTGTGTAACTTTGAGGTGATTTAAATGAGTAGAATGAAACTTGGTTGGAGTGCTTTGAGTAGAAATAACTTGATACTAAAAGGAAATATGCCTATGTGTTTGAAAAGGAAGGTTTTTAACAAATGTGTTTTACCATTTTTTACTTATGGATTTTATAGACTTGGACACTCAATAGAAGAGCAATACAGAGACTTCAGACCACTCAAAGAAATATGGAGAGATGTATGTTGAAAGTAACAAGAAGAGATCAAAAACGCAATGTATGGGTAAGAGAACAAACAGGTGTTACTGACCTCATTGAAAAAATTAAAAGATTGAAGTGGAGTTGGGCTGTACATATTGCTAGAAGAGATGATAATAGATGGACAATTGAAATTTTAAACTGGATTCCAAGAGATTGTAAAAGATCCAGTAAGAGACCACATGTGAGATGGATGGATGAAATAAGAAAGTGTGCATGGGTGATGTGGAGAAGAGAAGCTAAAGATCGAAGAAGATGGATTAAACTTGGTGAGACCTTCATCCTGCAGTGGATTGATAATGGTTGATAATGATGATGATGATGAGTCAAAAATTACCTGGAAACTCTTAACCTATTGTCAGAAACTGAAGCAAAACTATAATTTATTTATCTAAATTTTTTTACAGACACTTTTTCCTGAAACTTTAGAAAAATAAAAATAAAAATTCAATATTTAAAAATTTAGCAATAGATTATAGACATAGTTTATTTATTTTTTGCTGTTAGTTTAATTATGTTTATTTATTTAATGCAATAATCTTTTCATTAAATTAATTTTTTTGTCTCATGACTAAAATACATTTCAAAATACTAAAGTAGATGTACGGAGAAGGGGGATGGGAAAGTAATTATGCTGCTAATGCTATTACATAATAAATTACTCACTATTGGATAAAATAAAATAAAGAATAAGAAATATTGAAATGTATTTCTCTAGAATAATAGCACATTATTTTGTATATCACTTTTATGAACTTTCAGGTAAGATTTTTAATTTATTAACAGGTATGAAGATTTATATGTAAAAAGAAATAGAAAGGATTTAAATAATGAACTAAATAGCAAAATAAAAGATTTATCTTTATTATGCACATTAAAAATAAGTTTGGATGAAATAAATTTTTCAATTACTACAGTAGAATTTATTTAAAATTAGTGTAGGAAAATGTGTTTGTGAATGTACATTTATAATGCAGAATTCAACTTATTAAGTATTTGTGTGTAGAAATAATTTAAAATTTTATCAATATTGGATAGAATGAAACTATGACCATGTTTTATTAAAATGAAATAGAGTTTAAGAGAAAATGTTTAGTTTGATAACAATAATAATTTATACTTTACTGCTAGTATTGTATACAAATTGGACTAATCGTTGTTGAAAGTAGCAGAATGATTTAAAGAATTGGAATGCATAATTGTGTACATGTTTATATTGATTATCCTATAACCATTTATTATTTATTGGCAGTGAATATACTTACTGTTGGCCATGTCCATTCATATGAGTTAAAGAAATACTGATTGAGATTTATTTCTAGTTTTTTTTTCATGGACAGTTAATATACTGGACAATAAACCATATACATGTCATTAAAAATCTTTTGCGTTATTTTACATGGCTTGTTTTTTGACTAAGGATTGAGAATTTTCTTATGTATGTGAATTATTTTTGATGAATGTTTGATGACATGAGTACTATATTTTTTAATGATTTTATTAATTGGATCTATCTATAAATATTTCAATTCTTACATTTTTGAATTGTGTTGTCAATGTGGGTAGTATTATTAAAATGATGATATGAAATGATTGATGATGAGGATTAAGAAAATTTAAAATTAAAATTATGGAGAAAATCTATTTCCAAAACAGCACACTTCAAAATTTTGAACACACACATATATAAGTTGATTTTACAATGTATTCACAACATTGTTAGAGTTACATTAGTTAGAGTAAATGAACTTAATATTTAAATCTGGAATCAAATTATTTAAAGAAAGAAATATGAAAAATGAATGTTAAGATCATTTACAGTACCTGTTATGACTAGATAGTACTTTTGTGAAACTGATAAAAAAAAAAAAACTCCCATGGAAAGTTAATGTATATCTTAAGTTGAAGTGGAAAATATTGGATCATTAACTGATAGTGGCATTGTACATTGTTTTGTATTGTAACGATATATAAATATGTCGTTACATTTATCTAAAATAAAAACTTAAAAGTTCGCAAATAAAAGTAAAAAACTAAACGCTAAAATTAAAATGTTTTGTTAAACGTATATACATTCGCACAGATGCCAAACTTTAAAAAAATTTTTTTTTTAAAAAACAAATAAATAAGTATTTGAACGTACTTTTTTTATAAAAAAAAAGTACAAGATTTAAAAATAAAAACAGGTATTAATTAATTCTTGTAATCTGTAAATGGAAATGATTGTTTATAAATTGTTTGAAAAGCAAGCTAGCCTTGGGCTCTTGTATAATTAAAATGATCTGATGAAAGATAGATAAGAAAATAAAGAGAAATTAGCTTGACCAATGGAAGCACTAAGCCTTGGCTCGGACCCTAACGAAAGTGATGGATTAGTGACGTTTTGTTGATTGAATCCGTGTGGATAATATAAAAAGGGAAATACAGTTTTTTTCTGACAGTTCCAGCGTTTTGTGTTTGAGAGATGTGGTAGGATGCACATACCACTCTCTCTATTTAAAAAAAATAAATGAAAAGACTGTGATACTTTGAACCAGCTATTGCCATCTCCAGAACATTATCTTCCAATGGAGGCGTCGCGGGAATTAAAAGCAGAAACCTGGACTCTTCTACCATGAGCTATGAACTTTACAAATTAACAACAACACAAAAAAGTAATTAAGAACTTTCGTGACTGTTTTTTTTTAAAGATTCAGCTAATTTAAATTTTAAAATGAACTTTTATTTGATTTTCAAATTAATAATTGATTGTTTAAATTTATGTAGTTAAGTTTTGCTAAAATCATTTCCATTTTATTAATTTTATTTGTAATAATATTTATTGTAGAAATTATTAAATGCATTACGTTTAAGTTGAGTATAGACGTTGCATAGATTCATTAGCGGTTGATTATGTTGTGGTTTTTCACAGTCGATTAGAACATATAGGTCAACGATGTTAATGCGGGCATCTTATGATGAATGCCATGGGGCCTTGTGTATTCCCTTTTGCAATTGACGTTATCGATGATTTTGTATTTTGATCGATTGTGTTTAATTTGGATGTTTTTGACTGTGGAATCTGTGCAGCCGATCTATACTCAACATTGTAAAAACAAATTTATAAAAATAATCTGTGCGAACGTATTTTAATGTTAAATTTAAGTCGGGCATGAATGGCTATATAGTTTTGTAAAGTTATATTAAGGGAGAGAAATCTTAGGTTATTCATTTCGTAGTTGAATTGGTTCAATGGATTGGATATATTTGTGTAATTGTAGATGTAGTATGAGATCCGCTACGGGCAGGATTATATATATACGCCACACACCTTCTGTTTGCCATGGATGGGTTTGTAAGATGGCAAAGGACCGCAGTCCATTCCTATGGAGTTTTATGTTTATTGTTCTACTCGCCAACAGATGTGATGTTCCTTTTGGTGGAGAGACGATGTCTTCTCTAATTCTACTTACTGATCAGATGTACATTCCTGACAGTATAGTATTTTGTGTTGTCGTATTTTCATGCTTCATTGAATACATAAATGTATCAGATGGATTGGCGCCGGTTTGATTGCGAAATTTGTTGCCTAAGGTTAAATCAGGGAAGAATATTTTCTTTTCAAATGCAGATCTATGTAGTCTATTCATCCTCGACTCACTAAATAAATATTAAACTCATGGTTGTAATTTACTTAAATGTAAAACTAAAGATTAATAGGAAAATCTAAAATGCTGAATTTATTCCTCAAAATTTAAATGTTATTTTATATGTGCGTAAATAAAAAATTTTATGTGTTAATTTCTGGCAGTGGCTTTTATTTAATTATATTTAAGATATAAATTAAGATATAGATTTTTATCTCTGCGTCTCCACTGAGCTAGTGACTTGGGCTAACGATCTGAATATTTAAATAAAGTGGAATCTTAACAGTGCATATCTGCCTACTCTATAAATTTTTCTAGGTTTAAATTCCTAGATGGCGCCCTGGTAGTTGCAGATACGTAGATTCGATCTTCACTTGCGGTTTGGATCGTTATAGTATATAAATAAATTTATTATATTTGTTTAATTATTATTCTCTCATGTAATTTCTTTAATAGTAATTTCATTCATTGTATAAATTAGAATAATGATCATTAGATCTATTATACCAGGAATCTACCCCATCCATGTAGATATATAATTAAATACACACATAATTAAAAAAAAGAATAATTTTAAGAATATTGACTTTTCAAAAGATTCAAAAGTATTGTTATGTAAAAAGATAAAATAATTAGCACACACACACACATATTTATGTGCGATTACTTATCAATTGCATTTACAATAATAAAAAAATTAAAGTTATAAATTTGGTAGCTTTAAAATACAATTATATGATTCCACTAATATGCATACGCATATATATGTGTATCACTTCATATATTGTATTAATATATAAGAAAAAATAAAAACAATGCTGCCATACATAAGATTGGTTCACAATATAATAAAATAAACTATTTTCTGAGAGTGTGTGATTTTCTCCATTAGAATACACTTTGATTTAATAAAATAAAAAAAATATCTGGAATTAAGTTCTCTTCAATAGTTGTAATAAAAAATGTTTTATTTTGGTAGTATACTTTTTTCTTTACAAAAAAAAAAAATGACGCATTTGTTCCAGGCTTTCAGCCTCCTCATTAGGTATAAAGCTATAAAACAGGGAGTCATCATCACAGTTTAGCACATTACAAAAATGGTGCCCAAATGAGTGGCTGGATTAGTAAAGATCATGATTCATTTTCCATGGGAAAATGCCTAGTGTGATAATTGAATTATAAATATAATTACTGAAATTGGAAAATTCGATTTTGATAAAATACTAATTAAAAGTAGTGTAATTTACCCTTTATAAAATGCTCTCGGGCATCACACATGCAAATTTATACCATTACAACAATAATATATATTGTATTTTAATCCTGTGTTAAGTTTATATATTTTATGTAGAGATTGCCCTGAGAAATTACTTTAAATCTATTGTAACGATCCGGAGAAAGGGACTTAACGTAAATCTGCACTACAGGGCGCCATCTAGGCATTTGAACCTAGAAAAATTTATAGAGTAGGCAGATACGTAAGTAAAAAAAAAAAAAAAATTTTTTTTTTATATTTTGGTTCCGGTCGCTAGCCCATGTCACTAGCTCAGTGGAATAGCAGAGATTTAATAATATAATCTAAGAGTATATATAAAAAAGAATAAAATAAGCCACTGCCAGTAATTAACATACAATTATTTATTTATGCACATATATATAAGATTTAAAATTATTTTAGTATTAGTTTTACATTTTAACATTTAACATTATTTTTAACTTTGATTTTTTGACTTTAATTTACATTTAATTACTATTATATTCTAATTTTACATTTTAATTAAGTTCGCACAGATGGGATTATAAAAGCTTGTTTTAAGATGTTGCTATAGATCGGTTACATAGATTACATGGTTAAAAACATTTCAAAAGAAACATAAACGATCAAAATACAAAATTATTGACTACTGACAATTGCGGAGGGAAATTTATATGTAACCCAATAGTATTCACCATAAGATACTTGCATTGTCACCAATAACTTAAAAGACATCCGAATAAATACATTTTAGATACTCACCGTAAGGTATCATTATTTATCGAATGTCTATATATTTTGATCAAATATGAAAACCCAAAACATACTTAACCGATAACCAATCCATGCAAGCGTCTATAAACAACTTAAATTTAATGCATTTTTATTTAGGGTCAAGTATGAATAGACCACATAGATTTGCTTTTGAAAATAAACATTCTATCCCTATTTAACCTTAGGTTAAAATTCGTAGTCAAACCGGCATCAATTCATCTGATATATCGATGTATTCAATGTAATAAAATACGGCAGCACAAAAAGATTAAGAAAAGACATTGACTCTCAATCAGATAGGAATATTACATCTATCTAACGAGAAGAACAATAAAAAAAAAAACTCCATAGAAAGGAACTGCGTTCTCCGTCTTATAATTCCTTCCATAGGCAAACGGAAGTGTGCGGCGTATGAAGCGATTCTGCCCGTAGCGAATCAATATTACATCTACTAATCACACCAATATATCCAATCCATTGACCCAATCTAACAACGACACAAATAACCTAAGATTACCCTTCCCTAATATAACTTTACAAATCTATACAGCCATTCACGCCCGACTTAAGTTTAACATTGATATATTTTAATTTATCGGAAAACAGAAATCATAAATAAACTTAAAGAACAAAATTAAATAAATGGAAATGATTTTACACAAATAAATAAAAAATACATCAAATAACATTTTAACTACTTTAGTCAGATAGGAAACTAATGCAATTATTTTAAATACGAAAAGTTTTTAATTTAATGTTCATTAATTGTAAAGTTCTTACGGTTTTAAACAGTTCATCTTTATCAGTCATTTGTAAGTTTGAACGGGAATTCCCACGCTGTCCTCAAAAGATTGGTATCCATTTAGCCGTTGTTTTATTTATTCATTCGGAGGTTTTTTAGTTCAATTGGTCCTCAATGGAGGAAACGATAGTTCATTTCTCTTTTCTTTAACAGCTGAAAGAATTGACCGTGCGTCTGTCAATTCCTTCACCTCAACTCCGTACTAATACATATAGTCACATCGTAATAATCAATAATTCACTAATTAATAATTTCCAAATTTGTCCTTTTTATATTAATGTGAAGGATTAAATTTACATTACGTCATCGATGCGATGATCCTTTTCGTTGAGGTCCGATTTTCCAATGGATTTATTTCATTTGCTAAAAGTTTCTATTGTTTTCCTATCTAACCGATGTTTTTACATTTAAATGCCCAAGGCTGGTTTACATTTGACTAATTAAATTTATCATTTCCATTTCTGATTAATTAACCTGTTTTCCAAATCAAATATATATTTTTATCACTAAATCTTTTTAAGTTTTTGTTTTTTAAAATACCTTTTCTATTTTTAATACAGTTTTATTTTAATAATTTTTTTAATCTGTGCGATTTAATATATATGAGTTTAAGATGATATTTAGTTTCAATTTTTAATTCTAAAAGAAAATTTTTAAATGCGAACTTTTTAATTTACTTTCATGTTTAATAAATATAAAAAAAAAAACAATGTAACGAACGTCTGTGCTTGTTACACTATGAAGTTTCATCTAGAACAGTAGATTTTTGAAGTAATTTCCAAGTGAGAATAATTGATTAGGAGAGGAAGAAAGATTATCAGAATAACCATTTAGATAGAATAGTCATGTTTTGTTATAATGAGTAATGGAAATAAAAATTAAGAATTCTATTGTTTCTCCTAATATAATTTTAAAATTCATCTTCATAAATAGAAAATATAAAACTGGGAATTTTCTTAAAAAAGTATTTTTCTCCTTCAAATTAATCCTTTAAGGAAAAAAACCTTGCAAAATAAATAAGTAGAAAGTTAACATAGTAAAGAAGAAAGTATATTCCTAATTTGTGATTTAAATTTCTACTTATGATCCACATTTGGCTGCTTTATTATTATTATTATTGTTGTTGTTATTATTATTTTGTAAGGGATGAGAACAAGGAAGAGATAATACATCAAATTTTATAATTATCATTAAACTTTAGCTTTTTACTCACCTGTCTATATCTATTAATCTCCTATTTAATAAAAAGAATGATTAAAATATTAAACTATTTATTTGAAGATTTTTTTTAGGTAATTAAAAAAATACAACTCTTTTTTTCAAATTTTAAATTGATTAAAACATGAAGAAATAAAAGAAATATCTTCAATTTCAAGTCAAAATTTGATAAGGCTTACCAGAATAATTAAGATAAATTCTTTGGGGATTTTGTAATATTAAATTGACAGAATGAATTTAAATTGTATTTAATAAAAAGGCCAGTCAATATTTATTCTTTAAGATGTTCAACATGATTTTAATAGTAAAAGACAGATAGAGGGATAAGAATGATTACTGTAGGCATCTCTAAGGCATTTTCTAAATTTAAATAAACAGAACTTAATGCTTATCCTACTAAGTAAAGAAAGAAACCTGAAAATTCACAATATAAAAATTAATTAGTCATATTTATATATCTATGAAGATCATTTTATTAAAATTTAGAATGTTTTTGCATCTGCAGTAAAAATATTTAAAACAATTACATAAAGCTAAAGAGAAGAGGGAAGGAATAGATTTAATTATAACTTCTTTATAAATAGTTTTTTTTGAAGATTGCAGTGTTTTTAATGCTTGTTTATTTTATAATAAATCAATCATGGAAAAATATGATTGTAGGAATTAATGTTTATTTTCAAATTTTTTTTAAAACTCTTTGAACCAATTTGAAGAAAATATTTATGTAATTTGTTTTATTATATATGTATCATTTCATTAGCAAGAAATAATTTAATAGAACATTTGTTTATAATTTTTTAAATTAGATAGCAAAAAGTTAAGTTAGAGTTTCTGAATATTATAGTTAAAAATGAAAACTATGCCTGGAAAGTGTTGATAAAGGAAGATGTAAATAATTTAATAAAATAAATAAATAAATAAATTTATTATAACATATTGAGAACAATTATTTTTTCTCATTTTGCTGCAGGTTAACCTAGTTGCTAAATGTGATTTTAGCTAGTTTAAAGGTTTGGTATGTGTGAAATGATCATATGACAAAATTCAAGACATTTTAATAATAATTACAATATAAAAGTTTAACCTTTATTAAGTATAGCTGTAAAATAAAATAAAATAAAATAATTATATGTATATATAGTGCAGTTTATTTTTTATATATTTATTTTTGGGAAAAAGGGATTAGAATAGTGGGTATAAATAGAATATTTTATTTTTGAAAAAAAATAAAAAAGGTGTTAAAATCTTAACCTCTGAAGAAATGAAGTTATTTTTTAATTAGTATATAAATAGATTTTTTTGGTAAAAAAATATTTCTTGTAAAAAGAAAATCAATTGTTCAATGCTTAGTGCAGAAATTTCTGAGATATTTATGTGATTGGGTGGAAGATTGATGCCAGATTGTTTTTTAAAAAAGAATTGGGTGGGCAGTAAGATTCAGTAGAGTTCAGTAGTGGTGAGTTTATTTAGAAGCTTTTTTTGTAAGTCTTATGTTAGATTGATCTCACTCTTAGTTAAAACATGTTTACACAGCATTATGATATTATGGAGTTTATGGGAACTGTGTGCTAGGCTCTTGCTAAAAGCTGATCACTACTGAATCAGTTACATAACCAATTTTAGTAAAAGCAATGTAGAAGGAAAATATCCCTTAGAGAAACTTTCAAGGAGCTTATCTATTTGTCCATCAAAAATCATCTCAAGTTTATGTTAATTTGCAATGAAAATACTTGCTCAACTGGAAGCCTGGAGATATGAAACAAAAAGAAGAAAAAGCTAAATTGATTAAAATTGAAATGATAACAATTGTTAAACTGGAAACCTGAAGCTACAAAGAATAGAAGAAAAAGTAGAAAAAACCAATTGGATGAAAGTAACCATTGAGAAAGCTATAAAAAATCTCAATTCAATAGGTTGACTAAGCTATTATCTGCAAGTTTTAAAAGAAAGAACACTCAAACAGGCAATTACAAAAGGATAAAAAAAAAAAGAGAGAAAAAATCCATATGTACCCATTTACATTTATAAATATTTTATAAGGAAGTGAAATTGAAAATATTGAATAATTTTTTTTTTTAGAGATTTTGTAGAAAATATATATACATCTGGGTCTCGTTTTATGTGGATTTTTAAAATGCAATTTTGAAGTTAAATGATTCATGTTTCTTCTCAATATCTTTTTATGTGGGTTTTCTTTTATGTGATAAAGAAGTTCATATTTCACTATATTTATTAGATATCAAGAAATTTAAATTATTAATAACTTATTTTGACTTGAAATACTTTTTTTTTTCAAAAGTATAACATTATATTAGCAGCTAACATGAATATGGCCTGAAGCTGTATTTAGAATCTTAGCTTCTACGTAAATAACCTACTTATACTTATGAGTAAATAATAATAATAATAATAGATTTATACTTATGAGTATAAAAATATTGCAATAAATATTCAAAAATTTTAAACTTTTAAAACATATTTTGTTAGATATAACAGAAATAAATATTCTTTTAGATTTTTAAAATAAATAACAAAGTTTTGTAAACTGAAAATAATCTTTCTAATGATAATGTATAATCTTTTTGTTTTGATTGCGATCTCATTTTTTAAATATAGAAACAAAATGTGAACATTTAAAATTTATTTCAGTAGTAAACACAAATATCTATCAAATGAAGACAAATTTATTATTTTCTGATAAGTATTAATCATTTAATCATAGATTTTATGTTGATGTGTGAGACAAAGAAAAACATCAGAAAATGCTGAAATCTGAGAGAGTTTGCTGCAATGAACAACCTCTTAAATTCCAACGAGAGCTAAATTAGTTATATGTCTGGATATCATGAGCTTTATAAACAATTAGTAAAATCATCGTCTCAAAGTTTAATCACCGATTACATTGTCAACAGAAAACCATTAACACAGCACAAGACTGAAAGTGGCGCTAGTTGTACTTCCACTTGTGACGAATCTGATTTCTTACCAGTTTACAAACGAACCATATATCATTAAGTAGCGATAATGATTAAAATATGTATGAAAAAATGTAAAATTAAATACTGTAGTTAATAAAAAAAAAGTAAAAAAAGTTTGCCTTGTATTAATTTTTTTTAAATATTTGAAATTTTTTATTAGTCATACTTTATTTTTTTTATTTTTTTCATGCAAATTTTAAAGTAATTTTTCCTTGTTGCTTTGCTTTTATGCAATTTCTGAAAATTACAGAACCTATCCCCCATTTTTCAAGGTAAGTTAAGTCTATTTGTGTGCCGATTTTTTTAATGCGGGTTTTCTGTGAAACCTATCTATCGCATAAAACGAGACCCAGGTGTATATTTTTACTTTGTTAAAGTGTTATGGGGACATCTTCATTTTCAAAAGAAAAGGAGGATGGTTCAAATTAAAATGATTATTTTTTCATTAGTAATAGCTCTTGCAAATTAATGTTAATTAATTAAGAAGAATCATTAGGAAATAATATTTATTGACATTGTTTGAAATTATATCTGTATTGCATGGGTAGGGCTGATCAATATGTGTATTAACTTTGAAATTGTTATATTATTATTTTCTAATTTTTTAAATTTTATTTATTAGTTAACTTTTATTAAATAATTTCTGAAATTATTTTTTCTGACAGTTTTTATTCTTTTAGTTATCTATTCTGTGAATTACTAATGTGTGTGATTCCATTATAAAGTAGTACTTTAAGGATTTTGTAGGTTATCCCAGTGAAATTATTTAATAATAGTACAAATTAAATGTGTGTGTTGCTTTTGTACACAGTCTCTAGAGTCTCTAGCTCAGACAAGATGTTTTTTGCTGTGTATATGTATGTGAGCATCCAGATGGTTCTCTATAGAATTATATAGATGGTGTAAAAATAAAGATTACGTTTAAAGTTTACATATTTAATTTTATTTATATATTTTAGGTTGATCTGGGATGGGAAATCTGTGGTCCAAAGGCCAATCCAAAGTTACTAATCTGGCTCACAAAGTTTTCGAGCATATATTAAAATTTTACATTAACTGCGATTTGACTACTATTAATTTTATAGTGCCATTTATGTAATAAAATATTTATACACTGTCCTTCATTTGCTCGATTAACTTTATAACTGCCTTGTGACAACAGAGACATTGTGCATGCATGAGTATTACTCTTAACTGCTTTTTCTAGTCAATTTAATTAATCTGAATGTGAATGGTATTGTAAATATCGCAAGACAATTGGAAAAAATCTAAGTGAAATGTGGTAATTTTATTTCCTATTGCTTTATATTTATTTATTATGGATTGCTTGTCCTAAGAGTTACAAAAGCACTTCAGTATATGGTTGGGGGGAGGGGGGCTAAAGCATTTCCAATTTTTTTCCAATTTTTTCTTTTTCCTTAAATAAATGCTTTTTTAATATTTAGTTTCCTTATTAGTATGGATTTGTGTAATAAGAAAAGAAAAGTTGATACAGAAAATTATTCAATCCAAGAAAAGTAGACTGATGCATATTTTGTAATTGCGCGGAATAATAAACCAAAGTGTCTCATTTGTTTGGGTGATATTGCAGTTAACAAAGAGCATAACATTAAGAAGCACAATTTAACAAGACATTTGAATTATGAGAAATATATTGGAGAAGTGCAAAAATAGTAAATTTGAAGAAAAGGTTTAAGCGGCAAATTTTTTAAAATAAAAATTCAAATGAATCTCAAAAATAGCACAACATTTGAAAACATTTTTGGAGGGAGAATTTATTAAAAGACTATATGCTAGCTGCAGCAGAATTAGTTTGGCCTGAATGTAAAAAGAATTTTGAGATAAGAGTGTATTGTGAAGAGTCATTACAAGACAAATTGAAGAACTATCCACCAATGTAAGTCATTGAAACAAAACATTTCTGATTTCAATTGGTACTGATGTAACAGATACTGCTCAACTATTAATTTTATTAGCGGAATTGACAACATTTTATTGTAACAGAAAAAATGTTATCTCTTTCATAACTTGAGACAAACAAACAGGAAAAGACATATTTAATAAACTCAAGGATGTTTTACAAGAATACATATCTACCGATGGGCCAAATTCAATAGTTGGAAAAAATAAGGGTGTTTTAGTGTTTTTAAAAAATGACATGAGTGAAAATGAATTCAGTAATAAATATATTTTTCACTGCATTATTAACCAGAAAAACTTGTCTTCCAAAATTGTGAATATGGAAAATGTGATAAAAATTGTCATTAAATGCACAAATGAAATTAAATCCAAATCCGCTCTTGGTCACCGAGAATTTAAGGAACTACTTTTGGACATTGATGCTGATTATGCAGATTTGGCATATTTTTGTGAAGTTTGATGGCTTTCCAAAGGGACTACTAGAAAGGTTTTTAGAATTAATTCATGGAAACCAAAGGAAAATTCATTCCTGAACTCTATAATGAAAAGTGGGTAAGCAATTTAACCTTTTTAGGTGATATAACAATGTATCTTAATGAATTAAACCTTTAAACATCACACGATCACTATATCCCATGCTTGCTCATAACTATTGTTCATTAAGTTGCTAAAATAGGCAAAACCTTCTCCATACAGTAGTGCCACTCAAAGCAAGACAGAGTAATCAATGGATGCCAGAAGGCTTATACATAAAACCCCTATCTTGTGCCTACTCATCCAATATCCCCAAACTAGTTTCTGGCGTGTGGTCTTTGTCAGAAACTAGTTTGGGAATATTGAATGAGTAGGCACTAGATAGGGAATTTATGCACAAGCTTTCTGGCATCCATTGATTACTCTGTCTTGCTTTGAGTGGCATTACTGTATGGAGAGAGTTTGGCCTATTTTAGCATCTTAATGAACTGAATAAGAAATTGCAATAAGGATATCAAATAGTTACTGACATGTTTGACATTGTCTATGACTTTCAACATAAACTAAAGCTATTTCAAAGGCAATTAAATAACAATTTTATAAATTTTATAGCATTTAAAAAAATTTTCAAGTTAATTTTACTAAATAAAAATATATTGATAGGCTTGAAAATGAATGAAAGATTCATTGATTTTCCAATGGAAATTCTAGAACTTACCAAAAATAAAGTTCCTGGAATGTTCAAGTAGCGATTTTTATAAAAATTCAGATGCTCAGGAATTTAATAATTTAATTAATAATGTAAAAAAGACGTCTTTATTCAGAAACATTTATAAATGAGAGCACCCGCCCCCCCCAATGTCATTTACATAATCAAAAACAAGATATTGAGCACACTTTACAAAACGCCACAACTGATATGCAGGGATATTAATGTCTTAACAAAAAAATAAACAATGGCAATCTTTGCATTAACAAAATAATTTTCCATTGACTAATGTTTATTTTGTTTATAAAATTATAAATATATTATTATTATTATTATTACATAAGAATTATTATTATTATTTAAGTATTAAAAATATAATTTTGTAATACGTTTTTGTGATTATTTGTCAACTTTAAATAAAGATGTATTTATTATATAAACATAAAAATTATAAAGTACTGTATATAAATTTTTCCTTTTTTAACTTGAACATAAAAAAATTATGGCTCTGGCTTATATCAGAAAATTTTGATGCAGCCCACCACTAAAAAAGGTCCACCTACCACACAGTCCTAAAGCTGTAATAATGATCAGTATTGATACAATTTTAGCATTTTGATATAGGATTACTTTATAATTATATTAGCATTTTATATGCGCATGCAGATGAAATTTTGATGATTGCTCTTATAATATGTTCTAAGTTTGGTATTGTCTATTTGGTGATTAGCATAAGATTTTATATTTTTATCTTTTCAATTCACTTCACAGAGGATGACTGTTGATTCTTGATGATTATTGCTGGTGATGCTATATTTATCTCTTACCTGTTGCTTACTGTTTACTTCCAGTGCAGATTTTTGTTCATTTTCTGGGCTCAGTAAAAATTGTGATAATGACTATCCATCATCCTTTACCATTCATTTGTGATGGTGATGATTGTTATTACAGTGATTTACCATCTCTGTCACTAACATTATGATATTAATATTTTTTTTATTATATATATGATTAATTATTTGAAAATTATATTTACTTTACATCAGCATCATCAACAGTATTCTGTCAAATGGACATGTTCAGAGAGTAGTTACATCACCAGTTCATCCATTTTTCCATTCCATTCTCTTCATTGCCCAGTTCTTCAATTCCACACAACTATTTCCATCTCTTATATCATCCAAAAATGTCAATCTCTTCCACCCTTTCTTTTTACTTCCACTCACCATTTCCTCTGAAACATCTTTCATTAAATTATAATTTCTTTTTAACATATGCCCAATCCAGTTTTTTAAAATCAATCTTTCTCATTTATTCTTTTCAAATTTTTTTCATTTGTTATTTTATTCAGCCAACTGATTTTTTCCATTCTTCATCATGTTCCCATCTCAAAGGCTTCCAATCTGTTCCTAATTTTATTACTCATCCATGTTTCACAACCATACATTAGTACACTCCACATATAACATTTAATCAATCTTTTTCTTAATTCTCTTTTCAAAGGTCCACAAAATATTTTTTTCTCTTAATAAATGCCACATTTGCCAATATTCTTCTTCTTTTAACTCAATCTTCATTCAACCAACTACCCAAATATTTAAATCCCTTTACTAAGGGTATTTCTGCAATAATGAAGGTTGGAGATATCTTTGCATTGGGAATATATGTTGAATGAATATATGTTGGAAAAGCTAAAAATAAAATTTGATGAAAATAGATGTGATATAAGCGAATACAAAAGCATTGTAATGGAAGAGCAAAAAAATATATAACAAAGGATGAAATACAACATGAGATTAATAAACTAAAGATGTGAATAACATTGGCAAATGATTTAAATCCATCATCTGTATAAAAGTTAATGGATTCTGCATTAAAACAAACAATGTAAAATACTTTAATCAGATGTGTTATGAAAGAATTGAATAGCCATACATGAATAATAGGATAATTTTTAGCCTCAAAAAGGATAAGTCAGTTCAGATTCCAGTAATGGCTGATTTGAAACATATTTCAATTGAGGATATTGGCTCAAAAATATTAGGCCGAATATTATTAAAAAGACTACAACAATTGATAAATGATAAAATTTCATCTGCACATCACGCTAAAAAAAAGGAGACGAGCAGTGAATGTAGTTATAAAAATCCAGGAAGCAATAAAATATGCTAAAGATTTGAAATTTACACAATGCTATACTATTAAACCACTAAACATCACATGATCACTATCTCATACTAGCACAATAATTGTTATTAAACAAGATGGCACTACTATATGGAGAGTGTTGTTTTGTTTTGAATTGTTTAATGCTATACTATACAAATAGATTTTAAGTCAGCATTTGATTTAATAAATTGGTCATATCTGATAGAAGCGTTAAATAACCTAATGCCTGAACACAAATATTTAATCCAGGCAATTGAAAACTGTATTAAAAATGGTAGAATATCAATAAAAAATTTTATGAGAAAATCAAACTTATTTATTCCAAATAGGGGAATACCACAGGGCTCATCATTGGCTGTGCTCTTATTTGCTATTTATATAGATACTTCGGTAAAAAATATAGAGACTCAAGTACTGGGTCTTTATCTACCACATTTGGGTATGAAGATAGGTGTAACTGCTTTTATAGATGATATAATAATAATATTCCAAAAACAGTTATAATATGCAGGTAGTCATTAATATTCTAGAAATTTCCAAATAAAAACAGGTTCATATATCCAACCAATAGAATCCACGCCATGGCAACTCGCTACAGGTAAAAAGATGCCGTGCAATTATCAAGCTATTCCATCAGTCTTTTTAGGAATACCATTATATATGTCTAAAACTAGTATGAACAATTATTTAAATAAAATAATAATTGAGAAAATTGAACAAAAAATTAAGAATTTTTTATTGATAAGACTCTATGAGGTTACAAGAGCAAAAATATATAATGCTATAATAACAGGGATTTTGGGATACTATGCTTCTTAGGTAAATTTATATGATAAAACAATAAACAAAATAAATAGGATAGCAAAGAAATATATTTGGGGGAAAACATCAAGACTGCTATCACTTTCAACATTGCAATTACCAGTTAACCAGGGAGGACTTAACCTGATTGATCCACGAGTATATGTATCTTACATTAAAGTAGAACATACATGAATGTAATACGAAGCCTATGTTTTAATCCACCAATATGTGATATAAAAATACTTAGGAAATATGAAAAGAAAGATCTTTCATGGCAGATTTATTCATAGCATACAAAGACTTACAAGATGAATTAAACGTAACCAACTTGTTCAACATAAAATATAGGGATTTAAAAAAGCAAATGGATTGGGAGGGATCTTCTTGAGTAGAGGTGTCAAAAAAGAGTGTTTTGAAGAATTTCCAGTCAATATGTGCTCCTCAATCTTACATGAAATTAATTTTTAAATTAATGAATGATATATTTCCAACAACAACAACATATCTAAATAAAAGATTAAATATGAGTCTGGAAACACCATTTGTTTGAGGAATGCAGCACATTTAAACAAATAAGAAATAAAGTATTTCATACTCCAATTATAAATCTGGAAAGTTTGGTGATACAAAACATAAAAAAATTAACCTGCATAATGCAATGACTGTGGTGCACACATTAAAGACAATATGGACAATAAAGTGTGGTATGATTTTTGATAATAAAAAGTACAACTGGCTGAAGAAATTAGATAAAGAATGGGGTAAATATTTTGATCAATGTTTAAGATACCTATCAAGGAAAATGATGGAAGAGATATGGGGAAGCACAGGATCAACATTATGTGAAATATGGAAATGAAGGTATCAGCTAAATAAAACAGCCAATCAAGAAGATTAAAACATATAAGAACAGTTGCATGAAAGGAATATTGAAGAAAATGAAGGGTAATTTAAAGAAATGTAATGTGAATGATTATATGTATATATGTAGAGAGTGTAAATAGTTTGATTTTTTATTTCTGTATGTGATGATTTGGTTTTTCTTTGATAATAAAGATATTACTTAAAATAAAAAATAAATCACTTTACCTGTTGAACTATTTTAGCACACAAATTTCAATTTGTAATCTTTTTGTATTTTTCCATATCCATAAACACTTTGTCTTCTCAACATTAATCTTCATTCTATATATCATTCTTTCAATTTATTCAATATATTCTGAAGTCACTTTTCATCCTCGGCTATAAGAACCATATCATCTGCAAATCATATAATTTTGAATGGCTGCTTACATTTTTGCCATTTTTTTACAACCATTTACTGTTGAAATTTTATTGATTAAATACTGTGTTCTCAAGTATTTGATGGAAGATTGAAAGTTAATTGTAGGACACACCTTCTTAAAATAGGATACTTAATTTCCTGGCTTAAATACCTTGTGATATTAAATGAGAAAACATTTTTATATTTATTGTAGATTGGGCAGAGTAAAAAATAACAGTTTAATCAAATGAAAGGAATTGATGTGATCAACTTATTATTTTGGCATTCAAATGTAAATGACCATATCAGTGGAGATAGTGAGTCTATACACACAAATATAATCATACTTAGTCATAACAATTTGGGAAGTTTCCATATCAATTCTAAATATTTTTACAAATATAGATAAACATTTCAAACATCTGAATTCATATTTATGGATCAAATTATAGTAATTTATTATAATTTTATATGGTGTGTGTGCTAGATAACATTTGTAATCCTTTATTAAGTATCATTAAATTCTATCTCTTGCTATCAAACACTTTCAATAAAGCCCCCCTCTCTGATTTCCATATGGGCTGTTGTTATTCAGAATTGCACAAATACGTCTTATGTCACTATTGACTTAACATGATGTTCACATCATAATTAGTTATATACAAATTTCATTTTGAAGTTATAGTTACTACATAATTGTACCTAATGAGTATTTGTTCACCTTGTTTTCTGAAAATATGTATTTATTAATTAAATAACTTTCAAAATGAAGAGGCAGTTTACTCTTGATAACTTTTTTCAAAATTTTTGTGAAATGTGACAAACTATACAATTCTCAAAATATGAAAGAATATTGTCTATGTTTCACTGCTGAATTGAGATCCAGAACATTGCATTCATGTTAGAACTAAAGACATCTGATGATTAAAATGATGAAGAAGAAACTAAAAAATTACATCAATGAAATAATAAACAATTCAAAACAAAACAACACTCTCCATATAGTAGTGCCATCTTGTGCTAACAAGAGCAATCAATGGATGCCAGAAGGCTTGTGCATAAAATCCCTATCTAGTGCCTACTCATCCAATATCCCCAGACTAGTTTCTGGCTTGTGGCCTTCATCAGTGAGGAGCCTTGGATCTGAGAGCACTGCACCTAGATCTTAGGATCTAATGCAACCCTCCAGCACCCACCTTTTAACTCTATTTAACTACAAAACTATGAGAATGAAATTGAAAACACTATTAATATTTTCAATCCAAGCTCAATAGCTTATATAGTCATATGGGTCTGAACTCAATTCAGCACCCATACATTTTGGTGTCTTTGGCTCTTTAACAACCATAGCCACCACTATCCTATTAGGCAGGATTGGTGTTAAACCACTAAACATCACATGATCACTATCTCATACTAGCACAATAATTGTTATTAAACAATTCAAAACAAAACAACACTCTCCATATAGTAGTGCCATCTTGTGCTAACAAGAGCAATCAATGGATGCCAGAAGGCTTGTGCATAAAATCCTATCTAGTGCCTACTCATCCAATATCCCCAGACTAGTTTCTGGCTTGTGGCCTTCATCAGTGAGGAGTCTGATCTGAGAGCACTGCACCTAGATCTTAGATCTAATGCAACCTCCAGCACCCACCTTTTAACTCTATTTAGATATGACTATATAAGCTATTGAGCTTGGATTGAAAATATTAATAGTGTTTTCAATTTCATTCTCATAGTTTTGTAGTTAAATAGAGTTAAAAGGTGGGTGCTGGAGGGTTGCATTAGATCCTAAGACGCTAGGTGCAGTGCTTTCTCAGATCCAAGGCTCCTCACTGATGAAGGCCACAAGCCAGAAACTAGTCTGGGGATATTGGATGAGTAGGCACTAGATAGGGATTTTATGCACAAGCCTTCTGGCATCCATTGATTGCTCTTGTTAGCACAAGATGGCACTACTATATGGAGAGTTTTGTTTTGTTTTGAATTGTTTAATAACAATTATTGTGCTAGTATGAGATAGTGATCATG